>OY998177.1:94566750-95976814 GCA_963921935.1 Galeruca laticollis | reverse complement strand
ATATACATTAATTCATTGTCAATAAATTTGAATTATGAGAATTAAACTATATTTTCTTCAATTAATTTAATTTAATAAAAATGTAACTTGTTAATAGGCCTAAACGAATGAATTTTATTTCAACTGTAATGTTGACCGAATCTAATTAAATAAGCAAAATGAACTAATATCGTAATCTCCGCCACTGCCGCACTGTTTATCCTTTTGCTGGCATTGTTCAGTTTTATTACCATATTGTATTTTGAGCTGAAACAGGGATGTACAGATAACCAATACAGACACCTACTTGTTTTGCATTAGAATTTTAGTATTTACTTGTAAAATTCTTAGGATCACTCTGTAAGAGATAATTTTCTATTTGAATATTTAATGAGGCTACTGTGCTGTCAGACATTAAGAATAGACTATACTGTTTGAAATTAAGCATTATTTAAATGAAATTAATATGGTATCAAGAGAAGAACCAGATGCTGTACACAGCACATGACTTCACCTTGACGTAACGAGGCTATTACTTTTCACCTCCCTTAAGGAGCTGTGAAACCTCGAACGTGGTGAGGGGACCGAGTAATTATTCCCCCTCGAGCTTAACAGGACAGGTAGGGCTAGTGAAACCAAGGTCAGCTCAAAGGATTCATTACATTAATGTGAACATCCAAATATCAGGAGACTGCGTGAAGAGATAACTGTTGTCTGGACGAGCTCGCTGACAGTCGATCGCAAGATCGAGGTCAGTGGGGGCGTCGGGGCAACAGGACTTTTGCGGAAACCTGCCTGATATAAATCGTGTCTTGTGAAATGGTGGTTGATGAGGTAAATCCACTAGATGTGGGGGCCTACCTTAACCGGCCGGCCAAGTGGAAGATGACCACAATAAAAACTTCTTCAAGTCAAAGTGGATCAGCATATGCCGAGGACTGCGTGGTTGATCCTTAGTATACGAAATCTAGATACCTGGAAATCTCCAGATAAGTACCCTTACTTCTATATGCGGGGCTCTGCAGGAGTGGACCTTTATTTCCCTAGCTACTCGTGGGAACAACCATGGAGAAAGGAAAACTTAAAAACCAGCGGGCAAACACCGCCGAGCACAAGTCGGAGCAAGTCATCCGTAGTGCTAAAAAAACAGCAACACCTTTACATGCGAGATATCCTCGCGTGGAAAGGGAAAAAGAAAAAAAGAGGACTGTAGAAGGGGAAGTCACCTCAACAACATCCTCAGTAAGTTCAAGCGTTCGGGAAAAACCCGTAATAACAGGACCAAAAGAAACATAGACCTACCCGAACTGGGAAAATCAGGAAGAAGGGACGATCCGCTGAGACGTGGACTCGGCGAAGCAGGGGTCAAATGGTACCTTCTCTTCCTTCAACAAGGACTAACACCTGAGGAAGAAAGCAGCCGAAAAGAAAAACCAAGGAGAGGTGAAGAACATCCCTCCCAAAGGAAAAAAGAAGAAACACCGCAAAAACACCAAAAGAAGACGAGAAAGAACAAAGTCGATACCTCCTCTTCAGCAGGCAGCTGCCGTGAAAGTAACTAAAATTGCGGGTTTCCCCAAAACCTAATTTGAGTCCATCCTCAGTGCTGAAGACCAGACTTTGGTAAAGAATGAATAGTAGAGGCAATGTTCGCTGGATGGGAGCATTAACTTCAGTTCGGCGGCATACACTTTCAACCTGGATTAATACTCATGGATTGTGAGACACCCGACGGCAGGAGACAAACCCCATAAGTAAAGGGACATCTCTCTAACAAAAGGGGACATCACTTGGCCCAAGTTAATTGCTCACCATGCCAATGGAGCGTCGGCGGTGATTGCAAGAGCGTTTACCAAAGACCAATGGGATATGTACCTGATGCAGGAGCCATGGATCAATAACAACCAGGTAAGAGGATTAGCAGGCAAGGAGGTAAGGTTAGTATATAATATAGGTGATGATACATCCAGAACATGTATTATGATAAGAAAAAACATTAATTATTTTTGTCTTTCAGAATACATGACCCGAGACCTTTTACCAGGTAATAGCTCCGTACTACTTTGTGAGAGATGGGCCAGCATCACCTACGGAAGTACCAAGTCTAATAGAATATTGTAAGAAGTAACTACCTCTACTTCTAGGATGTGATGCCAACGCACACAATACAGTCTGGGGTAGCACTAACACAAATCTAAGAAGTGAGCAAATTTTAGAATATATCCTTAGTGAAAAGCTTAATATACATAACACGTTTGTAGCAAGGGTAAGGTAGGTAAACATATTGTTAAACATCATCTTATTATCACTTTTACGTTAGAACTGAGCAGACCTCAGATGAGCATGAAAAGAAATCCGAAGAAAACAAAGTAGGAAAAATACAACAAGAGTCTAAAATAAAAAACAGAACCTTGAAGATCTGAATGGGGCACTAAACAAAGCATTCGAATCGAGCTGCCCCCTTCAGAATCAACGGAGCAGCAAGGATGCAGCTTGGGGGAATACAAACCTGTCAAAAGTAAGATCTCAAACCCGGAACCTCTTTAATAGAACAAAATTCACCGGGAAATGGCAAAGGTACACCGGAATACGTAACACTTACTATAAATAAATAAGGAAAGCTAAACGGAAAAGCTTCAGGAAATTCTGTGAAGACATAAACACTAACCCTGCTGCAGTCTGAATATCTAGTCATGGCAAAAGGTAGGGTCAATACAGATATGGCCTTAAAAATGCCAGAAGGCAATTACATTGAGAGAGAGAGCACAACTTCTACTAGAAACTCATTTATCGGAAGTGAACCAAACACCGAAGAACACAATAGACCTTTCAGAGAAAATATTGCAATGGCTAGACACGTATGGAGCAATGAAAGGCTGAAATGGGCAATTAGTACCCTTGAATCTTATAAAACACCTGGTAAAGATTGAATTTTTTCAGCCCTACTACAACAAGGGCAAGACGTAATTCTACATTTGGTTGGAATAAGTTGAAGCAACCTAGAACTGAGTTACATACTAGGAATATGGAAAACGGCAATAGTTACCTTCATTCCAAAAGCAGGAAAGAGGGATACATCCCAAAATCCTTTAGCCCAATCAGCCTCACATCGTTTTTGAAGAAAACGATTGATAAATATATCAGAATGGAAATATTACAGAGAAACCCTCCCTATCCACGGCAACATGCCTACCGGGTAGGCAGATCTACAGATACTGCATTGGTTCAGTTGACCGAAGATATCCGAGATGCATTAGATAAAAAGAAAAACAGTTACATGTGCGTCTTTAGACATAGAAGGAGCTCTTGACAACACTCCACACGAAACTATAAAAAGAGCGCTCAATAACAGAAGTAACAGATGTGTAGATAGTACGACATCCAAATGGATATCAGAGCTACTGACCACTAGAGTAGTAAGAGACATGATAAAATCTCTATTAGTACAACCAGAGGATGTCAACAGGGAGAGTCTGATGATTGACGAACTTCTAGATGAACTGACCGACCTCATATTGCGTCAAGCATACATACAGTAGAATTATTGGATCTTTACCCTGACGTCATTAATATCTGATAACATAATCGACATAATTATTAAGTGGCATCTCTTTCTATTAATAGTGAAGAACAGAATAAAATAATTTGACATTTGTCGGTTATGTATATCAGATATTAATGACGCACGTGTAAAGATCCAATAATTCAACTGTACATACATATTTTTTTTCACCCAACATTTCTTTTTCTAATTTACTTGAAAAAATTTCAGAAAATATATCGTCATTTTTTTGTAAATATCGCTCTTTGTATGCGTCCAATCGTGTTTTCACCTATTATGAAAATTGTAGACAATTAAATTCTACATAATTTTTGTTTGAATAATTTTTTTATACGTTTACCGTTTATGCGATACAGCGCGGAGAATCGTATACTATGACATTGTGGAAGATCATATAGTGAAAGATCAAGCGGTGCGTGATCTTCGCACTGTACCTGAAAAATTGTGAGCCGTATAAAAAATGTTTTAAACAAAAATTATGTAAAATTTAATGATCTACAACTTTGATAATACAAGGAAATACAATTGAGAGCATAGACGCGAAATATTTACGAAAAACTAATTTTACTGACCTTTCGACCTTTATTATCTTTCTGGCTTCAATTCATCTGATCCAAAGCAATTTTTTTACGCCTACCCGTTTTATCGTTATTCTTTTTTTGTGTATTTCAATAAAAACCGAGATATTATGAAAACCATAAAAGATAGGTATAGGGAATTTTTAATAAATTCCAAAATGTGATGGGTATTCCCCAACTTTGATATGCTAAAATTTTTTAAACCAACTTGTAGGGTCAAGATTCGTAATAATGAGACATTTTTTAAAACTTCAACTTTTTGTGTGTGTTAGACTCCTTTAAAAGAATTGATAAATATGTCATGGGAAGTAAATGATGACGAGAAAACTATTAAAAGCTTAAAAACATATAAAAATGACCTTTATAATAGTAAAAAAAAGATAAAAACTGTGTCTCATATTTAACCTAGAAAAAGTGTATAAAAGAGACATGCCTGGTAAAAAATTACAGTTATAAAATGCATGTTTTAACAGTCTTGCCGTCCTCTAAACCGAAAGTAAGACACTAAGGGAAAAAATGAGACAAAATACGTTTTTTTATGTTAAACTCAACAGAGCAGTAGAAAAATATTTATTGATAGAAAAATAACCATTAATTTCAAAACGAAATTTCAGTTCATGCAAAACTTAGGCAAAGAAGTGCTAATAAAAAAAAATAGTTCTACTTAAAAATAAAATACAACATCCAGAACACATTGAACATAAAATAACATTAACGAACTAAATATCTATCGAAATCTATTGGAAAGGCAAATGCATCTGCTGCTCTAGAAGTTCCTGCACGCGGAGATGGGGGTGGTAGCTTTAAAACAATATCTTCCTTTACCACATTATTGATTTCCGGAACTGCTGGGTAAACAAATTTATTTCCATTGCGTCTGAGATAGGAAGCACAAAATTCATTATTAGGTAACAAATCTTTTAGAATTGCCATGTAGTGCACGTCTTTCTTTTTTGTTTTAAATATAACCAAAACGAAATTACCGATAGTTATATTTCCTTCCTTTAGGGATTTGAATCCTACATTCTGTGCTAGTGGCATATTTTCTGACCCACTTTCATCGTCATTTTGAATTCCTTCTTCTTCTTCAACATCACTAAATCAGCTAGTGTCATGTTTTCGGTATCGCTTTCATCCTCATAGTCAACCTCTACTTCTGACTCACTTTCTGAACTAGTAGAGGGTAGTTTTTTTAAGATTGTTTTTGTTTTCAGATTATTTTTTCTTGCCTTATTTTTCTTTCTGTCTTTTTCGTTATCAAAATCTTTAATCAGCTTTGCATATTCTTGGCTAGTAAGTATTTGACTGTCGCTAAGTATTTTACGACGCTTTTGTACAGCAGAGGGTGTTTTATTAATTTTATTTAACAGAATGGTTTCAAAAGAAGAATTTCTACCTTCTGGTTCAAGTGGAGGTAGCGTAGGAACTACATTGTTATTGAAGGCCAAAGTTGTCCTGGAATCATCAAAATCATCTAAGTCTGCTTGGAATGCTGGGACATTGACAATTTGTTGTTGGGGTTCCTTATTTTCCAATTGATCACACTGTATATCTAAAGGGATATCTTCTGTAAAAAACTCTAAACCAGTCATCGCCTGGGTGCCCATCTTTGAAAGCCGTGTTAAGGTTATTTTCTTGTACGTATGTTTGCACGTACGGCATTTTTAACCTTTTGTTTAGTTAGTGCGAACCCCCACTGAGCCATTGTTATTAATGTTGAAGTTAAATCTTGTTCGACCTCTAAAGATAACGATGTTTTTCGCCCTTGTTTCGTTGAATTCTTCTTATTCATATAGCGACTTACTTTCGACTTATCGATATGGAAGGCATCGGCTGCAGCTCTTATAGAAAAACACTCAGTTCTCACTAACTTTGCTGCTTTATCGAGATCTTCCCTTGTATACTTCTTCGGCTTGTGTATATATTTCTTTGGTATCTTGGTTTTGTAAATAAAAGATAAGAAATAATCAAAGTTTGTCTCATATTTAAACATGAGGTATCTCACTTTTACCTCCAAGCGTGTTTCAAATTTACCCCTCCTAGAAAAACGCGCTCACTCAAAAACTGATCAATTGGAACTGAAATGCAATTGCACACGTTGCAAGGGTAATAGTATCAGAGCGCGAAGCGACTTTAACCGAACCTCTCCCACCTACATACGAAGTTGCACAACAAAAGTTCAAAAGCCGGTTTTAAAAGGTTTAAATCGCAAACGACGCAATAAATTTTGTAATTTTAATTTTGACGTCATTTGTTTCCCAAAAATGAAATAAATTATAGGGATGAAGTTTTTATAAGTTTTGCTATATATTTATAACGAGAAACAAGATTGGAATTAAACAATTAGCAATTTTATTTGAGCGTCTCATTTTTCACCTAAATATTGCGTGTCTCATTTTTACCTCACTTGACCCTATATTTATAAATATTTTTACAATCTGACTTGTAAGATTAGAAAAAGGTAAATATTATAATAAAACTCGGTGATACTGTAACTATCTAACTTTATTCCCTTCGGTCTTGTGGTTATAACTAGACTGAACATTTTTACCCATACAAATCCCAAACAGCTCTCTTCACCCTTCACCCCCGGTCGTAACCATTTCATGAGAACGATAATATAATATCGAATAACGTAAACAACACACACGTGTTCGAAAGTATATTCCGTCTCAATCTTGTACAAAAAACACTGTGCGTAAAATAAAATATAACACTCGGCCATCCTGATAATTTGGCTGTCCTCAGACCCTAAATATATACTAATCAAGAAACTAAAAAGATATTTAAAGAAACTTGTATCAAAACAACTTATGTAATAGCTATAATGATATTAATACACAAGAAAAATAAAATATAATAATCTTATTTTTTTTTAAATTATTATTGTTTGGGCACCAGATTCCATGCCGTAGGTGATGTTTTACCCTGTATACTCGTATATGTATAGGTATATATACATAAGGTGGACAACTGAATTTGCCAACAACATTCAACTGATATTTGTATTAAGAATTCCCTAAAAAAAGGTAATTTTTGGTCAAATTTGAGTATCATATTTTCGATTTTTTGAAAATTTTTGTATATTTGGTTGTTTTCAATTTTAGAACGTCGTTCTACAAGAATTTTGGAAAAACCCATAATACGACACACCAATAATTTATCTATAAATTAATTATTTTAAAATTTGTGATAAAAATAAAAAACGTGTCAAAATTTTTATCACAGCCGGTTTTTTTTGAGACACCTCTCGATTAAGCCTCATTATATATTGATTTATTAAATGATTCCAACCACAGCGTCAACAAACTAATAATTGATTTAGTACGTTTCGGTACCATTTCCATTAATTAATGCTGTGTCATCAACGGCGAATACCCGTATATATGCATTATATTTTATAGAATTGCTGAAGTTTGTTAGACAACATAAAAACACATACATATACACTTCGTTATTATAACATTCGCAAGTAGTTAACATATTCTGAAAAACGGTAAGTGATTAAAAAAATTTACGTCAAACATTTAGAATGAAAAAATTGCTGTATGCATACTGTGTAATTTGACAGTGGAAATTTACTAGGCATTGAAATATAGACAGAAATTAAAAATTTGGAAAAAGAAACCTTAAAAAATAATTAATTGATCAATTTTAGAAGGTGAATAGAAATTAAAACTATACTCAGAGACATAGAAACCCGAATACCCAGGTAATATTATTATATTTTAAAAAATATCATAAAAGTGAATGCCCACTAAAGGCGGAGATACTAATAGAAATTAGAAGACATTTAAGAAACCCACAATATGAAGTTGTCCATGAACAGTTAAATCTAGGGAATTCTCCACTAATAAACTGTCTTCTTAAGTGATAATTGTAAAGATCAGCAGATATAGTTTTCCTGGTTTTCTATATCATTGCACAGTTATACTGATCTTAATTGGAAAAATGATATCCAGGATATCACCATAGGGCTAATAATATCTAAGCTTCAATATTTGTAATATCACATCTTCTTCTTTTTTCTATAAACATATATTAAGCCAATCACAAGTTAGGTTACTTCTTGGTCTAGCCAAATATAACTACTAAACATCAGGTAGGCATAAAATGACATGTAACTTCTGTCATTCTGACGATGATATTGATTTATCGAAACAATTGTCAATTTTTTAGAATTTTCAATAACTTGTATTAGATTGTGGAATTAACTAGAGACCTTGAGTTTCATTTAAAAACACTAATAATAGCTTGTATTCCAGCAGCTTGCTTGTGCCAGTAGCAGGAAGACAGATGATATATTGGCAAGTAAAATTACATATCGGTAGCTTGTATGTGCCAGTAGCTTGAAGACGTAGTACACATTTTCCACAAAAATATATGCATGCCTTCCAGAACGGCTGATATTTCGAATAGATCACCACGTTTGTACGCTACCAGTGTTCAGTGTTTTTAGTTTTTAAATGTGCATCAGGTCCGGATTTAAAGGGAAGGGGGTGGGCTAGGCAGCTGCTCACCACACATATGAGAATTGCAAAATCTTCCGCCAAGTGTTGTTCTGCTGCGATAGTATTTTTTAATTTCATATAGGAACTTTATGGGTTTTTACTTCCTCTACATATAGATACAGCTAGTTAACAGAATGTTTAAAATCAACTTCTGTAAACGGCGGAAACGCTGACTGTGGGAAAGTATTACTGTTCCTAAAAGAGTAAATACTGCTCGATGGTCAACTAGAAGTAAAGCTTGTAAAGTACTAGTCAAGGGTAATAATCGCATTAAAGAAATATTGTCCATAGTTTCAAAATATTTCTCTTAATCTGGGGCAGTATGCTACAGTGTTTCAAGCAGAGCCATCCACTGCGGAGCAACCGAAATCATGAAGCAAAAGGTACAAGGAAAAACTGTTGCCATATTCTCAGACAGCCAAGCGACAAACGCAAAAGAATTCAATTCAAGGCTGGTCCAAGATTGCATAAAAACCCTGCAAGAAGTGGACAGCAAAAACAAGCTCGCACTTGTGTGAGTACCTAGCCACAGCGGGTACAAAGCGAACGAAAAAGCAAATCTAATCGCCAGAGAAGGCTCTCAATGGACCAGAACCCTTCTGTGGCTTAACAGAAACATCGATAAGGGCGCACATGACTAAAACGGCATTAACAAAATCTCCAAAATGGTGGACAAGATCAACAGTATTGAGGCAGGCCAAGGAATTCTTACTAGGACGTCAAAACGGACAGAGTACCTGTTGAAGCAAGTAAGCAACAACATGAGAAAACTCGTAGGTATCATAATAAGGCACATGCACTTGCTGAAATTGGCGGATAGCCCTCTATGCACATTCTATCAGGAAGTAGAGGAAACACAAAACACATTCTATGTGAATGTGAAAGTCTTTCAAGACATATATTCCTTACAATAAATTAAGAAAAGCCCATGGCCGGAAGCTACTCAGAGGAATCACTGAACAATATAATGCGTTTATTTGAAAAGACCAAACTGAACAAGATACTATAGAGTAGAAAAAAGTCCATTATAATCTAATCTAATTGTTCGGGAAACACGTTCCCAAACCTAATAATCCTGACAGATTAAATATTAGTCAATCTAGTTAAATTTGTCTCACATATTATTACATGTGAAGACTGGCGTAATATTCGCGGGATAGTATTTGGTTAGGTTAGGTGGATCAATGGCATGTCGCCGCATATTGTCTCATCCGAACCTTAACTGTTCCTTTTGTTGAGTTAAAAAATAAGTATCGACTTATTGACAGAAGTCGGTGAGGCGTACATTTTATCCTCCAGCTTTACAACCTGGAATTAATGTGATCATAAAGATTTTATGTTTATATCATGCCTCTATTTGGCGATTAGAAAAAACAGATACAGTCTACAGTCCTGTTCAGCAACAAGTGCAGCACAATTTGTACGATACCGTGGAAATTAGTGGAAAGACAAACCTCTTTCGTCCTCGACTAATCCACGCATGAACATGGAATCATTTCAGTTTTTATTACAACAAGCAACAATAAAATGAGAAAGTATTTCGTCGTTTTTACATATTACAAAAAATGCTTTTTTGTCTTTTTTGGAATTCAGTTGAGGTTGTTGAGGTGGTTGAGGAAATTTTTGAGAAATATCTTCAACCAATTTCAAGACTAAATGAAGGAGATGCAAGAATAAAAAGATTGGTAGCACGTCTTTTTATTTCCCCACATTCTTCCGAATCCAATAAAAAGGAACCTCGAAAAAGGTGTGTTGTACGCTGTTAAAAAAATGGTAAAAATATATATAATATATAAGAAAAGAGACTAGAACTTGGCGTAATTAATGCAGTGTAGGATTATGTATCGATAACCGCGTTTCCCGCATATTATACAGTGTGTCCACGGATGGGGTACTCAAGAGGAAACCTTTTTTTATTTTCAGTTTTTGCGAAAATTGTTATTCTTGTTCAAAAACCCCATAAAATGAAGTAAAATTCAAGTTTTTCGAAACCTGCTTAATTTTATATTCAATTTTATGTAAAACCCTATGATTTTTTGCATTAAATTCGGAAATATAATAATAATCTAGTGAGTGACTTCGGTGGTGTTCCTAGGTAATTGTCAACTTCAGTGAATAAGAAAAAACACTTGCGAATAAACAAAAATGTATGGAACACGGTAATGAAGAAAAATTGAGTTAAAATAAACAAAAATAAAACAAAGGTAATGATAATGATGATAGGAGTGGACAGAGAAAATTAAACACCTACATACGAGTCTATAATAACTTGACAAGTCCAAAAATTCCATTTTATTTCAAAGGAATGGTTATTTATGAATATTGCAATAAATAAATGCACAGAACAAACACTCTCAGTAACATAAGATAAAAATCCTAAACTGACAAAAAAAGCCATTACACTTTTTAACACATAATTGTCAAAAATTAAAATGAGTGCCCTAAAAAATAAATAAAATGGAAAAATGTTCGACTTATACATTAAATCTAGAACACTTCCTTACATAAATTAAACTTAAAGTTTGATATATAAAATACATGTAGATATTGTATTCTATAAAAATATTTTGTCATATATTTTTGGATCACTCTGTATAATCAAAAATATATTAAAAATGCGTATTATCTTCTTATTTACAACTTTTGTAATTAAATATTTTATGTCAACACTGCTTATTTTTTATACTCTTCTTTCTTTGACAGACCCTGAGGTGTGTGACAATATCCTTTATACTTTAAGAGGTCAAAATTGACCTTATTTGGGGGTTTCGGTAGTTCTGCCCATGAGAACTTTTGATATACATGTCAGGACGTACATGATACCAAAATTTCATTAATTTTGACCGGGACCGGATTTGTATTTAAAAAGTGCGGGGCCCTATGTGTTGGGTTTGTGAAATGGCAAAAAGGAGCGCCGAAGGTATGACTACGTCTAGCAGAAAGAGAAATAGGGGCAACGCTCATATTCTTCATAAATATCGACAGGTTAGTACATTTAAATTTATTAAAAATATTGAAAAAAATATATTATTTAAACTAAAAGTTTAGCTATTAGTCCAGGAGGAATCGGCGCATGAGTACCGAAAACTATTCCACCTCAATTTTTTTATGCGATCCTCTTTGAATTGCCCTACTGATGATATAAATGCATATTGCCATGGGGCAACCTAGTGCCATATTGTTTAAACCGAAATTGTTTAAACAATTGGAAGGAATTGTTATTTTTCAACCGGACAATTTTTTTTTATATTCTTTATTGGAATACAAATAAAAAAGGTCCTATGACTTTTCACGATAAAGTTAATATTTTTAGAGATATGAATTTTTAAAGGTTCGAAAAAGTAGTTTTGACCCATGAAAAATATATTAAAAAAATAAAATAAAATATAAATAATAATTTTTTTAAATTCTTTATACAATAATTAATAATATTCTTGATAGAGATTTAAGAAAATTTCATTGTTTATACCTGGTTTTTAATTGTTAATTTCGCGCGCTCACAAGTATGCGTCGCTACCTTTAAGTATCGCCGTCTCTCTCTGACTCATGAGCGGCATCGACCTCTCAGTGTCCTGAATCATTATTTATCATTTATCTAAGAAACCATTAACTTCATCAAGATTGGTAAAGAGAGCAATGTTATTAATAATTAAATTGTCTACAATTTGTTTTTAACAAAAGTAATTTAAGTATGAATCGGAACATGTAATTAAAATTACTTTTTTGTTGTTATCATAGTAATTTATGTATTTTTATCAACAATAATAAGATATAATGGTATTTGAAAAATTTTTGGAATCACAATTATATATAAATAATAAGCTTTTGCTCAAAACATACATTTGGATAAATGCATTGAATCCGGAATATAAAACATTAGATTTTACGAATTTCGGATACAAACTAGAAAATGATACTTTGCTAATACCTTTATTTATAAACAAAAGCCCATTTCCAAATGTATGGCAAATTTTACGGATATAAAATAATTTTTACTGAATTTGGGTTTCTATGTCACGTAGTATAGTTTGAAACTTTACAACTACTAATGATTTACCCAGTATCCTCATATTACGTACGCTTTGTTAAATAATATCTTTTACTAAGAATTGTATACAAAATACAAGTAACTATTATATTGTTTTTCTTAGATATCAAGTAACCGCGGGAAACGGAATCATTTATAGAAAAATAATATTTAGGTACTTACTCTGTACAAAGTACATATAAAAAAAACCTTGTATATATAAGATCAGAGCCGGCGGAAGGCCCGTGCGAACCGTGCGCCCGCACTGGGCGCCAAATCAAGAGATAGTTAATAAAAAACTGGCAAGAACTAAAAAGTGTCTAATATAAAAAAATATAAATAATAAACTAGAGCACAAGAAAATGTGTAAAATTATTTATTATCCAGTATAAATTAAGTGCATAATATATCAATCAGTTTATTTGCTTATGATGTATTGTGCCTTACCGAGCGTGAACAGACGGGCGGTATTATTTTATTGACAAAGAAAGGCGTCGTCGCCGCGTCGGTCCGTCAGAAGATAAGCAAGCCCAAGCGCTATTATTTTATTGGGGAATGAAAGGCGCCGCCAGTCGCCACCGCACCACCTGCAGGTAGTAAATATTCTAGCCATATCAGGGTAGTGTTTTCAAATTCAAAAAGAAATAATTAGTTTCTACCTACTGTGTGTTACAGCAGTGTTAATCTGACTATGTTGAGCATAGAATTTGATCAAATGATGAATATTAATATCAACAATATTCTTAAGGATTTTTCGCAAACTAAAGCCAGAAAAGTTAATTTTAATTAAATTTAGTTTGTATTTAGTAGAATAATATAATTTTTATGCTTTTTTGAGAAAATATTTTTATTATGTTTATTTTTATAATATAATGTTTTAGATGTTCTTCTGTTCTTTTGTATTTTAATTTACACACGATTCACGATTATGAAAAGGAATATAGTAACGTATTAGTTTTTCTTTGAGTATTTTTATTTTAACTTTGTAAATTGATTCCACATAACAGTTATTGCAAAACTTACAAAATTTTAAAAATATGTGTTTCATCAAATCGAGGGGGAGGGGGCGGAAAATTTGCCTTTCGCACGGGCGTTAAACTAGCCTTTCGCCCGCCCTGTATAAGATAGGTTACAGCTTATCGTTTTTCGAAAACAAATTACTGTATCATCGGAAATTCCTCGTAAAACAACAATGATAATAAAAAATCGATTAACTAATTTATGCATATAATCAACAACAAATTAAAAAAAAATTAAATTTGATTTAACTGCAGATAGTTTGATAAATAATATGATTTACCTGTTGGGGACAGTTCGAAGACCTCTTCTTCGACAAAATACGAATAGCAAAAAGAAATTCGCTGTAACAGCAATAACTGAGGACGTAACAAGCCCAATAGTAATGAGCCGATGGTAATCGGAATCCATTTATTGCCTGAAATAAAATAAAAACGTATTCAATTATTTAATAATTAAAAGCTTTTTATTTGATGTCAAATATAAAGGCAAAAATAAAATTATGGTTATATTCGGCCTCGTCTCGTAGTACCTCCGCCTCTGGCTAATACACCCACAAACTTAAAAGCAACGTAACAAAAAATATCTATCCTCTCGGATCATTGCCCAAACTACGGTCGATATAATCACTCTTTGTTTTTATGTTGATACATACGTATCGCATAGTGAGTCACCGGGATTCGGTAGTGAAAATTATAACAAATTTTTAAAATCATGCCCAAGCATCCGAAAAAGAGAAAAAGGAGTATTAGTCGGTCAGGGGAAGTGTCTCGATATGTATAGAATGTTCAAAAGACTTGTTAATCTGGAAGAAACAAAGGAACGCTATCGTTGTAAGATTTGTGTAATAAGCGATAGCAAAAGTGAGATGGAAGATTCATATTCTCGTTCATCCTCTAGAGAAAGGCTGGATGATAATTCTCCGTCGACTGCTTTGTCGGGCGAGGACATAGGAGAGAGATAACGAGATACCCGTCAACTATGGTGATGCCATCGTGGCAGATAATAGAAACACGACTAGTAAGTATAATAATAAATCACGTGACTGATACGACATCAACCATATACATCTTAATCAAAACAATACGACAAACGCTTGTATTGAGTTTCGTTCTTTTTCTGTCATTGGGAGAAGACAGTAGCAACATAGTACGTGTTGAATAATATCGTCAACTAAGACACGTGATGGAAAAGCCTCACCGTTTCTACTGTATAATAATTTTATTCTGCACTGGTCAAGGTGAGAGGCATTCGTACCTCTTTGTGATAGCAGATGACCTATTTGTTTATGATGACAGATAAATAAATTTACTTCTCAACTGCCTGTTTGTGATAACAGGTAGCCTACCCATTTGTAGTAGTGGATAGTGCTTTTGGAATTTCAGAATGTTTCATATTATTATTATTATTATTATTGTTTCATCTGTTTGTGATAACGGTTATACCTGAATTACTAAATAGGCAAATATTTCTTACAGACGAGCCGGAAAAACCTACAAGTTTATAGAAAGATATTTTGTTAATTTTGGGAGAAGAAGTACATTTGCGAAACTAATTCAGGCAGATGTAGCATCTAGTTAGGACAGTATTTTGACCCGTGGTTTGGATGAAGAAATCAAAGACGTTTTGATAAATAAGTATCTTCCTCCTGAACATTTCCAGGATATAAACCCTCCAATTATAAATCCAGAAGTGAAGATTGCCATCTCAAAAAGCGTCATTTGCCCCTGGTCAGTATACCAAATTCAGAGCTATTGTTTGGAAATAATCTAGAGGATAGAATTAAAACCGCAAAAGAATTGGAGATATCGGGGCAACAATTAAAACCCAAGAAGCCAGGAAATCAATTGCCAGTAGTCCGTTCTACTTCGGAAAACTACAAGAGTTCATTCCCCAGAGGTCAATAGGGGAGGAATGCATTTATTCACCAGGCTCCCAAGAAGTCGCAGTACACGCACAGAAAGACGTCATACTAGAAGGGACATAGCTACCATTCCCTGAGCAACCAGAACTACCAGAAGCGACCGCGTCAGTTTTAGATCTAAAGGTTGGTAGGCCGTGTGGTCACTTAAAATTTTTCTCTCATAGGTGGAGAGATTTGTTAATACACAAGACAGTGCTGTCTTACATTGAAGGTTTTTCTATTCCATTTACTAGGAAGCCAAAACAATGTATTATACCCACTGAAAACAAAATAATTAATAGTATTAAAGTCTTTAATAGAAGATTTATTAAGAAAAGGCGCAATCTCAGTTGTGGACCAATGTACTTGTAAAAAACAATTTATTTCCATAATTTTTTCTGTTCCAAAATCAGATGGTTCGCATAGAATCATTTTAAATTTAAAAAAACTAAACATTTTTGTGAAAAACTAACATTTCAAAATTGAGGACAATAAGGTAATGGCACGAATTTTAGCGAAATATTTTTATATGACTCGAATAGTCTATTGCTTATCATGTGGTTCCTGTCAAAAAAGATCACCGTTAATATTTAATATTTTCCCTTAGGGGGGTAACTTACGAGTACCTTCCATTTAGATTAAGCTGTGCCCCCCAAATTTTCATTAAAATTGTAAGGCCGATTGTAACGCGAAAAATCGACCGACAAGACTGTCGCTGGTTTTCACGAGAGGCCAGGGTAATGAGAACGAAGCTAGTTCCCCATCAGACGTCGAATAATAGAGCACGTTGTGTGTTTTAAAAATTCGTGCACTTAGGCAGCCATTTTACGTGGAAAGTATATTACCTGATTAGGGAAGGAAAATACGGTGTGAGTTAGCATCTAGGGGGGTCCGACCCGGCGTTTTGCTGTGGAAAACCGTTCCCATGAGCAGCGAGTTCCAGGATATTTTGTTTTACTCGATAGTCGAAATTGTGTAAAGTGAGTCAGAGCTATCTAATCAACACTTTGGTTAAAGCGCAGTTGCCATATGTATTCTAGAGAGAAATGCTGTATTTTATAAATACACTTCAAATCCATTGTGTCAATATTTCAGGTACAAAAGATGCAATGTAATTAAGTCAATGCCAATTTAATAAATTTATTTCAAATTTCAAGCAGACTAATAATAATTAGTTTACTTGAAATGTGAAATAAAGTCTTTATGTATATTTCTTGAACGCAAAGTTTGTTGTGAAAAACTCGCCGATTTGACAATGTTGGAGAGTCGCTTCAATGTTCCGGCTTTGAGAACGAGATAGATAGATCGAGCTACGCGAATGAGACAGTGATAGTAAACAGTTATGTGAGGTGTTTATTCTCTTCATGAACGTAACATCAGTATTTGTGTTGTGGTTTTGTGTGATAAATCGGTTATTATTGGTATTTATTGTAATATTTATATCGGTATATCTAGTGACAATAATGGCGGAGTGTAGCGGTGTTGGCGATAAAAAACGGCGTCGTAACAATTTAATTCGGGAAGAAAAAGTCCTCATATTAAATGTGTACGAAGGACTGCGTGCCATGGACAAACAGTTGGGTGTTAGTGACGCTGTGATTAAGTGCAGTTATTTAACTAAAGTTTCTGAGAGTACTATATACAATATTCTAAAGAAATCACGGGACGGATCTTTGACAAGAGAACGAGGTGAAAACTGTAAACCGGAAAGTAGGAGAAGAAAGAAAATTGTTTTGGACGACCAAACACGGAATGCTATACGTAGGGAAATACATTCTTTTTATTTTAGGAATGAAATCCCCTCGGTAGCTAAATTGAGCAAGGTAATAGAAGCTGATGATACTTTACCAAACATCAGTGATAAAGTTTTGAGACGAACTTTAAAATTAATGAATTTTCGTTACCAAACAAGAAGTAGAAACAGTGCCTTAATTGAACGAAATGACATTGTGGAATGGAGGAGAAATTATTTAAAACAGATACGACAGTTTCGTAACGAAGGACGGCACATATATTATCTTGACGAAACATGGTTAAATGAAGGCCACACTGTGTCAAAAGTGTGGCAAGACATGAATATACTAAGCAATCGACAAGCCTTTATGGAGGGTTTCTCTTCCGGTTTAAAAGCTCCCTCTGGGAAAGGACGTGGACTGATTATCACTCACATTGGCAGCGAGGAAGGATTTGTAGAAGGTGGATTACTAAGTTTTCAGTCCAAAAAAACTGTCGATTACCATGAAGAGATGGTTGGTAACCGGTTTGAAACATGGTTTAGATCAATTTTAACAAAGGTAACTCCTGGTTCAGTGATAGTTATGGATAATGCTTCATACCACTCTCGTCGACTGGAGCAAATACCTACTTCAGCTAGCCGCAAGAGGGTTATAATTGATTGGTTAGAGAGTAAAAGCATTCCGCACAACGAGGCAATGCTAAAAGTTGAATTATTATCTCTCGTACGGAAACATAAAAGCAGTTATATTAAGTACGTTGTCGATGAAATGGCGAAAGATTTCAACGTCTCAGTTGTTAGACTTCCTCCCTACCACTGTGAGTTAAACCCCATCGAGCTGGTTTGGGCCCAAGTGAAAAATTATGTTGCGAGAAAAAACAGTACATTCAAAATGGCTGACGTTGAGACTGACGTTGAGGCTGACGAGGCGCTGCATACCGTTACTGCTGAGAGTTGGCGTAAATGTATTCAACACGTATTAAAAGAAGAAATAAAGTTTTGGGATTTAGACATACGTGTAGAAGTAATGACGGAACCACTCATTATCGATATAGGAGGAGAAAGCGATGATTCTGAGGAGTCGTCAGGGAGTGATACCGCTTCCAGTTAGTCAGACATTTTACAAGTGACCTCGCAACATACCTATACTTATTGGTAATTTATTTTGGTCTTGACAAACAACTTTTTTTTAGTTTTAGTAGTAGTAAGTTGGAATTGACTTTTAAACATTTTTTTATTTTGTTTTAACTTACTTATGAACAACTTGTGATAAGTTATTATTTCAAATGTTAAAAATTGAAATTCCAGATATTTCAGTATTCGCACCCTTAAACTATGATACGCTCATGGAGTTCACTTTAAATCGGTAGATAACCGATGACGTCACTTTACACAATTTCGACTATCGAGTATAGACGTTTTACTCGAGGAACTCAATATTTAGGTTTTTTTTATTTATCTTGGATTTTATGGATTTATCCGCCGATTGAGGAGTATAGTCAGCCAGACCACTCGCCTGGATCAGTAGCCAGGAGGGCGGGAATATTTTTTTTGAAGCGTCGACATCGAGGGATTCGATTGCTGTTCTGAAGCAGGAAAGTTGTAGTAAACGTCATTTTATTTAATATTGTTATATACTTTCAACGTTTATCCATTTTTCACCGTCAAAATTTTACTAAATTTTTATTGTATGGTTTTCCTATGTCATATTTTTGCGCTAATTGAGCGATATTACTCGTTCAACGTTTAAATCGTTAAAAATTTTATTTAAATATTAAACTGTTGGCTTTAAACGCTAGGTATACCACGGTACGTACCAGGGTGTTGCGATATTAAGGTATATTTTTCTGTCTTTGACGATTTTCATTTATATATGTAATGATATTTATAAATATTTAAACTCATATAGTTTGCGGTAGTGTGAACCCAATTTATTGAATCAATTGTAGTTTTGGTTTCACCGAATTTGAAAAATTGTGCATGAACCATTTGTTCGTTTCCTGTAATTGCACAGTAATTTGAGACATCGGTGTAGATTGGGGCCCTCAGCTCTTCTGCACCCTGAGTTAGTAGCCTTCAGCTCTACTCAGGTATCGTAGAACCTGCTTGTTTGATTTACAAATTGTATTTTGGAGTTTTTTGCTTGTAGCTGCTAATTTAGCGTACGAATTAAGTTTTTATGTAGGTATCAATTTCATTATATTTTATGTTGTAAACTTGTATCTCATATTTTGAAAAGAGACATAAGGTCCAAGAAAATATTAAACATCAATCAGGGGATATTTGCTGACTTTCATTTTTAATATTAACTTTCCAGAGTGTTTGATTAGTGATGTTAACCCACTGAGTTTTCAAGAATCCACCCCTTCTTCGACTCGAAGCTAGTCGACTGGCGAGCACGGGTTGTACTACGGATAACGAGCACTGAGAGATTGAGCTTTCCTCGTTAGTTAGTAGTTAGTTTGCTGATAATGAAAGGGGTACTTTTAGTATTATGTTTATATGCTTTTTTATAACGGGAAAATCATAAATGAGTGCAAAAAGAATACAGAATTAACGTTGAATATTTGATCGTTGAATATTTGATCGTGATTGGATTTTTTAATTAACTACTCAAAAGAAACCTAAAATATATAATTTTTGTGAAATGTTTCTAAATATAAAGGAATGTTATAAGCGACTTTGCTAGGTTTATTTGAATGCTTGTCTAGGAATTAAATATGATTTTTCCATACCAAGACATTAGAACGTTGTAAATATTTAGCACTAAAAGAGGCCAAAGGGTGTTATAATACTGAAATGAAGATACCAAAGCAGCCACTTCACGACATTGTTGGATTCAAATTAATATCACACATTCTTTAAATATTCTTTTATCAAAATTTAACCCTGAGATATTTTCTGACACGTCCAGGACAGGGTGAGGATTCTTCTGTAAGGACAAAAGTACTTTTGGATATTGGTCTGAAAAATATCAGGACCATCACATACATTATCTAGAACTTCTTGCATTGTATTTCGGTTTTAAATGTTTTGGATCTAGGTTGTATTATGTCGAGTAGACAATACTACAGCTGCAGCATGTATCAAAAGAATGGAAAGTGTTAGGTTTTACAAATTAAATCACATAACAAGGCAAATATGGAATTTCTGTGAAGAAAGAAATATTTACATATTTGCAAGTTATATCAATACAAAACTTAATGTACAAGCAGATAAGGCACCCCGTCAGGTGCATAAAAAAACAGAATGGAGCTTATCGGAAGAGGCTTTCCAACGAATAAAAGATCGTTTCGGAAGACCAGACATAGATTTGTTTGCTAGTAGAATAAATAAAAAATGTTCGGTTCTTATATCATGGATGAGAGATCCAGAGGGGTATAAAGTTGATGCTTTTACCTTAGATTGGAATACATCGAATTTTTATGGCATGGTCTTAAAAATGCTCCAAAAATTATAGAAGACAAAGCTGAGGGGAGAGTAGTCGTTCCTCTCTGGGGCTCTCAACCGTGGTACCCTATTTTTAAATCTTTACTAGTCGTTGATCCCCTAATTTTCAAACCTAATAGGTTTTTATTTTCTTTTAGCAAGTCGCCGCATCCTCTTTGGCAGAATCTTATCCTGGTGGCAGGGAAGCTATCAGGAGGGAGTTGTTATTAAGAAATGTACCCATGGATTCATTTGAAATATGTTTACAATCAATTACGCCCGCCACACTTAAACAATATAATACTGCCCTAAGGATATGGTGGGCATTTTGAAGTGCTTTAGAGTTTCTGACCTTATATTTTAAGAAATGGGGTTCATACGGTATTTTAAATAGTTATAGTTCCGCGATTGCGCAAATAGCTGGTCCCAACTCGGGACAGGACTTCCGAATTAGAAGATTATTTAAATGAGTTTTTGGAAAAAGACAACCTTTACCCAGATTTGAAAATTCTTGGGACCCAGGTATAGTACTGGATTATTTAAATTCGTTTAAAAATGAAAAAAATCATTTGGAAGCCCTTACCCAAAAATTAGTAGCCTTAATGGCACTGACAACGGGAAAACTGATACAAATTCTAAATCTAATTAACATAGATAACTTAATGATTTAACATAATAGAATAGAAATAAAAATACCAGGTAGAATAAAGACTTCAGCCATTAATATAAATCAACCTTTTATTGTATAACCTTTCTTTGATACAGGTCCAAACATTTGCGTAGCTAGGGCTCTATTGAAATACTTAGATAAAATAAAATATTTACGGGGTACCTGTAAATTTCAATTTCTAACATATAAGAAACCCTTTCTTAGAGCAACCTCACAAACCATTGGGAGATGTATAAAGCAGGTTTTATGCAAAAGCGGTCTGAATATGAATCAATTTAAGGCGCATAGCACAAGTCACGCGACCACATCAGCGGCAGCTAGGGGAGGAGTTAATTTTAATTCCAAAAGGCTGGCGGCGAGGTGGACCAATATTAAAAAACAATTGCCACCATTTATGTTAGCCCTTGTAATGAGAATACTATTTTGAGTTTGTGAAATGTTTAGTTTTGTGTTTATACATTTATTTTTTGTTTCTTTTGCTGTTCAGTTTACGTTACATAATAGTTAACCATTTGCATATTACTGTGTACACTTTTATATCCTTATAAAATATAAAACACCTAAGGTTTGTCTATTTGCGTCTACTACTATTGTCACAATGAGAAATATTTATTATTGGGTTTTGAATGTTTTTCGTTTATAACGTTTAAACAATTTGTTCAATCATTGTTAGTATTTTCTGATCATTTTGAGGTTATGAAAATATACTTATGGATAAATAATTAGTTGTTACAACTTCTTTAAATATCTACATATTATTTATTTATGAGACGAGGCCGAATATAATCATAAGATCAAACGAACTTACCAAAAAAGAAATAAAGTCCCACCCTATCCAAATTTTTACAGCATCCCTTTACCCGTGTGAAGTTAGCCACGGATTTATTTTTATCATCCACGAATATTTTTTTTACAAAATAAAATGTACTTTTGCAAAAAAATGTTAATATTGGAAACATATAATGACACTTTATTAGGCTACATAATTTGACTACCAATTTTCCGTCAATTGGTTTCTAATTAGATGTTCTTTGTAATTGTTGAATATTTTTTTTTATTTTTGGGTCTTCGATTCAGAATCGTGAAATATATACAGGAACAATTATTTGAAAACTATTTATTCACTTAATCTTTAATTTTTAGTAAAATTATGTAGCCTATTAAAATGTCATTATATGTTTCCTATATTAAATTTTTTTTGCAAAAGCACAGTTTATTTTATAAAAAAATATTCGTGGATGGGAAAAAAATCCGTGGCTAACTTCACACAGGTCATCCCTATTGAGTTGTAACAACAGCTTTAAAATAGACTAATTATATCGACCATAGTTTGGGCAAGGATCCGAGAGGGTAGGTATTTTTTGTTACCTAGCTTTCAAATTTGTGGATGTATTAGCCAGAGGCGGAGGTACTACATATTATTTATTTATTTCGACGCGGCCTTCATATAATCAAGATCGACCATCACTTGGTAAGTTCGTTTGATCTCATGATTATATAAGCGTCTGATTCAAGTGGCTAATAGCTTCGATAGTGTTTTACGAGGATATGGATGGCTTAGCGACAGATGATAAAGCGTTGAATTTATACCCTCCAAAATAAACGATAAATAGGTCATAGTCGAACAAAAGTTTCAGCTTTCAGTTGAAATATTAACTAGCGCATTTCTTACCAATTCTACCACACTTGCATTTCTTCTTCTTCCGCAGAGTGTTAAATGCATTTCTCTCCTAATTCCGTTCTCCACTTTTAGCAATTCATGGTTTCATGCATCTAGTGAAATCCAGCTGTGAGTATTGCCTTCGCGTTTTTCCAAGTTTCGGGTATTTTAATTGCATTTATTTGTATTTAATTTGAAAAAATTTCATATCTTACTCTGGATTTTAACTGATGTTCAATTGGGTTAAATACACAAGGGTAATTCTAACAATGATATTTAGTAATAACAAAACAAATGTCAAATTTTTAGAATTTTTAACATTAGATAGATACAGCCTCCGGACTGTATACAAGTGACCAATTTTATGATTGGTTAAGGTTCAGGGCGTCTCACAGATGCACCCTATTGATTTTCAGCTCACCACCTCTGGGACAAAGGCTCCTATAAATCCAGATATATGACATTTTTTGAGAAACTTCGGTTTGTTAGCGCGATACAGTTAGTGTTAATCTTTAAAACCATTTACCTATAATCAACTATACTTTTTTAATCAAGGGCGAAACAACGTTAAACTTTTTGATTCAAATTTTTGAAATATACTACAAATTTCAACTAAAACAGTACCTAGCCATCACTTCCATGCTAACAATTATATTGATTAGACATGAAATTCTTTAAAGTGGTTCTAAGTGATAAAAATCTATTAAAATTTTCTGAAATTTTCTGCGTTTATCTCATTAATTTCTTCCACATCCCTTCTCCCCTTCAATCACGGGAACTCCGCACCCCACGGAATCTACTGAATATACTCGTAGACTCAGGGAAAACATTCTAAAATTTAAATGCTATAAAACCCGAAATTATTGTGAGTGTCAAAAATAATTCAAGAAACAATATTAAAGTGAAAGTTAAATCACCCCTATGAAAGACTATATCTAAATGTACGTTTAAATCAAAATTTGTCAAAAGAAATAAAATAAAATACTCATTAAAAAATTCCACCTCACATAAAACAATTGCAAAAAATGTGACTTTGAAGGCCTTCAAAGCCCAAACCCGTCAAGAGAAGACGACGAACCAAGACAAGCTGCAGTCAGTATATCGCAAATATACTGATGAAACCAAGAGAATAAAAAACAAAACTCTACAATTAAAGTCGAAAAATCTAAATTACTTGAAATTAGTGTACATTAATGATACCACAGATGAAAGTAAATTTGAGTCACCTTTTAATCCAGAAACAATAAATATCTCCAAAAAGTGTCTAGAAACGATTAACGTCGATACTCTCAGCAATTATCTAGAGTTAACAGAACAAAATAAAAAGGTGTATAGGATACTCGGAAACAAAGTGTCTAGAACACAATAAAAAGTGTCTATAAAAGACAGAAAACAAGTGTCTAGTAAACACCAGTTCGCCAGATCCACAAACAATCGTCTAGAATTGGACGCCCATACAGAACCAAACCGCAAACTTTTGATTCCAACTTGTAGAGGAAAAAACTGCACGTCGATTTCGGAAAGATCCACCACTGTGATTAAATAGCAAAATAACATCATTATGGAAGAGGTCACTATAGGAAACGAAACTAGTGAACATACCACCAACAACTCAAATAACTCGCAAAAAATTACCATTCGCTCAAAATGACAATTACTAAAGCTGAAATTCACAACCCATGCAATCTCTCCTGGGCACAAGAAGTTGAACAAAATAATAAAATAAATTCACATCAATCAAATCTATCCACAGCTGACCATTTCACTTCGCAGTATGCAAAACTAATAAAGAAAACCAAAACAGCCTGAAATCTAAACGTCCAACCCAGAACCGAAGACTTAAGTGCCATCTCAGTCATTACTCAAAATGAGCAGATGGAAGTAGCGGACATTTCCACGCCAGATTTCGTCAAACCAAGAAAATACACTACTTTTAATAAACCGAATTCAAAAACAACAAAAGATTCGAAACCAAATATAAAAAATATATACTATTCTCTATCCGAGATATCGGACGATGACATCCAAGATAGAAACCCTCCTCAGAAGAAAATGAAAAAACTGAAATTGAAGAAACTCGAAACTGTTTCTTACAGCTCTGATGACGAAAATAAATACATAAATAAAAAGGTCAAAGAAAACTCCCAAAAAGCAACCCTACATGTCCACAAATAGTTAGATATGGTGACGTCTCTGCCTATAGAGAGATGGTAAAACGTCTAAAGGAGGAAATTAAGAACAATTTTGAAATGAAATATACGGCCAACTCGACAATAATTTTCACGAAAGATTTCGACGATTTTGAAAATCTCAAAAAAACGTTACGCTCCGAAAAATTCCCCTTTTACTCGTATTCTAGAAGGGAGGACAAGACTCAGAGGGCATGCAGAAGGGTTGTTAATTGACTAAATCAAGGAAGAATTAATCAAAATATCCGTTAAGAATATTTTTATATGGGGTGGATCTAAAATTGCCTGACCATCGGCCAATATTGTTGTAACATATTTTTTAGATGCACATGTAAATAGGGATAACACAAATTATCGCAAATAAAGACTCTTTAAACCTTAAATTAATCACCTATCTATAGCAAAAGACACAAATACTTGCAGTAATAGTATGGTATTATTAGGTTTTTCGCAGAATAATTTTTAGATAATGACCCGATAGATACTAGCATTATTATTATGGATTAACCATTTCTATGTAAAGATTATTTTAATTATATAGTTATCTAAGTATTTTAGGACATTCTAAGTACTTTACCTGTACTAGTTGTTTGGGATTTACTAGCTACCTACTTGGGGTATATTACATTTAAGTACCCGATGTTTAAAATTAATTGATTGTTGAAAAAATCGTAGTCCAAGATTATTTTTTGGTTTTTAGAGTATTTTACATAATTACACAAGTGTTACCATACATGTAAATTGATATTATTATTTAACATTCGCCTGAATACAATTGTTGACCCTTGATGTCAATACTGCTGCTGATGCATTTTATATAATAAATCAACATTCATTCTGACATCGTGTCTTGTAATTCAATGAAATTATTACACTAGAAAAACAAATACATTCAACCACAGCATGTTATTATTACATTTTACAGATAATTTCTTTATCTCTTAGTCAGAATCATGAATGAACGTGAGTGGTAACATTTCCAATTAATCCGATGACCCCCTTATCATTTTTTGTATGTTTTTGGTTATGTTAATCAATAATAAAAAAAATAACGTGATTAATTTAATTAAATTCCAACAAAAATAAATTGCTTGTCGATACATTTTTGAAGCTTCTACAAATAACAAAATTTCCATTAACGAAAATCCCAAGATAAAGTAGATTCAAACTTGGGATTTTAATCAAAATGGAAGGAAATACCTCGCAATTTGCAGAAATTTATTACATGATAAGATTTTAAATATTTAGGTATCGTTTTAAGTAAGATCAATTCAAATCGCAAAAAATAATTTTAAATCTGAGGAATTTTCTTTATTTTTGGTTTATGTACTGACTAGAAAAGAATGAATATGCTGTTATTTTATGGATTTGAAAAATCTAACAAGGAGAATTGTTCATCTAATTGTAATTGGATCTACAAGTACTTTTAACAATATTTTTACATTAGTGTTTTAAATGAAATTCACTGTTTCGTAGCTAATTCCACAATGTAATGAAAATTGTTGAAAATTCTAAAAAATTGACTATTGTTTCGATAAATCAATATCATCGTCAGAATGACAGAAGTTACATTTCATTTGATGCCTACCTGATGTTTAGTAGTTATTTTTGGCTAGACCAAGAGGTGACCTAACTTGTGATTGACTTAATATATGTTAATAGAAAAAAGAAGAAGATGTGATATTACAAATATTAAAGCTTAGATATTATTAGCACTATGCTGATATCCTGGATATCATTTTTCCAATTAAGATCAGTATAACTGTGCAATGATATAGAAAACCAGGAAAACTATATCTGCTAATCTTTACAATTATCATTTAAGAAGACAGTTTATTAGTGGAGAACTCCCTAGATATATCTGTTCATTGCCAACTTAATATTGTGGGTTTCTTAAATGTCTTCTAATTTCCAATTCTTCAAGGAAATCCAGTTCTTGTTTTTTTTTCAGAAATATGCAGCACTTCTAGTTCTGTGTTAGGTGTCAATGAATGATTGGTGTCAAGTAGATGTTTTGTGTAGTGGGATTTATCTGGTTGTTTTATTCTGTATGCTTGAAGAATTGGAAATTAGAAGACATTTAAGAAACCCACAATATGAAGTTGTCAATGAACAGATAAATCTAGGGAGTTCTCCACTAATAAACTGTCTTCTTAAGTGATAATTGTAAAGATAAGCAGATATAGTTTTCCTGGTTTTCTATATCATTGCACAGTTATACTGATGTTAATTGGAAAAATGATATCCAGGATATCACCATAGGGCTAATAATATCTAAGCTTCAATATTTGTAATATCACATCTTCTTTTTTTTCTATTAACATATATTAAGTCAATCACAAGTTAGGTCACTTCTTGGTCTAGCCAAAAATAAATACTAAACATCAGGTAGGCATCAAATGAAATGTAACTTCTGTCATTCTGACGATGATATTGATTTATCTAAACAATTGTCAATTTTTTAGAATTTTCATTACACTGTGGAATTAGCTAGAAACAGTGAGTCTCATTTAAAACACTAATATGAGTAGATTCCACGAAGTAAGGGTCGAGACAGTTAATTTCGTTAATATTTTTACACTTTAAATTTTTTTTATGTATATTATTTGGTAATGGTGGTGTTAAAAATAATTGTTTTAATGTTCCAATGTCAATCGATTGTATTTGAAGGTGTAGAAAAGAACATATTGCCCAAATTTATAAAAGCATTACTTTACATTTTTTTTAAAATACAATATTAATCCTTTTTTTCGAAATCATCAAACAACAACTTCATGTAATAGAGCTTGCAACTGCCAGGAATTAGCTGTATGAACCTAGAACCATATTTTAAGCTCATACTACAAACGATGTAGGTTACTGTAGTAGCATTTTAATTTTTGTAGTACAAATTGTAATATCCCAAAAATAAGACAATCCTGCGATTATGACAGTGATCTCTGAGTCAGACTTTCTAGATTTAATACTACTATATACTCCCCTTGATTTCACACTTACAGAAGACCTTTTTTGTTGTTTTTGTTCTCTATTAGTCTTACTACAAAATTTGAAATTGAACTACAATATATTGCAGACGATTTCGGATGTATTAAAGTAGTTTTCGTTTTTATCTGATGATGTTTATGGTTAAATTGACGATTTTATTTTTTGGATTTTAATTATCTACTACAAAAATAAAAATGTTACTACAATTACCTACATCGTTGGTAGTAAGTATGAGCTCAAAATGATATTTTTTTTATTAAGTCTGGCCCTAGGTTCATACAGCTCCAGGAATTCTACTCAAACTGTGGGAAAGTTGGATCTAATGTCTATTATTTGATTGATTATTTCAATATTCATTTTTGATAATTCACAAATCTTCATTGAATTAAGTGGAAATATATTTTTAGTTATTCCTTGAGTGAATAAAAAATAAACTTCGCCCTTTATTTTCAATGCAATCTATTATAATTTGTTTTGCTGTTAAATTCCATTTGAAAATAATATAGACGATTATCCATGTCTCTATTCAATACTGATTTACCCATTTAAACTTAATAAGAAGTGAGACACTTTTTACCAAACAGAGTGTTTGATGTCTGGAACAATCTTCCTGATGATGTTGTTGACACACCATCAGTTAACGCATTTAATAACGCAGTATTGATAGACTTCTATTTAATAGTTAATAATGCGCATTGTTACATTTATTATTTATCTGGATTTGCTTTCGCAAATTTATCTGGATTTCGCTATATAGTTGTTGCGGTTATTGTTGCAAACGATTTGGTTAATTTTTGTTAATTATCATCAATTTTCTGTATAGGCGTTTAAGCATTCATGTTTTCAGATTATGGACTTCATAGGTTCTTACCTTATTTCTATTGTAATAATAATAATAATGGTTATTATTGTTAGTATTATTACAGTAAAACAAGAAAGAACAGTTGGACCATTATTTGTCTGTCTAAAGGTTTGTAAAAAATCATATAATTAGATTGCACTTTTGTAAATCTTACCTATTTCCTCGAAAAGCTACAGGCGAAAATAGGCTTGGAAAAAAAAATTAGACCAATTTATTACTACTAATAATCAGAGACATTAATATGCAAATATATGGGGCAGATAACAGGATCTGATTTTATTAAACGTCTCTTGCAAACATGAGACTTTAAGATGTAATGCACAGATTACGTTGCCTCTCGAAAAAAAACTAAAAGACTCTAATTACACAAGTTTCGCAACCTTGAATGTCTTCAGTAAAAAAAAGAATTTAATTAATTGTGAGACATAATAAAATACTTACATATCAAACATTTATTGATAAATGTCTGTTATATTTACAAAAAAATTATTGTCTGTATAGTATAATCCACAGAGGTTATCACGCATCACCGCACAATATTTTTGACTAATCGCATATATAAATAAACAAAATTAACTAACAAACACAATAAAATAAAAAATATTCTCGCGTCCTGATATCCAACACCGCATCGATTACCGTGTGCGCTTGTCGGTGGTCAGCTACAAACTGAACTAATCAAGTGAAAAGCTCGTCGGTGTGAAATACACATAATACTGTTGGCCGTGTTATCTTTGCGACAAGTACAAAGGGTAACTTGGGTTATTTTCTAAGTTGGGTTAGTTTCAAATATTCTTTAAGTAGTTTTTAATTTTGTAATTAAGATTAGGTTATTATTATTAAAAAGGTAATTTTAAATTTAAGGAAAAAATTTAATTGAGGATTTTATTTATTTGAACATACAAGGTGTTTCTAAATCTATTTTGCCTTTCTTATTTTTTTCACATTCGCTTTATTTGTGATTTAGTTTATTTTGAACTGCATTATCAAATATAACCAGTTGATTTTTTACTTTTCTGCCCAAACTATCTAATATGCCAGAAAAGTATTGGTTTACCTACAAAAAAGTTGAAATTTTGAAAAAAATTGTTTAGTTATTTTTACGTTTTTCATCAAGCACAACACGAAAAAATGGTTTTTAGAAAAAAAATCCTGTGTGTATGTCCTCGTCGTCGTCGTTGTCGTCGGCCACTTTTCATTACATGTCTTGATAGCACGATACAGCCTCCGGAGTGCAACAAGTCACCAATCTAATGATTGAATATTGTTCAAGACATCTCACATATGAATCCTATTGATTTTGAGCTCACAATAGGCAGTACTACGGGTGCTATGGTACTTGAAGTACGACATTTTTGTCATTTTTTGAGAAATTTCAGTTTGTTAGCACGATACAGCCTCCGGAGTATATACAAGTGACCAATTTTATGATTGGATATTATTCAAGGCGTCTCAAAGATGAACTCTATTGATATTAATCTCACTATAGCCAGTACAACGAGTGCTATGGTACTTGAGGTACCAAATTTTTGTCATTTTTGGAGAATTTTCAGATTGTTAGCTCGATACAGCCTCCAACGTGTATACAAGTGACTCATTTTATGATTGAATATTGTTCAGGGCGTCTTATAGATGGAGCTTATTGATTTTTAGCTCACCGGGTCTAGTACAACGGGTGCTCTGGTACCCCCTCTTTTGGAGACATTTCGGGTTGTTAGACATTTACGATACAGCCTCTGGAGTGTATACAATTGGCCAATTTTATAATTGGATATTTTTCAGGGTGTCTCACAGATGTACCCTATTGATTTTCATATGACTATAGCGAGTACAGCGGGTCCTATAAATCCAGATATACCGTGTTTTTGGTTACTTTTTGAGAAATTTCGGTTTGTTAGCACGATACATCCTCCGAAGTGTATACAAGTGACAATTTTATGACAGAATATTATTCAGGGCATCTCACAGATGCGGAAAAGTTAGTTTTACCCTTTAAAACAGTATATTTTCTAATACGTTATTACTATTTTTTAATTTCTTTAATAAAAAAAGTAAGTAAAACAACAAAAAATAGTTTCCTTTTATTGAAATACCTGTACAGCAAAATTTTTGGAATACATACCAAAATTTCCATTTTCTTTTGTCAGGACTGCAACATTTTTGGAATTTTTTTAACATGCTTCCATAAAAAATTCTATAATTGCGAAACTATGGTTCCTTTCGTACGCCAGTCGATAGAGGAAAGATGCATCTTAATTACCAACCATATTTATATTTTTGAATTTTAAATTTGTAGAACATATGAAAGAAAAAGCCTAGCAACACAGTTATCAGTTCAAAAGAAGTTGTTATGCTTAAAATTTAAAGGTGATATGCAAAACATTTTCTAGTTTTTGATGAACTAATGATTGAGCTGTTAGCTATTGGAGGAAATCTAACTAAAATGTCGAAAATAGCTCACCTCCTGGTCACCCTACCTTCATCCTATGACAGTATAATACATTAACGGGTGATATTTTGAGACTTGTATTTACAAAAACAAAATTACTCGACTACGAAACAAAATTACAAAGCGTAATTTTAGCCTTCACCGGTACAAATAGACAATTAGATAGCTTCATTTCTTACATAAACTCAATTCACAATAATATCAAATTTACCGTAGAGCTTGAACAAAATAAGTCTATAAACTTTTTTGACCTTACAATTTCCATTATAAATAATAAACATGATTTTTCTGTATTTCATAAACCATCACATACAGGGGGAAGTGTGCCTTTGATGAACCCCTTAAGGAAATTCCATTATATTTTTTTGCTTTTGTAGTTATTAATATTCTTTTTATGTAAATCTCTACTTAATACACAGATGATCATAGTGTAGGGTGAATTTGTTAACAATTAATTGTCTGTTTAATAACGCCACCGTTTTTTTTATGAAGCCAAAGGGTCCATCATTGGCGGATAAGTACCTATGTCGCCCCCCCAAAAAAATAAAATAAATGAAATTATTTTAAAAGGTTTATTAAACAAAATTATCGTTGTACCAAGAACAAAGTAACATTGAATAAACGAAAAACATTTTTTATTTGCTTTAACAAAACAAAACAAAATTAAATGCATAATTCACAAATGAATGATTTACAACGATAGCTGACAACAGCGTACTCATTGTGCACCAAGATCGACAGTTCTGACAACGAATCCACTTTTCTCTCGCTCGTGATTGAGAGTATAGCTCATTGCAGTAAATGCAGCTAGCGTCAGAGTCGACTTATTCTTGCCCTAAGTATACATCATTAGAATTGTCGTCATTTGAAATGACAAGTTGGCGTTTAACTGCCCCTGCTTTGTTGTTTCCTTAGTTTCATTTCCTTTTCAATCACCATTACTTTAAGTTCATGCATTTCTGGTGTTAAATTCAAATGACCAGTTCTTCCACGTTTTCTGGCTTTTTTTCCATGAGTACCAATACCTACAGCTTCGGGAGGAGGTAAAATTTCTCTCACAGATATGTCAAAAATTGACGATGAAGACAAGTTATGACCAGATGTACTTAGTTGATCTTGAATCTCTAATTCCATTTGGTTTTCGTTGATGACAGCTGAATTCTCGGAAATCTGCTTATTAGTTGCTAAAGCTGGTGCAAACTGCCAGTCCTCAAAAATATGAGGATTGAAAGGATAGATGCCAGTCTTTTTAAACGAGTTTATTGCATTTGATGGTACTGCACTTTTCAAATAGGCTTGATTGAGAAGACTTGCTATTTGAAGTCACTGCTTTTCCCAGGTTTTGACACAGCCTTAATTGGATTTCTTGATCGAAATACGTATGAAGAGGACGAAAGAATCCAACGTCCAACGGTTGAATGTGATGAGAGCAGTGTGCAGGAACGCAAAATACAATTACACCATTTTCTTTCGCAAACTGCAGATCAAGACTTTTATGGCTACTGTGGCCATCTAATAGTAAAAGCACCTTATTCTCATTAGAAGCTTTAGCGTACCTTACGAAATGCTTTAACCATTTACAATAAATTTCGCTGGTCATCCAACCTTTTTCTTGTGCAAAAGCTATGCTACCAGTGGGAGCACCATTCATAAGCTCATCGTTCATTATTTGACAAGGGTAAATAAGAACAGGAGGAGCGTAATTGCCTATGGCATTCATTGCGCACACTACAGTTACATGTTACCCACGCGCGGCACTACGAAGCGCACCAACTTGCTTGCGACCTTTCGCTGCGTAAATTTTCTGGCACTTCTTCTGAACTGTAGTCAAATCTGACTCGTCCATATTGTATATATTTTCGGGAAAAAACTTGTGTTTCTCCATAATATTAGCTAGTGCATTAAACTAGGCTTCGATATTAGGCTTCTTAAAAGCCTGGGCTCTAGCTAATGATGCACTTTCTGGGCTCCTCAAAGATATTCGTGGATTGCGCTTCTGAAATCCCCTGACCCATTTCCAACCTGCCATTTTTATTTCGCGATTAAAACCATGTTCTATTTTATTTTTTCGGCTACTTCAAATACCATTCGTCGCAAATCTTTGGACGTTAGTCCAAAAAAACGTGTTTTCATATCAATGATATGACTCGCAATCTCCTGTTCGATGACTTTAGAGAAAATTGCTCTTCTACCTCCCAAATCACCCTTACAATTATCCTGTTTAGCCAGACGTCTTCGAAAGGTTGTTTTGGGAACACTAAACGTCCTTGCTGCCAACTTATAGCCCATATTGCAGTTTTGAACATTGAGCATAGCTTGTCGCATGTCATCCTCGTCTCATTGCTGCCTTTTCTTAAATGCCATATCTGCAAAACCTAGAAAAACATAATTAAAATAGTGTAACTAATGCATTGCCAATCATGGACCCTTGGTCCATCATAATACACAGTGCAAGGGTCCGTCATAGGCAATAAGACATAATTCACTAAAAAATGCAAAGCTCTTTTATTCTTTGCCATAATTTCAATTTGTGCCCGACAGTCAACATGAAACAGTTTCTGTAAGTTGAAGTAACAAAAGCAGATTCTAACTGAGCATAAAAAATATTACTTAACATCATGCCAAGCCACATTGTTATATCAATACTTACCAGTTTTGACTTAATTTTTTGTTTTCACCTAAACGACTTATATCCGCATGAACGCTTGTAAACAACTGGTTTTAAACATCAATCGTCCTAACCAAGATGTCGGTAGTCCGTGATGCACGGTAAATTTGAAAATACCACTTGTGGTCCATCATAGGCGGGGGCCATCATGGGTACATTTCCCCTATTACAATTCATAATAGTTCGGTCCACCCATTCGGTCATAAACTAGCAGCTTTCAATAGTATGATACACAGACACTTAACAGTCGCATTAAATACTAATAATTATAATAAAGAATTAAATATCATTAAACAAATAGCAGTTGATAATAATTACGATCCAAATTAAATTGACAATTTCATTAATAAAAAGATAAAAAACAGACTTAAGAACAAGTATTTCCTTCTGATAAAAATAATAACAAACAATTTAAAAGTTTAACATACTTTGGAACACCATCCTTCAAAATTAAATCATTTTTAGAAACTTTAGACATGAATATTTGCTTTAAAACTGATTCAATTTATCCAAACTCATTAAAAATAACAAATCTAAATCTTCAAAATTAAACAAATCAGGAGTTTATAAAATAAAATGTGGTAATGACATCTGTGATAAAATTTATATCAGTAGAACTTTTAGAAATTTTAAAACTAGAATTTCGGAACACAAACGTAGCTATCACAACAAAATATTAGATTCTAACTATTCAAATCATTTATTAGAAAACCAACACATTTTCGAACAAAATTTTGAATTTCAAAATATAGTCGGTAAATCATTTAGTTTAAATTTATTAGAGGCCCGTGAGATTACGAAAAATAAATATTCAGATAACCTTCTTAACGACCAAATAAATATCAATCACTCTCCTTACTTAAACCTTTTTACCTAGAAGAAAGCTTAGGATTGTTTGTAGTGAATGAATTTCCAGGTAATTTCTTTCAATACCTTTGTTAACATTAGTAAATAGAATTCTGTATTTATGCACTGTATATATTAAAACATTTTTATATTACACCTTCATTCGTTTTGAGAAAGCTACTGTGTTAGTGAAACGCGTCAACCAGTTTAAATTGAACATTAGTTCAAATAAATGAAGTATTAAACAAGTTATATTGTTTTATTTCATCGTTCAGTATGGATCTTCATCACTTCATCAAGTAAAAGCCTCATCTATTCTATTTTTAAAATTATTACATTAATTTTTAGAAATAATTAAACTTAAATGTTAGAGAGAGAGAGAGATTCCCTTTGAATTCGGGGATGATTACAACATTGAATTGTATTTTTTGAAAATTGTTTATACATGTATGATTCTTATTTGGAAAAATATGATTAAATAACTTCATAAAAGCATTATAATGAAAGTTTTATTTTTATTTTTGGAGTGTGATTTTATCGGAATTTCACTGTTTTTCTTCTTTTTAAACGTTATTTTCAGTCTCCCTCTGTAAGATAATCGAGGTCGTTTTAAAAATTCACTATTTGTTGATGGTTCGTAACATTTACTGACCTTTCAGAAACAAAAATTACATAATAATTTACACAAAACCTCTATAATAATTAATGAGTCGTTGTAATCCTTCCACGACATCTTCCGACTCTAGTAATACATTTTCATTGGAAAAAAGTATTTTTTAAATAAAATTAATTGTTTCGACCCTTTGTGGAATCTACTCATTACTTTGTTAAATATTTTAAATTAAAAGTAATTTTTTAAATATTCAATCCTGAACTCGATTTTCAAAACACTTTAATCGGGGTCAAATAAAGGACACCAAGAAACCTACACATTTACAAAAAAAAGATTAAATAACGTTAAATTTCGAAACGATTTCTTAAGGTGCAAGTTTTAAAACGTATAATGTAATAAATGGTTATCTAAATTATAAACACTTATTAGGGATTCAAATACGTTTAAAGTTGTTTATATAGTGTCGAAAATATATAAAACATACAATTAACCTAAATATGTCACCAGCGTCCCATCATCACAACTGGTTCAAATTTTAAATGATGCGCAAATTCGTTTACCTGAGATCTTTCCCATATGAAACTTTTGTCTACTATCAAACCCGCCAATTTCTTTAATTCAATAATACACCTACCAGAATAAGTTTCTGACTACACACAAAATCTATTTTAAGGAAATTCTATTATACAACCCTGTGTACTATTATCGTAAGTAACAGTTTAAGTGAACAACAATCCCACGGCAGGTAGTCTCTTCAGATTATTTGTCGTTTCTTTGAGAAACTTCATTCTAACAATTAAATCAATAGGTAAGATTCTTCTCCACCAAAAGCTATTATCATTCAATTGAGAAATATTCTAAATAAAAATTTACAATAAACAAACTAGAAACAGGACTACCTGTAAACAATTTTATGTTTGATAATGCAATTAAAGCACGTTTGGGATAAAAATGAAACAAACGAAGATAAAAAATATCCCAATGGCAGTGGACAGGCTTATTTCGAGTAACATTTTTGCATCAAACCAAGAAAAAACATTTTTTTTGGTCAATTTGTGAATTTTCTTAAATAAAGTGTAGTTGTCGATTGTCGGACGTGTTAAGGTCTAAAAAATCTAAGTAACTTTTGTGCGTCAGATCAAAAACAAAAGAAATACAATATATATATATATATATATATATATATATATATATATATATATAACATAAATTTCGATTTACTACTACACCTGCTTTTAGTCGAAATTTCAATAATTTCGAAGTATTGGCCTGACCGTCCTGGCTAATACCACGCAGAATATTGAATATTGAATTACATCCCCTTCGAAAGCCGTGACGTCGATCGACAATTTGCCGATACGGACATCTGTGGTGATTCGCAACTAATAGCGGAAGGGTATAGTACACTGACGCGTTGCGACCTTCTTGGGTCTCTTCAAGAGTGCCGTAATGCCTGCCAATTCAGAGTCTCTAATCCGAACTGAAGATTCCGTCCTCCGACAACTTCTACTTGGCTCGTGTAGTTACACAAGCGAGAAGTAGTCAGCTGGCACCATCTTCACTTTCAGTTGCGAACCAACACCTCAGATAAATTCGACCGTATTAGTCGTATGAAATAAAATTAATATAATTTCATAAAATACGAGGTGTCTATATGAAACATAAATTTCGATTTTCTACTAGACCTGCTTTTAGTCGAAATTTCAATAATTACGACGTATTGGCCTGACCGTTCTTCGAAGGGAAAATCAACTACATTCCTGGCTAATACCACGCAGAATATTGAATTACATCCCCTTCGAAAACCGTGACGTCAATCGACCATTTTGCCGATACGGACATCTGTGGTGATTCGCAACTGATAGCGGAAGGGAATAGTACACTGACGCGTTGCGACCTTCTTGGGTCTCTTCAAGAGTGCCGTAATGCCTTCCAGTTCAGAGTCTCTAATCCGAACTGAAGATTCCGTCCTCCGACAACTTCTACATGGCTCATGTAGTTACACAAGAGAGAAGTAGTCAGCTGGCACCATCTTCACTTTCAGTTGCGAACCAACACCTCAGATAAATTCGACCGTATTAGTCGTATGAAATAAAATTAATATAATTTCATAAAATACGAGGTGTCTATATGAAACATAAATTTCGATTTTCTACTATACCTGCTTTTAGTCGAAATTTCAATAATTTCGACGTATTGGCCTGACCGTTCTTCGAAGAGAAAAACAAATACATTCCTGGCGAATACCACGCAGAATATTGAATTACATCCCCTTCGAAAATCGTGACGTCGATCGACCGTCAGTGTACTATGCCCTTCCGCTATCAGTTGCGAATCACCACAGATGTCCGTATCGGCAAAATGATCGATCGACGTCATGGTTTTCGAAATTATTAATTTAATTGTTTGCTTCTAATCTCGATATAATTTTTTATTATAGTAAAGAAAATTACAAAAACAATCATATATAACAAAAGGTAAAATAAATTTTATATTATATTGCGTAATATTTAAACATTCAATAAAAAATGCTTAACGTTTTTTTTACCTTTGGTTACATATATGGGTGTCTCTGTTTATAACAAACTGATAAGTTAGTAAACAATTAAATTATTAATAAAAAGTGTTTCTTTCTATTTTATAGTAAATTATCAATTATGATTTTTTTAAGAAAAAATTGGTCCCTTAAATAATTGTTTAAAAAGTTGATAATTGAAAAAAACTATTATGAACAATTAAAAAGTATTTTTAAGAAAAGCATTTTCTTTAAAAATCATAATTTACTAAAACAAAAATTTTTCAAAAAAAAAATATTCAAAACATTCAATTACCCCCTTTGTTTATAATTTTTTTTAAAATGGTTGAAAAAATGTTTTGCCTAAATTAATGTATGCCGTTATGAAAAATGATTCCGGAAATATTATAAAATATACCATATAAAAACAATAAAAAATCATAATTGACTAAATAAACAATAAACTTTTTGGCATATTCTTATTAAGTATTAAGAAGAATTAGATTTTTAAAGCTATTGTTTAAACTTTTATATTGATTTGAATAAAAACAGAGAACCAGAAATTTTTTGTTAATTAACAATCGCTTATCTTTTTGATGGAAAATTTGTTATCCAACGAGAATTTATTGCAATTTTCAAATTAATATTTTATACTAAGAAAAATACTTTTTGAGTTGTACTCTTTCTCGCTTCTATGCAGCAGCGGCAGCGCAGGACCCTATTTTCAGCATTAAATATAAATTACTTGTTATTAACCTTGAATTCCAGGAGTCAAAACATTTTTCTTCCCTCCTCTTATAGTTTTTGAGTTATTAACAAAAAATTGAGGCCTCTTTTTTTGTTTATGATTTTTGTTAATAAATAATTGAAATTTTCATCTCCAGAGAAAAATAAAAATACTTCTTTCTCGAAATTTGTTTCCGCGTCGAATGAGCGATCGCTGATATTTTTGCCACAATTCTAACGATTTTTCGCAGGAAACTCACTTCTCGATTAGACTATAATAGGCGCTTCAACAAAATTTAGGTACATTCTTTATAAACTTTTTAAGTTGATAATTTCCAGTATTTAAAAGACTGAGTATAGTATCAAAATACATTGACTATAATACAACGCACCACAGTGTGTTAAATAATTCAAAATTTTTTTGCTTGCATTTATTTTCTTTCAAACATATACGAGCTTTTTGAAATATTTACTGCAAACATAGTGGCAATTTAGATTGTTTGGAATGTATCAAACTTTTGTTTTTGCGATTTGTTTGTTAATAAGAGTAAACGTAACAAATATTTAGAGTATTGTATATTTTAAGATTAAACGATTGTTATTTTTAAATCGATGTGTTCTAAAAATGAACAAACAGGTACTTATTCTACTATTGAACAAACATTTTTTGAAGCAATTAACATTGTTTCAATTACTACTTGTGAGACTGTTATGAGTTCACTTCTCTTAACCTCGCTAAAATCACATTTTATAGAATCGCGGTTGTTTGTAATTATTATTATTGCCCGACATGTGGTAATGTTTAAACATTTATATTGTTCAAAATTATCGCTATGCTAATTTTTTATAATCGCTAAATGTTAGTATTAATTTTGGACATAAAAAATCGTCAAAAATCTACTTATTTTTTTCTTATTTGTTAATCAGAATTAGAAGTATTCTATAAGCTAAAATTCAAAGTCGAAATTAATTTCTCATAATATGTAGTCTTGTTAATTGTGCATCAAGCTTTTATTTTATTTTTATTATGTGTCAATTAGTTGTCTAAATGTAGTACTGTAATCTCATTTAGTGGTAATTACATTGTTTATTTATTTTCGAAATTATTTTTAAAAATTTGATTATTTTTTTTATAAATGTTTATTTTCAAGTAATATTTACATAAACTACAAAATAAAGCAATAAAAAGTCAATTTTATTGTAGCGAGGAAACCAGAAGTTATTAAAAAAAACAACAAAAACATTCTTAAACATTGGTAATTGGACAGGCCCCATCATGAATGTTATGAACTTTTTCGTGCCCTAAATGGTAAATGTTGAAAACTAGACCCAAAACAAAAACAATTCAACCACTTCATTTCCTCGCGGAAATGTTTATATTTCGTTTCCGACCGGGCTATGTGATATTGTTAGATTATAAAAGTAAAACAGTTATATGTGCGTTCAAACATGTGTATTAAGTAGTACAGGCGCTAAAAAATGTTGGGTATACAAAATGTAGTAGAGTAAAATGAACAAAACAAAGGAAAAAAGACAATTGGACAAGTAATAAATACACTGCAAACCAAATTGTAAAGACTTGAAAAAATTGTGAACATAAAAAGATTAATTTGAATAGGTGGATAGAGTCAAATAACTGGGAAGAACAATAAGTAGTGATGCAGACCGAGAAACTGATATAAACGAAAGTATCTTCAGCAAGGCTGTGAAATTTGATAGTTGATGACCTCCTTGTTGCACTAAACGAACAGGGATGGTATGCTCATGGATATGCTGCTGAACATTGTTATTATAAAAAGTGGAAAACACATGGGTACCTGTCTGGAACGAATGCGAAGGGCACTGTCCGTGGTGGAGAGATAGTGTGATGCGGAGGAACTCTCTATAAACCCCTCGAAAGCCATCAAGGTACCATTTACGAAACAAAGAAATTCCTTCTATGTCTCTTTGCTCTCCAACTAATAATATGTCATCAACGTAGATCAGTATGCAGACCTTTTCACTGTAGTACAGACAGCAATCATATTTTGATCTAACAAAATTATTCTTTAAAGCGAAATCTGTGAAAGTATCATTCCACACTTTAGGTGATTCTTTTAAATCATAAAGCGCTCGATTCAATTTCAATACTGGTGTTTTACTTTTCTACCCTTTTGTTGCCTTAATATATACTTCACTTTCCAAAACTCCGTTCAAAAGAGCTGTTGGAATGTCCAGCTGTCGTACCTTCCAGTTGTTTTGTAATGAAACTGATAGAAGTAATCTTATTGTCGGAAGTCCTTGCCACTGGTGAGTATACTGGTTGAAATGCATCGTCCTCCTTTATCTGAAAGCCTTTTGCTACAATTTTTGCCTTTTTTAGTTCCTTAGTTCGGAATACCCATTTTATTTCAATTGCTCGCTTTCCTTGTGGTAATTCTGTTTCTTTCCATGTGTTTAGTTTTTCTAACGAATCTCATTCTTTTCTAACTGCATCTTCCCATTCTTTGTCTTTTATTGCTTCTCTATATTCTGTAGGATCTTCCTGCTATACAAGTTTCATAATCACTTAGATGTTTCGGTTGAGCAATTCTTCTTCCACGGCTGGTAGTTTCTATTCTTGGTAAATATTTTTCATGACTCTTAAACTTAAACTTCCTGCCTCTTTCTTCCTGCTGATTCGTTTCAACTGATTCTCTTTCTTCTTGTACTTCAATTTCAGTTTGATTTCTTTCTATCTGTGTGTAATTTTCTTCCTGAAGCAACTGTAGTCCTATCTATTCTTCTGTTCTTTATTTCATTATAATTAATCTGTTTTTCATTGAACCTTACATCTCTTGAGGAAATGACTTAATTTTTTCAAAATCCCATAACCTATATCCTGGTCCAGTATAACCAATATGTATACATGGCTGTGATCTTCTCTCCAGTTTACTTTGCCTAGGTAAAACGATTGCCCATGGCTGGTTCCCAAAAACTTTTAACTTAGATAGGTTATTCTTACCATACCATCTCCGTGAAGGTGTTTCCTCTTTATTGGCTTCTGTCGGTGACCTGTTTATTTCATAAGCTGAGCATAGAACTGCTTCACCCACAAGTGTTTTAGTAAATTTGTTTCTTGAAATTTAATCCTAACCTTATCCATAATGGTTTGGTTCATCCTTTCGGATACTCCATTTTCCTGCGGAGTATATGGCATCGTATACTACTTCAATACACTTGCTCTTACAAAATTGTTTAAAATCTTTGATACAAATTCTCCACAATTATCTACTCGAATTCTCTGAGTTTTTAACCCATGCTGAGTTTTTATTAACTTTATAAAGTCGATTATATTTTGTTCAGCTTCATTTTTATTCTTTAATAATTTAATAATCAAAAAATGAGAAAAGTCATCTATTATAATCTGAAAATATCGATAACCCTCTAGTATAGGTGTTTTTGAAGGATCCATAATATCAGAATGAATCAACTGACCAATTCTGGTAGTTCGATTTTCTAGTACTTTTTCCTTCAACGCATGAACTACATACATCATTATTAAAAGGTAAACCTAACTCACTTACTATGTCTATTTGCATGACCTAACCTCATGTGCCAAATAATTTTATTTACATTTTCACATGTACACAAATTATATTCTTTTTAAATACTGCATGTTTTTTGCCTTCTCTGTTATTATTGAATGTTACCTTAAAGTCCTACTTTAATAATTTAGAAACCGAAATTAAATTATGCGACATATCTGCCACACTCAAAGCGTCTATTTTAATGTCTTTACCCTGGCAGTTGCCTTTTAGTGTTCCTTGACTTCTTGCATACAAAACCTCATTATTTTTGGCTGTTCGAATCTTGACAGTTTCAATTTCTTTGATATCTGACATTTTCCCCATTACCATGTGCTGCGTGCACCCCGAGTCTAGTACAAAGTGGCTTATATTTGTTGTTATCATTGTATTACTGCATAGTGCAATAAATGCAATTTCTTTCGTATTTGGATCTGTACAATCTTCTCGGTTTGATATATTTGCTTGTTTTATTCGATTATAGCTACGTCCTCTAAATGATCCTCTATTATGTCCTCGACTATGTCTAAAATAATTTCCTCTATCTGCAGTTTTCTTGGGACAATCTCGGTAGAAATGATCACCATTGCACCCATAACATCTATTATTTTCTCTTATATTCACATATAAAGCTGAGCTTTTATCTTTGTATTTTTCAAGTTGACTTTCCTTAAACTTTAGTTCAGCTTCTAATGCCGGTGGTCTTGGTTTCTATAGCTGCTATTATATTGTCATACTTCTCTGACATTGTTAGTAAAAGGTAGCATACCCTGTCACTTTCATCCAAATTGGCTCCTGGTCCTTCAAGTTCTCGTAACAACGTTTCTACATTCATAAAATGCCCATGCAGGTCATCTGTCTTACATTTTAGTTTGAACAACCGTTTCATAATGTGTAACTTCATTAAGGGACTTTTTCTATCAAAAACATTTTGCAGAGATTTAGCATATCATGTGCGGATTTGGCATCTTTAATATATTCTAAATGTTTGTCTGTTATACATTGGACTATTATGCATCTGGCCTTTGTATCCTCTTTGTCATATTTTTCTTTATCTGTAGTGGATAACCGGTCATATTGATCTTTGGTGACCTTAACTACACCTTGGACTCCTTCTTTTTCAAGAATGATTTCTAGTCTGAATCGCCAACTATTATAATTATTCCCTGTTAGCTTTGGAAACGGTACAATTGTGGAAGTCATCATCTTTAATTGCGCTTCTCTAAAACGTTTTTCTAACCTCAGAATTAATTTTTTGCTTTACAGTTTCAACTCTTTCTGGGACCATAACATGTTAAAGTACATGGGTAGGAGTCTTTGTTTTGGTAAATTAAACTTATTACTTCCTGCTTGTATATACTTTAATTATTTAAAATAAACTTATTACAGATCACACTTTCTTGCCGCTATAAGCTTTTACGTCTAAATTATTTCTTCTTCTTTTTCTTATAATTTTGTAACTAAGTTGTAACAGATAGTAGTTGATCTCCAGATTATGGGAATTAGACACTGGGGAGAGAAGACACAGGATATGAAGCTACAAATAGAAGAAAACATATGAAAATGGGGACTGATCCACTCCTACAAAAGGATCCAGAAAGCTCGTAATAGCGGCGCTACTACTACAGTTTGCTTTGCTTTCCTTGCTTGTTATTTTGCCGCGGTGCAGCAGAAACGTCTTGGAAAAAAACTGGAGTGACGGATTTGGTCCCGAAAATAAAACAATGAGAATGTTCAAGCTGACATTAATGCTCGATTAGAGGTGAAGTTGTTGGGAAAAGTAGATATGCGACAACAACTCGACGAAATATTCAACAACAAAATGAACAAGTAAGAGAAAATAGATATGTTCTTTCAAAAATTATCGATTGCATTAAGTTTTGTGGGGCTTTTGAGCTGGCACTTCGAGGCTACGATGGAACGAAAAATTCTTTTAATCCCGGAATTTTCAGAGGTCTAATAAATTTCTAATCGGAACCATTTTGAAATTTCTGTTGTTTTTGAAGGTACTTCAAAAATTATTCAAAATAAGCTGCATATGGGCAGTTGCTCAAAATTGAAAAAAGAAATTTTGTAAACTGAATATGTTATAGCTAATGAAACTACAGATATAGCAAACCAATATCAAATAACTGTGGTATTTAGATATTTATTTATTTATTTATTTATTTAGTTATATCCAAACAGACCTTGCGGTCTAATTACAAGGATAATATAAAAACAAAACAAAAATCCATATATAATACATTAACAAACATAGATAAGTTCAAATCTATGCTATAACCTAAGTTACCAAAAAATAAACCCATGGCAGAGAATGTGAAACACATCTAATCAAAATGAATGACAGTGATGAGACGAAAACAGCTGCTATATCGATAAATTAACAATTTGTCTCAATACTGTCTTACGAAAAACATTTTGGGAGACTGACCAATCTAAGTCCGTAAGGGTATTAAAATTATTTGCAAATCGGCACATGGTCACAAGAGGGGCCCTGGTGGTAGTCAGCAATAATGGAATATTGAACATTACCGCAGTGCGTGTTCTTCTTGATGGAACAATAAATCTTACTAAAAATAGAATTTTAGGTGAATTTATTTTATTATTAACAATTTTAAATAAAATAATGAGTGCTACTAGTTTTCTTCTGTCTTCTAGAGATAATATTTTGAATTAATTTCTAAGGTGAACACTCCTAACTACATTATAATCTGGGCGAGTATAATGCTTTTTATAATAAACGTATCTTAAAAATTTATTTTGAATTTTCTCCAACATGAATAAAGTAGTCTGATACTCACCAAACCATATTTGAGCACCAAACACTAATTTTGATCTTACTAGGGTATAATAATAAAGAGTTTTTAGTGTATCTATATTTGCAAAATTGGAAGTTTGTCTTATTACAAAACCCAACAGACGGTTCGCAGATTTTGCTATATTTTTTATATGTTCAGTGAAAGACAACATGTGATCATATGTGATGCCTAAATCCCTTACCTTTGTACAGCGCACCAAAGTCTCCCCATCCATTTGGTATTCAAAAATAATAGGATCCTTCAAACGTGTCACAGATAGAGTGAAACATTTTTTCACATTAAAGTATAATTTATTTAGAGAACTCCATTCAAAAACACTATTTAAATCTGTAACAATATACAGTCCCGAACCGTCTATATGCGTTTGAAAATTTTTAGATCATCAGCGAACAAGAGACATTCTGAATATTTTAGAGCTGTTAGTAAATCGTTAATACAAATAAGAGAGGCGCCAAGCTGGAGCCTTGGGGAACCCCTGAATTGGCTTCAAATTTACCAGAAGTGTTTCCATTATGTTTTACAATCAAAAATCTATTTTGCAAATAACTCGTTATTAATTTAATCACTTTGTCGGATAATCCAAGCCTATTTAATTTCGTCAATAACACGTCATGATCAACCGTGTCGAATGCTTTACGGAAATCTGTATACACGGTATCTAATTGGGACTTACATTCAAAAGTTTCATATGCATAATTGGTGAAAATAAATAAGCTTGAGATGGTAGATTTATTGGCCATGAAACTGTGTTGCTGAGATACTATGTACTTTTCAGCATATTGATATAAACTTAAATAAATGATTTGCTCAAACAACTTGGATGGAGCACACATTATTGATATAGGCCTATAGTTTTCCACATTCATTTTATTACCAGATTTAAAAATAGGAGTTACTAAATCCGTCTTCCACATTGTTGGGAAGTTATTAGTAGAGGTTATTAAATTAAATATATGTAGCAGTGGATGCACCAACCAATCACTACAAGCTTTAAGTACATAAGGTGGAATCCCATCCACGTCGGCTGCTTTTTTTTGGTTTTATTTTTCTCACTGCTGCTTTAAAATCTAATTCAGTAATGGAACTTATCACAAAAACATCATTAAGAAAAGTTTTTTCTGCTGTACACTTTAAATTATAAGATGCTTTTACCGATGAGTACACGGAAGAAAAAAAAATCTGCGAATGCATCAGCAGTTTCCTCCTCCGAGACTTGTTCTCCGTTGTAAATGTAATTGCCAAAATTAGAATTAATTTTTCTTTTACTATTTATGTGATTCCAAAAACTATTGATATCTTTAATTAAGTTTCTTTCAATATTTCTTATATGTTTACGTTCTTCTGACTTAATTGAACTATTCACCTTATTTCTCAAATTCTTATATCTTTGGCAGTAATAATCAGACACTGATCTCAACCTTCTAACCCTACATTTTTCTTTAAGCAAATCCCTAATTTCCTCGGTAAACCAAACCGGAAACTTATTTACCGTTCCATTAACAGAAAATTTAGGAACACATGCGTTCAAAATTTCATTCCAAATTTTATAAAATTCGTGTAAAGCTCGGTTTACGTCAAGCTTCTCATAAATAACTTTTTCCCAGTTTGCATCTCTAATGCTCTCGGTTAATCTTAGGAAGTCCGCTTTTTTAAAATTATACCTAATTTCTCTTGGACTTATATTTTTCAATTTTACACCCGATCTAATTTCAATAATAATATCTAGAGCAGGATGGTATACATCTTCCTTAACAAACGGGAGAGAATCCTTAGTTACTGTACAATTATTCCAGTTATTATCTGAACTAATTACTAAATCCAACATCCTACCTTAAAAATTAATGATATCATTATAAAGTTTAAATCCATTGAAGTCCATAAAATCTTGAAATTTGTCAAAAATTTTATTAGAAATGTTACTATCAAAGTTAATTCCTGTTATACTAGATATATTAAAATCTCCAAAAAAGTATACTTTTTCCACATCCTTTATGTGAGACTGCAAACATTCGAATACAATCTCGTATACATTTCCCACACTTCCCGAAGGTGTGTATATAGCACAGAATGTGTATTTAACACTATTCACCTTAAAATCTACTACAACGGCCTCAAAAGAAGTGACATTGTGACATTTAAAAGTTTATAATTTTTTCTAAGTGCTATAAGAACCCCTCCTCCCCTAGATTTCCCTGTGAATTCAATAATCATTAGTGTTTGTTTTTGCCTATTCTGCATCATAACAATACAAAACAAGAAGAATAAAAAAAGCGATTTCTAATAGTATTAAATAATCCATTTTGCCTGTACCAACTAATGCGAAAGAGAAAAAATTAAAACTTAAAAATTAAGTAAGAAACTACAATATAAATAAACTCAAAAAATCCAATAAACGAAACTCCAATATTCCTTAAGTGTGAACAGATCCTAATAAAATGGTATTAAGAATTACAGTAAACATATAAAAACTAAGTACACGCAAGTTTTTGTAACTAAACATGGGTAGTACCTGCTAAACAGCTCATATTAAGTCGCTTGTATCTTTAATCGCCAATACATTGTTGTCATATCTGACAAAGATTTTTCCGTTCTTCGACCAAGCAGATCGATTGCCATATTTTTGTTTAGCAACTCGCAAAAGCTGATACGACTTATTCGTTAAATTTTCATTTAAATAAATACCTGAGTTCTTGAGAATTTTTCGTGCCAGAAATATTTCATTTCTTTTAATTAATGTTACAAATTCCACAATAACTGTTCTAGGTTTTGGCGCATCCCCACTGAATTTCTCAATTCTAAAAACAATATAGATTTCCCAAACACTTGATTTTCATGGCATCATTAAATACTAACAGTATCTTGGCCAGCAGGTTTTCTTTATTTTCTTCTATAATTCCCATTATACTTAAAGAATTTCCTTTACATTTCTGATTCATTTCCTCCAGTTTACTTCTGACTGAATCCACTTCACTCTTATTAGATTGTACCATAAGCTCTAATGTTGAAAGTTGTACAATAGCATTATTTAACTTAACTTCTATACTGTCAATTTTTTTAACCTCCTAGAGGTGGCGCCTGCTATTTCGCATAGAAGGTGGCGCCAGGCCTCACAGACCCTTCATAAATAAAGTATCAATTTATAAATACATGTAAAAGTAGACAGAAAGACGTATTGAGTTTAATATTAAACAAAAAATTAACAAAGAATAACGAAATACTAACTTTATGATTCTAAATAGAAAATATATAATGCTATTTCAGTCTCTTAACGTTGAAATTGACATTAATTTGCACAGTTGACACAAATAATTTTACCATGGCTCAGACATAGAAATGTTTGGCGCTTTACAGAATAATATCTAGTTTTGCTCTCTTTTCGACACTCTGAGCACCTTTTCCTGGTTCCTGGAGGAATCTCTGGCCTTTCAGCACCAGAAGAACTCGTTGAAGCTGCTTGTTTACGCTTTTCTTGAACTCCTGGTGGTATATTTTGAGCGAAGGAACGTTTTGTTTTACGTGCAACATCATAATTCGATCATAAGAGATCTACCGTATCGACACCACCCTTTGTCGAATTGTAACAGGTAATCATTTCTGGCTTATGTTTATTATCACCGGAAGTAGGATCTATATAATCGTCATGATGTAAACTGGAAACAAGAACAAGCTTTTTGTTCATTTTTGGTACATACGATAGCAGGGTAATGTTTTCTTGGTACCCAATCATACTAGATGTTATTGGTCTCTCTTTGACATTCAAAAATTCTGGTGGAAGTTCCCTCTTGTTCTTACGGATAGTACCAACGTAAGTTATTTTCTGTGTCACCAGAAAGTTGATCAAACTAATAGATGCAAAATAATTATCGCACGTTAAATTCCTTCCAGATCTAGCCAAAGGAACAAGTAATCGTCGAGCCAAACTCTCAGTATTATTTTGTACTCGAAATGGTTCTTCCGGCTGTTGGCCTACATATACTTCAAGGTTGTATGTGTGAGACATTTTGGCGTCGACTACAGAAAACACTTTAATACCATATCTGTTAGGTTTACTGGGGATGTACTGTCTAAACGCACATCTTTCCCTAAACCCTAATAACATTTCATCTAGTGTAACGTAGTCTCCTAAAGTATATTGTTTTTGACAATTGGTAACAAATAAGTCAAAGAGAGTTCTTATATTGCGCCATAGTCAGCCAAAATATTTCCACTCCACAACCTTTTCGATCCCATAGATCTTCGAAATTCAGACGACTACTTTTTAAACTTCCAGCTATATAAAGGAGACCAAGTAAGGCTTTTATCTCTATTTTATCTGTAGGTCGGGCAGTTCTTTGTCTTGTAAAATTTCCTGATATGGTTTGAATGAACTTGTTGGTCTCGGCCACGATAATGTCTAATATATCATCAGAAAATATAAGTTCCCAACACTGACTTGGAGTTTTGGCTTCCCTAGCTGAATATTTTACTCCAGGAAGGTGACGAATTAAATTATCAGATCTTGTGCGTAAGTTTTTTTATTGGCCTGTATTTTTTTCATATAGTTACTAGATCCTTACCAATCAAACAAGGTTCTTTTGTCGGCCGGAAAATAGGTTCTTCCAATTCATCACCACTCTCAACACAATCTAATTCGTGCTCCGAATCACTTTCACTTTCTGCATCACTTCCTTCTGAGGTAGAAATATCTTGTAATAATCGCTGCAGCCGCTTCTGCTCCTGCTCATAAGACATTTTAAATTATTTCTGAAAGCAATAATGATTTATTATTTCACAGTATTCAATGTGTAAATATAGTATTTCAGTACCTTCGACTGCAATAAAACTGCAAAATTTAACACAGACTCAGCGTTATAAAGACAGTCACAAACGGTGGCACCGGGCCTCTCAGGCCGTATCGTTAGATTACTTCGTTCGTGGAGCTTAAAACAAACTAATTCCAATAACTCACTTGACGACACCAAATCTAGGAAGGTACTGAATCACTTAAGGTCGTTACTCGAAGACACTCAAAATGATAACAAAAATAATAACGCTCGGGCCTGACAGACCCGGCGCTACCGTTAGGAGGTTAACAAGTTTTTCAGTGCTTTCATCAATTTTGGCAGTTAATTTGGGCAGTAATTTGTTGATTGCATATTCAATCATACTTTCATCAGATACCGACGCACTTAGTTTTCAAAAGTGAACTGGCAACTTTGGTTAAAAGTATACGATATTAAGCTTTGAATGTTGATTAAAAATTCAAAAATTCAAGAGTATCCTTGTTACGAAAAAAGTTGCATCCCAAACTTCTCGTTAACTACACACACCACTTGATACAAAGAACATCATATTTTATGGCAAAAACACACTTTAAACGTTAAAATAATCACGAGCTCATTTCAAACGATGTTTATTCGTACATGTCGAACTACCTACTAGATATATTCTAGTAGATGGTACACCGATTGAAAGATGTTGATGATTTACTAACCCTTCTGATCATATCATCATATTTTCAAGTTGATTTCCAGTTTGACGTATCGAGGTGAATATATTCATTCAAGGCTATATATATATTTATATTTTGACCATTTAACAAACTTTAAAAATACAAAACCGAAGAAAAAAATAATGATAAGTAAGATTTATAATAAAAAAACAATGAACATATTTCATTTTTATTTATAGTTAATTTGGCTATTTTTTATCGCTGATCTGTCAAAAGAATTATCTGTTATTTATGAATGACTATTTTTGTAACAATTTGCAGACCTCACCTACGTAATTTTGTCAGTGAATACTTGATCAAGGTGAAGTATTTAATTAAATATTATACAATGATCTGATATTGGATGATGATGAATCATGTATATATAGGTAGTTGCTGTGGACTATGTACGAAGTCGATTCAAGTATTCCGCATTGTATGTAATTTTTTTTAAGTATTCATCTTTTTTATCAAAATTCTTATCGATTTTACTTGTTACTGTTGAATGTTTAATTTTATTATCTAGAATTTTAATGAAAGTACTGGGAATACCCGTTTTCCGTACGTACGACATACAAATAACCCATCGCAAAATGTAAATCAACTCTAACAGTTTCTTACAGAATTCCTTCGAGTATTTTTCGAATTTCTCCCAGTCGTGACTCATCTTTTATGTCACGGTTTATTAAAGAGATTTGGAATTCCAGCCTACGATGCACATTTTCATTGGGCGGTCATGTAGGAGATTTGACCGTTTGGTTCACTACGTTAATGTATTAATTGAACTTAGGAAAAAATAAATCATTCCACATAAAAAGTCGTTTATCAGCGGTAATGGTCCCATATTAATCCAAATTTTGTAATAAAAAATCGTAACCAACGACAATCAATGAATGCCGCACCTTGTAACTAACACAAAATCCAGTTTATTGACGTTTTGTACGAACTACCGTTACAAGAAAGTCTATAAATTTTGTTCCAGTAAGATGATGTATGATACAGTCATGGATATATGAACACAAAACGCATTGCTAGCATATTAGAGAGCAGTCGGTTATAATTTTATCTACCCTGTTGTTAATTTAATGATTCCTAATTAGTTTATAGTTCCAGATATAAGTAGCACTTCTTATAGCCTACCTTAATCGTAGGTCAGAATGTTATTTTAATAATTTCTAGAAAAAGCTACTTAGAAAATTTAAATTATTTTTAGCATCAAAGTGCTATTGGATATATCAATACAAAACAATATTTCTACATTGATAGGAAGGACAAATTTTAAACCGTGCATTCTCGGTGTTTATGTTTATATTAACAACATAAAAATGTGAGTTATAAACCTGGATTTCCTATAAAAGAGCCGACGTTGCTGAATCCAAGAAGCGTTCCCCCCCCCCCCTTCCGGCAACGGGAACAAAACCAGTTGCGAGCCGGCTTTTTCATCTTATACTTTTCAACTGTAACATTTAATTGTTTGTTAAGTTTTTAAAGTTCCACTTTCTTAAATTGTTCAATTATTTTTAAAAACTACTTTTACGCGAGTGAACATAAAATTGGCGCAGCCAGTAGGATTGTCAGACGGAACGACAACACAATAGTGTCAAACCGGTCTATCTCAATAGTTTATTGACAATTAACGATCGTGTAAAGTCGAAAATATCGGTAATTTGGAAAGTGTCCATCCAGAGCATCGTTCAACCTCTTTTGGTACGAAGCAGATAGATGAAGCCAACCTATTTACTTTGGTAAACGAATTTTGTTCTCCTATATAATTTTCCTCCATATTTTTATGTTGATTTATGAGTGATTTTTGATTTTTCTACATTTGAAATATTTTAATACTTAATGTCAGACATTGAAGACCTTAGCATTTTATGTCAATCATTGAATTTAGAAGATAGTTGTAATTCAGACATATTAATAAATATTGAGAATTAGCCTTTAGTTGAGGATAGTTCAGGTTCAGAAAATTCAATTTCAGAAATAGCTACAGTCAATGTAAATTATTCATTTTTAAAATTATATGTAGATACTATACCACAATTTGATGGCAATGCACACACATTAGGAGTATTTTTAGATGCTCGTGAAAGTTTGATAAGTCAATTCGCAGATACTACAAATGTAAGTGCTCAAATAAATTCATATATTTTACGGGCAATAATAGGTAAATTAACAGGTAGAGCCTTAAGTTTAATAGGATCCTGTTCAGAGTTAACTATATGGGATGATATTAAAAAAATATTACAATTAACTTTTGGAGATCAAAAAAATCTTGATTGTGTCGTTCAAGACTGAATTGCTTCACATCCATTCAAAAATAAAAATGAAGCCCCATATAATTTTGACGTGCGTTGCCAAGATTGTAGAAGTTTAATAGCATCAAATATTCCACCTCAAGAGAAAAATGTATTAGACTAGAGAGTTATGATGAGTTAGCATTAAAAACATTTATTAGTGGGCTTATAAGGATAAGGATCGTTGTCCAAAACAATTACCGAGTTGGGCGGAATTAGAGTTATCATTTGTAAAAATAGTCCTCAAAAACATAAGCATTCATATCTTCGTGATAGTCAAAATAGTAGATTTTTCTATTTTTATTGCGAAAATCCCTTTTGATCGCAAATAATTGCGTCTCCAATATACAATTTCATCTTTTTCGATTAAAAGCGACTTTTTGTTTACTTCATCCCGTCTAAAATTCATTTCTCGCAGAATTTTCCACAATTTATCTCTTCCAATTTTAGAAATTGTTTTATCTTCTATCAATGTACATAACATTTTATCTAAGGTCATTATTAAAGTCGAATGAATCTACTTATATATCACTTAAATATAAAATTCACAATTATTGAGATTTTTAGAATCATAAGCAGGTACGCTCTTGGAATGATCAATTTACAAGGCTTTTTTTAAATAGAGTATACCTCTTTTCTCAATGATTTATTCTATATTCTAAATTCAAAAACCCTTTTGGAAGCGTTTTGAAAACTCCAATGAGAGAAGTAATTGAAACCTACTGTAAATACAGTGAACTGCATTAACATCTGAAAGGCTCTAAAAGACAGTTTTTGCATAAGGCAAATACGAAAACACGTAATCTAGGCTTTTTGGTTGCCATATTTGAATCCCAATGCAAAGAAAAAAAGATACTTACTAACATACACATTCAGCACAGTTTTTTTTCAATGGTTTAAGGTGAGTATCAGTTTTTTTTTCATCTGAAGACACTATTTTTTTCCGGTTTTATATATGTCAAAAGTTTAAATTAATTATATTTTGTAATCTTCCTGTAATCCTAGGTGCTTACAATTGTTTTATAGATATCGAATACTGATAACCCACATCAATATCCCTAACAACACCGGCAACTGTATATATCATTATTATACTCCAACTATGTTGTTCCAGAAATAAGTAGTGTTCATTTTTCCAGGAACAGAGATAACACTGGAATCATAACTACTACACAGCTGGAGAACCAGGTCAACGTTATTATACCAACGACATTCTATAATGTAGTGGCTTACATTACTGGATTTATCATAAAATCGGTTATGAAAAGACTATCTTGTGACGTTTGTTGTGAGGTAATTGGGCCATCAGGGGATTAATATGATTCATATTTAAAATTAATTTTAATCAGTATATTTGAAAGAAACGGAATGCTTTTTACTTTCCCGCCCAACCTATCTAATATGGGAGAAAAGTATTGGTTTACCCAAAAAAAAGTTGGGAATTTGAAATTTTGAGTTATTTTTACGTTTTCCATCAACAACAACCCAAAAAAATTTCAGTTTGTTAGCACGATACAGCCTCCGGAGTGCAACAAGTCACCAATTTTATGATTGAATATTGTTAAGGACATGTTACAGATGAACCCTATTGATTTTCAGCTCACCAGAGCCAGTACAACAGGTGCTATAGTACTTTAAGTACGATATTTTTGTCATTTTTGGAGAAATTTCAAATTGTTAAGACGATACAGCCTCCGGAGTATATACAAGTGACCAATTTTATAATTGGATATTATTCAGAGTGTCTCAAAGATGAACCCTATCAATGTTCAGCTCATTAAAGCCAGTACAACGGGTACCAAATTTTTGTTATTTTTGGAGAATTTTCAGTTTGTTAGCACGATACAGCCTCCAGAGTGTATACAAGTGACCAATTTTATGACTGAATATTGTTCAAGGTGTCTCATAGATGAACCCTATTGATTTTCAGCTGACTAGAGCGAGTACAGCTGGTCCTATAAATCCAGGTACACTACATTTTTGGTTATTTTTGGACAGATTTCGGTTTGTTAGCACGATACATCCCCCGAAGTGTATACAAGTGACAAGTTTATGATAGAATATTATTCACGGCCACAGATGCGGAAAAGTTAGTTTTAATCTTTAAAACCGTTTATTTTGAGTTATTTTTACGAAAAAATGGTTTTTAGAAAAAAAATCCTGTGTGTATGTCGTCGTCGTCGGCCACTTTTCGTTACATGTCTTGTTAGCACGATATAGCCTCCGGAGTGCAACAAGTCACCAATTTTATGATTGAATATTGTGAAGGACATGTTACAGATGAACCCTATTGATTTTCAGCTCACCAGAGCCAGTACAACGGGTGCTATGGTTCTTGAAGTACAAAATATTTATAATTTTTTGAGAAATTTCAGTTTGTTAGCACGATACAGCCTCCGGAGTTCAATAAGTCACCAATTTTATGATTGAATATTATTCAGAACATCTCACAAATGAACCCTATTCATTTTCAGCTCACCAGAGCCAGTACAACAGGTGCTATAGTACTATATGTACGAAATTTTTGTCATTTTTGGAGAAATATACAAGTGATCAATTTTATGATTGGATATTATTCAGAGTGTCTCAAAGATGAACCCTATCAATGTTCAGCTCATTAAAGCCAGTACAACTGGAGCTATGGTACTTGAAGTACCAAATTTTTGTTATTTTTGGAGAATTTTCAGTTTGTTAGCACGATACAAGTATACAAGTGACCAATTTTATGATTGAATATTGCTCAAGGTGTCTCACAGATATACTCTATTCATTTTCTGCTGACGAGGGCGAGTACAGCGGGTCCTATAAATCCAGATATACTACATTTTTGGTTATTTTTGGAGAAATTTCGGTTTGTTAGCACGATACATCCCCTGAAGTGTATAAGTTACAGTTTTATTATAGAATATTGTTCAGAGCCACAGATGCGGAAATAGCTATTTGTGTAATAAGAGCGGAAAGTGATACTTTGCCGCTTGAGGCAGAGATTTGCCCACGCGACGCGTAGCGGAGCGCGGGCAATCTGCCGAAAGCGGCAACGCACTTTCTGCTCGAATTGCACAAGAGATTTTTTCTACGATCACCTTATTTTTAGACAAATAATTAAAAAAAACATGAAAAGGCCTTTTACTGCGTCCCAAAGCTCTTCGTGTTCTAAATAAATCTGTACCGCCAATCTCCACGTACCATAGTTCTCGTGCCCTTTTAGACGCTCGATCAGCGGAAGCTGGCTCATGATACCACTTATTAACACAAAAATTCAACAAATTACAAACTCCAGAGGCTTAAATGATGTCTCACGCGTGTCCTGGGTCCATAACCTCTTGCAATCTGATGTTTTCAGTCAAGGTTTCGAGTTTCGAGAAGAAAAATAACTTAATCTATCAAAAACGGCGTAAAAGCAACGAATGACAATTTAAAACTTACAAAAGTCGTGAACGACATTAAGATGACATTTACAAGGTTAAACAAATTGAGGTTCGAAAAATATTGGGAGTAATTAGTTATACACTTTTAATATTTTTAAATATTAACTACCACTATAACATAGGTGTTTTGGATGGGTTTATAAGATAGAAAATAATAATTAAAATGACGTCTGATTCGGTCTAATCTGTAAGGTCTTATAACACTGCGCCGTCGTGCTCGAAAAATCGCGCGTGTTTGAAAGACCACTTATCCACGAACACTTTACGCTATTTTTAGGCTAATTTTGAATGAAATAGGGCTATTGTAGAGAGTAGCATGACGCGACTTCGGAGAAATTTCAATGCAGTTTTTCGTTTTGGTGTTCCTAGATGCCAAAATCACCCTCCGTTCCATATATATATATATATATATATATATATATATATATATATATATATATATATATATATATATATACATATACATATACATATATATATATATATATATATATATATATATATATATATATATATATATATGTATATATATATATATATATATATATATGTATGTATTATAACGGAATTTGTAAGCACGATAGAGGGCGTATTTTTTGACAGATCGAAACCAAACTCGCTACAAAAATCGTTTAGGCCAAAATCTTGGATGAGTTCGTTAATGAGCCAAATCGGCCCAGTAAAAACAAAATGGCGGCCTGTCAAAATTGAAAAAAATTCGTATTTCCTTTGTTTTTCATTTGACGCAAAAAAGTTACTGAGCTTTTTCATAGACCTTACCACGTTCTACAACTTTTGTATTTAACAGTTTTCTCTAAATCGTACATTAAAACATTTATTTAAGAAAATTCACAAATTATAACGGAATTTGTAAGCACGATAGAGGGCGTATTTTTTGACGGATCGAAACCAAACTCGCTACAAAAATCGGTTAGGCCAAAATCTTGAACGAGTTCGTTAATGAGCCAAATCGGCCCAGTAAAAACAAAATGGCAGCCTGTCAAAGTTGAAAAAAAATCGTATTTCCTTTGTTTTTCATTTGACGCAAAAAAGTTACACAGCTTTTTTATAGACCTTAACACGTTCTACCACTTTTGTATTCAATATTTTTCTCTTAATCGTACATTAAAACATTTATATAAGAAAATTCACAAATTTACCAGAAATTTTTTAAATTTTTTTGTTTTTGATTTGATGCCAGAATGTTACTTTGGTTTTTTGTACATTTTTTTTATTGGCGCACTTTGACTTACTACAAAAAAATGGAAGTATGTCCTCGATGCCCAGCAAAGTTTCATTTCACAAAAGTCCGTCCTCGATGCCCAGCCAAGTTTCATTTCATAAAAGTGCATCCTCGATGCCCAGCCAAGTTTCGTAAAAGTCTGTCCTAAGTAGTATTTATTTTTATTAAAAATGTATATGGATTGATTCCCTCGGGGATTAAATGGGTCCCACCCGCGGGATTAAATGGGTCACTTTAGTCGCTTGGTGTATAATGTACTATTAATATACCTATTATTTACTAACTTTCTTTAGTTTATTGTAAATGAAAACATGTGAGCGGAAAAGTCCGCTCTAGAGAGGAAATAATGTCAAATTATGACAGATCACGGAAAACATCAACTTTGCGGTTAGATTTGAGTGTGCAAAAGCTTACTTTGGGTAATGATCGTAGGAAAAGTTAGTTTTAATCCTTAAATTCGTTTATTTTAAAATATGTTTCCATCGTTATCAAAACATTATTTTGATAATGAACCCTATGAAATTAAGCACAAAAAAATAATTGAATTAGTTAACAGTGGTATCAGAATGAATAAGCATTATAAATAAGGCCAACGAACCCTTTTCTTGGGAAAATATTAGAAAAATATATTCAAAACTAATATTGCCTAAAAATCAATAAAAATCTTGGACGATGTTTGGTTTTTCCCATTTCTAATAAATTAAATGTATGAAATTAACTGCCTCGATCCTTACTTCGTGGAATCTACTCATATTAGTGTTTAAATGAAACTCACGGTTTCTAGTTAATACCACAATATAATAAAAGTTCTTAAAGCAGACCCAACAAAAAAGTTTTCTAGTAATGTAATGGATATTGTTAATAATTCAAATTATCTTTTAAGTGATTACGAAAAAAGGTCTACCATACATAAGAATCCTCATTGTCCACAATTATATGGAACCGTTAAATTACATGAAATACCGAAACCAATTAGACATGTAGTTTCTTATGTTAATGCTCCTAATAATATATTGGCAAAGAGGCTCAACAATATACTTAATGATTACGGATATGAATCTCAATACTCAATTAGAAATTCAATAGAACTAATCAAAAAGTTGAAAGCAATCAACTTGCAAGATAACTATAAACTTATTTCGTTCGATGTGACTAATATGTTCACTAAAATTCCCCCTAAAGAATGTCTAATACTTGTAAGAAAATTACTAGAAGATATAAATATTAATCCAGGAATAATATCAGATATACTTAATTTATTTGATGTATGCATTAATCAGAATTATTTCACTTTTGACAATAAGATGTATATTCAAAATGAAGGTTTACCAATGGGAAGCCCTATATCACCTATTTTGGCAAACATTTTTATGGACAATTTAGAAAGAAAGATCTTTGAAAGTAATATTTCGAAAAATGTTTTATTTTGGTATAGATATGTAGATGACATATCAGCTTGTTTTATGGGTAGTGAACGACAATTAGATGTATTTTTCAACCACATCAATAATTTACAACCAAAAATTAAATTTACATTAGACATTGAAGAAAATAGCTCAATCAATTTTCTTGATTTAAAAATTCAAAGAGTTAATAATGTACTTGATTATTCAATTTACCGAAAACCAACACAGACTGATGTGACAATTCCATTTAATTCCAATCACCCCATGTCCCATAAACTAGCGGCATATAATTGAATGATACATATAGAGCTTTTTCAGTTCCTATGAACAAATGTAATTTTGATAGAGAGATTAATACAATTAGACAAATAGTAACAACCAACGGTTATCCATTAGATATGATAAATAAGCTAATTAATGAAAAAGAAGAAAAAGTGGCATTACAACTAATATTTCCTGAACAAACTGATGAAATAAAAACTTATAAAACCATCACATATGCAGGAAATATTTCTAATAATATTTCAAAGATAATATCTGCAGCAACGAATACAACAATTTCTTTTAAAACAGAAAGTAACGTTAGTACAAAATTGTTAAATGTAAAAACAAAAATACCACTATTAAAGAAGTCAGGTATATATAAACTCAAATGTCCAGAATGTAATGCTGTCTATTTGGGTCAGACCCTTAGGAATTTTGAAATCCGATACAGTGAACACTTACGAGCATACAGATTAAAACAACCAGATAAATCCCACTACGCAAAACATCTATTTGACACCAATCATTCATTGACACCTAACACAAATCTATAAATGCTGCATATTTGTGAAAAGAAACAAGAATTGGATTTCCTCGAAGAATTGGAAATTAGAAGACATTTAAGAAACCCACAATATGAAGTAGTCGATGAACAGTTAAATCTAGGGAGTTCTCCACTAATAAACTGTCTTCTTAAGTGATAATTGTAAAGATCAGCAGATATAGTTTTCCTGGTTTTCTATATCATTGCACAGTTATACTGATCTTAATTGGAAAAATGATATACAGGATATCACCATAGGGCTAATAATATCTAAGCTTCAATATTTGTAATATCACAACTTCTTCTTTTTTCTATGAACATATATTAAGTCAATCACAAATTAGGTCACTTCTTGGTCTAGCCAAAAATAACTACTAAACATCAGGTAGGCATCAAATGAAATGTAACTTCTGTCATTCTGACGATGATATTGATTTATCGAAACAATTGTCAATTTTTTAGAATTTTCAACAATTTTTATTATATTGTGGTATTGACTAGAAACCGTGAGTTTCATTTAAAACACTAATTAAATGTATGTTTCCTTAATGCAAGTTTTACTTTTCATCATTCCAGATTCCTACTACACAGTCGCTAATATAAAATAGAGAAAATATGAACATATAACTATATAATTTATATAACTAAAGTATCTCAAACAATAAAGTCTTGAAAATATGTTAAAAGTACCTATCTAAAACAAGTGTTGTGGCATCATCTTATCATTGCGAAACACTATAGCCACAACAAATTTCCCACATATTCTATTATATATCCAGTAGACAACAAGCATCTTTATCTTCAAACTTAATTAGTGAGAGATAATCCGAAATCCACCAACTAAATGTTTACTTCACATCCTAATTGGTATCTTAAAAGTTATTTCTGATTTTTCAAATTTTATATTTAATAATTGTATTTTATAATAGGGCAGCCTCGATATTACCTTAATATGTGTTGTTAGAAGTCAAAATTAAATTTTGAAAAAGCTTTGTTTTATTTTATCGAAAAAGTGATTAATTAGGTATATCAAAAGAATTGAGTACCGTAACATGGGCATACTTTGATCAATTTTTTTTCAGACTTGAATAACTTCTCTTTATCAATAAATACAGGTGAACTAAAAATCATGATTAATCGGTTTTACCCAATTAACATATCCTGAAGATATGAAATTAAAAAAATAGGTATTTTCTGAGATAAAAAATAAAAATGATGTGATCAAAGTTATACTGGTATTGGGGATACTTTGATCGCCGTTACGTTTTATATGGAATATTAAAGTAACCCCACTGGAATGAACAAAAAAACAAAAAATAAAAATCTGCGGTTGATATTTTAGGTTGTGCAAGCAAATTCATTCAGTGGGGGAACTTTGATCGGATGAAAACAAAATAAGTTATGTCAAATATTCATTTATTCAGTGAAAACAAAATGTAAACTTCTATACAAAAATAATGCAATTAAGGCATATGAACACATATAGTTTTTAGTCCTTGAAAAAAAATTGTACCACAAATGAGTAGGTACGTACAAAAAAAAAATAAACATGATAACACTTCAAACTTCGCGAACTTCCATGTCAGTCTCAAATTCATAGAACGAATTACCATCAGAGTCGATATGCTCTGAAGGATTGGCCTGGATCTTGATTACATCTTCACGTCTAATCACGAAGATATCGTCGGCAATGAATTTAAATTTTCTTTTATTTTTTCCAATGGATTTCATTCCCCTGACAACAATTTCTGGTACCACTTCTAAAATCTTACACATGTATTTGTATGTTTTTTCCCTCGTTGTGAAGAAAATTCTGTCAGAAAAAACTGACCAACTTCAAATCTTTCAAGTGCTTCTCCACTGTCAAATTCCAGTTCACTGGCATAGATTCTCTAGCTGCGTGATCCTCTTCATTCTGCGTTGAAGTGGTAACACATCGTCACTATTATTATTATCTGTCGTCCCATTATCAACCCCCGCTGTCGATATACTACATACGGGTGCAACAACCAGCCTTTTTTTCTTCCTCTGTGACCGACTTGGGCCAGCAAATCTTTGCTCTTTTAGCAACGCAATTAGTGCACTTACAACATCACTTGTCGGGTTTTCTTGTTCAGTTTCCTTTGGTAATTTCTTGAACACTTGCTGACGATCTAAAGGATAGATACCAGAAGAACGAAATGAACTTAGCAAGTTTCGTCTGATGGCCGATGAGTTGCAGGTGTCTTCCCGTGGCTGATTACTAACTCTTGCAGCTATCGCGTCCATGTCAATTGAGGTTTTTTTCAAAAGACTGGCAAATGTATCTTTCGGAACAGTGGACAATCGTAAATTTTGTAATTTCCATTCCGACAGTGTCTTGCGCCAAGCTTCTTTCATTGGCCGAAAGAACCCAACGTCTAGCGGCTGGCACATGTGTGTGGAGTGTGGGACTAAACAGATGAAATCTATATCATTTGCCGCATGTTTATTACGTCAACATCCATATGAGATGATAGGTTGTCACCAATAAGAGCCTTTCGGACTTTTAAACGATTGACATGCGGTAAGAAAGAGCTTTGAAACCAGTCTCTGAAAGTAAGGCCATCCATCCATCCGCTTGACGTGCGATTGAACCGTGTGCCTGAACTACAGCATGGTTTGTCGCAGCAAGGAGGTCCTCGTATACCATTTTCCTTCCAAGAATCATAAAGGTGGATACTTTTGAATACAACGTAAGGAGAAAACAATGTGCCGTCCGCTGAACCACATATCATGATAGTTGTGCAGCTATTCGAGTGATTAATACTTTTCCCTGGATATTTCACACCTCGTCAGTAAACTTCTCGTTTTTTACAGGGTCATGTGATAAATTTGATTCGTCGTAATTGAATATGTTGGAACTCGGTAAGTTCTTAATTGATTTTTCCAAGTTGTCATAAAATACTCCTAGAGTTTCTCTGGATACTGCGGCCCTCGCTCGTTTTATGTTGGTGGCCAATCTCTGTCCAAACGAGTTTTTATGCCTATTTAGAAGACTGTATGTCCAGTGAACTTCAGGTACATTATTCACGAACAAGTTTATCGTTCTCCCTTTTCTGTCCAAATAGTACTTTGCCATCATCCTTATGTCCATAAGATTCAATGGAAAACCCCAATCTGAATATTTGGCTGCTGCTTGAAGGAAAGCCTCTTCTTCTTGCTTACTGAAAATCGTTGGACGGACAGGAGTTCGTCCATGTTTTCCTTTAAATTTATTATAGAGTGTGCCAAACGGAATTCCAAACTGTCTAGATGACCCACGCAGTGACAAACTGCCATCGAGCACTGCTTGGAGAGCTTCCTCCAACTTCTCAGATAAATAATCTCCTGATTTTCGGCTGCCAAGTAATCGATTATGCTTACGTGGCATTTCTGAAATGGAAGAAAACAATTTCATGCTCAATTGTTCATGAGATCTATGTAATAGGGTAACATTGATCACTCGATCAATGTTACACCAAGTCTTGATCAAAGATACCCCCTGAATTGAAATCCCACACAGAAGTAAAACTAATTATAATGGAGAGTAGGTATTGCATGCATAACACTTCTAAATATATGTTTGACCCACTAGAAATAGATTTATAATCTAAATATGAAAACTCACCAATGTGGATAAAAAGTTTACCAGCCAAAATAAATAGTAAAATTCACGTGCAAACCAAAACAACGGATTGAAGCGACGATGCTTCTTTTTCGACGTTTGCAACCGACTGTCGATGTAGCGAACCTATCGATGCTACTACCTACGCGAACAAAAATTCGTTACTGTGAAAAGCAGCAGCGCGCTGTGGGGTTTGAACAAATGATGAAGTTTCGATCAAAGTATACCGAGAATTTAAAGTATCCCCATGATACGGTAACGACAATCATGCTACTACGCTTCGTAGTATACAAAACAAACACAATTAAGAGAGAATAAAAATGCAGCCAATCATAATTGATCAGCTGCTCTTCAATGTTTTGACTTATACAGTATCACCAACTTAGTACTTTTTGGTTAATTTTTCAAAAGGACTAGCAGCAATCCATTTTGTTTTCCCATATCCGTGGTTACAGTATACACGTTTGGTAGTAAAGGATCAAAGGATTCACGGATATTCCGGTAGTCATTGGCACATACTGAATCCTCTTTGACTAATTTTTATGTAGTTACTCGAAACGTCAGGTTTTAAGTTTTAAACAAATTAAATTGTTTTATTTCATCGGTCAGTACGGATCTTTATCAAGTAAAAGTCTTAACTATTCAAATATTAATTTTATTGATATTGAATTTAACTTAGCTTCAATAACTAATTTTTGAATTTAGGTTGGCATCTCGGATACGAATTGACATTATTGATATTTCTTTTAATTACTAGTTATAATAAAATATATCGTTCGAATCAGTATTATACACCAAGAATGAAAATATCTTAAACATAATATCTAGGTATAATTAAAAATTATAATGAACCAAACAACACGTTTCTAAAATAACACTGCCAATCAAGCTTCTGGCATCGCTAATAGTATTATTAATCAAAAAATAAACAACAATGCGAATAACAACATCCGTTATTCGCCATGCGAATTTATTTTTGCAATCCGGTGAGAATGATTGTAAGGTCATTTGTTTTGCACTTTATATTTGTCAAAAAAAATTTACTCATTTTAAATGGATATTTTATATTTTTCAAATGATTTATTTAATTTTTACGTAACTAAATATGTCATTTGGATTTGAAATTAATAAAATAGCAATGTTGCAATTTTTCAAAAAAATCCTAAATTTTCAGTAATTACATGAATCGACCTCAAAAAAAATATTTTCCATTTTAAATTAAATTTTTCATGACCAGTCAAAAACGCTGTCAGTCGTGATGGGCGTTGTCGTAACGTCACATAACTTGTAAACAAACCTTTGACGGAAAAGTTATAACACCTAAGCAATATATTTTACCCACTTTTATAAATTTAAAGCAATATATTTGGGTTCCTTTGGACAAACGAATTAAACATTTTTTTAGTATGTTTTGATATGAGTCAAATATCCTAGTATTATTGTAAACATTGTTGCGCAACAACGTACAGTTATTATAAAATATTTAAATTTCAATAAAATTAAAATATCTTCAAACATTTCTTCAAATAAAAATATAAATAAAATTGTAGACACTTAAAAGCAAACTGACGAAACGGGGTCAAGTTCCTTCCTCTAATAAAAACGCCGAACATTTTGCAGAATAAACGAATTTATTGAGAAAGTTTTAGTTAATATAATATATAAAAATATTTCAATATGGGCATTACCTAATGACGGAATTTAGACTAAGGATTTTGAGTTTTCTTGCAGGAAATTGCGTTTCGACTAAATGTGTCCCAATTGAAACTAATATTTGTTTTGATATAAATCCTTTCAGAATGATGTAATTTAGGTACATCTAAAATACGGTAAAATCTGACAAGATTCTTCTAAAATCATTAGAAATAAGAAGGAATGTTACAAAGAATATTCTAAAATGATATGTAAAGCAATTTAGAATCATATTCATAATATTGTAAAACGAGTGTGGGCTAAAAAAATGTATGTCTTTTAAACTACAACCGATAAAAGAGGTATTTAACCCTGCAGTACTCGCGCGGGATACACACGTATCCCATTAGAATTTAATATGCGCCTGCTCGATAGTGATGACACTGACGCTCGCCTCCTTCTAGGTAATCCTACTCAGTACTTCAGTAGTATGCTCCTATAGGTGACAAAGTACGGTTCGTTTTTATTTTTTCGTGGCGATTTTTGATTTTCGTTTTAGAGGGATACGAGTGTATCCCACGCGACCGCCTAAGTTAGGATATTGTTGGTTGTATTTTGTAAGTTATTTGTTGATTTTTCGTATTTATTTCTTTTATCATTCAGTGTATTTTAGCTCCTTGATCATGACAAGCAAGGCTCCTAAAAAATGGATGGAATGGCTTAGAGAAATCGAAGAGGAAGAGGAGGTATTAGGAGAAATTGATCCTGACGAAGATGAAAGTGACCACTGTGAAAGAAGTGATCATAAGTCGGAGTCTGAAGAAGACGAAACTGATGAACATACTCCAAATTATGATGATGGAATTCCATATTATTTAGGAAAAGATAAGGTAACCTAATGGAAAAAAATATGTCCACCTAAAACCAGAACGAAAGTACATAATATGTTTGACAGGAAACCAGACCCAGTAAATAATGCTGCAAATGCGAAGACCATTTTAGAATGTTTTGAAATATTTTTTACTGAGAATATTATTCAAGCCGTGACTCAGTCAACAAATATTTATATAGATAGTATAAAAGAAAAATATCAATGCGATAGAGATGCAAAATCGACTGATATCTGTGAAATCAGGGCACTGTTAGGAATGTTATACACGTTAGGAGTTTGTAAGTCCAGTAGGCATAATGTAGCGGATTTCTGGAGAACAGATGGTACTGGCATGGACGTTATTTATTGCACAATGTCTTATGACCGATTTAGATTTTTATTACGTTGTCTGAGATTTGAGGATAAAATTACTCGCGAAGAAAGAAGACGAACTGACAAACTATCCGCTATAAGAGATGTTTTCGAAATGTTTTTAGAAAACTGTGAGAAGTCAATGGTTCCTGGATCTGAATTAACTGTTGATGAACAGCTTCTTGCGTTTAGAAGTCGATAGCAAATAGACCAGAAAAAAGTTGTCAATTTGCATTTCACAAGGACTGCACTTTAGTTTCCTGCATTCATAAAAAGAAAAAGAACGTTTTACTTTTGTCCACAACGCACGCAGACGACAAAATTGACCCAGAAACAGAAAAAAACAATAATTATAATAGATTACAATAATACCAAATATGGAGTTGATGTCGTAGATCAGATGTGTGCTATAAGCGTTGCAAGAAACAGCAGGAGATGGCCGCTTACTGTTTTTTTTTAACATGTTGAATATATGTGATATAAATGCTTCAATACTGTATCAGATAAACAATGGTGATATTCCAATTGCACGTCGTGAATTTTTACGCACACTAGCACTAAATTTGCTCAAACCAGAAGTAAATAGAAGATATTGTCTGCAGTCAATTCCCAGACAGCTCAAACAAAAGTGCAGACTTATTCTTGGCACTGAGGAACCATCAACTTCGGCTGAAAATGCCAATGAACCACAGCAGAAAAAAACAAAAAGTGGCAATGGGCGATGCTATTTATGTCCACGGAAAAATGATAAGCGTACCATAAACTTCTGTTCTGTGTGTAACAAGTGGATATGTCAAGAGCCCCAAAAAATATTACCGCTAAGTTGCGTAAATTGTGCTGAAGAGGGCTGATTTTTATTGTTCCTAAAATTCAAATTTTTTTTCTCTTAGATCCTATTATATCTTCATTTTTGTGTTTACTAAGTCTTCATTATATAGTTATGAGTATATTATTATGATTTCATTACTTTGTCTAACAAAATAATACTATGTTCCTTTAAATTTTATAGGGATACAAGTGTATCCCATGCGACCGTTTACGTAAGAAAACGCCGCGCGAGTACTGCAGGGTTAAGGTGATTCAGATTGGCTTCATTAAATATTTTTATTCGATCTCCCGTCAATGTTACTTCATTTCTAATATATATCTCCAATTTTTCCGTTTTTCCTCGATGTTCGAAAATACATTTTTCTATATGACAAATTCTTTTTTGTATAGAATTTACAACCCCTTTTGTATGTTAAAAACTATTGTCCGCGCGACGTGAACCAGTGTGATCCCTTGTAGATTCCTCTCATAACATTCAAGGTTTATTGGCCACGTTTGAAATATACCCTCTCATAAAAGGTTCAACAAACAATTTATGAAGATAGCTACTCTTTCTTTACTGATGGCACTGACGATCTGGCGAGAATATATCAGTGTTAACCATCAGTTGTGAATGTTTCATCAAGTGAATCGGTCCAGCTCCAGCTTTGAGATAAGCTCAAGTTGTATCTCAGTAGTTTACTGAAGTAACTCTAATGATTGATCACGTTGAAAGATCGAAGCCTGTTACTGTGAAGCTGACCCGTTACACTGCTCCCTCATGGAAGAAGCAGGAGACGGTTTTCAGTCCAGGTTCTGAGTGGTGGCGACTGCAACCTGAACTTCGATTGCTGCTACTCTGAAGATTACTTCAATCATATTCCGAACAATCCTCCAATTCATATCAGTGCGACTGCAAGCCAACTTCGCCATAGCTACCTTAGACAGGTTGACCTTTAGTGCGTGTTACTTCTGCTGGTTCAGAGGTTTTCATACGATAGTTGTTGGTAGGATGTACGATTGGTTATCAGGTAGAAAAGTATCACTGCTGTCCCAGCACAACCGGTTAATAATATTTAAATAAAATTCAATTCATATCATGAAAAACTTCAATTTACCATCGAAAATGAACAAAATGGTAAAATAAACTTCCTTGATGTTACTTTACATCACATAAATAATAATATTCGAACTGAATGGTATACCAAGGAAACCTGGTCATCTAGGTACCTTAATTTTAATTAACATCATTCAGTCAATCAAAAAAATATAAGGTCATTGGACTAGCTGACCGTGCAATGCAACTATCAGACCCGCAATAGAGAAGTATTGTTATCACCAAAGGCAAAGAAGCCTTCAACCTTAACAGCTACCCTTCAAAATTTGTTAACAAATTATTTAAAACGCGTATAAATAAATTCTATAATTCAACGGAAAATATAGAACAAAAAAATAACAGTAATGGCAAATATATGTCCATGCCATTCATAAACGGATTATCGCAACAAATAGAAGTGCTTTTTAGTAAACACAATATTACCATATGCCATAAAGCAAATAAAACGCTCTCCAACAATTTTTCAAAATTAAAATCAAAAACGCCGACAATTGGTGGTCGAATGATGATTTATTTCTAAGGTGGATAAAACATTTTCAAAATTATGTGAAAGCTACGGTAGCTGGCCCGATTTTACTTATCCTTGACAACCATGCAAGTGACATTTCGTTGCAAATTTATAATTTTTGCACAGAGAATCACATCGTGCTCCTTACAATTCCTCCTCACACATCAAATCACCTTCAGCCTCTCGACCTAACGTTTTTTGGGCCACTAAAGAAAGCTTTGCTTGCTGTGTATGACTCTCGTATGATTTCGACTGTACACGAAAGGATCACCGTTTATGACGTGGCTCGTTTATTCAATCAAGCATACATGAAGGTTGCCACTATAGAAAAGGGAGCTCAGGATTCAAAGCTGCTGGGATATTTCCTTTTAACCCAGAAAAGTTTACTGAAGAGGATTTTGCAGCAGCTGACCCAGAAGAACATGAGAGAAGCTTTAATCCAGCACACACTTCCTCGATATCTGTAGATGCTTTGAAAGCAAAACCGTCAACCTCTGCAGATACTCAGGAGCCACCTACACCAACGTCTTTAACTGTTGAAAAATCCACACCATCAAAAGCAAATTTACCATCACATTCAGGTGTCAAAATATCGGATCTTGTCCCGATTCCCAAGAAAGTAGTTAAGGCAGTGACCAAAAGAAAAACATCAACAAATCAACAATCCGAAATTTGGACTTCCACACCAATGAAGGCTACTCTTCTGGAAAAAGAAGCTAAGCGAAACGAGAAAAATGAAAAACAAAACAAAAACCTCTAGCGAAAAGTGAGTGCAGGTGTAAAAGTACAGAAAATATCAAAAAAGAAAGTGAAATCCGATAAAGAAGACACGTCGGATGATAATTCTGATTTATCCCTCAAAGAAGATCTTTCTGATGACAACAACTCAGACTACAATGAATTTGCTATTCAAGAAAAGCCCCCTGTAGCTAACGAGATGTGTCATACGTGGTGAATTCGGAAAGAATAGGGAGCTTTGGTTCCGTTGCGTAAAATGTGCAGTATGGGTTCATTCAGAATGTTCTGGTTGGGAGTCTGCAGTAGGATACACATGCGGTGATTGTCGACTAAGGCTAGGCGCCGATAAAAAAAAGAAGAATCGAAAATTCGTTTATTTTAGTTTTGAGTTTAGATAAGAGCATATCCGATGTACAACTTTGGTAACAAGATTTATTTTTCTTATTTTTTGCTTTTGTTTTAAAATTTCTTTCCATATGTCCTTTATCACACTGTGCGACATAACCCCTCATGATGCGCGATATTTTCCGACATATGGGGCAATATCGCGAAGTGAAACTGGAGCAATTTTACCTTTTTTTCGTGTATCCGATTTTTTTTATTAAATAACAAGTATGCTATCATAAAATAAACTCATTGTATTAACATTTTTCCAAATTTAGAGCACTTTACAAAAAAAAATGTAAATTTAATAAATGATTCGGCTTAGGTGCGCCGTATTACCCCACTTTCCCCTACTCCTCAGAAAACTGGAACAGACCTTCCCTAATGACACCGTGTCTTGCCTTTCTGGTTCCTCCGTATGCCTTCATGAAGTCTTCGAACGTGGAATCCTATTTGGCCAGTAGTTGTATCATTGTGGTCTCCCGCAAATGGTGCTAGACGATCAGAATAGAGTACGATCGGTTTCTCTTCTGGGAGATTTCGTCGCTGATCAGGGTCGTGGAGAGATCTTCAAACTCCACGGTCTCAGGATCTGCACCTTGACTTTCATAATGCCCTTTCAACCGGGCCAGCAACACCGCCTTCACTTTTTTGCCCCGAAAATTTCCTAACAGACTGAGCTCACCGGGAAAGATTAAAGCAAAAAAATTCTACTATGATGAATATACTCATATTACTGATATAAATGAAACCAACTGTTGCTAATTTGCCTGGTCTAATAATAATGTTTTCATGGAAGATAATTTAAGTATTCCCATAAAATTATAAAAAACGATTTTTAGGCAATTTTAAAACAAAGTTAATTCATTATTTTAATGATAAATTAAACAAAGCATATTGCATAACAATGTTTGATATCCTCGAACTCAATCTGTTTTCTTATTACAATTTTAATTAAATTCACTTACGTAATGTTGGGTTTTACATCGACAAAGAAGAAGAAAAATGTGCAACGAAATAGAAATCATATCAGTATAATGTATGCTTTTTATGTTGTGCGTTTTTGTTGCTTTGTCTGGGTAATTCCCCTTTTTTGTAAATTATTTTAGTATAAAATTACAAAGGACTTTTATCTTAAAGACTATCTTAAAGCAGTTAAAAAGATGGATCAAGAAATAAAATCAGAAATTTGAAATCCCTACACCAAACTACCGGTAATAACGATTTTTTTTTTCAGTAAATCAGGTTATAAGAAATATCCCGTTAGGTCTTTTTAACTGAAGATTAACTAGCTGTCTTTAACGCCTCCCATTGTTCATCTAAGGTGTTTGAAACATCATATCTAACAATCTTTTACTTTCTCTACTACTACAAAAAAATATAACTATCGTTTTTTATTATTATAATCTGTTGTACCATAAACAAAGGTAAATATATAAATAATTCATGACTTTCCAATATACCAGGAGTACCATGTAATAAGATTTCGGTTTAAAGGTTTACAAAGGAAAATTTAGGATTGTTCATTACCAATCACGCAAATTATTTTCTTTGGGGTTATGTCAAATAACTCATCTATGTTGATGAACGAGAGAGACGATTGAACAGTTGACACACAACATTAGATGAGTTATTAGGAAAATATGATAAGAATGGGCATTTCCAGTGATTTTCAGAAAAATAAACGGTTTTAAGGATTAAAACAAACTTTTCCTCATCTGTGAGATGCCCTGATTAATATTCTATCATAAAATTGTCACTTGTATACACTTCGGGGGATGTATCATGTTAACAAACCGAAATATCTCCAAAAGTAACCAAAAATGCAGTATATCTGGATTGATAGGACCCGCTGTACTCAGCTGAAAATCAATAGGGTACATCTGTGAGACACCTTGAAAAATATCCAATTATAAAATTGGCCACTTGTATACACTCCGGAGGCTGTATCGTATTAACCCCGAAATTTTTCCAAAAAGGACAAAAATGTGGCACTTCAGGTACCATAGCACCCGTTGTACTAGCTCTGGTGAGCTAAAAATCAATAAGGTTCATCTATAAGACGCCCTGAATAATATCCAATCATAAAATTGGTCACTAGTATCGTGCTAACAAACTGAAATTTCTCCAAAAATGACAAAAATGTCGTACTTAAAGTACTATAGCCCCTGTTGTACTGGCTGTGGTGAGCTGAAAATCAATAGGGTTCATCTGTGAGATGTTCTGAGTAATATTCAATCATAAAATTGGTAACGTTTTGCACTCCGGAGGCTGTATCGTGCTAACAAACTGAAATTTCTCAAAAAATGACAAAAATGTCGTACTTCAAGTATCATAGCATCCGTTGTACTGGCTATTGTGAGCTGAAAATGAATAGGGTTCATCTGTGAGATGTCCAATATTCAATCATAAAATTGGTGATTTGCTGCACTCCGGAGGCTGTATCGTGCTAACAAGACATGTAATGAAAGCCGACGACAACGATGACGACGTCGACATACACACAGGATTTTTTTTCTAAAAACCATTTTTTCGTGTTGTTCTTGATGAAAAATGTAAAAATAACTCAAACCTTTTTTCAAAATTTCAACTATTTTGTGGGTAAACCAATACTTTTCTCGCATATTAGATAGGTTGGGCGGAAAAGTAAAATATATTTCAAAATTTTGGATGCTCAATTAACTCTCGTTTTCAATATTGAATGAAAAATCAGTTTTTCAGAATTTGGAATGAACAAATAGTTACTAGTAACTTATAACGTCATGTGACAAAAAATGATTTTTTTAATATACTGGAAATGCCCATTGGACATCCAGATTGTGCCATCCACGTGGCCGGCCGAAATCGTAATCAAACACTGATGGCATTAAATTCTTTTCAACAAATCCAGTTGCATTAAAATATTTTTGTTTATTTGGTGTTGAAGTTGGAAACCCTTTTAGGGGTTTCTGATATAGGAATGTTTCAGCTGCAGGATTATGGTAGATAATGATCTTTTGGTTAGTTTGTTAGAATATGGTAGTGATTTTTTAAGACATATGTTCACAATGATTGGTGGAGAGTTTTTGTTTGAAGAATCGCAGAGAAATTATTATATATTATAATTGATAAATGACCAATATATGCAGAAGGGGAAGGTGGGGCACAATGGAACACGGGGCACAGTGGAACAGTTCGTGTACCGGATTTACAGAAGTGTCCAGTGCAACGGGACTTGACGAGGTAATGCGTTGTTTTTCGCTGTGAAAGTAAAAATTTAGCGCCAACGTATTTTTGCCCCCAGGTAAGAGTGATTTTTTAATTCAATCGGCTTTTATGGCATTTCATTGTACATCTATCCCTGAAGTTTTTGCTCGACTTTCGCATTTCTACTGCTTCACGTTTGTGGTACAGAGTATGGGAACTCCTGAGGCTTGCAGCTTGTCCCGTACTACTTCGTTCACCAAATCAAATGTTTGTGTGTTTTTCAATAACTTGGAAAAACTGTATCGACAACACCCAGAGTTTGGAGATGGGACAAGGGTGTTCAATTTGAATGAAACAGCCACATCAACTGTGCAGAAACCCCAGCGAATTGTGGCTGAAAAAGGCGTCAAGCTAGTGTGCAAAGCTACAAGTGGGAATAAAGGCACTAACGTCCATAATTTCTGCGTCTGGCAACACAATTCCGCCAGTCATGATTTTTCCACGTGTTCATGTCAAAGACCACATGACTCAAGGAGCACCTCCAGGCACACTGGCCTTAGCCACCCCTAGCGGTTGGATGACATCAGAACTTTTTGTGGAAGTTATTAAGCATTTCATTCACCACACTTGCAGTTCTGGAGAGAACCCCACTCTATTAATCTATGACAATGTATAAAGTCACTTGTCCCTAGAAGCTCTTATGCTGTGTAAGGAGAACGGTGCCTCCGTTTTGACTTTACCTCCCCATTCATCCAACAAAATGCAGCCACTAGATGTTGCGGTTTTTGGGCCTTTTAAAACTTATTATAATGCAGCACTTGACTCTTGGATGATGCAAAACCCTGGAAAAACTGCTTCAGTTTATAATACAGCATCCTTCGTGAACACAGCTCATCAGAAAAGCATGACACCTTCCAACATAATTGCAGGTTTTAAAAAAAGTGGGATATATCCCTTTGATCGAGATATTTTTACAGAAGCAGACTTCTTATGCAATTATGTGACTGACCGACCGCCTTCTACCGTTGTGGACGATCAACCACCTGGGAGAAATGTTTATGCTGTGCCAAGTGATTTGCTCAACGGTTCCCTCCCTCAAGAAGAAGAAGGAGCAGCTTCTCTAGAAGAAAGAGCAGTTTCTATGGAAGAAGCAAACCATACAAACATCGGTATCCTTGATCCAGGAGCTGGTCCAAGTCATGCTTTCCTATCTCCCGAAGATTTTCGTGGTTATCCAAAAGCAGGAGAACGAAAAACTAATCGAAAGCAGCGGAAGAAAGGAAAGAGTATGATAGCCACGAGTACTCCAGAAATGAAAGCCATTGCAGAGAAGAAGCAGCCGATTTCAACTTCCAGAATACTGTCTGTTAAAAGGCAGGTGTTCGTAAATCAACCAAAAACGAAGAAAAAAAAATCTAGTGAACATGCTCTAGTTCATTCATCAGAGGACGACGAAGAAGACGATGATGACATTGAATATGCAGACACAGACGACGACATGGACACATATGAGATTTTTGCTGTTGAGCCCGACTATTTTGCAGAATTGAATCGACTTTCTGTTTTGGGAGATTATGTTTTGATCGAGTTCAAGCTTAAAAGCCAATCTAAATTCTATGTTGGTCAAATCACCAAGATGAAAGATGATGAGGGGGACTATGAGGTCAAATTCCCACGACACCGAAAATGCAACACCTTTGTCGAACCTCTTGTGGATGACATAGCCGGTATTGATGACAAAGACATAAAGATGCTTCTGGAAAATCCTTCTGTGGTGCAGGGCACTAAAAGACAAAAGGTCTTCATCTCATTTAACGTTGATTTTGGCAATTTGAACATTGGCTAAACAAAAGTATTTTGTGTTTTCAATTCCAGATCCTTACCTCTTTTTTTAAATGCCTTCTCTTGACATTTTCAATTAAAGAAATAAAGTTTTTTTATGAATTATCGAGTTTTTTTCAATTGTTCCAAGGTACCCCATGCCCTGTGTCATTGTACCCCAGGAATGGGGCACAATGACACAAAATTCATTTTTTTGGAAAATGGCCGCTCACGGTCACATATGATTTCTATAATAACGGTTCATGCATTTCTTTCATCGCTTAGATTCTTAGGTCAAAGGAAATCAATAAAGTGCTGAGAAAAAAATTCATGTGGGGAGCTATGGGCAAAACCAACTTTTGTGTTCCATTTTGCCCCACCCTCTCCTATATAGAACGATTTAGAAAAATGCATTGATTTTGTGGAAAACTAACTTCACCTACTGATATCCACCATCTTTTGTCGGCATTTGCAATATAACTTAGTTATTATTGTTGGGTGGGTGTCCATTTAAAAAAATTGTCGACGGCGTCATATCTCCTACAAGTATCACCCAGTATATTTAATTTTTTTTTGGGAAGAAACGCAGAAATGTGATCAAAAATCGACATTACCGAGTGTTTCGCTGATTATATAAAAGTCAAGAAGTTAATATGGGGAGGGGTAACACTTTTCCAGCCCAATGTATAACTGAGCTTTTTGTAATATAATTTTTTGACTAGTAGAAAAAATATTGAATCAGGTTACTAATTCGTTCAAATTTATCTCGATACACTGATCAAACAAACAACACTCCGGGGAACCACAACAAATAATTCTTGAATTTAGTTAGCAATGTCAATACATTTTTAGTTATTTTTGTCTGTTACGTTTTCTACCCTTTCTTTATGAACTAATTGTATTGTATGAACTCAAATAAAAGTTACAACTTCCACTTTGACTCTTCGTTGATAAAACGATTTATTATATAAAAATATTTATTCTGATTTCACGAACCTCATCAGGTTGTGGGCTCAGACCAAAAATAGGCTTCTGTTAAGCCCCAAAAGGAACGAACTTAGTGAGATACAACACAGCGTGCAGAAAACTGGTAATTAAGCATTAAAAGAAAAAGCTAATCTAAAAATCCCGAACATGCCACAGACCCATTTCCCTGTTGAATAAGAGAAGAAGCCCATCCACTGATAAGGTACGCTGTTATGCATGTAATAAATTTGGAAATTATGCTGTCAACTGTCAAAATATAAATAAAAAACACGAATAGAACGTCCAATGAAGGAGCACAAAGCCAAATATATCAACATAAAGCAATGAAGTCATTTTTTGCTTTTAACGTAACCCATGGCTTCTAAAGAATAGTTCATTGATTCGTGTCCTTCACATGTGACAGCAGATGAAACCCTTCTAAAAATATGACGAAATTGAAATCACAGCAGTAGATAATGTAAAAATGAAATCCAAGAAGAGAGGAAATGTAACATTTTCTATAAAAACTAGAGAGGGCAACACAGAAGTTGTAGCCAAATGCGTTTTAATAATACCGGTATTGACAGCAAACCTTTTGTCGATTAGCAAAATTGTACACCGAGGGCACACAGATAATTTTAACGAATATGGTTGCCAAATAAGGGATAACAATAGAAAGTTAGTAGCAACAGGTACAGAAGTAAATGGTATTTATAAATTGGATTATATTTATGGGACCAAAATTTTTAGAACTCGTCCATTCCGACATGTGGACCAATTGATATAAATTCGATTGTGCGGGTTAAGATACATATTTACACTAATTGATGACTACATAAAATATTTTGAGAATAAAGCCCCTGCGATATTTACTGGGTTCAAATCCATGGTAGAAAATCAGCCTAAAATCAACAAAATTAAAAAACTACGCACTGACAATGGCCGAGAATATGTCAACAAGAGATGACAGAATTATTGAAACGCTCTGGCATAATACATCAATTAACAATTCCGTACGCACCACAACAAAATGGTACTGCCGAGCGCATGAATAGGACGTTTGTAGAAAAAGCAAGATGAATGCTATTTTGAGCAGATTTGTCAACATCTTATTGGGCAGAAGCAGTTTCCACATCTGCATATCTTGTCAATAGTTCTCCAACGAAGGCAAGTGACGTTATACCAGAAGAAAAATGGGGTAATAAAAGGCCCGATTTTGGTCATCAAGAGAGCTTCTCTTTATGGGCTATTGTGAAAATAGCAAAGGATATTGACCAATTGATGCAGAAACTGGAAAAATAGTCCACAACAAAGAAGTAATAGTTGTGGAAGATACGTTTGATTTTATGTAATGCACATCAAATGAAAAACAGTCCATTTCTGTACAGTTTCCAGCTTACAATGATGATCAAGTAGATGGTGTTATAAATGCCAATGCGGAATTTCGTAGCAATCCACCTAAAAGTCCAGCAAGTTATCTTGATTTAAGTTCAGATGAGGTTGATGAAGTTTCGAGTCATGAAACATATCATGATCTAGTGGCTGAGATTAATGAACGAACTCAACTCAGACGCTCAGCCCGAATGCCCAAACCTAAAGCTAACACAGATTTTGTCACATATTTAGTCAATGAAAAGAGTAATGAAGAACCAGCTACTGTGGAAGAGGCATTAATTAGTCCAAAAAAAGAAAAATGGCTCCAGGCAATGCATGAGGAGATGGTTTCTCTTATTGAAAATGATACCAGATGGGTGTTTAGAATAAAGATAAAGAAAATAACACTTATCGCTTTAAGGCTCGACTTGATGTTAAAGGATATTCTCAATTCAAGGAAGATATACTTATATTCGATGGTTATTAGCCACTGCAGCCAAATATAATATGGAGGTGCATCATATGGATCTCACGACAGCATATTTGCAAGGTAAACTTTATGATGAAATTTACATAAGACAGGCAGAAAGAGTTCCTCAAAGAAGAACAAAGCCATGCGGTTAAAGAGAGCAATGTATGGTTTAATGCAAAGTGGAAGAGCACATATTATGTTGATGACTTACTCATACCAGCAAACGACAATGCTTTATTGACACATACAAAATGCGAATGAATGAAAACATTAAGATGAAAGATGTGGGGCAAGCAAACAAAGTCTTAGGAACTAAAATTAATCAGAATTTGAAACAGGGATCAAACTGAACACACCGAAAACATATTGAGAAAATTTGGAATGTGGGACTGCAAACCAGTTACTACACCTACTGACCCGAATCAGAAATTAGACAGAGCACCCACAGAAGAAGACTCAGAAATGGCCAACGTTCCTTATAAAGAATCCATAGGAAGCATTTTGTATTTATGTCAAGGTACAAGGCCAAATATTGCATATGCCACCGGTTTAGTCAGTCGCTATTGTAACAATTGAGGGTTTTTTTTGTAAAAACGTCACAAGTGAAAAATTTTTGTTTTGCAGAAATTACAAATTTCTTTCGGACTTCTTACTGGAAATATGCACCTTCATCAAATTTTCCAGACATGTGTAAATAAGACTCATGTCATTTTTGACAGAAAATATTTATTAATTTTTTTTTATTTAACGTTACAAAAACAATATAATAAATTCAAAGCTCGCAACCACTGCTGTTGTCATCTTCTGAAACATCTGCGGTTTCCGTGTCCTCATCTTCAGTGCTTTTTTGGGCCAAATTTTCATAGAATGCAATATTACGCACATCCTTTAGGAATGTACTGACATGATATTTTGCATTTTTGCTGAGGCAATGGTCCACTATGCAAAAATGGCATTTCGATTTCTCGTGGCAAATTTTGTTTAGGGCCAACAACACTACTTTGTGCCCAAAGACCATTATAATACTTTCACGTGTAGATAGAAGAAATGGACACGCATACAGTGATGCTGATTGGGGAAACGAAATCAATTATCGACATTCAGTGACTGGTAATGTTTTAACGTTGCAGGCAGGCGCAATTTTATGGTCTAGTAAAAAACAGCGCACCGTCGCTCCTTCGGCAACAGAAGCCGAATATATGGCATTGTCGGCTACATGTCAAGAATAGAGGCGTAGCCAGATGGAGGACAGGGGAGGCGGCTGCCCCCTGCGCCCTCCTAACTTGGCGCCCCTCACCGCATTTTTTAGTCACACCCTTAACAATGTATTTTGTAACATACGTATTTTTAAAATCAAACATCGTACCTATATGTTTGAAATGCCTGAAAGAAAAAATTATTGATTCACATTTCTGCGGCTCAATTATACAGTTCTATGAAATATTTTTTTGTAACGTTTCAAACTCAGACGTCAATTCTTCAAATCCTATACGTAGTCATAACAAAGGTCTCCAAAATCAGAGAACAACGCAGCGGCGGACTATCATGATTTTTAAAGGACATCTTATAATATAAAATACCGTATTATCATTATGATAAGAGTGCTTCTAATGAATCATAAAGCGCCCCTTATATGTTAGGGACCCGACGTTGCTGGCTACGCCACTGGTCAAGAAGCCCCATGGTTGAGTCAATTATTAGTAGTAATAACCCAAGGATAATTGTTCGAAAAAAATTTATAACAGATTTCGAAAGCTTGTTGCTTGGAAACAGACCGACGCCGCAGGCGGAGGTCTGTTACCTATAAGCAACAAGCTTGAGAAAGTTGTTATAAAATTTTTGAGCATTTATCAATGTTCGAGGGTTCTTTGGATAGAAAATTATTTGCTAATTATAGAAAATAAGTACAGAGCTTCTATAATTTCATTAATATTCTCGTCAGTATTATGACCAAATCGTGACATTTTGAAATATTAAATATTTGAAACGTCAAAATCGAAAAGAATAATCAAATTGTATCCATAGCAACGTGATAGAGTGAAAACAGCCCATGGGATCTGTTCTCAGTATAATGTTGTTTTGATTGGTTGTGTTCAATCAAATGACCTCAAATTAACTGATTTCATTGGATTTTTACTAGAGCAAAAAATTTTCAAATGAAATCGATTTTATCTATGCCTACTGTGATTTATTGGGATAACAAAATTGCAATATATTTGTTGCGAAACAGTGGATATCGACATTGAAATTGAACTGTTGGAATTGAGCATTAGTCCACAGAAGAAATGATCGCCGATTCTTTAACCAAGCCATTTCTCAAGCAGAAGCATTTGTTCTCTATTGAAAAATGGAAATAGTCTTAGGACATCAAATGGAATGGATTGAATACATTTTTGCGTATTTTGTAAAAATGGTTCAAGATAGTGTGTCAGTAATGCGAACAAATTTTTAGTTATTTTTGTCTGTTACGTTTTCTACCCTTTCCTGATGAATTCATTGTATTGTATGAACTCAAATAAAAGTTACAACTGTCACTTTGACTGTTCGTTAATAAAACGATATATTATATAAAAATATTTATTCTCATTTCATGGACCTTATTAAATATCAATCTAATGCAAAAACGGTATCAATATTAGGTAAACTGACAATAAAAAAATGAAAAATTGATAATATGTCAATACTGGACGAAAATAGAAGTCCTCGTCCGTATTAACCAGACTAATGACGGTAGAATGAAACTCTTCAACCTTGAGATTATCTCATTCGAGTCTTTGCATTACTACTATTTTTACTTCTTACAATCGTTCAGAAAGTGTTTCAACAGTGGATCCCGGATGCGTTAAATATGGAATTATTTTTTACAGTAAAAGGTGTGAAGGTTGTCCTTTCGGAATTTTATATGATTTACTTACGGTTAACCACCAAATATTTAAAAAAAAATCATTTTCCTCAAAACCTGATGCAATAAAATTTCCGTATCGTTATCACAATTTAAAATATCAAGGTTATTTCATAGTCCCATGTTTGGAAAGCTGCTTAAGTTCCTAACAAATGAGCAAAGATATTCTTAGATTGACTGTTTTAATTTTAAATTATAAAAATAAAGATCTATTCGTAGAATTAAAATTGTTGTAAAACATCTGTTGGTTCAGAATTATTTAATACTAGGAAATGTAACCCGGTTGTTATCAATAAAATTCTGTTTTTTTATATTTTCTGGACTACCATATATGGAAATTATATATTTATGAGGTTTTCACTTTCTTGGTCTGGCGAATATTATAACGCTGTTGATCATGTAATAATATTTTACTGTCGAAATTGATTGACTGGTGTTTAAAAAATAACAATACTTACCCAATATTTGAAACGTCTGGGTCAATTTTGAAACTATCGATATCAAAATTGAAAAAAAAATCGAGGTTAATGATATGTATGTAGTGTGACAGTACGAGTACTAGATATACTCAAAAACTTTCGTGTATTTATGTAGTTCGATAATGAATAAAAAAATTTACGAGTCTCCAGAGACTTCGAACGAGCATGAATGAATATTTTGATTTCGCACGTAATATTTTTGTTTGTTGTTTATTAAACATAATGACGAATGATATTATGTCATAAAGATAACCTTATCTTCAACTGGTTATTGTTAAAACGGAAACAAGTAGCAACATATAATACCTGGAATTATTTGACAGAAAGTACTGACGTGAAAAAGAAATTTTTGGCAAATTTTATAATAGAGTTTACTGGTACTAAAATTTTTATAACTGTAGACTATATCTTCAAAACATTGACGCAACCATTCTAGATTCTGAATTAGATCTTAGATACATCTGTGAAATTTTGGAAATTTCATATTATTTCTTGATAGGAGGGGATTCGTCGAATATTTGGGATGATTAGAGGTAGTGTTTTAAATGAAACTCACGGTTTCTAGTTAATTCCACAATATAATAAAAGTTATTGAAACTTCTAAAAAATTGACAATTGTTTCGATAAATCAATATCATCGTCAGAATGACAGAAGTTACATTTCATTTGATGCCTACCTGATGTTTAGTAGTTATTTTTGGCTAGACCAAGAAGTGACCTAACTTGTGATTGACTTAATATATGTTAATAGAAAAAAGAAGAAGATGTGATATTACATATATTGAAGCTTAGATATTATTAGCCCTATGGTGATATCCTGGATATCATTTTTCCAATTAAGATCAGTATAACTGTGCAATGATATAGGAAACCAGGAAAACCATATCTGCTGATCTTTACAATTATCACTTAAGAAGACAGTTTATTAGTGGAGAACTCCCTAGATTTAACTGTTCATTGACAACTTCATATTGTGGGTTTCTTAAATGTCTTCTAATTTCCAATTCTTCAAGGAAATCCAGTTTTTGTTTCTTTTCACAAATATGCAGCACTTCTAGTTTTGTGTTAGGTGTCAATGAATGATTGGTGTCAAGTAGATGTTTTGCGTAGTGGGATTTATCTGGTTGTTTTAATCTGTATGCTCGTAAGTGTTCACTGTATCGGATTTCAAAATTCCTAAGGGTCTGACCCAAATAGACAGCATTACATTCTGGACATTTGAGTTTATATATACCTGACTTTTTTAATAGTGGTATTTTTGTTTTTACATTTAACAATTTTGTACTAACGTTACTTTCTGTTTTAAAAGAAATTGTTGTATTCGTTGCTGAAGATATTATCTTTGAAATATTATTAGAAACATTTCCTGCATATGTGATGGTTTTATAAGTTTTTATTTCATCAGCTTGTTTAGGAAATATTAGTTGTAATGCCACTTTTTGCTCTTTTTTACTAATTAGCTTATTTATCATATCTAATGGATAACCGTTGGATGTTGCTATTTGCCTAATTGTATTAATCTCTCTATCAAAATTACATTTGTTCATAGGAACTGAAAAAGCTCTATGTATCATTGAATTATATGCCGCTAGTCTGTGTGACATAGGGTGATTGGAATTGAATGGAATTGTCACATCAGTCTGTGTTGGTATTCGGTAAATTGAATAATCAAGTACATTATTAACTCTTTGAATTTATAAATGAAGAAAATTGATTGAGCTATTTTCTTCAATTTCTAATGTAAATTTAATTTTTGGGTGTAAATTATTGATGTGGTTGAATAATACATCTAATTGTCGTTCACTACCCATAAAACAAGCTAATATGTCATCTACATATCTATACCAAAATAAAATATTTTTCGAAATATTACTTTCAAAGATCTTTCTTTCTAAATTGTCCATAAAAATGTTTGCTAAAATAGGTAATATAGGGCTTCCCAACCTTCATTTTGAATATATATCTTATTGTCAAAAGTGAAATAATTCTGATTAATGCATACATCAAATAAATTATGTATATCTGATATTATTCCTGGATTAATATTTTTATCTTCTAGTAATTTTCTTACAAGTATTAGACATTCTTTAGGAGGAATTTTAGTGAACATATTAGTTACATCGAACGAAATGAGTTTATGGTTATCTTGCAAGTGGATTGCTTTCAACTTTTTGATTAGTTCTATTGAATTTCTAATTGAGTACTGAGATTCATATCCGTAACTATTGAGTATATTGTTGAGCCTCTTTGCCAATATATTATTAGGAGCATTAACATAAGAAACTACAGGTCTAATTGGTTTCGTTATTTTATGTAATTTAACGGTTCCATATAATTGTGGACAATGAGAATTCTTATGTATGATAGACCTCTTTTCGTAATCACTTAAAGCATAATTTGAATTATTAACAATATCCCTTACATTATTAGAAAACTTTTTTGTTGGGTCTGCTTTAAGAACTTTTACATCGCTAGATTCTATAAAGTTATATATTTTGGAATTGTAATTTTCAGTCGTCAAAATGACAGTTGTGTTCCCCTTATCAGATTTTGTAACTGTTAGGTTATTATCTTCTATCTTCTTTTTTATTGCACTTAAAACTGTAATGTCATTTTTTGTTTGACGTTTAACTTTTGAAGGTTCAATATTTTTGATTAGATTGACAATTTTTAATTTCTCATATAGGAAATTATTTGAATTAGATTTTAAAGCTATTTCTGACTCTGTAGCTATAATTTGTTTAATAGGGTAAAGTACGGATACTTGCCCTAGGCGGATAGACGCCCCGTTGTCAGCCATCTTGTAATAGAATAGTTGCGACGTTTTTCAAATACCGCGTTCCAAGCGTCTTACGTTCCATACCTTAGTCACAAAGTAGCAAGCGGCTGGAGTGCACGTGGGCGTTGCAACAGAACGTTAAATACCGAACTATTTCTAAAATATCCGAATAGTTTTGTGCCGTTAATTTGGATCGTTTGTAAAATCAAGGTAAGTAAAGTTTATTATGGTTTAAAGATCGAAATAGGTTAAATCGTGTATATATTTTGATTTTTTGGTGTAATTAAAGTCATTTTGATTAAACAAACTTGTTAGAGGGCTGGGGCATCTATCCGGACGCAATGGGATAGTTGCCCTGTTGAGTGGTACGGATACTTGCCTTTGGGGGATAGATGCCTCAATTATCAAGAACTGTGTGTGACTTTAGACTCACTTATAATTAATAGCAATAATTGATTAACAATATTTTTTACAGATAATGCCTCGTCGATATACTCGAAAAGTTGGCACTGCTCCTCGAGCAACCTGGTCAGAAGAAGCTCTAAAACAAGCTGTAAGTGAAGTAGAATCTAAAGCAATGAGCATCAATGCAGCCTCCAAACAGTTTGGTGTTCCTTCACGTACATTAAGGCGACGTATGTTAAAAAAGGACTACATTAAACGTGGTCTCGGAAAAATTCCTGCTCTTGGTTACGATGTAGAAAAAAAATTAGTTTTACATATTAAGAAATTGGAAAAAGCGGGCTTTCCATGTACCCGAACTGATGTTAGAAAATTGGCATTTCAGTTAGCACAACAGTTAAATATTAAACATAATTTTAATGTAGGTTCAGAAATGGCTGGAAAACAGTGGCTACAAAGCTTTTTAGAAAGACATGAAACTTTAAGTGTTAGACAAGCAGAAGGAATGTCTCGAGCTCGAGCACTAGGATTTACAAGGGAAGAAATTGAATCTTTTTTTAAACTGTATGAGGAAACTTTAAGTCAACACGATCTTTTTGACAAGCCAGGTCATATTTTTAATATGGACGAGACTGGTGTACAAATGAACAACAAACCCGGAAAAGTAATCGCTACCAAAGGAAGCAAATTGGTCCAACACATAACTTCTGGAGAAAAAGGTGAAACCATTTCGATTGTTACGTGCAATAATGCAGAAGGAGTTTTTCTACCACCTGTGTTAATCCTTAAAGGAGTAAATAAAAAACCGGAATTTTTGGACGGTTTACCACCTGGATCTAATGTATATATGAGTAAAAAATCTGCTTACATAAACTCGGAGCTATTCATGAAGTGGTTGGTAGAACATTTTATTCCTCGCAAACCTCAAGGTAAAGTTGTGTTACTACTTGATGGTCATGGTTCCCACTGCAACGATATTAATATGTTGGAAACAGCAGCTCTACATGACATAATTCTTTTGGGACTTCCCAGTCATACAACACACGGTTTACAACCGTTAGATCGTTCCTTTTTTAAACCTTTTAAAACATTTTATGCAACAGAATTGCGTCAGTGGATTGTTGCAAATAAGGAAAGAAAAATTACGAGATATCAAGCTGGAAGACTAATTGGTGCTGCTTGGATCAGGGCAACTTCTACGGTCAATGCTCTATCAGGTTTCAAGGCATGTGGAATTTTTCCGTACAACCCCAACGCTATACCTGATCATTATTACACGGTAGCAGATGCTTCCCAGTATTCTACGGAGAATGCTGTTACTACTAATATGTCTGAAAATAATTTAACGACACCAACAGAAAACGCAGACACTTTGCCAATCAAGGAAAATTTACTCGTTCCCATGAATTCCCCACCCTCCACATCTACAAGTGAACCGATGTTTGGATCTAATACTGTAGAAAAAGCGTCTTCTACCAGGCAAGCAACTGAAAAAATACCAATTGTTATTGAATGCTCCCCCTCTACATCTAAAAGTAAATCAGTTTTATTAGATATTAGTCCAACTCAACAACTTCTGCAGCTATCTCCAATTCCCATTGTTGCTAAAGTGCCAAGTAAAAGAAAAAGACAAGTAGCACAATTATTAAATTCTCCCACTGTGATTAACGAAAAGAAAAAGAAAATTGAGGAAGCTTTACATAAAAGTCAGGAAAAAGAAAACAAAAAGATCAATAAGACAAATAAAGGTAAAACATCAAAAGGAAAAGAAATAGTTAAACCAACTACCCTTCAAAACGTTACTAATCGAAAAGAAAATTATAAGAAAAAAGAAAAGAAAAAGAAAAATATTGACATTCACTCCTCCTCTTCGGAATCAGAAGAATCCGAACTGTCCCATACTAGTGATGAACTAAATGAACAGTGTCGCGAGTGCCTTGAAATCTATGGTACCACTAAATCTACTGCTGATTGGATTCGATGTATTTCGTGTGAAAAATGGTTGCACGAAAATTGCACTCTTTATGGCGATTTCTGCAACAAATGTGGCCGTGCAGAAAAAATTAAAAATATAAGAAAATAATAGGGGTGGGGTGTAAATTTTTCTTAATACCTATCAATAAGGTGGGTACGATAGTGAAATAGTTTGAGTTTTTTCTTTTTATTGCTTTAATATAAACAAGTTTTTGAAATTAATATTTATTTAATGCCCTATTTCTATTTGGGGCGACTATCCCTCTCTAGCGAGGCAACTACCCCACCTCTGGAGGATAGATGGCCAAAAAAATGGTAAGTAAAATAACTATCCCTCTTGTCGGTGATCCAGTATAGACAAACTAACTTTTGTGGAAAAATAGCTAAATATATACACTAAAACGTAGTATAATTTACTTTCAGAAAATAAGACAAATTTTCCATTTATTAATTTTTTTCAAAAAGGTGGGCAAGTATCCGTACTTTACCCTATTATTCGTAAATTTTGGTGGTATGCTATACTTTAAACCTTTATTAAAAGATTCTATTTCACTATCTGTAAAATTAGTGTCTGAAAGGTTTTCAAATCGTGGTGCAAAGTGTGTTGGTATGTAGGTACTTACATTTTCATGATGTTTTGAGTATTGAATTTTATGTTGTGTGTGTTCAAGATTCTGTAGCTCCTTTTCTTGTTTCTTAAATTTCTTATGCTTCATCGTGCTGACACTTTCTCTAATTTTGTCATCCAACAGTCGAATTCTACTGGATGTAATTGGAATGTGAGTTCTGAATGTACAACTTTTATGTAGTTGTCTAAGGAGTCTCTAACTTTGAACCATTTCTAACATTCTCCTTTTATCCTAACTCGTTGAGCCATTTTATAGCTTTTTGTGCTTGTGGTGTTTTAGTGTGACATTTTATATTCACATAATTTGGTATTACCTTTTTCCTAAGGCATTCTTGGTTAAACCAAATATTTTGTGATGATTTGTAACGTTTTTGTAGTAACTTATGGTACAGTGGGGTCAAATCTTCTCTTGAACTTACTACAAAAACGTTACAAAACATCACAAAACATTTGGTTTAACCAAGAATGCCTTAGGAAAAAGGTAATACCAAATTATGTGAATATAAAATGTCATACTAAAACACCACAAGCACAAAAAGCTATAAAATGTGCTCAACGAGTTAGGATAAAAGGAGAATGTAAGAAATGGTTCAAAGTTAGAGACTTCTTAGACAACTACATCAAAGTTGTACATTCAGAACTCACATTCCAATTACATCCAGTAGAATTTGACTGTTTGGATGACAAAACTCGAGAAAGTGTCAGCACGATAAGCATAAGAAATTTAAGAAACAAGAAAAAAAGCTACAGAATCTTGAACACACAAAACATGAAATTCGATACTCAAAACATCATGAAACTGTAAGTACCTACATACCAACACACTTTGCACCACGATTTGAAAACCTTTCAGACACAAATTTTACAGATAGTGAAATAGAATTTTTAAATAAAGGTTTAAAGTACAGCATACCACCAAAATTTACGAATAATATTAAACAAATTATAGCTACAGAGTCAGAAATAGCTTTAAAATCTAATTCAAATAATTTTCTTTATGAGAATTTAAAAATTGCCAATTTAGTCAAAAATATTGAACCTTCAAAAGTTAAACGTCAAACAATAAATGACATTACAATTTTAAATGCAATAAAAAAGAAGATAGAAGATAATAACCTAACAGTTACAAAATCTGATAAGGGGAAGACAACTGTCATTATGACAACTGGAAATTACAATTCCAAAATATATGACTTTATAGAATCTAGCGATGTAAAAGTTCTTAAAGCAGACCCAACAAAAAAGTTTTCTAATAACGTAAGGGATATTGTTAATAATTCAAATTATGCTTTAAGTGATTACGAAAAGAGGTCTATCATACATAAGAATTCTCATTGTCCACAATTATATGGAACCGTTAAATTACATAAAATAACGAAACCAATTAGACCTGTAGTTTCTTATGTTAATGCTCCTAATAATATATTGGCAAAGAGGCTCAACAATATACTCAATAGTTACGGATATGAATCTCAGTACTCAATTAGAAATTCAATAGAACTAATCAAAAAGTTGAAAGCAATCCACTTGCAAGATAACTATAAACTCATTCCGTTCGATGTAACTAATATGTTCACTAAAATTCCTCCTAAAGAATGTCTAATACTTGTAAGAAAATTACTAGAAGATAAAAATATTAATCCAGGAATAATATATATACTTAATTTATTTGATGTATGCATTAATCAGAGTTATTTCACTTTTGACAATAAGATATATATTCAAAATGAAGGTTTACCAATGGGAAGCCCTATATTACCTATTTTAGCAAACATTTTTATGGACAATTTAGAAAGAAAGATCTTTGAAAGTAATATTTCGAAAAATATTTTATTTTGGTATAGATATGTAGATGACATATTAGCTTGTTTTATGGGTAGTGAACGACAATTAGATGTATTTTTCAACCACATCAATAATTTACACCCAAAAATTAAATTTACATTAGAAATTGAAGAAAATAGCTCAATCAATTTTCTTGATTTAAAAATTCGAAGAGTTAATAATGTACTTGATTTTTCAATTTACCGAAAACCAACACAGACTGATGTGACAATTCCATTCAATTCCAATCACCCTATGTCACACAGACTAGCGGCATATTATTCAATGATACATAGAGCTTTTTCAGTTCCTATGAACAAATGTAATTTTGATAGAGAGATTAATACAATTAGACAAATAGCAACATCCAACTGTTATCCATTAGATATGATAAATAAGCTAATTAGTAAAAAAGAGCAAAACGTGGCATTACAACTAATATTTCCTAAACAAGCTGATGAAATAAAAACTTATAAAACCATCACATATGCAGGAAATGTTTCTAATAATATTTCAAAGATAATATCTTCAGCAACGAATACAACAATTTCTTTTAAAACAGAAAGTAACGTTAGTACAAAATTGTTAAATGTAAAAACAAAAATACCACTATTAAAGAAGTCAGGTATATATAAACTCAAATGTCCAGAATGTAATGCTGTCTATTTGGGCCAGACCCTTGGGAATTTTGCAATCCGATACAGTGAACACTTACGAGCATACAGATTAAAACAACCAGATAAATCCCACTAAGCAAAACATCTACTTGACACCAATCATTCATTGACACCTAACACAAAACTAGAAGTACTGCATATTTGTGAAAAGAAACAAGAGCTGGATTTCCTTGAAGAATTGGAAATTAGAAGACATTTAAGAAACCCAGAATATGAAGTTTTCAATGAACAGTTAAATCTAGGGAGTTCTCCACTAATAAACTGTCTTCTTAAGTGATAATTGTAAAGATCAGCAGATATAGTTTTCCTGGTTTCCTATATCATTGCACAGTTATACTGATCTTAATTGGGAAAATGATATCCAGGATATCACCATAGGGCTAATAATATCTAAGCTTCAATATTTGTAATATCACATCTTCTTCTTTTTTCTATAAACATATATTAAGTCAATCACAAGTTAGGTCACTTCTTGGTTTAGCCAAAAATAACTACTAAACATCAGGTAGGCATCAAATGAAATGTAACTTTTGTCATTCTGACGATGATATTGATTTATCCAAAACAATTGTCAATTTTTTAGAATTTTCAGTAACTTTTATTATATTGTGGAATTGACTAGAAACCGTGAGTTTCATTTAAAACACTAATATGAGCAGATTCCACGAAGTAAGGGTCGAGACAGTTAATTTTATGATTAGAGATAGTTAGATGTATCTATTTCAAATTTTGTGTTCTTCAGTCATGAAAAGGTAGACTTTCACGTTTGTACTGGGAATTGTTCACAGCACTATAAAGGAAAAATAATAAATTTCGGGATATTTAAACTGTATAGTCCAAAATGAATGACATATTCTATAAATTAATAATAAATTTACTCGCCATTGGGGTACAGCGGAAATAAAAAAACAATCTACAGGCTTTTCTGGCATGTTATCTCTTTTTTTCTTCTATTCCAATTAGATACTCATGTCTTTATTCCTTCTTGCAAGTAGTTTTGAACTACTATAATTCTTTTACTTGCGTCTAACACAATTCATTGTGATATGGCGTTTTGAAGCGATGTATTTTTTTTTATTAAAAAAGAACCGCGTCAACCATGAAAGGTTTATGGCGGCGGGACAATTGTGAGTAAAGTATTAATCTAAGTTTACAAAACAATTAATCACTATATTAATTTGTACAGATTGGTCAATTTTAAAAACTTAATCATTTTATCACTGTTGACATAATCCAGCGCAGTTTTCATTTCACGTGGAAGTTCACTTTCTAGTCGTTCCTGATGGTAGAGTGGAGATTCAACAATAATATGTTCTACTGTCAAAGGAGTATCGCAGGCAAAGCACAATTTTTGTTGCTCTTTCTTCAATAGGTACTCGTGGGTTAACTTGGTGTGTCCTATTCTCATGCGATGCTGTATCACTTGATCCTGTCGTCTTTGTGACATTTTCCCTTTTGGTAGTCGATTTGGGTAGACACGTTGGAGTTTATTGTCTTTAAGTTTTTCCCATTTTTTTTGCCATATTTCCGTCGAATGTTGTTTAATACAGCTTCTGATATCGAAATGTGGAATTTCAGAGGGTTCATTATCTATTCTGTTGATACTTCAGGCATCTTTAGCTTCCCGATCAGCTTTCTCATTTCCTATTATACCGACGTGGGATGGAATCCACACGAACGCGACTTGTTCATTCATATTGTGGAGTGCTTCAAGGTCGGTTTTAATTTGGTATAACATTGGGTGGTTTGGGTATACTCTCAATACCCCCTGTATTGCACGAATCATTAAAAATGACTGCCTTTGATTTGTACTGTTGTAATATATGTTGCAGGGCTTTGGAGATTGCTAACAATTCTGCCGAATATATGGAATACTCCTTGGGTAGCTGAAACTAATAGGTGGATGTTTCGTCGACGAAAGCTGCGCCTCCTGCTTCCATTTGAGATGTTTTTAATGCATCTGTGTATATTTGGTAGTGGCTTTTATACTTGTTTTTGATCTCTTGAAAATTTTGTAAAATCAGGGGGAACAGAGTACTGGATTTAGGGTACAGTAGAAAATGTGTATTGCATTTAGGGATTTTTATAGTCCAGGGGGGAGGATAGTTAACCTTGTTTGATATAATTTTCGGGAAATTGAAATCAATAAGTAATTCGTTTACAAAATGATGCGGACAGATTTGGTTTTTGGTCGAAAATCAAATGAAAACGATTAGATAAGGTATATGAATAAGTAGGGTTATTAGGATTGGCTCCGATTTTAGCTGTGTATTGTAGACTCAGTTTGTGCCTTCTGATTGTAATAGGAGGCTCGTTAGCTTCCGCATAGAGGCTTTCCACTGGACTAGTTCTGTAAGTTCCAAGTAAAAGCCTTAATGCAGTGTTTTTTATGACGTCCAGTTGCTTCATTATGCAACCTTTGGCTGAAGAGTACACTTTAGAACCATAATCTAGCGTGCTTCGAATTTGTATTTTATATACAGTTAGTAATTGTGTTGTGATATCGGCTCCCCAATTATGATTTGCTAATACTTGCATGCCTGATTTTTTAAGTTGTTGAATGTGGCTGTTCCAAGTGAGTTCTGAATCGAGTATCATTCCCAGGAATCTATGTTCTCTCTCATACTGTAAATTCTCTTCGTGTAATGTCAACTTGGGCAGGTTTATTTGTTTTTTAACTGAAAAACACATTGCTTTAGTCTTGTTCGTAGGCAAAGGTAGGCCTATCTTCTCTGACCACTCTTTTAGAGACTGGATGGATTGTTATATTATAGTTGCGGCCGTGTGGATATTTCTGTTACTAACATAGATGACAAGATCATCTGCGTATAAACCAATTTGTACCGCAATATTAATATGGTCGACTATTTGATTAATTGCTACTAAGAAAAGTGATGCACTGAGTGTTGATCCTTGGGGAGTTCCATTATCTTGACTATAGGAATTTGAAAGGTGATTATTACATCTATCTCTAAAATTTCTGCCATAGACAAAGTTCTCGACGAATGCCAGGAAGTTTCCATCAATACCCCACCGTTTCAATGTTAATAGGACATCATATTTCCACACACTATCGTAGGTTTCCACTATATCGAAGAAAACAGCTAGTACTTGCCGGTTACTCGCAAATGCTTTATCTATGATAGATTCTAGTTTAACTAAGTTGTCCATTGTTTTTTTCTAAATCCGCTTTGTTGTTTACATATTAAATTGTTAGATTCCAAAAAGTATTACAGACGTTTGTTTAATATTTTTTCTAATAGCTTGCATATAGTGGATGTTCAAGAGATTGGTCGATAAGAATTCGGATCCGACTTATCGTTATTTGATTTTAAAAGAGGAATTACGATTGCTGTTCTCCATGATTAAGGGAATTGCTTGGTACTGAATAGAAAATTGTACATGTCCAAAAGGTATTGTTTAGCATTTTCTGGTAGATTCGTAAGGACCGCTTGACATTTTGTAAATTTTGAGTAGCTTTCTTTGTTTTAAAGTTAAATCTAATTTTCATTTCGGCAATAGTTTCAACCTGAATCCGACTCTGTTTATTTCTAGCGAAACCGATATGTTTGGCTATTAATGATAGTGATAGTAGCTGAAGCCAGTTTTTTGGTTAATTCATAACCAAAAATTTGTTGGTATTGTATTAAAGATCACTGTAAACTACTTCGATGTATTTGACAGCGAATTTTACAGAGATTTATTGAGCTTGTCAATCTACAGTTACTCCTTTTCCAGCACATGTTTGTGAAATGCTTTTAACATCAAACAATGAATTATTTTTTGAGTAATATTTAGTACATAAATACCTAAAAGAAATAAGATCTGTCATTTGCAGCTCAAGTATTCTCTCGATGTTTTTGTTTAGAACTTTATAATTCAAAAACGAGAACTCATGTATATTACCTACTCGGTAGCGTATTTGTTGAAATAAAAATGAAATAACATTAGACTTAAAATACGACTATGTTAATAGAAATTGTATCATTACCCAATTACGAAAAGTACGTACTGAGTACACGTGTTGAATGATAGAATATTGTGTACGATTTTTATAAATAACTAAATTTATTTTAACTCACTTCCAAAAGAGTATAATTTGAAAACATTATCTAGTAGCCATCTGCCTCTTCATGCTGCCTTTTTACAAAATTTTCTTACCTGAAACAAACAAAAAAATTCCATTAAAAATTTTCTTTTAATTTAATTTGAACTCTCAAGATAACATTAGAAGGTAAGTAGGAATTAATAAAATATCCAGGTGTTATGTGGATAGCTATAGACCAATATCCTTATTGAAGAATAGAGCAAAGATGATACATAAGATTATTCTAAAAAGACTGCAAAACTTTGGGGCCGTTCAAATAGTACGTAAGCAGATTTATTACAATTATTTACCCCCCCCCATGTCCTTATCAGCAAAGCTCTTACCCCCTCCCCCCATGCTTACGTGAACATTTTTCAATTATAAATGTATTTTTTTATATTATAATGTTATAACTATAATTTTAAAAATAAGAAAATAGATTTAGGATAGAAACTAGATTTTACTGATACAACATAGAGTAAGGGGCAAAAATATTATGATACAAACTTATTTTAAATTTTTGGTACACATATTAAATTCAAATTAACAGTTTTCAGTCCATGAAATCCGAATCCATGATTCTAAGTTTTCGATGACATTGGATTGCTGCTCAGTGTTGTGAGTCTGCTCACTTTCATCCGATTTTGGAATGTCTACGTTGTTCTCATCGAGCCATTCAACGAGCAGCGACTCTTACGGGTGTAAATTTCCTATCAGTGTGCGTGTTTACTTTTTTATGTATGTGATGATTTAGTGACTTGACGGAAGCATGATAAAGACCACACGTTTTGCATGTTCGACTTGATAGCCTCAATTTTACCGTCGGACAAAAATAATCGTAGGGCATTTGCAGGAAATCTTTGAGTGAAGCACTTAAGCGTAGAGCTAAATTGACTGGAAGATCAAGAAATTGCCCTCCTTCATCCAAAACCAAGTCATCAACTGTTTGTTTTACTTTTAAAGGAGGTGGAAGAAACCTGTTGTCTAGTAATCTGTATAGGCCACTTCTTGGACGACAGCATCCTGTATTTCTACATTTTACAATTTGAAGCAAGTATTGGCTTTCACGCACATGTTACGAATACCATTTAATGTCTGGAAAATCAGGAACATCTTTGTAACTATATTTTTTTAAATGAAATTTCATATAATTTTCATATTATAATTTTTGTTACCAGCAAGCGGATCCGCAAATGGCAAAGTTTTCGAATTTTGATGTTGAGAGAATTAAAAATTCGCTAGATAATTATTTATTTACGATTCCAATCAAAATATCGGAATATTCACTACTTTTCTTGCTTTATCATTAGTTATTAAATCTGATTGAAGGGAGAGGGCAAATTATTTTTCGATATCGAACATCGGTTGTCGAGTTATTTTCTACGACAGAAGGCCGAAGGGAACTCGAGGAGGTGGGAGAAAATTTTTGAGTTCGTCGAGGAAGAGAGAACGGCAAGTCGGACCGACCTAGTTTGTGCAGGCTGTGTGGAGTTTGAAATTGTGGAAACAGTCTTTAGTACTGCCTAGCCTAGGGATCGTATTCAGCTCCATACATTTTAAATCACGAAATGAGGACTACGAAGTTGATATTTAGGGTGTGTGCCTTTCGTGTCTCGTTAAGCGAGGATAGTAAATTTTGAGGTCGAGTGAACCGCCATTATTGCAGTTTATTTGAGAAGTTTAGCGTTCTCTTTTGAAATTTTATATTCCTGTTTGCATTGGATATTCCCGAGGAACTGAAGTCAATTCAGAAACCGAACCGTTGGATTTATTCCCGATAATTAGGAGATAGTATATATTAGGAACTGAAATAAAAGAAGAAACCCTCGCCGTTAATTAGGAGGTAATTAAGTTATTATAATTATTTCATTTGTCGTCAGTTTGTGAATTATAATAGTTATTATTTAAATACATAATTATTTTGTTTCAAAGTGAATTTCTTTCACCTAAGCCATACGGCAAGTTTTTATTGTTAGTTGTTTTTTTTGGTACCACCACAAGCAGGTTTTTAATTATATTTTCAATGTTAGGATAAATTTGTATCATTAATAATCATTTATTCTGGGAATAGGCGTACGTTTCAATTTAGATTTGAGGCTTTGCTATCTTTGAATTCGTATTAAGTATTAGTATTTCACGTTAAACGATTGAAATTCTCGTTAGGACATCTTATAAATTAATAATGTATTCACACCGTGCTATTTTTTTTCTTTTTTTGTATTAGTTAATAGATTGATGTGATAATATCTATTTTAAAATGGGTAAAAGTAACATAATGATCGGATAATTGGTCATGCTTGTTTTCTCTCAATTGTTTATAATTGTATAGCTACAAACATATAGGGTTTTTCAATAGTAAATATAATTCTACATTTATACTATTCGAATAGATAGTCAATTTGGTAAGTTCAGGTTTGATGTACATTGATAGTTGTATTAGTGAGTTAGTTTTCTGGGGTGGTGCTTAATTGAAGTATGGTCTGGGTACTTATACCTTTTTTTTAGGGTTTTAATTTTGGTCTTGAGTACCACTTGCTTTTGGCCTATAGGAGGCTTACACCTACTGTGGGTTACATTATTATTATTGCTACAAATTAATTTGTTTCTTTTTAATTAACTACATATTTATTTTGTTGTAACCGTAACATATTTTCCAACTTTGGTTTATCAATACTTAATTGAGTGATGGTTAAATAGCGCTTAGGATCCTAAGAGTTACACTTCTCATTTGAACCTTGTGTAATAAGTGTAATAATCATCACTGTACTCACGATAATTCTGAGTTAATACGAATTCTCTTATACCTTCTGGTCTTCTTATTTTAAATCTAGGTAATATATATTATATTTTTATCTGGTTTCGCTCTGTACGATTGAGGTAATATGAGTATGCGGAACTTTGCTATTCTTTTATATTTCTTGTAACAAATTAAGTTGAGTTAAATTTTTGTGAACAATTCCTATTATTAATCGAAGGAGTCACCTGACCTATATGTTTTAGGCACTGAAGTGATTTTTTTATGCACAGGAACCTGATTGTGTTCTTTTTATATTCTTTTTTATAAAAATTATTGTTAGGTTATCAATTTGTAAATTAGGTAAATTTCCGATAGATAGCAATAAATTTTAGTAACGGAGTCAACTCGTCTTTGTTTTCAGTCCTTTCTTAGTAAATCTTCAGGAACTGAAACTGAATTCTTTGGAGAGAAGTATTTACTTGGCGCTCGCACTAACATCTTTTTTTGTAACTGCTACTTTTAATAGTTTAATTTATTCTCGAATCCCCCCGTCTCCACTGGAGTACTAGTCTGCTGGCACGGGATACCTTCAACTGACAGTTATATTCTAGAGGCTAAAATAGTTGCATTAAATTTTATGGTTTTGGTATTTGTTAAATTAACGCGAAATTCATTCGTCTTGTGATTAGGAAGTTGTAGGATCTCTTATATATTTATATATAGATTTTATTTTAGTATATTATATCTTGTTCACCAGCCCCAACATATTTTGCAGTAACATTATAGCCATCAATTTCCATTGAACTCCATAATTCAGTTAATACATTTCCTGCAAATTCGAAATTAGATCTTCCTAAATGTTCATCAATTGTAACGCCACGTTCATCCAAATGAGACCCAAAATGGTCATGAGGCAATATAAAACCAGCCAGTTCCCGACTAAGAGGAGTCATTCTGCGCTCTACTCTGTTATACGCACTTCTTCCAGGAGCATTGGTAGCTAAAAACAATGCATCGAGATCATGTCGCTTAAAGTGTTGTATAGCAAACCCTATGACTTTTTGATAACGCGGATTTTCATCTGGCCCTCTATCAACCGTCATGATAACCACTGGTTTTACTAGTCCATGGTCAATTTTAGCTAATGGTCGAAACTCTTCAAGTTCGAGAAGCATCTCGAAATCCTGAGCATGAGTATTAGCAGTACCGTCAATCGGAGTGAAGTCGGACTATGGGGGTGAACTCGGACAGACTGGTATTGGCCGGCGTTTTATGCAATATGGCATATCGCGGTCCCACAAAATTAAACGACCGGCGTTACACCGTAAGTTTAGCTCCGAGTTTCGATGAGAGTGTTGCATTTTCGCTGAAAAAGTTTGGAGCAGAGCACGTGGTAAGGATTTTATAAATTATATTTTTTACTTAAAATTAGAAAACCAAAAAAGAAACTGTTCGTCACAATAGGATACTAAAACTACATACTGCAAATGAGCTATTATTTGTGATGTGCTCTGTTATAAGTAAACCCATGGCAGTTTGGTTGAAAAGTTTTCTTTTTTTTCTTAAATAATGGTGTTTTAGTCAAAATTTAGTAAAAAAGTCTATAGAGGCGAAGGCGGACACCATGGTTAGGCTATATAAAAAGAAAATAGCCAATAATTTCAAGAAATACAGCGAAGAAAACCTCGCTAGAACAGTGGAAGATATAAGACAAAGAAGAAAAAGTGTGAGACAAGCTGCTGAGTATTATAAGATTCCAAAATCTACCCTATTTTATAATAAAAATGGAATAAAAACGAAGAAACATGGCGGGCAATGCGTAATTTCACAAGAAGAAAAACTTCTAGCCCAAGGGATTTTAACCCTTAACCACGGACATAAACTTTTCAGCAACTATCACGGACGTTGAGTCCCCCAGACTCCGTTTCAAAAAAATTATATTTTTATATTATATGAAAATATTTGAATGTCAATAAATGTGTTAAAATAACTAACAACATGTTTTTAAGTATATTTTATTTTCAAAAATGAAACATTCTGATTAAAAAAAATTCTACACTGAAACAAAATATATTTAATACATGCAGAAATGTTCTTAGTGTGGAAAATTAGAAAAAAATTAAAAACAGTATTTTTGAACAAAAAATGGTAATAAGTAAGTGTTAATTGTATTTTAGAAAGCATTATGGCAATTCTAATTTTTTACATAAAAAATCGTGCAAATGATATTTTTTCTCATCTTAGTCGACATCTAGTCTTCTTCTGTACATCAATTCAAACAACATTTTCTTGAACATTGGAGGCAAATCGGTTTTTTACATTTTAGACATAAAAAAGCTGTTTTTCTCCTTATTCTCGAGGGGCAAATATAACAATATTTTCGAGTTTCTAATATTTCTTCTGGAGAAGGTGTATCTGGCGGAAGGTTCAAAATCTTGCGAATTAGACATTTTTGCTCTTTTGGAATACGCTTTGACAATAATCTTTCTCGTACATGATAATCAATTCGTTGCTTTGCTAATTCTTTTACAAAACATAAACGTGTTTTGTCATGTCCTGGATATGAAGCATAAATAATAAATGAATTTGCGCTACAAATATCAACAATTTTATAAAAAATCGTCATTGGTCATCGACGAGTGCGCCTACTGCAAGTATATTTGGCACATTTCTCATCCATAGAATCCACCCCAGCTTTGGTGCGGTTATAAAAAGCTATTATTTCAGGCTTTTCTATTTCGGGATCAGTTTCTGTGGAATGATGCATTGTTGATAACATAACGACTGCCTTATTTTTCTTAGGAGCGAAAGAAAGCAAAGTCATGTCTTTAGTGAATCCATATATTGTGTCACCTATTTTGCGTTTATTTGCAGGTTTGAATTCGGGGGGAATTTCCGGCTTATTTTTTTTCAGGGTGCCTACATAAGTTAATTTATTTTTAACAAATACTGGGAAAGTTCAACAGATGAAAACCAGTTGTCTGCTGTTATGTTTCTATTGGAATCGTATAAAGGTTGTACCAGTCTGATGACCGACTGTGTTGGTATTTTCATCTGTTTTTCATTAGCGGTTAAACCAACTCCATACGTGTTTCTTCCAGTATAAATATATCCATTAGACAAATAGCTGGTTTTATAATCTGTCAATGCCATAATTTTGATTCCATACTTTTCCGGTTTAGATGGGATATACATTTTGAAACTACATCTCCCACGAAATCCTACCAACATTTCGTCTACACATGCTGAACCTCCGACTGTGTAACATGCTTTCGCGTTTTCTATAAATAAAGAGAAGAATTCGATAATTGGTGCAGCAGGATCGTTTCTTTTTCGTTCTAGCCTAGTTTCGGGATTATCAAACCGTAGGGCTGATAGTAATACAGAAAAACGCTCCGCCGACATTACCTCTCTAAATATTTCCCTGCCCGTACCATCGGTGGCAAAAATACTTCTTATATCTTCGTCATTGGATTTGAAAATCGCAGTAAATAAAAGTAACCCTATGAAAGCTCGTAGCTCTGTTCGGGAAAGTTCAGCAAATTCTGGTTTATTTTGTCGTTTGTAGCGATTTCCCATAGTGATAAGTTTTTATTAGTCCATTGTAGAATACAGTCATACATTTCATTAGAAAACAATTTATCATAAAAGTCTAAGGATCTGTTAGATTATTATCCAAAAGTGTTCGTGGGAGACGAATGATATTACGAGCTGCAGTACGAACGTTCCGGGTAGGTTCCTTTTTAGTCCATTTATATCTTTTTTTTCCGAACCAATAGTTCTGCTTCTTAGTTCTTTGGCTCCCGCCTATTTCAATGTGCTCGACCTCTTCAAAGTCTTCTTCCTCTTCTAGGTTGTTCTCTGTATGACCTTCCTCCATATTCTCTTCTTCTTTGTTTTTTTCTCTTCATTTTCTTCTTCTGATGTATCTTCTACAGGATTATAATTAGGATCATTATCGTCGTCACTAACTTCTTGCTCACTTTCGCTATCATGATTACTTTGTAAACAGACAGTCTCATCTGGTTCAGAATCACTGTTATCAACATCTGCTTCAAAATACCACTGTAAAAGAGTTTCTTCGAAATTTGGATCTCCTAATTTTATACGTTTCGACGAACTAGCCACATTCACAGTTCTGAATTTTTGGTACACTAACACGGACAAGGAGTCTACGATACTCCTTCCTATGTATAAATTACGATAACCACGGGTCACAGATAAACTACGCTTACAGTCGATCAGACACAACTAACTAGGAAGGTACCCAAACGCATAGACGAAATAAGTAAAAAGGGTGGGAGTAGCATCGAGAGAAATGTTCCGCGGAGTCTGTCAGACTTCTTGTCCGTGGTTAAGGGTTAAAATTCAGTGAGTAGGGTTTTCCTCTTACCAGACAAGATATGAGACTATTAGTTAAAAACTATTTAGACAGAAAAGGGGAAAAATAAAGAAATTTAAAGACAATTACCCTAGAATTGACTGGTTTTACAAGTTCATTTGTCGGAACCAAATTTTAACGGAACGATTTGCTCAAAATATTAAACGCTCAAGAGCAAATATAACAAAAGAAATAATAGACAGCTATTTCTTAAATCTGGGCGGAACAATAGAAAATATCCCACCCTCTAATATCATCAACTATGATGAAAGCAACTTGCCTGATGATCCCTGGAGAGTAAAAGTATTATGTAAACGAGGATCTAAGAGAGTAGAAAGGATTGTAGATTCAAGCAAGTCAAGCATATCAATTATGATGGCTATTAGTGGATCAGGGGTACTTTTACCCCCATATGTTGTCTACAAATGTACAGATGTACTTGGGTAGAGGGAGGCCCTGTTGGTACTGTATACAATCGTACCAAATCCGGCTGGTTTGATTTCGCGACTTTTGACGATTGGTTTGACAAGATTCTCCTACCCTATTGTAAGAAGCTTCCAGGAAGAAAGGTCTTGACAGGGGACAATTTGGCAGCCCACACTTCAATTCATGTTTTACGGTGTTGTGAGCAAAATGATATTTCTTTTGTTTTATTGCAACCGAATGGAACATATCTGCTGCAACCGTTGGACGTGTCTTTTTTGGACCTTTTAAAAAAGTTTGACGATCTGTTCATGCTGATTGGAAAATAAAAAACAGAGGTTGCATTCTTAAATCGGAGTTCCCTGCGCTTTTAAAGAAAGCCATCGAAGGCATCGAAAATATGGAAGCAAATATTAAGTCTGGCTTCCGAGCCTGTGGAATTGTTCCGCTATCACCAGATGGTTTTCCCCGGAAGATACCTGATTCCGAGAGAAATGAAAACGAAGACGCAAATGCGCGACATTTGACTAACATCTTTAATGTATTCCTTCATGAAAGTAGACTGAGTGTTACTCAAGACGCCACGAAGAAGAAACGGGGGAAAATTGCAAGTGGCTCCTGGCAAAGGCATTTCCTCAAAGGATATGGATATGTCAACATCTGAGAATGAGGCCGAAATAGCCCTAGAAGATTCAAGTGACGATGAAGAACTCGAAAAAGAACGTAAAACCGACAATGAGAGTGATCAAGGAGAAGCTATAGAAATTCAGGATGAATATAATGAAAATATGTTTGTTCAAAACCGAAGTAGACAATTTCGTAGTAGTTAAGTTCACTTGTACAAAAAATAAATACTATGTTCGCTGTGTTACTGAAGTGATGAGGGAAGGAAACAAAAAGATGTTTTTAGTTAATTTCTTAAGAAAACAAGAATCATCTTGAGATATGGAAAATACTTGATCTGGTCCAAGTATGGATGCTATGTTCTCTAAATAATGGATTGATGTTTCAGCGAACTTGCTATCTAAGTGGCTCTTGTGGTGATCAGTTTGAGCCCGAATGAGCTTAACAGGGACTGTCGAGACATGTCTTCGTCCCTCTGCAGAATTAGATTTTCGGGGAATCAAAGGAAGATATGTCCCACTGCAACTATCCATCATCTTGAAGAATACTTTGATAGGACGGCCGGAGTTCAATGTCATCATTGTCATCGTAGCTGCTGCCTATCGACATGACTGGAGAAGGGGGTGCGTTCTTGGTCTTGAGCCTTTCTTTAGTTATTAAGCTTTGGAACTGTTCTTGCAGGATAATGAAGCTTCTGGCCGGAAGGGTCCTTAACTGGGAAGTCATGTGTTGAGCAAAAGCCTCATGTTCATCTAGGTTTTTACTTGAAGAGGCTGTACTTGTTGGTCGGTTTTCTGCAGCCTTTTGCAGTTTTGCAATTGATTGCTCGACTTTGGCTAACTTACCGACTCGTCGTTTTTTTAATATTCTGTGAATGAAGAAACGTTGTTTTTATCCAGCTGGCTCTCAATTTGGGTGTTATCATTCTCCTCCACCTACACTACTGTTTCCTCTATCACGTTCCTATCCATACTGTTATCATCATCGCCCAAACTTGTATCGGCCTACAACAAAAAATATTATAATCATTAGTGTCAATGTTATTTCTGTAAACTATCTAATAAAATGTTGTTTTTAGGTTCCACGCACTACACAACAATAGGAAAACATACAAAGAAGCTTCAATGTAAAATGGAATTTTCCATCATGCTGCGGAGGCCTCGATGGAAAGCATGTCGCTATTAAAAGACAACCTGGATCTTGCTCTGAGTTCTACAACTATAGGGGGGTTATAGCATAATTATGATAGCATTAGTAGATGCAGATTATCGTTTTTTATACGTCGATGTTGGAACAAATGGAAGAGCAAACGATAGCAGCGTCTACCGACTATCTTCACTAAAGAGAGCTATGGATACAAATCAGCTTAGTTGGCCTTAAGACTGTGTAATAGTCGCAGATGATGCCTTTCCACTCAGCACAAATTGTGATGAAACCCTACTCTAAAAGGAATTTGACTTTATAAGAGCGTATATTCAATTACCGCTTGTCGCGGGCTCGTAGGGTATTTGAGAAATCTATCTATCTCAACATTCCAACAGTAGATTTGATTGTTCAGTGCACATGCACACTTCACAACTGGCTCCGCACCACATCCTCCACAACTTATTTGGATAAAGGAAGCGTTGATTTTGAGGATACAGAAACGGGGTTAATTCATTCTGGAAGGTGTCGGCCAACCACCACTTCTTTGCCGTCGTTTACCGCTCAACAAATCCTGCCACCAAGAGTGCGTCTGGTAAAAGAGACAAGCTTTCTACCTACTTCATGGGTCCTGGTTCTGTCCCCTAGTAAAAGCAAATCAATTGGAGTTGAATAGTTGAAAAAAAGAAGACAATCATGAAATTCTTGTAAACATATTGATTTCTTATTGGTTGATCTTTATACCATTGTAAATTTGTAGTAAATTATTAAAATGTATTTCCTTGTATTTATTATTTATTTTGTATTTTATTTTAAGCTTATAGGCTTATTATATAGTTATTTAGTCTATTATATAAGAATTATTGGGACTTACCTGCTTCGTCAGGTTTGATTTTGACGGACGAGTTACAACCACAACTCTCAAGAACGGGTCAGCAAGAGTGTACCACGTAAGTCTTGGTTCATACAGGTCATCCGTTCCTTTACCACTGGATTTCGATTCCTCAACTTTGACACGTTCTTGTATGTACGTTGTTTTTATTACTTTAATTTTGTTCCGCAAAAAACAAATATCCGCTACTTCTACACCTTGTTTCTGAATCTCTTCCATTGATATATGCATGGCAGATTCACGCTTTTGTTTGTCAACGTACTCACGATGATTAAAGTTCTATAGCAGTTCATATCTCTGAAAAGCCTCCAAAAACTTTGAAATTTCATCACAATTCCACTTAACTGCACTTTTCTTCTCTGCAACACGCTTTCCTGACACTTTCACAACTACACCACACAAACAAATACCAATGCGATGCGTTCCTTCACTTGCCACGGCTCCACTGGCGGTAAGTGGGCGAAAGTGCGTGTTTTGACAGGAAAGTACTGGCCGCCAGTGGTCACGTGACCGCCCACGTGACCCGCTACTTGCCGTGGAGTGGCAAGTAAAAACAAACAGCTTTGTTTTTACTGACCGCCAGTAATTACTTACCACTGGAGTGGGAAGTACCCCTTTAGACAGGGAAAGTAAGGGGTAAGTTGAAGAGGCAAGTACTGGCCGCCAGTAACTTTCCGGCTCTACTTTCCCCGTCTATAAGCCGCTTTAGATCCAGAACTGCTTTAGAGCCAGAACTTCACAATCACCTTCATTATCATTATTATCAATAAGTTTCTCGTCCAATTTTGGTTGAACATGCCGGTCCACCGGGTCCAAACATGTGCCTGGATTTTCACTATTTTGACTATCAACTGAAATCAGGGATAATAATCAACCAATAATGATAATAAATACCGCTGCGAATGGAATTGGTACTTCCACTCCGTACATAGACACAAAATTATTTTTTGCTGAATACTATTTTTCTCGACGTTCCTGATCATATTGAGTCATTTAAACAAAACAAAAAAATACCATTACAACGAAAATTTCAAGTATTGTATATCGTAGAATAGATGCTACATACCTATGTTGACCGAGAACTCATCTTGAGAATTCGAGCAGCTAGGTTTATTTCTGTCGATAAAGAAATTATCCAATTTGGGAATTTTCTCTAGCAGTTTTTCAGACTTCTCTTGTTTTTGTTTATGAGCTTTACGCCTCTGTGCCCCACTAGGTTTTATATAACTCATTTTGTGTTAAATTTTATAAGCGTTTATTCCAACTTTTATCACAAATCACAATAGCAACAGTTCAGAGGAGTGGATTGAGAAAACTGATTCTAGAATTCCGTCCTTTTATATACCAAATTGTAAGTGCAATAATTCTCTTTGAGTCCTACCGAATTTTTTAATGATGCCGTCGATAATGCTGACAACGTTCAAAGAGTCGAATCCGCACTTCTTGGTATATAAACATGAAACATTATTTCCTATTCCGATTTAAGACTTTTACCACTTTAACGGATATGATTTTAATAATCATGAAATTTTTTGGCCCCCTATTTGAATTTCGCCCCTGGCCAGTTACTCATTGTGCCCTGTGGTTAATCCGGCGCTGAGAAGTAGTCGGCTGACGCCATCTTCACTTCCAATTGCGAACCACCACCTCAAATAAATAATTATTCGACCCTATAAGTCGTATGAAATAAAACAGAGGTGTCTAGTAGAATACCAAAATTTATCTTTCATATACAGACACCTCGTATTTTATGAAATTTTATTTAATTTTATATATATATATATATATATATATATATATATATAGTATGCATAAAAATTGTTGAAGGAATCAACAATAAACAAGTGAGATATGTTTATTAGGTGTTAAAATAATCAATTGATTATTACTGTTCATGTAAACAAATTTGGAATGCGAACTGTAAACAAACGTATAATCACGTGCATTCACATGATGGTACTAAACAATAAAAATTTGATGATAAGATTTTTTTAGAATACTACTTGTCGGCGACATAATGACTATTGTCTTCATAAATTTAACATTGTAGATATGTTTTATATAGTTCGTGATAATTGATTATATGAAAAAAGTAACCTAGTTCTTACCAAACGCAATGAGCTAGAGTGCTGACGTTTTTCTGTTGTGTTGTTCAGAAAACTCAATAGACTAAAAATACTGCCATTTTGGCACGTATACGTCATTTTGTTTTTTTTTTCGATTTTCTGTTGTTTCCCTGAGTTACTTCAAAAGAAGATTGTACAGTTTTCTCTCTATCTCTTCAGTTGTAGTATCGAACCACAGATAACCCACAGATAGATGAGACACTGATTGTGGCGTCATCTAAAGAGCCTGTCTAGTAAACAATTGAGTGATGTTGAAAAGATTTCTGTAATTTTAGGTTTTGGCGGTATATTCAAATTTACTGTATTTTAATTATTTTATTTCAAAATAATCATTTATAGTCCATTATTCAACATTTTATTCAATTTAACTCAATAATGATTAGATGTTGACTTAAATTAAATGAAATATCAAATGATGGACCATAAATGGTTAATTAAATTGAAAAAATAAAACAGTAATCATATAAACAGTTTATTTATTTTGGTATAAAAATACACAACAAATAATTTCTTGCACAAAGAAGTACTTTTCTTAACAAACAGAATTACAATAAATAAACTATCATGTAAAAACAATGCAATAATTAAAAAATAATTTGAGTAACATACATTTTCTAGATTGGAGTATCATTAGATTTTTAAATGATGTTAAATCAAGATAAAAGTAGAAAATTATTTATGATAAGTTTATATTAATTTATTATTACACTCGTATAAACACACAGAGCTGTACAAACTGCTGGAGTATAACTGCTACTTACTTAATCAAAAAAAGTGTTAGCAATGAGTTGTTAACTACTATTTTTGGCAATTTTCTGTGAAAGAAAACATTTGAGTATAATTACTGGGAATGTTAGAACAAAAGTAATTAAAATATTTTTATAGGAAAAGTTTTTAAATACTGCCCAGCTCTGTAAATACAAGGTGCAAAGTAATTACAGATAAGAGTGCTAAACAGCACTTGTGACTGTACAAAATTTAAAATAATATATCTAACATTTCATTTCCACTTAAAACACATCTTTATTTCTTTAATGGGAGTATTAAATAGGTTTATATCACAAGCTTAAACCTAGTATATTGCATATTTGTATATTTCTACATTTAAAAGCATTCCGTTCTTATGAAAGCATCACATAAGTCAGTTTAAGTTACTCTGCAGCTCCTGGCAGTCTATGATTGTTAAAATGTTTCTTAAGGGCTCTTAAAAATCCCACCGTCTCGTGGAAGTCCTTCCTCGTTTCTGGTTGAGGTTCTACAAGTAAACACACAAAATAACAACAATAAATAAGTGAACACACAAATATGTTTGAAAATTTATGTCAACAAAAGAAAACAAAATGCGCTTATTATCGAAATAATAAGTTTACACATGTTTTTGTACTAAGCCAAAAAAAATATTAAAAAATGTTTGAATGTATACATTTGTTTGGTTTTTTTGAATTCCTTTTTTGGAGCTTTCGATTTTTTTAGGAATTCTTGATTTTTAACTATTTTTTTTATTTTTTGTCTTCATTGGATATTTTGGATTTTTGCTTACCGCTAGACCAAATACGTAATGCCTCAACAAAAGTTAATACTCACTTTCATTTCCCATAAATTGTCACACCATGGGCTATATGTGAAAATCGGCAAGGGGTCAATACCTTCCATCCCATAGCTGGTAGAGGGAATATAGCTATAACATAAAATAAAACCCAGATTATTATTTTTTCAATGGATACATTTTAAAATGGAATTGTCTGAGTATGGTGTACAGACTAGATATAAATTGAGTGAATGAAAAGGCGAGTACTGAGTCATTTGATTAAAATTCCAGCTAAGAGCTTTCAGCCATTAGGTCATTCTCAAAGCTGTCGACAAGAGAAAAACATACAACAGGTACAATGTACATACAATGAAATAAATTATTAAAGACGTTTCATTATGTGAATTACAATTGTACACGCTCTTTATAGAGTAATTTTAACAAATTTTAGTTAAATAATGATGTAACATCAAACATTTTATTTCATTGTATGTAGCAGTTACAGGGTTGTTTTTTGACACCTTCTGTATATTTTTTTCTTGGCGGGAGCTTTCAGAATGGTCTAATGGCTGAAAGCGCTTACATGGAATTTTAATAAAATTACACACTCAGTACTCGTCTTTTCGTTCACTCAATTTACATTTTAAAGTGTCAAAAATTATAGCATGCTATATTGAATACAATGAAACTTACCATCAATTTTTGTTAATTTTCACTCATATGGGAAGGCAAATCAAACTGTCTTAATAACCTCTCTTAGTCTTTCTCAAATCTAAAGAAACACTGTTTTTTTTGAAAATGAAGGGATCATATCCTCCATCGTTTCCTCGTCGACAAATTTAATGATTTATTACCACTGCTTTTCAGCCATATTAATTTTATCTTCCTGGGTTGTAGGAACAAAACTGTAAAAAGAAATATTAACTTTATTCATGCAGCAATTTTCAGTTTAGCTGATGTAAAGAACAACCATGATCTCTCAAGTTGTCGATTGAATTAGTAAAAATTCTGTGTTTTATAAAAATAAAGAGAATGGTTGTTAATTGAGATAGAGAAAATGCTCATATTTTTTAATAAAACTTACCGAGTACACCACTTATTACACTCCTTCAGAATACACTTTGACAATGCCTTTTCAATTAATAACAATAAAGCAACGAAACAACAGATAAATATTACAATATAGCAATTAAAAAATACACCAAAATACCGTAACCTTATAATAACCTCTACACATGAACTAAGAAATGATAACAGTATAACATATAACATGCGGGGACGAGCAATATGATATCGCGCATACGCAGTAATAAAAATCAATAAAATTTGATTACTAACAACGTTACAGTTTTCGTTAATTTCTTGGAATTATCTACCGACAGGCTCTATAGATGGCACGGTCTGCAGTGTCCGTAGCCTGGTATCGAACAACTTTGTTATCCGTTGAGTAGCACCAACTCGACTATTAGAATTTTTGTTCAAACATCTCAATCAATTTTGCATTTAGACCACTCCATCACTTACAAAGAGAAAAAGAGGTTAGGTCAGAGACTAGAGAGTGTTCTGCGCATGCGCTTGTCCCAGCCACAAGTCGCAGCCTGTTTCCAGTAGTGGAAACGGGGATTAAGGAAAGCAACTTTGCTCGTGGAATCGATACCCTCCAAAATAAATGATTTAATAGGTTTTAGTCAATAGAAGCAAAACTTTCAGCTTTCAGTTGAAATATTAACTATCGTATTTCTTACGAATTCTACTACACTTACATTTAAGATGGGTGAAATATTTTCAGGTCTTACTCTGATGCCACATGTGTTCAATTGTGTTGAATATACAAGGGTATGGAGACAGTTGCAGTACTGTATGTCCCACAGTTTTAGCCATAATATCACAAACATTGTCTTGTTCAATATTAAACGTTGCTAATGTCTCTAAAAGATCAGCTTTGCTGTAACTTGTGTCAAACTAAATGTCAAATTCTATTAAGACTTATATGGTAAACAGTTATGTGATATAAAATAATATTTACTATGAGTTCGGGTTTCTATGTCACTGAGTATATAAAAATTAGTTTGCTTCTGTTTACTTCGAGGTTTACTTATATATTATATTATTCAAATAAAATCGCAATATTTTTCGATTGAAGATAATTATGAATGAAAAATTAACATAAGTAGGAAGTGGTGTCAGCTTCAGAATACCCGGTTTTGCAGTTGCGTTGAAAACATGCGGAATAAGTAATATATAGATACAATATCAAACATATTCTGAATTATAAATACACGTGCATACAATTAAAGATTTATAATAGAAACATTTTTGCAATTCAAGCTTAACTGTTTTGCGGAGTCAAAAACCCAGACATTACGTTTTACTTTTTGAGTTCACAAAGGTTATGTTTTATATATACACTTTGTAGTCACTTTATTTTTAAAATTACATACATACGTTTTGCTAACTTGGATTATTTCTAACAATAATTAGATTGAGGATAGAAAATGTTGTCATCACGATTTATTTTTTACATCAATTAGATTTTAAAGTGACAAGTTACATTCTTAGAGGGTTCAACGTATCAAGAAATATAATACCTTATTATCAAGCTTATAAATTGTAGTAAAAACACATTTTTTTGTTAGTTCTATTGTTGCAGGTCAGTTAAGTTGTCCCCCTCCCCTCCCAATATGGGATTTGCTCATATTCAGTTGAATTATCTTCCACCGAATAAATTAGTGTTTGAAATTTTCAAGTCACAGCCTTCTACAACAAAAAATAATAGATGTAATGCGATGAGAAAATGAGAAGAGATTTTTTGGAACATAGATATGTAGTATTGAAATTCTAATTACAGATTTGGTAATTTGAAATCAAGCAAAAAATTTTATTCCTTTAACATTTTTTTAAACTCAAAAATAAAAATGTTGTCCCTCTTGAAACTCAATCCGGGGACGTATTGTATTGTACAATATTAATCCGAGAAAGCATACAATTTTATAGACCGTTTTAAAAGTTCCATATTGCCGGGCTGAATTTTATCTAGGGAAGGAAGGTCTGATCAATGCTGCGTTGCCAGCACTTCACCATCAAATCAAGTGATCTGGGAATATCCCAGCTTGTGTTTGACAGTTCCTCGTGACGTCGACATGTACTCAGGTCTCTTAAGGCCTTTAACCTTAATTCTGCGAATTTCTGTTTCGCTAATGGCTTGGCCATCAAATCGGCTGGTTGTTAATCTATGGATAAAAATTTCAGAGTTATAACCTTTTTTTGAATGTTTTCCCTTGTATAATGGTACCTAATTTCAATGTGTTTGGCCATTTTATGATTCGTTGAATTGTTTGCTGTGCTGATACATGCATTATTATCCTCATATATTATTATCGGCTGAGGATTTACTAATTTTATACTATTTGTTAATGCTCTTAACCACTTTGCTTCTCGCGTGGTTTCAAAAAGAGCCATGTATTCAACTTCAGTTGAAGATGAAGCTACTGAGTGTTGTTTCTTGGTATTCCAGGAAACAGTGCAATAATTAAATACTTTTAATAGGTATCCTGTAGTACTTTTTCTATCAATTTCACACCTTACCCAATCTGAATCAGGATATTCAACTATTACATCATCATAGTGACTTTTTGTATACGTTAGGTTTAAACGGCTTTAAGGTATCTTAACATTCTTCTTAAGGCTTTCCATAACTCCTCATTATTATTATTATTATTATTTGGAAAACTGCGTGAAATGTTAATTGCAGCACATAGGTCAGTGCGTGTGCACAACATAACATACAATAGACAACCGATAAGGTTCCTATATGGTGAATTACAATTTGATTGTTCAATTAATGCCTCATAATTTAGTTTAATATCTAAAGGGGTTTCTAGAACCTTGCAATCTGCCATATTGAATTCATTTAAAATACTTTTTATGTTTGTGTTTATTCTACTGAATAGACGTGTTCTTCATCGCTCTGTAAATGAAGTTGTTTTCTACGCGTAGATATATCGTGAATAAAAGAATAGTATATCATGGGAGATAAAAGTGATGGTAAAAATAGAAGCAAATTAAAAGTCAATGTGAAAAGTGTTAAAACAATAAGTTTTCCCCTCAGTTCTATACACAAATTACCTGTATCGAATATAAATAAAACCTGTTTAGCTAATAAAACGGATGTAAACAAACATTTATGTGCGAATAATGATAACAGTAAAAATGAAATACAAGGAGCAGTCAATAAAGAGTCAACTGAAAAGCAAAACCCTTTTAAACCAAAAATTGCAGTTCTCCGTACTCCCCCATTAGAACAAAAAAGAGAAATCAATCAAACGGAAGCAGGGAATAAAAGAAGTAGATCCTGAAATGACACGCCAGAGGAAGAAAAGGTAAAAAAGAAACAATGCGACAGAATTGAAATACAAACAGATACCAACACTGACACTGTTTTTAACTTAGAGAACCATCTAGAAACAGGTAGCTCACAAGAGAAGCACGAAACAGAAAAGATAATAAATATTTAATGTTTTCGCAGCCATAGATGAAATATAAAAAACTGCAAACCTTCAAATTGGACAGTTTCTTAAAAGAAGATCAGGAATGTCTAAGAATTGCAAGTAATACAATTCACAAATGTACAACTTCATTAGTATTTAAAATTTGAATTTTAGAAACAGAAAATGTCCTGGAAAACATAAAAGCGGCAAAGAAAAATCAAAATATGGAACCGGTAGAAGCGGCAGTACTCAAGACGTATGCAACTGTAGCCACCCTAACACCTACAAAAAGTAATCAGCAAGAGAAACCTGCGGAGGATATCGCAGAATCGTGGGTCAGCCCAAAAGTAGTACCAAAGCTTGAAACAGTAATTACCGTCGAAAACGTTACTAATTCTAAAGAAGCAAGTATGAAAATTAGGAAAGAATTAGCTCCCTGTTTGACAGATGGTGGTTTCGGAAGAATCAGGCACTTAAAAAGTGGAGCTATTGTCCTTGAAAGCCACAACAAGGAACAACAAGAAAAAACTCAAATTAGCACTAAATAACAAGGAGAATATGAAATTTAAGGAATCTCAAAGCACGGACCCAATGTTTTGATAACAGGAATCGAACATGGACTGACACATGAATATTTTTGACAAGAACTAGTTCGATTAAACAGCGAAGTCCAGGATAAGCTGGGATACGTTGTAGCAGAAAAAATGAAAGTAATTGTCAAAAAAACAATGCCGAAATCAATATAAATAAAAATGAATTCTTCAGGCCCCACCAGAAATATCAAAATGGTTTCTTAAAAAATAGAAAGTTAACTTTGTTCTTATCAAAGTGTACGTTAAAGAACACTTTAACCTTGCAATATGTTTTAGATGCTCCGGATTTGTACATACAGCTAAGTACTGTAAAGAAGAAAAATGCTGCCATAAATGTGGTGGAGAACATTTTGGCAAGGACTGCGAAGCTGATATAATAATATGCCCAAATTGCACGAGGATGAAATATGATCCTCTGCTCAACCAACATAGTGCGCGAGGTATACAATGTCCAGTGTAAAAAAGCCATATTAATTATTCCCCGTCGTTTTTAGTGAAGACGTAAGAAAAAAGAATCACAATATGACTGTAAAAGGGAGTAAAAGCATCATATATCAAAATGCACAGTCTACAGGAAATGCTATTGACAGGATTAGTAATGCAGAATGTGAAATTTTATGTGTCACCGAACATTGGAAATCTGAGAAACAGCTAAAAAATATAGCTATACCAAAGTTTAAATTGATATCTATGTTTTGCAGGGAAGAAGGTAAAACATGGTGGTTCGGCAGTGTTCGTTAAAAAACAAGTTAGGTGTAAATCACGACCGAATCTGAATAAACTCTCAGTTATCGGAGAATTTGAATGTGCAGCAGTTTAAACAAGGTGAAAAAATTCAAGAACTACTTGTAAATATATTTAGTGAAAATATAATAATTTTTATGGTGGGAGACTATAATATCGAAATGATAAAACCAAATAAGGCAAGATCAGATTTGTTTTCCTTAATGAATTCATTCAATTTATTTGCAACCATAGAGGAAACGTATAACTAATAATAAAGCTAGTTGTATAGATAAGATTTTTACGAATTCTGTTTTTCTTGAAGCGTATACGTTTGAACAGCATATATCTGATCATACAGTATCGAAAATTGTTTTCATAATTGAACCAGACAAAAAAAAAGAATTAAATTATAAAGGAATATTTTCAGATGAGAATAAATAGCTATTTGTGTATTAAGAGCGGAAAGTGATACTTTGCCGCTTGAGGCAGAGAGTTGCCGAAAGCGGCAACGCACTTTCTGCTCGATTTGCACACAATATTTTTTCTACGATCACCTTATTTTTAGACCAATAATTAAAGAAAAACATGAAAAAGCCTTTTACTGCGTCCCAAAGCTCTTCGTGTTCTAAATAAATCTGTACCGCGAATTTCCACGTACCGTAACTCTCGTGCCCTTTTAGATGCTCGATCAGCGGAAGCTGGCTCATGATATCACTTATTAACACAAAAATTCAACAAATTACAAACTCCAGAAGCTTCAATGGTGTCTCACGCGTGTCCTGTGTCCATAACCTTTTGCAATTTGATGTTTTGAGTCAAGGTTTCGAGAAGAAAAATAACTTAATATATCAAAAACGGCGTAAAAGCAACTAATGACAATTTAAAACTTACAAAAGTCGTAAACGACATTAAGATGACATTTACAAGGTTAAACAAATTGAGGTTCGAAAAATGTAATTAGCTCTACACTTTGAATATTTTTAAATATTAACTAAAACTGTAACATAGTGTAACGTGAATTTGACACTTTAAAATAATTCTAAATAATTTCTTAGTTTAACAACAAATTAAATACTCTCACGGTATCGGCTTACGAGGCACGATGAAAAATTTAAAAAATTGTTGAAAGACCTGAATATTCAAAGAATCAATAATTTTATAATTAGCATGCGCTGTCGGCAGTATACCAGCATAGGGCGATTGGCTTTGATTTCTTCCTTTTTGACGTGAAAGGTGATAACTAACGTTTCGTTGAACATAATTTCGTCCAAGTGGATGAAGAAACAATATCACATAAATTATAAACCCAATAGTTCTGCAGATCATGGTTAAATCCTATTAGACATCTGGTAAGAATTATTTCGTTTAATTAATGATTTTATCAGTATCAAAAATTAGCACGAGTTCACGACGTATTTTATCGTAATAAAATAGCAAATTTCTTTCAACGTTGTTTATTTCAATGTTTAATATATTCGTTTCCAGGCAGTGAGAAGTCGAGGAGAGGTTCTTACCATCATTGATAATTATTATTCATATCTCACATATTAATTTTGTCTTAGTATATGAAACTTAACTTTTTCTATTTCTTGCTTTTTTTCAATTGTTCTTTTCATATAATATCACTGGTTCCCAAAAGTTTATTTTTAATTAAATACCGATTGTAAGATATAAATGTAGATGCTATGATTTTAGTAAAAGTTATCATTATTCATATCTAACATATTAATTTGGTTTCATGATATATAACGGAGTATCCGAACTCTGCCACAAAATGCAGGTAGTCATTACGGGTTGTTCGAACTCTGCCAGTGTTTAAAATTTTGGAGATTAACTACCAAACCAGTAGGGGTCTAATAGCCTAATCCGATTTAACAATTTACCTTGAACTTTAGGTACTCAATTTCAATATAAGAAAATATTAATAACATACATATATTTTCAACGTATATTTGCCACTTCTAAAAAATTACATCTACATTACATCTACATTACAATAAAATATATTCAATATACATAAACATATAAAAATTCTACAACTTCCTCAGGACTAAGATACATAATACCGAAATGTACTTTTAAGTATTCGCCAATTACAGAACCTTTCTGTCTGTACTCTTGTACCAAATGAAACTCCTGAATCTTACGAAACCAAGCTTGACAGAGATGAAATTTACAACCAAAAAGAATTTGATCTCTGCCAAAACATTCATATATGGCGTTATGAATGCTTAGTTCAAAATCTACTACGACTTCTTTAGGTTGAAAATTTAAGCCTACTTCTTTACATTTTTGTCTTAAAATTAAAAACAAATTTGAATATGTTTGACTTGATTTGTCCGGCAGCAAACAAAAAACAAGAGGTACGTAATAGCCGTTTTTAAAACCATGAATGGTAAACATTTGGTAAAAAAAAGTTGAACAGTATTTAAAAGTCCCATCCATCAAAATACAATCCGAATTACATAAAAAATTAAGGTTGGAACAGGAGAACACAATAATTTTAAATACCTGGTCTGCTGTTAATAGAAATTCCTCTTCTCGGTTCGTTCGTAATTGTAATTCACGAACACTATTAAATACTTCTTCCTGATTTTTAGGCAATAGGGGTAAAAATTTTCTTCTCGCCGCGTGAATATTTTTCCTTATTCGGTCAATATCTTCGGTGTTGATATCCTCCGCGAAATTATTTGACACCAATTCTTGCCGAATTAGTTTGGAGGGTTTCTCAGTGGGATCTTCAGTCGCTTTCCTTTTAATGCTGTTACTCACTGCTTTTCTTGATAGGTTCGTTTCCATAGTATGATTGTGTTCTCCTTTGACTTCTGTGATTGTTTCTTCATCAGAAACGTGGGAGTACACTCTAACTGGACATTTTGCGTTACATCACTTCCATCTAATGTTGCTAGTATTAGCTTTCGAAAATTTATAACTGTTCAACACTATTAATTTTTTTCCTCTTTCACTATACATTGTAGATGCTTTGTTCTCCATTTTGGTCACTGTTTGCTATGTGTACTACACTCTTAACTTCTGTAGATCGATATGAAGTAACTGAATACAACTATAACTCTTATATAGTGTAAGTGCATCAACATCCTTCCCCTTATCCCCTAAATATCGATCAAAACAATCAAGATTTCTTCAAAATATTTAATACAAGAAATCTTTGAAACCTTTCAGAAATATACATAATTCTATGGGCCTCCGATTTTATCTATTATAAACCCTAATGACTCTAATAGGATTAAACTAAATGGTTGCGGCACAGTTCGAACATTTCAGTAATCCTCAAATTGAGTCAGGTAAAATTTTATTTTGTGGCCGAGTTCGGATATGCCCATATATAAAACTTAACTTTTTACTTCACGTTTTTTGATATTGAAGTAAAAGCTATGAGTTTTAATAGTGAAAATAATTTTACAAGAGAATCACTCAGTAACAAAATGCACATTGCTTTATATTTTTTTGATTTTCGTCAGCCAAGAGGTCAGACAGATGTAGTTTAAATTGTGGTGGATAAATTCTCGATGATTTGCTAAATTCAATTATATCTTCTGGTTTTTCTATTCACTTCATACTTTATTGTAAATTGTTCAACCTTTTATGTTAACTTTTTTTATTGATGTTCAATAGTTTCTATTCAAATAGTTTATCGCATTTAAAATTGTAAATTACATTTATTTCATAGATACATATATTTATTTGAAGTGCATCGACTGCAAATTATAACATAGTAGTATTGAGCTTGTAAATTATGCGATCATCCAATAACAAATTGTTATATAATCGCTAACAATTTGGCGGTTTGTCTGAACTGGCTGACACTTTAGTTTAGAATTTTGATTACATCGCACTATGTTTTTTTTAGCGAAACCAGGTATACTTACACAAAATTGAGTCAACGAAACCAGGTATACTTACACAAATTTGAGTCAACGAAACCGGGTATAAAAAAGGGGTTAAGTCTAATATACAACCTATAAAAATTGCTGATCCATGAAAGCTGGGATATAGTAGTAAATTGGTATAGGTATTGGATTATCTCGTGAACAGTGACCTTGACCATTCCTGCGCAGAGCGATAGTGGAAAGTCGGCTAACACTCTGTAAGTGAAACCCAAAAATATTGGCTTGGGTCTAGGGTCTAGGTACTTCAGTGTTGTAATTGAAAATATAAAACGGGTAGCGCGGTTCAACCCATTTATTTAACTGCATTTACAGTATTTTATTACGGACTTTAAAAATAAACAAGCTTTGTTGTCTTTGAAGTTTATTAGAAAAAGAATTATATACCTGATCAATAAAAAATCATAACAAAGTTCTCATATTACACGTTATAATTTTAATAAAAAATAAATAGTTACTTAGAGAACGAAAAAAAACAAAAGTTTGAAAATCTGTTTATATGGGGTTTGACAAAAAATCATACTAAGAGGCCATAGAGTTTTCTTGACAAATTTAATTAGCACAAAATTTCAATGTAAAAAAAGAAATACATACACAGGATAATTCCAAAATATTGTAAAAACAGCCAAACATGAAAGTTTACATTAATGGTTGGCAACCCAAATCGTCCAGTTCCTCCCCATTCTCAGGATCGTCTTCATCCGAAAATAAGAAGGAATCAGATTCACTGTCGTCTTTCAGTGAAATCACGAAATCTTCCACTTCATCCATTATATATTCTTTCCGCATATATTCTTTTTCGACAAATTTTTTCCCATTTTTCCTTAATCCCAACTTGGTTAAATTGTTTTTCGGTCATTTTCAACACGTCATCAAGTTTAAACGTCGTACTACATGCAGCGACGTGATTTTTCACCAATGCCCATATTTTTTCGATAGGATTAAGCTGCGGATGATATGGTGGTAAACGTAGAGCTGGAATGTCCTGTTCTGCTAAAATTTTGGCGACGGCATATTGTTTGTGAATTGGCTTGTTTAATTGAATTTTTGCATACAGTTCAGCCTTCGTTTCCTTTTCTTCGAAAAAAATGCTTTCTCCCTTATCCAGTTTTGCATAGATGCTTTCTTCCATGAAAAATTAGGAATTGGTAAATTAGGAATTGGTTCGACCCAAACATTATGGTAAGAGGCATTATCTGTCACAAGGATAGATTTCTCTGTGACGTTTACCATGAATTTTTCTTTAAGCCACTTGCTGAAATTATTATGATTCATTTCATCATGATAGTCGCCTGTTTTAAGACCCGATTTAAATATGGTTAGAGGGGTACAAAGCCTGATACGCCCCTGGCGTGTAAAATTGTGAGTCGTTGTCCTTTGGACACAGGTGACTTTAGACCATTATTTGTTCCATCGTTCCATGCCATTGATACAGTATGTGAACCATGAATATACGTTTCATCGCAGTATAAAATCTCCCGTACTTATTTTTTATATTTTTTCAATTTTCTTAAATATTCGACTCGTTTGGATTTGATATCAAATTTTTCGACTAAGACCTTTCGGTTGTCTTCAGTTTTTTTCCAACGGAATCCCATTTTTCACACTAATTTTCGAAATGAATCGATTTTCCCTGTAAAATTAATCCCTTCTTCCTTTTTAACTTCTTCAAACACAACTTTTATCGTTGGTTTTCGTCTGTGAATAGCTGCATATCAATAAAATATTCTCCTAATAATTTCCTCTTTAAACTCATCTACTGATCCTCTTGGGGTGCAAGGTTTGATAATCATTTTTCTTGGTGATTTAAACTTTTCACCACTTTTTTTTAAATCAGCTTCTTTAATTATTCTTCTTGCGGTGCTCAGCCCAACACCAGTGGCTAATGCTACTCTTTCTTGGAACCGATTTAGGGGAAGTTTAAGTTTACCTTGTACTTTTTATTCTTTCATGAATTTATATACGGTATAAATTATTTCACGACTCTGGCTGTGAACCACTCGTTTAGAATTGCTCATGATTGGAGATTTGTCTGTAAAAAAAATTATAATTTGATAGGGCTCATTGTACTGGCGCTGATGACCTGAAAATCAATAGGGTTCACCTGTGAGATATATTGAACAATATTCAATCATAAATAAAATTGGTGACTTTTTGCATTCCGGACGCTGTATAAGTCTATAACAATCGTAAACTCCTTTTAACTATTAACTATACTGTCTATATCAAACACTAAATATTAAAACGCGCCACCCTTAAAATAAACACAGAAAATAATAAGCTCACTAACACCTCCAATATACAATCGGTTCAATACGATGAAAGATAATAAAATGACGATATTTTCAGTTAAGAGTGTAGGTATCTCGGAGTACAATATTCGTTGGCTGCGCATGGTGGGGTTACTGTTCATTAGATATTCCAACATCTCTAATAGGAAACTTATCATCCCAACCATTGAGACTGGCTTCCTGTCCGAGGGATCTTAGCTTTGTGCAGCCAAAGAAAGGAAGTATAAAATTACATTCTTTGAGGATTCTAAATTACTGTGCAAATTTTGAACTACTGCGTCACATTTAGCTTCGTTCATATTTTTTTATCTGATTATAATCTATAACTCATTCAACTTCTTTCAATTTTTTTCTCAATTATAAACTGTAATTTATTCAACTTTTTTGATATTTTTTGTTATTAATAATATTATAAAGGATTTTGATTTTATATAACTGAAAAGAAAAAAAAATTATCACATCTTAACTATTGTACATTTTGAAAATCATGTAAATTTTTGTAAATGTTGTACAATCATTAAACTGTAAATAGTAATTATTCCCACTTTACTTTCACGACAGCAAACCAAAAATTTCAGGTTCACAAAAAAAATCATTTGTATGTGTTATTTAGGTTTTTGTTACTTTTGAGAAAGTAACTGGCGTCCAACAATTTACTATACTTTTATTATCTTCTAGTTATTACATCCAAACTAGTTAAGTAATTAGATCCGTGATCAGGTCAAAATTGCTTCTCCAAATATCACATACAACCTGGCAAGACTTCACGCCCTTAGTTTTTTCCGGGTAATGCCCACACTTTTCTGGGTAACAATAGGTGTTTTGGACGGGTTTATAAGATAGAAAATAATAATTAAAATGACGTCTGAATCGGTCTAATCTGTAAGGTTTTATAACACTGCGCCGTCGTGCTCGAAAAATCGCGCGTGTTTGAAAGACCAGTTATCCACGAATACTTTACGCTATTCTTTTTATTGGCGCACTTTGACTTACTACAAAAAAATGGAAGTCCGTCCTCGATGCCCAGCAATGTTTCATTTCATAAAAGTCCGTCCTCGATGCCCAGCCAAGTTTCATTTCATAAAAGTGTATCCTCGATGCCCAGCCAAGTTTCGTAAAAGTCCATCCTAAGTAGTATTTATTTTTATTAAAAATGTATATAGATTGATTCCCTCGGGGATTAAATGGGTCCCACCCACGGCATTGAATGGGTCACTTTAGTCGCTTGGTGTATAATGTACTATTAATATACCTATTATTTACTAACTTTCGTTTATTGTAAATGAAAACATGTGAGCGAAAAAGTACGCTCTAGAGCGGAAATAATGTCAAATTATGACAGATCACGGAAAACATCAACTTTGCGGTTAGATTTGAGTGTGCAAAAGCCTACTTTGGGTAGTGATCGTACTTTTCTGGCCTGTCTGCGGAACCAGGATTGGTTAGAGATATATGATGTTGAAAGATCTAATGTAAACAGGCAGTGGGATGTTTTTATGAATTATTTTATGTTATTATTTAATAAAAATTTTCCTTTGAAACTAATAGGGAAAAAACTAAAACTGTTCTACCAGAAAATCCAGATCTCATAGCATGTAAAAATAGGCTAAATATACTCTTATCTCTTTCAAGCCATAATGGAAGGCTCAAGCAATAGTACAATAATGAGAAAAAAATATATGATCAAATTTTAATTGAATCACGCGCCAAAATCTATGAGGATAGGGTAAGAAAATCTGACAATAAAACAAAATGCATGTGGGCGATCTGTAAAGAAATTAACGGAACGAATAATTTTTCAGACATTAAACTAGTGGGAGATCCTGAGGAAATTGTTAAAAAATATAATGAGTATTTATTATCTATAGCACCAAATATGTTAAATAATCTAAGCCACATACCGTTTACCTGTAATGTAAATAGAAATGAAAGGTCCATGTTTTTATCACCCGTAACACCATAAGAGATCTGTGAAATAGCACAAAAAATCAAAAATAAGCGTAGCTCTGGGGTAGATGAGATACCTACAAGCATTGTAAAATTATCCGTTTCTCAGCTGCAGGATGTCCTGTGTTATCTAATATATAAATCTTTTGAATATGGAATTTTCCCTGATAGTCCTAAAATAGCATTGATTAAACCTTTGTACAAAAAAAGAAACCCTGAAAAGCTGGACAACTATACGCTTAAAAGTCTACTACCGGGTTTTTCGAAAATCTTTGAATTAGCCATGTGCTCAAGATTACTGAATTTTATGAAAGAATGCAATTTACTTACAAAACATCAGCATGGTTTCATTAAAGCAAAAAGTATACAAACGGCCATATTTCAGTTTATCCAATTTATTATGGAATATCTTGAAAGAGGTGAAGTGGCCTTTGGAATATTTATAGACTTGTCTAAGGCATATGATTGTCTAGATAGGGAAATACTGATTAAAAAACTTGAAATATATGGAGTAAGGGGCAATGGTAGAAATTGGTTATTATCATTTATAAATGAAAGAAGACAAGCTGTAACGATAAAGAAAGGCGACAAAGCTTACAAATCAGATTTGTTGGCCAATAACACAGGTATAGCACAGGGCAGTATTATGGGCCCCATTCTATTTATATTGTTTATTAACGACCTAGCATTAAGAACAGAAATGCCCAACCATCATATTGTTAATTATGCCGACGACACTAATTTTATAGTTGGCAGTAAACATTTACAAGATCTCGTTATAAAAGCGAATAATTTTTTCTTAAATAAAGATAAAACTAGCGTAATCATCTTTAGAACCAAACAATAAACAATAGAAAAACTTGAAAATGTAAAAATAAATAATAAAGAAATACTATTCTCAGAAAGTACTAAGTTTTTAGGAATCCATATTAACGAACATTTAGATTGGTCATGTCATGTAGATACATTAGGACAAAAATTAAACTCTATATGTCATGGAATCAGGGTCGTTGGTAGATACCTGGGGGAGACAACACTCAGAACGCTATACTTCGCAAATTTTGAGTCATTATTACCGTATGGAATTATTTTTTGGGGGAAAGATAGCGCGACACAGGACGTCTTTGTGGCTCAAAAGCGGATGATTAGAATATTAACAAACATGGAATGCAGGGCCAGTTGTAGAGGCATATTTAAATCCCAAGGAATAATGGCGGTTTAAGCAATCTATGTATTTGAAAGTCTGATGTTCTTTTTTAAACATAGAGACATATTTAGCACTAAAATAAATCATGAATATAGAACGAGAACAATGGACATTTCGTATCCGATACACAGATTAGCACTCACTGAAAAATGCCCACACTACATGTGTTTAAGACTGTTCAACGCTTTGCCACGTAAAATTAAAGAAATATGTTCACAAAAGCAATTTAAACTAGAGATTAGAAAATTGTTAATTAGCTCAGAACCATACAACCTAAACGATTTTCTTGATATGTTAGTATTTAAGTAATGTTTCTCTATTTGTATAATTAGAGATTGTTTCTCTTTTGTAGAATTGACGTCATTTCATTTTGTGTTCCATATGTACATGATTTAAAATAAAGATTATTATTATTTTTATTATATAAACACTTTGATTAATACTTACATTGTTATGCTCTATTTCTATTTTGTTGCCTAAGAACAATTCAATATCTTGGTTCGTTCTAAGGTCGTTAACTGAACGTGAAGCTCTCTAAAACTAAGAAATTTTACATATCAACTGCTGACTTCACGCACGGTAAAATTTAATATATTCGCTAAATTATTTTTAAACTATGGGGTCAGCGATTTACCCTCCGACTGATATAGATAACCTGTGGTAAATACTTTAAGTGTAAATACATGATATTTTTTGAAAATGCTACTTATTTTTAGAGAATTTATTTTAATAAAAACTTTATAACTATTGCTTTGATACACTAAGTTGTTTGTTTATTCCTCTCATTGACAACTTCAGGTACGGCGTCATTAAGAACTGCGGGAACAATATACATATACAAGCACATAAAGATATAATTAAAGATAGAAGCCAACCTGGCTTACACCGGTTTAAACTCAGATCATGTAAAATTTTAAAAGTCGAACAGACTTAATTAATTAGCTTCTGCACAAATTATAAATTTTAATCCAACATCGAGGTCGCAATCTTTATTATCAATTAGTCTCTAGTAAAATTACCATGTTATCCCTAAGGTAATTTCATCTTTTAATCAAAATTTTTGAATAAATTATTTATTAATATATATATATATATATATATATATATAATTATATGAAAACGTTTTTTAATCACCCCAATTGAATAATTTTTTAATATAAAAAAATACTAAATCTTTTTTACTAAAAATTATAAAACTCGTCTTTTAATCAAATTTAATATTTTGAATTTAAAAATAAATTTTTAAAATAATTGAATAGAGACAGTTTTTTTTCATTCCAGCTTCCAATTAAAAAAACTAATGATTGTGCTACCTTAGCACGGTCAAAATACCGCGGCTATTCAAATAAATCAGAGGGCAGACCAGACTTTAAATTTAAAACAAAAATACATGGTTTTAATAAACAGGTGAAAAATAATTTGCTGAATTAAAATAATGAATAATGTTAAGCTGTTAAAAATTTAACAATATGAAGATTTGTGATTAAAAACCTTCATTGATGGTCTGAATTATCATATGCAATTAGTTGTTAGGTTAAACAATCCTGATTCAGTTGAACAAGCAATGGCTTACGTCAGAGGGAGGACTCAAAACCAAGTAGTAATTTTCAGCAAAGACAAGTCCCATCCTTAGACTAATAATATACAATAGAGAGGGCTATTCATTCATAAACTCGTTTATTTTTGCGGCCAACAATCCTAAACGCCAGTAGTGAAATAATGAATGAATTACAAAAAGTGGGGATGGTATTGTAGATACATGGCCTTGGTAATTTCGGCTGTTTTTCTGACAAACTTGCCTCCGACGAACCATGATAATCCAAAAACATTAAATTAATTAACTTAAAAGTTTATTTTGTCACTACAAGTTTTGAAAAACACATTAAAACGAAATGTTTAGTCTCTAGTTGTAATGGTGCTCGTATAAACAAACCACGTTTGACATTATTTGCTACATAGCTACAGCGTATTCGAAATTATCGTCGAGCACACTGACGATATTTGCATCTCTCTTTATATGGTAATTGAACAAGGTCAAAACTACTAACTTGACACATAAAACAGGTACTGAAATTTTGAGCAATGTTGTCACTTTTAGTTATAACCATAAAGGTATCTAAGGTTACAACAACTATTTGTTTAAAATTTATACAAGAATATGTCTTTATTAAATAAAATTTAAATATTTTTAATTAATTTTAAAAGCCGCGGCTCAAATGCATAAATTAGTATGACTATTTTTTAACAAATTTTCAATTAAACTTCTAATTTTATTATTCCTGTAACTAAATAATAGACTTTGTAAATATGGCAAAGCAGTGGAAGTGTCCGCAAGTGAGCTTAGAATATGACTCGATGATTGGGGCAAGAAAAAATAAAATTTGTTAATCTGAAGCCCCAACCATCAATGCGTCATCCGGTTAACGCTCAATCTTATTCGTTTCAAAATTTTAATAATCAACCACAACAACCTAATTTCAGAAACTTTCAATATAAGTAACATTTTGGTAATCCAAGACCAAATTTTCAAAATTACTCTAATCAAACCTAACTTTAAAAATTCAATACCTTATTTCCCAAGTGCAAACTTTCAACAATTTACTCTCAGACCACTTAATTCAAACTTTAATCCACGAGCCCAACAAAACTTTATTCAAAATGGCTCAATACAGTCAAGGAATAATAATTCTTTAAAGCTAGAACCTATGGATACATCCTCTAATAATATGAGTAAAATGACAAATAAAAAATCAAAAGAATAATCCACAGCAACCAAGCAAATTTAAATCTGAAGAATTATATAATGAATTCGTAGAACCACTACATTATGAAAATGAACCATCTTGTATTTTTTCACAATCTAATTAGAACATAAAGTCCCATGAAAATAGTTGGGAAGATTATGATGATGATGATTGAAATTTATATCAGACGATCTCGGAAGGCAATGTAAAAATGATAAACATAAATAATGTTATTCATTCAGCCTCAGGTTATTTATTATACCAGAAATGCTAAATTTCTTATAGATACAGGGTCAGGCTAACATTTTTCTTAAACCGGAGCTTGGCTCACAATATATATAAAAAGTTTATTAGACCTGAAAAATTTTCTGTACGTACCGCTTATGCAATATCTTTTCATGATGAAACTATGGTCATTCCTATATTCCCTTCATTCAATGTTACAGGTTATCATCAATTTTATTTATTCGATATCTGCCCAAATTTTGATGGCCTATTAGGTTATGATTTTTTTAAAACCATTGGTGCTAAGAATAATGTTGAAAATTTTTGCTTACGCTGTATTGCTTATGTATAATTTTTAGCCAAAATCTTTTAAACAATGTCAAGTAATTATTCCCCTACGAGCATGCCAGAAAGTAAAAGTACCGGTAAATCAAACCTCCGGCATAGGTATATTAATTATGTTAACTTTGGAAAAGCTGAAATACCCCAGTGTCTGGAAAAAATTGTAGATTCATTAGCTTTTACTGTACTTACGAATAATTGTGAAAATCCTGTTAGAATAACTTTACTTAACCCTCTCAAACAGAGTTAATTCAAGAAAATGAATTGAAACTTACTATAGATTTAAATATTTTTTGAAAAAAATGGATATAGATGAACTTACTTAGTTTACAGATAAATTACTTAAATAATCTTAGGTTAGAGCATTGTAATAATGAAGAATGTAAAGATATTAAAAATCTTTGCTATGAGTATAGGGATATTTTTATGTTGCGGGTGTACCCCTTACATTTTCAAATCAAATTAGGCACACAATTAATATTATTGATGATAGTCCAGTATACACAAAAAATTAAAAGTATCCGCAAATTTATAGACAAGAAGTAGATAGTCAAATAAGTAAAATGTTATCGGAGGGTATATATAATAAGACATTCCGAATCACCATTTAGATTGTCGAGAAAAAGCGATCAAATTTAAACGATAAAAATAAATATAGAATTGTAATAGATTATTCTAAGCTAAATGGTAAGACTATCGATGATAAATTTCCACTTTCAGTTAGAAACGATATTTTAGACAAACTAGGGCACGTTAGATCTAGCTAACGGATACCATCGGATCGAAATGAATCCCATTGATGTCCCGAAAACTGCATTTTCGACAGAGACAGGACACTATAATTTTTTGCGGTTACCTTTTGGAATAAAAAATGCGCGTGTCTTTTTTCAATGGGCTATGAATAATGTGTTAAGAGAGTTTCAAAATGAGATCTGCTATGTGTATCTTGATATAAGAATACATACAGAGATTGAGATGAGTGTTTGAATGGTTACGACAATCTAATTTAAAAATACGGCTAGAAAAATCTGAATTTTTACCACCGAAGTAATGTATTTAGGTCATAAAATAACTAGAGAAGGTGTATTCAGATAAAATTAGTGCTGTAAAAAACTTTCCGATACCTAGGACACAACGGGAAATTAATTTTTTTTGGGTATTATAGCCGCTTTATAAATAATTTCGCCAAAATTGTAAAATTCCTTACTTTGTGTCTTAAAAAACATTCTAAGGTAGTCCACTCTACAGAATTTATAAACTCTTTTAACCATCATAAGGAACTTTTAATAACGGCCCCAAGTTTGGCATACCCAGATTTTTCTAAACCTTTTATGTTAACCACCAATGCTTCTAATGTAGCTTTGGGGGCTGTATTGTCACAAGGTACAATCCCTAATGATGATCCCATAGCAGAGGCGTCGCGAACTCTAAATCAAACAGAACAGAAATATTCAACGATCGAGAATTGCTGGCCATAGTTTGGGCTTGCAAAATGTATCGTCATTATCTATATGGATGTAAATTCGAAATTTTGACAGATAATCGTACTCTAGTGTGGTTATTTAACCTAAAAGATGGCGCCTTAAACTGGAGGAATATGACTACGCTATAAAATATAGACCAGGAAAAAATAATATTGCAGATCCTTTATCTAGAATTAATATTAATACTGTAGAAACCCTATCAAACCTAAATATTCCTGGAGATATTGACCTCGATATAAGAGAATTTTTAGGAGAATTTAACGCCGATAACATGGACCCCGTAGAATTTGATAATACACCAAAGGAACTCGAAATGATTAATTCCCACCAGTAAATAATCCAGAAATAATTAAAAACAAATATTCAAGGTCAACAGAGTGATAATAATTCATTCACAGATACAGCACATAGCGGAGAATCTTCATATGATGCAAATTTTACATTGTTAGATTATATAAATAATAAAGTGTTTCAATTAATAGTAAAGAAATCTCCATACGTGCCTTATCTTGAACGAAACTTTGCAACATTTGACAGTTACAAAATCATTCGAGCTCTGTTCCAGCTGACAAAGAAGGTTATCACCGAGTTTCTTAGAGAAAATACTTGTAAATATACTTCGTACATACATTTTTTATCTAATGAAGTTCGTCCTATTTTTCAAAGGTTTGATTAAAAAGTTTTACAAAGTTAAAATTAGTTGAATGTATTAAAATAGTAAATAGCGTGCTACCGGATGAACGCGATATGATGATAAAATTTAAACACGAGGATAAAACAAATCATAGAGGGATTGAGGAAACTCAAGATCTTAAAATTAAATTACTATTAGAAATCAATGAAAAAAGATGTCACCCATTATATAAATGCTTGCGAAATTTGGCATGGAGTAAAATATAATAGAAAACCTTCTAACGAGCCTTTAGTTTTAACAGTTAGCCCTTTGAAACCATTTGAAATTATACACAAGGACATAGGGTACAGGTAATTGCCTACCAAGTAGCCTACAATTTTGTGGGCGATTTAACGCAGACTCCTCCATCAATGAAAAAAAATATGTACTCTTAAATACACCTCCGTCTGAAATACGTCCCTGACAGCCCACACTTGCATAAAGGAAGTTACAGTTTGCATTTACGATTGCAAACAATACAATGCTAAATGTACCTTTATAATTATAAAATTCACTACCACTATGTATGGGTGCTTCGATCACTACATGCTTGCCATCCATGGCACCAAGGCGGTGAGGAAAATTCAAAATCTTTTCATAATCATCACTAATCTTTTTCCATTCGGCTTCATTTGTGGGTATTTGAAAATAAACATGAAATTGCAAAGTTTGGATTGAATTTGCATATAAAATTTACTTTGATGTTTTTTCCAGGAATCTGACTCTTCACAGTCTACAGTATATGAAACTGATCCAGATGACACTGATACTATACCTAGCGAGAGACAACCGATATTGAAACAATGCAGAATATGGAAGAAGAACATACTGAGGTGAATACTGATGAATTTAATACGTCTTCTATAACGATAAAGGAAGAAGGAAAAGTAAAGGACAATAAAAAACTTCTGAGATGGCTACAATAAACAAAGCCTATAAACAGAAGGACATATCACAAAATATAGAGCGTAGGAATGAAGAAGTCTAGAACATAGTGACATCTTTACAGAAAGATCACACAATAAGCCCGATAAATTTGATATAATAGGTGGATTGGTAGCTCAAAAGTTGAGGTGTCTACCCACACCCCCACCCCAGTCCACAGTAGAACATCTAACTCACAATTTATTATATGACGCTGAAATGAGCAAGTATAATGAACCCAAGAAGCAACCAATATCCCAGGTACAACGCCAAATGGGAGAATTTCTTCGATTTACCACGGGATTTTCTGGTTTTTCGTGCTCAAATCCACTTAGTATCAAAACAAATGTATACTCAACTCCATCCAATTCCAACACACAACATTTTTACTCAAATCCATCCAGCACTGACACACAACATTCATACTCAAATCCTCCCAGCATTGACACACATTCATACTCAAATCCACCCAGCATTGACACACATTTATACTCAAAACCACCCAACACACAACATTCATACTCAAATCCACCCAGCGCTGACCCACAAAATTCTTACTCAAATCCACCAAACACCAATACACAACCTTTATTTTCACATCCACCTAGTATTGACACACAATGTTCTCAGTATTTATCAGATCAAGAAAAAACAAGTAGACTCATCATTATTTTGTATGTAGTAGACAATCGCCTGGGTATACAAAATTATGTTGCACTAGTTTTTGTTAAGCTATTGTCCCTGAATTCTCAAAACATTTGAATTTGTCCATTATTGACCTAGGTTAACAATAGAAAAAAATATTAACCACTAATAGAGAAATTCTACTTCTCAGTTGGCTAGAAGACATAATAACTGTCAACTTCATAGCTAGTAGTGGAAAAACATATTTTTTAGTTAGTTCTGTTCTTGCTCTTGAATAATAATAATAAACGTTTTTAAAAACAAGTTTTTCGTTTTCGAACTTTTAACTGATAGATACGTATCATATAATAACATATTTGGGGTCAATTATACCGGGACTGATCATTTAAAAACGCGGCTTAACTTAAAACGATTGTCAAAATTCTCGTTATCTGCAATTTAGTTTTATTACAATGCTCAATTTTTTCAATTCATCTCTAGTGTGCTTATTTGACAGAGGTAGCCGCTATTTTGTATATTCTTCATTTTATTTATTATATATGACAAGTGTGTATTTATTTTTAGAGTATTTCTGGCACGCTACCACTTCCCCAGGTATACAGAAATAAAAAGGATATAACATCTATAAACATTAAATTTTTGTTAGCGACTGTCCTCATATTCAAGGGGAATCACACTCGAATATCCCAAACATAATTAATGGTCCTTAAAATAATAATGTTTTTGTGATTTTAAAACGCGAATGACGACAATGGTATTATTAAAAAGTAATAAATAAAATGAATTACAGTGGAAATACCCATCAGTAGTTACCTAAATACATATTTTGTAGATAAAATACAATATATTCAAAACTTTAATAGATACAAAAGTAATGAATAAATGGATGTAGTTTATTAACATGTATTTTTTTATGTCATCATTCTTCTGATTCGCTTGATATTTTGTAAATCTGGAATTACAATAGACGTATATCGAAAATGACGGATCTCATAACTGATTATCTTTTTGGGACTAAACTTCTTTCATTTTATGGGACTTGATTTTAAATATTTTCTGTTGAGCGGCATGTACATTGCACCGTTGGACTTATGATATGGAATGGCGTTGCTTATGGCTAAAATCCCCTTTAGTCAGTGGCAATATGAATGTACATCGATACCATCAAGAAATATTGGAACTTCATCTGATTCCTTATTTCAGTACACTTCAAAATCCTACTTTTCAGCAAGATACTGGTCGGCCACATATAGCCAGATAAACCTTGGACTACTTCCACTAACTGTGCCGGAGTAAGACCACGTGATAAACAATCCGCTGGATTTTGTATACTTTCAATGTGATACCAAAAAGCGTTGGGAATATTTTCTTTAATTTGTATAACACGATTGGAAACAAATATATCATTTATATAAGGCGTTTTTAACCAACTTAAAACTACCGACGAATCGGAAAAGGTTAATACTTTAGATTAACAAATTCGGTCATTATAAGTCTCTAAAATATGTTTAACTAAATTGGACAATAAAAGAGATGCAAGCAGTTCCAACCGGGGAACAGTAAGGATTTTTGCAGGAGAAACTTTTGACTTTGCACAGACAAGATGCACCTTTATGTCGTTTTCCGATAGCGACGAGACCGTTCTTGCATAGACTACCGCTCCGTAACCGTCTAAGCTGGCATCAGCAAACCCTAAAATTATTACTGGTTGCCGTTCATTTGCACCCAAATGCCTAGGCACTTTAAAGTTTTTGAGAGCACCCCACTCCGAACAAACATTATTCCAAATTTTGAAAATATGATCTGGGACCGGTTCGTCCCAGTCGAGTTTTAATAACCAAAGATTTTTAATTAATAATTTCAAAAACAAAATAAAAGGAGCAAGCTTTCCAATTGGATCCCAACACCTGGCCACCGTGCTCAAAATCGCACGCTTGGTACAAGTTGGGTCTGGAATTTTCAAACTAAAACTTAAGATATCTGTTTTTGCATTCCATTGAATACCCAAAATTTTTGTTTCTGTTTTAAATGTGACATTGTCCGATAACCGACTTTCAACTGGTATATTTTCTAACAGATCGAGTGAATTGGTTGACCACTTCGTGAAAGTAAAACTGCCTGACCGAAATAAACTAACCGACTCCTTATAAAGTTGAAGTGCTTGTTCTTAACAATCACCCTGTATACATATAATGTAAAATGGGTTTATACAATGTGAGAACAGTAAACATTATGTAAGTTTTTATTTTTGACCATGTTTTCATTCCATATCACATTCTCCCAGAATTTCAAAAACTCCCCCTGATGTAACTGAGAACCACCCTGTATATGTTTACATTTTGAACTATTAATGTGTACCTTTGCGTTAGACTAGGACATATTAATACTACAATCAACTAAAAATGGTTATTTTTTTTATTTTTAATCAAGTTTACGTAGTTTCAAAAAATATGGATTTCTCGACTTTAACACCCTGTATTTTAAAAACTAGTCATAGGATTGAACTGGTCCCATGGACACTTTTGGTCAACAAGTACATATTCAAAATTTATTACATTTGACGGAACGCCACTTTGCCATTAGAAAAGGGCGAGGTCTTTTGTTAAATTTTTGGGGAGAATACTGACATTTGAATATTTAAAATATACAGGGTGTCCCGGGACTAATGGGAAAAAAGCCAGGAGCGTATAATCTGAGCTAAAATAATGTTAGTACTTCATATAAACTTTTACTATGCAGGCCCTCGTTTTCGAGTTATAGGCCTCCAAAGTTTTAATTTTGAATTTGGTTTTTACTTGTATTTTTTGTACTAGTTATTTGATCTTTATAAAATTTACGGCAAAGCTATAATGTATGTGTATGTTTATTTTGGTAAGGTAAACAGATTTACAGTAGTGCATTGAAGCCAGGGACGGACTACTCGCTATGGTTAGTGATCCAAAAAATTTGCAGGTATGGCACACACTGTATGAAATTATCGAAATTCACTTCCCCACACATTAAGCTAACGGAAAGGTACTCTTGTTGGAATTCGATAAAATAAGCCGTTTGGCTAATATTTACAGTTTTATTAATGCACTACATACCAGTTTACGCATTCACCATTTTTATAAGTACACAACGAGGTAAAACAACTTTTAATAGATGTCCAAAATTTACCTAGAGTACTACAAAAAAATAATTTAACGATAGCAGAAGATGAAAAACATTAACGACTTATTAATTGGAAAGTTGGTAAAAACTTTTTGTAAGTGTTTTTACCGTTTATCAAGTTACCATAGGATTAGTTGTCAAACGTTGTGTAGAATAGTTCGTAGTCAGTACTTGTCAATAATTCATAAGTCCTTAACAGTTACAATAGCAGAATTCGCTTTTATTGAGTACGCAGATAAACATCTAATGTATGGACTGGCTTCTCGAAACTGTTTAGAGGCCAAAAGGCTTTATGAAGAACATTTTGCAAACAGAGCATTGCCAGACAGACGAATGTTTGGGCGTATTGATCTCAGGTTACGAGAAACAGGTATGAATAAGTAAATGTAATTTTCCATGTATACAAACCAAAATTTTAAATTTTAGGAAGATTTTCGCCAGAAAAAGCTGGAGAAGGTCCAGTACGAAGCATACGTACTGTGGCAGTTGAACAAGACTTGTTAAATGCAGTTGATAATGAACCATCGAGTTTTAGAAAATTATCAAGAGAACATAACGTCTCGAAATCAGTTGTTCATCGCGTCCTAAAAGAACAGCTGTTATATCCTTTTCACATGAAAAAAGTACACCGTATGACAGTGGCTGATTATCCTGCTCGACTTGAGTATAGCCAGTGGTTTCTGCGACAACAACAAGCAGACAACACATTTATTAGTAACGTTCTCTTTACGAACGAACCGGGTTTCACCAGAGATGGAATCATAAATTCTCATAATATGCATTTATGGGATGATGTGAATCCACATGGCATTATCCAAACTAGGAGCCAGCATAGATTCATGGTTAATGTTTGGCAGGAATAGTTGGCAATACTTTGATACAGCCATACTTTATTGACGGTACTTTGACCGGTCAGAGATATTTGGAGTTTTTTGCAAAATGAGTTATGGAACCTGTTTGATGATGTGCTACTACAAACTCGTAGGAATTTATGGTTCATGCATGATGGGGCCCCTCCTCATTTCAGTTTAGATGTACGACAGCATTTACACACAAGGCTTCCTAATATATGGATTGGTCGTGGAGGCCCTTTTCAATGGCCACCGCGATCAGGAGACGTTAATCCTATGGATTTCTTTCTCTAGGGTTATCTCAAAAGTAAGGTATACGCAACACCTGTGCAAACAGGGCAAGATTTAATAGACAGAATTGTGTTACACTGCAATGTTATTAGAAATAGTGTGAAATTGCTCTTTCAAGTGCAAAGAAACAACCTTCGTAGACTTAGAATGTGCGTGGAAGTGGGAGGAGCTCATATTGAACATTTATTAGAATAACGTTAGTTTTTGTTGTTGTTTAGGAATTAGTTTTAGTCTAATTTTTTATAACTTGTGTTTTTTGAGGTTTTCTTAATGGTTTAATAATGTTATGTTCGTAATTTTGATTAAAAGCAAGTAAATTCTGGACATCGTATTAATAAGTTAGTTAGGTAGATTTGTACGTAGTGCATTAATAAAACTGTAAATATTAGCCAAACGGCTTATTTTATCGAATTCCAACAAGAGTACCTTTTCGTTAGCTTAATGTGTGGGGAAGTGAATTTCGATAATTTCATACAGGGTGTGCCATACCTGCAAAATTTTTGGATCACTAACCTATGCGAGTAGTCCGTCCCTGGCTTCAATGCACTACTGTAAATCTGTTTACCTTACCAAAATAAACATACACTTACATTATAGCTTTGCCGGAAATTTTATGAAGATCAAATAACTAGTACAAAAAATAAAAATAAAAACCAAATTCAAAATTAAAACTTTGGAGGCCTATAACTCGAAAACGAGGGCCTGCATAGTAAAAGTTTATATGAAGTACTAACATTATTTTGGCTCATATTATACTCTCCTGACTTTTTTCCCATTAGTCCCGGGACACCCTGTATATTTGTATGGTTGTAGTTTACAAAATGACTGAAAAATTAAGAAATTTATTAGAATTTTTAATCAAAAGAAACGTATGTTTCAATAATTTTTTAATTGCACTGGTATAAGCCTCTTCAAATGAATGTCAATTAATAATAAACATCTGACATTTTTTATTTGTCACTTTGATTCACTGTAGCACCAAAGAAAAAATAAACGTGTCAATCAAAACACTACCTTGTCAGTACCAATTTTACCGTCGCAGCTTTTTATAGAAGATAATTTTTCATGGATTCTTCATACGAAGTCAGTTTTGGAAGCGACTAGAACTGCAAACTTGATCTACTACCATCAAAATCCCGTTATAGGTATGAAAAGGAATATATTTTGTTTAAAAACTGGTGCCAGAATAAGGGAATTGAAACTTTTAAGAAGACGTTTTTTTGGCTGATTTCGCTGAAATTTCCAAAACATGCAAGCCAAACACTCTTTGGTCCAGGTACTTAATGCTAAAAAGTGTAATTAAACTAAAATAAACGGTTTTAAGGATTAAAACTAACTTTTCCGCATCCGTGGCCCTGAACAATATTCTATCATAAAACTGTTACTTGTATACACTTCGGGGGATGTATCGTGCTAATAAACCGAAATTTATCCAAAAACAACCAAAAATTCAGTATATCTGGATTTATAGGACCCGCTATACTCGCTCTAGTTAACTGAAAATCAATAGGGTACATCTGTGAGACACCTTGAACAATATTCAATCATAAAATTGATCAATCGTATACTCTCTGGAGGCTGTATCGTGCTAACAAACTGAAACTTCTCCAACAATGACAAAAATATCGTACTTAAAGTACTGTAGCACCTGCTGTATTGGCCCCGGTGAGCTGAAAATCAATAGGGTTCATAAGTGAGATGCCCTGAATAATATTCAATCATAAAATTGGTGACTTGTTGAACTGCGGAGGCTGTATCGTGCTAACAAACTGAAATTTCTCAAAAAATTACAAAATGTCGTACTTCAAGTACCATAGCAGCCGTTGTACTGGCTCTGGTGAACTGAAAATCAATAGGGATCATCTGTGACATGTCCTTAACAATATCCAATTATAAAATTGCTGACTTATTGCACTCCGGAGGCTGTATCGTGCTAACAAGACATGTAAGGAAAAGTGGCCGACGACAACGACGACGACATACACACAGGATTTTTTTTCTAAAAACCGTTTTTTCGTGTTGTTGTTGATGGAAAACGTAAAAATAACTCAAAAAATTTTTTCAAAATTCCAACTTTTTTTGGGGTAAACCAATACTTTTCTCGCATATAAAAAGGTTGGGCGGAAAAGTAAGAAGACGTCAATTTGAGCAAGTTTTTCAAGGTCACGGCATATATAGAAAAACAAAACATTGGATTTAGACCAAAAAAGGCAAAATTTTTCTCAAAAGAATAAATTTTTAAGTTTATAAATGAAGCGCCTGACGAAATTTATCTTCATCTAAAAGTTGCTACGATTTTTGGTTCGGCGGGCGCATGTAGGCGAGAAGAATTAACAAAGATATCTTTAGATGATATTGATGACAAAGGAAATATTTTATTGATAAATATCCCAGACCTAAAAAACCACTCTTTCAGAAGCTTTACGATTTCTGATAAAGCAGAAAATGGAAAATTGCTCAATTTGTCCAGAAAGTATGCGAGTTTAAGATAGCCTGAAACCCCACACAAGCGATTTTTCGTGAAATATAAGAAAGGAACTTGCACTGTACAATGTATCGAAATTGCAAGTTATCTGAGGCTTCCAAATCCTGAATTATATACGGGCCACAGTTTCCGACGTTCCACCGCCACAATGCTTGCAGATTCCGGAGAAGGAATAACAAATATTAAACGCCTCGGAGGTTGGAAATCTTCTAGTGTCGCGGAAGAATATGTAGAAACCTCACCAAGTTTCCAAAGGGGCATATCGAATAAAATATTAAGCTTCAGTGACGCTGTCGCTGACCCTTCCGCGATGTTTCGATTCCTATACTGATATGGACAGGGGGGCGACTGAACTCGTATAGTTTTTGTTTGCAGAATATCAGCTGCATAACCTATTCTATTACGGTTTAAAAATGAACCATATTGGTATAGAATCTGTAAGACAAATTTAAGATCAAATAATGAATAAATGTCTACATTGCTTCAGTCATTTGAGTACTTACAATATTGTCCCTCCTCTATATCCTTTATTTAGAGTTTTTGAATGATGTTTCATACAAAATTACGTTTTTTTGCAGTTTTTTTATAATCTATTGTCAAACGGAACATTTGAACACTGGAACGAAAATATCTGACTAGGTGGGTGGGTATTTATTTTTTGTATAGAAAAGTCTTTATGCAACTCAATATTTCGAAAAGGCATAAGTATTTTTTTGAGTTAAAAAATATTAAATAGTATGTCTACAGCTAATTCAGCCGGTTTTGACATAACAAGCTCTAAAGATTATAAAATAAATCGCAGTGAATCCACGAATATCCCTGGATATCTGAAATATGGTTTAAGTTGTTTTTTTATACAATTCTTGCATAAAACAAATCTAAACACCCATATTTTCATAAAAATGAAACCCAATAAGTAGGAAAAAAATTGTTTATTGTTAACAAAATCAAAAGCCACATATTTGCATAAAACTGAAACCAAATGAGTACATAATAATATAACTAAAAACTTATCTTTTCAGATTTTATTGGACGTTGTCACGCGCTGTTGAGTTAATGTTTTTTTGCACTGGATTCGTTTCTTTCTATGTTTAGGCTAATATTGTGAGATTTTCGTTTTTTTTTCTTTTCTTCGAGTTTGGATGGCCCTCCAGACTGTACGCGATTATTACCTCTAAGCCTATCTTTCCTTCGGGATACAGCGGTTGGGTGTACATGAATTTTTCGGCTCCTGTTAAATCGAGTTGTGTGGGAAAAATGGACACAATTTGAGACGTCGTCTAAACTTTTTCCAATGTAGTCACCATTTTTCTTAATACTGCGATATTGGAAGGGCGTTGGTCTTTCTTCAATATCTCTGAAACTTGTGTAAATTCGGCTTGGATTCTATCAATGGCTGCGTTATAGTCTTGACTGATTGTTTCGGTTATTGGCAAATCAAAGGAGCTGTCAACAGTTTCAGGTTGATCTGACTGAACAGTGTTATTATTTTCTGTGTAACACGTTTCACTGGTTTCCTCGAGATCAATTATGTCATCATAGAAAGCAGGTAAATATGTATCCCCTAAGGCAATTTTAGCAAAATCTTGCCGATCAGTTTTATTCAAAAACAAGGAATTTTTTAATGCTTACAATATTGTCCTCCTTGGTCAAAATAACAATTACAACACTCAGTTTCTATATTTACTTCGAAATAGTCACTTTTGTGTTTAACACGGTAATTAAGATGGTTAATATGTGTTATTTCTTCAATATCGCTTATTTTACGAGAAAACTTATCATAAGCTAGAGTTGAATTTCGTGCTCTTGCGTTTGAAAATTTTAGAAGTCTATTTTTGTGATAGTTTTCGAAAATCCCGGTGATGAAGTCGATAATGGTACATATGTTGAATGCTTTGCATCGCTGCAATATAATGTCCGAACATCTTGATGGAAGCTTCACGGTAGTTGTTAGTATTGTTACCCCTGTGCAAAATGTCACTACGAAAAGGTAAATACCATTCTTCACGACGGCTCCAGGTATGTTCTAGATATGCCTTGGCATTTTTGTAGTTGTTCAAAGTTGGGTCGTTGAATAAATGAAACATGAAGTTCTCTGCATCTGAAGTAGTTTTAGCAAACAAAACTTGACGAAATAACGTCATTATGGTCTTTCGGTCATCTTTCTGAATCTTGTTGTTCGAATTCCATAGCCGGCGCCAAAAAGCTTGCGTTACATGAAAAATGCAGAGTAGCAAACGAGATTTTGGAAATACTACTTTAAGTGCATTTCTTTCTGCAGTGTCGGTCATAATAACTTGTGGCTCAAATGATTTATTACAAGTGGCTCCCAAGTATTGCTTAACCATTTTTAGAGCGTATAAATAATCATTTTCTGAAATTGACTGTCTCGACCCTTACTTCGTGGAATATGCTCATATTAGTGTTTTTAAATGAAACTCAAGGTCTCTAGTTAATTCCACAATATAATACAAGTTATTGAAAATTCTAAAAAATTGACAATTGTTTCGATAAATCAATATCATCGTCAGACGATATTGATTTATCGAAACAATTGTCAATTTTTTAGAATTTTCAATAACTTGTATTATATTGTGGAATTAACTAGAGACCTTGAGTTTCATTTAAAAACACTAATCATTTTCTGATTTATTTTTATGAAGAATAACAGCTATTGGCATTGCTACCATTTTTGTAGCTGCAAAATAAAAGTGACTGAGGTGCTACTCTGGTCACAAGAACCACTGGTGTCAATAAAGATCATCTCATCTGCATGACCTGCTTTGAAAGCTCTTTTCATAACGGCAGTTATCAGACCAACACGAAATGGATTTTCGTTATGACACAAAAGGATATCCTGTTTTTGTAAGTCTTCCATTTTAATCTTGATTTTTTCAATAACACTTTGGTCATGCCTTCCTTCATATTTTTCAGACCTCCATTGTTGATAGAAGTAGGTCACCTGTCTTTCTGTTGGATTCACTTGCGCATTTGCTATAAGAATCCATGATGTCTTACCTGCGAAAGCTGTCATACCAGATTCAAAATAACGGCGAAAAGTTTCTTTTGTATCTTCATTGCATCGTAATAAGCTAAATGCTTGAGCAACCTGTATTCGGTGAGAATGTTCATAGTTTATATTGATAACTACATTCAAACCTTTTTTCAATAGGTTAGACCTTCTCAAAGTGACTTCAGTAATGTTTAGGAATTTTATGTTTATACTTGCCAAATACTCGTAATTTCTTGTACAACCTTGGATACACGTTTATTCTTCTTGGCTAGATGACACACATAGAATTTGCGAAATTCATAACGAACACAATTATTGAACACTTTGTTTACAATCCAGTTAGTGTTTGTTCTACGCGAAAAGTCTTTGATGAAGGAGTCACATTTTTCCGTGCAATTTTCTCCTGTTGTTAACTTGCACTGAAATTTAGTCACAAAATGATCTTGATTTTTCTCCTGAAATTCAAAATAATGTATGTCACTACCCACGATACTATTTATTACTGTTTTCGCCATTTCAGTGCCCTAAAAATCGTTAAACAAAATATATTAAAGAAGCATAGTTTTATAACCTCAAATTAAACTATGTGCCGACACACAATAATAAGAAGATCTTTTACCGCCAAACTGCTTACTGACAACTGAAATGGGCTTAATTTTGGGCCCGTAATAGCTAACTAAATGAACTTAACAAATTCTGGTCCAGTACGGTCAATTTTAGCACTGTAATAGACTAGAATGTGTAACTATTTTTTGCAAACAAAAGCTACTCGAGTTCAGTCACCATCTTAACTATATCGATATAGAATTTATAAAATCGCGGCCCTTCCACTAGTCAGCATCTGTCACCAGTAAAGCCTTCCAAAATGATCTCTTCCAGCCAAGTTCCCATCGCCACGGTTGCAACAATTAGTGCTGACAAAGCAGTGTAAAACAGAAATCTGACTTCATTGGAAAACATTTTCGCCTCTGCAATTAATTTGCAGAATGCTACAAATTGCACGTTCAATATTAATAGTAATTAATTTGTTGATATGTGTTTAATAATAAAAGTTTCTTTTTTCCACACGCTAGTAAAAAAAATAGTGCGGAAAAGTATCACTTTCCACACTTGTTAGGTAATAGTATTTAAGTACTAAGTGCCAAAAAAGTTACTTTAGTCACGAGTTTTACTAGGCACGAGTGGAGCAAAGCGGAACGAGTGTCTTGTGAAATTAGTGACTAAAGAGGTTTTTAACACGAGGTGCTTACTATACTTTTTCTTCGCCCGCCGGAATGAACAAATTATATTATATTTTAATTATATTCATAACATGACAGACGATGGCTGACGGCTGACTGGCAAATCAAATGACAGATAACAACGAAATTATTACGGAACATAAAATTTAACATACAAAAGATACACTTGATGTGGCGTTTAAATGACAAAAGATAAACGAGATATGACTTTAAGCATTTTAAACACTAGTATTGAAAGAGTCATTTTGCGCTTGTCAAGCCCGTGTTTTAAATGCGGATTTAGTAACGGAAGTAGAAAAACTACTATATAAAAGGAATAAATTGCAAAAAAGGACGTAAAACACTAAGCCAACTATTAACACCACATAAACAAACAATTTTAACACATCTAGAGTAGTTTGGGCTTGACAGTTAGGTAGCGCTGCGATCTTAATCTCGGATCCCAGTCATCCAGAATTATTTTGGAGCGATTGACGATAAATTTAATTTAATTTATAATCATCAATTATGTTATATTTATAATTACACTAATTATAATCATAATTATATTAGTATATATAGCCAATTCGCATGCTCTATCCCATACTTGTATTATTATCCAGAATTATTTTCAAGCGATTTACAATAAACTCAATTTAATTTATAATTACAAATTATATTTATAATTATGATAATATTTATAATTCTTCTTCAAAGCCTGGCAATGATAAGTAATGACAACTTTATTGTAGGCAATGCTACACCATCACGTTTATTATTAAATTATGTATATTTTGGTAAATAATTCAAGTGGTTCGGTGTAGTTACCTATATCAACTTACCTGTTTATACCCGCTTGACAGGTAGTGTGGTCAAGAAATAGGCAAGACTACCTAGGCATATTTTTTATATTATTTACTATCGGTTAGGTCAAAACTCGAATGGTTAACAGATCGGTGAAAAATAAAAAAAATTAATTAATTAATTTAAAAATAGCCTAATCAAGATTTCGATAGACAAGACATTTTAGTTGTATTTATCTATTATTGAAACATTATAAAAAATATGTCTCATCTGGTTAACAGATCGGTGAAGGTCGTGGCCTATCCCGCTCTTAGACAATTAATATTTTATATTGTATGAACATGAGTAGTTTTAAAGGTTTTTAATACATCGACGTACAAATTGAAACAGTTGGATGAACTTTATCAAACAATATTCATCAAATATTTATAAAGAACAATGACAGGTACTCGTTTATGCGAGTGAAAAGTAAACTTTAAGAAAACAGATCGTTGTAACTAAGGTTAGATACATTGTATTGTCGGAAGACGTAAATAAATTGTTGTTGATTTTTCAACGTTTTTTAAAACAATAAAACATATACCTATAGGAAACTAAGAAACAAGAAAATTACTTACCAAAATTTGTTTTATCGAAACCCGAAATTAAAACATAAACAGCTTCACAATCTAATTGTCTGGTTTTGAAGTTTTTGTGGGATGAGTCCTTCGTCAACTTCAATCATTTATTGATCCGTTGCTCATTTTTGTTTTGCCTTCTACCATTTTATAGATTTTTGAGAGGATGCAGTAATGTAACAAACCGTTTTGAAATAACTCCTTGGTTAAACCAACTTTTAGATTCTTTGCGGACGATAGCTTTGATTGATTTGTTTGCACAACCCCAGAGCTTGATATAAGAGATATATTTTTTTCAGAGAACTTTGTTTTCCGTTTTTAAACAATATGCTCTTTCCATGTGAGTCTCTAGTTTATTGAGCACCATTGCGTAATGTAGCGTTCCTCAAAGTGTGGAGTGCGTCCATTAAGGTGGCGCAATTACATGATCTTTATTGAAATTTTATTTAACAATGACAAATAAACATTCCAATGAGCTTGTTTTAAGGCCCGCGTATAACTTCTCTAAATTTGGTTCCATGCTAGAGACGGCCACTCGGAGTTCATTTCCTACTTGAAGTTTTTTCTGTATTTATATTTCAAGGCGTCAAGTGCAGAAAATTCAAAGTCACAAAGAATTTCACAAATGAATTGCATTCAACTCTTAAAAACTTATGTTCAAAATTAAATGAGCTAATCTTGTATCTGGTTGTTTTAATCTGTATGCCCTAAATGTTCAGTGTATCTAATTTCAAAATGTCTGAGGGTTTGAGCCAAATAGACTGCATTTGTGATTTTTAGGAGGAAAATGGATGTGGTGTGTGGATTTGAGGTAAATGCTAAATATGTGGAAAAGCAAGGATAGATTATGGACGATACAGGAGAGGCAGGAATAAGAGTGGTGGGAGAGGGGCTGAGGGCGGATGAATTGAGGAAGAGAAATGAATGGGTGGTAGTGCGAATGGGAGACATGGTGTTGTACAATGTATATATAAGCCCAAATGTCAGTCTGGAGGAATAAAAGAGAAGCATGACAGGACTGGAGGACGACCTAAGGGTGTCAAAAGGAAAAAAGCGGATCATAAGGAGAATAGTGACAAGGGATTTCAATACTAAAATACTGCATGGGTGGGGGTTAAGAAAACGGACAGGAAATAGGAGATACTGGAGGAAGTGTTGGCATCCAACGGGTTAGTGGTGCTGAATGATGGACTCCTGCCCACCTTCGTGAGGGGTGACGGGGGTTCGTCATTTATTGATAAATAGCATATTATGAATGGCTGGGGGAAAGTTGGAGGGTGCTGAAGGATGAGGAAAGCTTGAGTTTACATAGATATGTGGAGACGGATATAAGGAAAGGGAGAAAATAATTAAAGGAAAAGAGAGGCTGGAGGTGGACGAAGACCGAGACAGAGAGTATGTGGAAGAAACTGAGAAAGGAGATAGAGAGGGGACTTGGACATGGGGTAGATGAATTGGACGAGGTGATACAGAGCTGTAAAAGAGAGGGAAAGAGGAGTAATATGCGTGGCTTTTATAACGGAGCAGTATTTCGGAAGCTCAGTCTAGAAGTTTGTTAAAAGTATATCGATGAAACATCTATCAGTTGTTCTTCTTCTTGTAGTAATAGTCTATTCTCAAATGAATTTTTATCAACTCTTAAAAACTTACGTTCAAAATTAAATGGGCTAAACTTTAGTATGACCCATGTTTCTTATCACAAATATGTATTACTTCTGGTTCTGTGTTACGTCTCAATGAATGTTTAGTGTCAAGTAGATGTTTTGCGTAATGTGATTTCTCTGGTTGTTTTAATCTGTATGCTCCTACGTGTTCACTGTATCTAATTTCAAAATTTCTAAAGGTTTGAGCCAAATAGACTGCATTATATTCTGGAAATTTAAGTTTATATATAGAGGAAGGAACCCAAATTTGAGATAGGCGCCTAATTTAAGATAGCGCCGCCTATTATGATATATGTAACGTCATCTAACAAAAGTGGTGTCAACTTACGCCAATAAACTAGACTGCAGTGGTAAGGAGTCGTTAAGCGCGTCAGTTCGTTTGTTTTTATGCACGTTCGTTTTTCTTCCGATTTGAGTCTTAAAGTTTTTTTGATAGTGTAAAGAAACCGGCATTTGCAGTCAACGTAAGTGGAAATAAAATATTTTATGTGTCGAAGTAGTTAGTTTAGGTGTTGCCAAATGATGTCTTATGAAAATTGGCTGTATTCTTTCATAACTAACCTAAAAATATTGTTGTCAATTTTTATAACGAGAATTCCTAATTTGAGATACCAAATGGTTCTGAATTTGAGACTATCTCAAATTAGGCTCCCAATACATATATTTTGATGTTTTATTACAGATGACTAAAAAACACAAGAAATGGGATCCTCGTGGTATGTGAAAGCTGTGAAGGCTGTGCGTAATAAAGAGATGGGATATCTAAAAGCCTCAAAAGTTTTTGGTGTACCCAAAGGCGCTGTGGAAAAATACTCTAAGTCAGACAAAAGCCCAGAAGAACTTGTCAAACTATCGATAGACCGGAAACCAGTTATCTCTGAACAACTAGGAAACAAACTAGTTCAATATGCATTAGCCATGGAACAACGATTTTTTGGTCTGAGATCGGGCGATAATAAACGAATGGCATTCCAACTGGCAATTAGGAATAAGTTGCCGCATCCATTTAATGGTGTGAATGCTGCAGGAGTTTATGTACCACCATTATTCATTTTTCCACGGAGAAATATGAAGTCCGAGCTAATGATTGGTGCTTCAACTGGAGCCATAGCTGAGTGTCACATTTCTGGTTGGGTTCAATCAGATATTTTTACAAGATGGTTAAGTCATTTTATCAAATTCACGAAACCCACAGCTGCCGACCCTGTTCTACTTGTGTTGGATGGACACTACTCCCACACAAGAAACATTGCTCTCATAGATTTGGCAAAACAAAATTATGTGACGATAATTTGTCTTCCGCCACATTCTACCAATAAAATGCAGCCTTTAGATGTTTCATTTATGTCTCCGTTAAAAACCTATTACGCTTAGGAGATAGAAAATTGGCTTCGGGAGAACTATTTAAGTACTGTATCCCCATACGCAATTGCTAGTATTTTTGGCAAAGCCTACAATAGAGCTGTCACTATGGAAACATCGTGCAACAGTTTTAGAAAAACGGGACTAGTTCCTTTGAATAGAAACACCTTCAGAGACCATGATTTTGGCGTGCATAATGTAATGGAAAACAAAGCAGGCCTTCAAGAAGAACACCTCTCCGAAAAATCAAATTATCGGGAAGATCATCTGAGCAACCAAAATGAAAATGAAGCAATGGCTCTACCAAGGCCAGAAAGAAATGAACGTACACCAAATCCATCCTCAGCAAATAAGCCTCAGAGAGAATATTTTTCTCCCACGGATATTTGTCCTCTGCCTGCATACAAAACCAGAGAAACTAAGGTGAATGTTAGGGCTGGGAAAGCATCAATAATTACCTTAACTCCTTACAAAGATGAATTACAAGGTAGTTTTGAAAAAAGAAAAGGGAAAAATACTATATCTGAAAAAATCATCAGTGAAGAGTTAGAACCAAAAGAAAAACATCAAAGAAACTGGTAAAAAAGTCTACTGCAATAGTACGAAAACAGAAATCAGCAGTTTTAAAACAGGACCAACCTTTCACTTCGGGTTAGAGCAGAAAAGAAAAAACGCCGGGTTTCTTCTAGTTCAAGCTCAGAAAGCGACAGCAGTATTATATTGGCTAATTCCTCTTCAGACGAATCCGAATGAACTGATGCTGAATGTTTATTTTGTTCCGGGAGATTTTCCGAGGACAAGCATAGCGAGCTATGGGCAAAATGTGTTCACTGCGGCAGATGGGCCCATGAAGATTGTGGGGAAATTAAAGATGCTAATTTTAAATGTTCTTTCTGCGAAGAAACGGTTTTTTTAATAGTACCCCAAATTAGGAAATCTGTCTCAAATTGGAACATCAGTGCGTCTCAAATTAGGCAACCTATTATTTTATGGGGAAATTGACAAAAACAAACTTCAAGTTGAATAGCTTCATTAGCTAGCTCTTTTAATGTAGATTCTTTATTACGATGTTTTGTTAATACACCAAGCAAGCGATTTTGTACAATAATAATAAAAATGTGTTCAATGATGATTTTTTTTTAGAATTTACAAAAAAAGTGTCTCAAATTTGGGTCCCTTCCTCTACCAGACATTTTTAATGGTATATTTTTGTTTTTACATATAACATTTTCTTTTAAAATAGAGAGTAATGTGAGTACATTACTCTCTGTTTTTAAATAAATTGCTATATTGATTGCTAAAGATACTATCTTTAAATTTTGTATGTCATTAGTTTGTTTAGGAAATATTAGTTGTAATGCCACTTTTATCTCTTTTTTATTAAATAATTTATTTATTATATGTATGTAATGTGTAACCGTTGGACGCTGCTGTTTGTTTAATTGTATTAATATCTCTATCAAAATTATATTTGTTCATAGGAACTGAAAATTCTCTATGTATCATTGAATTATATGCTGCTAATTACATTAGCAGTTTATAAATACCAGACTTCTTTAATGGGAATATATTTGTTTCTACATTTAACAATTTAGACTAACATTATTTTATGTTTTAAAATAAATTGTTGTACTTGTATTTACAAAAGTGTTAAAAGTAAAAACAAAAATATCCCCTTTAAAGAAGTCTGGTATATATAAACTTGAATATTATGCTGTCTATTTGGGTGAAACCCATAGAAATTTTGAAATTAGATACAGTGAACACTTACGAGAATACAGATTAAAATAACCAGAGAAAACCCATTACGCAAAACATCTACTTGACACCAAACATTGATTGACACAGAACTAGAAGTACTACATATTTGTGATAAGAAACAAGAACTGGATTTCTTTGAAGAGTTATAGAAACTAGAATATATCCACAATAGGAAGTCGTCAATGAACAGATAAATCTAGGGACTTCTCCACTTTTAAACTGTCTTCTTAAGTAATAATTGTAAAAATCAGCGGATATAGTTTTATAGTATCTTAGATGGTAAAAATATATCCAGGATATCCCCATAGGGATAATAATATCTAAGCTTTAATATTTGTAATATCATATCTTCTACTTTTTTCTATTCATATATATTACATCAATCACAAGGTCACTTCTTGGTCTAGCCAAAAATAATTATTAAACATACAAACATTAAAACGAATTTTACCATCCTTTCCAGGTAAAACCTCAATTATTCTTCTCCATGGCCATTTAAGGGGTGGTAAATCGTCCTCTTTTATCAAAACTAAATCATCAATCTTCACATTTTTAGACACTTTGTCATTTGACTCTATTTTGAATAAGATTAAGATAATTTACCGACCATGGTTTCCAAAAGCCTGGCTGAATTTTAATACATTTTTGCCGTAGAGTTTAATGATTATCTGGGAACTTAGATACATCTTTGTCAATCCTATAAGAAAAGTTTCAGGAGAAAGATACTTAAAATATGTGGGGTCATTAGATATAGCACATAGAAGCTACAATAAAAAGCGTTAAATGCCACTTGATAAGAATTGTTGGCAATTCTCATTTAACTATTGAGGAGTTTCAACTGAAGTAGCTATTAATACATATTTAATATCGAAACATTTGTTAATTTTTTAGGATTTTAAAATTTTTTTTAATTATATTGTGGATTTATTTAGAAACAATTAGTTTAATTTCAAAAAAGAACATTATTAACTCTTTGAATTTTGAAATCAAGAAAATTGATTGAGTTATTTTCTTCAACTTCTAATGTAAATTTTATTTTTCGTGTCGATTATTAATATAATTGGAAAATACATCTAATTGTCGTTTACTACCTACATATCTATACCAAAATAGGATATTTTTTGAAATGTTACATTCGAAGAATTTTCTTTCTAAACTGTCCATAAAAATGATATTATTCATGGATTAATATTTTTATCTTCTAGTAATTTTCTTACAAGTGCTATGCATTCTTTTAGAGGAATTTTAGAAAACATATTGGTAATATCAAATGAATTAGTTTAGAGTTATCTTTTAATTTGAATGTTTTTCTGAGTTCTATTGAAATTGTTAATTCAGTATTTAGAAATATATCCATAGTTATTAAGTATACTGTTTAGTTCGTTAGCTAATTTATTATTGGGAGTATTAACATAAGAAGCTACATGTCCAATTGCTTTCGATACTTCGATACTTGTATGTAATTTAATGGTTCCATATAGTTAATTATGGAGATTGAGGATTTTTATTTATTATGCATTTCTTTTCATAATCATTTAAAAGATAATTTGTATTAATAACAATCTCTTTTACATTATTAGAAAACTTTTTTGCTAGGTCTACACTTAGAATTTGTCAAATGTGAAAACAAAAAGATCCACATTAAAAAAGATATATATAATCTTAAATGTCCAGAATGTAATGCTGTGTATTTGGGTCGAACCCTTAGAAACTTTGAAATTAGACAGAGTGAACACTTACGAGCGTACAGATTAAAATAACCAGAGAAATTTCATTACGCAAAGCATCTACTTGACACCAAACATTCATTAACACCTAACACAAAACTAGAAGTACTTAATATTTGTGATAAGAAACAAGAACTAGATATCCTTAAGGAATTAGAAGACTCTTAAGAGATCCACAATATGAAGTCGTCAATGAACAGATAAATCTAGCGAGTTCTCTACTTTTAAACTGTCTTCTCAAGTAATAATTGTAAAGATCAGCAGATATAGTTTTCGTGGTTTCCTATATGATTGTACAATTATAATGATCTTAAATGGAAAAAAGATATCCGGATATCTCCCTAGGGCTAATGATATCTAAGCTTTAATATTTGTAATATCATATCTTCTTTTTTATCTATTCATCTATATCAAATCAATCACAAGGCAGGTCACTGCTTGGTCTATCCAAAAATAATTATTAAACATCAGGTAGGTATTACACGAAATGTTACTTCTGTCATTCTGATGATGATATTTAGTAATATCGAAACAATTGTCAATTTTTTAGATTTTTTATCATTTTTTCATTAAATTGTAGGATTATTTAAAAGCAACGGTAAATTTCATAAACAATTATTGTTGAAGCAATAAATTTCACGTTTCCTGGATAAAATGATGGAAGACGCATTTTTCTTTGCATAAAGAAAACAAACAAAGGTAGAAACAAGCGCAATTATTATAGGAAAATATAATGAGCGTGCGTTTCGTACGCAGTAGAACACTAAACATCGTTTCCTATTCAATTATCCCACTGGAACAGAAATCTACATCGGATCATGATTGTGACGTAAACAATCAGTGTAGCAATATTCTTATCGAAATAATAATTGTGAAAAATGTAATGTTATCTCATTGAGCAAATTATTCAGATTATTTCATTGTACCAGGCGGCGGCGATAATAAAACTGTAACAGACACTGAAAGTGGATTAAAACAAACAACATTTTTTTATATAAAATATTTTTTTTTAAATATTTCCATAATTTTGTGAAGGAAAAACATATAAGGAACGATTACTAGAATATTTTCTGGAAAATTGTTTTTATTAAATTCCTTTTGCTCATGTTCAAGTTTTTTGATGTTCTCGATGCACAAATTTTCACAATTTATGTTGGTCATGGGTTTTCTTAGCCCGTTACCTGTCATGATCCCAATTTGGGGATTTAGTGTTTGAAACAAGATAAGCTGGCAGCACTGCTTTTTAGACGAAATTTCATCTAATCGAACATGTTTCGAGAGGAAGATAGCCCAATAATATATTTTTGGAGAATTGCGAAAAATGCAATATTTTCCATACAGTTCAGGTTCATATTTGTCGAAAAATATTTTTTTCTCGGAAAATACTGAAATTATGAGGAATGGGGTTGTTTGATGCGCCAAATCGACTGGCGTTGTCCATTTTTCGGTGAGATCAATGTTTCTAATTTTAGCAGAGGATTTAAATCAAAAGAAAACATGCCTCCATATAAAAAATCGCACAGACCAAAGTAATGAGAATATTCATTTAATTTTCTAGAAAAGTACTATCAAAGGTTCAATCTATGAAGCAAAAAATCAGAAGTGCACCACAATGATGCGATTCAGAAGTAGAGTGCGTCAAACTTAGAGTACCGAATGAAGAGGGGTGAAATCAAATATCCATAGTTACTCAAAAATTAATAGAGACGGGACATTAACCCTCGATCACTCGCGCCCCAAAAAATTACATGAGCACTCGCGTGTGAGAGTTTCTCTCACACCCAGACTAGATCAAACTTATGTTTGATGTTATTGTTTTTATTTAATTTTTCGAAAATAAAACAAAAATATAGATAATGTTGAAGGGTTTATTTTATAATATTACCGAAAAATAAAACTGCCAGTATACTTTGAACAACACAAATAAACTTGTGCAACAATGTGAACACAACAATGGAAACAACCCTGTATATATATTTTAAATGTTACTGAGATAAAAGTTATGTTAATATAGGCTAAAGTAGAAACAAATGATCATAAAAATTCAATTATCTGAATTATCACTGTTGTCGTTTACACCACAACACGTTCGACATGTGAATGTCGTATGCTCTGTGCAAATCGCAGCGTTGCAGCTAACACATCGCTTTTTTGACTTCCTGTTCTTTCTCCTGGGACAAAAAGCACAAAAACCTGATGAAACATCTCTGTTGTGATCAATCTGAGGCAAATTTAAGTATGACCTCAACATGCTTCGGATATCAATTGGCAAGGACCTAATTGATGAACGCCTAACTAACAACGGCTTGATCAAATCTTCCGCCAGTTTATTCAGATGAATTCTACGTTCTTCAATGACGCCGGTATTAGTTTTATAAACAATATTGGAATTAATGGCAGCAATGTCTAGAATTGTAAAAAAAATTCTAAGGGGCCAGCGACAAGAAAATCTAGAAACAGAATATGTTGATTTTAACTCATCAACCACGTCGACGCCACCTTTGGTTAGGTTGTAAAATGTGATAATCTCAGGTTTCTGCAGGTCGCCAGACTCAGGATCTATTTTGTCTCCAGAATGAAATGTAGACAACATCAGCACATTTTTTTTGGGTTTTGGTTTATATGACAATATTACAGTGTCCTTCTGAAAACCAAACATGCTACTAGGTACAGGTCGCTTCGCATTTATAAACACTGGTGGAATTTCCTTTTTGTTTTTTCTGAGGGTACCAACGATAGTGGTTTTTCTACCAATTAGTTCTTTGGCTAACGGCATTGACGTAAAGTAATTGTCCATAGTTATATTTCTACCTGCATCTAATATGGGATATGCAATACGCTTTACCACAGCAGAAGCGTCAAGTTGAAAAGGCCCAGCCGGCTGTTTTCCTGCATATATCTCCATATTACTCGTATAAAACATCCTGGAATCAACTAAGGCATATATTTTAATGCCGTATTTGGCCGGCTTATTGGCTATATATTGCCTAAATTTACAACGGCCTCTAAAGCTCTCTAACATTTCATCCACTGTACAATACTCTCCAACTTGATAATTTTCTTGACATTTGGATACAAATTTTTCAAAGATTTCTCGAATGGGAGCCAAATTATCATACATTTTTCTTTGGTTTCTGTCATTGATATTGTCAAATCTCAATGCTCTACCTAGGAGATGAAATCGTTCTCGCGACATCGTGAGCCTAAAGCAAGCAGGTGCAAATATTGAATTATCCCAAAGTTCTTTAGTATTCACGTATTGAGCCTTCCGTACCCCAGCCATGTATAGAAGGCCAATGAAGGCATTTATTTCTATGGTATCCGTGTCACGGCAATCTCTTTCTCTGCTATAATTATTCCGTAATTTGGCCAAGTAAATATTAGTGCAATGTACAATTTGTTCAATAATCTCCTCTGTTATATATAATCTCCAGCAAGTTGCCACAGTATTTGCATTTTTTGCAATATTTTTGACCGCAGGAAGATGAGTGATAATATTCCTTCTTGGTGTTCGTACATTAGGTCGTGGAGGATAAGCCATCCAGTAAGTTTTTTTGTCTTTACCAGTAAAATGGTGTATAGAGCCGTATGCACGATTTTCTTCAATCTCCTGGACAAAATTTTCAACATCTTCATCACTTTGTTCCGAATCAGTATTGTGTTCACTATGTTCACTGGCAGTATCACTTTCGATATCTTCGCGTTCATCATCTTCCATAATTTCTTGGTTTTGCTCGCCTTCTTGACCCGTCCATGGTATATTAGCTAACATCTGCTCTCTTTCACTCTCTTCATAATTCCGCAAGCATCCGTCCTCTACTCATTGTTTATAATCTAAAACAATAAATTCAATGTAGTAGGACACTTTGTATATAGAAAACAAATTCACATACCAACACGAGTTTACTCGATCACAAAAAATTATAAACTACGTTAGAACTCGCGCGATGAGAGAAACTCTCACGGAGGTCTGCAAAGGTTCAACAAGTATCTGGTAACTAATATCAATTCACACTAAATATTGCACATGCCGATGCATATTCAAGAAGAGCTGTCGAAAGTCAGCTAGAAGTGGGGGTAGCAGTATATGTGATTTACTGTTCATAGAATGTGCGTTTTATTAGCAGGCGTGAGAAAAACGCTCATAGCGCGAGTGATGCAGGGTTAACAAAGTCACCCAACGATTTTAGACGAAATTTTATCTAATCGAACATGTTTCGAGTGAAATACAGGCCAAAAATGTATTTTTAGAGAATTGCGAAATATGCAATATTATCCGTACCATGTAGAAAAATACTTTTTCTCTAAAAAAATACTGAAATTATAAGAAATCGTACGACAAATCGACTGGTGTTGTCCAATTGTCGATGAGATGAATGATTCAAATTTTAACAGGGGATTTAAATTGAAAGAAAAGATGCCTTCATATCAAAAATCGCACAGACCAAAATAATGAGATCATTCATTTGATTTTCTAGTAAAGTACTGACAAAGGTTCAATCTATGGAGAAAAAAAATCAGGAGTGCACCACAACGATGCGATTTAGAGGTAAAGTCGATGAGATATATGTTTCAAATTTCAGCAAAGGATTTTTTCAACTTGATCCAGTCCATCGCTAGAGGAAGGTGATAATAGCGGAGTTGGTCACTGAGGCAAACCAACTCATAGTCAACTTTACCGGTAACTTGGACGCCGCCAAGGACAATCCTACAAACCCACGTGTTCTGTCGAACTTTTTAGTTAGACAGTTCTTTGTAATACTTGTAAGTGTTACAACTGTTTCTTTCAAAACAAATTTTATTTATGAAATCCTGAAGTAACCCGCAACAAACACAACACAAACTACACCACACGTAAGTAGGATATAACCCAGGTAAATATAAAACACCCACAAAAGCTAATAAGTCAGGACATCCTTAACTGTGGAGGCAACTCCCTCCAGCCGTGAACCCGCTGTTGGTATTAGCTTACACAGCCACCCACACCTATTCCCAACACAAGAAAAACACTCCAGACGCTCCCGTAGATCCACAAGCTCACACAACAAGTTACTCCGACAACTTGACGAACTTCAAAAAAACTCCAAAAATCCATACATGAAGCCTCTAATCCATCCTCCCCAAACCCTGAAAACTCCTCCACACCAACCTCAAGCTCATACAACAAGTTAGTCCGATAACTTGACGAACTTGGAAAAAAAATTCAACTCCAAATATCCGTACATGAAGCCTCTAACCCATCCTCCCCAAACCCTCAAAACTCCTCCACATCAACGTCAATACACACTTCCATCGCATCCCCCACCAGGTCTTACGCTTCCTCTGTAAGATCCCCAACCCCCACTCCCTCAATTGTCCGACAACCATCCAGTCCCGGCGAGGAGGAATTCACCCTCGTCGGGAAAACAAAGCTCCGATCTACCCTAGCTCCTACCCCCCTCAACATTACCACATCAACCTCCGCCAACAACACAACATTAACCCAAACCCTTAATCTCAGAAATCTTCCACCCCAATATTCAATCCAAAGACCTCTCTTCATCATATTAAACACCCTCGAACTTCTCAACGGACACATCTTTTATCTGAAAACAATTTCAATAGAACAGCCCTCCTCAAAACCTCTTCCACGATGTCAGTTAATACAATGCTCATCTTAAACTCCACGCAATGCCCACCCCAACCAGCCAAAGTTCTAACACCCTCTTACTCACTCGTCTACAGGAATGTAGATCCAACGATCCCTCTCGAAGAATTCGAAGGAATTCTTCACGATCGGCAATTACCTTTCGTCAAAACTTGGCGAATTATCGCCAAGTTCACAAACAAACCTACATCGATGTTCCGCATCTTCACACACTCCGAAATCCATTATCACCAATCCCTCTCTTCCGGCATCTCATTTTTTGGCCTCCCACACCAGTGCGAGCCATCCAACGCCAACCCGCTGCCCACTGTCTCAAAATACTGTAATCGATGCACTAATACCGGACATTCCTCCGAATCTTGTCGGTCTCAACCGATATTCCCTTCTTACGACCAAACTGGCCACCGCACCGAAAATTTCCCCAAGTGCGGTACTCCAACCTGCACCTTCCACCCTCGCTGCCCCTATAGGCTAACCACACCAAATACCCTCCAAGAAACTGCCCCCGTCACTCTCGAAAAGCCACCAGCTCCCTTCGAACTCTCAACTGACACCAAAATCATAATAGAAATCCTAACTGTCACCCTAATGAACACCATTTCCAACTCGAGGGACATCATAGCCGACACTCTTCGTCACCTAATTCCGTCCATATATCGACACCACTGCTCTATCACAAACATAGGCAGGCGTGCTCATTTCGCATTCACTCCCATCAGGAGTGAAAGTACTTTCACTTAAATCCGCGAAGACCAACCCCTAGCCCCCCTCCCCCCCGTCGGTGCTGCAGGTTTTTCACGTCTTTTTCCTGTAGCATGGTGAATTTATTCACTAGCCAAATGGGCCGACGTATCGACGAAATTTTTAGGTTTACTTGATGACGATACCAGCCATTCACTCAATTCAACTCAACACATACGATAAATTGCTACCTAACTTCACCCAACGTTAACAAATCATTAAACTATCGCCTCTCCTCGAATTGTTCAACCAACCATTTACCCTCTCAACACATACACAACCCGCCACCCCCACCGAACGCGCGCACAAACCCCAATCTAAAGATTTCCAACCCCGCCCTGCAGAGGAACGGCATCCTATATCAGGGCCTTATCTCGAATATCCCCATATATCTAACTCAAAAATCAACAAACCCAAACAAAAATCTTTCGAACTTCTCTCTCTCTATCTCTCTCTCTCTCTCTCTCTCTCTCTCTCTCTCTCTCTCTCTCTTTCTCGCAAAGAATTTAAATTAAAAGAAAACACGCCTTCATAGAAGACATCGCACAGACCAAAATAATGGAAATATTCATTTAATTTTCTAGGAAAGTACTGTCTAAGGCGCAATCTATGATGAAAAAAATCAGGAGTGCACTACAATGATGCGATTCAGAAGTAGAGTGCGTCAAACTTAGAGTATCCAATATAGAGGGGTAAAATCAAATATCCATAGTTACTCAAAAATTAATAGAGTTAGAGCATTAACGATGTCACCCATCGATTTTAGACGAAATTTCATCTAATCGAACATGTTTCGAGAGGAAGTTATTGCAGACTCACTTGAGTTTATGTTGGTACATAACAGTTGTCAATTTGGTAATTTCTTAGTTTAGTGTGTGAAATTATTTAATCTTGTAACACTTAACTTTTATTATTATTAGTTTTAGATATAGAGATGTTCCAATAATTTCACTTCAACATATTATGTGTGTTAGTATTTCCCAAACTTGTCATGAAGGTTGGTTTCCCCCATCCCCATATCCACGAACATAATATTATCTGTGGCACGAACGTCGGTTAAGATAGGAGCCTTTTTTTACATTATTACGAAATTGAAAGTTAGTGTAAACGAGTTATTGGTAATGTTATGCAATGAAAATACTATGGTGCGATTTGTGATAGTATTAGCGGCTGTATAAAGTATTATGCGAAGCTAGTAAATTAAAAATATTAAAGAATATATTAGTGAATTCCTTTCATTGAACGATGGAAGTTGTGCCTGAATGGTCATCCTTAAATGGAAAAAGATTTGCCGCTCGAACTGAAAAGGAAAAAAACTCATATGAGTATTTCACCGTCAAAGAGATCAACCGTGTCTAAAAGACGAATTAATAGATATCTATATAGTTAAAGTAAGGTTATAAATAAAGATCCTATTCTCTATTAGTTATGTAATGAATTTCAATTGTAAAATGTATAAAGTACGTCAATAAGAACGATTTAAAGCCGCATTAAGCAGAAACGTCACCTCAGTTAATAATAATCAAATTTAAATGAATTTTTATTTTATTCAATTTCTATACGTTTAAAACTTTTTTAACGGGATCATTATAAACTCTGTAGATAAGTGCGTTTCAGTAAAAATAACCATAAACTTTACATTATCATTTAATTTTATTTAACGAAATATTAAATAAAATAAATAATGGCAAATTATGTGAGTAATGCAAATTTTAATTATAAACTATGTGGTTCTTGCCGATACCTGAAATATTCATGATTTTGTTTTTATTTATGTGCAATTTATTCTTCTATAACCTACTCCATTGAAAATATTTTTTCCATGACTCCGAATTCTCAACACCCTATAAATATTAAAGGATTTCATCAACAAAATCTCTCATCACTTTTACAAATACTATTACCGAAGCCCATTTTTGCTGTCAGCTACTCTGCGCAAACATTTTTTATCACAGCCAGAAAAGCTTACGAATACCTCCAATATTCTATTAGAATCATTTTATGTAAATGACCTGATAACTACTGCTAGTTCCTTTGAAAATGCCAACGAAATTTATGAGCAATCCATTAATATTCTTCAAGGGGCTAACATGAATTTAAGAAAATGGTTCTCTAATGATAAAGAAGTTATGAAAACGGTCATAAAAAATCCCAAAAAGAACGAAACGAAAAAGGTATTGTGTATAATCCGTAGCCAATAACAATAAAGCAGTAACAACAAAAAGAACAATACTTCAAAATATTGCAAGGGTTTATAACCATTAGGTATATTAGGTCCATTTACAATTAGAATAAAAATGTTGTTGCAATATATTTGGAAACAAAAATTAGATTGGGACACTATTTTACCCGAAAAGTATCTGACAACCTGGTTTATATGGTGTTCGGAACTACCTACTATAGATGAACTACAAATCCCCAGAAGTACAACTTCAAATAAATCCAACGAAATCGAGCTTCACGTGTTTGCTAATGCTAGTCTCCAAGATTACGGTACAGTGGCATACACGAAATGTCTAGAAACTAACGAATTAAATTTTCTATTGTCGAAAAATCGTGTAGCGCCTCTTAACCAAAAGGGTAACAAAGAAATAACCTTACCCAAGTTAGAGCTTACTGCAGCATTATGTGCCGCTAAACTATAGGCATATATTTTAGAAAATTCCAAATTGAAAACCAAAAGAGTTATTTTATGGTCCGATTCTAAAATAGCCTTGTATTGGATCCGTGGCCAATCACAGAAATGGAAACTGTACGTGCGCAACCGAGTGGAAGAAATGCAAAAGCTGAGCAAGGGTGTTTGGAGACACTGCCCTGGAAAGGAAAATCCTTTGGATTTGCTAACGAGGGGAGTCTCAGCGAAGTTTTTGGTTGAATTTGTGGCAAGACGGAGGGCCCCTGGCTTAAAGAAGACTCAACAAATTGGCCAGAAGATAAAAGCTGCGACGAAACAACGTTAGAGGTCACCAATTTGTTTATAACTAACGTCAAGATACCAGAACCAAATGGCAAACCAATATTTCCATTGAACAATTATAGCAAATTGGAGAAAATGTTTCGTATAACGGCTTATGTTAAACGATTGATTAATAATATTCGTAAGCCAACAGGCAATTTAGGAAACCTATCGGTCGATGAGTTAAACGAAGCTGAAAAATATTGGATAAAATATAGGCAACGTGAAGAACTTTTAGAAGAAATCCAAAGCTTAAAAAATAAACGACCAATAAGCTATAAATCCTCTATTTTACTTCTAAATCTATTTTTGGACGGCTCTGGTATAATAAGACTTGGAAGCAGGGTAGAAGAATCATCATTAGCATATGAAAGTATTTATCCAATAATACTACTGAAAAACTCTGAATTAACGGAAAAAATAATATGGAAAAGTCATGATGAAGTAATGCATACAGGCGTAAACGCAACATTAGCTAAAACTAGAGAAAAATATTGGATAATTCGAGGTAGGCAGAAGGTAAAATCTATATTGGGAAAATGCTTAAAATGCAAACGAGTTAAAGGTAAATCACGAGCAGAACCTTTTGCGCCATTACCTAAGAGTAGACTGACCGCTTCAAATCCATTTCAAGTAATTGGAATAGATTTTGCGGGGCCGCTGTATGTTTATGAAGCAGACCTGCGAATAAAAACATATAATGTGCTAATCACCTGCGCTGTTGTGAGAGCAGTTCATTTGGAGTTAGTTCCTAACTTAACGACAGAAAGTTGTGTTCGAGGGTGGAGGAGGTTTATAGCTCGTCGAGGAGTTCCTAAGATTATATATTCGGACAACGCCAAAACGTTCCGTAGAGCCGCTCAGGAACTTTAAATATTTTTTACGATACTCGAACAAAGCGAAGAATTTGCTCAAAATTATCGAATCAAATGGCATTTTATAATCGAAAGAGCAGCTTGGTGGGAGGATTTTGGGAGAGCATGGTAAAAACAGTAAAGGATGCTCTTAAAATTACTCTCGGTAAGGCTCTTATAAATAGTGATGAACTCCAGACAATTCTAACAGAAGTAGAATCAACGGTCCACTCAAGACCATTAACGTATATTGATGACGACGACACCAATTTATTGATTTTATCCCCAGGCCATTTCCTAGTGGGAGCAAAAAATGTTGGTTTTTCCCTAAATCTAAAATTACCTGAAATCAACCGAAACGATATACTTAAACAATGGAAATCGAGGGAACAATTGGTTTCCAAGTTTTGGAAAAAATGGACAACGGAATATCTTCAGCAGCTGCGAACGTTTCACCATAATCATCGTCCTAATTCTAGGAGCTTGAGAATAGGTGACATCGTACTACTGCATCAAGAGCATACGCCCAGGCTACAGTGGAAGATGGTTAAAGTCATCGATGTGCGGGCTTGTGAAGTGCGATTGAGTGACGGGTCTAGACTTCGTAGACGCGTGCAACTTCTTTTTCCGTTAGAAATTGAAGATTCTCCGCTGCGGAAGGATGTCAAAAATATCAAAGGACATTAAAAAAAAATGTAAACGGATATATATATATATATATATATATATATATATATATATATATATATATATAAACTTCAACTTGACACTTCAATTTTGAAAAACGTGTGTAACATTTTTGAACATTACTATTAATAAAACTTATTTACGAAACAGCTCGGGTGCTTTATTTTCAACGAACTCACATTTTCTTTAGATAACTAGTCGCAAATAACTTACATTAAAATTAAATTAAGATTAAAATAGCTCAGATTTTCATTAGTGAAATTTCTTTTCTTAAATATAATAGGAATGCCTGTGGATATGGTGTACACACTATATGCAAATTGAGTGAATGAAAACGACGAATACTCAGTGTGTATTAATTTATTACTTTTAGGCTAAGCGCTTTCGGCTGTTAAGCCATTATCAAAGCCGTCGTCATTTAAAAAGTAATTGTCAAAGACATCAAGCCGATCAAATACAAGAATCAATACTCAAGATCTATCCAACCATCGTTATGATTGAGTCATTCTAATAAAAACTTTAAATACCCTATTATAAGGGTGTAAAATTATATTCATAAGATGTAAATACACTCAAAATTTTTTTAATTTTGAGTGTATTTACATCTTATGAATATAATTTTACACCCTTATAATAGGGTATTTAAAGTTTTTATTAGAATGACTCAATCATAACGATGGTTGGATAGATCTTGAGTATTGATTCTTGTATTTGATCGGCTTGATGTCTTTGACAATTACTTTTTAAATGACGACGGCTTTGATAATGGCTTAACAGCCGAAAGCGCTTAGCCTAAAAGTAATAAATTAATACACACTGAGTATTCGTCGTTTTCATTCACTCAATTAAATATAATATCCTACATAGAATTATAGCTTCAAATTATTTTTTTATAAAGTTTAAAATTCGTATTTGTCTCACAAATTTTCTGGTAGATTATATTTTACGCTACAATACAGGATGTTCTTTCTTGATACTACATCATCCCCCTGGGGGAGAAGAATTTTGAATTTATCAGGCCTAAAATTGTTTTCAAGTTACTTCACTGCATATCTGCAACTAATGTTAAGGTAGGTCAGCTTTGTGTGCTGACTTGCAGAAGTTGATGAATTTTTTATTTATTGTCCTTTGCATGCCACTTACCACAATCAAAACGTTTGGATGATAAGTAAGGAGACAAGAAAAGTGGGCATAGAAACAAGTAATAAGACAGAATCGCCAGACCACCGAAATCACATATTACATTTTTTTATCTGGTTACTTACTGAAAATGTATAAATTTTTTAATATATCTTATTGTATAACTATTATTATGTGTATGATAGGCTGTATTGTAGATCTAATGTATTAGTTTTGTGAAAATATACCTAATGATCTCCCGGGACAGGATATGGTTTTTCAATTATATTGTTAACATACATCTATATACTCAATAAACATATATATGTACATTTAACGATGCAATTAGTCCATAAATAAATGATAATAATAATCGAGTTATGTCGCATGGGGGTTACACAATCGCTTGGGTATTCAAACTGAAAACGAACAGTTTTTTCTTCGAAAGCTATACCCGTACTTCTAAATATTTAGAAATATTAATACGTCAAAGAAGAGGAAATGAAGTCATCTATTTGACGAACTTCCGTTTTTCTTTGGCATCTACTAACTATCTGCTAAATTGAAACTATATAAATTGAACTCAGTTACTAGCCTGACTTTTCAAAATGATCATTATGTACAAAATTGAGACGCTTTTGGAAGAATAGTTATTATTTCATCAAGACATTGTTTATGTGCAATAATTAGACTGCAAATTAGTATCTCATGAGCGTATCCATCGAGAGGCAGGAGTGAAGCTCAAAAATAAAAAGTAAACGTGAAGAGAATAAATAGCAGTAAGTAAATCGCAAAATCCGTACTACAGCATATATGCTGTAGTATGGATTTTGCGTTTTACTTACTGCTATTTACATACAGACTACATTTGAGATGGATAGTCTTTTTCATGTGTAAAGAGAATGTAAATAAAATCATAAATGACAGAATAGAGAATAAATACAGAGCCAGCTGACGTGAAATAGCTTAAGTATTGTTTAAGAATGTAATTTTTTTTTATTTTGTTGACACTGCCGCATATTTAAAAATGTAAATTATTTTTGCTGTCGGCAATGATCTATTTAAGAGTATAATTTATTTTCGTGTCTGGTAACATTGTTGTATTAAAAAAAAATGCATTGTAATATTTTCGGATCTAATTCTATTCACAAGGTTCTTTGAGATTATCACGTCTTCATAATACCTTTTTTTACTGGTGCTAAACTTGTAGAGTTGTTTTAACTAAAATATGTTGGGAATATCAAGTTTTTATTGTTGTACTTGTTAATGAGTTTATGATAATATGAAATATTCACGTACCATTTTTGTATATTTTTATGTTTATTGCATCTTTCATTATATCTTCCCAATTTTACTGAATTGTGAACTTCCACTGTGTTGAGAAATACAGTATCTTTGAAATAGCTTCAATAGCCATTTTATATCTTTGAAATATTTTCAATGGAAATTGAATTTACCGAATGTCTGTCTTCAAATAGTTTTATTGCATTATTTATTTGTATAAGGATGCACATTTACACATTTCAATTATAGTCAGCGTTCAGAAGAAACCGAGGAGGAAACCTTATCTTTGTGCTTTTATGCCATTTGTCCCTTACTGTTGATTTTTAAAAATTGTACGTGCGGGTTTGCTAATGCCAATCGGTGATGGGTACTTTATCTAAGCCCTACCAATATTCATGAAACCACACCCCTTGAAATTTTGCGTTTACAGGACAGCTTCGAATGTAAGAAGCCAGTGTTGAATTCTGAACAAGTCCGAGACGAGTATTTGCATTAAACAGTTTATAAGTTGGTGATAAGAGTAGTAAATAAAATAATGACATCGTAATAGATAAATGATACTGTGGTCGAAACGTGGATTTCATAGGAGACCCTATTAGCATCAAATCAAATGGATATGAGGAAATATTTTCAAAATGGTAAGTCACAGTATGTTAACATTCACAATGTAACAATAAGAATAACTATTAACTTTACCCAGAATCTATCTTTGAAAATTGTCCTATATCAAAAAGAAAAAAAATCTGTAGGCCCAAACTAAAAATGTAATTGCTAATACAAAACAAATAACCTTAGATAGATCGATCTCATTGATTGAATTTGTCTAGTTATTGACTCCAACTACAGAAACGCCTACTTGAAAACTCGGAGCATCCAAGGTCTCATGAGACGTCTTTCTGATGCGAGCCTTAAACATTCGATTTTCATTCCTATCAGTACCTGACCGACCTGAAAGTGAAGTTATTGTATCTATGTTTCAGCGATTGAAACTATTGAGAGGAAAAGTGTGGAGACAGTAGCGGTGAAGGCGATGATAAAAATGACGAAACAAAACTGCCAAGAAGCTCATCTACATCTAAGGCTGATTGATATCAGCCAAAGGCAACCATTAGATTCTTCAGCATCTGTAGACATAGCTGCCCCTGGAGTCGATACTTCTGCATCAACATATGAACAAAAATTACCTGGGCTGTTATGTTGGACAAGCTCTACAGCTAACAGTGGAAAAAAGAAAGAGTTGTTAAAAAATTCCAGGACTCCGCCAAGAAATTACGATTTTGAAACTGATGCAAGTCATTTGCGAAGAAAATTCAATCAGCCTGGCTGGATCAATACGTACCATGGCTAGTATATTCCAAGCGACTAAAGGGTGCTTATTGCAAGCACTGTGTTTTATTTCCTCCTGCCACTGGGACTGTTGGAAGGGTTTTGGGATCATTTATGATTAGGCCATTCACGAAGTTCAAGGATTCACTAACTTCCACAAAAACTGCAACAGTGGCTGCAAAGGCTTCTCTCGAAAATGTGTCTGTGGATGTCCAATTGCAAAGTTGTCACCAAAAAACAATCAAATAAAACAGACAAATATCGTTATCGATTATTTCCTGTATATTATTGTGCTACACACATGATATGTCTCTTATAGGAAAAGACGCGAATGAAGGGGTTTTCTTCATTTGTTGAATTTGTGAATTGACTTTGGCGACAAAAAACTGAAGATCACCTAGAGAAGTGCCATCGAAACGCACTTTACAAATCGTTAATCAAACAATATGAATGAATAAGTTTATGTGGCGAAGTTATTAGGGAGAATGTAATTAATGATGTTAAAAATATAATACTTACGCAGTCTATGAACTTGCGTTTCTACGATGACATTCGAGGGAACATTCGAGAAGAATTCGGAGGTTATGAGGAACTGAAAGCATAAGATGCTTCATAAATCGCCGAAGCAATTGATAGATTTCTGGTTGACTACAATTTTCCACCAGAATATGGTGTAGGATTTGGTTTTGATGGCTGTTCCACAATGACAGGCAAGGTGGGTGGTGTACAAGCAATATTAGGGAAAAAGTATGCCAAATCATTATATTTCCAATGCTCAAATCACAAACTCAATCTTGTGGCGAACGACGCAAATAATGTACCGGAAATTAGAAACACCATTGCCACTATAAAGTATACTATAACATTTTTCAGATAGTCGACTACTCGTAAGAATTCGGCTCCTAATCTATCGCGATTGTGATCTAACAAAATTTCCCCGAGCTTGTCAAAGCCCTACAAAAACTATCCATTGAGGGAAATTACGCCACAAGAAATCTGCATATCAGTTGCATTCAGCGGTTACGAAACCCTTGTTCATCGTTGCGTTCTATAATAAGCTTCGATGCAGCGGTGGATGTCGACGCTTTTTCTGTATGAGCTGTACAGGACTTGACAAAGCTACTACAAAAATTCTACTTTCCCAGAAGTTCAACAACTTGCGCTTTTTTGTATAATCTGCGATTCTCCTAATTTGAGATACCTTAATGATAAAATTTCTGATTTAACCAAGAATAAGATTCCCCATGAAATACTTGACTCGCTAGCAAACCGTATAAATCAGTTAACTGGCAGCGTATCAACTATTACTGAGATATACGATATGTTATTAAAGAATGAATGTAAATAGAATCTTATGGAAAAGAAGATAATAATAATAATAATAATAATAATAATAATAATAATAATAATAATAATACTATATTCATCCTTTTTGATCATAGTACATGATATAGGACAGGTCAAACAGAGAAGAGGATATTACATTGAATACGACTTACTTATTAAACACTTAAATTAAAATCGTTTGCTTAAAAACTCTGACACATCATAGAAACATTCGACAATTAAGTTTTTGTTTGAACACATTGAAATCGCTCTCACATCTTATACAGCCGGGCAAATGATTAAGGAATTGAATTCCTTTATAGACAGGACTTTTTTCAAACAATGAGGTTTTATGTTTCGGTGGCCGTATAAGTTTTCCAGATCTGGTTGGGTAATCATGGAAATCAGAATTAAGACTAAATTCACTGAAATTACTTTTTGCATACAATATGCACTTGTAGATGTAAATAGAATAAAAAGTTAGTACACCGAAATCTTTAAAATGGTTTCTGCATGTTTCTCTATAATCTAAATTAAAAATTAGACGGACAATCCTTTTTTGAGAAATAAAAATCCTCGGGGCATTTACCGCACACCCCCTCCCCCCACAGAATGAGATTATAGGAAATATGGGAGTATACTATTGCATAATAAACATTGATCAGTTGACTAGTTGTAAATATATTTTTTAGCTGTAATATTGCAAAGTAGCTACTATTTAATTTTTTACAAATGTAGTTGATATGGGTATTCCAACTCATATCCTTATCGAGGTAGGTTCCCAGAAATTTCGTAGAACTCGAAAAATAAACATCAGTCCCCCCAACTGAGATACAGCTATTTTCAGGAATATATGTTCTTGTAGAAAAATGCATGAGGATGGTTTTTGTCGAATTTAATATCAAAGAATTTCTTTCACACCATCTGATAAATTCTCTTGATAGAATACTCATCTTTAATAGCAGCTCATCCGGAGATTCAGAATCAATTGCCAATGTGGTGTCATCTGCATATAGTATTAAATCATTAGTGCTAACATATTTAAAAAGATCATTCATGTATAATAAAAATATCAGAGGCCCTAAGATTGACCCCTGAGTTACGCCAATTTCCACAGGTTGGGGGAGGGACTTCTGATCTTCAATTCTGACAATAAGTTTGCGGGCTTCTAAGTATGATTTCAGCCACGATAGAAATTTGCCCCGAAATCCTAAATCTCGTAGTTTATTTATTGCTATATCAGCACGAACAGAGTCAAAACTTTTGAAAGATCAAAGAAGAGCACCCCCACATACCTCTTTCTATCCAATGAGGTGTGTATAAAGTTAAGCAGAGCTACGGATGCACTCTCCGTCGATCTGCCAGGTAAGAAACCATGCTGATGGTCCAATATAACATTATACTTTTTGAGAAAAGAAAACATTTGTTTATAAATACACTTTTCTATCACTTTACATATCACAGTTTGGACAGTTACTGGCCGATAATTGTCAAGGCTGAGGAGGCTGTCTTTTTTATGTATTGGTGAAACAACTCCTATTGGTGAAACAACTCCTATATTTAGACTTGATGAAAAGTTTCGGTTTCCACTGAGTAGTTGATAATGTCTGCTAGAGTACATGCGATTTGTGGACCTATACTTTTAATGATCTTTGTCGAAAGACAGTCAACACCCTCGGCATTAACATTTTTTAGGCAGTTAATTACATCCAATACATCTTCAGGGATAACAGGTTTGAAATAAAAAGTATTAGCGACATACATTGTCGTATAACTTTCAAAACCACAGTTAGCAAAGTGGGTATTTATTGCTTTTTTAGTATTCGTTGCAAAAAAAGTGGCAAACAAATTAGCAATTTCGTATTTATTTTGAGTTATTTTACCATTTATATCAATGGTATCAATAGTAGAATGTCTCTTTTTTCCAATTTTGTGTTGTACTGTTCGCCATATATATTTTTGTTTTTCTTTTACATTTTTATTTTCAAGACTTTTTTGGTAGAACAATTTTCTTGATTTGTTAATTTCAGAGACATAATCATGTTTTAACCTCTTATAATTTGAATGATCATCGGGATTTGCTGAAAATTTTGTTAACCAAAACAAATTCCTAAGATCACTACCCATCCGCACAAGATCGCGATCAACCCATGATTTTCTGGTTACATTAGATACGTTTTTTGTTAAAATAGGGCAAATAAAATCAATATGGTAACATATAGTACCTAAAAATTCATTATATACAAGATCAACACCCGAGATATTTGTATCATTTAGATATTCATAGACCGACAGAAAATTATCATTGTCTAGATGAGTTTGTAAACTCAGTAAATTGGATGCTGATACATTCTTGTCTTTCTGTTATTCAGCTTATTCTCGCAAAATGTACATAATATACCCGTTCGATATTTTACATGAATGTTTATTCCCAAATTATCACCAAGCTGCATATCAATCACGCTTTCATTGTATTCAAACGTCATATTAGTTAAAAAGTAGTCAACTTTAGTTTTTGTCGTTTTCATGTTTTTATTTATGAAAATCCGTGTTGGCTCACAATTTTTTAAGTTTAAGTTAAAACTCTTCATCAAGTCAATTAATAATGTTCTTTCGCGTGATATATTCAATTAATCAATGTTCATATCTCCACAAAGAATAATACAATCATAATTATTGAAACAAAAATTTAGGACCTTAAAAAGTCGGTCCATGAACACCTCAATGTTTCCTGATGAGGATCTATATATATATATATATATATATATATATATATATATATATATATTCACAAGACAACAGCTTCTTTCTTGCAAAAAAAAGGATATACTACATACTTCAAAGTCAATACCAATTGATAAATTATTTCCAAAGTCTAGATTTTTAAATTTAATCATCTTTTTTACAAGTATCAAAACCCCACCTTGAATTAATTCTGTTGATACGATTGAAATGAGCAGCCAACATATAATCGTTAAATCTCACTAAATCAATATTATCATTATTACACCAGGTTTCAGAAAGGCATAAAATATCAGGTTTGTTACATTCCAATATTAAATAAATTCTATTGGTCTTATTAGTCAGGGATTGACAATTTACATTTATGATTTGAAAGGTTTTAGTTGATTTTTCTGTATTAGTACACTTACATACATTTCCACATATATAACTTTGAGAATACACTGGAGTTACATGTTCTAGACTTGGGGAAGTCTCTTTGGACGCAACTGAAAAAACTGCTGGATATGGTCTCCATGTGGCCATATTGCTGGATTCATCGCAGTATTAAAGTTATACCCATATACACTTACTTTGAAAGAGCTGTAAATCTCCGGATATTTCGAATTTAATGATATTACCACTACTTCCGGGAAATGTGGTTTTACTATTTCACGTAGATCATCTGCTGTCATGCTGGGGTCCACTCTGTAAATATGAAGATCCACAAATTTGGGAACCCCTTTAATACCCTTGCCGTTTACAGTTATTTCATTATTATTTCCAACAACAAGTTGTTTTCTATTTCTTTTTCCTCGAACTTCTCTACATTCATTGTAGTTTTCTCTGGGGCTATTCTCATTCAAATTTATGACTTCGTCAATTTTTTGTTCAGTATTTATTTTCATTAAAGCAGCTGACACGTCAGTCTTTGAAATAACTGATTCAATAGACGAGTTGGCAACAGCATTATTTTTATCATTTCCAGTTTGAATTAGTGGTCTGGTTTCATTTTGAATGGCAGAGGATTCCCACTGTTTTTGCGTTGATTTTTGTTCTGTACTTTTTGTGTCTAATTCGTTTCGTTCCTTTAACGAAGTTATTTGTTGACTCATTAAATGAATTTTGTCATGCATCTCCTTTATTATGGAGTCTTTTTGCTTTATTATATATTTAAATATATTAATATCAATTACCTTATTGTCTGGACTTAGACTTTCAATTGAGTCGAAAAATAACTGATCAGTCTGATCACATGCTGAATCTTGCTCACATTTGATTAAGTCATCACTAGTAAACTTTACAGAGTTGCTATTTTTTGCACAGCTTATATGGAAACTATTTTCACAATTTATACACCTTACACCATTTACTCCGGAGAGCTTCGTCAAACACATCTACACCAGGCGCCATGATATACGATATCAATAAAATAGCCGACATGTTTACTGCCTTTAGGCCAGATTTGTTGCTTAAATCAGTACGGGATATGGAACATAATTTCTTCAATGTTTTTCAACGATTCCGGAGAAACAACGAAAATTCATATTCATGATTCTTCATACGTGGAGATAAAAGAAGATTTGCCTAATTTGAAAAGTGATTTCTATTTTAGTGAACGAGATGAACACCCAATTTAATAACAATCATCAGAAGAAGCGTCCCACCTATATTACATCATCCTCTACACTAACTGAAACATCTCCTGAGGTGGCCCGTATTCCAGAAGTTTCGAACAACTTGTCCCCTAGCCGTAATCAACGGTGGCATTATATAAAAGTCAACAACCTCCCTGCAGGCTTCACCACAAATCATATTGTACATCATGTTAAAGAAAAGCTGAGTTTTACAGAGTTCATTCGTTGCTTTCCCTTAATCAATTCAAGCAATGAATCAAAAACATCAACATTTCAAATTGGTGTTCTAACAAAAATTTCTGCTAGCAAATTGCTTAATAATGATGTATGACAACCTGGAGTTTCATTAAAATGGTCTCTTGAATCTTCATTGTCCCATGAAGCCTCGCCTCGTCCGACGATGGATTCTCTTCAGCCTGTGAAAGTTAATCAAGTAATACGGCCTGTTATAGCGACATGTTATAGCCGTATTTAAATCAAACAGCTTTTTGTGTGATAAATCATTTCAGTTTACAAAAGAGTCACACAATGACACTAACTTTTCGCTGGACTCGATGACTCCTACGGTTAGATTAATACAAGAGCCCTCTACTGGAGGTAATCGTTATATTATGTCTAGATTAAGAGAACCGGCTTTTTAATATCTCTCAAGTTGTCTGCCTGTTGATCCCATATCTTTAAGGGCAATTTATTATAACTTTCACGATTTTTATGGCATAAGCTCAGTTGAAGTGGATGAAGATCTATCCACCTACACGACTTACATCACCTCGGAACGGAGAATTCACCAACAAAAAATTAGAGAGTGTAATAGCCGTTACTTTACTGCCGATTCTTCCAAGAAAAATTTTTAGTTGATAGGACGTGTCCAGAGGAACTAGGATCCTCACTTAGTTAGTTAGTTAGGACAGTGAATTAAGAATGGTTTTAATCAATATTCAATCAATGCGCAATAAAACGGACGAATTGTATTTGTTTTTGGCGGATTTGGGGTTCCCGCAGATAGTTACTATTACTGAACACTGGCTACAAGCAAATGAACCTGAAAAATATCGAGTTATTAGCAGATATGACAGGGGTAATTCAGCTCACGGTGGAACCCTAATTTTATCTTTTGGCGAGGACTTCTCGGCTGTATAAAAATATGATTTTCTACAAGTAGAAAATACTTTTGAATTTTCCACAATTTACAACAAAAATATCTACACTTTACACTTATGATGTATTTTTCTTATTGATTTTTATAATGCTATTCTTTAATTGTTATTTTCTTTCAAAATTTTCATTTCATAATTTTAACGTATATGTTACGACTTATTAGAATATTTTGGCCTTTTATGTTTATTCTACTTTTTGTTAATTGTGTGGCTTAATTTCTAGTTTTGACGATTACTTTATGGATATTGTTAAAAGACTTTGTGCCCTTACATTATACTGTGTTATAGATGTTCTTTACATGATTGTTAACATGTCCCATTCATCACTGTTTTGAAAGATTTTTCATTTTGTCATTGAAGGCTGTCATTGGTCCTTGTCATTTGTCAGTTCTCCGACCATCATGTCTATTTGGGATTTACTAAGTCACTGTGCTTACATACTACAATACTAGAATTTCAGCTTCGGACATATTCTGTCGTACGACGATGTTCAGTTTAGTTTTATTTTCTTTCCTTGTTTTCTTTTATACTTTGACCCAATTTTATGACATAATAATGTTGTCCTGTTTTGTTTAATTTTATTTTATTTGTTTTATTGCTGTTTTAGATAGTTATGGAAAATGTTTTCATGATTTTCATGGATGTATACATTAAGATAATTCGACATATTGTGTATTTCTGATCTTTTTCTATCTTGATACCTTTTACATGCCTGATGATGGCTCAGTGAGCCGAAACTAGTTGCCCCCCTTCACATTTTACTAATACATGCTGCAGTACTGATTTTAAGTTTTACTTACTGCCATTTAACAAAAATATCGATTTATATATAATTTGTATTTACAAACCACTTCAATCAAATGTTCATTCTTTTTTTGAGAATCTTCTAAATTTACTTGACGCTATGTCTGTTAAGAGCAAGAAAGTTTTATGCGGTGATTTTAATATTGACTCTACTAATGATTGTGCCACTCAAAGGTCTTTGGTAAATATTTTTGAGTCGTTTGATCTAAATATGCACGTGGATTCACCAATTCGTACTACTGAAACAAATTCGTCAATTTTAGATTACATAGTTTCCGACTTTCTACACCATGATGTGAATCACTCAGTAATTAACTCAGGTCTCTCTGACCATGAAACAGTTTTCGCCGAATTTTTATTTCCTCGTAAATCTCTTAAGAAAAACACTCAATTGGTGAGGATCTTCTCTCAACAAAACTTATGTTTAGCAAATTATTGAATTGATTTTTTATATTATTTTTTATATAGTTTTATCTATTTTTAAATTAACTCGCTTTGCCCATAAAACTGAAAAAAATTTCATGACAATAAAGCTTATGTCTTTCTCTCTCTAATCACAATCGCAAAATACTCTGCAGTATTGGAACAAGTAGTTAATGCCTTGCAAGCAAAAAACATGGATTTTATCATAGTGGAAGAACATATAGCAGGAATCCTTGAAGTATTCAAGAAGGACCGTCACGTCGCAGACCGAGTCACTGATAAAATACTTCAGAAAGCACAAGACGTTGGTAAGGAATTAGAAATTGATATAACTGTTCCACGTCTTGTCCAAAAGCAGAAACACTGGAGCAATCATCCATCAGATACTGATAATGAATACTGGAGACGTTCACTCATTATATCGTATCATGATTCTCTCACATCATAGCAGAATATTCGATTTTCACAAGAAAATATCCCAGCTTTTGCCTCGACAAAAATGCATTCCTTATATATTCGAAGAATGAAAACCTGGTTTAGGAGAACTATGGGACTGGAAAGGTTGACGGGATTATGTTCGATGGGTGTGCATCGGAATTTTGTTAAAAAAAACCGTGAGATGGCCGAAGAAAAAGTTTTACAAACATTTTCAGCAAATCCTAGAAAATTATTATTAGCGTAAAAATGAATGAATAAAAACAATTTTTCATAATCTTTTGACGTTTTATTTTGTAAGGAGTCGCCATCACCTTGTTACTCCCTCCAATCTAACAGCTGCCCTCCGTAGATCAGATTCTAGTGACGATTACCTGTTTCCAAATTCGAAAAACTTAATTGTGTCATTTAACATATTAAAATTTCTCTCTTTTCTGCGTTTGTATCGAAAAGTCTTGGAAGAGCTCTACAAACTATTTTGAAACATTTTATTAATATTATTTAACAACCATAAGACGTATGATATAGTTTGCTACTAATTTGACACATTTATTTTTTAATAACATAATAACTTTCTACTGATTTCACAAAGTTGACCTGAAATTCTTGAACATGAAGCAACTTTACAATAAAAATGGTCTATTTCTGACAGAAAACTGCTGCATGGTTCATTAAATGACTTTACAAAATAACCTACTCAATACATAAATAATACAAGTCTTTTTTAAATAGTTTGACATTAAGACGGTGGGTGGCGCTAGTTTTAAAATTCTTGGCAGGTAATATAAAGGGCACATTGATATAAATGTTACCCGTGAAATTTTAACCTTTTTAATAGTGATTTGTGTGAATAAATACCGTCCTCTGATCATATATGTTACAATACACAGTAGCTAGAGCATTTTGTACATTAATTTACTAAAAAAATGGCTTAAAATCTATGAATAAAATTATAGAGACGCAGTTTGTATCTTGCATTGTTGAAGCAGTCGTTGGTATTACATGAAATTAAAATATATCTAAACAACGGTTTTAGTTGTTGCGTGTATCCATTTCTACATCATTTGAGTAACCTGTGCCGGAGCAGTACGACCTCGCCTGTTCTTTGGGGTAGCAAACTCGATTTTTAAGGTAAGTTTATAGTTTTTTTTCCTCTACTGAATAACTAATGACCATTTCAAAATTTAATACATGTAACCTAATATATTACCTTTAATTTGGCCAAAAATTTTGAATATCATTTCATAACCTAAAAATTTAAATAATATTTAATGTCTTGTTTACGTGTTGGACAAAACCGGGTAGTCCGAAAATCGACAAAATCGGGTACCCGATTTTATCAGACCTTTTGTTACTTCCAGTTTCTACAGCTGTTCTTTTGCTTTTAGTCAACTACAACATGTCGCATTATAAAAGAAAAACTACTCGTCAGTCATGGGATCAAGAAAGCATGCAAAATGCAATAGTTGAAGTGCTAGAACATAGGATGGGATACAAAAGAGCCTCTCAAAGTTCCTCAATCCACTTTAGAAGATCGTGTGAAAAAAGTAAGAAATGGTAACTCTGTTGAAGAAGCTAGTAAGAAAGGTAGGAATTACCTTTAATTTATTTCTGTTTTCTTTTTTAAAATAAAAATAATTTTAGGTCTGGGTCGGTACAAGCCTGTGTTTAGCGCTGCCCAAGAGGATGAGCTAGCTTCGCATATCTTACAAATGGAAAGCAGACTATTCGGATTTACTTTATCTGAACTAAGGCTTCTTGCTTACGAACTAGCCGTGCAGAATAATATCAATCATAATTTAATACAGAAAAGAAAATAGCTGGTAAATGTTGGCTTTATTCGTTTTTGTCACGGCATCCAAATCTTCGATTAAGGACTCCAGAAGCTACTTCAATTGGACGAGCTATAGGATTTAACCAAGCAGCAGTAGGGAAGTTTTTCACTCTGTTAACACAAGTTTATAACCAACACAAGTTTCCTCCTGAGCGCATATGGAATGTTGATGAAACGGGAATTACAACTGTCCCCAACAAGCAATCTAAAGTTATTTCTATGAGAGAAAACGACAAATTGGTGCTCTGGTTTCCGCTGAAAGAGGAACTTTGGTTACCGCCGAAATATGTATGAGAGCAAGTGGTTCCTATATGCCTACAATGCTGATTTTTCCTAGAAAGCTTCCAAATGCGCAGCTTCTAGACCACGTTCCTCCTGGAACATTTGCTGAGTTCCACCCAAGTGGATGGATCAAAACAGATATTTTTATTAAGTGGTTTAAAAAGTTCATCGAGTTTACTCACCCGACACCAGAAAATCCTGTTCTATTGCTTCTTGATGGATACGCGACCCATACAAAAAGCCTGGAGTTGATAAATCTGGCCAGAGAAAATCACGTTATTATCATATGCTTTTCACCGCATACTACGCACCGGTTACAACCACTTGACGTGTCATTTATGGCTCGCTTGAAGACATATTATGGAGAAGAAGTAAGAAAATGGATGCGCCAGCAAAGAACTCGATAAAGATTCTACTTCAACTACAAAGCTGACAGCTACACAATTATTAGCTCCGTTACCTCCACCTATCGATTCTCCCCAACCAAGCTGTAGCCGTATCGATTCTCCCCAACCAAGATGTAGCCGCATGGATTCTCCCCATCCAAGCTGTAGCTCCTTAAACTCTCACACTGCAAATCATACTAACATCTCTTCACCTTATAAACAAGTCACCACTAAATCTGATAGTTTACAAGCAACATTACCAAAACCAATACGTGATTTTTCAGTCCCTCCAAAAGAGGTTTTTCCGATCCCTAAGGCAACCAGGAAGCCATCCAACGATAACAGGAGAAGAGGAAAGGCTGCTGTAATAACATCATCTCCTTATAAGTCTGAGTCTGAGGCAAATTTTAAAAATCTCCAGTCGTAAAAAAATTAAAGCTAAATGAACCGGACAAAAAAGGAAAAAATGTGGTAAAAAAGGCTGCACCAAAAACAAAATTGGTTCCGAAACTAAAGATTGCAGATTCTGATAGTTCGGAGGAAGAAGATAATAATGACGATGCGTGTCTGTATTGCATTGAATTATATTCAAACTCTAAGGCAAAGGAAGGCTGGATAAAATGTGTGTCTAGCAACAAATGGGCTCATGAAGCCTGTAGTACCTATGATTATGTAGATGAAGATTTTATTTGCGACTTCTCTTCATAGATTTTCGATTTTTGTTCACATATTTTCAATAAATATTTTATTTTCTGCCTATCAGTCTTTTTACATGGTAATTAAGTTACTACCCGGTTTTATCATACCGGTTGGACAAAACTGGGTATTTTGCAATATTTTCTTAAAAATAAAAAATTTAAGAATATTTATAAAAATTGACATTGGTATATCAACCTCAAGTCATTTGAGAATATTTCTATCTGTAGCAAACGTTTGCTACTCTAACATAGCAGAAGTAGTCAGTTTTTGTACTGGTACCCGGTTTTGTCCAACACTCCCTTAACTACAAGACAAAACATTGAGTACACTTTGCTCATTTCTACTGTATATATAACGGAATTTCGTTTATCTGTAATTCAACATAGGTTGACCAAAGCCAGACATGCGTTAAAATTATTCTTTTACTGCAGTCAGTAAAATTAAAATTCCATAAACGGATCTATACATATTAAAAGCCCCGTTGAATATACGTCCAAGATTTAGTTTATGATAACATATGTTCAACAAAACAAAAAAATATTATTGCTACAATCAAAATGAAATTGATAAATATTAAGAACAACAGTTCCTGAGGTTTTCCTCTTACCTTATCAAAAATTAATGTGTCAATATATATTTATATACGTTATTTATAAATTTGATATACATATACAAATATTTGACTTGACGAGTTAATTAACCTATATTTAAATCCTTGTAAATTGTTCAAAAATCAATGTAATGTGTAAATAAAAAAAATTGTCGTTATCAAGTTCTATGAATTCATAAATTACTAAATGTTTCACTAGACTGTATTATTTGTATTAGTTAAGTACGTTGCTAAATATTTTTATTGTGTTTTAACAAACGTATTTATCTTTTATTTGAGATAACAGGGGTAATTATTTTTGCGGAAGCAAAAATAGTGAGAAAATAGGATTGAAAATTTTGGAAAAGTCGATTTAGGCAATCTGTATAAATATATTTTTGAAATTTACTCTAATATAATAATTAATGTCTCGCGATTGGAATGTCATAATTTTCTTTCAATAATTCAACAAAAGTGTGAACCGTTTTTAACAATAGTTGTTTTTAAATATTTAAACTATTTTGGTACATTATACATACACACTTTATCTATGAAAACATTATTTATTTATGCTGAAATATTTATAGACTTTCGATAACAAAACTATACAAATACTTGTAACACAAAATGTGTTAATCTCTCTAATAAAAACATTTAATATTTACTATTAATGGTTTCCCTATTCATAGTGCACGAAACTATATATTTTTCGTACAGTTAGTAGGAGGGTGAATATAAAGCTGCATTTTGGGCGTTGGTATCACTAAAACACATTTATCGATTTTCTAACATTATTTGATCAATACGGCACACTGTGATTTGGCTGTTATAAAGGGTGTCCCAGGTTATCTGTCGCTCCCTCCTAACTTGATTATTTCAAGTAATATGCCCCATCAAATGTGTAGGGGCAGATGGTATATAGTGGGACGTGGGGAATTTTGGCCATCAGTTGATTAATAGGTCAAGCTTCTCGACTCAACATGTGTTTATAGACTACCATTTCAAATAAAATTGTTGTTGCCTCTGTTACCGACAATCCAATATCCAAAATGGTTTCATGGTGTTTGATAGTAGCGGAAACTTTTTATTTTCTCTTGCACTTTGTAGTCTGAATACAGTTTGTTCATAGTTTATATACTGTGAAATTGTCAGCAAGACTTCTTTATAATATATTCAAGGTACGTAAACGTTTGCAGCTTGAATTATTAGAAGACTGTTTTTATATTTTTTGATCTGCAAAGATTCCCTGTTCGTTGGAACCGTTAGGTACTTGCCGCGACGACGGTAAACGTCCAGATGGTATGACCCTCATTCCATGGCAACGCGGCAGACCAGTTATATGGGATTACACTTGCACTGACACTTGTTATCCGTCCCATGTCCGATCCACATCTACTTCCGCAGGAGTTGCAGCATAACATGGCGAAACTTTCAAAATCAATAAATACAAAAATTTGGAGAACATTTCCATTTTTATTTCTGTAGCAATTGAAACCTCTGGTGTTTGCGGTCATGAAGCTTTAAAATTCATTAAGGAAATCGGTAAACAAATATCAGTAGAAACCAATTATTTAAGACCAACTTTGTTCTTTATACAACAAATAAGTATTGCAATTCAAAAAGGAAACGCTTCATCTTTTCTCGGTACGTTTCCCCGTTCTAAGCCTCTAGAAGAACTTTTCATGAAACCTAATTCTTCTACCACTTTCAAACTTTCTCACATTACCGACCCTAAAAAATGTGATCTTTCGTTTTTCCGAAATTCTTATTTAACATCTTCATTCTCTTCTTCAGAATGTGTGCCTTCTGATAATACATGCGTTGACAATTTTATAAATTATGCCTCCAACAAGCTTTTGGGCCTCAGTGTACTAAAAAATATAGATAACCACCAGCCAGATGATGTCCCATTCATAGGAATACTGAAAAAGATGACTATGCTAGAGAATGATGCGATTCCTATACGCAATCAATTATATTTGACCAAAACCAAATATAAAACTGGTTTACCCCCAATAGAGTTGAATACATCAAATAAAAAGGTAAACGACCAAATGCAAGTTATTTATACTAACAGTGTGGCATACTCTAACAATACTAATATAGACAATTTGTATGATGAAGATGATAACGGAAATCACGCATCAGTAGCCGATTTGAGTAAAAATTTTAATGACAAACTCTCCAGAACAGTAAAAAATGGTACTAACCTCGCCAATAAGACAACTGAAGCGCTTTTCGCAAACAGAAAGATTTAGTGGAAAACTTAATGTTGCAATAGATTTTCCAATAGAAGGACTTGATATGAGCCATTACGCGGCTGATAATGTAGCACCTTGTATGTACAACCTCTACGCTATATCAAATCACTGTGGAATCACTTATAATGGTCACTACACAGCATATTGCCGACATCCCTGCACAGGACAGTGGCATGAATATAACGATTCAAGGGTGCTATTAATATCGTGAAAATCTTTAGTCAGTGGAGAAGCATATGTTCTCTTCTATGAACAAGATGACAGAAAGTCCCACCTTTAAGTTTAATAATTTTTTTTTATTCATTTTTAAATTGTATATTTTCATTGTGAACCAATGCCTTATTTGGTTTTTTCAGCAAAATTTATTTATATATTCATATATACATTGTATTCTTATTTGTTAAATAAAGAGATTGTAAATTGTAAAAAAAATATAAGCAAGTGGTGTATTGTGGGACAAATTGTAGTGGTTTATAATGGTACATGTCTCGCTATACATCATCACACGTAAAACTATAAATCAATCTTCACTATCATAATTTTAATAATTTATTTCTAGATACCCAAGACACGATGAGGCCAAGAATATTGAGTGGAGCGAATCATCGTGAATATGCAGAAAAAATGGAAACAACAGTGCAAAAAGTAGTGTCGAGTGAACTTAAATTAAGACCTGCTTCAGAGTTATATGAGTTAAGCAAATCTGCCCTACATAGAAAAGTTCTTGCCTATAAAAGTATCAGCGTAAATGAAAGAGAAGACTTTAGTTTTGGACATAAACACGGTTTTCGTGAAATTTTCGATGATAAGGAAGAACAGGCCCTAGCAGCATATCTTGTAAAAGCTTCTCATATGTCCTATGGAATAACCGACAAAATGACCTGTCAATTTGCATACCAATTTGCAGTCGCTAATAATAAAATTGTGCCAGCCTCCTGGCACAAAAATAAACAGGGAATAATAGAGTGGATTCCTCTGTTTCGCAAAAGACAAGCAACTCTTAGTTTACGAACGCCTGAAGCGACGAGTCTCAGCCGCGCCACTAACTTTAATAAACATAATGTGTTCCATTTTTTGAAAACTTTCAAAAAGTTTTACTTAAGCATGGTTTTTGTAGTAATCAGATCTATAACTGCGACAAAACTGCAGATACGACTGTACACAGGCCTCCGAAGATTATAGCTGTTACTGGTGAAAAACAAGTAGACAAGATCACTAGTGCTGAAAGAGGTGTCTTAGTTACTTTGAGTGTAGCAGTTTGCGGTAATGGAACGTATATACCACCGTACTTCAAATTTCCTAGACAACACTTAAAACCTCACATGCTCAACGGTGCTCCGCCTGGCTCTAAAGGTGCTGCACACAAAAGTGGCTGGATGACAGCTAAGAATTTTGTCAAGTTTGTGGAGCATAACCATGAGAGCCATTGCGACTTTAGAGTTTTGAAATTTTGTAAGGAGAATGGAGTCGTTACTTATCTTTCCCCCACATTGTAGTCACAAGCTTCAGCCTCTTGGTATAACGTATTTCGGACCATTCAAGACCTATTTTAACAAAGCAATGGATAAATGGATGATGAATCATCCGGAAGTACCAGTCGGTATCTACAATATCGCCGAAATAACAAGAAAATCTTTCCAGCAAGCTTTTACTCCAATAAACATTATTAAGGGGTTTGAGCGTACTGGGGTAAGCCCATTTAACCATGGCGTATGTCAGGATGTAGATTTTATGACATCTTATGTAACTGACCGACCAGAGCAAGTTCAAGCGGAAAACTTATCTGAATCAATTACAGTTTCATCTGACACATTAGCTGAACCAATACCCTCTGCAAGCGCAAGTCAATATAAAGATTCAGTTTCACATGAAACTAGTGAACTCCTCGAAAGTTATATGCGAACATCTACACCGATAAATAACTTAGGAAATAATTTTGTGTCTCCGGAAGAAATAAGACCGCATGTAAAGGCACAAGAAAGAAAAGAAACACGCAAAGGAAGAAAAAGAGCTGTTACAGACACACCTAATATGGTAGAAAAAGCAAAACACCTAGATGAAAAACAACAATCAAAAGTTATGTTGGAAAGACATAAAAGGGCAAAGATTGTTTGTTGAAGAGTAGCGATAGTGAATCAAATCATGAACCAATATTCGATGATTCAACAGATGTCAGCTTTGGTGTAGAGGAACAAGAAGACGAAGATATTAAAATTGATGACTTTGTATTGGTGCAATATGTCATGAAAAAAAGCGCATAGAAAACGAAGAATTTGAAATACATTTTTTGAAAAGAAAAATGTCCTTTGCAAGTTACCCAACCCAACATCTCTTGGAGACACTGAAAGAGTTACTAAACAATTAAAATTCAAATATGATTTCAAAATTTTTAGCATTTGATATATTTTCTCATTTGTAAAATACACTTACATAGTATAAAAACAGTAGGGGAAAGTGGTCGAGTATCGACCAAACGCCTCCTGACTAATCTGTAAGTGTTTAATTTCCGTAACACAGGTAGACACCTAGCGTTCAGACGGTACACTTTGCCGAAAACGTCCGTTAACCAGTTTATTCAGTATTTTGCCGAGTTAGTGACTGTTGTTTAATTTTCGGTAAATACTTATAATACTTCACGTGTCGATTTTAAGGTAAGGCGAACTTTTACTCGTACTTAAATCTAGTCTTCCTTTTAATAGCGAATATATACCATAAATAGTTAAGCATTACAGTAAAATTAACTTTAATTTCTAACCTATTTTTTGTTAGTAAGCAAATGTTCTTTTCATTTGCAGTTGGCCAATATCGACCATAGTGATCGATATTACCCTACTATGTGGTCGATATTGTACTAATGAAGTTTATTATTGTTTCAAATGCCTCGAGAAAAATATAAGCGAACGAGTACACGTTCCTCGTGGTCAAAGGAAAATATGAGACGTGCTCTTCAAGCAGTAAATGAGAAATCTGTAGCCATAAGAAAAGCTGCAAAAATGTTAGATGTGCCTTACGGGACCCTTCAGGATCGCAAATTGGGTAGAAAAACTGTGTTCACTGCTGAGCAAGAATTGGAGCTTGCAAATCACATTCTTAGTCTGTCAAAAGTGTTCTATGGACTCACAGCAAAATCTGTCAGAGAACTCGCCTACCAATTCGCAGAAACAAATAGGCTGAATCATAACTTTAATAGGGACAAGAAGCTTTGTGGTAAAGACCGGCTTTATTCATTTTTACGACGCAATCCAATCCAGAAGCGACAAGCCTGAGCCGAGTGTTAGCTTTTAATAAAGAAGAAGTAACAATATTTTTTGATAACTTACAAAAAGTCTATGATGCACATAAATTTGAAGCTCACCGCATATTTAATGTCGATGAGACTGGTATTAGTAACGTTCATGTACCAAGCCGTATTATAGCCAATAAGGGTCAAAAACAAGTGGGTTCCATTACAAGCGGAGAAAGGGGACAGTTGATCACTGTTGTGGTCGCAGGATATTTTGTACCACCAATGTTTATTTTTAAAAGAGAGAGAATGAAAGAGGGCTTGCAAAAGAACGGACCGACCGGCGCTATCTACAGATGCTTCAAATCAAGGTGGATCACCGAAGTTCTTTTTACCGAATGGATAAAGCAATTTGCTAAGTACATCAATGCTACCACAGACGATCCGGTATTGTTCGTCATGGATAACCATTCTACGCATTCGAATTTAGCCACATACAACTTTTGTAGAGAAAACGGCATCAAAGTGATCTCAATTCCGCCTCACACATCCCACAGGCTGCAGCCTCTTGATGTGTCTTTCTTTGCACCTTTAAAAATTGCCTACAATCAAGAGTGTGACAGATATATTAAAACAAAAGGGCATGAAAAGATACCGCAAACTGATATCGCTAAGTTATTCAAAAATGCGTGCAATAGAACAGCAACTGTAGAAAAAGGAGTGCGAGCTTTTGAGGGGACTGGAATATTTCCTTGCAACCGATTTATATTCAGTGACGAAGAATTTACTAGGACCTCACCAGACGTCGAAATTACAATATCTGACCAGAATACAGAACCTCGTACCGCGGCTGCCGCAGCACCACAAGATCCCATAAATAGAAATCTTGAGCGAACTCCATCTCCTATCCCTGGACCATCTAACTATAAATGTAAACGACTCCGCAGATCTTCTTCTACCGACTAAAATTTCTCACTTTCAAAATTAGGTCTTGAGGAAGTAGTGGAAGATAACATAACTGACGACGAGGACAAAACTCTTCAACCAAAAATAGGATACACAAGTTTTTCACAACTCCTACCTTTACCAAAAATTGAAACTAGAAATGCACTGCGCAAAACCCAGCACTCAAAAATTTGACAGCTACGCCGTTGAAAGAAGAATTGGAAAGAAAGGAAAATAAAACAAATATAGAAAAAGATAGGGTATCAAAAGTCAAAAGATGCGTTGTTTCACAGAAAAAAGTCATGGACGATGATGAATGTTCCATATGTCAAAGTTTTTGGGGGGTGGGATGAGCTATGGTGGAGATGCCGTTCGTGGTCGATATTACCCGACTTTCTGATTAATATTACCCCACTAGTCGATATTAGGGCCAATTCTGTAAGCAACTGTTAAATTTTAGAGCATAGTTAAAAATTAGACGATCAGCTAACTTCATTTTACTATTCTGTATGAATCATAAGCTTTAAAATATTAACGGAAGACGCTTAATTTTATCCGATATTTGTTAAAATTTAAACCCTACTCTAGACTAAGGATTTAAAACATTGTTGATAGCGGAAACTTCAACAAATACAACCGAATCGATTTAAATTCAAGTGAATAATAGAAATTGCTTTGATATTTGATGTGTCTTACTAATGAATGAAGAAATTCGAATTGATATTTAACATCAATGCCAGTTCTTCCAATTTCTTTTTAATAGTAGGTAGTTCTGAAATTGAATGTTTAAATTTCAGCATTTCTTTATTAATTTCTAAGTACGGTATTAATAACTGTTTTTGTTTTTTGGTCATTCTGGCACTTCTTGGCATTGACATTGTCATAATACTTATTGTAACTATTTGAAAACTAAAAATTATACGAAGCGTATAAGGTAACCTCGATTTAGTTCTTTAGCAAATACACAATTACTTACCACAAATCTTACTATACCCTTAAACTTAAAAAAAATTCCGTTGCCGTTACTTCAGTAGATTAGAGGTTGTAAATGGGGATCAGTGATCTACTTTCCGAGCTAAATAGACAAAAAAGCAATGACGTCATAAACATAGCCGCTGTACTGAGGGATCGAAAACAAATATTTATTCATTTTACATTCGTAATATGCTTAAATATGGCTACTGTTAATTTGTCGAGCATTGCGGAGAAATTTTGTAATGAAATTAAAGTGTTAAAGAAATGTAGAGACAGTTACAGTGGATATGTCGTAGAGATAGAGTATATGATGGAAGTTTTGGAACGAAGCAATAAGGCATAATTACTTGATGGTCTCTGCAGTGTCACTTTACAAATGAAAAAACGAATAAACTTTTAAAATATTACAACGGTAAGGACAAAACATAAGTTAAACAATTGATTTGTTTACCCTCAGTAACTGTCAGCGGCCATGCTCTGACGTCACACTTTTTCGGTCTATTGTTCAAATGAGTCAAGTTCGATCTGTCAACACTGCTTCATTTAACACCACCGTTAAAATGAATCATTTTAAAGGATCCTTTAAATATTGACGATACAGAATTGGAATTGGGTTATATTCAATTAACAGAAAGTTAAAAACACATTTTTTAACGTGCCTTTAATTTTTAACCAGTTCTTATAGAATTGACCCTATTAGCCGCTAAAATAATAATGTTGATTTATTTAATTTTTTCTGAAAAAAACTTTGATAATTGACAAATTCACGGTGGTATTATTCTTTAGCTAAATGCCTCTGTTGTAGTTTGCAAAAAATACAGCCCTCTATGCGTAACCTGAAATGAACGGGAATTTATTTCCCTTAGGTGGTCGATATTCGACCACTTTCCCCTATGTTATAATAAAAAGTGTCGTTAAACTTTTTTTTTGTCTAAATATATCCTATCCCACAATACGCCATAGGGTGGTATATTCAGGGATACGTGGTACATACCGGGACAGTTGAATTATAGGCTCGATTTTTTGCAACTTTTTACAGCCAAATATGTAAAACGACGGCTCGTAGATGATCATTACATATTAATCCTAAGTTTTTACCTAAAAAAATTAAAAAATCAATCTCAAAAAGTAAAAAACGTCCCAATATATACCACTCTCCCCTATTCTTATAAAACACATATAAAACTGCATTAAACAAACTAAACATAAATATACGAGTATTTACTTCTCACATTCAACCTCTGCTACAAACCATTTTTTCATCCCCCTAAGCTGTGACTCTAGTATGACAGAGTTCAGTAAATGAACAATGAATCCTTCAACTTTTAAAAAAAAATTCATAGTAAAAATAAGCAATTATCAAAGCTACAAACATATACAGGGTGAATCACGACCAACGGGATGGAGGTTTATAGCGAAACGGTAAAAGTTTTAGAATGTTTGTCACTTTAGTAGTTTGTACGTTCATATAGGCTACATTTTAAAATTATTTTGAAATATACAGGATGTTCCAGTAGAGTGTGGCGTATCAAAGTTATATTTTTTCTTATGGGACGCCCTTTATTTTATTGTATTTTCTGATTGCTCCTAAAAAATAAAATACTCCTTCATAATGGTTCCCTATACCTAAATACAGAGGATTCCGAGTTATGCTGACTTTTTTTAAAATGTGAACAATTCGAATTAAATTAATAACTAATTGATATAACAAATGCTAGCAAATCCTCTCTTACATCTAAATAGTTGGACATTCGTTGAATGTATTCCACGATTGAGTACTGAACATCTCTTTACAGGGTGTTCAGAATTTTCAGTTCCATTACTACATCATTCAATGTGTAATATCGGGCTTATTTTAAATGGAACACCCTGTATTTTAATAATTCATCGTGTTCAAAAAATGTCCTCTTTCGAATAGTATAAGGGTGTCCTATACTTAGGTATTATACTTTTCGTGTAATTTACAATTTTCTTAAATTGTATGGTAAATCGATTTTAAAACATCTGCAATTCTCTCTTAATTTTAAACTATTGATCTTGGCATAGTTGTTCTTAAAAAAAACAGCGGAGTTGCTAATAAATATTCACACTTGTAGTTGCTGAGTACATAATAAAAAATAAAAACACATTTTTAATTAAACAAATACATAAATACTACAAAACGAAGAACAAATTATTAAAAGCGAAAAATTACTATAATAGATGCTCAAAATGCTTGCCATCTTGTGCAATGCAACACACGATTCTAGCTTTCTACAATTTACTTACATTATTCAACATATCAGGTGTTATAGACGCGAAAGCGTTCGAAATTCTTAATTTCATATCGTCTGGAGTTGCAGGGGGTGTAGCATTCACAATATTTTTAATATAACCCCATATGAAGAAATCCATCTTCGTCAATTCTGGTAACCTAGCCGGCCTATTATAAGAACCGCCTCTACCTATCCATTTATTTCTAAATTTTCTATTGAGGTAGTTCCTAACAGCACGTAAAAAGTGAGCAGGAGCTCTGTCTAATTGTAGCCACATTTTCCTTCGGATGCTAAGTTATAGATTTTCGAGAAGGATCCAGGAGACTTTTTTCAAAAAACTCAAAAATATTCTTCCATCCAGGTGTCCGTCAAAAAAATACGAGCCGGATAACATACTCGCCCACAATCCCTCCCCTAACGTTTACACTCCATCGGTGTTGGCGATCAATAGTACGGAATAAATGTTTGTTTGCTGTATCGTAATAATGAAAATTATGTCTATTTACTAACCCATTATTGTGGAAAGTAGATTCGTCAGTAAACAATACATAATTAAAAAAATCAGGATCTTCTCCAACTTTATCGAAAGTCCATAAACAAAAATTTAAACGTTTATCATAATCCTGTTGTGTCAACTGCTGGTGTAGTTGAATATGATACGGATGGTAGTGATTTTTCTTGAGTAATCTACACACACTAATTCGATTTATTCCTAATTCACTTGAAATTTTTCTAGAACTGGTATTAGGATTTTCCGTAACCGACAGCAATATATCAAATTCGTTGGCGTTGTCGCCAGTACCTAACTGGTTTAGTTTTACCGTTGATTGAGAAGTACGTACGTACTTTTCAATCAACGGTTTTACTCACCTTCTCGTATGCAACGCTACCAGTATCACGACATCTATTGAGCAGTCTTTCGAAAACTTCCCTCGTTGGGTGAATTCTAGATGTTAGGAGACAATTTTATAAACATTCCTCAATACAAAGTATCATGTCGGCTCTTTTGGTTAACGGGTACTGCTTCATTTTTAGTAGCAATAAAATTTGAAACTAACACAAGATTGTTCAGAGAATTAACAGAGGAATGTCATAAATGACTTTAAGTTAGGTACCGACTATATTATGTAAACATTTTTTGTGTTAAATTCGATTTAGTATAATACCTTATACCCTTATACCATTCAAAAGAGGATATTTTTTTTAACATGGTGTTCCATTTAAAATAAGCCCGATATTACACATAGAATGACCTAATAATGAAACTGAAAATTCTGAACACCCTGTAAAGAGATGTTTAGTACTCAACCGTGGAATACATTCAACGAATGTCCAGCTATTTGGATGTAAGAGGAAATTTGATAGAATTTATTATATCAATGAGTTATAAATATTTTTCGAAATGGTCACAGCTTAACTCAGAACCCCTGTTTTTAGGTATAGGGAACTATTATGAAGGAGTATTTTATTTTTTAGGAGCAATCAGAAAATGCAATAAAATAAAGGGCGTCCCATAAGAAAAAATATAACTTTGATACGCCACACATTACTGGAACATCCTGTATATTTTAAAATAATTTTAAAATGTAGCCTATATGAACGTACAAACTACTAAAGTGACAAACATTCTAAAACTTTTACCGTTTCGCTATAAACCTCCATCCCGTTGGTCGTGATTCACACTGTATATACCGACGCTTTCTTCCAGTAACACCGATAAGGGATTGGAAGTTGAAGAAATTTCCTTTTACAAATATTTTCGAATGTATTAAAATCAATTTTATGTCCTTTTATCAAAAATTGGAAATCCAGTTCAAAAACAAACATTTGGAGAAGCAATTAGCCCTTAAAAAAAGCTTATAGTTTAATAAAAATATGAATCAATGTTTTTATTTAAAGTTATATTATTGCAGTTTGATGTGCGATTTGGGGAAATATATACGTGATGGGGCATATTATTAGAAATAACGAACTTCTAAGGGTGCTACAGGCAAACTGGGACATCCTGTATATAATAAAAACGAGATACGAAGAACATCTCTAAAGGAATGGATATATTAAGATCGATTAATTAAGAATAAGAGATTCCTCTCTCAATTTATATTAAATTTTATATAACATTTTAAGAATTCAATCTTTGAAATTACTAGAATGTTCGATATAAACCGGGAATTTATAAAATTTAATTAATATCTGATGCAATGAAATCTAAATGCTCTGTTTTTGTTTTATATCTGCTGCTTTCCCACATTGATTCGCTCATTATTACTATTTTTGTTTTCAAAAACTACTTATATACATATAATCACCAATATGGTTTGCGTCACGTCATCGAACGTCATTGTTTGCGTTCGATGATAATCCATAAATTGTTTACTACGAATATTAACAGAATTATCGCTAACTTGAAAAAATGTAACAATATCTCATAACGTCACGTTATTACAAAATAAATTTATCTTTATTCCAAACTCCAAGCGCGTTAACAATACTGCGAATAAAATAAATAATTATTATGGGAATGGATAACTTTTCTCACGGAAGATATACATATTTGTATATGTGGGTGATTCTATTTGTAGACGTTTTGGAAATAAACTGTTGAAGAATATGAAAAAATGGAAAATGCAATAGAAGCAGAATTTACTTTAAAATTGTTTGATTAATTAAACATGATCTTTTATGAATGAAACTTTATTTTACATGAAGTTTATTGGCAATCGCTTCAAAATAATTTTGGATAATAATATAAGTATGGGATAGAGCATATGCAGTCGCTTACATTTGATGCATATTGCGCGCACAGCTGTTATATTAGGTTCTCTTCTATTGCGCGGACTTCGGCCGCTCTACTATCTCTATCGCACACCATTGCCTGCTCCGATTATCAAACTTCAAATCTTGGCAATGATAATTAATGACAGTTTTATTTCAGGCAATGCTATACCATCGCCTTTATTAATAATTTACCTATATTTTGGAATATAATTCAAGCGGTTAACAGATCGGTGTAGTTACTTGTACCCGCTTGCCAGGTAGTGTGGTCAAGAAATATGTAGGCAAGGCTACCTAGGCATATTTTTTATATTACTGGGTGTCCCACTATAAAGTAACACATTTTGATGACTTATTACTCGAGAATGGAAAAAGATATCGACGTGCAGTTATCGCTAAACTTCTTATATTTCTTTCAAATTTTTATTGACATAGTTGCCAAATGTATATTTTTTCCCGAAAGCGCCGAAAAAAAATGACCATTTTTGAAACAAAATTATCGGTTTATTTTAAATACAACACACTATATTTTTTAATACCATCTGAAAGTCCCTTTCTTCCCCTTTCCAAAAATGTATACATTGTCAGCATATACTCAAGTTTTTAGGGAATGATTTAATTTTTTATGAAACCATGTCAATAACTTCCAAACGTAAATAATCACATTTTAACAGCTTGGAAACGTTATAACTCGAAAATGAGACAAGGGATTAATGAGCGGCTTTCACTGAAATTCTTAGAAATGTTTAAATTTTTTATGGCACCATTTGCAAGTTTCAAAAGTCGTCTAAAATTGTCGTAAAAAATTTACTTTAGTTAATTTTTCAAGGTGGCTTTGAAACAAATACATATAACTGATATTAACAAATGTCAAAAGGTTATTTATGTAGTACGAAGTATAACAACGAACACAGTCAAATTTATTAATCGAAAATATATACTTTCATAGAAAAAGCGCGATGCGTTGTATTATATGCCGAGACAAAATCAACAACAGTGACCAGAAGGAGATTCAGAGCCATTTTTGACAGAAATCCGCCTACACGAAAATCGATTTAACTTGGGTACAACAATTTACAGAATCCGGAAAACTAGAAAGGAAAACGAGAATACCTGAAAACGCCCAGGACAATATGCTCAATGATATTCTGGAAGTAAGGGAAATTCTAGCACTTAACAATAATAGAATATCTGTTAGAAAAATAACCCAAAATCCTCAATTTTCAAAAAGTAAGGTTCACCGGCTCCTACAAATTATTAAATTTAAAGCACACAAAATAGAAACGTTCCAAAAAATAGAGAATCATTCATTTGAACAAAGATATTTCATGTCAGAAACATTGTTGGATCTGGTAAGACTTCAGCCTAATTTGAACCTAATAATGTCAGACGAAGCCACATTTCATATTAATGGAAGAGTTAATAAGCATAACTGCAGGATTTGGGGAGATGAGAATCCAAGAGCGTTCAACGAATTTGAAAGGGATGCACCTAGAGTACATGTCTGGTGTGGTGTATCTAAAACTAAAATCTACGGCCCCTTTTTTTTCATGAAATAACAGTTAACGGAAACACTTACACCGACATGTTGGAGGAGTTTTTGTATCCCCAATTACAACAAGATGAAATTATAAACACTGTATATTTTCAACAAGACGGCGCGCCTCCACATTACTCCTTAGTTGCTCGAAATTCATTATCAGATCATTTTGGCAATAGATGGATAAGGCGAGCTGGTCCTATCGAGTGGGCCTCATATTCCCCGGACTTGACCATACCAGACTTCTTCATATGGGGTTGTTGTAGTCTAACGGAATTATGAAAAAGAAACCCGGCAACACTGTTAGACTTGACGTCCGAACGGCGAAGAGAACAGAGTGAAAATATAGCTGCAATAGTAACCACGTGTTTCATTTTCACCTCAGTAAAACTTGCAAAATAATGCATTTAAAAGAAATTTTCAAATACAGGGGTTATGTAAAGGAGAGATGCTATAACCCAATCACTACAAACCTTCAGGAGTTAAGAAATAACATAGTAAATGTTTTTAATACCATAACACCAATGCTGCAAAATGCGTTCAGTAATTTTTGGATGAGATTAGGATTATGTAGAGATGCAGATGGAGGTCACATACAACAACTCGTTTATTAAATATAATTTTTTTTTGATGTGTTTTATGAAGTTATGTTTGGTTCTCTGTTCTTATATGTAAATAAAAATGTTTGTTTTAAATGTTTTCTTTCTTCCTAGTTTTCCCGATTCTGTACAATGTTGTACCCAAGTTAATATCGATTTTCGTGTATAGGCGTATTTATGTCAAAAATGGCTCTGAATATTATCCTGGCCACTTTTATTAATTAAGAAATGTAAATTTCTTACGAAAATTTTAGACGACTTTTGAGGCTTGCAAACGGTATCATAAAAAATTTAAACATTTCCAAGAATTTCAGTGAAAGCCGCTCATTAATCCCTTGTCTCGTTTTCGAGTTATAACGTTTCCAAGCCGTTAAAATGTGATAATTTACGTTTGGAAGTTATTGACATGGTTTCATAAAAACTTAAATCTTTCCCTAAAAACTTGAGTATATGCCGATAATGTACACATTTTTGGAAAGGGGAAGAAAGGGACTTTCAGATGGTAATACAAAATATAGGGTGTTGTATTTAAAATAAACCGGTAACTTCGTTTAAAAAATGGTCATATTTTTTTCGGCGCTTTAGGGTAAAAATATACATTTGGCAACTACGTCAATAAAAATTTGAAGGAAATATAAGAAGTTTAGCGAAAACCGCACGTCTTTTTCCATTCTCGAGTACGAGTAATAAGCCCTCAAAATGTGTTACTTTATAGTGGGGGTTAGAACATAATTCGGCATGTAAACAGATCCGTGAAAAATAAAACTTTACTTTTTCAATTTAAAAATAGCCTGGTCAGGATTTCGATGGGCAAGCCATTTGAGGCGTATATATCTACTATTGAAACATTATAAAAAATATGTTTCACATGGTTAACAATCGGTGAATGTCGTGCCCTATCCGGCTCTTGTACTATGTCGTTGTACAGTTCTCAATCTTATCTATTTCCACTCCAGACGCTTCGTGTCCTCAATATAGGCCAGCTTGGTTGGGGGATTTTGAGTAGGTCTGTTGATTGTATTATTTCCTTTCCAAAATACATCTCCCTGAGTCCTTGTAAGTTCTCACATAAGCAGAGTATCTGAGTAGTTCACATTTCTTACAGATAGGTTCACAACTTTTTCCCAGGGTACAGTTTCCAGTAACCAAATCGATAACTGTCTTCAAATGTCCCTTGCTCAGTTTCAATAACCTGATTGAAACATTTTTGTTTACCTTTTTCAGTAAGCTTTTTGTATGAAGGTGACCTTCTGTCAGCCTTCATTTGATTTGGTGCCAGTTCCGGATTTCCTCTCTTATGATTCAACAGAAATGATTCCGGACCTATGAAGTCTCCTTTAGAGCCTTGTTTAGCTAACTGATCCGCCAATTCATTGTCTGCAATCCCTTCGATGTTCCGGCACCCATACTAGAGATACGTATTGTCTCTTGCCTGCATATTAAGGGACAGCTTCTTACCAGTCTAGATTTAGTGGTTGGATTGCTGATAGCTTTAAGCAGAGGTTGGCAGTCTCGTGGTACGTTTTAGAGACATCGGTAAATCAGATGATGTATCAAGGATTATCCGTGTGCATCACCTGTCTCCTAGATGGAATAATGACATTCACTCGCTCAGTGAATATATTCCTTGGTATCATACTATCTAGACCCATTTGAATGTTCTAGAGGAGGAATGTCAATAAGGACTTCCATTGATGCCGTTCCCGTGCTATTCATTGCCCCGGTAATCCCGAGGAGAGCTTGTATTTGAATTGTAGTTAATTAATTCTCTACTGAGGACACTTCTGTCCTTCTTCACCAGACTATCGTTCCATAGGTGATCGTTGACCCAATCACTGTTGTGTAAAAACAGTGTACCCCCTCAGGTCCTATTTCGCAGGTTTTGCTCATAATTCTTCTGCATTGCCAGAAAAGTCTGGTTGCCCTGGTAGTAGTTTCATCCAGGTGTGTCTTCCAATTCAGTTTAGAATGAAGTGTCACTTCCAGATATGACGTCTCTTTAGATATTTCTAGTTTTTCTGCGAACAGTTATACTCTGCATAAGAGCTTTTCTATTCGTAAAAGCAACTAGTTTGGGTTTCTTTGGGTTGACTGAAAGGTCCTCTTTGAGGCACCAGTCTTCCACAATTCGTAGTGTTTCTTGTAAGACATTCGCAACTGTCTTCGGGCATTTCGCCTTGGTGACAATCACTAGGTCGTCCGCGAAACCCTGCGTCCATATGCCTTCATCATTTAGCCTGCAAATCAAGTCATCTACAATTAAATTCCATAGGGCTAATAATATCTAAGCTATAACTTCTTCTTTTTTCTATTCATATATATATATATATATATATATATTAAGTCAATCACAAGGTAAGTCACTTCTTGGTCTAGCCAAAATAATTATTTAACATAAGGTAGGCATCACATTTCTTTCTGATTCGGAATTATTGCGAGACCCGAGACCAAATTATGTAGGGCAGCTTTCTCCTGATTTTACTGCTTGATAGGCCCATTGCATTTGTTTAGAGGGATGCTCTTAAGCACTCCTTCTTGCAAATGCATTTGTATTACGTTTTCCATGATTTTCACCATGAATGATTAATTGGTATGCAGGATTTAGCCTGGATGTACGTTTCATCCCCTGGTTTGAGAATAAACACCACCTTTGACTCTCTCCATACAATTTGTATATACCCTAAAGCATGGCTACTGCGTTATATGCGAAATAAAGAATCCATTATGTGTACACCAAGGGTGCTCTAAAGTTTCTTCTTCAGTATTTGTGAACTCTCCGCTCGGCAGCTGGATAGAACTAGTTTATTAGAAGTGTTCCTTTTGAGCATATTGTTAATTCTGACCCAGTCAGGAACACCATGTATGTCCTCACAAAGCTCCCTCCAGGATCTCTTTGATTCTTTCATTTTTTCATTATATGCACCTACTTTAGCCTTCTATGCTTCCCAGCTGGCCATCTTTTTCGCTTTGTTATAAAGGCGCCTTGTTTCATTCCTTATTGTTGTCAGCTCTTTGTTCCACTAGACGACTTGTCTGGAAAATTGACTTTCCTTTATCGGACTGCAATTTCTAAAGTTCTGTTGTCCCTTTAAAATAGATTCCTAAATATTTGAAACTTGTCACTGCTTCGTATTCTCTTATTTTAATTGACTGCGATTGAACTCTATTTCTGGATATAAACATTACTTTTGTTTTCTCTTGATTTACCTCCAGCCTTCTCTTTTCAGCTTCAATCACCAATTTTTATAAAGATGTCTTTCAATTATTTTATATTTCTTGATATTATCGCTATATCGTCTGCATAAGTTAGAATCTGTCAGTTTTGTTACTATGGTATCTCTTAAACCAACAGCTCTAATGCAATATTAAAAAGAGTTGTAGATATTGTATATCCTTGCCTCACACCTAGGGTTGCCAGATGGCCGGGATTCGTCTGCATTATCCTGACAAATCTCAAAATCACCAGACAAACAGCTTCTCCGAAAGTTTGCCGCTAAAATATCTTGTAGCTGCAGCAATAGCACGAATTTTGCTCGCCCCATATGCACAGGAACAAGTCGTCACTGAATTTAAGGAAGCAGAGTACTTTTCGGTAGGAAGCGTCTAATGTTGGAAATATAAAAACCCATCTGTACGATGTCCAATTTTTCAATACAGAGAATGGGATATCCAAAAAGCTTCTATACTTTTATGAGGATCCATTTGAATCATCAAAGGATATAAAAAAGTAATATCTCATCCATCTATGTGGCGCTATGTGTGGACGTTTGTTACCCCACTAATAATTATTATCATTTAGCCTGAAGATGGCCATTGTGGGCCGAAACTAGTTGCTCAGCTTATGGAGGCTTTGTAAAACTTCATTATAATAAAATAACTTTGTATCATTTTGACTTAGAGTTTTTCATTAGTTCATCAAAGGATATATTTAAAAAAATTAAAACAGTGATAAAATATCATCATTTAAAACTGACTCAGTTAACTGCGTACAGCGCCGATAATGTTTAAGTAAATTATGGCGTAAACAATTCGGTGTTTCACAAATTAAAAGAGACAAACAATCATCTGATTAAATAAAACTGTAATTGCCATGGTATTAACAATTGCGTCAAACATGCCCTTAAAGATTTATCAGTAGATATTAAAAGCATCGTGATTAAAACATTCAATGAGTATATCATCCTCTACAAAAACCGAGAAATTAAAAGAAAGTTTCTTATTTGCAAGTGCCGAGTATAAAAACCTTCTTCGTCATGTATCACCAAAATGGCTCTTTTGTCTGTTTTAGATCGTTTACTGCATTGTTGATATGCCGTAAAGCAGTATTTTTTATTGAAGGGGGAAGTTGAAAAATGAGACGATAATATATTTTCAGTCATCGTATCACTAACGAATAAAACAAACAACATTCTGCAGATGCAAAATCAAATAAAATATTCCCAAAAGGTATAAATTATAGTAAAAACTACTTATTCTATTTCACAAAAATAAGAGGAAATCAGTATTTCAATTTCAAATATTTTCTGAACAGTACTAAGGGAAACAAATTAGTGGACTCAGTAAAATCCAATGCCAAATACATGAGGCAACCTAAACATTGAGTTTCTAAATTGGTTTTGTATCAACAATGTTAACAGTTTTGAAATACCATTACATTTTTTTAATTATTTTTTTCTTCAGACAACAGCCCTATAATCGTTTTTCAATTTTTCTCCAGATATTTGGAACATCCGATCTGGCTACCCTACTTACACCGCTGTTAAATTCAAATTCTTTTGTTTGCCCTTCTGTCATTACTCTTGCAACTGATCGCTCCATCGTCATGTTTATTAGTCTTCTCATTTTACTTGATACCCCAATGTTTCTTAGAGAAAGGGAGAAATTCGAAAAAAGTTTGAGTCATAGTGGATTTTATTTAAAAGTTGGAATTGTTTCGTTGCCCTGGTGTAGGATTAGTTTCCTCTTCGGGGCTGGGTTGGAGGTGTTTTGGGGGTTGAAGTGCGCGTTCATATATTGAGGTGGTTGGCTGAAAATCGGCTGGGTTAAAAAAGTGCCTGGAAGATTTAAGAAAAGTGACTAGGATGAATTTTTAAAAGGTGTACAGAATTGAGCAAAATTTGCACATACAATTTAACAGTGTATGGATTATCCATACCCAATAATGCATGTTGCTTTTCATAGACTGAACTAAATGGGAAAAGGGGAAGCCTCGAAATTGGTACGGGTCTCTTGAGGTATGTAGGTAAACTCTCTTCGGCTGTAACAGAACTCTCTCTCTCTTCTCTGATACCTGCAGCGGGAGAACCGTTAACAAAATATTAGTGCCTTGTTGTTGTATTTGGTTCAAAGAAATGCCAACTTATCTGTGATAGAACAGAAATTCCTAGAGAGTGGGCACAGCTATATTGAGGTAGGTAGCATGCATAGCGCTATCGGAAATGCAATAAAATATGTTCCAGTGAACACTATGCATGACTGGTTAAATATTTTCCGTATGGCAAGGACATTTAGGTCAAATAAGTATAAGGATTTTTTCGATTTGGAAGAGCTTTCAAAACTAATAATGAGATATAAAACCAAAAACGCTAATGGGGAAAAAGTCAGCTGGCTGAAAATAAAATTCCTTAAATATTTGAAAGCCAAACCAGGTATTATTTTATACAGGTGTGATCATAAATCCGATTATAACAAGATAGACGTTTTTGGTAAAGGCCGCCCCATTAATCTCACTGAGATCGACTTAAAAAATGCATACTCTAAACCTCGACCTATCAGTATTCAGAAGAAGCAGGATTTGCTGAAGCTCTGCAAATCAGGGATCATCCCGGATGAATTTCATCGGTATTATAAGTCGTTACCAACATCTAAGAACATGGAAGATGGTATTCCTGAACCCGATGTTCTGGATAGTGATGTTCAAAGTGATATGGAGGACGAATAATTTTGTTCTGCCAAAAAAAGACAAGTGCTATAAACTTTTTTTTACTGAAAATTTTTATGTTTTTATATTTAGGAATATTTATAAGGAATGTTTCTTTTGTTTTGTTACTTACTTTGATTTTTTTCAATTAATAAATCATTTTGAAGCTGTGACGATTTTACATTTCAATTTAAATTTTTAATCGAAGATTTTTCAAAATTTCGAATTATGGAGTTACCTTGTTTTGGCAGTAACCCGACGATATATGAAATGCAGTTGAGCTGGATGGGTGTCGGAAATTTTAAGAAGTGAGATAGATGATATTTATTGAATTTGGGATGTCTACGGAGTTTTAACAGATAATAATAATAATTTGTAATTTTTTGAAATTTTAGTCAGAAAAGTGTCTAGGAGGATTTTTGTAAAAAGTGTATGGAATTGGGTGTTTAAAATATGTTGTAGACACGTGCTTAAGGGGATTTGGAATATTTATGCGTTAGTACGGCGTTGAATAATAATAATCGATCATAAAGCAAATGGGCTGGTACAGCTGCCGCTGTATTTGTTCCCTACGTCGATTCGTCGGTCCATTTGGCTAGTGAATAAATTCACCATGCTACAGGAAAACCGCAGAAAAACCTGTAATGCCGACGTGGGTGGTTGGGGGGGGGAGGCGATTGGAATATATAGGGTTTACCAAAAGTGCTGCTGAATAAATTGAAAATTGTATGAAGGAAAGTGGTTGGGTGAGTTCGTCCGAAACTTCCACCGAGCGCCTTAAGAAGATTAACTCGTCGTCGGACTTTATTTAATGTGTCTGTTAGGTCGGCCATCAAGATGAGAGTGAGAGTAAATCTCACTCCCAAATAAACAGCTTCCCTACAGATTTCGAGTTGTTCTCCCCAGAGCGCGAGGCGAAAGTTTGTTGGAAGAAGTCGTTCTCTCATGGTGGAAGGGTGATTAATCACGATGGCTTGGGTTTTCTGAGTATTTAGAGTCACCCTCCATCTCCTGCACCAATTTGAAAATTGAGTCAGTAGTTTTTGGGATCGAATGTCAGTGGCGGAAATGATTAGTGCGGTATCGTCGCATATAATTGGATTTTGTCCGGGGGGTGTCGTGGTACTGGTATACGTATAAATTATGTATAATAGTGGAGCGAGTATAGAGCCTTGCGGAACGCCAGTTTGGGGTGTAAATGAGTCGGATAATCTATAACCAACTTTGACGCTTATTGATCGGTCGACGAGGTAGGAATATAATGACTTTACGATTTGATTTGGCAATCCAATGCTAAAAATTTTATAGACTGAGTTTAATAGGATTATTCTTTTGTAGTTGGAGCAATCTTAAATAAAGAAGTTTAATTTTCAAACAAATGGGAAAAAATATACAGAAGATTAGAGAATTGTTGGGTATCATTTTTTATTAAGACGAAAATCGAATTTTGACCAAAAGTTTGTCGTTTTAATAGTTAAATCAATTTATAATTGAGTTACAACCTTGACTCTGTATTTGTTTCAACATTAATCAATGAATTTGGCATATTATAATAATAATATTGGCTTTGGAATTTAATTCATCTGTGATTAAATATTATCATTAAACAAACAATAGTATTAACCCACTAAAATAATGTGTATTTGAAAGGGTTTTACGTAATCTCCATTATTTGTTTTTCATTGATATATTTTTTAAAAACCAGATCGAGTACCTGTATTATATTTAAAATCAGTTTTAGATTCTGATCTGATTGTTTTAGAATATAAAAGACACTGATTTTGTGAAATAAGTGTACTCTATTAGATTTTTCGCTAATTTATTATTAGGAGTATTAACATAAGAAACTACAGGTCTAATTGGTTACGATACTTTATTTAATTTATTGGTTCCATATAATTGTGGAGCTTGAGGATTTTTATCTATGATGCATTTATTTTCATAATTATTTAAAAGATAATTTGAATTATTAACAATAACTCTTACATTATTAGAAAACTTTTTTGTTGGGTCTGCTCTTAGAATTTGAACATCACTAGATTCTGTAAAGTTATTTACTTTAAATTTGTAATCTTTCAATATGACAGTGGTATTACCTTTGTCAGATTTAGTAATTGCGAGATTGTAAAGTTTCTATTTTCTTTTTTATTAAATTCAAAGCTGAAATGTTTAACGTTTAACATTGAAGGGTTTAAAATTTTTGATTAAATTGGCAATTTGTAGTTTCTCATGAAGAAAATTAGTTGAAATAGATTTTAAAGCTACTTTTTAGTAGCCTTTATTTACAAATATTTTCACTATTTGTAAAATTAGTGTCAAAAACGTTTTCAAATCGTGGTGCAAAGTGTGTTGGTATGTAAGTACTTGTTTCCATGATGGTTAGAGTATTGAATGTATGTATTCATTTTATATTATATTTTTATTCTTTTTATTTAAGAACGAAGATACAGAGAGGTCCAAAAATAAATTGAATCAAATCTTCGTCTAACAAACTTTATTTTTTTGTTAATTTCCACTTCCCAAAAAAATTATTGCAGGTTTGTTGAGTCAGAGCATGGTAATGCGGTATTTTTAGTACATGATGATCATATCATTGGCCAATAACTGATGATAAGATTTAATCTGTTATATTTACCGTTTCGGAAGTGGGTAGTTGCAGCATTTTTTCTATAAATGACTAAACAGAAAGATTAGAAAATGATTGTTAGTATTAGTAATCGTTATAGGTGAAAATGAAGCACACTTGATGAAATTTTTTTGAGACAAAACTGTATGAAAGGCAGGAAATCTTACGCAAATTAATAATGGATGGATACATAATAATCATTTATTTACTAGTTCTTCATATATAGTGTTTAATTTGTAGAGATTTCGATATAAAAATAGTCATATCTTTTTAAATACCCTATATAATTTGGTAAAACTGCATATTGTAAGAACGAGGATTATGAGAGAAATTTAATTATGAGGAAATGTACAGGGAGTCACATTTTAAAAAAAATTTTGTTTGCTTTGTTACGCAGTTATGAGCCAACTTGTAGATATCATCATACTTTCCAGGTAAGGAGCATGTCGTTGCCTACAATTTTTGTTAATAACTTTTTTGGATATTTTCCATAATAACGGAGTTATCGACGGTTATCACATTAAAAACTCACCCTATATATAGCAACAATCTATTCAAATATTTTAAGCTATGACGATGTATTTTATAACAAAAAAATATTTTTATATCACATTTTAAAAAAAACAAATTTTCATACATCGTAAAAGAAAATCCAAAGAAGAAGCTCCAATTGAAATTGTTTTCAATTCTTAAACGTTATACAAATAAAACAATTCTCACCCTATAAATCACAGAAGCAATAATCCACAACAAAAACTTAAGAATCGGTATTAAAACCACCCCGTTTCATAAACAATTACAACCAAAACAATTAAGTTAGGTTAGGAGTCGTGAAAACTCGCATCATGGCAGCTTGGTTATAATACGAGCAAATAAACGATACTGCCGCAACGGCCGTCGATGTAATACTGAACAAATGAAACACTAAAACCTAACTCTAGACTCGTCCCAAGCTATATTGATGTCTCTTAACCTGGGTAGATGCCAAGTCGGCTTTTTGCTTTTATTTTGTGTGTGAAAGAAAAATCGTAGACTGATCAACGACGAGTTTATATAAGATCAGTCAAAACATAATTTATAGCTTCATAATCATTTAAAAATGTGCAATAAAAAAGGAATAATCAATATTGAAGTGGTGATTTCTTATAATAGGATATACATAGAGAGCCAATTTATTGGCAAAAGTAAATTTAAATGAGTCTATACGATTATAAGTAGATACATCAGGGGCGTGCAGATTTTAAGGGGTGCAAATTTTTTTATGTAGTATACATAAATATGCTTTTTTGGGATGGGTTTATTTTTTTATTTCAAAAATATACCGTAAGCTATCTTCTTTAATTAATATCCAGAGTTTTTGTTTCGAAAAAAATTGTAAAATGTAAATATTTAAAACGACTATTTGTTTTGATGTAGCATTTGATGGCAACAATATTTTTTGAGATGTGAGCAACGAGAGTAGCGCTTTCAAAAATTCAAACCCAAAAACGAGTATTACATTGCACCCGAAGTCAAATGTCGAACAAGCTCCGCAAAATGATGCATCTATTTGCAATTTTAACATAGTAACAAAAAACAATGTCTTCCATAATGTAGAATCCCAGCTTCTATGTGAAAAATATATTGACATGAATCAACATTCTTCTGCAAATTGCTAATACGAATATTAGTACCTTTGGTAAAAGAAAACCTAATTTTAAAACGATTTACATTATAATTCACATTTGTATTCTTTCATTTGTCTACTCAACCCTGTACAATGCCGGTGTACAATATAAATCCCATCTTCGGCTCGCTTGTAATTCGAGACATAGCCGTACCTTTAGGTGGGGCTGTCAGTAGGATTGATATTAAATGAAATACATGATTGCGACAAGTATTAGCCATATAAAACAATATCAATAATAATAATACGCTCATTGCAGAGTCAATTTTAATAATATTTATAATATTCACTTAAATTTTTATTATGATTTACTAGAACTATAACACGGGGTTATTAATATTATTCGAACACGAAATATTGCTCGTCGGGATATAAACAATCTGATGAATTTCCTTCTGGTCCGAACTGTATGACTATTGGCTGTATAGTTTGTTCCATTAAATTGTCTTACTTCCACATTTAATACTCTTCTTTGATTACATGTTCTATTCATTTTCGGCATCTCTCTGCATTAAATTGCTCCAGAGCTACGTCAAAATGTGCACGGACATCTTTAATTTTATATGTGGTATTTTTCCTTGCCACCAATATTTCCTCCTGAGCCTATATGAAGTCTATAGGGTTTAGCTCGCAATGATAAGGAGGAAGTCGAGGTATTTTAATATTCTGGGTTTTTGCCATTTCATCAATAATTTATCCTAGGAAACGATGTTTATGTATATTTACAATTGCCAACAGTTTTTTTAACATATCTTTAAATGTAATATCTTTATCTAAAAACCACTGAATGATTTCCGTTTTTTTTCCAAGCGGTGATAGGCAATTTCTCACATTTCCTTGAATGATAAGGAGCGTTGTCCAAAACAATTACCGAGTTAGGCAGAATTAGAGTTATCATTTGTGAAAAATAGTCCTCAAAAACATCAGCATTCATATATTCGTGATAGTATCCGGTGTGAATTGACTAAAATGCTAACAAACCATCTTTAAAAAACCCATCTGTACATCCAATATGCGTAATTATCAGTCGTTTCCCCAAGGTGGTTTGATTCCTACAGATAAACCATCCAAAAACGCTTAACGAAAAGAGGTTACATTTTCATCTTGTCATATTTTTCCGACAGTGTAACGTTCGTTTAGCCATGTCCCGTCCAAATAGTAGATTTTTCTATTTTCATTGCGAAGGTTCCTTATTGATCGCAATTAATTCCGTCTCTAGCAAACAGTTTCATCTTTTTCGATTAAAAGCGATTTTCTGTTTACTTATTCTCATCTAAAATTCATCTCTGGCAGAATTTTCCACAATTTATCTCTTCCAATTTCAGAAATAGTTTTATCTTCTCTCAATGTACATAAAACGTTATCTAAGGTCGGAATTTCATTATTAAAGTCGAATGAATGTACTTTCCTTCTTATAACAAGTTTTTCTTCCGCGCCGTTAGTTATCTTATGCCTTCCTGAGGATTACTTTGGAGGTTTTAAAGTCCTACACATTTCCTCGCGTATGAGTCTGTGGATGGTTGACTTTCCAATCCCGGCCATTTTTGAGCCCGCTTCCACTATACAATCGACACTTATTTTAAACAAATTATGTTCAAGCGAATGAAATGTGTTTAATATAATTATCTTTTCGTTGATGGATATAGCACATTTGGATATACGTTCAACTAGAGTGAAATCTAAAAGATTTTCCATTTCGTTATCGAAGAATGCGGTTTCAAAAATAATATAATCTGTTTGATATATTAAACGATGTTTTACGTCACAAATAGAGGCATTGAATATTAACTATAATTGAGACTATTATCTTATCGGATAAAATCTTTATCAAGATAAATAGTTGACTACCTTGCAGGCCCAATTTTAACTATTTTCTAGGTATAAACAGATCTAAAAGGATGATAAGCAACGGCTCTTTGATGGAGAAACCCAAATAAGCTATTATTGAGAACCATTTTTCGTGAAAAGAACTTCTCATAATTTTAGGATATTGCTTAAATATAAAATTCACAATTATTGAGAGTTTTAGAATGACAAGCAGGTACGCCCTTGGAATGATCATTTTATAAGAGTTTATTGCTCTCTACCTTTTTCATATAGAGTATACAAAAAGTCAATGTGATACGAGCTTTACATACTATTTTTTATAATGAACGTGCAAAAATGTTTTTAATAGAAATAAAATTGCAATAAGGAATTTTAATGCTTATCTATTTATGTTGGTAGCCTTACATATGCAAGTGACAATTGCAGTAATTTTTAAAATTGATTGTTAATTAAGTTACTATATAAATAATTATCGCATATTTTCTTAAATGGCCATATTTAATCAGCAAATAAAAATAACTTTAAATATTTTTTACAGGGTAAGGACATATGTATGAAGGAGTTTTTCGAAGTGTTGCAAAATTTACACAAAATTTTTCAGTGTTTTATTTGCGCTAAAACCACTGAACACTGAAATTAATGTAACTGTTCGGCCATAACGAATTTTACACTACAAAACGTAAATTAATATCGAGTATTACCCCCCTCCAGCCGTTACAACTGCCATGCAGCGCCTCCCCATCTTCTTCTCACAGTGCATCTCCTATCGGAGGTTTACTATCATCACAGCAATTCGGACATTGTTTACTGCAGCTCTGCACAGTTGAACATTGCTACAGTTAAACCAATCCCTCAGGTTCTTTAGCCAGGACACACGGCGCCTTCCAATGCTCCGGTTTCCACCAATCTTTCCATGACTATCAATTGGAGAAGTGTGTATTTCTGTCCCCTCATTATATGACCCAGGTGTTGCTTTCTTTTTTTCACGGTGTTAATGTTTTCACACTCCTTCTGCATCCGGTTCAGCACTTCGGCATTAGTAACTCTATCGGCCCAGGGAATGCGCCACATTCTACGGTAACACCACATTTCGAATGCTTGTAGTTTGTCGATGTGGCTTTTCTTGAGGGTCCATGCTTCAACCCCATATAAGAAAGTGGAAAAAACGTAACAACGCAGCATCCTCATCCTAAGTCCCATGTTAATATTTCGACTCGTAAATAATTTCTTCATATTTGCAAATGTTGATCTAGCTGTCTCTATCCTCGTTCTTATTTCTCTTGTCTGGTCATCCGATTGTTCTATCCAGGTTCCTAGATATTTATATGTCGACACATTCTCTATCGTGGTGTTTGCCACCATCAAATTTGCATGGTTCAGATCTTGAGGGAATTTTGTAACTACCAATAACTTGGTTTTCTTAAAGTTAATTTTTAGCCCGTATTCATTACGTCCATCATTTAATTTTTCTAAAAGGTGTGTCTCCAAGGTTGCTCGTTAACAAGACGGTGTCATCAGCATACCTCATAATATTAATTACTTCTCCATTTATAACTATTCCCGCTGACTCATCTTCGAGGGTTTCCCAAAAATACCTTCACTATAATGGTTAAATAGAAGCGGTGATAGGATGCAAACCTGTCTAACACCACGACGAATCTCCATTTCTTCTGTTGATTAGTTTTATATCATTGTATTAGCTTTTTCGCCCCAATATAGATTACTAATGATTCTAACGTCGTCGGAGTCAATGTTTTTGCTGACGAGCTGCTGATGTAACTTGTCATGTTTCACCTTGTCAAAGGCTTTCTCGAAATCGATATAACATGCATATAAACGTGGATGATAGTCACTGTTTAGGAATTTCTCCCTTATCGTAAATGCGGTTAAAGAGGTTCAGAAGAATATCAACCACATCATCGTCAAAGAGTTTGATAAGCTCTATGGGTATGCGATCAGGACCAGCAGCCTTACCGGGTTTCATAGTTTCCAGGGCATAAACTATTTCGGCACATTGCTTGATTCTAAGACCGGTTTTGGAGGTCTTTCATCATCGAACAGTTCCGACAGGTATGCTTTCCACCTTTCAAATTTGTCCCCCGCGTAAGTTATTATACGCCCATTTGTATCCTTGATAGTATTACTAGCTGCCTTGACCCTGTTACATCCAGCCATTTCCTTTATATTTTTGTGCATATGAAAGCTGTCATATTTCTTTTCTAGTACTTCTATTTCCTCACATTGAGCTCTAGGTATCCTACTTTTGCTTCCTTAACTTTTCTCTGTACTGCTTTATTTAAAGTCCTGTACTCATCTTTGTTGCCTTTGCTCTTTCTCCTTTCCTCCATAAGATCTAGAATTTCTTATGTCATCCAGGGCTTTTTCTTAGTTCTTTTGCTTCTTAGATGTTTTTCAGCTATTATTTCTAACTCTGATTGTATTTGCTTCCACTTTTTATCTACACTAACTCCATCTGATGCACCTATATCTCTCATACATTCGTTAACCTCTTTCTTAACTGTGTCATGGATTTTAGAGTTCTTAAGGAGTTTTGGATCTATATAGTTGTTTAGACGTTTTGTTATCCTTTTCATCCTTATACCGAGTTTAGCTACAACTGGGTTGTGGTCGGAATTAATGTCAGCACCCGGGTAGGCTTTAGCAGCCTTGACTGAGTTCTTATAGCGATTGTTAATGAGGATGTAATCTATTTAGTTTCTAACTCTATTTCCTGGGTTGTCCGCAGGGGATTTCTAGGTGTACAATCTATGATCTGGTAGTTTAAAGAAAGTATCAGAGATCATAAGATCTCTAACTTGAGAGAACTCTACCAGTCGGTCCCCCTACTATTCCTTTCTCCCAGACCAAAACTCCCTGTGTGTGTTTCGACTTTATCTTTGCTTACTTTGGCGTTGAAATCTCCCATAACCACTGATATATCATTGTTCTTTATGCTTCTAAAGATAGCATCAAGCTAACGGCTCTTCCGAGTGCATCCCACATGTGTTCAATTTTATTTAGGTCGGGTGACCTTGCTGGTCAATCCACGACATCAATCCCGCAAGAACCACGTCACAATGCGTACTGTGTATGGACGAACATAAACTTGCATTAATATGAAAGTATCGCCTACAAATGTAATGTACCTATCACCATTCAAAGTACCGTGTTGCACAATATGGACGTCGGTGCGTCAACGAAAGTTTGATGCCTCCTCCAACGTATGCATCCAACTGACGAATATGGCCTTGTACTACTCGGGTTCCTGGTCTTCTATACACACGTACACGACGATCATTTGCTGAGAGTGTTAATCTGGACTCATCGCTGAACAAGACCGTGCCCCAATCAGCTGCTCTCCAGTTCAGGTGTTCTCTGGTGAAGGCTAATCTGTGTATGAGATATTGCCTGGTGAGTCACAGTCCCGTTGCTGTTCGTCTTGGCCTTAATTCATATTCTCTTAATCTGTTTTTAACTGTTCGATCACTAATCCTATCCTGGTAAGTTATTAGCGCATACTGTAAAGTTCTAGCTGAAGTTGTACGGTTTCTTGAACCGTAAAAATCGATCCTGTGGTGCAGTTGAGGCCCTAGGACGGCCTTGACCGGGACATCTTGAGAATGCCTCAGTCTCCCTATACCGTCTTAACACTCTACTTACTGACGATTGGGTAATATTTAAAATATGCGCAATGCGGACTTGATTGTATCCCTCAGTTGACAGCCGTGTGTTCCTCAGCATTTGTCAAATGTCTAGTAAGGCGTCTGTTGTTGTCGTTCGATCTCAAAATTCAGCAAATAATTTCGTGAGAAACTCTATGGTCCACTTATCGAATGGTCGTGCCATTGATAAGTAAAAATATAGCATTATGCAGTTTTAGAGAAGAACATAGAATAAAAACTGCTGGAATTTGCATAAAAATGATTTAATATTTTTAGTACTAAATATATTAGATTACCAATTTTGAGAATTAAGTAATTTGTGTAGGGTTTTCCAAATATGCGATAATTAATTTACATAGTTCGGAATTTATGAATATGGAAGTAAACAGGGAATTATCAGAACTTCGCAATATTGATAATGCAGTTAATTATTTACTACCTGAAATATCTAAAAAAAAATATGAGAAGGAATATGAATGGTTATTGTAGTGGTGTGTAGAAAACAATGTGAAAAATTTCACAGAAAAGGTTCAAGTCAGCTGTAAATATGAGTCTGGCATACAACTGTAGAAAAAGCTACCAAAAACGATGCTGAAATAGTTATTTTTTATAATTCGCGTATAAAAGAGACTTCATTATAGCATTGTTTACAGTGTCACAATGAAGCTCTTTGAACACTGTTATAGTAATTTTTAGTGTACAGTTGGTTATTGTATTTAGTTATATTTTTATTTGACATTTGACTTTAACCTTGACACAAATTATAAATAAAATGGTCTAGCGTTGTTCTAGCTAGCAAATTATTATATTAAAGGTGAATTAGAATGATTTATATATTAAAAATATTAATGAATAAAGTACGCTAACGTTTATTTATCAATGATTTGTCAATTGTTTATTTTTATATTGTATAGTATCAGTATATAGGTATACAAAACGTTCGATTTTTGGGATAAATTACCAGGTATCTATGTGAAGATGTATTACAGAAATAATTCTGTTCATGATATAATATAAATAGATCGCAAGAGCATATACGAAGAAGCACTTTTTTAAACAAATAATAATCCTCTTTTTGCTTAAATGAAAGTTTGTTTACAATTTACACAATTATTCGGTTATAATATGTCAAAAGTCAGAAGTGCTGAATAAAACCACCTGTGATCTGACCAATTAGGAATCTACAGAATTGCCAGCTTAAATTCAAACCACTCCTCCTAGTTCAAAAACAGGGATTATATGGAATTCTATTTTATTTAATAATTAAATAAATGCGAATTATAAAAAATAGTGTGTAAAACTTGTGCCACAATAACTTTCTGTAGTACTCGTGATTTGCACAACTCACCGCTTCGCGGTTCGTTGTGTAAACTTCACTCGTACTACAAAACGAGTCATTGTGACACTTGTTTTACAAATAACTATTTTCTGTTACCGTACGTAAAGTACGTACTTTAGATACACTTTCGAGTGCGTAAAACTTTACTTTACGCTCTAGTGCATAAAGAAAAAGTTCCAATTTGTATGCAGTTATACAGTTATACAATTATACAGTTATAGTCTTATAAAAATATAGGTAGGTATAATAAACGGATAATAAATCAGAGGTTGAAACATATAGAATTCAGTAAAGTACATACGCAATAATTATTGGGTACTGGAAAATAATAGAATAGGGTGCATAGGTAGGTACCTATAAGTTGGCTGTGATTGCCTGACATTTCTTTGTGCATATTGAATCTGACATTGAAAATTGAAATTGTGATCTTCCGACTATACCTAGGGTGAGCAAAAGTAACTATGAGATTCTTTTTTAGAAAACGGAATTGGTAGCTATACATATAATTATAAAGATGGATTCCTCTGACGATCTCTCAAAAGATTATTTCGAAAATACACCACCAAACATATTACAAGTAGCACAGAATGCTTCTAATGAATAATTGCCCCAAAAATCTGTGAATATTTACGAAACAAAATATAATTTGTTTAAAGAATGGTGTAGAAAAAATAAAATACAAAATATTCCGAAAATGTCCTAGTGCACAAATTGCACATTTAATATTAGTATTGTTAATAATTGAATTCATCTGTTGCTTTGTTAATTTGTTCTAATTTTGATTAAAATGTTCAAAATATTAACTAATATATAATATCTTTTGTTGAGAATCATTAAAAGCGTTATAGCCTGTTCTGAAGAAAAATTAAACCTACTTTAGTGCGCAAAGAAAATTACCATTAAACTTCTGTATTTTGATAAAATTTTCGGTATTAGAAAAAATATTGTATGCAATTCGTGTATGAATGCCTTTTTTAGACTCATGTGATTGTCGCATATTCACATTCGTCGAAAAAAGGCTACTTTACACACTTGTTACATAAATAACTATTTCTTGGTTTCCTGTAAAGGTGTGTATTTACTTGCAACAAAACACTCCGAACACACCAAACGCGCTGCGTACTCCAAACAATCTGCAACAAAACATTTTTCGGGCGTGCTCTGAACAGCCTTCAACACAACATTCTGCTCGGAGCGTTCCGTCTGTTTGCGGTGTTCGCTGCGTTCTCACCTGTAATCAGTCCGTGTTTGTTTGTATGTTTGTCGACATGGATGCATCTGATATTACCATAGCCACTGGTGCTTTTTTAATTATAGAGGCATTAGCGGGTAATAAAAAAGAGATAAGACGAAAAGAACCAAAAATGTGGGCAAGACGCCTCTTTTTGCGCCGTCAAAATACGGTCTTACTTAGTGACCTAGATTATACGCATTTGGAAATTTTTACAAGGATGACAGCAGATGATTTCGAGAATCTAATACGTTTAGTAGGTCCTAGTAACTAAGAAATATACGGTATTCCGAAAGGCAATTTCTGTACAAGATCGCCTGGCTGTTACACTACGCCACAGGGGACTCGTACAGTAGTCTACAATATTTATTTAACATTTCAAAACAACGAAGTGGCGTTATAATTATTGAAACCTGCAACGCACTTATACAAGAGCTTAAGGATAAAATAAAGGTATGTAAATTTGTTTTTTTTATTAAAATTATTTTATTTTAAACATCAATTAAAACATTTTGAGATTTGAGAAGGAAAGTTGTGAGTGTGGGGCTTGGCTTTACATAGGAATTATATTAGGAGAGGGTTGGTTTGAATAAGCAGGTTGCCATTGTGGGGAAGGACTAGGTACAGGAATCATATTAGGATAGGGTTGGTGTGAATAAGTTTGCGAGTGTGGGAAAGGTTTAGGCACAGAAATTTGAATGGGTAAAGATGGATTGGAGTAATGAGGTGCAATAAATGGCTGATATGCGCTTCCTGCTTCTCCGATGTCATATTGTCCCATATCAGCACTGAATATAATATTGTTTATATGATGTTGTACTATAGCTCTTGTTCTTTTACTATAGCTTCTTAGTTTGTGAGCCACATGTTATCCATATACTCCACATTCGTCGCCCTTAAGCTCATTATTAGTCGCTGCATTTTTAAGTAAGCCTAGAGCTGGTCTACCTTGGAAGTTTCTACAGGTTCATTTGATCTTTTTTGTTTCTTGAACTGCTTTGCAGGAGTGGCTGACGTGCTTGGTTTTGAAGCTAACACATTTACAGCGGGCGCCTGTGATTCTGTTTCTTCAGTACAAAAAACACCGTTAATACATTTTCGAGCGGATCTATTTTTGATATAAGGAGGCTTAAGGTTTTCATTTGATCATAGGCTTTATTTTTTCAGATGCCTACCAGTCCCGAAGAACGGTTATGGATTAATAGACAGTATGAAGAAAAGTGGCAATTTCCTCATTGTGTAGGGAGTATGGATGAAAATCATGTTATAATAAAGGCTCCATTTAACAGCGGAAGTGATTTTTATAATTATAAATCCAATTTCAGTATAGTCTTACTTGCACTTGTTAATGCCGACTACAATTTTATGTTTGTTGATGTTGTATGTCAAGGCAGGATATCAGATGGAGGAGTATTTAAAAATACAACGCTTTACAGAAAATTAGAAAATAATGATCTAGGTCTACCTGAAGATTCTCCGTTGTATAATTTAAATCAACCAATGCCGTACGTTTTTCGAGCAGATGAGGCATGTGCATTAACGAAACATATTATGGAGTCCTATTCTGGAATACATGAAAAAAAAGACCTGAAAGGACATTGAACTATCGACTAAATCGCGCAAGAAGGGGAGTGGAAAACGTGTTCGGAATTTTATCAGCGATATTTAGAGTCCTGAGAAAGCCAATACTACTTAGCCCTGAAAAAGCACAAAAAGTTGTAATGGCGGCTTGTTGTTTACATAATTATCTAAGGAAAAACCGCCACTCCAAAAATATTTACACTCCTCCAGGAAGTTTTGATCAAGAAGACGATCAAGACAATTTTAACCCTGGCAGTTGGAGGCAGGAAACGCCTTCAGAAACATCATTGTTGCCTCTTAAAAATATACCAGGGAAGTCGGCAATTACATCTAAAGGAATCCGCAATAACTTAATATATAAATTTATATAATAAATATATAAAATAAACAATAAACAAATTCAACCACGTTAATTAATTTTTAATATGAAATTCGTAGCTTAATTATTTAATATAAAACATATTTTATTGAAATCTTCTGGCATAGAACATTCAAGGGACCGTCTAACGCCGGGATAAACATGTTAAAAATGCAATTTACATAAACAGAATCGCATAATAGAGTTAGATGCGTCATAACTAGCATATTATCATAGCTACATACATTTAAAATAACTAAATAGTATTTACTGTCTCGACCCTTACTTCGTGGAATATGCTCATATTAGTGTTTTTAAATGAAACTCACGGTCTCTAGTTAATTCCACAATATAATAAAAGTTATTGAAAATTCTAAAAAATTGACAATTGTTTCGATAAATCAATATCATTGACAATGATATTGATTTATTGAAACAATTGTCAATTTTTTAGAATTTTCAATAACTTTTATTATATTGTGGAATTAACTAGAGACCGTGAGTTTCATTTAAAAACACTAACTAAATGGTGTCAAAACAATAATATATTGACACATTAAGAACTATCCCCGCCCAATAAATAAAAAAAACTCAATAAATAAATAGTTTCAACCTCTATATTTACCTTTGCCTATTCCTATGGACTTTCTCCTTTCGCTTTCTCTCTTCTAAAACTCGATAGAAGACTTTCCATTCTTCCTTAATGGAAATAATACTCAAAATGCGAGGTATTGGAGTGACATAAATCCTCACATGTTTCGTGAAAAAACATACACAGTTCCCATTGAAAGTAAATGTCTGGGCATGTATTTTGGGAAACCACATAGTCGGGTCTCTTTTTTCGAACTCTAATTTAACCGGTGAAGTATATCTCGAGATGTTAGAATGCGCAATTAATTCTTCAAATTCTGGAAGACAATCCAGATGAATTTGGTAACTTAGAAATAACGTTCCTACAAGATGGTGCTCCTGCACGCTATGTAAGACGTTATCTAGATGAGGAATATCCTGGTAGATGGATTGGACGACGTGGTTCAATAGAATGGTCGGCTTGGTCACCGGACCTAACAGAAAGTAGATGTAGCACATTTTGAACAATGATTATAAGAATTTGTTCTTAAATATTTATTAATTAAAAACGAAAATCAAAGATTTGTGTTTATTTCGTTGTCTAAATTCATTGATTTTTCAGTTATTTAACAACTTATATTAGAACAGTAAAAAGAATAAAATACGTGAAACAAAACATCCAAACCTTTATCAAATCCTCCTATAACGATAATATTCTATTTATGAATGTGTACTCATTGTAATTGTGATCAATATCACATTAAGAAAATCGTACTAATTTGATATTTTGATAGGGGACCGGATCTTGTGGATTTCCTTTAGTAATTTTATCCTTGGCACACTGATATTGATTGTACATACTTATTGCGTTATGAGTAAGGGCTAATAATTACAAATATTGCGCAAGAATATTAAACGAAAGCTAAGTTAATATTTATAATTATTGCTTCTACATACTTTCGAAAAAAAAATTTCACTAACTTTTTGTTAAATGATATGTTTTGATATTATCTTGTAACATTGAAATTTTTGTTCCCTATCTAAAAATATCCAAACTTCCTATTTGTCAAAATTATTCATTCCATGTGGTTGTTGCGCACTGTAGGTAAAGAGACGGTTGTTTTGACATGGATATTATTTCTTCGATGAATGACGGCATTCTTTTAAGGGAGCATGTAGGTTGTTTTCATTATATCAGTTTCTTATAAATCAAATCCTTGTTTCGGCATTTATAAAACAGACAGAACTTCCCACAGCGGCTCATTATTCCTCGCTATGGTTTTATTAATAAAACGAACGTTGAACTTGGCATTAAAACGTAAAAGATTTAATTCAAAAAGGGAATAAATCAAGAGCATTTATAAAAGAATAAAAATCTCCATAAATATTTTAATCAGAGACTGTTATTTACGTAACATGAAAATATAATTTTCAACGAATTTGGATGTATAAGAGAGGTATGTATGTAAAAATAATTAGACCGAGGATAATAAAAATAATATATACTAAAGTAAAACAAATAAAATAATAGCAATAAAAATAAAATCATTACGATTATAAATTAACTAACCATTAAATAAACTATTAAAACGTAAAACAAAGGTGGGGCGTTTGTCAGGAATAGCGCTCTCTCGAGATGACACATCTGAAAAGGAAACAAAATCCTGAGTAACCAGTTCATAAGAGATTTGGAAAATTAAGCAACAACAATAAAATTAACTGTCACAAAAGTCTAATATATCAATCCCGTATATTTATGGTTCATTATTAAAACCAGAACCTAATCAGAATAATATATTTAAAAGAAATGTACAAATAATACATAAGATAGTTCAAACGTCTCTCAGGTCATAGGTATTAAGGGCAAACTCGCGAAATACCTCTCTAAGAGCACAACATTTGCTAGTCCGGAGTATTTATCATGATAAACAGTGTTATAGGCCTTCACTAAGATACTAGGGGCAAACTCGCAAAGTATCCACTCCTTTCAACTAGCAAAGTACGAAGGGCAAACTCGCGACGTACCTCAAATTAATGTATTGTTTGTAAACTCAGATATCAAATTCATAAATTGTCAAACAGTTATTGTATATAAATATATGTATAAATATATAGATTTGTCAACATTAAAAGTCAAATATGAATTAGTTTAAGTTATAATAGCTTATCAAAACAATATATCAAAATTATTACAATCTATGGAAAAGGTTACTCTGTGAAAAACTCACCTATTTTACTGAAGCTTGTTCTTAATAAACTTTTACAATCACCACACTTTTCTCTGATTAAACTGAACTCTACTGTGTTAGATTTAATAATGATATGCCTTCTCATCAAGAAACCGGGAACTATGAAAAGGGGTGTTATAACCAATTTTGGTCTTTATTTCTTATGTGATATACAGCGTAAGATGCTATAACAACCACGGAAATGTTTAAGAATTTGGGGACGTGACTTTTACAAAATCTCATCGGCCCCAATATTGGTTTGTTTATGTTATCGAGATAAGTACCCTTGTTTCAGATTACTTCGACTAATTCTTCGTTATAGAGATTTTAGAATATACGTTAAAATTCAACCTTGAAGAATATGTTATGTTTTAAACTCACTTACCCTGACACATGTTGCTAAGATGTTCAATGCGTGCATTTTAAACATTTTCTGCGAATAAAAAAATCCCAATGGCACAACACCAATTGGACGGCTTATTTCAGTAAAGTTTTTGCATCAGATTCAAAACAAAAATAAACAAAATTTAAATTTTCTTAAATAAATGTTTTCATATACGTTTTAGAAAAAAGTGTTTCATACAAAAGTTGTAGATCGTGTTCTAAAAAAAAATCTCAGTAACTTTTTGGCATCAGATCAAAAACAAAAAAAATACGATTTTTTTTCAATTTTGACAGGCCGCCATTTTGTTACTACTGGGCCGATATAGTCCGTTAACGAACTCGTCCAAGGCCTTGGCCGAACCAATTTTTGTAGCGAGTTTGGTTTAGATCGGTTAAAAAATGCGCTCTCTATCGTGCTTACAAATTCCGTTATAACACATACATATATATATAAATTTACTCTCTACAATAGTCCTATTTCATTCTGAAATAAGCCTAAAACTAAGAAACAAAAACCGGAGCACATATTCAAAAGAAAAAAACGAAAACAATAGTAGAACCTTCGTTCTTTCCATTCCTTATTTTATCGTAAAAATGTCAACATCGAGGTACGTACCACAATAAAACTTAATTTAGAAATTTTATTCCTGCATGTGAATTAGAAAACTTTTTAATTGTTAATGTCTTCACTGTAAACCATCATATTTCAATTTAATTCCTTTTACTGGCAGGTAGTGCTGAACATAATAAAACATTATTTGAAAAAGCCTACTATGATAGGGGAAACGTTATAAGATATTTGTATTAATTCCAAGAAACCTAAACCCAAGAAAACTCCAAAAAAGATGTATGGAATGTGTGAAAATACTTTATTTGATAGCTGCCAGAATTATTATTCAAATGAGGTTAGATTGCAGGCAAAAAGCAGATATTATAGATCACAAACAATTCAAAAATAGACGGAATTTCATTGGATGAAACGATTTAGTAATAAAACATAGAACTGAATATCAATTGGATAATTTTTAAATAAAATTGTAAAGATGAAAGTAAACAGGATTATAAAAAAATATATAGGAAAGTTTGTTGTTGAGACGGTTTTGAAGGAGGGAAGTCAAAAAAAATATAAAAACTATTCTAAAAGACCTATTTTATATTCTAAAATTGAAAGATATTAACTGAAATAGATTGCAATCTATGAACTTAAAATTCTACTAAATCATTTGAGTACAATTTGGCAGCAAAACTATCTAAATTTATCGAAATTTTTTTGGTTACATTTATTTATATAATAAGTTTGTTTGAATAGAGAGGCCTGATCAGTCTCCTCTAAATTAAAATTGTATTATCTTTGTTTTGTTTTGAGTTCATTTTTAATTGTTATATGTATTAGATGTTTTCAAAATTAAAATTATTCAATTGATTTCTCATTTTCATTAAAAAAAATTTATATTAGTTACAATTAAAATTTACTATCTTTTTGTGATCATAAATATCAGATTTTTGTCAATAGTGTATAGTTCAATTTTATTCAATTACATATTTGATAGTTGGGCAAAAAAATTTCACATATTAATATAAATAAAATTTCTCGGCGCTATATGAACTCTACCTGAGATAGGAGTATTTACAGAAATACGGAAATTGAATATAAAATTGAAAAGGACAAGATTTATATTATTATAATATATTGAACTCATCACAACATCTAGAAGTGTTAGAAGGTACTGATGTGAGGGTTTCGTGTTTGTGGGGCAGGAAGTTGGTTAGAAATCACCAAAACATAGGAAATTATTTGTTTTTTATCATATTTGAATGAAGCTGAAGTGTATTGAATGTTGAGTGGATACCTATCATATCATTTATTTACTATAAACATTGAAATACTAAAATAATATTCAGAATATTTACCATGATGTCAACACTTTATTACATAGTTCATACATATATCGATATAAATCTTCATTAGATATAATAATCAGTTCTAAATTTGGCATTTACTTCATGGAGATTATCCAAAATTCAGAAAAACCTAAAAGAATGAATACAAATATTTAGATCATTATAATACATACGATTTAACAAGAATTTAGAAAAATTACCATTTTTAAGATTTTATTATTATTATGACGCAGAGAACTGTCAACCATATGTGAACGTCAAAATTATTTTCAAAGCATGGAATGCTAGCGACAGAATATTTTTGGCATGGGACTATATGTGTTTCTGATGGGTATTTTAGCGTTATGACGAGACACAGCACACAAATATTTTAATTAAATAGAAATTTCAGGCCGAGTTTATATTGAACTCTAATTGTGAAAGAATTCTGTAATATATGGAAAATGATTGCATATGTATTTCAGAGTAATTAGTAAGAAAATATAGTTAGATAATTAATTTTGTCCATGACAACGGAAAGAAAAAACAGTTTGTTGATTTGAAGCGATCAGTAGTATGTGGTGTGATATTGTTGAGGGAGGACATATGTTAAGTAAAGAAAATATAAGTGTAGTCCTCATATAATTAAAAGAAAAGTATATAAAGAAATTGAATAAAGTTAATGAAATAATTTGAGAAGATTTGAAAGATAAATAAAGGAACATAAGACAAGTAATTAAAATAGAGGCTGTAGAATAATAAAAGATACCAGATAGTATCATTTAAAAAGATATTTAAAAGAATTAAACCAGATTGTGAAAGAAGAGAAGATAAATAAAAGTATAAAGTGTATTAATAACGAGAAATTCAAGATTTTACCTGGAGGAGTGGTGTCTAGTCGAAGTCCAGCGGGAGGAAAAGCAGTAGACACAATAACACAGTCGTGGTGTTAGCTGTGAAGGTTAGTGCGTCTTTTATTGGTTAAACAATTTAAAATTTTATGATTTGGCGATTTAAAACATATTAAATTCTCGTAAAGGTACTAATTTATGGCGTTTATTAGATTTTAGTTGTTTGTTCTACTATTTCGATTTTAAATTTGTTTATATCGATACATGTATTTCTTTTCCGATTTCCACCACAATTTTGATAATATATAATTACAGTGTTCGTCATTTTCGTTTCAATACCCTATATTGAAAACAGGAAATAGTTATTCCATTAATTTCAAGTGTCAATTCTACAAACAGGCATAGGATTGATAACATAGGCGTCTCAACATAAATTTAGACAAGATATAATTTCTATTTTAAATAATAGACAGAAACAAATAATTCATTATTAAACTATATAAAACAAAATAATAAATTACATAAAAAAACTTTATGCCTGAACTCAAAGAGATTAAGGAGTACTCATGCTCGACTTGATATATTTACCCTGAGCTATAAATAAACAAAAATAATTATAAATTATCGCCGCAACAATTAATTTGAGCTAGCCGAACCACCATTAATTGAACCTACAATTAAAAAATTATTTATAAAACAAATATATTATAATATATATACATATGGGAAAGTAGTTGGTTGCCGAAACTAGTTAGCATAAACTTTTTCTTTTGCCGCATATATTTATATAAAACGCTAGTCTTTGCTGACAGTTAAGAATAAAATTCTTATTAGTTGTTATCTAAGCTTTCGGAAAAGTATATTTCTATCATCAGGGATACTACAAATAGAGCAAAAAGCAATTATTCTCAACACAATCAATTAAGAGGTAATATTTTAATTACATGTAATGCGAGATTGTTTTCCTTTATGTAGAACATAAGATTGAAGAACTCAATATATGGATCCAGTCAGGGGAAAGCAACATTCGAACATGATAATAATAACATTGAAATTGTTGTAAAATGATAATTACAAGAAGAGAACATATATATGAAATTAATAACATAAAAATTACTAAAATAATCAATTCACACAACCACAAGATAAAACGACGCTGCTAGGTTAGAACTGGAAATATTTCCTCTAAAGCGAAATGATTGATGAACAACTGTTGAAGTTAGCTATCAACTTGAATTTGCGAATGTAAGAGCAGTGCACTAGTTCTATTTACCAACGCCAATAGAACCGGCAAGGTCAAGGGTTCAGGACTTTTCAATAGGGATAGAAGTAGATACTTTCTAAAACTCAACTCAATATGAAATTCAAACAGTATGACAACTTGGAATGTAAGCAATTCACTTGTTATCAATTGTATTCAACAGAGAGATTTTAAATGATCAATATTAAAAATATTAAGAAACACTGGTGTTGACCAACACAAATACTACTGAGTTGATTGTTAGCAGCGTGGTGTTGTTATTGTGTGCAAGTTGAAAAGAGTTTAAGTTGTGTCAGTTGTGACTATTATCCAATGACAATAAATGATTGATATCAGTCTTTTTATTTATGAAATTAGATTGCGAGAAGAAGGCCATCTCTAAGAAGGTTCTCTTGGATTTGTGTGACTTAGTCGCCAGTGCCCTCACTGATTCAAAATACATTTGATAGTCTTAAGTGTTCACATGCTCCGAGAGGGCGCACCTTTCTGGATGCAACCTGCAATCACTCTTATGGGAGACTATACGGCTAGAAAATGATCTGATAGTCTGACCAATATAATGTTTATCACAATCACGACAAGGAATACTATAGATGACATTAGTACAAGATGTTACAGGATTTTTGTCTTTGACTTTTCAATAAACTGATCTAATCGTCAATGTTTGCAATCGTAAAACTGTTTAAACCTTTATATAACCTGGAAAGTCTAGGTGTGATGTCTCTTATATAAAGTAGGGTAGTAAATATTGGTTTAGTTGGATCCTCACCAGAACCACCGTCCACTTGGGCTGTGTTAGGATGGCTATCGATAGCTTGTACATCTATGGTAGCCAAAGTACTAAATAATAACTTATTAAGTAATGCTCTAGGATAAGAATTATCCAAGAATGAGGTGTAAAATATTTAAATTTTTGTTATGAAAAATGGGGTTTGAAATTCGAAGAACTCTATTTTTAATCTGTTTTACCAGATTCGCCTTTGTGGAGTGTTTGTGATAGGAGTGATTGAATTGAATTCAATTTAGTACTTAACTTCAACTGGTGGTATCAGTGGACGGCAATTGTCTATAAATCGTTTCCGTTTTAGAGGGGATGTGTCCAATTCTATCTAATCTAGTGGCTTCAATTTATTTTGATTATTTTAGTGATTTTTACGTCATAAATCTAATATAGATGTTGCGTTCTTCTTGTAATTATCATTTTACAACAATATTAGTGTTATTATGATTATTTTTGAATGTTGATTTCCCCTGACTGGACCCATGTGTTGAGTTCTTCAATATAATGGTAAACATAAAGGAAAGCAATCTCACATTTGATGTAAGTAAAATATCTCCTTTTTAATGGAATTTAGAACAATTGCTTTTTTCTGCATTTGTAGTGTCCCTGATGTTGGAAAGAAACGTTTTCGAAAGCTTGGATAACAACCAATAAAGAGTTCTCTTTTTTCCAATTGCTGCATTCCCCAATATTTCTGAAATTTGTTCCCAACTGTCAGCAAAGACTAGCGTTTTATATATGTATATGTTGTATATATATATATATATATATATATATATATATATATATATATATATATGCACAGACTACAGTTTGGGTACGAAAACATCAACCCACACGACAGTTTGAGGACAAGTGGTCAGTTTCGGGACGGTCCCGAAACTTTTACCGTTCATCTTCCATACAGTTTGGGTACAATGTCCCCAAATTACAGTGTGGATAATTTAGAGATTAGTTATCGTACATTTTCAGCCCAAATGTAACAGTGAATTTTAAGAAAATATATATGAACCACTGGATGTTGGTTCCCATCAAATATATCATAAAAAATATAATGTTATAGTTGCAGTAGGGCTCTTGGGTCTAGCATACTTCCATATTTGATAAAAAAAATTTAAGGGCGGGAGTGGGGGTGACTTTGTGAAATACTTTGATTTGATAATTTTCACGGGAATGTATTGATGGATGATTATCTTTCATTTTATCCTAAATCAGTCATCCCCCACCCAACCACTAAGAGCGGGGGTGGGGGTGACTTTGTAAAATAGTAATAAAAATAAATTATTGAATTTGGAATCAAATTGTACCTAGTTTTTTACGTATACACCTGGAATTTCATTTTGATGGCTTTTTTTATAAAGTTATGCAAAAAAAATGTTATCAAAAAATTGATTATTCAATGGTGTAGAGCTCTCGGGTCTAGCATACTTCCATTTCCAATTTCACAGCAATGTATTGATGGATGATTATCTTCCATTTTAAACTGAATCAGTCACCCCCCACCCACCCCCTAAGGACGGGGGTGGGGGTGATTTTGTAAAATAGTCGTAAAAATAATTTTTGAATTTGGAATCAAATTCTACGTAACCTTTAACGTATACGCCTAAAATTTCATCTTGATAATTTTTTTTTATAAAGGTATTCAAAAAAATTGTTATCAAAAAATTGATTATTCAATGGTGTAGGGATCTCGGGTCTAGCATACTTCCATATTTGATAAAAGAAAATGTTTCACGGGAATGTATTGATGGATGATTATCTTCCATTTTAAACTGAATCAGTCATCCCCCACCCACCCCCTAAGGGCGGGGGTGGGGGTGATTTTGTGAAATAGTCGTAAAAATAATTTATGAATTTGGAATCAAATTCTACGTAACCTTTTACGTATACGCCTAAAATTTCATCTTGATAAATTTTTTTTATAAAGGTATTCAAAAAAAATGTTACCAAAAAATTGATTATTCAATGGTGTAGAGCTCTCGGGTCTAGCATACTTCCATATTTGATAAAAAAAATTTCACAGCAATGTATTGATGGATGATTATCTTCCATTTTAAACTGAATCAGTCATCCCCCACCCACCCCCTAAGGGCGGGGGTGGGGGTGATTTTGTAAAAAAGTCGTAAAAATAATTTTTGAATTTGGAATCAAATTCTATGTAACCTTTTACGTATACGCATGAAATTTCATCTTGATAAATTTTTTTTATAAAGGTATTAAAAAAAATGTTATCAAAAAATTGATTATTCAATGGTGTAGGGCTCTCGGGTCTAGCATACTTCCATATTTGATAAAAGAAATTGTTTTACGGGAATGTATTGATGGATGATTATCTTCCATTTTAAACTGAATCAGTCATCCCCCACCCACCCCCTAAGGGCGGGGGTGGGGGTGATTTTGTGAAATAGTCGTAAAAATAATTTATGAATTTGGAATCAAATTCTACGTAACCTTTTACGTATACGCCTAAAATTTCATCTTGATAAATTTTTTTTATAAAGGTATTCAAAAAAAATGTTACCAAAAAATTGATTATTCAATGGTGTAGAGCTCTCGGGTCTAGCATACTTCCATATTTGATAAAAGAAAATGTTTTACGGGAATGTATTGATGGATGATTATCTTTCATTTTAACCTAAATCAGTCATCCCCCACCCACCCCCTAAGGGCGGGGGTGGAGGTGATTTTGTAAAATAATCGTAAAAATGCTTTTTTGAATTTGGAATTAAATTCTACGTAATCTTTTACGTATACACCTAAAATTTCATTTCGACATTTTTTGTTTATAAAGATATGCAAGAAAAATGTTATCAAAAAATTGATTATTCAATGGTGTAGGGCTCTCGGGTCTAGCATACTTCCATATTTGATAAAAGAAAATGTTTTACGGGAATGTATTGATGGATGATTATCTTCCATTTTAAACTGAATCAGTCATCCCCCACCCACCCCCTAAGAGCGGGGGTGGGGGTGATTTTGTGAAATAGTCGTAAAAATAATTTTTGAATTTGGAATCAAATTCTACGTTACCTTTTACGTATACGCCTAAAATTTCATCTTGATAAATTTTTTTTATAAAGGTATTCAAAAAAAATGTTATCAAAAAATTGATTATTCAATGGTGTAGGGCTCTCGGGTCTAGCATACTTCCATATTTGATAAAAGAAAATGTTTTACGGGAATGTATTGATGGATGATTATCTTTCATTTTAACCTAAATCTGTCATCCCCCACCCACCCCCTAAGGGCGGGGGTGGAGGTGATTTTGTAAAATAATCGTAAAAATGCTTTTTTGAATTTGGAATTAAATTCTACGTAATCTTTTACGTATACACCTAAAATTTCATTTCGACAACTTTTGTTTATAAAGATATGCAAGAAAAATGTTATCAAAAAATTGATTATTCAATGGTATAGAGCTCTCGGGTCTAGCATACTTCCATATTTGATAAAAAAAATTTTCACAGCAATGTATTGATGGATGATTATCTTCCATTTTAAACTGATTCAGTCATCCCCCACCCACCCCCTAAGGACGGGGGTGGGGGTGATTTTGTAAAATAGTCGTAAAAATAATTTTTTGAATTTGGAATCAAATTCTACGTAACCTTTTACGTATACGCCTAAAATTTCAGCTTGATAACTTTTTTTTTATAAAGGTATGCAAAGAAAATGTTATCAAAAAATTGATTATTCAATGATGTTGGGCTCTCGGGTCTAGCATACTTCCATATTTGATAAAAGAAAATGTTTTACGGGAATATATTGATGGATGATTATCTTTCATTTTAACCTAAATCAGTCATCCCCCACCCACCCCCTAAGGGCGGGGGTGGAAGTGATTTTGTAAAATAGTCGTAAAAACGCTTTTTTGAATTTGGTTTCAAATTCTACGTAATCTTTTACGTATACACCTAAAATTTCATTTTGACAACTTCTGTTTATAAAGATATGCAAGAAAAATGTTATCAAAAAATTGATTATTCAATGGTGTAGAGCTCTCGGGTCTAGCCTACGTCCATATTTGATAAAAAAAATTTCACGGAAATGTATTGTTGGATGGTTATCTTCCATTTTAACCTAAATCAGTCATCCTCCACCCACCCCCTAAGGGCGGCGGTGGGGGTGACTTTGTAAATTAGTCGTAAAAATCGATTATTTTTAAAAAAAATGAAATCCCAACAACGTCATCGTTTTCATAGAATTTTTCTATATACGGTCCTAAATTTTCATAATTTGATCTTGAACTTGAATTTTTTCTCAGGTATTGACAAAATTTCAGAGAAAAATTTTCGGGATGCGTGAAATCTCAAAAAAACACATTCAAAAAAAAATTCTCCCTCGGGGGTGGTCTTTTTGGGTATTTTTGGCAAAATGAAATTCCAACGACGTCATCGTTTTCCTTGAATTTTTTTATGTACGGTCCTAAATATTCATAATTTTATCTTAAACTTCATATTTTTCTCAGGTATTGACTTTGACAAAATTTCAGAGAAAACATGGAAAGTTAATTTTCGGGATACGGCATATAGGATGCGTTATGTATTTGTTTAATACAATGATTTCCAGCAGAGCGGAAACTGACTGAAACAGAATTCCAAAAAATTAAGTGTTCGTTATGCCATATGCTTCTTTACACACGTTTAAGATAAAATTATGAAAATTCGTCGTTGGAATTTCATTATTTACAAAAATAAGTGTATCCACCCCCCAAAAAAAACACCCCCGAGGGGGAATTTCTTTTGAATGTGTTTTTTTGAGATTTCACGCATCGTATATGCCCTATCCCGAAAATGAAGTCTCCATGTCTTCCGGTTTTTTATATAACAGAGTGTCCCCAGATCTAAAATCATCGCATTTTCTCTGAAAGTCAATACCTGAGAAAAATTTCAAATTCAAGATAAGATTATGAAAATTCAGGACCGTACATAAAAAAATTCTATGAAAACGATGGCGTCGTTGGAATTTCATTTTTTCGAAAGATAATCAATTTTTACGACTATTTTACAAAGTCACCCCCACCCTCGCCCTTAGGGGGTGGGTCGAGGATAACTCATTTAGGAAGTTTGCTAGACCCGAGAGCTCTACACCATTGAATAATCAATTTTTTGATAATTTTTTTTTGCATAACTTTGCATAACAAGATGAAATTTTAGGTCTATACGTAAAAAAATTTTACGACTATTTTACATAGTCACCCCCACCCCCGCCCTTAGGGGTTGGGTGGGGGATGACTGATTTAGGTTAAAATGGAAGATAATCATCCATCAATACATTGCCGTGACTTTTTTTATCAAATATGGAAGTATGCTAGACCCAAGAGCCCTACTCCAACCTGCAAAGTTGTATATATGAGAGTTTATCTAAATGCTTTATGGGAAATTGCTGTTTAGAGTGCTAAGAATAAATTTTTCAAATGTCCCTGAATAAGATTTTCTAGAAACACTATTACAAAAATCAAAAAATAGCTAACTTCAAAAATAGTGAAATTAAACAAAATGTGTCATTTAACTTCTTAATTGTAATGCTCGACATTTTTTTTTCTCCTTTTATTATTTCAATTTCTATCATTGTTTTTTGCTCTAATCACAAGACAACACTGATCTTGCAACGTGGAATACAGGACAGTGCAATGTTTTCTGGCATTTATGAAATAATTTGCAAATACAAAAGCGCGAAAATGTTACAATCACGATTATTTATAAAGTTCATCGAAAAAGATAATCGCGATACCGACAAATTCGCAAGCATCTAAATAATTGTTTGCAACGTCAGACACGCGAAAGTGGTACATTCAGATATTTTGAATAATTGTTCGTAAAGCCAATAACGCAAAATTGTGAGTTTGTCATGGATAATATGGTTCATTTTAAGACTTATGGTGCACTTAGGTCAAAACGGCCAATTTTGCACATTCATGGTTTTGGCATTGGACCGACGATATTTGAAAGATAAACATGTGTAAGAAATAAAACATTTCTAATGTCTACCATTTATTTGTTTTAAGTTCTTCAAATATATTTAGTGTAACCCCTTTTGTTTATTTAATCCAGTATTAGCCCAATTGCGGTACATCAGTAAGGAACTGGCTTAAGCATTGGTGGTACTCAACGTGTTAAATCAGATATATTTTCACAAATTATTTATGTATCAAGCAGAGCTTTGTTAATATTTTTTTGCTGAAGGAAATAAGGCATTTTATACAAAGCCGTTTTGATTCCCAGTAAGCAAAATAATTACTTGTTTTCCTCTCGAGCACAGCGCATTTATAAGACACAATTCAGTTAATTGTCGGCCTAACCGCATTAAACGACATCGTGAGTGTCGGACCACGTTTCATCTAAATAAACATATTTCTATTACTTTCCCTATAACTTAAAATCTGACTCAAACAATTATGACATGACGAAGTACCACAATACGGGGCGATTCCATAACACGCATTCGACTATCTAATTTTTTATACTTATCGTAAAACCACGCTCTATTAAAATTGGTCGAAGTGTTTCTAATGATGTATATTTAAAATATTCAAAACTCTTGCATTTTATTAAAAATAATTTTTAATGTTGAGACTTGATTTTCTTTGTACGTATTGTAAACCGTTCGTTGAATCACATCTTCAGATGAACTGTCTACCCGACGACTGACGATAAGCTTTCGTTTTATATCGTGTTCAGTCACAACACCTCGTTTAATTACTAAATAAATTGTGGAATAAGTAATTTTCGGTAACTTGCTTATTCTTTTAATTATTTCATCTTGAGTTGAATTGACATACTTAGCTTTTAAGCTTGATTACATATTTAAAATTACTTGTTGAAAATGAATATGCAAATCTCCACTTTCAAATTCCCGAAATTGTGTCTCATTGTTATTAATTAGAATTGCATTACTAAGATGTATTTCATCATTAACTTGGATAATATCATAACTTTGAATTACATTATTAGCAGGAATTTCATTGTTAATGTGAATTACCCCAAAAGGTCTCCAGAAAACCATTGCACAAAACAAATCAAAGACAACTGTATATAAAATAATTAAACCGCATTCAATAAAAATCTCCTGAAGAATATTGAGATATTAATCTGAAAACGGCGCGCGCTGTTGCTCTTTAAAAAAAATGTTATCTTCTTTTTCATAAAGTAATTACGACCTATACTCCAACACCTCTGCCGACGACCGGCGATTTGAAGAATGCTTTTTAGCTACGTTGATATTCAAAAGTAAGATGAGCTTTCCGTAGCTTGTAAAAACTGACCACCGATATGTATTGATAAATTTATCGGTATTACTTAGTATCTACTTAAAGCGCTTATTAACGAAATATCGCAGTGCCCTGGTAAAATGATATTTTTTATACTGACTTTGGAAGAGGTATAAGTATTTTTCTAAAAAAGTCAATTAAAATTTGTTGTTCAAATCCACGCCACATAAACATTATTTCTGAAGGTACAGATCATCCCACCCAATTATTTCTTGCCATCATCGATAGATTATGATTTTTGGTCGAGTTATAACAATGCCAAGCGAGTCAAAAATTTTAGAAATCAAACCTAATATTTGTGTTTTAGTTAAAATATCTTAATTATGTTTATCACGGGTAACTACATGCTCAAGGTCTTCTCCTATTGTATTCCAGAATATTCTCAATGTTTTAGAACTATCATTTTCAATAAAAACGAACCCAGATTGATAGAAGAACTACCCTCCAAATTTTGTACCACACAATTCGAATTTCATTTTCTCAAATTAAAACTTAATGTTTGAGAAATTTTCTTTGCTAAAATAATCAGTTCAGATTCCGACCTTTTACATCTGGTTTATCCCAATTATTACTCGATATTTCTTTTAAAACAACGGGTCGCTATGAATGAGGCCGGACCTGCTCGCTATGTTACTAAAATTCTCTTATCTGTACGATTCTCGACCTTCTAAAGTCTCGCAAAAAAGGGTGCTTTTTGTTAGAGAAAAAAAGTTTAGTTTTCAAGCATGAAGATGTTTCTAGTTATTAATGTATAATTCGTTTGTGTACACAAATACACTGTAGTTTTTAGTTTATCAATTCAGTATTTTTCCTATATTAAATCAAACAGTAGTTAGTGCCCGACGTTGCGTTATATAAATGCTAAAAATTAGTCTCCAAACTATTTGGGATGTATAAGAATCAGCTGGAACTGTTGTACAAAAACAGTGTATAATAAAGCTACATAGCATGATAAGGAGTTTTGAAATAGGTGATATTTTATAATCGAGCACTGTTCCAACAGTTTCAACCCATACTTTCTGGAATCTATTCAAGCTGTTTTGAAATAACACTATTTATGGATTTCGATTAAAAATTGCTGAACAACTGTTTATTTTATAGAAAATTCGATCTCACATTTGAGAATGTTGACTTTACTGAATACTGTGCTTATCTATTATAAAAAAGTTCCTAGTATGTATGCATTTACTATAGATGAAGGGCCTTGCCAAAGTTTAAAATCGTGTTTGTTTACTATTTACGTTAACTAACTTAGAATTTTGAATACTATTGAAATTAATAATTAAATTCAATTAACTGTCTTGACTCTTACTTCGTGGAATCTACTCATATTACTGTTTTAAATGAAACTTCTGTTTCTAGATAATTCCACAATATATTGAAAAAATGTTAAAAATTCTAACAATTGTCAAATTTCTTAGAATTACGAATCTTCAGCTATATACAATAATAATATGACTTGGGTGTAGAATGTTAAAAGTTATAAATGATTAGATTGGAATCGCTCTATTCTAAAATTATCAATCGACTGTTGAAGCTCCTGTGAAAGTACTCTTGTTCTTATAGATAATGCTAGAATTATTTTAAATATTCCGCTAAGGAAACCAGCAGATCAGTATCGGTTTGTAATAATTATATCTGTGAGATAACTGGACGATCCCAATAATAGTATATTATTTTATATGTAGGAAAAGTGATACTTTTCATGACGCGCTCGTGTTCAACAGTCGAACGAACGGAGTGAGGCTGGTAATAGAGAGCAACTCATGAAAAGTAGCTTTTCCTCCAAATAAAATATGCTGTTTTTTCTTCAAATGTCGACAAATTAATGCAAAAACGTCTCTTTTTGATAGTAATAATTTTTAAACATAATTGGGTTCGCAAGGCGGTTTAGACCGGTGTCGGTGAGTAGGAACAGGTTGTTGCTATAGTGATGTAACATAAAGCTGTCAGTGGACACTGTCAACAATATTAATTTATTTTTCACAATTATTGCGTCTACGGCTGCTTTTCTATCTATGTTGCTATGATAACACTTTTCCCTCCGCTGGCGGGAAAGTGAAAACTAAAGCTCCGGCCGAGGAAAAATGAAACGCCTACACAGTCGAAAACTGACAGATTTACTGACGTTTGAAGAAAAAATAAGTTTTCTTAGACTCTCTCAGAAAGTTTAACTACACATAGTTACTTAAAAGTGTCCTCTAAATGTAGATTTTTTTCATTTCTTGCAGCACTAAATAGACTGTTAAAGATTGTATATAACATGTGATCCTATTGTGGCCAACATTGAAGCGATCGTTTCTTATTAGATAGCAGCAGCAATTTTCTTAAAATTGTCTTAAAAAACTGGAAATCATTAATGAAGAGTATAACAATTCCCCGCGAGGTTTTGGTCAGTATATAACTCGAAAACTATTTGAAGTAGAAAATTGAAATTAGGCAGTTATAAACCGTAGTATTACACATTTCAAGCAAGCAGTTACTTTGCTGCAACGTCATGTTTCGGGTCACGTGGTATCATTTTTAAAAAACTTAATGAGACAACCTGAATATTGTTCCACCGCTGTAAAGGTATCTCTCATACTAATTCGGCGATACCTATTTTTGTGTGTCAGGTACTTAGAAACGACAAACAAATTTTTATAAGGTTTTTTATTTGAAAAACAAAGAGAGCTGAGAAACAAAAAACATATTCTAGTAACAGCTATTCTAGTTGTCAAAAGCTGTCAGCGTCAGTGAACAATCGGTCACTGTATTATTGTTGTTAAAAGTTTTGTGACTTGAAACTTACCATGCCTTTACGTTTCACTTATGACGAGTATGTCGATATGCTGATGATCTATGAAGAATGTGGAAAAAATACCAGACGAGCTAGAGATTTATATAGAAATCGTTTCCCCGACCGAACAACTCCAGGAAAAAATAATTTTACTTATGTAGAACAAAAATTAAGACACGGTTCATTTCCAACCGGAAAACATCAAAATTCTCCACGTTAGCCTATTCTTACGGAAGATAATATTATTAACATTCTTGCTTATATCCAAGTCAATCCCCAAATTTCAACTCGATGTCTGCAATAAGAATTAGGAATAAGTAAATCTACTATTCAGAGGGTGTTCAAGCAATACAAATATCATCTTTTAAAAATACATTTAACGCAAGGTCTAACTCCTGCAGATCCAGAAAGAAGTGTCAATTAAAATCGTAGAGGACCCTTTTTTCTTAAATAAAATATTGTGGAGCGACGAAAGCCGTTTTCACAATAACGGTATAGGTATCGTTAATAGATATAATTGTCACTACTGGTCGGCTGAAAATCCCAGCTGGACGCGAGAAACGTATTTCCAAACTATTTTGGGAATAAATGTTTGGTGCGGTTTGTTTAATGGACGCTTGATTGGGCCGTATTTTTATGAGGGGAATTTGACAGGCGAAAGGTATTTAGATTTTCTCCAGAATATTCTTCAACATTTGCTTGAGAACAATCCACTAAAAGAGAGAGCGACTATGTGGTGGCAACAGGATGGTACAACTCCTCATTTTTCTCAGCGAGTAACGTCACATCTGAATGTGTATTTCCAAGACAGCTTGATTGGGAGAAATGATACAATACATTGGCCGGCTCGTTCACCACATATAACCCTGTTAGATTTTTTTCTTTGGGGATATTTAAAAGGATTCATTTCTGTTACAGCTCCTACCGATGTAGATAATTTAAAAAACAGAATCAGAGCAGCTTGCCAATCTCTTACACCAGAAAGTATTGAAGCAGCATGCACAAGAAATTTACTTCGATTTGAATGCTGCATTAATGAAGGTGGACATAAATTTGAGCATAAACTGTAGTAAAAGTGTTATTGTTTTCCAATTCTTTTTGTTTTTCAAATAAAAAACTTTATGAACATTTGTTTGTCGTTTGTATATACCTAACACAAAAAAAATAGGTGTCGCCGAATTAGTATAAGAGAGACCTATACAGCAGTGGAACAATATACAGGGTGTGTCATTAACTTTTCTAAAAATTATACCACGTGACCCGAAACGTGACATTGTAGCAAAGTAGCTGATTGCTTAAAATGTGTAATACTACCCACAGTTTATAACTGCCAAATTTCAATATTGTAGTTCAAACAGTTATCGAGATATATACTGGCCAGAACCTCGTGGGACACCCGTATATAAAAAAACTATGACAAGCGGTATTTGTTTAATTAAAAAAATTAAAAACGTAAAAAGTTCTTTTTTTAATAAATTAACACGTTGAGTGCCGTATGTATCCAACACGGATACCCGAGATACGGTGCTTCCATCGCCGTATGTATCCGCGGCTGATACACAACTATTTCTGTTATTTCAGCCGCATGTATCGACGTTGGCTGCATGCCTTGCATATATCTCTATGGGGACTATCGCACTACGGCCTGGCATACCCAAAACCTTATTTGGCCTGTATATTTTATCCTTAGTTTTTTCAGGACATCATTTTTTCAGTTAGTGGTTTAGTGGGCCATACACATGAAAAATGGATTTGGCCTGATATACCCAATTTTCCGCTTCCACGGTAGCACTCAACGTGTTAAATATTAATTAATTAATATTTAATCTTAATAAATATAAGAAACGTCGTACATTATAATCTTTGAAAAAAAAATGTAGGTCATCAGTAATCCAATTTCGAAGAAATTTTTATTTTTCAGTGAATCTCAACCTTATTCAGTTATTGTTATTCATATTAAGATACACTTTTAATAGGTTAAGCACTCTTGGGAATGCCCTTAAAATTTATGGTTAGTAATGTTTATTGATAGAGGTAACAGTATTTACTCACGACAATTAAGAAGATTTATATTTAATTTACGTTTCAGAAAAACAAGAGTACAAATCTATATGACCGAAGATGATAATATAATATACAGTTTGAAATTTGATGGACGTGTTTTTGTGCGTCTTCTCGAAACTAGACTATCGTTAAATTGTTATTTGTCAGTTTTTTATAGTCTTCAGCATTCTGATTTTAAAATATTATTGAGTTTCCACTTTTAATAATAATGGCACAGTTTACTGAAAATACAACAAACAGTACTTTAAAGAATAATAAATTATTACTCTGAACAACTTGTTAGGACTGAATAATCCTGGAAACATTATTACTGATACCTAGTAATGTTCTTTTATTCCTGTAACTTATACCATATCTAAACGATTTTGTAAATATTATTTTCCACGGACCTTACATAGGTACTTCACCAAAAGGGATCTCAAATTATGCCCTAATTTTCTAAGAATTGATAATTTTTTTTGTAATAGCTTCATATAGTGCAATGAACAAAAGCCGTACCAAAAAAGATACAATACACCGATGCCACATTATAACGGCTTGATGTAATCGCTTATTGATACTCTATACTCTGTTTCGTGTTTATCGTTGGTAATTTATTAGTATTACTTTGAAAGGTCTTCAAAAAGGCGTCCGTATTCTTAATTATCAATGACTAATTAAATATGAAATATGTAACGGGTGCCCCAATAAGAATGGCTTTCGGCCATATATCAGAAACCGTTCATGGTACAGCTGCGAGTACAAAAAATGTAACAAAAGAGATAAAAAACTTGAGAAGCCAAATTTTTCAAAAGGCGGCGTAACAAAAGCAATCATTGCATTCTTCAAAAAATTCTGCGTATATGTACTTGATATTTAAAGTTTCAGTCTATCTACTTAAATAAGATGTGGGGGAGAATGGGAACTGTTATGAAAAAAACACCCATAACTCCGGTTCTTAACCGATTATTGCAAACTTAGTCATCTTGAAAACAGCTCTTTTCCACTAACATAAGAGTGAAAATTTGGACATAACCTAATGAGTAACTTTCAAGCGAGGGGCGCTAATTTTTTTAAAATCTAGTTATCTTTGGAAAATATTAAATAGGAGCATGCAATTTTAATCGGGATTATAAAAGTAGGCTTAATTTGTAACATAATGGCGAATACCGCATGCCAATATCTTTTCCGGTCCCGACATATCTTAAAAATTTATAAGTCAGTTGAAAACTAACAGCTTTAGAAGTGAAACTTATTATGTTACGCAAAAACTGTGAATGAGTGTACAAAAACTATTTACAATAAAAGACAAACAAAAGTAAATATTCTTTTTAAGAAATTATTTTATTAAATGTTCAAACAAACCACAATCTTGAGCCAAACTTTATTTTAATTCCATTGCTTCAAGTAAATGCATGAATATTTTAGAAATAATCAGATATACTTCTGTTCAACATTACCGACATTGTTGAATACATTAGCAGAATGGATTTATAGATGAAAGAAAAATTATATAGTTTACTGACGAAACCAGGTATCCAACCAACGACCTTTAGGTTTTCAGTCTAACGCTCTGCCGACGAGTCTATTTCGCTTAGTAATATCATGGAGTCTACTGATGTAACAGAAGGGGAGAACAACATTGCGTCTCTCTCACTGAGCTTAATTAAATAATAATTAGATAAGGACAAGGAGTTTAACAAATTTGTTAGTTTTACGAGTTTACTTTTACGCCAAAAATCCTGTAGTGTCCCATAAATTGTTTCACTTCATAAAGCGTAAATTTTAAGCATTCACCTATGAATATAGATTACCTACTATGGGGTAGTACGGAAAGGATTTTAACAATTTTGAAATAATTACAATTGACATTCCTTGCCCTAATAATAATAATTTCAATATTACTTTTAATCTGACTGTGAAACGGCGTTAAGGAAGTTAAAGTAGAAATATATGTATGTTTTTTTCCATGGCCCACTACTTCTTTTTATATATTTCCACTTTAACTTCCTGATCGCCGTTTCCCAATAACATCGAAATATTAATTGAAATTACCATTAATCAACTTTAATTCGTTCCAAATTATTAAAATATGTTCGGAACCTATAGCCACAGTAGGTAATCTATATTTAAAGGAAAATAATTAAAATGTATACGTTTTTTACGATATGTCGGGATAGGAAAAAGATATCGACATGCGGTAATCGGTATTCTGTTACTAATTAAGTCTACTTTTATAATTCTCGATTAAAATTGTATACTCCTATTTAATATTTTCCAAAGATAACTAGATTTAAAAAACAAAGTCATAGCGCCCTCTAGTGTGCATGCTACTCATTAGGTTATGTCGAAATTATTAAACTTATGTTGATGGAAAACAGATGTTTTCAAGAAGACTAAATTTGCAACAATCGGTTAAGTTGAACCCGAGTTAAGGGCGTTTTCTCATATCAATCTCCCCGTACACATTATTTGAGTAGATAGACTGAAAGTTTAATATCAAATATACGCAGAATTTTTTGAAGAATACGATGATTGTTTTTGTTATGCCCTTTAATTGAGTTAATTTTATGAAAGTTGGCTTTTTAATGTTTTTATCCAATTACGCCCTCTCGCGGTATACCGAAACTTTTGTTATATTTTTTCCCGCAGTTGTACTATTAACGATTTCTGATATATGGTCTAGAGCCACTTTTATTGGGACGCCCGTTACGTATGTAGTTTTTTTAACGAAAAATTTTGAACGCGGAAATCAATCAAACTTTAACAATTCGGTAGGTAGTGGAATGAATGGCAAAAGGTCAAAGGGAGAGCTATCTGTTTTTTTTTTTTAAATGAATTAAGGGTTATGATGTTGGTTGATTGAAATTTATATCCTCATGAAAAGTTTATTTGGATTAGACCGCAGGGCTGCCAGTTAGATTTTCATTTCATCAGTAAAAATCTTGTCAAAAATTGAGTAATTTCAATAGATTTATTTGATGCTATAGAAATTTCAAAAAAGTATAATGAACTAAACTTATGACCTCGAAAAAATATGTATTATTTGAAAACAAACTTTTCATTTAGAAACAAATAAAGTAAACATACAGTGTCCACCATGTTCGCTACATATGGGAACAATTTTTAGTTGTTGTATATAGGAAAATTTAATATATACGATCGATTCTGCATGGTCGATAATCCAAAATTACATCTTGACATCAGTTACATGAACACTTCATGGCCACAAATTGGAAAAATTCGACGTGGAAATGCGAAAAGTGAGGTTAGATGCCAAAATACCGAAAATTGTTATTTAGAAAAAGTGATTAAAATGATATTTTAGGAGTACGTACAAAAATTGAAGCAGAAACAAGAAAAAATAAGAATTATCTTATTTTTCTCCATTACGGTCTTCTGAAATGATATTGCCTCAATTTCTTTTTTGAAAGAGTTCAATTAGCACCGTATGTAATTTATAAACGTAAAACTATTCAAAATTGGTCATTAAAATCATTCCTAGAGAATTAAATGGAAATATTAGTTGAGCATTTGAAACTTTCCTGTAACAATACCTTGTCCAATGTTGTCAGTTTGTGAAGTTTAAAATAATTTAGTACTGATACCACAATTGAAAAGAACCGTTTTTGATATTTTCAATAAATATTTCATTAAATTATTAAAACTCATTAACTAGTCATAATAATAATAATAAATTGAATTAGTTTACCAACGTATTACTATTAGTGTTTTAAATGAAACTCACGGTTTCTAGTTAATACCACAATATAATAAAAATTGTTGAAAATTCTAAAAAATTGTCAATTGTCAACAATTGTCAACCGTGAGTTTCATTTAAAACACTAATATAAGTAGATTCCGCGAAGTAAGGGTCGAGACAGTTAATTTCATTAAGTTATTACTATTTATTGAAACAATATTCAACAGATTACCCACTAACTCATTACTAATAAATAACTTAATATTTCAAAACACAAATTCAAAATGTCCTCCATCTCGTTCCATACATTTCACCGTCCCGGAATTCGTTTCTCTTTGAATATTTCGGAGCGTACCTTGGTTAATAGCATATACGCAATCCCATATGCATTGTTCTAAATGTGCGACGTCTCTGAAGGGTGTTACTCGATAAATTTTGTTATTTGAATAGCCCCATAATAAAATGTCCAGAGGGCATAGGTCCGGGGACCGTCTTGTTGGAAATGAAGATTGGCTCGCTTAGCCAGTGGGATACCATCCAAAAATTTGGTTAATTCATTTTCCAACAAAGTTGAATAACGCCTGGCATTCAGGTTTTCTCTAAAGAAAAATGAACCAATAATTTGACAATTCCAAATTCCGCACCGTACATTAACCTTGAGTGGGAGTTTGTGTCTGCCCATCAACGACAGTTTTGTGAGCTTACTGTTCCATTTGATGTGAAAGTAGATTCGTCGGAAAATAAAACATTTTCTGTGAAATTTGGATTATCTTCTATAATTCAAAAACCGAACCGGACGTCAAAATATTTTTCTTCAGAACTTGAATAAATTTAGGCTTGCACGGGTGAAATTTGTTTGTCGCATTGTTTTGATTAAGATGCATATAGTTAATGTCGTATCAGTCATGTGATGGAAAAGACTTAGCGTTTCTACTTGTAGTTACCTTAAACTTCTTTAATAATTTTGCTACATTTCTAAAATGGACGTTTTTGCCAGGATATTTTTGGTTAAAAATATTAGCAGCTTCTCTTGAACATTGATAATTTTCTCCGCAAATTAGAACCAACTCTATTTTTTCTTCACGTGACAGTATAGAAGGCATTTTTAGTTATAGATAGATAGATAGATATAAAAATATCTTTGCAGAATGTGTAAATATAAGTAAACTTAACGAAAACGGAGAATTACGGATCAAATGCAACAATGATGTTACACGAGTATTCGTTTATGATTTTAAAGCCCACTTAGTTAATTTAAAACTTTGTATTGCGGCAAAGTATTTGAGAAAAATGGGTTCTAGGATGATGAAAGTATAAAACTAGGAATCGTTGTGAAATGTATGCAGACCTTTTAAAGATAATAAATTATCTTGTATTCATATTATCGCATTGTTTTTTTATAAATATTGTCCAAACATGAATCATTACGCTTATTAAATAATAATTATTAATGTAAGTTGTCATGTTCTGAAACTTTGATGAAATATTACATAAAAAAAATTAATATCGGCCCTTTTCAATTGTAATATCACAATTAAATTGTTTGAAACTGCACAAACTGACAAGATACAAAAAAATTTCACGCGTTCAACGAATATTTTCATTTTATTATATATGAATGACCTCAATCAATATTTCTGAATTATTTTACCCTCACACATTAAACATGGCGAAAAGTACGGATTTTTTTATTTTTTGTTTTTTTTTGCTCGAAATTTCATAAATGGCCCTAAAATATCATTCTAATCACGTTTTCCAAACAACTTTTTCGATATTTTGCCTCCATGACAGTGGCATCGTGAGTGACGTCAGAATGTCTTTTCAGATTAGCGACCATGCAGGATCGATGGCATACATTAAATTTTCCTATATCCTACAACTAAAAATGTTTGCCATATGTAGCGAACATTAAGGGGGATACGATATATTATACCTACCTACTGCTTCATTTTAAAAATAGTAATCACAAAATAAAGTTACGTAGATACTCATCAGGTACGAGTATATACAAAAAATAGAACGAATAGTAATGAACAACAAAAATACAAAACAAATAAAAAAACAAATGTAAGAAAATAACTGTTATAGGTATATAAAAAATCGATTTAAATCTGAATCTGATAAAGTATTATCCTTTTTTGGTATATACATATCATTAGTATGTGAATGTATTACTTCTTTTGTAAAGTTAGCATTAGTACAATTTGCTTTTCTCGACTGCAAATACATAATTTTGTGTGTGTAGATGTCTCACATACTAGTTGTGGCTAGTTTGTTTCTTTCGTTAGTTTTCATTAGATAGGTAGGTAATAAGAGAAATCTCTTAAATTAATTTAAACAGAGCGTTTGGAAATATCATGCGAGATATGATTAATTAAAAATTAATAATAATAATAAACAAGTGTCATAATTTTTATCATCAATATGCAAATCAGTAGATCTCCTGAAAATATAGTAAAACCGGCAACCATGTAAGACCGTTTCTATTTCAGATTTTATGAAAGACTAAAATATGTTATCTAAGTATGTTTTTATAATGTCTGCTGTGGAATCGCCGCCTTAATGTTTTTGCTAATAGCGGCGTTCTTATAGTTTTTTTTATTATTTCCAACATGCAGTTGTTGGGTTAAAAATATTTATACATATAGATTATTTTCTATAGAAACCACATAAATGCAATTATACCTTGAAAATAATATATTGAATTGAATTGTGATGGTGGAGCAAAATGTAAAAAATTCTTGTTTTTTACATTTTTCTCTTGGAATATTGAATTATATAGATACGTTATTTATAATCATTTAATGCAATACAACGTATTTTAAAAAAATAGCAGATAGTGTACACTTTGCCATTTCACTACCGAATTTTCAGAGCACACTCTGATAGATTACAGAAATCATCAGAAATGTATTCTGGACTGAGAAAGATGTGTCATATTTGCTGTACCTATGTGTGTACAGGAGCAATATTAATATTATCTAATACCTATGCACTATTTAGAATCAGTTGTCTTAGCGACGGGCCTGGCTCAGTGGCGGATCTAGGGGCGAGTGGGCCTCAGGACATTTCTTACAGGTACACTGAGTAACACGTAAAAAGTAAGAAAATTAAAACGTTTTCCATTCAGGACAAAAACTAATACAAAACGAAAACTTAAATTTTTTTGTATCATAAAAAGTGTCAAAACAAAAATATGTTTTATTCAGCTAGGTACTTAATTCCAAACCAATATCTAGATTGGTATTTTCCGTATTACATTGAAAGGAAATAAATGAAATACTTTATATAAAAACTAATAATAAACTAAAATCTAGAACTACGTTCTTTTTCTGACTTTAGTATTGACAAAGTAATCTATGAGATCTTTTAAATCTAACTTCGCTGTGATATTATATTCTACATTTAAAATAGATTGATCACGATCATTGTTGACCTAATGCAATTTCTTAACATTTTCAATTTACTAAAGGATCTTTCCAATTGCGCAACAGTTACGCACAGGTAGGGTAAAAAATAGAAGAAACATAACATAAACTTCAGGAAAATCAAGTTTCATATACGAATACTATTTGGAAAAGTTTCCTCTTCATATCTTTTTTGAAGTCATCTCTTTAACTAGTTCAAGTAACATATCAATATTGATTAACACCGTTAGTAAAAATTTCCCGATGTTTTCGAAATTAGTATTGTTGCAACAAATAATATTCATTTGATTGATTGCATAGCAGAAAACCTCTATTCAATTTGATTGGTATTGGTATCAATTGAATAGTAATATACCCGGACTTTGAAGTAATCTTCTCTATTATCAAATTGCTATTCCAAAGCAAGCTCAACAGCTGTGTTTATATCAAAATCAAACAAAATAACGTTAAGTTTAAAAGTTTTTTTCAAAATGAATGAGAAATCAGTGTGTACTGAGTGCAAGTCATCTTTCAAGCGAATATATGGGTTGCGGAAACAAGTAAAAATATTTCATGAGGGAAGACTTGATGATAAAGACTTACAACTTCAGTTGTGATATCTCCAAGAAAAATTTCAACCACAAGAATCATCTCCATAAAAAGACTCATGGCATTTTATCAGTAGATTCCTCAGAATCATCTCCAAAAAATGCAAAGAAGTGCCCTCTCTGTAGTTTCAAAAATTCGGCTAAAATACAATTACACAGTCACTTTAAGGAGAACCACGACATTGAAACGTCTACTGAAAACTTTGTTTTTGCGACAAAGGACGATTTTGAATCACGGAAAAATGAAATTGTATGATCTGATTTTAATAAACTTGCACATGCTTTTCTTATTCAAACTGTGAACGTGTTAGTAATACAAACTGTCTATGGTTTTTAAAATTCGTTTTAGAATATGATTATGATTGATGTTAAGTATTATACTTTTTTAAATTAAGTATTACATTGTTACCACTTTTTTCATATTCTACACATGGATGCATTTTTATTTTATTAACATCAAACTAACATACTTCCATATTTGATGAAAAAGAATTTTTCACGGGAATGTATTGATGAATGATTATTTTCCATTTTAATTTAAATCAGTCATCCCCCACCTACCCCTTAAGGGCGGGGGTGGGGGTGACTTTGTAAAATAATCGTAAAAATAAATTTTTAAATTTGGAATCAAATTCTACGTAATTTTTTACGTATATACCTAAAATTTCACTTTGAAATCTTTTTTTATAATGTTATGCAAAAAATTGATTATACAATGGTGTAGGACTCTCGGGTCTAGCATACTTCCATATTTGATAGAAAACAATTTTTCACGGGAATGTATTGATGAATGATTATCCTTTATTTTAACTTAAATCAGTTATCCCCCACCCAACCCCCTAAAGGTGGGGTTGGGGGTGACTTTGTAAAATAGTTGTAAAAATAAATTAGAATTGGAATCAAATTCCACGTAATATATTACGTATACACCTAAAATTTCATATTGGTAACTATTTTTTATAAAGTTATGCAAATAAAATGTTATCAAAAAATTGATTATTCAATGGTGCAGGACTCTCGGGAAGTATATATTTGATAAAAACATTTTTTTCACGGGAATGTATTGATGAATGATTATTTTTCATTTTATCCCAAATCAGTCAAAATGTTTCACGGAAATGTATTGATGAATGATTATCCTTCATTTTAACGTAAATCAGTCATACCCCCCCCCCCAACCCCTAAGGGCCTGGGATGGTGACACGTTTTATTGAATATCTTTGGCAATAATGAAGAAAAAATATGAAAATTGGTATACATACTCAAAAAAGGGTTTATGATTCGATGACACACTCAAAATCACCCCAACCCTAATATTTCCCAAACACCCGCCCCCTCTACCCTTATGGTATGAAATAAGCGTGTAATCATTTTTTAATTTGAATTTTATTTTATTAAATATACTTATGCCAAATAGTAAATTTTAATTCTTATTCGTAAAGCCGCAATAGCGATTTTTATTTTCATTAAAAAATCAATTTTTTTATTACATTTTTTTTGCATAACTTCATAAAAAAAGTAATCGAAATGAAATTTTAGGTGTATACATAAAATATTACGTGAAATTTGATTCCAAATTCAAAAATTTATTTTTACCACCATTTAACAAAGTCACCCTCGCCCCCGCCCTTAGGGGATGGGTGGAGGATGACTGATTTGGGATAAAATGAAAAATAATCATTCATTAACACATTCCCGTGAAAAATTTTGTTTAGTAAATATGGAAGTATGCTAGACCCGATAGTGGTGCACCATTGAATAATCAATTTTTTAATAACATATTATTTGCATAACTTTATAAAGAAAAGTTATAAAAATGATATTTTAGCTGTATACGTGAAACATTACGTATAATTTGATTCCAAATTTACAAAGTAATTTTTACGACTATTTTACACCCCCGCCCTTTGCGGGTGGGTGGGGGATGACTGAGTTAGGTTAAAATGGAGGTAATTCATTCATCAAAACATTCCCGTGAATTTTTTTTATCAAATATGGAAGTATGCTAGACCCCATTTTTCTTGCATAACTTTATAAAAAAAATAGTTACAAAAATTAAATTTTAGGAGTATACGTAAAAATTGATTCCAAATTAAGAAAATTCAATTTTACGACTATTTTACAAAGTCACCCCCAACCCCGCCTTATGGGGGTGGGTGGGAGATGACTGATTAAGGTTGAAATGAAAAATAATCATTCATCAATACATTCCCGTTAAATTTTTTTTTTACCAAATATGGAAGTATGCTATACCCGAGACTCCTACACCTTTGAATAATCAATTTTTTGATAACATTTTTTGTGCATAAATTTATAAAAAAAAGTTATCAATATGAAATTTTAGGTGTATAAGTAAACAATTACGTGTAACTTGATTCCAAATTAAGACATTTATTTTTACGACTATTTCACAAAGTCACCCCCCCCCCCGCCTTTAGGGGATGGGTGAGCTCTGACTGATTTAGGTTAAAATGAGAAATAATCATCCATCAATACTTTCCCGTGAAAAATTTTTTTCTATCAAATATGGAACTATGCTAGTCCCGGGAGTCCTACACCATTGAATAATCAATTTTTTATATCATTTTTTTGCATAACTTTATAAAAAAAGTTATCAAAATAAAATTTTAGTAGTATACGTAAAAAATTACGTGTAAATTGATTCTAAATTAAAACATTTATTTTTACGACAATTTTACAAAGTAACCCCCACCCCCACCTTTACGGGGTGGGTGAGGGATGACTGAGTTAGGTTAATATGAAAAATAATCATTCATCAATACATTCCTGTGAAAAATTTTTTTCAATCAAATATGGAAGTATGCTAGATCCGAGAGTCCAACACCATTGAATAATCAATTTTTTGATAACATTTTTTTGCATAACTTTATAAAAAAAAGTTATCAAAATGAAATTTCAGTAGTATACGTAAAAAATTACGTGTAATTTGATTCTAAATTAAAACATTTATTTTTACGACTATTTTACAAAGTCACCCCCACCCCCACCTTTACGGGGTGGGTGAGGGATGACTGAATTAGGTTAATATGAAAAATAATCATTCATCAATACATTCCCGTGAAAAATTTTTTTCTATCAAATATGGAAGTATGCTAGATCCGAGAGTCCCACACCATTGAATAATCAATTTTTTGATAACATTTTTTTTGCATAACTTTATAAAAAAAAGTTATCAAAATGAAATTTCAGTAGTATACGTAAAAAATTACGTGTAATTTGATTCTAAATCAAAACATTTATTTTTACGACTATTTTACAAAGTCACCCCCACTCCCACCTTTACGGGGTGGGTGAGGGATGACTGAATTAAGTTAATATGAAAAATAATCATTCATCAATACATTCCCGTGAAATTTTTTTTCTATCAAATATGGAAGTATGCTAGATCCGAGAGTCCCACACCATTGAATAATCAATTTTTTGATAACATTTTTTTTGCATAACTTTATAACAAAAAGTTATCAAAATGAAATTTCAGTAGTATACGTAAAAAATTACGTGTAATTTGATTCTAAATTAAAACATTTATTTTTACGACAATTTTACAAAGTAACCCCCACCCCCACCTTTACGGGGTGGGTGAGGGATGACTGAATTAGGTTAATATGAAAAATAATCATTCATCAATACATTCCCGTGAAAATTTTTTTTCTATCAAATATGGAAGTATGCTAGATCCGAGAGTCCCACACCATTGAATAATCAATTTTTTGATCACATTTTTTTTGCATAACTTTATAAAAAAAATTATGAAAATGTAATTTTAGTAGTATATGTAAAAAATTACGTGTAATTTGATTCTAAATTAAAACATTTATTTTTACGACTATTTTACAAAGTCACCCCCCCCCCCCCCCGCCTTTAGGGGGTGGGTGTAAGGGATGACCTATTTAGGGTTAAATGAAAAATAACCATTCATCAATACATTCCCGTGAAAAATTTTTTTATCAAATATGTTAGTATGCTAGATCCGAGTGTACACTTCGAGGACAACTTATACAGTATAAGTTATACTCAGTATAAGATATACTCGTCCTCAAACTGAAGTCTGTGCATACATATATATATATATATATATATATATATATATATATATATATATATATATATATATATATAAAACTAGTGAATATTGGGGATTGCAGCAAAAAATTGGAAAAGATATATTCTTAGCGGAAAATGTCCAAGCTTTCGAGGATGTTTGTCCTCATCATCAGGGAAACTCCGAGTGAGGTTAGATTCCATAAAGATGTAAAATCGTAAACTACAGATCGTAAATTGTGGAATATTCAAGTAGGAATTGAACCAACGGCCTAATCAATCGTGTCATAGCAACAATTGTAATTGTCGCAGCATTTTATAAAATAAAACCATTGATTTCATCTTCATGTGTCACCATACTAAACGCCGGCGAGGAATATATATATATATATATATATATATATATATATATATATATACATTGTTATAATGGTATTATTTATTATTTTTACTATCCCTTTTTTAAACCAGCTTACTAACTTGTCGGTGCATGAGAAACTCTTACATTCTTTGGGTTCAGGAACCTATCACATTTAAACAAAGAATTATCTGTGTTTTTAATTTTAATACTTGTGAAAGGAAATTTAAAACATTTTTTTAATAATCTATGACTATAAATTTAGATTCATAAACCATCTAATTAAAACTGCTACGCCCATGATATGAATTTCATTCCTGTGTTTAGCATTGACATATAATTATAGTTTGTTGTCGACTGTCGACTTCTCAATGATGTGTTTACACAAAATATATAGAAATTAATAATGAAAACAAGATAGACTTATGTGAAAAATTTTATAGTTAAAAAAGATTGCATTCAATGAAAAAAATTACATATATGTTAATACAAAGATGTTACTTATGAAAATCTCTACAATTGTGTAGAATTAAAATATTAACCTAGATAGAACAAAGGAAAGTACTTTTGCAAGGTCAATTTATAAATTAATTTTTTTTTAAGTTTTAATTGTCAAAAAAGTTTTAATTTAATTTTCTGTTTTATTTATTAGATTTCATCTTTTATTATTGTTATTGGTACCAATAATATTAATCACTGACCTTTTTCATATTCACTGCATGTTAACACCTCTTGAAGAAACCATAAGCTCCAAACCATCATCAATGTATTATAAATGCTCCAATAACTCAATCAAATTTGATACCAACGCAGTTTCCAGTTATGGATATTTATAAATCAGTTACCTTATAATTTCATTTAACTTTCTCAAAATTTCTAACAGCTCATTATACATGTCGTCTCTCATCGCTATCAGATCACAAACTCCCTTTTTTTAAGAATCAACCGCCTTCTTTTCTTAATGTTTGATATTTTCCATGATGCACATTTGGCCATTGGACATGGTGGTAAACATCGTATAACTCAAGATATTATTAAGCTATATCTGCGCTTGTGTGAAAGGTGTCAAACAAACTGAAATCCGTCATAAAAGAACTTGTGGTTAAGCCAATGGTGCTTTAGGAGATGAATAGCCGTTGTCAAGTGGATCTTATAGACATGAAATCCCATTCAGATGGAGAATACAAATTTACCTTGGTATATCAGGACCACTTGACGAAGCTTGCTCAGATACGTTTATTAAAATTGATAAGAGCTGAGGAAGTTGTTATGATCCTGATAGACATATTTTTTATTTTTGGCGCCCCATCTATACTACAATCGGACAACGGGCGGGAGTTCGCGAACCGGGTCATTGAAGAGTTATGTTCCATGTGGAATGGTCTTAAAATTGTACATGGCAAACCACGTCATAGTCAGTCACAAGGCAGCGTGAAAAGAGCAAATCGAGATATACAAAATATGCTCATGACATGGATGGGCGATGAAAACTGCAGGCGATGGTCAGAAGGCGATTTGTCCAATTAATGAAAAACAGAGCATACCACGATGGAATAAAACGAGCTCCTTACGCCGCCATGTTTGGGCATGATATTAAAGTCAGCCTATCCACATCAGTTTTTCCAAAAGAAAGTATTGAGAATCTACGAACTGAAGAAGAGCTTGAAAAAGTCGTCAGGGATTTGGGTGTAGAAGAACAGCGTCAACAAGAACAAAACGAAGAACAGTCTATGGATAGTGGCCCAGAAATAGACAGTCCACAAGAAGATCTTACTGAAGGTGACAATATGGAAGACGTCGACCATAATTATAAAGACAACGCCAATAATATCGAAACTTCAGAAAATCAAACCAAATGTGCCAAGTGCATCAGGTAATATAAGGCGTGAACTTTACTTGTGCCAAACAAATATTCAGTCAAACAGAAGGGACGCAAATAGTTATTTGTAAAACAAGTGTTACAATGACTCGTTTTGTAGTACGAGTGAAGTTTGCACAACTCACCGCTTCGCGGTTCGTTGTGCAAATCACGAGTACTACAGAAAGTCATTGTGGCACAAGTTTTACACAATATTTTTTATAATTCGCATTTATTTAATTAATTAAATAAAATAGAATTTCATATAATCCCTGTTTTTAAACTAGGAGGAGTGGTTTGAATTTAAGTTGGCAATTCTGTACATTCCTAATTGGTCAGATCACAGATGGTTTTATTCAGCACTTCTTACTTTTGACGTATTATAACCGAATAATTGTGTAAATTGTGAACAAACTTTAAGCAAAAGAGGATGATTATTTGTTTAAAAAAGAGCTTTTTCGTATATGCTCTTGCGATCTATTATATTATATCATGAACAGAATTATTTCTGTAATACATCTTCACATAGATATCTGGTAATTTATCCCAAAAATCGAGCGTTTTGTATACCTTTATATTGATCCTATACAATATAAAAATAAACAATTGACAAATCATTGATAAATAATCGGTAGCGTACTTTATTCATTAACAGTTTTAATATATAAATCATTCTAATTTACCTTTAATATAATAATTTGCTAGCTAGAACAACGCTAGACCATTTTATTTATAATTTGTGTCAAGGTTAAAGTAAAATGTCAAATAAAAATATAACTAAATACAATAACCAACTGTACACTAAAAATTACTATAACAGTGTTCAAAGAGCTTTATTGTGACACTGTAAACAATGTTATAATGAAGTCTCTTTTATACGCGAATTATAAAAAATAAATTTAGAAAATCAAGCAAAGAAGATGAAAGCTTCATCTAGGGGAGGGCGGGGCGATTTTAGAAACATTCTCATAACGGTTATCGAGAAAACCGATGACGATTTTTATAAACTAGCAAATGTAATAAATACCAAAATAAGAAACATGGGGAGAATCATCGTGTATAACAAATTACTTTTTACATTGTTACAACGTTTAAACTATAGAAAGCGGTCATTCACATTGATACAATGAAAAAGCACTTATCTAAGCGGTCTGTCTTGTTGCAGAAAGAAAAAAATAATATTTTAACCGGAAATAATAATTGCGTCAAAATAACGAAATTTTGCGGAATCAAATAAAAATTCAATTGTTAATCGAGGTAAAAAACCTATTACACAATTACGTCGAACGATAAGTTCCACCAATCAAAAAGTAACAGGTACAAAAAAAATAAAAGATTGCTAACTAGGGAGAAAGGTCGAAAACGGCGAAGGTGTAACAATTGAGGGGCAGTTGGTAATAACTCGCGGTCGGGACGGTCTAGTTTTTTTGGGTTTCGCGGATAGCGGTTTTTGAGGAGTCCTGAGTTTCAGTAATTTATAATTAAAGTAGTGTTTTAGCAATCTGGTATAATATTTTTTTCGAAAGGGGGAAAGAAGATTACAAGGGAGCGTCTACTGTACGCGCTCTGAAAGGGTTACTTTTTTTGTTCGAAACGCGAATCGTGTCCGTCGGCGTTTTTGTGAACACCCAGTCCGGGAATTGGTAAGTCTGATTTCAAAATTATACTAACTGTGTGTTATGATTCTTTTTGTAGTTTGGTCAGATTATTAACATTGCCAGCCCGCATTCTATGATATTATATCTATATAATTTAATTTGTGTTATGATAGTTCATATCGCATACGAGTATTTAATGGTGATATATCACCGTATGAATTAGGAATAGAGAGCACATTTGAGGTTGAATATTAAATTGTTAATATCAATGTTTCATATATAGGGTACGCGAAAATATTCAGGTTCTAGCGATTATTTTTAAAATAACAAATTTCTTTTTATTCTGCGAGTCATTCGAGTTGATTTAAAAGGGTATCTCAAGTTTTCTCTCGATCCTGTCACTGGTTTTATTTAATTACAGTCACAAGACTCTATATACGATTATTCCTGACGCTTTGTCAATTTGGTGTAATTTATTTTTATTTTTCTTATATTTTTTTATTAAACTCGTTTAAGAAATCATTGTCGATTAATTTATTTTCTCAACCAGGAGGGCAGGAATACCTAACATATACACATAAGAGCTACACCTAAAATGTTTCCTCAACACACCCCTCTAACTGACGTAACCCCATAACACAAGACCTCTCATTACCAACGACAGCTGGTAGCAGCGGAGGCCGAAGCCAGCTCTTTCGGATATTTCTTACAGGAGCCGTCGACTCCTGTTTCCCACGGAATCGTGGGTGATGACAGCCAGCTACGCTGCCTTCTCGGTCCATTAGGGACATTTTGACAACAGAGTTTTTTAGGTTACCACATTTGGTGACAGAAATACTTAGGTTAGTACACAAACGAGAAAGGAACAATCGAGGAAATGCTTTCCAGGAACCAATTTTCAGTGTGCAGTGAGAAACTTGTAGATCTGGAAAATGTATCACCTCAAAAGAAGAGCATACGTCAGCTTGCAAACGAGCAATCACTTTTAGGAGGTCAAGGTTATAAACGATGTAACTGTAAAACTCAATGTAAGACGAATAAATGTAAATGTAAAGCTGTTGGAAATCTTTACAACTCGAAATGTCACAGTAGCTTTTCTTGTTTGAACAAATAAGTACTCGTGAGTAGATTACCTTTAAGAGAATACAATTTTAGAATTCTAATTTTTATTTGTGAAATGTGTTTTTTTGAATAAGATACGTTTTTCAAATATCAATGGTACATCCAACTTTAACCAAGCGAAAGCGGATAAAACGCGGTTTAGCCGGGTAAAGCCCGAAACGTGTACAATTCCAAATATGTTTTGGACTTTACCCAAGAGTCTTGGGTATTACGCAGTTTACTCGGGTAAACCTAAGTTTGCTCGCTTATCTAACTTTACTCGTAACATATATAGAGAATTGCTAAAATATTAGTGATATATAATATGTGAAGAGATAGATAAAGGAAACGAACTGATAATTTAATGAAAGGACATTAAAATTATATAAAAGTAAATATTTATATTATATAAGAAAATCAAAGAAGATCTGACACTGTTTAGCAACATTAAGAAAAGAAGGCGGTGGATTATTAAAAAAAGAGTTGGTGATCTGATAGCGACGAGAGACGACCCATAACATATAACATATATAAATAGTCGTTTATTAACCAAATACTTGTTATTATGTTTTTTACCTTTAATATATAAAATGAACGATTCTACAATGCATAATCTAATAAACATGTGTGTAACTCTTTTTAAAATATTTTATAAGTATATTCCAATTATTATTTTACATAAATTATGCCTAAATTACATTTTCAATCATAGATATTTGAATTGTTTTCACAAAGAAAAGAAAACAAGTTGGATACTTCCTAACTTAATATTATCCAGAATTTAATGTTCTCTGTATAGATGTTCTGTCACTAATATTCATGACATACAAATAATTTCTTGACACTTATGTCATCATGAGAACTAACCAAACAATTTTCAATTTGTCAAATCATATTTTCTAATTCTATTCGACATTAAAGACATAAATGTATACTATAAATTAGGAAGTTTCGAACTTTAAATATATATCATTTGAATTAAGGTATTTTTTTAATTCTATTTTATCGTTTAGAAATTTAAGAAATAGTATATTCTACCATGCTTCGCTTCTTGTACCTATTCAATAAAATAAAATTTAATAGTTATAATTAACACAGTTAATTTAGGTTCTGTCTATCTGACGCAAAAAAGTTACTTAGATTATTATAGACTTTAACACGTTCCACAAATTTTGTAATCTACACTTTTTTCTAAAAAGTACATGAAAACACTTATTTAAGGAAATTCACAGATTTACCATTTTTTCTTTTCCTGCAAAAATGTTACTTGAAATAAGCTTATCCACTTGGCCTTGTGAAATTGGGATTTTTTTATTGTAACGAATTTCCATCTTGGTAATTTTTGCAATAAACTTTAAAACTAGAGCAGTTTTAAAGAGAAATATTTCAAATGATTTATCACCAGCTCGCACTTTCAGTTTAAATGGGGTTAAATTTAGGGATGACATTCCATTTGACCGTTGCACACCGTATACAGGGTACAGGGTGTTTCGGGACTTGATGCAATAAATTCGGGAGTGAGTAGATGACGTGAAATCATGCAGTGACATGAAAATGTTTTCCGATAGACCTTTAAAGTTGCGAAATCAGAACTTATAAAGTATATTTTCTAAATTATCCATTGGACCATTATGAATTTTTAATGGATGATTATGTATGTCCATGTAGTGTGTTTGACGGAATAAATAATTCTACACTACTATCTGAACAATCCGTAATTTTTATAGGGACAACCTGTACAATTTAAAAATAGCAAAAATGAATTTTCCAATCGATTTGTTAACAAAAAGGTACTCCTTGTTTAACTCGATAAAATTTATGGTTTAGGAGATATGTAGATTTTTAGATCGTTGTACATGCCAAAGAAACCGTTCACCATAAAGAGACATTCTGAAGAAAATTATCATTAATTTAATTATTAATTGAAAATATTTATATGAGGTATTTCTAATTGAACTGCATACTGTCGAACATCGTGTTAGTTACATAAGGGGCCGTTCAAATATTACGTTATGACAATCATTTACCCCCTTGTCAGCAAAAGTAAGCAAAGCTCTTACCCGCTCCCCCAATGCTTACGTAAACATTTTTCAATTATAAATGTATTTTTTTTATATTATAATTATAATGGTATAATTATGATTTTAAAACTAAGAAAATAGATTTAGGATAGAGACTAGATTTTACTGATACAGTATTCAACATAGAGTAAGGGACAAAAATATTATAATCTTACGAATATAACAAACTTATTTTAAATTTTTGGTACACATAATAAATTCAAATTAACAGGATTCAGTCCATAAATGTTTTCGATGATATTGGATTGCTGCTCAGTGTTGTGAGTCTGCTCACTTTCATCCGATTTTGAAATGTCTACGTCGTTCTCATCGAGCCATTCAACATCATGGTGCTCTAAATTTTGAATAATGCACATCAGGTCATTAGCACGACGAGTAGCGACTCTAACAGGTCTAACTTTCCTATCAGTGTGCGTGTTTACTTTTTTATGGATCTTCTCGATGTGACGTTTTAGTGATTTGATGGAAGCATGATAAAGACCACACGTTTTGTATGTTCGACTTGATAGCCTCAATTTTACCGTCGGACAAAAATAAACGTAGGGCATTTGCAGGAAATCTTTGAATGAGGCATTTAAGCGTAGAGCTAAATTGACTGGAAGATCAAGAAATTGCCCTCCTTCATCCAAAACCAAGTCATCAACTGTTTGTTTTACTTTTATAGGTGGTGGAAGAAACCTGTTGTCTAGTAAGCTGAATAGGCCACTTCTTGGATGACAGCATTCTGTATTTCTACATTTTACAATTTGAAGCAAGTATTGGCTTTCACTCACATGTTCTGAATACCATTTAATGTCAGGAAAATCTGGAACATCTTGTTCACCAGCCCCAACATATTTTGCAGTAACATTATAGCCATCAATTTCCATTGAACTCCATACTTCAGCTAATACATTTCCTGCAAATTCGAAATTAGATCTTTCTGAATGTTCATCAATTGTAACGCCACGTTCATCCAAATGAGACCCAAAATGGTCATGAGGCAATATTAAACCAGCCAGTTCCCGACTAAGAGGAGCCATTCTGCGCTCTACTCTGTTATACGCACTTCCTCCAGGAGCATTGGTAGCTAAAAACAATGCATCGAGATCATGTTGCTTAAAGTGTTGTATAGCAAACCCAATGACTTTTTGATAACGCGGATTTTTATCTGGCCCTCCATCAACCGTCATGATAACCATTGGTTTGACTAGTCCACGGTCAGTTTTAGCCAAAGGTCGAAACTCTTCAAGTTCGAGAAGTTGGTCCAGAATATCCAACGGCTTGCAGTTGTCCTGGCATACTGGAAGTGATTTTGATACCAGCATAAACGGATGGTATTAATTTATGACGCCCAGCTATTGCCCAATCGTGGTCAGGAAAATTGATTCTATATTCTATGTGCATTAGAAGAGGTGCTTGCTTATTTGCCGCAGTTACGCCAATAGGGATTCGAGCTTTATCATCTTGAGATATGAAAAATACTTGATCTGGTCCAAGTATGGATGCTATGTTCACTAAATAATAGATTGATGTTTTAGCGAACTTGCTATCTAAGTGGCTCTTGTGGTAATCAATTTGAGCCCGAATGAGCTTAACAGGGACTGTCGATAAATATCTTCATCCCTCTGCAGAATTAGATTTTCTGAGAAGTAAACGAAGATATGTCCCACTGCGACTAATGTCAAATCCTATTTTACATAATTCTTGTGTGAGTCCATCAAGAGTTTTCACGCAGCGAATAGATTCCATTCGTCTTCTATCATCTGCTGCACTCACAAATAAAGCTATATCCGCAATTGTTTTCAATAGTGATGGTTGATTGCTTTTATTTCTAGATTTTCATGACAAATATCCAAATATCCTCTAACTTTCTTTTCATACCATCCCAGTGTTTCTTCTGGGCAACTACGTTTTGAATCTTCCTGTTTAAAGACTGTTTTGCTGTTTTTATTTCCTCGCTCAACTTAATGATCTGTTTATCAACTTGAACACGGCTTGGCATAGTATATCTGGCAGAATACAAAGCATTCAGATTTTTTTCGAGTAGAGCAATCTTATTATTCATAGCTTCCTGAGAAGGTTTTGCCCTCTGTTTATCTGCATTATCTATTATCATTATTTTCGCATTGCTGTTGTGATTCATTACCGGGTTTTATTTTATCTTCTTTCTGTTTTTTTAATATTTGAAGCTGGCTGTATAATTTGTGTTTTTTTCTGCAGGTTTACAGGTAGTTGTTGCCTAAAAATTAAAACTTTCTATGGGCTCTGCTAAAGATTCTCTTATTAAGCTACATAAATACAAAGTATGCAATAAAAAACTGCATTTACAGATTATTTAAAGCCCTATGGCTTTAAATAATCGTTAAAGCCAGGAGTCGAGCCCATCACATACAGAAAAGTAACACACTGTATTTCGTGGCCAATTGACGGAGTCAATCTTAAGAAATAAATATATATAATGAATATTACCTCTATACTTTGAGATAGGCCAAAATATTTTCTAATCATAAAACGTCTAAATTATTGTTACAAAATGTAAAGAGAAACTTTTTGGCGATTTCTAATACTTCTAGCACTCGTAGGTACCTAAAATGATTTCATCACTCACCTCGGAAAAAAGATGTACTAGATTGGATTTATTCTTAGTCGCCGCGCAATTCTTCTTCAATTCTCTTAGATACAATAATATCTAGTTCCTTGTCGGACTTTGCTTGTAATTTATAATTTCGCCACACTTCGTTAACTAACCTTTGTACATTTTGTACTTTCGTACTTGTATGAGATTCTTTAAAACTTTCAAACAATTTTTGGTATAACTTGGATTTGTCTATTTGAAACGACATATTATTTAAACGTTAAACTTTGGCTAATGGAATCAACGGTAACACAATTGTTAACTTGCTTTGCTATGCTTACAATACGTCTACTCGTTATCAAACGAAACAATACACTGACAGGAAATTTAGACAAGTGAAAAGTGAATAGCGCGCGGTAATTCCCCTAATCGGTTCTAAAGCGAGTGCCTAAGCATATGCATTATTTGCGGGAATCCCCGAAAATGCGTTTCGTTTTCAAGCATAGACAATGTGAGGGTTGCCATTGGTGTAAAAAAGTAAATAACTACCAATGACTTAATCATCATCTAGACTCCCCCACCCCTCATGTCATCCAAAATAAACAAAACAAAGAACCCCCACCCCCCATAGTGCTTACGTAATACTTGAACGGCCCCTAAGGAAAAAATTGAAATGTAGAAAAATTTATTTGGTTAGCCTACAACTTATCAAATAAAAAGAAAAAACTATAATAAATGTTCGAAGTGGGCACATTGCACTTCTACACACTTCCGGAGTCTACGGAGGATATTTCTTTGAAGTTGGAATCGCATTCCAAGATTCTGCCTTATAGCGTCACAATGAAAGTTTATTCTATCGATCATTTTGTTCCTTGTGTTTACCGGTGTTGCATATATCAAGCTTTTAAACCCCTCCCCACTTCCTAAATGATGTATGGAAGAATCATCCTGATAACATTTTTCCTAATAGGTGGATTGGTCGGGGACGTCCATTTGCATGGCCACCACGTTCCCCTGAATTACATACAATGGATTCATATTTTTTGGGATATCGTAAAAGCTTGGTATATGCAACACACAAGAAACGAAATGATCGATAGAATAAACTTCTATTGTGACGCAATAAGGCAGAATCTTGGAATGACCTTCCAATTTCAAAGCAATATCCTCCGTAGACTTCGGAAGTGTGTAGAAGTTCAAGGTGTCCACTTCGAACATTTATTATAGTTTTTGTTTGTTTTTATTTGATAAGTTGTATGCTAACCAACTGAATTTTTCTACATTTCAATTTTTTCCTTATGTAAGTAACACGATCTTCGACAGTATGCAGGTCAATTAGAAATGTTTGATTGTGTTTTAATACCTCATGTAAGTATTTTCAATAAATAATTACAATTAATGATAATTTTCTTCAGAATGTCTCTTTATGGCGAACGGTTTCTTTGGCATGTACAACGATCTAAAAATCTACATATCTCCTAAACCATGAATTTTATCGAGCTGAACAAAGAGTACCTTTTTCGTTTGAAAAATTCATTTTTGCTATCTTTAGATTGTACGGGTTATCCCTGTAAAAGTTACGGATTCTTAACCATTGGGCATGAGCCGCCCCTGGCCTTCAGATAGTAGTGTAGAATTATTTATTCCGTCAAACACACTACATGGACATACGTAATCATCTATTAAAAATTCATAATGTTCCAATGTATAATTTGGAAAATATACTTAACCTTTAACTAGTCGCGCGGCGCCATACGGCGCCAACACAACTTTAATAACCAGTATTTATTTTGAAAATTTTTTTTGAAAATTATCTCACCCAATTATTCCTCAAATAGGGTATAAAGAATAAGATACTAAAACATGAAATTATATTTTCAAGTGTTTTCAATTATAGAAGCAATAAACTAATGCGGTGCATTGAAAGGCTCCGTTTGGCGCCATGCGACTAGTCACGTAGGTATAAATTAGTCGGCGGATAATGAGTGTTTTATTATCTAGGTAATCAGTTTTTGTCACGTTCGCCTCATAATATTATTTTATGATTATTTGTAAATAAGGGCAATAAAAGAAGCCATTGTTGAAGATCGAATTATTTAGGCTGTGCGACCGAATGTTGAAAATTTAGTTATACCTACAATTGGTACCGTAGTGGTTCAATATTTCTATCTGTGTTTTATTTTATTGAAAATGGCCAGTTCAAGTCAAGATACCAGTAAAAGTTTTAGTGCAGAAGCAGGTCCCAGTTGGCGAAATAAAGTCCCGCTGACTCAAACTGAACTAGAACGTTTGATAAATAATTCTGAAAATGAATTGGAACTAGATTCAGAAAGTGATGACCGTGTTGCAGAATATTTAATGGAATATAGTGAACATGATACAGACTCTTGCCAAGAGGATGAATACGAGAATGATGCTTCTCCAACACCTCTACCGACAGATGCTGATTATTATATAGGTAAAGACAGAAATACAAAGTGGAGAAAAGTGCCACCGCCTAAAACCAAAACTCGAAAATATTATATAATAACACATTTGCCCGGCTGTAAAGGACCTGCAAGAACAATTTCCACGCCTTCAGAGGCTTTTTATCTATTTTTTGATGACTACGTGATGCAACTTCTTGTGACAAACACTAATAATTTTATTACTGCTGAAGTAAAAGATAAGTTTACACGTGAAAGAGAGTAACTGAAGGTAAAATAAAAGCGTTTTTAGCGATTTTGGTAGTCAGTGGAGTCATGAGATCATCTCATTTGAATTTTGAAGATTTATTTGATGTTGATGATATGGGCAATGATTTTTTTATACCATTATGAGTAAGCAGAGATTCCTTTTCATAATGCGATGTATTAGGTTTGATGACAAAGCAACAAGAGCAGTGAGACTACAAACTGATAACTTAGCACCCATTCGTGATATGTTCGATTATTTAGTGAATAAGTGTGCCGAGCTTTATACACCAAGTGAATATCTTACAGTTGATGAACAATTGGTAACGTTTCGTGAAAATTGCAATTTTCGTCAGTATATTCCTTCCAAACCTAATAAATATGGAATAAAGATATTTGGTGGATGCCAGAACTTTTTATAACCTGAAGATGGAAGTTTACTTAGGAAACCAACCAGATGGACCTTTCAAAGTAAGCAATTCTGCTTCAGATGTGGTAATCCGGTTAATTACTCCTGTAAGTAAAACTGGGAGAAACATAACCATGGATAATTGGTTTACCAGTATTCCACTTGCTAATGACTTACTGGAGAATCATAAATTAACTTTAGTTGGAACACTAAGAAAGAATAAAATAAAAATTCCTTTTGAATTCCAGCCTAATAAAACACGCATTGAAAAAAGCACTCTATTTGGATTTACGAAAACCATTACAATGATGTCGTATGTCCCCAAAAAAAGAAAATCGGTCATACTAATTTCAACTCTACATAGAGATACTGCTATCGATAAAGATTCGGGAGATGCTCAGAAAGCAGAACAATTGACATTTTATAATAGCACGAAAGGTGGAGTGGATACCAACGACAAGCTATGTGCCACATACAATGTTGGAAGAAGAACAAGAAGATGGCCCATTACTATTTTTTTCCATCTTATCAATGTGTGTGCCATAAATGCTCTTGTGATCTATAACTCCGCACGCAACGGCGAGCTAATGAAAAGAAGAAATTTTTTGAAAATATTTGGTCGCGAATTAGCGCAACCCTATCAGATGCAACGAAAGGATGATTCACACATTCCACGAAAAATTAGAAAACGGCTGCATAGTTACTTTCAAGAAGAAGCAGAAGAAGAAGTCCAAATCCCTCTTGTTGTTGGTCCAAACCCCAGAAAAAGATGCCATATTTGCCCACGATCAAAAAATAAGACGAGTAGGATTACTTGTATAGTTTGCCATAAACATGTATGTCAAGATCACCAAAGAAATGTTTGCTCCGATTGTTATAATGATCAATAAAATATTTTCAGTTTTTGTATTATATATTTTGAAGCATATTATTATTTGTAATGCTTTTTTATTTTTTTTCATATTAAAAGATTTGTACCATTATAAGGATATATAAATTTAATTTTTCTCCTAAAAAAAGGCGACTCTCAAAAAAAAATGCCTCTATTGCACATTGGCGCCATATGGCTGCACGCGACTACTTATGTCAGTCCAAGCACGCGACTACTTAAAGGTTAAATATAAGTTCTGATTTCGCAAATTTAAAGGCCTATAACTCAGAAACGAGGGGTCGAATGAGAAATTTTTTTATGTCACAGCATTATTTTCACGTCATCTACTCACTCCCGAATTTTTTGCATCAAGTCCCGGAACACCATGTAGAACGTTTCGGCTACTTTTGATGTTTTGTTTGTTTATTTTCCACATTTTTCTGTTTTTCTGATGTTAAATTTACATCTTTCATGTTTTTGTTATCCTCGATAGTATCTAACACAATTACTATGATTGGACGGTAATTATAGAAAAAAAAACAATCATCGGTTATTTTTACAGAAAAAACGTGTTTTCTCTTTGTTTACAAACGTTGAACTTTAAACGTAAATATTATTATTACAGAATATGTGTGTTAACTGTTTTGACCGGCGAGTTAAATCCCAAATCCGTTAATAAAATTCAGCGGAACCAACTTATGAATTATTTTAAGTGGTACACAAAAAAAGATAAATATCTACTTCGCAAAAATACACTCCGGCGACCTAAATGAATCCAGTAAATAAGATCGGGCATCACATCTGTGCGATCGGAATTCCAAACTAATTTGAAGTTTGAGTGAGTTTAATGAAAGTACCAAAAATCTTATCACACTGCACTCAATAAATTGATCAAATCAGTGTTATTATTGATCGTGAATTTATTACACTTTGTATGACTTACAAAAATGTGATTTTTTTCTGAAATTTGACTCAAATGAAATAATTACTTACAGTAATCGGTTCTATGTGGAGAAACATCCTTATTTTCTTTCAATTTCGTTTCATATCTGAAAAAAATGAATATGTATAAATAAAAAACGTTTTTTCGGGGTCAACGAACGTTTAAATAATAACTACAATTCTATTTAATAATTTTACACATTAATTAGTCAAATTTATTTCGAAACTATATTTAATCCGATAAAATAACAAGTTTCCCAGTGTGTTGTACTAGAATAATAATAAAGTCGTTTTATTTATTTAGTTTCGTATACAACGATATTTTTTTATGGAAATATTATTATCATAGTTTCCATAATGAGTATAAGTTTAAAAAAATAGTCTTGCAAAACAAAATGCGCGTATTTGGTATTTTTGTTATTGTATGTAAATGCTATTCGATGTCAATAGGGCACCATTTTTAGTCTACCTTCGACGATAATTACCACAAATATGTATAATCACTGAACTGTGGTCAATGTCGACGTCTAGCAATTGGGAAACACTTACAAAATGAAGGTAAATGTAGCCAATATTAATATTGAACAAAAACTTCTCTATGTATGTTGTTTTATGTTGCATTAATATTCGACATTTATAGCTATAAATCTGTCCATTCTGGTGAATATTATTATTAATTATCCTTTACTTAGTTATTAGTTTTTAATTTTGTTTTGTTTCGTTACTTAATGTTAAGATAGCAAAATATACAAATATGTAAAGCTGTTCAGATTCTGCAATAAAAGCTATATTATCAATGTTTTGCAGTCAAATTCAAAATTGGAAGAGAATGACGACGTAGAAAAAAATAATGGTTCAGAAGTCGATAGGGTCGTAGTAACTGAGGAATCAATAAACATCAATTCCCTTTCTAAAAATAATCCTAGAGTTAACAACTTCTCTTCATACATTTCATTTTCGATTAAAGATTTTCAGAAAGTGGATGAAACTCAACAAGAACAAAAGGACACGTCTAAAAATGATGTAGATAACATGGAATATATTAACAAAGTGAACCAGACCAATGATCTATCGACATCAACAAAACTTTCCAAAACCGCAATATCTACATCCAATTCAATAGCAAACAACATCAATTCAAATTCCTTATCACGCCGATAAAGTGAGAAAGACAATAATAGAATCCGAGATTATTCGTACAATGATAGTAGTTGCAAAAGAGCTCTTAACAATATCTCCACAATCAGATCCATAAAGGGTATTCCCCAAGAATTTTTGGGTCTCAAAGGCCTCAAAAATATTGGTAACACATGTTTCATGAATAGTACTATTCAATGCCTATCAAACACAGGGTGGCTATTAGAAAATCTAAAGAAAGACGTATATATATATATATATATATATATATATATATATATATATATAGAGATATTAACATAAACATATCTATCATGAAAGGAGCACTAATTAAAGCATTTGCTGAAGTTATTCAAGAGCTTTGGTCTGAAGACGGTTCAGACAGAGTGGTTAATACAGTATCTGTTAAAATCACATTTTAACAGATGCGAAGGCCCCGACAAAATTTAAATAAAATCCAATGCTTAATTTCATATACCTAGCGAATAAACTCGGTTTCGTCCGTCGTTTGACCTCGTGTCCTCAGCGAATTCAGAGAAGAGGTCGAAGAAAGAGTATGTCAAAAAAGAATACACGTACTTCGTAAAAGTTTAGTAGTTATTGTGCTTTCATGTGCTTTGATGCTAAAAACCATCTAATTACTTAGTGAATAGTGCAGTTGTAAATATGGGGTAAGATCGAATTTAAATCAACTGCTAATAACATGATCAGTATCATTGAAAAGTCAGATTCAGCGATTTACTTCAAGGTTCATGGAATACACTCAACATGATGCACAGGAGTTTCTTCGTTACATATTAGCAGGATTTCACGAAGATGTCAACAAGGTAAATGAAAAACCAAAGCACATATTAACAGAAATTGATGACAAACTTAGTGACATTGAGAAAGCACAAGAATCTTGGTTGAGATATCCGAGAATGGACAACTCCAAGATTGTGGATAACTTTGTCGGTCAATTAAAATCAACAATCAAGTGCACTTACTGTGGTCACTGTTCGGTTACCTATGATCCCTTTTGGGATTTATCCCTTTTGATACCCCAAAGAACAGGTCAATTACGACTTTCATAATGTTTAGATTCGTTTAGAAGAGAAGAAACAATCGACGGCGATGAGAAACCAACATGTTCGAAATGTAAGGAGCGAAGACGATGCACTAAATCATTCTCAATTCATAAATTTCCGAAAATATTGGTTATTCACCTGTAGCGCTTTTCACAAACAGAAAGATTTAGTGGAAAACTTAATGTTTCAATAGAAGTGCTTGCTATGAGCCATTACGCGGCTGATAATGTGGCACCTTGTATGTACAACCTCTACGTTATATCAAATCACTGTGGAACCACTTATAATGGTCATTACACAGCATATTGCCGACATCCCTACACGGGACAGTGGCACGAATATAACGATTCAAGGGTGCTATTAATATCGTCGAAATCTTTAGTCAGTGGAGAAGCATATGTTCTCTTCTATGAACAAGATGACGCAAAGTCCCACCTTTAAGTTTAATAACTTTTTTTATTAGTTTTTAAATTGTATATTTTCATTGTGAACCAGTCTTATTTGGTTTTTTTTGCAAAATTTATTTATATATTCATATATAGATTGTATTCTTATTAAATACTCTTTATATACTATATATTGTATATAGTATTTGAAATTTATTTTTTTACGCCCCACCTGAAGTTAATACCAGAGATTTTTATTCTGTTGTCTTTGTTAAAACCTTGTTTGTTTGGCCCAAGTTTGACACGCTTGCAGTAGATAGTATCCTGTAACTATACAAAATAAACAAGACAACAGACATAATAGAAGCTAGATAAAAGCTCTCACACCATTGCGGATAGTGTGTAGGTAGCGAATGTGTAAATAGACGTGTCAAAAGGAATACACACACATCCCTCGTTCTGTTACAGAAATAGATTATTATTATTGTTAAATTACTGAGATCGGCACGTATTTTCAAATCCTCCATAATTGTGAAATGACATCAAAAACAGTATTATTATGGATAGTCACGATAACTGGAAATTTTTTTGTGTACAAAATGATAACAATGAGTGCGTTTTGTTTAATGATATATAGTAAGGAAAAAATGATTAATATCAAAGAAAATAAATTACATGGAATTTAGAAAGAAATATAGTTTTTATGACGATAAGAATGAGAATGATAAAAAGTTTGTCCGAATTGTATTTTTTTATAACTTGGTAGAACAATGAAATGTTAAAAAAATTGATCTTAAATCACAGTAGATATTAATCAAGGTTATATTGAAATTTCAATATTTAACTTTCGATAAGCAAAAAAAACTTGTTCTCAATTAAATCCTGTTGATTGATTAGAAGTAAATTATTGAAAATATTTTTTAGTATTACAAAACAATTTTTTTGTGTCTTGACGTTTTCTTTTAACTTATTCTACTTTATTATAATTTATAACTGTACAGGAAAATTACAAAGAATTATTATATTAATAGGTATTTTTTTGTCACGTGGGAAATAATAAATTTATAGATAATATATATGAATAATCCTGTTAATTACAAGAAAGTATTTCAATACTGACCTTAATAAATATCTATACAGGGTGTCCCAAGTAAAATTTGCACCCCCAATATTTCGAGTTATGTTCGGATTTGGAAAAAAGTCCAAAGCTTGACAATTTTTGTCCCACTTAAAATTTGCACCCCCCAATATTTCGAGTTATCTTCAGATTTGGAAAAAAGTGCAAAGCATGACAATTTTTATCTAGAGAGGGCGCAATAGTCAGAGTAATGTCGATTAACTTGGCAGAACAGCTTCAACTAAGCACAAATTCAATAAAGACACAAAGATTGCCGGCTACGACTAATTAAAAGCCGGGTACTCACTGACGAACTGCAACTGTAACTGCAACCATTACTGAAATGTATACACTTTCTGGCTTCTCGCGACCCTCTCGATCCACAGTGTTCGTAGAGAGCTCGCGTCGGAATGGTGATACCATCAGAAATGATTACCAGTGCGGCATTTATTTTAATGGACGCATTGATTGAAAAACGTCCTCGACGATGGTGGCGCCATGTAATGTACGAAGAAAAAACTGGACCTTCGTTTTTTGCAGTTTCAACAAATTAGTGGCCATTACAAAAATTTTACGCGAATGAGTCCAACAGATTTTGAATATTGCATTAATGTAATTGGTACTAGGATTCAGAAAAGGAATAGCAATTGCAGAGAGGCGATTTCAGTGCAAGATAGATTAGCAGTGACATTGAGGTATTTGGCAACGGGCGATTCTTTTACAAGCCTGCAGTATTTATTTCGTATATCGAAATAAGTCATTAGCAAGATTATTCCAAAGGTCAGCGAAGCAATTATCGATGGATTAAAAGAACACGTAAATGTAAGTAAATGAAAAATTTATTCTCTTACTATAGTATCGACATATGATGTAAGTAGGTAAATACAAATATTGACTGTCTCTTAAAATAACAGTATAGTATAATAAATGTCTAAATTAGATGTTGTATATCAGAGTACTGTGAACCTGGACTTCCAGGTGGAGAAGAAACTGGTATTTCCTGCTGAAGAGGTTGAGTTGCTCTCTGTTGATGGATGTACTGTTGAACTGATTGTGAATCTGAATACGGAGAGGAAGTTACGTATGTTTGTAAATTTGGGCTTCCAAGTGGAGGGGATGATGTTACACTTATTGAAGATGTAGTGGCCCTCTCTTGGTTACTACTGTAGTTTTGAACTGAATGACCTGAATGTGATGCTGTGACAGGAAGTATGAGTGATCTGTGGCAAAAGTTGAGGTTTCCAGTTGTTCCATTTACAGGTTGTGAATGAACGTAGGTTTGCTGGTAAGAGGTCGGTTGAGATAAATTATCGTACTGTTGCGCAGAATCGTAATAGCCTTGGTCAGCATGAAAAATAACTTGTAATATATCTTGATGTATTAAGTTCAAGGCGTGCTTGTTCCAATTCTTAAGCTTTTGAAAAATGAAATCACAAAATGATCTTAATTCGAGATTTTCTTGTGGGGGTGTAACTGATTTTTCAGCAGTAGACTTTAATATAACAAACGCCTTCTTAAGCATTTGTATCTTCTCGTCTGGTTTTGATTTCTTTCGTGGTGGTTGTGATATTGTATTTGTTTCTGTATTTTCATCTGCTGTGTTAGTTTCTTCATTATTTGTATCATCCTAAAAGAATTACATAAGATTATTTTTCAGATACCAACCAGTTCCGAAGAATGGATGAAGATAGAGAATGATTTCAAGAAACTGTGGAATTTTCCTCATGCAATTGGAGCATTGGATGGAAAACATATTTTACTACAGTGTCCATTCAACAGCGGAAAAGAATTTTATAATTATAAGTCACATTTCAGCATTGTGTTACTTGCTTTAGTAGATGCCGACTATAATTTTTTGTATGTAAACATTGGCGCTCAAGGAAGAATTTCAGACGGTGGCGTAGTGAATGGTTGTAGTCTAAATACGATGATTGAGGAGAAAAAATTGAGAATACCCCTTCCTAGAGCATTAGAAAATCGAGTGCGGAAAATTCCTTATATTTTTCTTGTCGATTCAGCTTTTGCTATGACTGAAAATACTATGAAACCCTATGCAGGAATACATCCGAAAGGATCTAGACAACGAATTTTCAACTACCGTCTATCGAGAGCCCGTAGGGTGGTTGAAAATGGTTTTGGGATACTATCTTCAGTATTTAGAGTATTTATGAGGCCAATGTTACTGCAACCCAAAAAGGCACAAATTATTTCCATGGCTGCAATATATTTACATAACTTTTTAAGACGTAGCTGTTCTAAATCTGTTTATACACCACCTGGTGCTATGGACACTGAAAATAATGTCACTGGTGAAATAACACCGGGTAGCTGGAGAGACAATATTAAAAGTATGACTTCGATTTTATCTATACCTGTTATTCCACGTAGGTCTGCAGAACATTTCAAAGAAAATCGCGAAGAACTAGCAGACTACTTCATGACCGAAGGAAAGTTGTCATGGCCAATGTGAAGGAAAATAAAAATTACGCATAAAAATTAAAACAATGAATACCTTTGTTGTCATTCCTTTTTGTGGCGTATCTCTGTCCTTCAAAAAATCAAGAGCATTATAAGCAAACCACTTGCTTTCGTATGCTTCGTCTCTTCCTGTGAAAATAAAATATTACTTCAGCAACAATCACAATGATTAATCAAAAAAACTAAACTAATTATTTATAAATTTATTGTAAAATAATAATTACCTTTTCCAGTTCCACGACTTTTACTCTCTTTTGCTTTCTCCCTTCTCCAAGACGCCAAGATAGTGACCATCTTTTTCTTGCAGATATCTCCTGTTGTGCCCATTACAGAACCTATTTCAGCCCAAGCATCTTCTTTCAAATGTTTTTTGTAATATTCTTTATTTTTTAGTTCCCATATTACAGGCATCTTTTTGTAATTTTCAATTAATTCCAAAACCTTTTCTTCATTCCACGTGCTTATATTCCTTCTTGATTGCGAGACTAACGGGCGTACACACGATCAAACCTCCTACATCAACGTCCACGAACCAACTGAGAATCTCTTTGTGTTAGTCCTGAAAACCGACAACTGGCGGCTTGCTACGAGCGGTTCGACGTGGGCTCCCGAACCTGATTCGCAACGCGTCTACACTAGGGAATTTGGTTACTGTAACGGTTGCAGTTACAGTTGCAGTTCGTCAGTCAGTACCCGGCTAAATATGTTTTTAAAACCAAACCCTGACTTGAATGTTAGAAAAGCTGAGAGTGTATCACTAGCTGGTTGCAAAGGAATGAACAAAAACGGAAGTATTGAGTCTCGTCGTACTTTAATTTATTGGAAACAATATTAATGGAAGCTGGTTTAATAACCAAGCCTGGTCACATATTTAATATGCAATTAAACAATAAGACGGGTTATATTCACAAACCGTTCATAACATTCACAACCATTTCAGAGTGACGTTGTTAACTGGCGGCCATTTTGCTTGAGGCATTGAATTATGACCAGTATATATTAGGGAAACAGCGATTTTTATTTAAGTTTTTTTGAAAATACCATCGTTTTGCAAAGTAGTAAAGTATTCCAGGAGAGGTGAGAGGGACAGTGTAAGGTTTTTTAGAATACCTACTGCCCTAAAAGACCGGGGAGTGATGTTAAGCGTCTTGTCAAAGGGATGTCGAGCATTGTGGATTCGATCTTTAAAACGAAGTCCTTTTTCAGAAATATTCCTAAAAAATGCTTGAATATGTTCCAAACACTTCATAACAGGTAAAATAATTTTTACTTTGTGATGAAAAAACCTACATATTAAATAAACCATGGATAAATCCTTGTTTATCTCTATAATCTTGACCCCAGGAATTAATCCCATTGTTGAATAATTTTCAATGTAATATTTTTAGGTGCCCAGCAGATTTATAAGACAAAATAATCCAGATTGTCCTCCTAGCCAGTATATGAGGTATACTACGGATACAAAAAAAACTTGACAAAAATAGAGAAAAATTTTTTTATGTTATCTGTGAGTTTTATTTTTATATAAAAAGTTGTAAATAACTAAAAATATTTTACGTAAATAATTAAATATGTTTCAATAGGTCCCATTTGCTACTCTTATCACTAGTAGTAACTATTTATTTACTTTCAGGTGCAAAAAGAAAATGAGCAGTCTGGCTCTATTTAGTTCATCGTTAGATTCTACCACCCAGCATCAGGAAACAGCTGCTAGGTGAACAAAGGTTAATGAATAATAAAAACACTTATGATACCTAGTTTGTTATTTATACTTAAGAAAAATTTCCATAAAGTAAGTAGGTGTCCATATTTATTTAAAAAAGTCGGGCACTTCCCAGAATTGTAAACAAATTAATTATCACAATATAATGTATCATAAATCATAAACAATAGTATATTACATTACAAGTCATGAAATTGAAACTTTGCAGAAGAGGAGGCTTATTGAAGAGTACGAGGATGCGTAGCATCCGAGTATCTCTTTAAAGCATCCGAGTCAAGCAGAGACACTTTCATGACCAGTGATGTATTATATTTTTTCTGAAATCGCTTTTCAAAACTAAAAATAGATTTAAACTGAAAAAATATATCAACATCAGAGTCGTATGAGAAGTTAATATCCATGACAATGAATCATCAACAAATCAAACATATTTTGTAAGTGTCACAATTTGTGTTGTAATAGTATATTACGTAACGTGTGTTGTTCTTCGAAAAGCTCCCGATCACGACTTCCTATTGTTAAAAGTAAGTAGTTTTAATAAATAAATTATAAAATAATCTAAATTGGCGGCTTATATTTTCAGATTGTATTAATTTTTGGACTATAGTCTATATAGAAAGGACAAGGAGTAATAAATCATTCATTTAAGTAGATTTCATAGACGTACCAAAATATATTTTAAGAGGGTATACCGTAAGGTACATTTTGTATTGAACGAATGAGTTGCAGCTATGCTAAAGAATATACGATTTAGGTCAAAGGTAACGGGATGTACTAATTTTAATAAAAAAAAGTGATAGAGGTAGAGGTCATTCGGAAGCAAAAAATGTAGTTCATTATAAAAAAATTCTACAACTTCCTCAGGACTAAGATACATAATACCGAAATGTACTTTTAAGTATTCGCCAATTACAGAACCTTTCTGTCTGTACTCTTGTACCAAATGAAACTCCTGAATCTTACGAAACCAAGCTTGACAGAGATGAAATTTACAACCAAAAAGAATTTTATCTCTGCCAAAACATTCATATATAGCGTTATGAATGCTTAGTTCAAAATCTACTACGACTTCTTTAGGTTGAAAATGTAAGCCTACTTCTTTACATTTTTGTCTTAAAATTAAAAACAAATTTGAATATGTTTGACTTGATTTGTCCGGCAGCAAACAAAAAACAAGAGGTACGTAATAGCCGTTTTTAAAACCATGAATGGTAAACATTTGGTAAAAAACAGTTGAACAGTATTTAAAAGTCCCATCCATCAAAATACAATCCGAATTACATAAAAAATTAAGGTTGGAAAAACAGGAGAACACAATAATTTTAAATACCTGGTCTGCTGTTAATAGAAATTCCTCTTCTCGGTTCGTTCGTAATTGTAATTCACGAACTCTATTAAATACTTCTTCCTGATTTTTAGGCAATAGTGTAAGTGCATCAACATCCTTCCCCTAATCCCCTAAATATCGATCAAAACAATCAAGATTTCTCCAAAATATTTAATTCAAGAAATCTTTGATACCTTTCAGAAATATACATAATTCTATGGGCCTCCGATTTTATCTATTATAAACCCTAATGACTCTAATAGGATTAAACTAAATGGTTGCGGCACAGTTCGAACATTTCAGTAATCCTCAAATTGATACAAGTCAGGTAAAATATTATTTTGTGGCAGAGTTCGGATATGCCCGTTTATTCATAATATTTTTTATTTGTATTACTCCTATATGTAGTGTTTGGGGAATTTTTCTCAGAAATTTTAAATGGCAAGTGGCCTACTGTAATCGGCTTAATACGATTACACCTATTTACAGATTATTCGATTATTGAGAGGGATTTTCCAAACAACTCAGTTTTCTTAGAAACATTATCGGGAATATTATTTTAAAAGAAAGTAGGTACATTAAATCAGTACTTAGTATTAGTTCTTTGAGTGAAGTTGTATGAAGTTGTATGGTTGTCATAATATTGTAAACAGTTGGAATATATTTAAAACATTTGTTGAATGTTAATTGTGCAAGTACCAAACAATGTCGATAATCCAAGGACCATCTAAACGACCACAAACAGGTCCATCATCTTTAAATGAAAAAACTCTGATATTGAATTGTTATATATCATTGAAAAACAAGGATCCAAGTGCAAGTGTTGATGATATTGTGGAATTAACGGCTGCTATGTTGTGTGTTGCTAAATCAACAATTTATAGATTACTAAAAGAAAGCAAGAATGGAACTCTCCAACCCCCTAAAACTCCTTCAGGCCGAAAACCTATTGAGATCGATGAGTCATTAAAACAAAGACTAAGGCGTGAAGTCCATGGATTTTACTTACGAAAGGAAATTCCAACACTTGACAAAATTATGACATCAGTGCAAGAAGATACGGACTATCCAAAATTCTCCAGAATGACATTATGCAAACTTTTGAAAGATGTGGGTTTCAGATATACAAAACATAATAGAAAATCTCTCTTGATGGATAAACCGGAATTACGGAAACATTAAAAGCGGAAGGCAGGCATTCGTCGAAGGTTTGTCGTTAGGTTTGCAGCCACCATCTGGAAATGGAAAAAGACTTATCATTGTCCATGTTGGAAGTTCTGAAGGTTTTGTTGATGGTGGATTATTAACTTTTATTTCAAAACGCACGGGGGACTATCACGAAGATATGAATGGGGATGTCTTCGAGGAATGGTTTGTTCAAATGTTGGATCTGATTCCAAAAGGGGCTGTTATTGTTATGGACAACGCTAGTTACCGTTCACGGTTACGAGAAGCATTGCCCACAAGTCGTTGGCGTAAAGCAGAGCTTTTGGAGTGGCTTATTTCGAAAGATATTAAGTTTCCAAAAGATCCACTAAGGAAAGAACTTTACAGAATTGCAAAAATGAACAAGAATAAATACAAAACCTACATTGTAGAAGAAATGGCTTCTTCTCGTGGTATATCAGTTCTTCGACTTCCCCCTTATCATTGTGAACTTAATCCCATAGAATTAATATGGGCTCAGGTAAAGGGGGAAGTTGGAAAAAAAATACTACTTTTAAAATAAACGATGTTGTGAAATTGTTTGAGAGTGCTGTAAGTCATGTGAGTAAGGAGAATTGGATAAACTGTATCGAGCATGTTATCAAAGTAGAGGCAAATATGTGGAAAATTGACAATATTTGTGATGATTTAATCGACCCTATTATTATTAATGTCAACAACGATTCTTCCTCTTTCGAGTCGGATATAGAATAAAATGTAAGTAATAAATGTATTCCAATAATTATTTCTTTTCATTTTTTATTATATTATAATTTAAAACGTATTTTTTTCCCAAAATACACACCACTGCATTGCGTTATTGCTTATCTGCTAATCCTGACACTGAATAAACCCTAAACTTTGCTACAACTGAACTAAATACGGGGTCGATCTACCTGGTTTTTAGAATTACGGAAGAAATGTAATTTAAAGTAAGGGATTTATCAAAAATTTCATGGTGCTCCCTGTAAAGGTTTTGCATACTTAATTAGGGTTTATTACTCCTCGTACTTTTGGTACATACTATAGCCGGTGCATGCCGCTGCGATGAGTTGACTCTAGATGACATTGAAGACAAGAATGATACTCTCATTGTGAACATTCCAGATTCGAAAACTCACAAACGAAGACGATTTTTAATTTTGGACGATGTTGGCGAACCCGGAAATATTGCATTATATAGAAAATACCTAGCACTTCGCGCTGCTCATACACCACACCGGCGTTTAGTTGTTTCATATAGACAAAGTAAATGCAGTATTCAGGCTGTAGGAATTCATACTGTCGGAAAGATACCTGCTAAAATAGCTGGTTTTCTTCATTTACAAAATGCAGCGGAATATAGGGGCCATGCCTTGAGGAGAACATCAGCAACTTTGTTGATTGATGTTGGAAGTGGCATAGAAGACCTTAAAAGACACGGCGGATGAGTTTCTACAGGAGTAGCGGAGGGCCATATAGCCAAATAAAAGAAAAATTGCCAAAAAGATACAGCAAGGTCAAGATGCATTAACGGAAAATAGCGCGAGTGAAATTCCTTCAACAAGTTCATTTGATCAGACTGCCGTAGCTGACAATGTTAATATTCCTAACATATATGTCAACGAAAAAGTAGTGTTGTCAAACGTAGCTAACGCAACAGAAAACAGAAATAATAATGCTTTGAATTATATACCTGGAATAAACTTTTCTAATGTGCATAATACTAGTGTCTGCAGCATTAACATTAATTTTCATTTTCATAGTTCTAATACCAATTAATAATATTCGTTGTATTTGATTGTTAGTGTTTCTAATTATATTAAATAAACGTTTCATAAGATAAGTGACGATTTCCAATTCAATTGCAGTCTAAAAATGACAGATGAGACTTGTAAAGTGACAGGAGTCTTGTAAAAATCATGAAAGTGACTAGTCTTTAAGGTGACACTTTCATGACCAACATGAGTTCTGTCATGACAAGCTTTCTTGACGATTTCAGAAAAAAATATATTACAGCGACGAACATTTTATATACCTTGTACACAACAACAAAAGCCTCTTTTTGGCTAAAATACTTAAAACAGCACCAGATTCAGCAAATTTGTAGGCTGGCAGACTTTTCATGGACTAAAATTGTTGTCCAGTATAAAAACTATGAGATAAGGCTAAATATTTAATTAAATCCATAATTGTTATTCTGCTTAGTAGGTTTCCAAATCCTAAGAAACACTTTCCAAAATTCCAGCTACGAGATGGTTGAAAAAAAAATGCTGAACTTTGTCTAATGGATCATGAAGCTATTTACTCCAATATAAGAGTGTGATAAACATTTCTATCCTAGATATTTTTCGGAAGGTTCGAAAAGATTACATTCAAATGCAATTCCGACTTTAAAGTTATCAAGGAAATATTTTTCGTGTGAAAAATGTATAAAAGTGATTCTTTCAAAAAAATTTCAACTAAATATTCTACATTGGTTTATTATAACAACAGTGCTTTCACATGACAATACTGATCACAATTTTGAAAATTATTGGAAGTTTCCAAATATATACAGATTACAGTAACTTTCATGTTTCAGGTAATGGAGTAAATCTTATTTTCAACCACGTGATTTAAGCTGGGAAACAAGTGAAGAATGTTACAAGTATGACTGCATTTGGTGAGTATGACTCTTCTAATTATATTAGTTAGTGTCAATCAATACTAAAAAACATTTCTCTTACAGTGATCTCTCAAGGACATTATTATGCTCAATCAACAAGACGCCCTGAGCAAGAAAAGTATAGGGACGTTGCAAAAGATATAGAATACAATCCTGAAGTAACTGTTGACACTACCCTTCTTTTTAGACTTCTAAACACGAGTCGACAAGGTGGACGAAAAAATCGAAGTCTTATATTCTGCCTTCTGGTGCCCGTCCGTTTTAAGCATCAGCATTTTCTGAAACCTTTTTATTGGAGGAAAAATTTGTTCTCTGACCATTATTTATTTAATTTTTTAGTTAAAATCATAAAACATAGACATATATAGATGGACTGAGCAATTCGTATTCAGTTGTGCGGTGAAAATAGAACAAAAAGTACGAGAGAGACAAACCGTTATATTGGCAGCGCAATCGCTTTATCTCTCTCTAAAGTAAGGTCACTTTTGTGAGCTAACAATATCGCTCAGTCCATTTCTATATGTCTATGTTATGTCATAAAAGATGAGATGTCAACATCAGGTTATTTGTCACTGGTTTTGTTAGGTTAATTTTGGTTGTCACACCCACTTCTTCTTATTAATGCCCTCTTTTCAAATACATTTTAAGACTATTACTTTTTTAAATTAAATTAACTGTTTAGCACAAATATTTCTTTGATTAATATGTTGTGACTAAAATAAATATCTCCATTGAGATGTACGTCTATAATACATTGACGGAAGGCCAGACTGTCATGTTTTAGGTATTAAATAACATTAAGTTAATTATTAAATAAAATGTAATTTACTTTTATGATTACAAACTTCAAAACTCTACATTCGCCTTCCCCCCGCGCCTGGCTGTCAAGACTTCTACCACAGTACTCACACCGGCCTCCAACCCAGGCCCTACCAACCACATAAATATTACTTATTGACATCTCCTTTCTTCACAGCAAAAAAAAATAAAACCTATAACATTTACTTCACATAGTAGTCTTCTAAATATGCAGGGGTTTTAACTTTGCGTCTAGACCTGGAAGTAATATCACTTTGTTTGTGTTTTTTGACGGCAGATGGCATAATCGTCATCTTTCTCGATCCCTATTAACAAAAAGAGTGACCATAATAAGTGACCATCTAAGTGATAATTATTAGGTTTGTTCCAACCTGCATCAGAAACAGTTTCTTACAGTCAGGATTCTGCGCAATAACTCTGGTTGGAACACATTTGAGTTAGTGCGCATAACCCTGACTGTAAGAAACTGTTTCTGATGCAGGTTGGAACAAACCTACTATTACTTACTAACCATTGATAATAAAAATAACTAAATTTTTATTCGTAATCAAAATTTCTTAAAAAATATTTATTTTAGGTAATCGATATTTTAGACAATTTTATATAAAACGAATTCGTTATGATATTATATTATAATTTTAAATATTAATGAACAAATTATTAACATGATATATAGTATTATTCTCAACATGGTTCCCGGTGTAGATGTGTTTGACGAAGCTCTCCGGAATAAATGTTGTAAAAAGTGTAAAAGAAATGTTGTAAATGGTGTAAGGTGTATAAATTGTGAAAATAGTTTCCATATAAGCTGTGCAAAAAATAGCAACTCTGTAAAGTTTACTAGTGATGACTTAATCAAATGTTGTGAGCAAGATTCAGCATGTGATCAGACTGATCAGTTATTTTTCGACTCAATTGAAAGTCTAAGTCCAGACAATAAGGTAATTGATATTAATATATTTAAATATATAATAAAGCAAAAAGACTCCATAATAAAGGAGATGCATGACAAAATTCATTTAATGAGTCAACAAATAACTTCGTTAAAAGAACGAAACGAATTAGACACAAAAAGTACAGAACAAAAATCAACGCAAAAACAGTGGGAATCCTCTGCCATTCAAAATGAAACCAGACCACTAATTCAAACTGGAAATGATAAAAATAATGCTGTTGCAAACTCGTCTATTCAATCAGTTATTTCAAAGTCTGACGTGTCAGCTGCTTTAATGAAAATAAATACTGAACAAAAAATTGACGAAGTCATAAATTTGAATGAGAATAGCCCCAGAGAAAACTACAATGAATGTAGAGAAGTTCGAGGAAAAAGAAATAGAAAACAACTTGTTGTTGGAAATAATAATGAAAAATAACTGTAAACGGCAAGGGTATTAAGGGGGTTCCCAAATTTGTGGATCTTCATATTTACAGAGTGGACCCCAGCATGACAGCAGATGATCTACGTGAAATAGTAAAACCACATTTCCCGGAAGTAGTGGTAATATCATTAAATTCGAAATATCCGGAGATTTACAGCTCTTTCAAAGTAAGTGTATATGGGTATAACTTTAATACTGCGATGAATCCAGCAATATGGCCACATGGAGCCCATATCCAGCAGTTTTTTCAGTTGCGTCCAAAGAGACTTCCCCAAGTCTAGAACATGTAACTCCAGTGTATTCTCATAGTTATATATGTGGAAATGTATGTAAGTGTACTAATACAGAAAAATCAACTAAAACCTTTCAAATCATAAATGTAAATTGTAAATCCCTGACTAATAAGACCAATAGAATTGATTTAATATTGGAATGTAACAAACCTGATATTTTGTGCCTTTCTGAAACCTGGTGTAATAATGATAATATTGATTTAGTGCGATTTAACGATTATATGTTGGCTACTCATTTCAATCGTATCAACAGAATTCATGGTGGGGCTTTGATACTTGTAAAAAAGATAAATAAATTTAAAAATCTAGACTTTGTAAATAGTTTATCAATTGATATTGACTTTGACTTTGACTTTTTTTGCAAGAAAGAAGCTGTTGTCTTGTGAATATATATAGATCCCCATCAGGAAACATTGAGGTGTTCATGGACCGACTTTTTAAGGTCCTAAATTTTTGTTTCAATAATTATGATTGAACTATTCTTTGTGGAGACATGACCATTGATTATTTGAATATATCACGTAAAAGAACATTATTAATTGACTTGATGGAGAGTTTTAACTTAAACTTAAAAAATTGTGAGCCAACACGGATTTTCACAAATAAAAACAAGAAAACGACAAAAACTTAAGTTGACTACTTTTTAACTAATATGACGTTTGAATACAATGAAAGCGTGATTGATATGCAGCTTGGTGATCATTTGGGACTAAACATTCATGTAAAATATCGTACGGGTATATTATGTACATTTTGCGAGAATTAGCTGAATAACAGAAAGACAAGTTTTAGGCATCCAATTTACTGGGTTTACCAATTCATCTAGACAATGAAAGTTTTCTGTCGGCCTATGAAAATCTAAATGATACAAATATCTCAGGTGTTGATCTTGTATATAATGAATTTTTAGATACTATATGTTACGATATTGATTTTATTTGCCCTATTTTAACAAAAAACGTATCTAATGTAACCAGAAAATCATGGGTTGATCGCGATCTTGTGCGGATGGGTAGTGATCTTAGGAATTTGTTTTGGTTAACAAACTTTTCCGCAAATCCCGATGATCATTTAAATTATAAGAGGTTAAAACATGATTATGTCACTGAAATTAACAAATCAAGAAAATTGTTCTACCAAAAAAGTCTTGAAAATAAAAATGTAAAAGAAAAACAAAAATATATATGGCGAACAGTACAACACAAAATTGGAAAAAAGAGACATTTTACTATTGATACCATTGATATAAATGGTAAAATAACTCAAAATAAATACGAAATTGCTAATTTGTTTGCAACTTTTTTTGCAACGAATACTAAAAAAGCAGTAACTGCGGTAAATGCCTCGAGGATTTTTATTTCTCAAAAAAGGATTGTCCGTCTAATTTTTAATTTAGATTATAGAGAAACATGCAGAAACCATTTTAAAGATTTCGGTGTACTAACTTTTTATTCTATTTACATCTACAAGTGCATATTATATGCAAAAAGTAATTTCAGTGAATTTAGTCTTAATTCTGATTTCCATGATTACCCAACCAGATCTGGAAAACTTAAACGGCCACCGAAACATGAAACCTCATTGTTTGAAAAAAGTCCTGTCTATGACGGAATTCAATTCCTTAATTATTTGCCCAGCTGTATAAGATGTGAGAGCGATTTCAATGTGTTCAAACAAAAACTTAAAATTTTTTTAATTGTCGAATGTTTCTATGATGTGTCAGAGTTTTTAAGCAAACGATTTTAATTTAAGTGTTTAATAAGTAAGTCGTATTCAATGTAATATCCTCTTCTCTGTTTGACCTGTCCTATATCATATTCTATGATCAAAAAGGATGAATAAAGTATTATTATTATTATTATAATTTGACATTGAGTTGGATATAATAAAAGAAGAATATTTTAATATCTATTAACCCTACATTATCATAACATAACCTATATTCTTCTTTTGTTTCCAACAATTTTAGCATAAATAAAAAAGAAAATGGTTATAATAAAATTTCTATCAAAATGATATATGATTAAAAACACTTTTAAAAAGTTCAAATAACAGTATATTTATTAAAACAATTATATCAATCTAAATTTACTAATCCTTCAAAATGGAAATAAAAGTTTCCGTTGCCGTTACCCCATTTATTTTATTTTGTTTACAAAATAAATGCAATATTTAATATGGAAGATGAGTAACATTGAAAAACCAGAAGTATTGTTTTAGAATTTTTATTAAATTTTGAAAAATTTGAAAGCATAAACATAAATAAGAAACTATTTATTCTCAACTGATATTAATAGATGGCGATTTTAAATATTTTAAAAATACGTAAACTGATTGATTGGCCTACTTTCAGCTTTCTACCAGTAAACTAAAGTTTTTAAACGGTTCAAAACAAAATTTCTGAATTTACTTTGTAAATAAAATAACGTTATTTACATCTTTTCAGTCTAACAGTACAGTAATAGATGTAGGAGGGTCGTAAACTTCTTTCCGTTGGGATATATTTTCCTTGAATGTTTTGATAGTTTGAACAAAAAATAATACAAAAAAGTTAAGAAAGTAACCTAAAGAATATTAATTCCGTAGGGTATTTTATTTCCGAACAAAAGATCCATCACAAAAAATAGATGGTGTAAAATTTATGTTCTCTAAACTTGAATCAAACTACCAAATAAGAGTTACTAAATGACATGAAACTCACAAATTTAAAAAGTGTCCGAGATACATTTTTGTCATATTTTAAGATGAGCTTAAAATAGAGTTGTGATGGCACCATTAAAATTTAGAAGAGACAATAAGGAAGCCAGAAAAATCGAGATCGATTTTATGCTCGCGTGTATCATAGAAATAAAAAAATAGCCCAAGTTCGTTACTTAAAAAGGATTTTTAATTAAAAGTCCAACAGTGCCAGAGTGTAATTAATATAGATCGATATGTAAAAAAAACATTCCAATTCCAAATTGATAAATCACTGGTGTGTCTATTATTTCGCTGAATGGGTCATTAATAGTCTAGTCGACAACTTGAAATTCCTGAAAAATGGAGATAAAGCTCCCAAAAATATGTGTAATAGCTCATTGGATAGTTGTTCTTTTTATAAAAATTTTGTATTTGAATAATGTATTTGTTTTATTTATTTCGTAATTAATAACGTTTTTCATTTGAAAGATTTAACTACATTGTTGGTGAATTTCATTAATAGACGATTGTTTCTTTTATCATTTTGGCAGTTGGTATCATTGATCAGACAGGTCACAACTGTAGAAGGGTCCCGAAACAGAATGTACAGGACAGTTCTGTAAAAATTTATGGAGAAGAAAAGTAAGAATTTCATTTTTTGTTTGAAACTTTTTAAATAATAAAAAAAATTGTTTTGGCGCTTATAATATAAATTAAAAATATTTTATCTTATTGCATGAACCCAAGAGCCTGAGGTTAATGATTTCTCATGCAAATAACTAAAACTAGAATTTCAAAGTAAAAAAAGGTGAGTGTAATTATTTCATGACATGTTTTAAAAAATTTTAATATACCGGGCAAATTAAAATTCCACACCAAAGATACCACAAAAATATATATAAGAAGGACAAAGCGAAATCATTTTGGGCCAATTATTTTTTATTTACAATGAAGATGTAAGCTTTGTTACTTAACAATCTCCTAAGTTGGTAAAAAACTAATTTTTAGACAAATTTCTAACGGGGATAAATTATTCGAAGTTTTCTGAATACAACACGATTTTTTCGAATTTTCGAATTAACATTTAATAAATTTAAAAAATTATTTAATGTGACGTACTAGCTTTTGGGTCCGCTCGCACATCCCGAAAATGACACGCGGGTACCTACTTTTAATAATAAAGATAGAGAGCCGGGAGTTAGGATTTTTTTATCGGAAATTGCCTCCTCCTTAAGAATCCTTTTTTTTATTTATTAAATGTTCATGAAATATAGACGAAAAACAAAATGCCTTTTTTTCTTCTTAATTTGTTTATAAATTTTGCAATGTTTCATATGCTAATATATGCTTTCGACATATTTTTCTAGACAAAATTACGAATCCAATGAGCTATCACACATATTTTCAAGAGCTTTATCTCTACTATCTTTACACGAATTTCAACTTGTCGACTAGACTCGAGCAATCAATAAAACATTTTTTTTAAATTCGAATATATTCATCCTTTCTTAAAGAACGATATATTTTTTGTCTCATACTCGGAACTAAATATCTTTAGGTAAAAGTCAGATGGTGCTAGATCTGGTGACTATGAAGAGAGGGTAAAGTTGAAACGATTTTAAATGTTGCAATAATCATTTTTAGATTCCGTTTATACCCACATCTCATAATATAAAAAATGATTGAAAAATTCCAATTAAGGATTGAAGGTCTTTTTATTTTAACGAACTAATTTTTCTAATTAATTAATTACCGATATAATTAAATCCTGATGCAATTTTAAATTTGCAATGCCGTACTTACGGTTCTTTTTATAATAGTCTATTCAACCAACTTTAAGAATACGTGGCCTGATTATTAATTAAGAGAGGCTGCAGCTTCTTTATCCTCATTTTCTATAGGTCGAGTGGATAAAAGATTCAATGACAAAATTGATCTATAAAAAAACATTTCGCGTGTGTAAAGAGCAACGAACTAATTTATAAATATTAGGGTGTTTGAAACTTGAATAATTGCAATTCACAAGCTAAACGACAGCGATATGAGGGAAAAGAAAGTGAAACGAAATGGTGGAACGAGGAAAATAAAATAATTAGTAAAGAAAAAGAAAAAAGCATGGAAAACATTCGCAGAGACTGCAGATCAAAGAGACAAAGATTAATACATTTCTATCGGAAAGAAAGTGGAACAAGCAGTAAAGAAAACAAAAAAGAAGAGTTGGAAAGAATTTGGAAAGGAAACAACAAAGTATTATAGGACAGAAACAGAAAACGTTAAATGACTAAGATGAAGTCTGCAATGAGCGGGGCATGTGCAAAAACAACCTGACTCGGATGGTAAAATTGACTTAGAAAGGAGCACAAAAAGGATGAAGACCTTTGGGGCGCCTCCGATTGAGATGGCGTGAGAACATCAAAACGGACCTAAGGACCATTGGGATAGAATACAACCCAGTATTGATGGAAGATCGGAAACAATGGAGGCGGATAGTATAATCGGCCAAGACCCAACCCGGGTTGTACAGCCATGGAGTAAGTAAGTAAATAGGCATGGGCACCGGAAGGGTCAAATATAGGGGGGGGGAGGGGGGCAAGTAAAGATAGATTACAACTTTTATATTTTTATTCTCAAAAATACATATATATGGTTGACTTGAACTAAAACTTAACTCTAATGTTGAAAATATGTATATGCCCTTTTATAAAAAATACATTTGTATGTACAATGTACCTTTCTACTGGGAGACAAGTAATAGAATATTTCTTCTCTTTTGTGCGAACCGATCTATTATTTTTTCAATAATTATGTTTTTATTTTTATTCACAAATTCTCGGTGAACACTGAGCATACAGAGACCAGAAAGCCTTTCTTCGTACATTGTTGATCTTAGCCAAGTTTTTACAGGACGAAGGGTACTAAAAGATCTTTCAATTTTTGTTGTGGTAGGACGTAGAGCTACGAAAATTTTTAGAGCTTTCTTGATGTTTGGGAAAAACTGGCAATGTTCATCAATTAATGCAACCACCTCAAACTGCTCGAGGTCAGTGTTGAGTTTTGACACCCACATACCCGTATGAAAATGTGGGACTTGAGTACCCGCATCGGTCTTACAAACTTTAAGTATTGGGGTGTGTCTAAAAAAGTATAGATGTTAACATTTATTTCAAAATGACATGTAAGCAACAATGGACACTGAAATAACATTTGTTTTACCATTTTATTGACGAAGAGGATAAAATTGAATCAATCAAGTATAAATCTATAATATAAAAATGAATCGCAAAATGTGTTGGTAAGCGCATAACTCAACAACGCCTCGACCAATTTGGCCAAATCTTTTTTTAAAATGTTCGTTGAAGTTCAAGGATGGTTTTTACGGCGAGAAAAATTAGAATTATTGCTGGAAAAACCCTAAAAATAGCCCTTTTCTTTTTCCCATACAAATGATTTGTAACTAAAACGTAGTCAATTTGAGCTTCATTGCTATGGTATAAAGTTCATATTAAATTACAAGCACTCACTGTTGTCTAAGCAATGTAGGTGTGTTCCTAACGTCAAAGATCATATCTATCAAAACAATGTGCGTGTGTGCGTTGGAGCACAGAATACATAGTTGGAGGAGTTTAATTGTCAACTGATACACGAAACAAATTCGTATATCGTGTTTTGTGCAGAGTGTTTACTTAGTTAGTGTTTGTTTAGTTCGTGATTAGTGAAAAAATAATTTATATTTGATATGCCTCCTATAAGACGAAGCAATTTAGGTAGAAGAAATGCTACAAACCAAGCTATTTACCGATCTAATCGTACTGCACAAGAACGTGACGACGAAAATGAACGTGAAAGAATTCGGATATCACAAACGCGTGAAGCGAGAGGGCGACATTCAACTAATAATCGCGCAAGTTCAAACAAATCTTCCACTGTTAAATGAACAACAGAAGTATGTATTTGAAACTCTTATGAAAGTAACAAATGATGAAACTGGAGGGATTTACTTCTTAGATGCACCTGGTGGTACAGGAAAAACTTTTTTGATTTCATTGATATTAGCAACAATTCGCTCACAAAATAAAATTGCACTTGCACTCGCTTCGTCGGGAATCGCAGCAACTTTGCTTGAAGGTGGTCGAACAGCCCATTCAGCACTAAAATTGCCATTAAATATGCAAAGCAATGAAACTCCAACCTGCAACGTTTCGAAGAACTCTGCAATGGCAAAGGTTTTGCAGCAATGTAAATTGATTGTTTGGGATGAATGCACGATGGCACATAAAAAATCTTTGGAGGCTTTAGACAGAACCTTAAAAGATCTACGGAGCAATAATAATCGATTTGGTGGTGCAATGATTTTATTAGCAGGAGATTTTCGTCAAACATTGCCAGTGATTCCACGATCAACGCCAGCTGATGAACTCAATGCATGTCTAAAGTCCTCCAATTTGTGGAAACATGTCAAAGTACTTCATTTAAGCAAGAATGTGCGTGTCGAGTTGCAAAATGACCAATCTGGAAACATATTCTCTAAACAACTCATTGACATTGGTAATGGCAAATTTCCTATAGACATGTTGACTGGCTGCATTAACTTTCCTCAAAGTTTTTGTCAGTTAACTCGATCAAAAGATGAACTTATTCAGAAGGTGTTTCCAGATGTTTCTCAAAATTACAGAAACCATGATTGGTTGAGCGAACGAGCTATACTGGCTGCAAAAAACATAGATGTAAATGAATTAAATTTGAAAATTCAAGAACAAATTACAGGCGAATTGAGGATATATAAATCAGTTGATTCGGCTACTAATCAAGATGATGTAGTCAACTATCCACCGGAATTTTTAAACTCGCTGGATTTGCCAGGATTGCCACCTCACAATCTCCAATTAAAGGTTGGATCGGTGGTTATAATGTTGCGAAATATCAACCAACCGCGTCTTTGCAACGGTACACGGTTAGCGATAAAAAAATTACTAAACAATGTGATAGAAGCAACTATACTCAAAGGAAAGTATAAAGGAGAAGATGTTCTCATACCGCGCATCCCAATGATTCCGACTGATGTGCCATTTGAGTTTAAACGACTACAGTTTCCAGTGCGGCTTGCTTTTGCTATGACTATAAACAAGTCCCAGGGGCAATCATTAAGTGTTTGTGGTATTAATTTAGAAAACCCATGTTTCTCACATGGTCAATTGTATGTTGCCTGTTCCCGTGTTGGAAAACCATCAGATTTGTTTATCTATGCGCCAGGTAATCAAACAAAAAACATCGTATACCACAAAGCACTACAATGATAATAATAATAATTATGATTCACATGATTAACAATAAAGCGATTACTTACTTTTAAATCCTTATATATGTTTTATTTAATTATTTTTTATTCACAACGCCCTATCACCAGGGTGACGGTTCTGTTCAGGAGAATTTTTTTAAATACGTAGGCAAAAAAACTGCCACATTACAAATCTTTTTGACAGGACGAAGTCTGTCGGGTCAGCTAGTACTAAATAAAAATAATTAACTCTTACTTTTCTAACTACAAGATGTTATCATAACAAAGAGTGCAAACAATAGACGCATGTTCTAAACAGGAAAGTGTATCACACTTTTTACATCTGTAATGAGTTTTTCTACTTCTTTTGGAGCCACAGGGTTCACATCTACTGGTTTTTTGTACCTCAGATTTTTGAATTCTTCTTTTTATTCCGCGTGGAACATTCTGAATTGTTACAGGAATGCGTAAATGTGGCTCTATCATAGCCATGTACAGTTTTCTCAAAAAAATACGACGACGTATTCGGATTGTTGAATCGAAATATTACTTGCGAATTGTTGCCCGCATGAGTACAATACTACCATTGTCTATCTTTGGGTATTTCGGACAGAATTGTGATTGGCACATAATTGATTTACGTCGACACCTCCCTTAGTACTATTATATTGTGTTATAATTTCCGGTTTATACTCATCACCACTAGCTGGATCAATAATATCATCATGATGCATACTCGAAATAAGAAGAAAGCATTTCTGTTTTTTGGGTATGTAAGAATCCAAAGTGTATTTTGGCTTGAAGGCAAACATACTTGATTTCACTGGTCTTCCTGTGTTTATGATAAATGCCAACGGCAATTCTTTTTTGTTTTTATGTATGGTAGCAATGACAGTGAGTTTTTTCTAGTATACTCTGCACAAGATCTACGCTGGTAAACCAATTATATTTATGCATGCGTCAAATAGGGGTTCACAGAGACGCTCAACGACTTCTCTTGGTGATATACTTTTTCAGAATGGTCCCTCGGGTTGTTGGCCTACGTACACTTCTAAGTTGTACGTATATTAGATTTTGGCATCAGCTACGGCAAATATATTAATGCCACATTTGTTTGATTTAGAGGGAATATATTGGCGGAAACGGCACCGTCCACGGAATTCCTCTAATTTTTCGTCAACATTTACAAATTCTGAAGGGCTATACCCGTTTCTACAATTTTCCACAAAATGGTCGAATAGTTTCCCTTATAACAGCGTACTTATCATGAACTCTCCTTTCTGGTAGAGTTCTATAGTCAAAACGAATGCTGCTCAGGAAGAAACGAAAGCGATTCAAAGACATTAAGTACCTGAAAATTTCAACTCCCGATCTGTCTGTTCTCCATAAGTATTCTACATTTAGATTAGACCTTTATAATACCAGCATAATATAATATCAAACAACTGGGAGCAGTATTTTCTTCATCGTCATTATCAGAAAGGCTTTGTTCACTGTCTGCATCTGATTCTCTTGCCTCTAGTTCGTCTTCCCCAGAATCAGATGGAACGTAATCGTGAATGAAGGTATCATCATCTTCCTCTCGCTTAAGATCCTGCCACAGACTTTCCAGTCGGACTTGTTCCCGCTCATAGTCACCCATTACTAAAATTACAATAAAAATTACCGATATACGAGTAGATGTCTACATTCATAAAATTAGAACATTTATCTAAGCAGAAAATTTAAAAACTATTACAATATTTGTCACGTCTCTTTCTACCCGATTTAGTCCAAGAGACAAATTTCATACATAAAATACAAACAAGCGCACCAATTCTCTTCAAATTTTACACTAAACATCAATAGATTAAGGTGGGAAGGTACCTAGAAGGAGCGGATTATTGACCACACCTACTAGTTGTAACAGGTGTATTGTGTCGGACTCACAGACTGTATGCGGGTTCCGCAAGGTTAAAAAAGTCTGGTATATATAAACTTAAATGTCCAGAATGTAATGCAGCCCATCCGGGTCAAAACCTTAAAAAATTTTAAATTAGACACAGTGAACACTTAAAAGTATACGGATTAAGCAACCAGAGAAATCCCATTACGTAAAACATCTACTTGACACTAAACATTCATTAACACTTAACAGAACTAGAAGTACTACATATTTGTGACAAGAAACATCTAAATTTCCTTGAAGAGTTAGAAATTAGAAGACGCTTAAGAGACCCACCATATGAACTCGTCAATGAACAGATAAATCTAGGGAGTTCTCCACTTTTAAGCATCAATAATTGTAAAGATCAGCAGATATAGTTTTCCTGGTTTCCTATTTCATTGCACAGTTATACTGATCTTAAATTGGATAAAAAGATATCCAGGATATCCACAAAGGGCTAATAATATATAAGCTTTAACATTTGTAATATCATATCTTCTTTTTTTCTATACATATATATTAAATCAATTACAAGGTCTAGCCGATAATAATTATTAAACATCAGGTAGGCATCACATGAAATGTAACTATTCACTAATTGTCAGAATGTTTATCATGTTTTTGTTATATTTTGGAAAAATTTAGAAAGAGTTTGTTTTATTTAAAACAGTAATGAGGTAAGCACCAGCTAGTATTCGGAAAAAGCAGACGCAAACAAAGTCTCAGATAATTTGTTACTGAAATACGTTGACAATCGAGAAGCGATAATGAAATATATGATGAGAGACCCATCAAATTGGTTATGAAACCATCTAAAGCAGCAATTAAATTTCTTTAATCTCATATTGACTTGGCGAATTTACGGCTGTTCAAAGTTTAATTGGACAGCGACAGCCCCTATATAGTATACAAGTATGGTTAAAAAAAATTAACTATGTATAATTAACTGTGATATATGAAACAACGTACCAAACGTATATACTGAAATATTCAATAGGATTTAACATATTTAGTATTCCATTGATGCAAAGAAACCTTGAAGCAGCCACTAATAACATAATATTGCCAAAGAAACCGCTGTTACATAAATGTTTTTTTTTATAAACCTCGGTGGAAATGTTTGCTCTCTATAAATACACTTCATTGAAATATAAAAACCTTGTTTATTAAATGAATTTAACAATACAAATAGGGAGAGAAAAAATTCCATGAATAATTAACAAAAGAATGAGAAAAAAACCCATTGTCTCTTCTTTTAGTTGATGGATATATTTTTGGTACGTTTCTTTGAAACATTTTTTTTAAATAGCTAAAGGCTAACGATTATGCTTCCTATTTTTTTTTCTTTTTTAGTTTTCCTCATAACATAATGTACATTTTTTCAAAGGGCTTCACGAAGTACGTAATCAGAATCAAGAACTGTTTCAAATATGTCATTTACATAATTCTACTTCGATATTTATGTAAATAAGTGATGTCTACTTAATTATTCTCATCGTATTTGTTTGACAATGGTCTGTCTATATGTTACTGGATTCATGCTGAATTCCAAAGGCGAGGTCAGGTAGACAATTGTGCGTGGTCACAAATATTATCCATGTCATAAACACTGACGTTTTCTCTACACCATTCACATCCTACCGATAGTCAAGATCCGGTCAATAATAAATAAACTGGGTCTGTATCAATGAAGATAATTTGTTTGTTGGTAAAACATACGCGAACTGTACTCTGAATTGTTTTATGCATATCTTCAATTTTACCAGGATAGCATTTAGCCCAACCCACACATAGAAAGGTATAAAGTTAATTTATTATTATCATAATATATAAATAAATTTTGCAGAAAAAACCAAATAAGACATTGGTTCACAATGAAAATATACAATTTAAAAACTAATAATTTTTTTTTAAACTTAAAGGTGGGATTTTGTTTCATCTTGTTCATAGAAGAGAACATATGCTTCTCCACTGACTAAAGATTTCCACGATATTAATAGCACTCTGGAACCGTTATATTGGTGCCACTGTCCCGTGTAGGGATGCCGGCAAAATGCTGTGTAGTGACCATTATAAGTGGTTCCACAGTGATTTGATATAACGTAGATGTTGTACATACAAGGTGCCACATTATCAGCCGCGTAATGGGTCATAGCAAGCCCTTCTATTGGAAAATCTATTGCAACATTAAGTTTTCTTTCTGTTTGCGAAAAGCGCTTCAGATGAATAACCAATATTTTCGGAAATTTATGAATTGAGAATGATTTAGTACATCGTCTTCGTTCCTTACATTTCGAACAAGTTGGTTTCTCATCACCGTCGAGTGTTTCTTCTCTTGTAAACGAATCTAAATATTGTGAAAGTCGTAATTGACCTGTTCTTTGGGGTATCGAAAGGGATAAATCCCAAAAGGGATCGTAGGTAACTGAACAGTGACTACAGTGCGTGCACTTGATTGTTGATTTTAATTGACCGACAAAGTTATCCACAATCTTGGAGTTGTCCATTCTCGGATATCTCAACCAAGATTCTTGTGCTTTCTCGATATCACTAAGTTTGTCATCAATTTCAGTTAATATGGGCTTTGGTTTTTCATATACCTTGTTGACATCTTCGTGAATCCCTGATGATAATAACTATATTTAAGAAAAAAATAGTTTCTTAAAAAAATTTTTTATTGACAAAAAATGCACTTGTTAGTTAACACATTTTGTGCTACCAAATATTAATATTAAGGAACCATTATTTACCACGTACTTTCATATTTTCCTTTGTTTTTAAACAAACAATTTGTTATAAACAAATGAATTTTTGCGCAATATTTTTTAAATACTACAAAATATAATGGAAACACCATACGTCTATTTTTTTTCAATTTTTTATATACTTTTTAAACATATTGTACTTTCTTTCTGTTTTTCTTCATTGTCATTAAAATAACTTACAAAACCATTTGAATGTCAAGTTCAAACCTTAGTTGTACATGAATTAACGAAAATGTTTTAAAAGTTTTTAATCGTTCTTAGCGTATTTTCAATAGTTTATGAGATATATCAATAATATTGAAGAAAAACAGAAACAGAGCGACAAGTCCAGCCCTGGCCTATTTTCTTAATAGTTTAAAAAATTTACATTACATTTCGGACGAAGTGTATACTGTATTACTTATATCGAACACTCTTATTTCTTTTTGTTTTTATTGTATATCATTAAATCCCACGTTTATCACCTCGATTTTTTTCCAAAATTTCGGTCAGTGTTATGGAAATAAAAAAATCTAGATGCTGATGAATATCCCATTATATTTTACAAGTAGGAAGTTTTGAATATTTAATTATTGGAATATAGTGACGCAACAGTCAGCAGCAACTTTTAGTTATTTTTATTTATTAATGGGGCTATTAAAAAAACTTTAAGATTAAGATGACCCCACAACAAGAATAGAATAGGGAAAATATTAGTGGCTATTCAAAATATTCTCAATCCGTCTTTAGGAGGCAAAATTATTTATTTTGACGCTTTTATCAAAGTATTTCATTGTTTCTTAACATATTTTCCTTTTAGTTTAATAAAATAGCCTGATTACCTTGGCAACTATAGCAATATTAGAGCTCATATTTGTTGAATTATATTTAATCTCAGCGAAACTATAATTTATAAACAGTGTAAGGAATATAAATGTAAAATTAACTAGTAAATAAAGACATTAGAAACGAGTTGGAGTAGGTATTTGTTGATTGAGCAACTAGTTTTTTATTTCTAATCGAATCAAATGAATTCCTTTCTAATACTGACTAACTATATTCACTCTTCGGTATCTATGCAAATGTTATGATGAAAATGAGATTAATTTTAGTGATGAGCTACATTCCTTATCTGGAAATAAGTAGATTGAAAGCTCATCCAAAACGAGAACAATCTTGACCTTAATTTCATTAAATGGTAGAGATACTAATTAGATTGCTATCTCTAGTTTTTTTTCATTGTTTGGTTTGTACACGTCAAAAACATTCAACTAAAGTCAGATATACTAAGACAGTCCAAACATTGAATATATCTTTTTCATGCTCACAATTACCAGCAATATCCATCGCCAATTATACTAATATATTTATATTTAGTTGAGAAAAAGTCTGTAAATTCAAAACGAAGATCTATAGACAAAAATTAAACCACTATTCTCGTTTACCAACTCAACAGCGCAAAATGTTGAATATTCAATCAGACATAAATTAGAACAGTCTACAGTTCTCAGATTGATGTTGGTGTTGCCAAATATCGCAACAGCTCCGTGCTCACCTTTGAATCGACAGTAAGACGAAAACAGTGAAAAACCATTTATATTCATTGCTGATAGTTCTGTGCTCGGATATACAAAGAATGTCAAACTTTTCTACATCTAATAATAAATTTATTTCAACTACTTTATTATTCAAACTTTGAGTATTGATATGAGGCACTGAGAACATGCAGAATAGAATAGAGTTTATTGATCTCAGGATATCAAATAATGACATAAGAGAAGTCAGATATGAACACATTAAAATGAAAAAGTCTATCTAATTTCTATATGCTGGTAAAGTATAGAGAAATCTGATTTATATCTTGTGTCATGAGAATTAATATTCCGTGAATAATCGCTTTTATTCCTATGAACTAATGTAATGAAATCCAATATATAAAGGCCGAATACAGTTAAAAATCTCAAGTTGAAAAAAAAATGTCGACAGGAGTTTACAAGTGCATATTTTTCAGCAAAAAACTAATAAAATATAATTTTTGTAATGCTTCTACTTTGTTACATATTGTTTTCATATTTTATTAGGGGGAATATTACATTCCTTTCCATTATTAAATATTTTTTATTTTTTTCTACAGTATGTGTACGCCCACGAGCAAAAGCAAAATGGCGTCAAATACATATTATTACTAACCTGTGTTTGCACCGGTAATTTCCACTTTGTGGCACAGAATGCACTGCCATTACACTTTTCTTCGCCAAGTACCTAACAAATAGCTCTAAATCGGAGAAAAACTAAAACCTCCAAGCGCCTGTAAACTGTGATGGGGACACGGTCGGAAAATAATGAATAAAATAGCGTACGTTATGTTGATCATATAATGGCGGGATTGTCACGTTGACGATAAGTTTTTCGTGAAAAATCTATAAATTCGATTTATTTTTTACTAACATATAATAATAATAATAGAAGGCAGCTTCAAAATTAATATAACAAGGATAAATGAATTTGTACAGACGCGTGTAATATTTTTTTTATTAAATTCAGCCAAACGCTTTCGACATTACGTCATCATCAGGGCTTTCGTCAATCGGTCCAGAGACGTATTAAAATTGTAAACAAACAGCAAACAGATTAGTTGGTCGACATGGTTTGTGTAGTATCGTTTTTAATTTGATATACGTGTAAATGTTTGTAATTTGTTGTTTGTTTACAATTTTAATACGTCTCTGGACCGATTGACGAAAGCCCTGATGATGACGTAATGTCGAAAGCGCTTGGCTGAATTTAATAAAAAATATTACACACGTCTGTACAAATTTATTTATCCTTGTTTAAAATAAGAGTGTGTACACTCCATATTTTGGTTTTTTAATTTTTTTGATTTTTTTTTCAAAATTAATATGTCTTCTTGCGTTGTGAACAATTCAATTTTTGTTATTGTTTGTTATGAATATTTTTCTCACATGTTAAACGGTTAAATTAAGTACAAAGTTGTTGAAATGCAGCAGCACATATTTTAGTTGTCAACTCTTAACATTGCAGTTGTCAAAATTGATTTTTACATGGTTATCTGGTAACAAATCACGATACGGAATATACCCCCGGTCTTGAAAGGTTAAGCTTTCAATGAATAAAGATATCCTAAGGCTGTAGGCGTTGGACATATTGGAATCTGGATAGCCGATTCAGAGGTAATTGCATCATGTTTGATGGTTGGATTGGGTAGTGAAGTAAGTGCGTGTCCAATATGGAAATGTAAGGGGGTAAGAGCTTGGGATTCCATGGGATCCGGACAAAGTGGGGTAATAGGCCGTGAATTTAAAATTCCCTCAATGTCTGTCAAAACCGTGGACAATTCTTCGAATGTACATCTGGTATCACCTAAAATCGTCTTTAAATATGATTTTGTAGATTTACTACCTCCTTCCCAAATTCCGCCCATATGGGGAGAGAAGGAGAGAATGAATCTCCAATTTACCCCAAAGGTGTTAAGAGATTCTTGTAATTTATTCTGATTCAAGAAAATGAATTAACCTAGTTCCTTAATTTCTGATTTAGCTCCAAAAAAAGGAGTACTAGTGTCGCAAAATATTTTAAACAGTTTTCCGCGTCTTCCTATAAATCGACGGAACGCGATAAAGGGTTCTGAAGTCCAGTCGCTAATCAACTTATACTCATTTCATTGTGAAGCAAATGTAGGTCTTAGTAAACTTCGCGCCATGGCCCCCTTTTGATTTAATTACAACAGGTCCCGCGTAGTCTACCCCAGGAGTATGAAATGGAAATGACGGACACACACGCTGCTTGGATAAATTTCCCATGATTGGTATACTTATTGAATAGTTCACATGAAAGCAACGTACGCATCTGCAAACAATTTTCAGAGCTAGTGTTCTTCCTTTATAGTCCAAAACCTATTTCTTACTGAATAGAGCAAGTGCTGGGGAGCAGCGTGATATAAGTTAGCGTGCTCTTGCATAAAAATAATTTTAGTGGGATGATGAGTGTATGGAAGTAGAGCTGGATGTTTTTTCTAAAATGAGTAATTTGATTGTTGAATGCGTCCACCAACAACCCTAAGAATATTTGAAGAATCGAGAAATGGATTTAAGCATAATAGTTTACTATTATTTGATAGAGGTTTGTTTCCAGACAAGGTAGATATTTCTTCTTTAAGCGCATCATGTCGGGAAATTCTTACTTATGAGTCAGTTGCCCTCCTAAGCTTGGTTGGACTTAAAGGTTCAAAATTTCTGTTTTGGTCTATGACTTTGCAGTTTGATATGAACCTCCAGCACAAGGCTACTACTGTTTGTAAATGATTGTGTGATGAAAAGTTTTCAATTTTAATTGAATTTCACAATAATGGTACGGTGTGACAAGCAATTTCTGAATTTCGCATCTCCGATAAGTTACCCTTAAAGCGAATCGCAGATGTTGGCCAGGATTTTTAAGCCACGTTGGATCGGACCACCATAATGAAGAGGTCTCCAATCCATCAGGGCTGATATCTCTTGTTAATAGATGACCTGGATTATCCTGGCTAACAACATGATTCGTAATAAATGAGGCTGGGTTTTAATTCAGGATAATCAGATACTGGAATCAATCCAGAAGAGCAGTTGAGACATCGTTACTACGATAGATGACGTCACTTTTTGAAATAGCCCTGTTAGGAGTTGAGCTGCATAAAGTTCCAGTCTGGGTACGTTAAGGGTTTTTAACGGAGCCACCTTGGTTTTCGCACACAACCATCTCACGATTACGGACCAATTTCGATCGACGCTATGAATGTACAAACAAACGCCGTACGCCTCTCTGGATGCATCAGAAAATCCATTAACTTGGAGAGCAATACAGTATGCACACACAACACATCTAGGTACTTCCAAACGGTTTAAATCTTTCAATTGCTGACGAAAATCTCTCCACTGTATGTCTAGGTCTGAGGGTAAGGATTTGTCGCAGGAGGTCGTTAGGATCCACAGTTATTGCAGGATTATTCCAACGATAATACAAGGTTCCAAGAGCGCCAAGGGGTAAAAAATGTCGCTTAACACAAGGCGTTTAGTAATTGAATTAGAAGAGGGTGAACTTATAGACCAGAATATACCCAAAGTTTTGGTTTTTTTACCATCCCTTAATTTAAAAATAACCCGAGGGTTTTGGCTTGCACATAATCAAGAAGAGCTTTGCTGTTAGATGCCATCTTCTGTGAGAGAAAACAACCTGACAAAAGGATAGTTGTGATTTCATCATACATTTTTATAGTTTCCTCTGCAGTAGTAAAAATATCGTCCATATAGAAATCTCTTGCAATAACTTTGGATGCTTAGGGGTATACATCGGAATTTTCCAAGGCTAGGCTAGGCAACACTTAGCCAAGTTGAGGAAGCCACACCATAAGTAACAGTATTTAGTCCGAACTCTTCCACGTTTTGAATTTCACTCCGAAGTATGTTCTGGAGAGGCCTTTGTGGAGGGTCTACGAGGGTATGCCTGAACATTTTGATAATGTCAGCACATGCAACCACTTGATGTTGACGAAATCTGAGTAAAATGGATATAAGGTCGTCCTGAATAGTAGGACCAACAAAATGGGAATCATTTAGTGATAGACCGGTGTCTGTTTGAGCCGATTCATCGAACACGATACGCAGCTTAGTGGTTTGATTGGTTTCGTTGAATACTCCGTAATGAGATAAAAAATACGATACTTCCGAATTGCAGTTTTTTGGAATCATACGATTCAAGGAATGGTAGTCTTGCATAAAATCGGAATACATTGTTTTCATAGTAGGGTTTTTTGATAGTTTCCATTGCACAGATTTTAGCTACGATACGCGGTAATTTGAGAGTTACCCAAAAGTGACGGCGATTGTTTAAATGGTATTTTTCAAGAGTCGAAACGTCGACATTTTGTTCAGGGAATCTTTTATTTATTATAGGAATATCAAGACAAGAAACGAGTGATTTGAATGAATTAAACATTGAGAGCATAGAGACGGTACATATTTTGTTAGTGGTGGAAGTGATCAGATTAATACCGATGGCTGATGTATCGACCGAGGCACAATCTAGACCAAATCGCTCACAACCCTCTTCAGTAATAAAGTCGGCCTGTTTTGCCTTCATCGCGAAATAACACTGTTTATAATAGTATAAAATTTGCTTTCGTGTTGGCTATTGTACTGTTCTGTTCAATTTTCGGTTGAACAGAAGAAGGCTTACTTATTATTGGTAGGTTGTCATTGTTAAGGTTTGATTCAATTTGTGTCGATTCAAAGTGCGTTATGCTAACCACGACATTTTTTGCAATTTCCCGAAAAATAATGTTTGCTTGTATGATTGCCACGCAAGCAATAAATACACAGATTATGATTCTTAATATTTTCAAACCTATCGTTAAGATTGTATACTGCGATTAGTGTCTTTACAAAACGCACATTGCACATTTAAGGTTCGTTTGTAATTAGAATATTTGGCATTATAGCTTTCTGCATGAGTGGCACGAGAACCCCTTGTAGCTGGTCGGTCCGTGGTTAAATATGGAGTTTCCAATATATCAGTTTTTTGTTTCTGAAATTCGAAAAATTCTTGAAGGATGGTAAGGTAATTTCCTCACTATTTAGCACATTTGATTTATTAGAGATTCTAACCCTTCTTTTCTTCCACTTTTTCTAATTTGTTAATTAGTATGAAAATTAACAACGTGTCCCACTATTCAATAGGTTGTTTTAGGGTAATTAATGAACGCATGTGTTTAGACACTGTATCCATTATACGTCTCAATTCCGTCGAAGATTTATTTGTCATTTGTGGAATACCGAAAATTGATTTAACATGATTATATACCAGTAAACTGCCATTGTTGTATTGTAATAGAGTACACCAAGAATCCGCATATTTGTCTGACGAGAGTAGCGCGTATAACTTGTGCAGCACTACCTTCTAGGGCCAAGCGCATGTAGTGAAACTTTTGAATATCACTTAAAACTGAGTTTTGATTTATTAAAGAATCGAATGTGTCTCTAATCTCCAGCCAATGTTCATACTGACCGGAAAACTTAGGTAACTTGATTTCAGGAAGCTTCACTTCTTGCAGTTGTGACCCATTTGCATTTGTCGAATTATTTGTTGATGCATTATTATTAGTACTATCGTCAGATCTACTGTAGTCTTTCAATTCATTGAAATAATTATCATAATCCGTAATAAATCTATTGCATCTGCTGAAATTTTCAAAATACACTTTTTCAAATTGTTCTCTATCTGCACATTGAATATTTAGAATTTCGTCATCATACTTCATTAATTGGACTTCCCCCTGTATATCGTCAAATTCCGCTAACATAGTTCGTAATCGTTGTAAACATGCTTCAAAGCAAAACCCCAACGAAATACAGGAATAATACAGTGCTTTGTTTAATTAGGATAATGGAATTGGAACGGACTCACAATTTTATTTGTCTTCTCCTTGGTTCCTGTTTTAGACAGTTTGCCTAAAGTTGTTTTCTTGATTTTCCGCTGAATCCGATTACGAAGGACCGAAATGATGTTATTGTTTGTTGTTAATACCTTTTTTATCCTACACTACTCGAAAACCCAATTTACGTGGCTCTATCGGGTCGGGAAAGTAGGTATTTGCACGGCTAGGCGAGAAAAATGGCAAATAATGGCTAGGCAGGGAGAACAACTTCACAAAAATAACACTATATGGCACCCTATTATAAATGACGACGCGGCTTTCACTTTTAAATTTCAAATTGTGGCTAAAGCTTCATTCACAATGCAATTCGAATTAGTGCTTAGAAAAATTAAACTCAGAATTCAAATCGTTATTGAAATCTTGCATTTACAAAGAGAAAATTAATGTAATAATTTGCTGATTTTTGGTTGCGTCCTTTTAGTTTTATGGGCTAGAACAATTGACAGTGTTGACAATAAAATTTGTCATTGTAGAAGTATCAAAGACTTCAAATCAGACAGAAAATTAATAATAAATATGACTTCTAACTTTTAGTATAATTAAAAATATGCTGCAATGACAGCCTACAAGGTTCTAACTAATTGTAATTACTGATTTGTTTATTGTGACTGTACCTTTAGGATTTTGTTGACATTAAAGCTAAGATTGAAAATAGCATGTTACATAATCTGGACGAATCCTACGGCAGTTATTCTACACCGGAAGGGATTATGCAAAAAGCAAGATAGGCTACACTAAATTTTCTAGTTGAAAAGTCAAGAGATAAATATAACCAAAAATATTTTCTGAATTTGTATTTATTTAATTGCAAGGTACAGCGAAAATATTATTTTCAACAAATCATTTGCCATTTTTTATGACTCGTACAGGTACAGTCAAAATATATCCCACCTTTCTTTTTGTCATTTTATAATGTAACCATTTTATGTGTAGGATAAAAACTATTGTGTGTTTCACGACGCGAAAGTGGTTTTCCGGGCCTCCAGAAGTGGCCCTGCTCGGCTACACCTCGCCTGGCCATTTCTTCTGCAGGCCCGGAAAACTAGCACTTTCGCACCTAGGTACACAATAGTTATTTGTAAAACAAGTGTCACAATGACTCGTTTTGTAGTACGAGTAAAGTGTGCGCAACGAACTGTGAAGCGGTGAGTTGCGCAAATCACGAGTTTTACAGATAGTCATTGTGGCACAAGTTTTACAAAATATTTTTTATAATACGCATTTATTTAATTTCTTAAATAAAATAGAATTACATATAATCCACGTTTGAATTTCACTTTCAGTTCTTCGTTAGTTGTGAGTTCTAATAGCTCCTCTTCCAAATTTGATGAGCCTTCAGTATCTGTGTTTGCGAAAGGATCTATAACCCAACTTGGTATTTCCATGTTTAAAATATCTTGGAAACGCTCTGTAAAATCAACATGAAGAACTTCCAAGTGGTGGCAGTAAGTAAGTAAATCTTCCAGTTTTGCAGACACTGTTGATAATGTGGGAAAATGGTTGTACTCACCTCTACCAATATTACTTTTGAATATAAGAAGTTTTCCTGCAAAAGCAGCTATGACGTTTTTAGTTTCAATTAAATTTAAATCATCACGTTGCAATTGTAGATTAACTTGATTAAATACTTTAAACAGGTCCGTCAAATAAGCGATGCCATTTTTTGACGTAATCATGTTTTCGCGCAATTGTTCGTTTTCTTCAAATAGATTGAAAAAACGATTCAGACAAACACCTTCAAAGAGCCAACGTACTTCTGTGTGCAGCAGCAAGCGATTGTAGTCTTCATCATTTTCATTGCAAAGCTTATGAAACAAACGGTCATTCAATGAATTGCTTCTAATGATATTGATTGCTTTAATAACGTTATTGAGGGACGCATGCAGACGTTCATTTAATTTTTTTGTAACCAAATACTGACGGTGAATAATACAATGTACAGCGAGTACATTTGGCACTGCTTTTCTCAAATGTGCTATAAAACCCTTATGACACCCGGTCATTGTTGAAGCACCATCAGTAGCAGCAGACAAAATATTGCTAATAGGAATTTCTTTCCCTTGAAAAAATTCTTGCATGGTATTAAATATAGAATGTCCCTTTGTGTCAGATTCCAAATTCTTAGCAAATAATAACTCTTGATGAATTTTTTCTTCTTTTATAAATCGTACGTATGATAAGAGTAGAGCTTCGTTACTTGGTAGAGTTGATTTATCGAGTTGAATTGAAAATTTGCAAGTCTTTAGGTAATCGCATAATGATATTTCAACGCCATTTGCCATTTCATCTATTCTTCTTTGCACTGAATTATTACTGAGAGGAATTTTTTTAATGATATCAAATGGTGTCTTATGATGGAGAACAGTTTTTAATATCTCTTCGACTGCCGGCAAAATTAATTCCTCGCCAATGGTGTGTGGTTTTCCAGACTTTGCGATTAACAATAAAACGTTATATGAGGCTCGTAGCCCATCATCGTGTCGTTTAGAAGACGATGCAAAAAGGTTTGATATATTTGGCTGTTTTAAATATTGTTTTCGAGTTCTTGAAAATAGAATATATCTTTGTTCTTCTTATCAGGATGCATTTTATGTAAATTCTCTTGTAGCCTAGAAGGTTTCATAGCTTCATTTGAAAAAACTTCTCGGCAAATTAAACACATAGGTAATGATTTGTTTGTAGAAGATTCCGCAAATCCATATTTTAAATATTCAATACTGTATTGCCGGCATTTATTTTTCAATTTAGAAGTAGATTCAGCCATTTTCATACAAAAATCTAATGCACAATAGATTCATAGATAGTAATGTTTATAAAATGACACACCACTCACGATTATTTACTACGGCAGAGCTTATGATTCACGACTATATATCGCGGCCAGCACATACAACTAACTAAAAAAAATTCGTAGAGCTGTTGCTTTTATACGTTTTATTTCGTGCATGATTCAACTTATCTGTGTGCGAACATGTCAAAACATGTTATTTTGTATGAACATCGCGCGTTCGCTTATCAACGTTCGAGGACAAGTCATATACTTCTATTCTGAACTAAAAGAAATTATTATAATTATTAGTATAATTATTAATGCTAATTTAGAACTGCTTATTAACCCTTATTAAATCATTTTCATTTCACCGTTCCTCTTGACTGCTTATTATTTGCTTCTGAATCCGCTACCGCCCCCTTAAAAGGCTGCAGCGCCCACAGGGAGGCGGTATCGCCCCCGTTGGGAACCAATGATCTATTCGCTTGGAAGGTTACTAACGAACTTTATTTAACTGATTGCTGTAATACCGTCATCTGTGAATTTACTCAAACCAAGCTGTTTGGATGTCAATTTTAAAAAATAAAGTAATTTTTGACAACTGAGTAAATTAATGTGGAAACAGAAGGTTGAAGAAGAAAATTACATCTGAGAATATTTACAACAATTGTAGAGTATGTGCCTTACTCTTTTCACCTAAAGATTTTGGTCCAAATAAAGTTCTGAAAATAGGTGTTTTCCCATCAGTCAATTTACCAGGTAAATCTATAATAATTAAAGAAAAAAACTAACAACTAACTAGGATACATTTATTCAATAATTGTTTTTATTTTCTAGAATGTTTAGAAACAGTAACTGATGATGTTCATTCCTCAATAATTGAAGCTGAACCATCAACCTCTTTAGCTGTACCACAAATTGGCACTGCATCTGTAACTGAGAGTCCTAGGACTTTAAAGTTACAGGAAGATTTAAATGCTCAGTTTGTAAAACTGAGAGCTAAAAAAGCACAAGAATCCTATGCTATTAATGAGGCTAGTTGTAGCTATTCAGTTGAACCCGAGCTGAAATTATCAAAACATGCTGTTCAACATTCTACTTCTGTCACACCAGCAGACTTGAATGCCACAGTTACTCCAAAAAGAAGTGAGTGAATAATTAATTGATTTATCAATATATAGGTGTTTAACAAAGAAATTTTCACAGTAGATATTAGGTTTAGGTCAATATTTTGATTTATTAAAAAACATGAAAATTTATTAGGTACTTAGAAATGCATTTATAATTTCATATTATTTAGTTACATCAAGTTTTAACTGTATACTTATATTAGAATATTGTCTAAAACAGGGTTTAAAATTTAACATTTCAACAAAAATGCAATGCAATGTATATTGCATATTCATATTATTTTTTATTGCTAATGATATTATTTTTTAATTTAGAAAGATCTGATTTACTTGCTGAGGTGAATGCCGCTAGGGTTAAAGACCTATCACCAAAAGCCAGACGTCTCTATCAAATAGCCACTCAATTTAAAAAAAAGAGCTACCCGGTTTAGAAGAAGTCGTCAGTTGCTGTTAAAAAGGTATGCTGCTGAAACCTTTAAAAAATTTGAACTTTTTGTAAAACGTGTATCCATTATATTGTATCATATATGTAATATTTGTTAGCACATGCTATTATCAATAAATTATTCTTATCTTAAGTTTGAGAAGCAAATAAAGAAAATCACCTGTACTATTTTATAAACAAAATTTTATATTAAATTTTTGAAACTGTTTGTCGACATTCGTCTTTTAGTAAATTATCCTGGTTAATAAAAACGGATAAAAGCTTTAAACAGCTTTTTGAAACAACTTATCCTACTTTTTAGCCAAAATAAAATAACAGGTTGCTTCAAAAAGTGTTTAAACTTTGTGTGACTGTTTTTATTTGTTTATTTAAGAAAAAACAATATAGGAATAATTAGAAAAACCTTCAGTATTTGCTTGGCTTGCCATCTAGTAGTAGCTATTAAACAGTGACTAATCATGCAGGTCTCTTCCTTTATTTTTTCCCTGTTGGTGAATAGTAACCTTCCACCACAATAGATGGCGCAGCACTCGACAAAACTTTGTGGCTTCGGACTTCGTACAGGAGATTCCATTCTTCCCCGTATTAAAAGTATTTATCTATGGCCATATTGCTAATTGTGTTCATTTGTGATTGTTTGTGTTCCAAATTATTAAAAACTCTGTGAAAATGGAATCTAATGAAGATTGTGGTGTACCTAAACAGATACAGGAGGGTGCGAAAAAAATTGCTTTAAACCTTCTCCCACCAAAATCTTTTACTGTGTTGTGAGAATTATTTGAATTCCTATCGAAAATATGTTGCTTTACGTCCAACCGGATTGAAAGAACGTCGATTATTTCTCAGATATCTTAATGGAAAGTGTCATTGAATGGTGGTTGGTATTCATATAATCAGTAGCGTCCCGCAAAAAATAGCACAATTTTTGAAGTTGGACAACTGGAAAGAGTACACTGGACACACATTACGACGAACGTCTGCTACTCTTCTAACTGACTTGTCTTAAAAGACACGGTGGATGGAGATCGAGCACTGTGGCGGAAGGCTATATTGAAGACTCACTTCTAAATAAAGAAAATATTGCGAAAATAATACTGCAAGTTGATAGTGATAATGGTAAACCAAGCACCATTGTTATTTCTGATATCACAACATCTGAAAATATTAATAAAAACGTGTTGGATTGTTTTGAGAATTGCTCCAAGAATGAAGGTGCGGGAAGTTCTAGTGGTTTATTTAATTTTAATACTTGTTCAAACTGTATATTTAATATCAATGTGGCTAAACAATAATTGTAAATAGTTTTGAATAAATTGTTTCAAATTGAAAGTATACCAAGTTTTTATTGAAATCAATACTTAAATGACAGCTTTTGGCTCCTAGGTTTGAAAGTGCAACTTTTGCTCCTAAGATTAAAAGTGAATATTGTTGTTGCTAATTCCTGGTTTTTTTGTTCAGTAAAAAAAAAGGCTGACTCCTGACAGTTAAAAAATGTCATACTTTTGAAGCGGCTGGAGAAAAATAGCTATTTACGGATTAAACGGTTAAATTAATTACCAAATTGTTGAAATGCAGCAGCATATATTTTACTTGTCAAATCTTAACATTGCAATTGTCAAAATTGATATTTACGTGGTTACCCGATAACAAATCATGATACGGAACAGTTCTTTTGGACAATGTGGCAAAGTCGATGAACTTTTCACTTTATGTTTGATCGCAGCTATTCGGGTCTTAGATAGTCTATCTTTAGTCGAATGTTTTTGTCAGTAACCCTTTCTTCCAATCTTCTGGGATTAATTCTGTATGCTGTACCGGCAATAAAAAAATGTAACAGAAAACTCTAAAATATACAGATTGGCCCATTTAAAATACACATATTGTTCGTATATTTCAAAAACAGTACATTTTACACATGCAATATATGAAAGTTCGGCTAAAGGCCAATTGAACTTTTATAAAATGAGACCCTGACTCTATCTACGATATCACTAGGATAAAATATGCTCTTCTAAAGTTATTACACCGTAATCGCTTTTCTTATTCTTTTACGTGTAAATATGTTTAACAAAAGTTCCATAATTACACTTATTAATGGAAATAAACGAGGCAATAGAAATATTCCAGTACGTGTAATGAATCCTCGGAGTATTTTTTACTTGTCCATGGTATTTTTTGTTGTTATAAGACAAGTGGAATTGATGACAACTGAAAAAGGGGAATGAAAATACCTAGACATCGTGCAGGAACTTTTATACTCCGAACGAAGATAGTGTTCCATTTATCGTCATTAAAGAGAAAATTTAATACGAGTTTCTTTCATTAAACAATGTTTTTAATCTGTGTACACTAGTACTACGTACCGCTACTACACATTTCTTAATATGGACGTGATATAAAATACAAATAATATTGTTAAATTAGTGTTTTAAATGAAACTCACTGTTTCTAACCAATTCCACAATATAATAAAAATTGTTGAAAATTCTAAAAAAATGACAATTGTTTCGATAAATCAATATCATCTAATCGAACATGTTTCGAGAGGAAGATAGGCCAAAAATGTATTTTTGGATAATTGCGAAAAATGCAATATTTTCCATAAAGTTCAGGTACTCGTACATATTTGTCGAAAATTATTTTTCCTCTCGGAAAATACTGAAATTATGATAAATGGGGTTGTTTGGTACGACAAATCGACTGGTGTTGTCCATTTTTCGATGAGGTAAATGTTTCACATTTTAGCAGAGGATTTAAATTAAAAGAATACATGTCTTCGTATAAAAAACCGCACATACCAAAATAATGGAAATAATCATATAATTTTCTAGAAAAGTAGTGCCAAAGGTCGAAGGAAAAAAACAGTTACGGATATGCATCTTAGTACTCAATTAGAAATTCAATAGAACTAATCAAAAAATTAAAACCAATCAACTTGCAAGATAACTATAAACTTATTTCGATTGATGTTACTAATATGTTCACTAAAATTCCTCCTAAAGAATGTCTAATACTTGTAAGAAAATTACTAGAAGATAAAAACATTAATCCAGGAATAATATCAGATATACTTTATTTGATGTATGTATTAATCAGAATTAGTTCACTTTTGACAATAAGATATATATTCAAAATGAAGGTTTACCAATGGGAAGCCCTATATCACCTATTTTGGCAAACATTTTTATGGATAGTTTAGAAAGAAAGATCTTTGAAAGTAATATTTCGAAAAATGTTTTATTTTGGTATAGATATGTAGATGACATATTAGCTTGTTTTATGGGTAGTGAACGACAATTAGATATATTTTTCAACCACATTAATAATTTACACCCAAAAAATAAATTTACATTAGAAATTGAAGAAAATAGCTCAATCAATTTTCTTGATTTAAAAATTTAATGAGTTAATAATGTACTTGATTATTCAATTTACCGAAAATCAACACACTGATGTGACAATTCCATATAGTTCCAATCATCCCATGTCACATAAACTAGCGGCATATAATTCAATGATACATAGAGCTTTTTCAGTTCCCATGAACAAATGTAATTTTGATAGAGAGATTAATGTAATTCGACAAATAACAACATCCAATGGTTATCCATTAAATATGATAAATAAGCTAATTAATAAAAAAGAAGAAAAAGTGGCATTACAACTAATATTTCCTAAACAAACTGATGAAAGAAAAACTTATTAAACCATCACATATGCAGGAAATATTTCTAATAATATTTCGAAGATTATATCTTTAGCAACGAATACAACGAATACAACGAATACAACAACGTTAAATGTAAAAACAAAAATACCACCATTAAAGAAATCAGGTATATACAGTGCCTTTCAAAAGCCTCCTCCCCCCCTCGTGAACGGTTACACTCACATTAATTTGGAGGGTGAAAATAAAGTGTTGTAAACTTCTCTACGATTGGTAACAGGTGACGTAATAGTAATAGATGACGTCACAGTGCCACTCTGGCCAATAATTTTAAATAGGACCTTATGGCAAGTTATATCTCGTTTGAAAGGCATTGACATTGGCTACATAGCCATATTAATTTTGTTTGGGTTTAAACTAATTTTGACGGATAAATTAAATAAATACCAAAATTATTATTTCACATTTAAATATTGAAGATTTTTCAGTCCGCCTCTGGTTGGTTGTCAAAAAAATTGACGTTTTTAATTTAATAGTATTTGTTGCTTTGTAAAGTTTTTCTAAATAGCTTAAATATTTAATTTTATTATTGTTTAACGAGACGTTTAAGAGTTTACATAGGCAAAATGATACGTACTCAAGCCGACAAAGTAGCAGCTATCTTAATAATTGGTGAATCTAGAAAGAATCTCCATGAAGCGGAACGTTTATTTAATGTGAGATACCCAGATCGCCATATCTCGAGAGCTTATTTGAGGCAGCTTCTTCACAAGTTTGAAGCAACAGGTAGTGTTCAAGATGCCAAACGATCTGATCGACCAACATTTAGTGATGATAAAAAAATTGATATAGTTGCTGAAATGGTAGTAAACCCTACTTCCTCTTCAACTAAAGTTGCGTCTATCTGTGAAGTAAGTAAAAGTACAGTACAGAGAGTATTGGCTAACAATAAATTCCATCCATACAAGTTAAAAATGGTGCACCGCCTTTCGGATGACGACCCCGACAGAAGACTCGAATTCTGTGAATGTATGACAAATAAAATTAGTCAAAACCCACATTACACAAAACAATTTGTTTTAGTGACGAAAGTACTTTTTGCCTCAATGGAAATGTGAATACACAAAATGAAAGGTATTGGAGTGACACAAATCCTCGCACCTTTCGTGAACAACATACCCAATTTCCTTAAAAAGTCAATGTTTGGGCAGGTATTTTGGGAAACCACATAGTTGGTCATGTTTTCCTAAATTCAAATTTAAGCGGTGGAGTGTATATGGAGATGTTACAAAATGCAATTGAGCCGTTAATTCTTGAAATTCTGGAAGATAATCACGATTAATTCGGCAATCTGGAAATAACATTTCAACAAGATGGTGCTCCTGCACATTATTATGGTGCAGTAAGATGTTACCTGGATGAAGAATATCGAAGTAGATGGATCGGCCGGCGAGGTCCTATAGAATGGCCACCTCGGTCACCAGATCTGACACCATTAGATTTTTTTCTATGGGGGTATTTGAATTCCAAGGTTTATAATACGGCAACAGATAGCATAGGCGTTTTGAAAGAAATAATTACTGAAGATTGCAATGCTATTTCAGCTGACACATTCGAACGAGTACGACAAGAGTTTACTAATAGGATGTATTACTGCCAGGAAGCAGACGGAGCACATTTCGAACACTTGCTATAAAAATCCATTGTTGATATTTGATTAATTAAATTTAAAAAAATAATTTCAGTAATTTTGGTATTTATTTAATTTATCCGTCAAAATTAATTTAAACCCAAACAAAATTGATATGGCTATGTAGCCAATATCAATGCCTTTCATACGAGATATCACTTGCCATACGGTCCTATTTAAAATTATTGGCCAGAGTGGCACTGTGACGTCATCTATTACTATTACGTTACCTGTTACCATTCGTAGAGAAGTTTACAACACTTTACTTTCACCCTCCAAATTTTATTAATGTAAGTGTAGCCGTTCAAAAGATACGAGGGGGAGAGGGGACTTTTGAATAGCACTGTATGAACTCAAATGTCCAGAATGTAATACTGTCTATTTGGGTCAGAAATTTTGAAATCCGATACAGTGAACACTTACGAGCATACAGATTAAAACAACCAGATAAATCCTACTACGCATAACATCTACTTGACACCAATCATTCATTGACACCTAACACAGAACTTGAAGTGCTGCATATTTGTGAAAAGAAACAAGAACTGGATTTCCTTGAAGAACTGGAAATTGGAAGACATTTAAGAAACCCACAATATGAAGTTGTCAATGAACAGATTCATCTAGGGAGTTCTCCACTAATAAACTGTCTTCTTAAGTGATAATTGTAAAGATCATCAGATATAGTTTTCCTGGTTTTCTATATCATTGCACAGTCATACTGATCTTAATTGGAAAAATGATATCCAGGATATCACCATAGGGCTAATAATTTATAAGCTGCAATATTTGTAATATCACATCTTCTTCTTTTTCCTATTAACATATATTAAGTCAATCACAAGTTACGTCACTTCTTGGTCTAGCCAAAAATAACTACTAAACATCAGGTAGGCATCAAATGAAATGTAACTTCTGTCATTCTGACGATGATATTGATTTATCGAAACAATTGTTAATTTTTTAGAATTTTCAACAATTTTCATTATATTGTGGAATTAGCTAGAAACAGTGAGTTTCATTTAAAACACTAATATGAGTAGATTCCACGAAGTAAGGATCGAGACAGGTAATATTGTTAAAAGTTATAAATAATCTAAGAATTATTAACAATAACAGGACAATTGAAACATAATAACAAATTGAGTTGAAAAAAATTAAAATATTTTGAACATCATGAAAAAGCCGCTTCAACCATCCACCTATCACCGATTGAACTATTTTGGAGTAAAACATTATCGCCTACGACCTCGAAGATAGAGCAAGAAGAAAAAGTAAGATTTTCTTACGAATTTTAGTGCATACAAGCTCTATTTGTTAGATACACTCTGTATATATATGGTACGTGTCTTTCTATTTGATACAAAAAGGAGAAATAAGAGTTTCTTTTATGTTCGATAATGCATGCTTTCATTATCGAAGACTGTTGATGAAAGCCTAAATGAATATTCTCTATTATACAAATATTAAGAGTTAGTCTTATAACATATCAATCAATAAAACAGCTCTCTACTTATATTTATTTCATTTAGTTGTTTTATTTATGAATGCCCTTTTCCTATTACAAATCTAATACTATTTGCTTCCTAGAAGTCTTCTAGTAATCTACGACGTCCTATACAGATGTTTCTCATTATTTTTAAATTTTCCCGACGAGTATAATTTGCTCAGTAATAACTACTAATTTTATTAGATATTGCAAAATTAAAACTAGTTTCATGTAACTAATAAACATATAAATATCTAAAAATAAATCTTAGTTCCAATAATAGAACAACAAAATGTTGACTAAGATATGACCTTATAAAATATTATAACAATAGGTAACAAAGAGAAGTGTAGCTTAATGAAACACATCCGTTTGATAGTGTCTAGACCACTCTAAATACGTACACCGTATAACTTTCTCGTTTCCATTTTTTATTATTACATAACTCGCTGATTGTTTTTACACGCGCGTTCACCTTTATGTCAACATGTAAATAGTTGGTCTACATACTCGTAAATATGCCATAGATTCATTACTGTCAGCACCTTTACGAAAATTGAACGACATTGAAAATCGATTATGACACATTATATTTGATGATAAAAATAAATTTAATTTATTACAGATATATTTAAAAAAAAACTAGGATTCGCTGGTGAATGTTATTTGACATCAGAAATTCTAGCACCCCTACTTTTTCAAATTAAAAAAAACGAACGTATAATTTGTATCCAAAAAATTAGAATTTATACCACAGTCTCATCGTGAAACCTCTGCAAAATTGCAACCTCAACACTTTTATGGAACACTAAATAAGCTGTCTAAATATTATTTTAAAACTCTTTTTGTGTAACTCATTGTCATTCTTTGTACAACTCTCTTTGTTTTTATAATTGTAACGTAGTACAAATAAACTTAAAATTATTTTTGTTTTTCCTTTAAAAGTATTTTCAATAAAAGGAAATAAAAGTCCCATTCTGGTTTAAAGTGCTAGCTTGAACTCAAGCCAGCAAATTGTAAGATGAGACAAAAGTGGCCCCGTTTAAAATTCATGTTGGTTTTTTCTTTTTCATTTATTCAAGACGACCTTGTACTTGTCAATTTTCGTAAATCGAAAATTAGGCGAGATAACGCACGTTTCAGGAAACGGAATTTCGTGAATCGATGTTGACAGGTTGATAGTGCTCATATGGGTTGTTTGAATATGTGGTGGAAAAGAAAATCGTAAATAAATAACACTTATAAAATTGACTGAATACAAAATGAAGTTTCTCATTTGGTTTTGACATTGACGATACGCGAAGACACGTGTGACGACAAAAATTATCGTATCATCAATTAAAATTGTGTATGATTTCAATTTTAAAATTCCTCTTGCTATTCATCAAATACGATTTCCCAACAGTTTCTACGGAATCCTTAAAAAAACAGGACCTAGTCCTAACGTATAAAGAATACAATTTTCTGTCTGAGATAGGTTTCGAATGCTATACAGTCACATCATTACATTTTTTAATTTCAGATAATTGAATATTTTACATTCGAAACGGATCCCGGTTCCCAATAAAAGGAGACTATTTAGGTCAAATTGAATAAATTTATCATTTTTTAAACACATATTTATATTTATCAAACGAATGGTGTCAAGTATGAAATATATTAATAGATCAGAAGTAATTTTTTGTGTTCGTTTTTTTTTCGTCCATCAATCATGAAACATCTCAATATGTTTTTTGTATTATACTTAGCTAGTAATAATATTTTTCTATCAACCAAAAATATTTACATATTAATACATTTTTTTATTTGATACTTATTTTTGAGAAGACTATACGAGGATATATTGAAAAATTCTTAGCCTACTATAGAACCAAACAAAATTTCAATGTCAAAATATTTTATTACTCAACATATTCTCCTATTAATTGGATACATTTATTACAGCGAACCTGCAACGTCTCTAGACCTTTCAAAAAATATGTTTCTTTTTGCTCTGCAAACCAGACCTCCGCAGCTTTTATTACCTCATCGTTGGAAGAAAATTTACGACCCTTTAAACTTTTTTCCAGTTGAGGAAAGAGATGATAGTCGGACGGAACCAAATCTGGTAAATAAGGGGGGTGTTCTAGTAATTCAAACCCTAAATCACGAATTTTTTGCATGGCACCATGAGATTTGTGTGCTGGGGCGTTGTCCTGCAAAAACCAAACACCTTTGGATAGCTTTCCGCGTCTTTTCTCTTTAATTTTTTTCCCGTAGAGTGGTCAGTAATGTCGAATAATAATCTCCAGTTATTGTTCTACCCTTATCCAAAAAATCAATCATGATTACTCCATGGCAATCCCAAAAAACTGAAGCTAGAACTTTTCCAGCAGATTTTTGGACACGAAACTTCTTAGGTCTTGGATAACCAGAGTGTCGCCATTCCATCGATTGTTGCTTTGTTTCTGGATCGTAGAAATGTAGAGATGTTGGAATATCTAATGAACAGTAACCCCACCATGCGCAGACGACGAATATAGGACTCCGAGATACCTACTTACACTCTTAACTGAAAATATCGTCATTGTATTTTCTTTCATCGTATTGAACCGATCGTATATTTGAGGTGTTAGTGAGCTTATTATTTTCTGTGTTTATTTTAAGGATAACGCGTTTTAATATTTAGTGTTTGATATAGACAGTATAGTTAATAGTTAAAAGGAGTTTACGATTGTTATAGACTTATAAATTTAGTTATGTACTTATATATTATTATTTATTATTATTATTTTGGTTGCATATTTACGATATGAAATATTATTTTATTTACCCCCCACCCAATCTATGATGCGAGAAAAGTATTGGTTTACCCACAACAAAGTTGGATTTTTGAATTTCGTTTTGATTTATTTTCACGTCTTTCAGCGATTAATACAAGCCTATCCTAACAGTCAATGAGATTTCTTCAATTTCTTAAAATCAACTAATTAACTATCATTTTAAATGATGGAAAAGCTACCTAGATTTCCCAATAACTGATAAATATGCGCCTTGCTGTTAATCAACTATGCCGTGAATGTCACTGTCAGATTATTTTTGAGTTTTCCTAATAAAACGTCTTTTCAAAATGGCAATATTTGGCCAAGAATCTCTAGAAAATATTCAAAAAACTGTACAGAGTGTTACTCCGAGAAGTACAGTTAATAAATTGTTTGCATTTATGTAGTTTTGTATTTATCTCCCTAAAATACATTCGAGATAATTTTTTTAATCGAGAAATACATTACAAATTGTATTCAAATTTTAATGTCACGGCAAAAATTCTCGAATCAAGAGAAGTAAAAAAAAATCACTCGAGCAAGCTCTCGTGATTTTTTCACTCTCTTGATTCTCGATTTATTGCCATGACAATAAAAATTTCATAAAATCAAACATGTATTTATCGATAAAAAAATGATTTCTTATGTATTTACCCCCGAAAAAAAGGTTTTTAGGAAAAAAATCCTGTGTGTATGTCGTCGCCGTCCACTATTTCTTGTTAGCACGATACAGCATCCGGAATGCAAAAAGTCACCAATTTTATTTATGATTGAATATTGTTCAAGATATCTCACAGGTGAACCCTATTGATTTTCAGGTCATCAGCGCCAGTACAATGGGTCCTATAAAATTATAATTTTTTTTAGAGACAAATCTTCAATCATGAGCAATTCTAAACGAGTGGTTTACAGCCAGAGTCGTGAAATAATTTATAACGTATATAAATTCATGAAAGAAGAAAAGGAACAAGGTAAACTTAAACTTCCCCTAAATCGGTTACAAGAAAGAGTAGCGTTAGCCACTAGTGTTGGGCTGAGCACCGCAAGAAGAATAATTAAAGAAGCTGATTTAAGAAAAGTGGTGAAAAGTTAATTTGAAGAGGAAATTATTAGGAGAATATTTTATTCATATGCAGCTATTCACAGACGAAGACCAACGATAAAAGTTGTGTTTGAAGAAGTTAAAAAGGAGAAGGGATTAATTTTACAGGGAAAATCGATTCATTTCGAAAATTGGTGCGAAAAATGGGATTCCGTTGGAAAAAAACTGAAGACAACCGAAAGGTCTTAGTCGAAAAATTTGATATCAAATCCAAACGAGTCGAATATTTAAGAAAATTGAAAAAATATAAAAAAGAAGGGCGGGAGATTTTATACTGCGATGAAACATATATTCATGGTTCACATACTGTACCAATGGCATGGGATGATGGAACAAATGATTGTCTAAAGTCATCTGTATCCAAAGGACAACGACTCATAATTTTACACGTCGGGGGCGTATCAGGCTTTGTACCCGGAGCTCTAACCATATTTGAATTGGGACTTAAAACAGGCGACTATCATGATGAAATGAATCATAATAATTTCAGCAAGTGGCTTAAAGAAAAATGCATGGTAAACGTCACAAAGAAATCTGTCCTTGTGATAGATAATGCCTCTTACCATAATGTTTTGGTCGAACCAATTCCTAATTTTTCATGGAAGAAAGCATTTATGCAGAACTGGTTAAGGGAAAAAAGCATTTTTTTCGAAGAAAAGTAAACGAAGTCTGAACTGTATGCAAAAATTCAATTCACAAACAATATGCCGTTGATAAAATTTTAGCATTCCAGTTCTACGTTTACTACCATATCATCCTGAGCTTAATCCTATCGAAAAAATATGGGCACTGGTGAAAAATTACGACGTTGCATGTAATACGACGTTTAAACTTGATGACGTGTTGAAAATGACCGAAGACAAATTTAACCAAGTTGGGAAGGAACAATGGGAAAAAATTTGTGCTCACGTTGAAAAAGTCGAAAAAGAATACATGCGGAAAGAATATATAATGGATGAAGTGGAAGATTTCGAAATTTCACTAAAAGACGATAGTGAATCTAATTCCTTCTTATTTTCGGATGAAGACGACCCTGAGAATGAGGAGGAACTGGACGATTTGGATTGCCAACCATTATTGTAAACTTTCATGTTTGGCTATTTTTACAATATTCTGGAATTATCCTGTGTATGTATTTTATTTTTTACATTCAAATTTTATGCTAATTAAATTTGTCAAGAAAACTATATGGCCTCTTAGTATGATTTTTTGTCAAACCCCATATAAACAGATTTTCAAACTTTTGTTTTTTTTCTCTAAGGAACTATTTATTTTTTATTAAAATTATAACGTGTAATATGACAACTTTCTTATGATTTTTTATTGATCAGGTATATAGTTCTTTTTTGTAATAAATTTCGAAGACAACAAAGCTACGTCCGTAATAATTATACTGTAAATGCAGTTAGATAAATGGGCTGAAACGCGCTACCCGTTTTATACTTTCAATTACAACACTGAAGTACCTAAACCCAAGCCAATATTTTTGGGTTTCACTTACAGAGTGTTAGCCGACTTTCCACTATCGCTTTGCGCAGGAATGGTCAAGGTCACTGTTCGCGAGATAATCCAATACCATGCTTCTACCCTTGCACGCTTTTGGTCAACATTCAAACATTTGGGGATCCATTTTGCAGCAAATTTTCTCATGTCCAAATTGACGTGAACTATATGATGAAGGCGTTCGTATGAAATATTCAGTGCTTCAGATATCCGTTTTAGCCCAATTCGACGGTCTGATAAAATCATATCATGAACTGCATCGATATTTTCGGGGACTGACACAGAAACTGGCCTTCCCGATCGGTCATCATCTTCAATGGAAAATTTACCTCTTTTGAAACTTGCAGTCCAATTTTTCACAGTAGCATACGAAGGACATTGATCACCAAGGGTATTAAGCATATCTTCGTAAATCTGCTTACATCTTAACCCTTTTAAATACAGGTACTTAATGATAGCTCGATACTCCAATTTTTCGATTTTCACAATTTCGGTGGACATCTTTTTTCTTTTAACTTATTGCGTAACTCTGGTTTACTTTTTGACGTCAAACTTTACACTGACACTTCTAGTAAGTTATTGTTCGTTGCTATGGTAACGCAATATTTTGCTTTTGCATGGAACTGGTCTAAGCTAACTAGATATCAATACATCCTCGTATTAACGATATTAGATTTGCAGAATGAAAATTTTGGTAAAAAGATTGAAAGGAACTTTTTTTGATATATTATAACTAAAAGGAAAATATCGTCCATGGCTCAAATGTGACTGACAGTAATTTCTCTGAATAGTGGAGCTACTAGTTTCGGCGTACATACGGGCCATCTTCAGGCTACAAATTATTATTTTGTTATAATTAAAGGAAACAATTACAAAAGTCTCCAACCTTACCTGATCTAAAAATGTATTCTACTTCCGTGGGTAACACACGTCGATAATCATAAATGTTAGAGGAGAAAAGTGTGAATTTGGAAGATTAAAATTTTTGGAATATTAAAAACTTGAAAAAGTCTTTCTCTCGTCATAAATTGAAATGTAAACCACTTAATAGTGATGATATCTTATAATAAGGATGTGACAAATGAAAAAATTTGATTATAAGTTGAAATTGGAATGAAGTAATAGAGTTGAGCTCAAAGGGAGCAATCAACCATGAAAAGAAAAATATCTTATGGGGGGTAAGCTGAACTGCTTAAATTTGTGTACATGAGAGAGAGAGAGAAATCTTGTCTATATGACCGTTGATATCCTCAATTCTCAGAGGGAAGTGTGCATACTGGTAATGTAGTTGTAGGGAAGAAATTAAAGGTGACAACCTCTGGAACGAAAGTACTTCTTTATGTAAGAAATTCCTATAAACGAAAATAAGAGATGAGCACCATGTTGTGAACAGGAAACTGAAGCACAAGGTATCCATAATACTTCGATAAATAGTCCATTACAAGCAAGGCACACCAAACCAGACGGAAAGGCACTTCACTCACAACATGTGATTTGTAATAATAGAGAACAACATGGAAGCATATCATAACGGAAGCTGTCAATTGCAGAAATGCCATACTTCAAAATGACAAGGAAACCACACTCGCGCTACGTGCTCGTGTGGTTTCCAAGCAACATTATATGTTTCTCAAAAACTAAGGTATTTATATTTCGATAATCATCATTACACTTGTTGTCGTATTTTGGTCGCCATTTTGCAGAAATTGTAATTCATGTAAAAGTTCTGTTCCCTCTATACCTTTGTCGTTTCGATCCTTGTCAGTTAGGTTTCTTCCAGTTTTTTACAAAAATTAAATTGATCTTGTTCAGAATATTTTCCGAAATCTTCAACATAACAAAAAAATTAAATACAGCAGAATGACATTTTAATAATTTAAATATTTCTGTGGATATAAATTTTGCATCAACTTCTAAGTAAGAATTTAGTTATTTGACATCTATTAATAAGTCTCTGAACCTTTGTCAGATTGATTTTGTTTTAAAAATTCATTGAGGTTATTTAAACTTTCGCAAGCCTGGGAAATATCAAATATTTTTGATTGCAGAATCTTAGTAACAGCATCCACTTTACTTTTTTAAATGAAACTAACTGTTTCCAAATAATTGCACAATATAATGAAAAAATGGTAATTATCCCACCCTAGCCGGAAAACGGATACGTTTCAAAAAATAGTTTTAATATTTTTAAAATTCAACGATCGTAGACGCATTTAAGTCATTGGCGCCGTCGTACGCCGTACGACCTTGTCCATATGGACGGTCCCTGTGAACAACAACAATAATTAGCTTTATTTAAATAATTAAATTATTTAAATGAACAGTAGTTAAATACACAATTGTTATAAATTGTTTGGTTGGGTGTACTGATTTCAAAATTTTCTTTTCTGGTATTCACACGTGTGGAATATTTACTTTGATTTCTTATTGGTAGTTCGTAAGGGATAATAAGATTTTCGGGATGTTCAGGGTCAATTTGGTAGTAGCGTTTTAGCACTCTTGTTGCTGACAGGCCTAAAGTGAGGTTCGCCAAACTTTATTCAATGCCGAATAAGCCACAAGTGAGCTTTTCCCTACTCTATATTTCGATCCGTACGTAGTGGGGATTGATTATTCCAACGCAGTGACTATCGTCTTCAGCTAGAAGTCTACTTTCAAACGATACCATATAACATAGACATATAAATGGACTGAACGATCCGTATTCAGTTGCGCCACAGTTTAAAGATTACAGATGCAGTTGGCCTCTTGGTAGGCACCTTTGATCTCTGTGTTCCAATTTTTCCACTGCGCAGTCTGAGATTAATTCCCACGCGCATGGAGGTGGAGCCAACTGATACAATAATGATTTAAGTTAAACAACCAACCGCTGTGGGTAATAAGTGACAAATCTTCTGCGCATCTTGAATTTCTTTTCCAAGAATGGATGTGAGCGAGAGAAAAGATTGGAACAGTAAATTCGTGATATAACTGCTTCTGAAAGCAATAAACGAAAAGTACGAGAAAGAGAAACTTGGCAGGTATTGGCAGTGTAGTCGCGTTGTCTCTATCTTGAGTACCTACTTGCATCGGTAGGTACGGAACAATATGTTAATGGTTATTGGGCATTTATACCTCAAATCTGAAATTTATTTTTTTAGTTTATAGTCAATTTGCTTTCATTAATTGCTATTTCTACCTTCTATTTAACTTTATATAGCTACAAATATCGTCATCCATCTCATTTTTTCTTATCAGCCAATTTTTACGACCCACCTTCCGTCTTTGAAAATATTGAATTTAATCAAATTTTCCTGTTGGAGTTACATCTTGATTTAGTTGTTTAAAATGGTAAATTGAGCTGAATGCTCCTTTTTTATCGCTGTCCAAATGACAAATCTGTCATCATTAAATATATTTTATATAGGAATTTTTCATGTTACATATGGATAAATTCAAAGGTCGCTTCATGTTTTTGATGTATTTCTATTTCATAATATTAAAACTTTCCGTTTGATCGTACTTTTCACAACAACTAATTAATTTATTAAAATATTCATGTTGTTATAACTGGACTTGGAATATAAACAATAAACAGCCATTTCACAGTTCGTCGAAATGTTAAATAATCGTTTAAGAAGCAACTCGTCCGAGGAAATTTACAGCAAATTTCATATGATAAATTATATATTGTCATTGATATAAACAAAATCGCAATAACTTTTTTTTAAGTAATTACCATTTAATTGGTGTGATTAAGTAATTAACAAGAGTGAAAAGTGTTTTAAGAAATTATAATAAAGGAAAATTTATTGTTAAGGATGACAAAATATTCAACAAAAGGTCAAAATAGAGTAACTTTAATGTTCAATTTTAAAATACGGAAAATCATTAATTTTTAATTTTCTTTTGAAATTGTAGCAAAACAAATCATTGTTTTAATGTATTATGTGATTATGATGACGTAGGCATTATTAAAAGGCGAATTTAATAAAATTATACAGAGTAATAAAGAAAATTGATCCTTTTTCGTTTTTAAAACATTTTGTTTTCAAGACATTTTGTCGAAGCTGTTCAAAATGGCATTTCCATCTTTTTATTATTTAATTTTTTGCTCCTAGCAGTTTACCGTTTCCATCTTTGATGGTGTTTTTGGTTTCTCCCTTATTTATTTCTTTCACATCCTTCTTCCATTATTTTTATTTTGTTTTCATCGTGTTCCCTTTTCATAGCTCTGCAAATTTTCTTTACGACTTTCGTCTGTTCCATGTGTTCCCGTTTGTACCATTCTTTCCCGGTCTGTAGATATTTTTCTTTTAAATATCTTTCTTGTGTCAAGCCAGATCTTTTTTTTGATTACCTTTATGGCGTTTAAGTTTTCCTCTAACGCTGTCAAAATTGCCATTTCAATCCGTGATCATTTCTTTTCTATACCCTGTCCTGATTCTGTTTCCGTAGTTTGCTCTAAGTATTTGTCGATTTTAGATCTGTATTTGCCGGCTACTTGAGGATGTTGTAATTCTTCCGTGTTTATTTCACCGTTCTTCTTCTGTTTCTTCTAATTTTTCTTTTATCTGTTTCTGTTACTTTGAATTTAGCCATTACTAGAAAATGGTCAGAGTCTACATTGACACCCTTATATGACTCTACTTTTTTTATTGATTTGGCATCTTTTTCCCCTATTAGCACGTGATCAATTTTGTTTGATTCGTTAGAGCTTGGTATTGTCCAAGTTCCTTTGTGTATATTCTTCCTTTTAAAATGTGTACTCATAATCTTCATTTGCTTTTCTATAGCCATATTGATTAAACTAACACCATTATCGTTACTCGTATTATATTTGCTTTCGCCTCCGGTTATAGTTCTGAATATGTCTTCATTTCCTACTTTTGCATCTCCCATTATTATTTTTACATTGCTGTTTGGTATTCCATCAATCATTTCTTCCAGTTGTTCATAGAATGCGTCTTCATCAGTTTTGTATTCTGTAGGTGCATGAAAGTTAACGATCGTTATATTTGTATCACTTTCAATAAAGTTTAATGTATCTGTGTCCTTAAGGCCGTATGGGTTTTCGAGCAGACATTTGAACTGATCGATGTCGAATATAGGAGGATGAGGTTAGGCTTCAAAAAATTTGATAGCAGCTGCGATGTGTTCTTGTTCGATCGTGAAGTGAATTTAGTTTCGGATTGGCTTTGCTTTCTTGTTTGAGGTGGACGTTTTGGCGTTTTGAAATCTTAGTTTATATGTTTATATCATCAGATGGTGGGAGGTCCTCACTGGATGGTGATACAGCTTCCGAATGTGTAGGATAGCTGTTTGTTTAGTGTACTATCGTCTACAGTTATTTGCTCTTCTGCAGTGTTGGTGGTAGGTGCCGGGAGACTTAAAGAGCCAGTTCGTAAGATGGTTGGTGGATTTTGAGAGGTTGAGACGTTTGCTTCGGAGCTATTAATGTTTTGTGAGTTTTGTTTGAAGTGGAGGATTCATCGATATCAGGCTTTATTCTCTGTTGGGATGATGTACGCAGTGAATTGTTTAAGGCAGTGGGAGCTGCTGGTTCATTAGAAGCGAGCTGTGAATTTGAGCATTGCTATGCTGGGCGTCCAGTGAGTTTGCATTTTAAACAGCCCTGGCTGTCTTGGGTGTGTATATGCCAGATCTGTGGCACCCATTCGTAAAAAGTATAGTGGAGATAATAATTTTAGTCCTATATTTTTGACCTCTGTAGACATAATTTCGTGCGGAATTGTAGGGCATACGTTGGATAATATTATTCTCACCGAGGAGTGAGTGTGATTTTTTCTCCATTAACGGTAATTTCTCCATGAAGTTGTAGGAAATGGTCGACTCAATTTTTGCTCGAGAGATTAACGCATACTCTGTTGTTTGATATCATTGATGAAAAAAGTATGTTTTTTGGTTCTACAAGTGGTCCTAATTGATGAAGATAGTCCTGAAGTTAGGATATTTGATCGTGGTTTAATTGAAAACGTGGACTATAATTTGGGCATTGTTGTTTGTTTGTTTGTAAAATTTTCGGATGGTGGGTCAAGTCCACAGTTATCTGGTTCCATTTTCGTTTAATTTATAGCGAGTTTTCATAATATATGAAATGTAGGTACTCACAGTTTCATTATTGTATTACTACCAGTTTTTGCACAGGTAATTAAAAGCAGGTTCGAGACCAACAAAATAAATTTGTCGATTTATGTGTCCATTCTGTGTCGCTGCCAAAACAGTACAGTGTTTTTTTGTTGTCAAATATTTGAGTGGAGCGAGTGAAGCATTTGTTCGAACGATTCATTATTCAATAAACACATGATCACCCTGTATAATATAAATCAATTCCCTCCAAACTCTCCAGTAATAAAACCTAATTCTTTAATTCAACTTTAACCGAACAGCCCTCCTAAGACCCCCTCCTCAATGGCACCCTCCACGCTCATAAAAAAGGATTCCACCGGCGAACCTAACATCACTATCAATATCCTTAACTCCACTCAATGTCCTCCCCGTCCTGACAGAACACTCACATCCACATTTTCCCTCGTCTGCAGAAATGTAGATGCCTCCATTCCTCTCGAAAAATTTGGATATATTCTTCAAAACAAAAACTTCCTCTTCCAAACAATTTAGCGAGTCATCGCCAAGTCAAACAACAAACCCACCTCCATGGTCCGTATTATTACGGACTCCGAGATCCACTACCACCAAACCCTCCATTCAGGCATTAAATTCTACAGTCTCCTACATCAGTGTAAGCCTTTCAGCTCAAATCCACTACCGCCAGTTCCCAAATACTGTAACCGCTGTACCCAAACCGGACACTCCTCAGAATCCAGTAGAGCTAAACCGATCTGTCCCGCCTGTGGCCAAACCGGCAACCTACCTGAAAAATGCCTGGAATCCAAAAACCCTACCTGCAAAAATTGCGACGGTCCTCACAACGCATTCCACCCTCGTTGCTCCTACAGGCTAGCCTTCCCAAAACATACTAGAAATCGCTCTAGTTACACTGGAAAAGCTCCAAGTTCCTTACGGCCTTTACACCAATACCAAAATCATAATAGAAATCCTAACCATCACTATTATGAATCCAATTCCCAATTCCCGAGAAATCATATCCGAAACCCTCCATCGCCTAATACCTACCTTTTATCGACACAACTTCTCTATAACCAACATAAGCAGACGTGCTCACTTTAACTCAACTCCAATTGATCCAGCGATCCCTCACCCACCCGTCGGTGTTGCAGGTTTTCTGCAGTTTCTATGTAACCTGGTAAACTTGTTTACCAGCCAAATGGCCCTGCAGGGAATTATAGAGGAAAGGTGCCTAATTTCGGATAGTTTTTATCAAATAAATCAAATTTCGGCAAACAAATTTTTGTGGTCGTTTACTCTCATCCAAAGCTTACATGGTAGTATAGATAAGCAAACAAAATTGATATATAGATAGATAAAATAAAAAAGAGAAATCCTGTTATATAAACTGGGTACATTTTTTGTCAGAGATATATACGTCTCCTAATTTCGGATAGGCTATCCGAAATTAGGTTCCCTTTTTTTATAATTGCTTTCCTCGACAAATATTCACAAATCCAAACAAAAGTCACATATATACTGTAGCATGATAAAAATACAATGCTTTTGTTTTGTGTCATAACTCACTGAGATGCAATAATTCGGTTAAGCCACCCACTGAGTATGCAACTTTATACACACTTCTGTATAGTTGGTTGTATAAGGGAATTAACTATGATTTTAAAATTTTTTAAGCATATCCTGGAATAACGGGATTTAAATAATTAAATGGGTGTCTAGAGAGTAATATTTTTATTAATATTTTTCATGTGATTTAACCAATCCATGGGTATTTTATCATTTTATGTGGGGATTTTATTTGACTGCCATTGGTAACACTGATTGCAGATGTCAACAGTAAAGGGAAGTTAAAATTATTGAAATCACTTGTCTGATACTTTCCAAATTGTTAAGTTGAGTGTCGATTATGACAAGTTGTGAGTATAAAAAATGGCTTGGTAATAATGTAAGCTTTCGTCTTGTATATACATTTTCACTGCTATAGCCCCAATTTCTTTTTAGGGTTTTTTCTATACAGCATAGTTTTTTACATACAAGTTTTTACAATACTCTTTTTGACAAATGGATATGGTTTAACAGTTTTTATGGGTGATGGTAATCGATGATAGGATGATCATGTCAAGATTTTAAGAAGCCTCAAATTTCGGATGTTTTCTGTATGGGGTATATTCTCGTATGGATATCTGACAGACTATTGTTCTCCGTTCAGGGTTGTAGAGACGTATCGTACCTCGGATTGCGTTAACGTTGTAGAGCGACAAGAGCTTTTAACGGCGTTTCCAGTTCAAAGGACGAAGGTGGACTTGTGTTTGTTGGTGACAACTGCGGAATGATTCCATTATGGACAACGATTCTTAACCGCATGGCTGAATCTTGTTCCACAAGTCGGGTGTTGCTTATCAATTAAGCCAATTGACGTTTAATAGTTTGGACACTAACCGCAAGTAACATTTAAAGTTTTATTTGTTTTCATCTGAACTTTAAGCAACATATTCATTTTATAACTTCATGTTTTAACGTTTAATGACACATTAACTTTTATTTTTACTATTTAGTAACTTCACATTCTTATAAAGACGTCTATCAATCCACAATTTTATTATTACATTCTTTCAACTTGGTAGAGTTGAAATATTAACTTTGTTATTGCATATCGCCCTGAAATTATATTTCAGCTTAATCTTACTATATAAGAGACACTTTTGATTTATTTGGTTATATCTTGTTAATTATTACAGTTTGTAATGCTGTAACTGGTATACCATTTACATGTTACTAAAGATTTAATGTATTGTATATAATGATCTCAGTTAGTTGATAACATTAGAAATTGTTAAACATTTTAACTTAACCAACCATTGATAACTGATTATCAGTGCATAATTAGAGTCGGTTACCTCATATTTATTGAGACACCATCTGTTCAAGGTACCATCCATTTAATTAAACTGTTTCATTGGCAATAAAATATGTTTTATTTGATTCACAAACGTAAAAGCAAAACAATATAAATAACATATTTGAAAAGTTACAATAGCTAATTTATTCACTATTGGTTTCTTGATTAATCAGTAAGAGTTTCTTGAATGTCCTACTAATTAAGTGGCGTCTTAAAAAAATAATACAGGACAAGCTTTCAAATATTCCTCACTAACTCACGGCCTTATGCTCTCCGGCGAAAAGCGAACCTTTGGCAATGTAAACTTACTTCTTGTAGTAACAACAGCAAGGTAAGGTTACAGTACGATTTTTTCTTATCAGAATTGGAACACTGTTCATGACATCATCGAAAACACTTTACACCGCGCACATCCTTGGAATATAAACTGCTACAAAACATGCAATCTGCATCCAAGGTATCGTTATCAGTATCCATATCCGAATCATCATCTAGGATAGGATCCTCTCCAGAATCGGATGAGTCGCCATTAATCTGAACCTTGTTTTTCGTCTTTGACATTACTTTTCCTTTATTGCTCTGGGCCAATTCAGGCCGCTTTTTTGGCTTTTTCCCCTTTAGTGAATTTTTACGTTCCCGTTTTTTCAGGCTTTGTTCAAGTTGATTTTTATAAGGAGTACTGGTTATTACCCAACTGGAAACTTGTCGGGATTTCCTTCATTTATTTGGTTGCCCACTACACGAAAGTAGCGGGCTAATATCCATGGCCCACACAACTTTTTCTTTGGCGTCAAGAACATCTTTAAGAATCGGATGTTTTTTTGGTTTGTGGAGGTGTCTCTTTTGTTTGTTTTGTCGTGACTCTTCCTGATCTCTTGGGGGCGTTCTCTCGTTGAGTTCCTGCGGTGTTGTTGCCCGTGGTGGTGTTCTTTCCCGTTGCCTGTCAATTAAGAACTTATGTTCAGAAAAAATATTTCTGTTTAATGAATATAAGCCAGATTTTCTGAAACTGTTGGCTGAAATCTCAGCAGTTGCAGTTTTTAAGTATATAGGACACATTAGGTTACAAATCTGAAAAGCAGTTATGATATGACCAGGATTATGTCTTAGCCACATTTGGATTTGTTGAGAGTAATATGTTTTGAAGGGGGCTATAAAATATAAATCTAATGGCTGCATTTTATGGGATGCATGCGGTGGGATACATATAATTGTGACATGGTTTCTTCGTCCTGTATCAATCACATCCATATTTCTGGTGTGGCTGTAGTGACCATCGAGGAGGAACACAACTGGATCCTCACGGGATTGTTTTGTATGAGCGATGAAGTGTTGCATCCACTGGGAAAATATGTGTTGCTGTATCCATCCTGATGGATGGCATACTGCAATTGAACCCGGTGGTGTTCCATGTAGCTGTTCAGCTTTCATATTTTTCCACAGAAAAACGTTCGCGTTCATACACGTCACTACTTTCACTAGTGCTCTTCTCTCAGTGGCAGTTAATGCTCCAACTTGCTTTTTCCCCTTTAAAGTGAATTTTTTGTCTGCCGTCGTAATTCCAGTTTCATCGACGTTGTAAATTCATGCTGGGTTATAATTGATTCTTTCCATTGCTGATTCCAATAAATCAAAGAAGCGATTAATGTTTTCCGGTGTAAATCCCTTAATTCTGGCCTTCGATATCTCTTGAGGTTTCCTGAAAGTTAATAAAGGATGCCTTTTTAAGAAACCTCGTAACTCTTTTTTTCCAGCATTTTCATTTTGCCTTGAAAAAGGATGGGTGAGATCATTTCTCATTGCAATTTGGTAGGCTAGATTTCTGATGTCGGCAGCGCTTATGCCATAGAAACGTCTGTCCATTTCCAGACAATAAGATAATCAAATCCTCCTCCATTTGTCTGTAAAGTGTTGTCTTCTTTTTTTCTCGTATATTTTAATTTTGTTGTTTTTAAATTAACTTTTCCCAAACGGTTGTTTCAGTTATTCAATATTTAGTAGAATCCCATCTGTTTTTTTATATCCATAACTCCATATCATAATTTTTATACAAATTACTTCGAAATTGTGAGCGCGCATTCACCATTTTTTTGAAATATGATGATTCGAGATTCAACATTAATGGAGTACCCTGTGTTAGCGTCAATAAATGCATAAGACAATAAATCTTTGTTAAGAATAGGAAGTTTCAATTTAATGTTAGCAAATATTGTTGCGTTGTTTATAATATGCTAGTCAGAAATATTTATAATTGGCAGTATAATTGATTTTCTTTAACATCAGCGATTTTGCATTGTGTATTTCCTTGTTACAGTTCTAAATTCTAATAGAAACGTCACAAACATTTCCTAGTTTAATTAGACCTTGATTATTTATGTCACAATAATACTAACATATAGAATTTCACTAATTAGTTCTAGACAGTTTTTTTTCCTTTAGTACAATAAATATTCATCTCGTATTCATTAATGTTTAGCTTTATACTTTATATACTAATTTCTGATGCCCAAAGCAAGTATTGGTCTTTTTACTAAACAAAGGTCGGGTAATATTGGCATGACCAGAAGCGTTAAAAAATAAATATATTTTTTAACGCTTCTGATCACTCCATTTATGGGTTTATTCAACTTAGTTTTTCTTTAAAACAATAAATTGAACCTTTGATATTTATATATACCGACTGTGTCATGAATTGTCAAAACAAATATTCGTTATTTTACCCTTGCTATGTCAGTTTTTTTACATTTTGTATCGTCCAACTGAAATAAATGTTGGCAAACATTTGCGAACAGTTTGATTGACAAATTGGAACCTCATTTGAAAAGTGAGATATTATTTGAATAAATAAAATTATGTCCTCATAAAAATATTTAATTTTTTTTCTGTAAGTGAATGAAAATAGGAAATGCGTCCTGTCGTTTATAAACACACTTTATTTAGAGGACGCTTAATATATGTAAACTAGCTTCATTTCTAAAATGTTCAACTTATTTTGAAAACCTACGAATATTCTTTGTCTCATTCATAAAAAATATACTAATTTCAGGAAATATATTTTTGGTAATATTTCCTGAAACATTGGAAATATTGGAAAATATATAATAGACTTAAAAAAGTAAGAAAAAACGGAATATTCACTTATAAAAAACGCAACAAAAACAGATTACTTTTACACGAACACCAATAGAGAGTTATTCTTCAAAAGCAATAAGGTCAAATTCGTACCGGGTGATTCGATAAGGGTAACGAGGTACCATATCTCAGCAATTAATAGTCCTGGAGTTTTGAAAAAAAAACTAAAGGGCGTGATTGAAAAAGTACACCATTTTTTTGATTTACTCCAAAATTTTATATGTAATGGTATAATTATTTCAACAGATTCGGTAAGTAGATTGAATTTGCAAGAAAAAATGTTAAAACCATATGTCGATGTCTTCATCTGTTTCGAAGTTATCACCTAAGAAATATTTAGTGACGAATTTTTTTTAAGAACAAACAATATTTTTTTCTTGTTAAAGTTCCGCATGCCATGGACAATCAAAAAAAATAGTTTTAAACTTCATTCAAATTATTAATCATAATGATAATTATAATAAGAACAAAATTAATAACAATAATAATAATACAGATAACACAACAATATCAAAACAAAAATTTCCTACCGCAGCTACATAAATGATGAAAACACTAATGAAATTAACTGTCTCAACCCTTACTTTGTGGAATCTACTTATATTAGTGTTTTAAATGAAACTTACTGTTTCTAGTTAACTCCACAGTTTATTGAAAAATGTTAAAAATTCTAAAAAAATTGACAATTGTTTCGATATTACCTAAATATCACCGTCAGAATGACAGAAGTTACATTTCATTTGATGCCTACCTGATGTTTAATTATTTTGGGATAGTCCAAGAAGTGACCTATCTTGTGATTGACTTAATTTATGTTAATAAAAAAAAGAAGATATGATATAACAAATATAAAAGCTTAGATATTATTAGCCCTATGGGGATATCCTGGATATCATTTTTCCCAATTAAGATCAGTATAACTGTGCAATGATATAGAAAACCAGGAAAACTATATCTGCTGATCTTTACAATTATCACTTAAGAAGACAGGCGTAGTAGGATTTATCTGGTTGTTTTAATCTGTATGCTCGTAAGTGTTCACTGTATCGGATTTCAAAATTTCTAAGGGTCTGACCCAAATAGACAGCATTATATTATGGACATTTAAGTTTATATATACACAAAGTAAGGGTTGAGTCAGTTAATTTCATTAAAAAATCTTCGAGAGAAGATTTGACCCGACTGTACCAGAGGTTACAACAAAAACGTTACAAAGCATCACCAAACATTTGGTTTAACCAAGAATGTCTTAGAAAAGAGGTAATACCAAATTATGTGAATATAAAATGCCATACTGAAACACCTCTAGCACAAAAAGCTATAAAATGGTTTAGAATAAGAGACTCCTTAGACAACTACATAACAGTGGTACATTCTGAACTCACGTTCCAACTACATCCAGTAGAATTTGACTGTTTAGATGACAAAATCAGAGAAAGTGTCAGCACGATGAAGCACAAGAAATTTAAGAAATAAGAACAAAAGCTACAGAAACTTGAACACACACAACATAGAGTTCAATACTATAAACATTATGAAACTGTAAGTAATTACATACCAACACACTTTGCACCACGATATGAAAACCTTTCAGACACTAATATTACAGATACTGAAATAGAATTATTAAATAAAGGTTTAAAGTACAGCATACCACCAAAATTTACGTATAATATTAAACACATAATGGCTACAGAATCAGAAATAGCTTTAAAATCTAATTCAAATCATTTTCTTTATGAGAAATTGAAAATTGCCAATTTAATGAAAAATATTGAGCCTTCAAAAGTTAAACGTCAAACAAAAAATGACATTACAGTTTTAAATTCAATAAAAAGATAGTAGAAGATAATAACCTAACAGTTACAAAATCTGACAAGGAGAACGCTACTGTTATATTGACAACTAATGGTTATAATTCGAAGATATATAACTTCATGAAATCTAGCGATGTAAAAGTTCTTAGAGCAGACCCAACAAAAAAGTTTTCTAATAATATTAGAGATATTGTTAATAATTCAAATTATCTTTTCTGTGATTACGAAAACAGGTCCATCATGAATAAGAATCCTCATTCTCCACAATTATATGGAACCGTTAAATTACATAAAATAACGAAACAAATTAGACCTGTAGTTTCTTATGTTAATACTGTTAATAATATATTGGCAAAGAACCTTAACAATTTCTTAATAGTTACGGATATACATCTAAATATTCAATGGAACTAATAAAAAAATTAAAAACATTCAACTAGCAAGCTTATTTCATTTGATGTTACCAATATGTTCACTAAAATTCCTCCTAAAGAATGTCTAATACTTACTAGAAGATGAAAAATATTAATCCAGGAATAATATCAGATATACTTAATTTATTTGATGTATGTATTAATCAGAATTATTTCACTTTTGACAATAAGATATATATTCAAAATGAAAGTTTACCAATGGGAAGCCCTATATCGCCAATTTTGGCAAACATTTTTATGGACAGTTTAGAAAGAAAAATCTTGGAATGTTATTTTAGTATAGATATGTAGATGACATATTAGTTTATTTTATGGGTAGTGAACGACAATTAGATATATTTTTCAACCACATTACTAACTTACGCCCAAAAATTAAATTCACATTAGAAGTGGAAAAAAATAGTTCAATCAATTTTCTTGATTTAAAAATTCAAAGACTTAATAATGTACTTGATTATTCGATTCACCGAAAACCAACACACACTGATGTGACTATTCCATACAGTTCCAATCATCCCATGTCCCATAAACAAGCGACATATAACTCAATGATACATAGAGCATTTTCAGTTCCTATGAACAAATGTAATTTTGATAGAGAGATTAACACAATTAAACAAATAGCAACATTCAACGGTTACCCATTACATATGATAAATAAATTAATTAGTAAAAAAGATGAAAAAGTGGCATTACAACTAATATTTCCTTAACAAACTAAAGAAATAAAAACTTATAAAACCATTACATTGCAGGAAATATTTCTAATAATATTTCAAAGATAATATCTTTAGCAACAAATACAACAGAAAGTAACATAAGTACAAAATTGTTAAATGTAAAAAAATATCACCATTAAAGAAATCTGATATATATAAAGTTAAATGTCCAGAATGTAATGCTGTCTATTTGGGTCAGACCCTTAGAAATTTTGAAATCCGATACAGTGAACAATTACGAGCATACAGGTTAAAACATCCAGATAAATCCCACTACGCCAGACATCTACTTGACACCAATAATTAATTGACACCTAACACAGAACTAGAAGTACTACATATTTGTGATAAGAAACAAGAACTGAATTTCCTTGAAGAATTGGATATTAGAAGACATTTAAGAAACCCACAATATGAACTCGTCTTCGAACAGATAAATCTAGGGAGTTCCCCACTTTTAAACTGTCTCCTTAAGTGTTAATTGTAAAGACCCGCAGATATAGTTTTCCTGGTTTTCTATATCATTGCACACTTATACTGATCTTAATTGGGAAAAATGACATCCAGGATATCCCCATAGGGCTAATAATATCTAAGCTTTAATATTTGTAATATGATATCTTCTTTTTTCTATTAACATATATTAAGTCAATCACAATCACACTTCTCTTGGACTAGCCAAAAATAATTAAACATCAAGTAGGCATCAAATGAAATGTAACTTCTGTCATCCTGACGTTGATATTTAGGTAATATTGAAATAAAGTTTTTAGAATTTTTAACATTTTTCAATAAACTGTGGAGTTAACTAGAAACAGTAAGTGTCATGAAAACACTTATTTCAAAAAAATTGTCACTTATAATCTCTCGAGTTTAATTTTGAAACTTACTTCGCCAAAATAGAGTTGGCTAGGTAAGTAGGCATAAGGGCTATTTTGGCGAAGCAAACCAGTTCAAACCCGGTGAACATTTGACATGTGGTAAATGTCAAATGTTTACCAGGTTTGGATCGGTTTGCTCCGTCAAAATATGCCTATTGTTTTTCTTTTTAAACGTTACATAATTTAATCGCATTCACGCGTTTCTTTAAAATCCAAAATGGTTCGTTTTGGAAATGAAAATTCTGAAAACAAAAGAGCAGAAGTAGCAGTTTTTTCGTCACTGTTTTTAAATATAGGTAAGACACAGGTAGTTTAAAGTATTTGAGGCCAAATTCCAGCAGCAAAACATTTATTTATGATGTATGTTAATGGCTCTACTATATATATTAAGATGTGTTTCAAAGTTTCAGATTAAATACCATCTACACCAGGTCACTTTTTAACTTTCAAATTTTTAATAGCACTTTCAACTTCTAAATTATCGGTAGGGTGCAAAAAAAGCTGTTCGGTATTGTTTTAGTTTTTGGTGAGTAATTCATCGTTGGTGGTATTTTCTCAGCAAGCTTGGGACCAATTTCTGTGAATGTTTTGTTAAAATAAGTGGCTATTTCATTTATTTCTGTCAATAATTTACCATGATTATCATTTAGAGAATCAATATGTTGATTTTTAGGTTTCGATTTGGTGATTTCATTAACTACTTGCCACATATGTTTCGATTGTGCACCATTTTTATCAATTCATTTTTTGTAATATTCATATTTACATTTCCTTATCAATTTGGTCAAGTTATTTCTATATTTATTATACTGACTTTTCAGGGTAGTGTCCTCAGGTTTTTTTAACTTATTGAACAAATTATTCTTAGTATTAACATAATTTAAAAGGCCCTGAGTCATCCATGGAGCTAAGGTTTTTCTACTGATTTTTTTGGAGTATGAAGATTTTTCAATATAACTTAACAATTTATTGATACATTGATTAGTTTTGTTGAAGTTTACAGTAATTTAAATATTGTTTGTATTTTGAATTGTTTTTATTGACTATTTTACCATTATTGTGAACTACCTGTATTGTTACTGAATAATGATCGGTAACAGAAGTTTCGATTATCATCGGGATCACAATATCATTAATAGATATTTCTTTTGACTTTATGAAAATATGGTCTAGATAAGACTTAGAATTTCCCTGAATCCTAGTTGGACTGTTTATTGCTGAAGTAAGACCATGTTCGTTCATTATGCATAAATATTCGTTTGATAATTCATTATCTGCAGAATTTGACGAAGGGGAACGGTAGCATGCACAGATCATGAAGTTTATTTCAGGGGAGAGTAAAATGCCGATTCGAAGTATTATACCATAATTTAGAGCAACCCGTTTATATGAGTATTTCTAGTCAGATTTTATGTATACAACTACGCCATAATTTTGATTAAGTTTGCTAGAATTATAAACTAGGTCATATCCAGGTATCTCAAAAATATCTAGGTCATCAAGCTACCATGTTTCTGTGAAAACAATACAATCCACTTCAGAATTAATCTTACTCAAAAATATTCTGTATTCATCTAAATTTTTATAAAGACTTCTCATGTTATTATGTAAAATAGTGAAGTTGCCATTTTCTCTGTTTACTTGTTGTTCCATTTATTTTCCTATTTTTTGTTAAAACCATGGTAACGATGTGATCGACAGATAATCAGAGTCGCGATCATTGCATGTTGCTGTCAGTGAAAAATACGTGTGTCAGAATTTTTATAATATATGTCAAATTAAAAGCATATTCAATCGAAAGTATTTTTACTTATTCACAATATCAATTAATAGAATTAACAAAGAAAATTGGCCCTTCGAGCCGGATGTGTGAATAAGTCTAGTATTATACCAATTTTCAATCAATTAAAAAAAAATACAAATTATACACAAGGAATCAATCCATCCACAAGTTGAAGAAGTGTGCCTACCCAGCCGTCCAGTCAAGTTTCAAGACGAAAACAGCAACGTAGAATAGCAATTTGGTCGGATGTACAACTAGTAGCTATGCTAGAATAAATACAAGGTCAGTCCGATCCTATTATAACCTGCATCCCTATTTACTATTGTCATTAAGATCATTATGCAAGAGCGTATTATTTGAATTCTCTTCGATTTGTATCAAAAATTATCAATCAGACATTCAAATATTATTACGAATTGCATTTTTTACACAAATCTAAAAACACATACATCAAATTATATCTCAATTAATAATTACTTTCTTACTTTATATTATAATGGCTAGTGTAGATATCAAACAACTTATTAGAAACAGTGATCTATAAAAAAACTACCGTTGAAAAATATATCAATTCAATCAAAGAGGGTATCATCTCACCTGATTTAATAGATATTCAATTACGATACGACAATAGTATCAATTTAATTAATGAATTTGAAAATATATAAAGGTTAATAGAAGAACATTGTACAGAAGAAGAACTAGAGATACAGTTTGATGAACGAGAGCATTTTGAAAATAAATATTATAGTAATTTATCATTTTTAAAAGATTACATTTCTAAAAGAACAAGTCCTACAACAATAGTAAATTTTTCATCAGTCAAAGATTCATTATCAAACTTTTCACTTCCTAAAATCAAATTACCTGTCTTTAACGGTGAATATGATCAATGGTTAGAATTTAAAAAGAATTTTATGTCAACAATTGATTCCAATAACTATCTAAATGATATTCAAAAATATAACTTTTTAAATACTGCTCTAGAAGGGTATGCAAAACGAGTAATTTCGGGATGTGATTAATCTCAAGACTATCAAAGAGCTTGGCAAAAACTTTGTGAAAAATTTGATAAAAAACAATTTTTAATTGATACTCATATTAAAGCATTGTTTAATATCAATCCTATGAATAAATCCACATTTATGCAATTCAGAACTCTAGTAGATGACATTTCAAAACATATCACAGCACTTGAAGGAATAAAGCTTTCCAAAGAAGTCCTTTGGGATATGACTATTATTCATATCATTTATAATAAACTAGATAAAATTACTCAGTACAAATGGAAAGAATCTTATACTTCATTTGAAGTACCTACATTACACAATTTTCTAGAATTCTTAAAAGAAAGATAAGATGTATTGGAATCAATTTCAAACTAAAGTTCATACCAATCATAATCAACCCAATATTCAATTCCAAAAATCGACAAAACCACAAGGCCGTAATCAAGTACATTTATCAATCAATAAATTAACATGTAACTTCTGCAAAGGTGAACATTATATTTATACATGTACTGACTTTTTAAAATTAAGCATCAATGAAAGATGGAACAAGGTGAAAGAATTACAATTATGTTCAAACTGTCTGAGAATAGGACATTCAAAAGAAACATGCAATTTAGGTTGCTGTAAGGAATGCAGACGAAAACACAATACACTATTACACAATTCTAATACAATTAAAAGTATCAAACAAGACAATCAATGCAATTCTCTATTAATCAAACAGTCATGCAGTGATTCCAGCAATTCATCTAGTTCCCAAGGAGACCATTCAAATGTTTTACTACAAACAAATTCAATTTATAATCAACAAAATACAATTCATCCATTCTACTCTCAACTGTAACTTTCAAAGACGATCAAAGCAATTTTCAAGTCTGTCGAGCGTTATTAGACTCTGGAGCTCAATCCAATCTAATAACTGAATCTTGTTGCAAGCGTTTAAACCTAACATTGATCCCTACCAATTTGTCAATCATGGGAATCAATCAAACGATATCAACTCTAACAAAAAGGACTTCTATTTCCATTTACTCGAACTGTAACAATTTTCAATGCAATATATGTTGTTCCAATAATATCATCAACCACACTCACAGAAGAAGTTGATATTTCTGCAATCAATATTCCAGATAACCTTAATTTAGCTGATCCGGAATTCTATTTGCCTAAGCAAATCGACATGATTATCGGGGTCACTCTATTTTGGGACCTTTTATAAGATGGCAAAATCACTTTAGTTAAAAATCGTCCAATTTTACAAAACACGAAGCTAGGCTGGATCATTTCCGGGTTGATTTCAAGCCCAAAAAAAATGTCTATTTGCAATTTTTCTAAAAACATACCCGAGGATTATCAACTAAAAATATTTTGGGAACTCAATGAAATCATTGAACCCACTTCAATGTCTGAAGACGATCTTCTTTGTGAAGCCCTATTCAAAGAAACTACTTCACGTCATTCTAATGATCAATTTATTGTCAAATTTCCATTAAAAAGGCCACCTGAAATATTGGGCAATTCTAAAGAAACAGCCATTAATAGATTCAAGGCATTAGAAAAAAAATTTGAATCAAATCCAGAATTTGATAATCTTTACGAGAATTTCATTCATGAATGTATACGATTAGGCCACATGTCAAAATTAACAGAATCAATAAGAAATCAAAATTATTATTTTCCACATCATGGCGTTTTCAAAGAAATAAGTATTACAACAAAACTCAGAGTAGTTTTCGATGGCTCATGTATAACTAGTTCGGGATGGTGCCTTAATGACTTACAGTTAGTGGGCCCTAAAATTCAGAATAATATTTTTGACATACTAATCAGGTTCAGACTTTACAAATATGTCGTGTCAGCAGACGTGTCAAAAATGTATAGGCAAATTTTAATACACAATGACCATAAACAACTTCAACTAATAATTTGGAGAGAAAACCCAAATGAGGACTTTTCAACGTACCAGCTCAATACAGTCCCATATGGCACCACGTCTGCGCCTTATCTAGCAATTAGATGTATCAATCAATTAGCTTTCGAAAAGCATAATTCAAATCCTACTGCATCAAATACAATTTTGTCAGATTTTTATGTCGACGACTTACTAACAGGTTCAAATGATATCAATGAATTGCAAACTAGATGTACTAACATTTTATCCATTCTATCATCAGCAAATTTCATTTTGAGAAAATGCGTTTCAAATCATCCTCACATTCTACAATCCATTGATCCCGAAGACATTCCTAACAAGATTTTGAATTTAGGCGAGTCTGAAAGCTTCAAAACCCTAGGTGTTCAACGGGACAGTAAACAAGATATTTTAAAATATGATATAAAAATTTCTGGTTCTCATACCTTGATTACTAAAAGACAAATTCTTTCTATTATATCGCAAATATATGGTCTTGGTCTTCTTAGTCCAGTAATTATAGTAGCAAAGATCATCATTCAAACTATGGTCAATCAAATTACCGAGGGATGAGACTATTCCGCAATATTTATTTGTGTCATGGACACAATTTTATAATCAAACAGCTCAACTCAATCAATTAGAAATTCCTCGGATAGCAATCGGTTCAAATCACCAATTACGAGATATGCATTGCTTTTGTGACGCTTCGATGCAAGCTTATGCCGGTTGCATTTATTTAAGAAGTCAAGATGCTCAAGGAATTTATTCTATTCACTTACTATGTTCAAAGACAAAGGTTTCTCCTTTAAAAACAATTACGATACCCAGGCTCGAATTATGTGCCTCATTATTAGGTGCACAGTTAGTAAAAGAAATTTGTAATACCAATTTCCCAACAGTACCTGTATACTATTGGAGTGACTCACAAATTGTACTATGTTGGCTTCAAAAGGAACCCAATCTGTTGCAAACATTTGTCGCAAATCGCGTATCCAAAATTCAAACTATGACCGATATTACCAGTTGGCATTATGTCAATACAAAAGAAAACCCCGCAGACTTAGCGTCACGAGGAGTTTTATCAGAAAATTCAAAATTATGGTGGTACGGACCTGATTTTCTCTATGAATCTATTGATAACTCATTATGTAATTATACTATTTAAACATCAATTTACCCGATTTAAAGAAAACCAGTACCATACTCAAGGCCACAACTATTGAACAATCTTCACTTTTCTCTAGATATTCAAATTTAAACAAATTAAAACGTGTAACTTGCTATTGTCTCAGATTTATTTTCAACATACAAAAACGGAAAGAAAACAGATTAACTTCTCCTCTTACAGTCTCAGAATTAAATCATGCCAATTTTACATTAATTAAAGTAGCACAATCAGAATGTTTTTCTGAAGAAATAACAATTCTCAAATCAAACAAACAGTTACCATCAAAACACAAATTTCACAGTTTTGCACCATTTCTTCATGAAAATAATATATTACGCGTAGGAGGTAGATTAAGATTTACACCACTCTCCATTCATACAAAACATCCGATATTACTTTCTTCAAAACACATTTTTTCAAAACTACTATTTATACATAAACATTTTATTACACCCAGGTCCTCAACTATTATTGGCATCCATCAGACAGTTCTATTGGCCTATCGGTGGGCGCAACTTAGCAAGGAAAGTAACCAAACAATGTATAACTTGTTTTAAATTCAACCCAACATTTGCTACATATCCAATGTCCAATTTACCTGATCATAGAATAAAACCATCATTACCTTTTCAATTTACTGGACTTGAACTATGCAGGCCCATTTCCATTAAAAGATAAACAAGGACGAGGATGCAAAATATTAAAATGTTATGTTTGCGTTTTTGTCTGTTTCTGTACAAAATCTATTCATTTAGAATTGGTATCAAATTTAACAACTGAATATTTTTTATCTTGCTTAAGAAGATTCACTTCCAGACGAGGAATACCATCTGACATTTTTTCAGACAATGGAACTACCTTCATTGGTGCAAACAACCAACTAAAAGAATTGGGTACATTTTTACATAATAACCAAGATCATATCAATAATCAATTAACCAAAGATAACATACGGTGGCATTTTATACCCCCGTACACACCAAATTTTGGTGGCCTATGGGAAGCAGCCGTCAAAAGCACTAAGCACCATCTACAACGCATATTTTGTAACAAATATTTTATATATGAAGATTTTTATTCATTTTTGGTACAAATTGAGGGAATTTTAAATTCGCGCCCCCTTTATTCCCAATCCACCAATCCGAACGATCTAGAACCCTTTACACCTTCACATTTTTTAATTGGTTGCCCTATAAACTTACTCCCTGATACTGATCTTGTAACAACCCCATCAAATAGATTATCACGACTTCAAGACATCCAACGTATGTATCAACAATTTTGGACACGTTTCAAACGACAATATATTTATCAACTGCATATGCAATATAAATGGAAAGATCCAGCAAAACCATTGCTAACGACTGGAACCCTTGTACTCATCAAGCATTGTAACCAGCCGCCCTGCAAATGGCCTCTCGGTAGAATCCTACATCTCTCCCAATGAAAAGATGGTGTTTCCAGACTTGCAAGAATTCAAACCACTGCAGGAATTGTGAACCGTTCTGTACGACATTTATGCCCACTTCCAATGGAAGGAGATATAAACACTTAGTGATATTTTATTATGTGCAATGTCAATGCCATTTTATGTTCATATCGATTTTCGCACGTTTACTTATGTATTCATTTGAAGGTTCCCTTCAAAAGGCGGGAGTTTATGTTCAATTTATTTTCTTATTTTTTGTTAAAACTATGGTAACGATGTGATCGACAGATAATCAGAGTCGCGATCATTGCATGTTGCTGTCAGTGAAAAATACGTGTGTCAGATTTTTTATAATATATGTCAAATTAAAAGCATATTCAATTGAAAGTATTTTTACTTATTCACACTATCAATTAATAGAATTAACACTTGTAGTACCAAATCCAATTGTTCAGGGTTGTTGTTTGTATAGTCATCAATTTTTTCAATTTTAAATTGTCCAATATATGGATCCATATTTAAAAAGTACACTACACAGATTATTATAACACAAAAAAAAGAAAATCAAAAACAAACCAAGCCACAATACACATAGCATCAATACATGGGCAAACAATAAAATTGCTTATATACAGCTAAAAATTAGAATTAAATCTGTTTTTTCTTCTTTTCTAAATTAACCTATATTTTCTCAGGACTGGTGTTGCAAACCTCTTGATCCCGATCCTAATCTTGTATGATATCATTTTCCTTCTTCCTTATTTTTGTATGATGCACGCACCGATTTACTTTGAGTTGGAGCGGGAGGTGCAGTCGATATTATTTGGGTTGATCCAGAAGAAATTCTTCAGCTTCTTCTTTGTCCTTGAGTAAATCTTCTATTGTATAAATTTCTCTTCCTATTATTTCAGCCCGTTTTTTCAGTTTTCTTGCTTCTCTCATGAATTTCACTAAGATTCTTCTTTCCTCTAAGTCTTCAGGCGTTAAATCTTCAGATATATAGTTTTTTAATAATTTGGCTGCTTTTAATATCTCTAGCCGTTTTATGTGTGACTGAAATTTGACTAATATTGGTCTGGTGTGGTTTTTATCCTTTCCTATACGATGTATATGAATTATATCGTATTGTTCCGTTTTAATTTGAAGATGTGCTGTAATTATCGTTGTTAAAACATTGTTGTCGTCTCTTGTGCGGATTCTTATATTCCGAAGAAAATTAACTTTTGTCTTTCTAGTTTCCTCCCAACAGTATGTAACCTATATTCTAGTTCGGTATTTTGACTGTCTTAGAGTATCGATTTTCTTTTGGTATTCAACAAACTTTCAAACTTTTCATTTGCTGTTATGATAAAAGTTTTTAATTCGGAATTCAAATTATCAATTTTTGTAGTGATGTTTTGATTTGATTTGTTTCTTAGTTCATATAAATCATATATTGTTTTACCCTTATCCATTACAAATCAATGCCAAAGACCGGCCTATTTTATGATATTCAGCTATCTGTTAATTAGATTCTTATCAGTTCAGTTTTTTTGTATATTTAGGTTAGTTTTTTGTTGAAAAATTTTCAATTTCATTTATTTCAGAATCAATATAATTCTCTCAAATGTCTTACTTACTTCATCTCATTGGAAATAATTTCCTGAATCTGTTGATAACAATTTTGCAAGTTTTGAACCACTTTATATCACTCAAAATACTGTTTATTTACGGAGCTACATTCATTTAAAATACATTCTGTCTGTACCTGTATGTAATATTCTCACTCAAAAAGCTTTTTACATGTTCTTCTAAATTGGATCGAGGTATGGTTAATACAATTCGCATTTCTTAGGGCGTCGAGTAAATAAGAAAGTTGCTTTTTTAGCACCAAGAACTCTTGTGTGGATTGATCGAAATTTGAAATATTGTTATTAATTTAATTTTATTTGTAAAGTCCACACCTTGTTCTTAAATAATTCTAGACATTCTTCTAAAAAGTGTACCTGATAATCGAGACGTTTAAAAGCCAGATTAAATCTATTGTTTCTAAATAGTGTTGATGAATTGAAAGTATCAAAGAGGTTATCCATTCTTCAGGTAAATTCGGAAGTAGCTTCAGCTCTGGGAGGAATAACACCGAACCTAAACATATAACGGTATCCATAGTCTGAATACAAAATGAAAACAGCTAACAAAGGCATATGATTCCGAAGTATAACAGCGAATGTTAAACATATTTTCAGCGATGGTATTCTCAGGGTATCGAACGCTTCGAGGTCACAGAAGGCCGTGCGTAGCAACTAGAAAGATTGACTTCTGGTTCTTTCCTATTGTAATGTTTTTCTTATTCATTTAAATAGTTTTTAACATAACGGGTGGGATAAATTTATACATACTTATACACTATCCACTTATGCTTAATTTTTATACACACTCAATTCTAATTTATATTGAGTACACTATTCACAGTTTATTAGCTATTTATTTATTCACGTCTGTTCATTATTAGATTAAATTGTAGACTACTTCGCCGCTACTAGGTAGTCTCTTATATATTAAAACCACCTTCTGAAACCTTCGGATTCCTGAAATTTCTCGATTGCGACTACTACAGAGTGCAGTTTCGTAATACTATTTGTTTTTGATTAGATTTCTAGCTGAACTTCGTCGACTGGCGTAGACATTCAACTAGATAATTTAATAAAATTAATGTCGAAATTAATGATTTATTATGTACAAATTTACAAGAATGGTACAAAGTTATGAATATTGAACTTCGGTGGTTTCAGAACTACCCTTTGAATTCATAACAATACAAAAGGTCTATCAATTCTTTAAACACATTTTTACAGCGCTAGCAACTGAAATGAATTTACGCTTTAAATATATACAATGACGGAAAGAAGTAACATACAAATATCTTACATATTTTTAAAAGCATCCTAAACAATATAATTCAAGATTTTCTAATCTTGAACACTATTCTTGTATTAGCAACGTGAGATATTAAAGGTCCAAGGTCACAAAAATCAGTTCTCCGTAAATATCTCGCTTTCTATGCATCCAATCCTATTTCTACTCATCATAAAAATTGTAGACCAATAAATTCTACATAATTTTAGTTTGAAACATTTTTTTATATGGCTCACCGTTTTGGAGATACAGCACGAAGAGCCGTATATCATGATATAGTGAAAGGTCAAACGGTGTAGCCGTGTAAAAAATGGGAAGATAGAGACCGAAGTAACAATAGGGAGAATAAATCAACACACTAAATAAGACAATACTGGAGCATAGACACACTGACATGAAAGTGAAAATGAAGATACACAATACAATAACGATACCAATAATACGCAAGTGAAAATTGGGCATTGAAAAAGAAGGATGAAGCCAAGATTAACACAATTGAGATGAAACGCCTAAGAAGAATAGCGGGGAAAGCAAAATGGGACAAATGTAGGAATGAAGAGATAATACAAATAACAAACCAATAACCAATAATAAGAAAAATAAAGAGGAAACAGTTAAATTGGTATGTGTTTATGATTATATTTCTAATTGAACTTCGTCAACTGGCGTGGACATTCAACTAAATAAATAATCTTAATTTGACAAAATTAATGTCGAAATTAATAATTTATTATATATAAATTTACAAAATGGTACAAAGTTGTGAATACTGAACTTCGGTGGTTTCAAATCGGAAGACACTTTTGTTTAGATTTGATGAATATAAAACTAACTTTGTTATTGAGCGTTGAGCTCGATTCGATGAGTGTGTAACTTTGTTGTTGAGCGTTGCACTCGATTCGATGAGTTAAAAACTAACTTTGCTGTTGAGCATTGCGCTCGATTCGATGAGTTAAAAACTAACTTTGCTGTTGAGCGTTGCGCTCGAGTCGATGATTGTGTAACTAACTTTGATGTTGAGCGTTGCGCTCGTGTCGATGATTGTGTAACTGATTTCTTCACGTTGTGAGACGTGTTAAATAGAAATCTGCGAGGGGCGTGTTTACACGTAGATTGGGTTGACCAAACGAAAATAAATATTTCCTATTGGCCAGTATCATTTGACTTGTCGGGTTCCTAGACAAGAATCAACTATGGGTGCCGCCAATAGTTAGTTAAATTTCTATGGAATACTCCAATAGCAATTGTAACCTATTTACTCAGAAAGGTAATTAAAAAATGTCTTTCATGTCTTCCGAACCTCGACCATAAAATTCATGCTGAATTGACACTAAATTTAGGGTTTTACAATACAATATATAATAGGGTGAAACGTGACCTTTTCCTAACTTCTTAACTATAGGAAAATGCATCAAGATGTCGACTTTCAAAAAAGGTGCTATGCATATGCCCATACAAAACAATTTACAATCATTTTTGGAAAACGTGATATTTTAAAGTATTTTGAAAATAAAATGAAATTATCCTTTGAATTTACAACAATATAAAGATGTTATCAATTCTGCAACATATTTCTACAAAGCTATTAACTAAAATGAATTTACGCCTTAAATATATACAATAAAAAAAGGGACGCATATAAATATCTCACATATTTTAAAGGTATCGTAAACAAATAAATTTCAAGATTTTACAATCTTGAACAGTATGGACATATTTTCAGAATGAAAACGGGCAGAATTATAAGAAATGCTATGGAAGCGGGATGTATTATCCACTGAAGAAGAGCTACACCGAGAAGAAAGTGGTTAGACCAAATAGGCACAACAAGAGGAACCGGAATCCTCGTCCGACACCTAAAAAGGTGGAAGGAGAAGAGAAGAAGAAAAAGAAAATCGTTGATTGTGAATTTTTAAAAAGGAGTGACAAGTTTTCCAGTGACGATTGTTAATATTTTTATTACGATCTAAAACTTTTGAAGTATATAGTCACTTAATGAGTATTATCGAAATCCTTCTTATCCTACTCTTTATTCACTCCGTCATTTAGTTTGTTTATAGTGTTCTATTTTGTCAGCCCATTTCAAGCGTATTTTATACAGTGAATCAGTAGCTTAGACAGTAATCTTCTGTTTTCCTCATAGCTTTTGGACGGTAGTGTATGTATAGATTATAGAGAAAAATTAAAATAGACTATCGATTTATGAATTTGTACAGTTACTAACTTTGGAAAGATGTCTAGTAAATAGGTTTACGTTGTATGTGAACTCCATTAGAACTTATATGTGTGTGGTTTTATATTTACGAATAAAATGTCAGTAACCTGTCGAACAAGGTTACGCTATATAGACATTCATATCGACAATGCAAAAAAATGTCCACTACTATTACCATATCAATCGATATACAATTTTGGTATGATTGGAGTTGTTTTCGTTATAATGGCAGGTGTAAAGTGGCGAACAAAGCGCCTCATTTGCGATGCGTGTATGGTTTTTTAATTATTAATCCTATACGGGTTTTCTATTGATTTTGCACCAGGGAATTTTGTTCGCGATAATGGTAGGATTTAATGAACGTTTGATATCTCTATTAAAATAACTTTACCTCTTTTAGGAGATTATTAAGCACCAGAGAATAAACAGATTAATTCCTAAAAATTTAGCTGTGGATACGTTATACCGTGCAGTATTTCTTTAGTTAACGTCTTCTGCTTTTTTGAAAAACTGTAGCAACATTAGGAAAAATGCCCTGTTGAATTGAATTAACTAAAGTCAGTTGCTGATCTTAGGTAATGAGTAATGACGTTTGGTTAGTAGTGCCCTCGATGTTTCTACAAAAACAAAAGTCCGATCGGAAATGTTTAATTTCTAATTAGGAAATGATTTACAAAAAAATGTAATAAACAAGGTAACTACTAATATAATGTCGTTTTTCAATTAACGCTGCTTCATTTTAACAACTAATTGTAGCCTTCTTCTGGCCTCAACTGTTCAATGATTCCCCGCATCAGTAAACTTTTCATTTTCGTTCCTTTTATTTATATAGAGCTCGAAAACCACTTTTCTCAGATAATTTAATAACCGTTTCAGTTCATTTCTTTCCAATAGGATATGTTCGCCCTTGAGATATTCGATCAAGTGAAAATCTAAGTTCCTTATTTGTCTCAGGGTCGGTCTAGGATACAATATTAGAAATAATTTTTTCTTAAAAATATCAATATACGCTAAATGTGGAGATACAGGAGGCTGTTGATGATAAATAATATGAATCGAAATTGGTTAATTTACCAATATAAAATTTGTCACAAGGTGAAAATGCACGAATTAACTAACTCGCTGTTCTGAATTCAAATAAGTTCATTGTAATACATCCTTTTATTATGCAAGAATTTTTAGTAATATCATGTAATTGAAATTGCCAAAGAGACGTTTTTACATAATCACTATTTGCAACTACTTCATTTTATAATAAATACGATTTTATGATATTTTTTTAATCGATTACAAAGGAGAATATAAATAAAACAACTTCGAAGGCTTTCTAGACATCTTTTACTACTTCAATATCCAACTCACTTTATATCAACTTCAATTTCAGATAGTTTTTATATAGTCATACTAGACACTTCTGAAAACAAACTTGCCAAATACTTAAGAGATACTAGTTCAATTCCGGATTTAACTCTAATGCTTCATCCCTTATTCTTTAAAATTCTCAAACATCGTATTGAAGTAGATAAAGTTCGTTTCAAGATATTTCGTTTTGACTTAAACCAACATGATTGATTCAAGACTAAAACCCACAGCAGGTGGTCGATCCGATAACAATATCGTACTCGTTCTTCGAAAAGCAAAAATATAATGCCTAATAATATGATTATTTTAGAACTGAAATGTTTTGCTGGTAAAATAATTTTTGAGACTAATTTTCTAATTTATTCAATTATTCTATTGTAATGATTTTCTTATTTATTAAAACGTTTTTAATACGTGTGGGATCAACTTTAAACACACACTATGGCTACTTAATAATTTATTTGAACACTAAACTACTCACTAACACTTAATATATATACACTTAACTATTCACTTAAATTTAATTTATATACACACAACCTTAATTAATAATTTATATCAACACTTGACTGTTCGCTATTTCGGTGTATTCTTGTTTATTTGTCGAGATCACTTTTTAAACTAAACTGAACTCTCCATGGTGGGTCCTTTGTATATGAGTGCCTTTTTTACTAGATAATTCTAGATTGCGGCTTACACAAAAACAATTGGCTCTGGCATTTTCTAGATAAGACTGGTCACAAAAATAATGTCTAGATAAGATAGTCACAATCGTAAACAATTCTAAGAAATCCCTGCGCATCCGCCATAATTTTAAGTTTCATACACGGCTTAGGCAGAGTCGGATTCAGGGACTATACCAGTGTCGTGTTTCGTAACATTACCCCCTCCTTAAATGGCAATTCGTCCTGGAACTTTTGTGTAGCCGAGACTGGATGTTTGAATCGGCAACTGGCCCCATTTCTACACTTTCCAATCTTATGGAAATAGCAGGGTACCGTTTTCATCGGATACTGATAACGGGGGTTGTAGCTGCAAATTAATATCTGGACACCGATATCTTGAAAGATAATCTCTACCATGTTCGTGATAACTCGCCAGTCCACCTGGTTACTCGCTATCTTAGGCGTAGCCAGTTTCCTCACGTTGGATTCTAAACACATGGTCTCGGAGGTTTCGAAGTGCTTCCCACACATCGCGGTAGGTAGATCGTCGCCACGTAGAAGAGGTACCGCAAATTATGTCTCAGTTTCAGTGTCTTGCCAGGGGCTGGAATCTGGTCTTCACTTCAAGCATTTCTAATTCCCCGAACTTCTTTCGAAAGACGGTTGCCAACCCTCGTGCGTTCTTGATACGGGCGGGGATGTTGTATGCCAGTGAATAATCTTCCGGAACAGTGAATAAATCTTGTCGTTGTTCTGAAGTGACTCCATATCTAGCTTTCCCGGTACCTCCATACGCGCCCATAAATTTATCGAAGGTAGGGTCAGACACATCTCGAATATGGTTTACTCCTTTCTCTAGGCCATGGTCTCCTTCGAATAGCTTACTCGCGAGTAAATACTTGAGAGGCTACTAAAAATTTTGGTGTGAATAAACGCAAGTAAATACTTCTGTAGCAAGTAAATACTCGTTTATTCGCAAGTCAACCCGACCCCAGACTTGCAGTCGTACTTGTACACGAAAGATGGCTGCATTTATAAACCTGCGTGGTGTGAAACGTTATAGAGACCGGCGTGATATAAGTCCCGATCTATCTAAGGGACTATTACGGGTTGAGAGCGAAAACGTAGATTTTCTCACTTCGCACTTTCTTGATAGAAACACTGATGCAAGGGGTGGAGGATTAACTGCACGGAAAAAGATGGAAATTTTTCTGAGATACGTTAGTGATCCAGGATTCCAAAGTGGTGTTGCCAACGACATGGGGGTTGAAAGAAGTACCGTCAGCAGAACATTTTCAAGTGTATTGGATAAAATAGTGTCGAAGTCTGAAGATTGGATTAAATTTCCACGCACTATTGAAGATATGGATCAGGCCAAGGCAGATTGGGCTTCAAAATTTCGCATTCCGACTGTCATTGGTGCTATAGATTGCACTCACGTGCATATTATGAAACCTTCGGAATTCGGCGACGAGTATGTGAACAGAAAAGGAAAAACAACAATAAACGTTCAGATGACTTGTGACGCTAATGAAAAAATTACAAGTGTGGACGCTCAATGGCCAGGGAGTGTACATGATGGCAGGATTTGGCAAGTGAGTGGAATTCAGGACGTGGTGCGCCGATATGATGGTGATGTTTGTCTCCTTGGTGATAGCGGATATGGAATTACTCCTTGGTTACTGACTCCTTTTGACGAACCAAGAAATGCTTTTGAGCGGAATTACAATTCGACCCATGCTCAGGAAAGAGTAATAATTGAATGAGTTTTTGACCAGATGAAACGTCGTTTTCCCATACTCTCGAGCCAAGTTAGAATAGCAGTCAAAAATGTTCCCAATTTAGTAATAAGTTGTGCAGTGCTTCACAATGTCGCAAAACACTTGAATGATCCTTGGGAAGTGGAAGACGGAATCGAAAATGGTGTGGCTGAAGAAAATGTACCTCTATATAATTTAGATCGGAATGAAGTTATAAATAGACGACGTGGTCAGCAAAAACGATTAGAAATTAGTAATAATCTGATGATGTAAATACACATTTTTGACATGGAAATAAATTTAATCCTATTTCCTTTACTCCAATTGCAATCGCATATGTGAAAAAATAAAATGAAAAAGTAATAAAAAATATATAAAAAAACAAAAATATATCTTTTTAAATAAGTAGTGTGGTCTCCGTAGGCTAGTGGAATGGTGCTCTGTCTGCTAACCGAGAGGCCCCGGGATCAAACCCGGCCCTAGTTATCATCATAATTAAAAATTCGGAGAGCCACCTGTCGAAAGGCAATGGCAAACCACCGACAGTATTCTGCCTAGTACAGCTTCTCTACATAGACGTTCGGATCCGTCGTTAGACTGTAGGTCCCTTCTATCTGTGGTAACTGGAGAGCACAACACAGGTAGAAGTGAGAGGTCGCCTACGTCCGATCACGGATATGGCACTGTAAGAAGAAGAAACAAGTATGTCACATGTGCGCATGTGTGTGCATAGGCCTACAGTATGTCAGGTTTAACATGGCCTGCTGGAAAAGCAAATGGGCATATACCACCAGCCTATGAGCCCTCCACCGGTCATGCCATACCCGACAAACTGTGTACAGCTATGTACGTCACGTGACTGTGTACGTGACGTATATTATATACTCATTTCATTTTTTATTTTTGTTTTTTATTTATTTTATTATTATTTTTTATTTTATTTTTTTAGAGAAAAGGAATATTTCAGGAAAGGAAACAGGATACAATTTATCTCAACAACAAAAATTCTATTAAGACATCGTCTTCTTCAACCACAACGCGTTGTTCAACGGACTCCGTTCGTTTGTGTTGTGCAGCTCTTAGGTTCAACTCCGTTATCATCAGTTGTTCACGTTCAGCCTGAAGTCTTGTTAGCTTAATTTGTTCAAGTAATAATAAACGCTGCAGCTCACCAGTTGTCAACTTTGACGTCTCTTCACTTTCAGCTGAGAGTTTCAATTTCTTATCTTTTTTCAACTTCGTCGCATCGCTCTTACGTATGCAAGTCACTGGTGTGATGGGCTGGTTTGATGCTAACATGTCAACGGGGTCATCTTCGTCTTCCCTATTCTCATTCTCCTCATTGAGTTCAGACGTAGAACTCCCAATCCAACGCATGAAGCCCCAGGTATTTTGCAATAAACTGGGTTCTCGTTTGAATCGCAAATTTTTAGGAAATCTGCCTCCCATGACAACAATGTTATTGGTTTATTTCCAGTTGCGTTGACATCAGTTTTTTTCTTGACTGCGGTTTTCATATTGTTCAATAGCTTTTTTAACTGTCCAACACTAGTTTGCTTCCCAACGTTTTTCGAAATCTGGTCGGCTAAACATCCCCATGCCTTCTCTTTAGCAGATGCAACTTTAGGCAACATGGATTTATTTAGCACAACACTAAAGTCTTTCAATAACGCTACAAAAATAGCTCTATTGTCACAACCGGAAGTCACACTACCTTCATCCATAGCTGCAAGTGGACAAAAACAAACGGGAACGACAACTGACTTGTGAGTAATGACGGGGAGTCAAGTTAGTTTAGCGTCGAAAACAGAACAAGTCACAACATGAAATGATGCGTAGTCTGTGTGGCGCTACAAGTATTTACTTGCCTTTTTTGTGAATTCAGTTGTCTCGCGAGTAAATACTTGCTAGTATACCCTCGGTTTGACGAGTACACGGTCACAAGTAAACTCGACGCTGTATTCACATCGGTTTACTTGGAGTTTAAATACTCGTTACACTTTACTTGTAAGTAAATACTCGTCGTACTCGTTTTTATTCACACCGCTCATTATCGAGGTAATCTCAACACCGTATCTCTGCTCTGACATTTTACTCTGTTTTTATCTTAAAATATTTTTTGTTTATTTTGAATGCATTTTTTTTGACGTGGTACAAATATTTTATTGTAAAGTAGTTAACTCTTAACTGGCGTTGTAACGTCCCTGGGACCCAAGCTGATACATTTTGGTATGCACCCCCACCACTACTTGAAATTTCGAGCTGTGCATCTCAGTATGTCCTTGACCACGGGTCGTTATTGTTGGTGCGTTGTTATTTTCTGTTTTTACGTGACAGTGTGATCGTGGTCCCCGGGACCTCACGACGGCAAGTACGTAACAAATTTCTTTTTTCTGTATGTTTTTTATTACTTGTATTTTTGTGCTACCGTTAAAAATGGATACGCCTCCTGTCCCAAAACGTGTCAGGTATGATGATCCTGATGTTAAAGAAAAAGTTTTGCGTATGTTTGACACTCTGGACAGTGATGTAGAATTATCGGAACAAGAGGATGACTTTGTTCTCGAAAGTGAGCATGACACCAACTCTGATCAATCTGCAGATGAAGAACCTGACCTTCAGACTGACGATTCCGACCAATCTGCATATGAACATTCTGATAACCATGCAAGTGGAGATGAAGATGAAGGTACAGTAGCTCCAAAGTACTATTATGGAAGAAATATGTTTAAATGGTCAGCTTCTGCTCCAGTAAAAAATGTTAGGACTCAAGCGCACAATATTATTAAAATACCAACTTCCCGATCTGCTGCAAAAATATGGATCCCGTAAATGCTTGGATCTCTATTTTTACAGAAGATATGATAACACAAGTACTTCAATGGACAAACAAGAAGATTAGAAGTTCAAGAGAAAAGTACTCTGATCCATCCAGAACGGAGCTCAGGGAGGCCACATTAGAAGAAATAAAGTGTTTTTTGGCTTGCTTATTTATACAGCTATATTCAAATCCAACCATGAAGATGTACGATCATTATTTGCAACAGATGGGACTGGTCGAGATATATTTAGACTGTCTTTATCTGCAAAACGATTTGTTACGCTTTTGAATTATTTGAGGTTTGACAATCCAGATGACCGAGAAGACCGAAATCTAAGAAATCCAAGTGCAGCCATATCTGAACTTTTACAAAAATTTAATGCAAGTTCACAAGCCGCATTCTCTTTGGGATCACATGCAACAGATGAAATGCTAGTAGCATTTCGTGGAAACTGCCGCTTCAAAATGTATATGCCATCAAAACCAGCAAAATATGGCTTAAAATTGCAATGTCTAACGGATGCCAGAACAAGCTATGTTTATAATACATATTTATATTGTGGAAAAGGTAGTGATAGCATAGGGGACTATCTCAGGAAGAAAAAAATACGGAATTACCACTCAGGCAGTTATAAGATTGTGTAAACCTTTATATGGCACAAACCGTAACATTACAACCGATAATTGGTACACATCACTGGATTTAGTAAAAGTTCTTAAAGATAATAGCCTAACGTAAGTGGGGACAATGGAAAAAACAAAAAAGAGGTTCCTGCTGAGTTTCAACCAGCTCGTAATAGGCAAGTAGGGTCTTCACTTTATGGATTTACCAAAGACTATACCCTTCTATCATATGTCACTAAAAAAAATGAAGCAGTTTTGTTACTTTCGTCGATGCATCATTCCATAGAGACATACCCTTTCACTGAAAAACCGGAAATCATTGCTTTCTATAACAATACAAAAGGAGGGGTGGATTCAATGGATCAAAAATGTAGCGTATACACATCAAGCCGACGAACACGTCGCTGGACTATGGCAATTTTTTTTCGAATTTTAGATATGAGTACTACTAATGCATACATTATGCACCAATCACTTCGCGATATAGAACTTATGACAAGATTGGAATTTATGAAAAATGTAGCATAACGTTTAATTGAGCCCTACTTGAGACTTCGAATCCACAATAATAAACTACCTCGTGAGCTAAGGTCATCTATTGGCCGTCTCTTACAAGAAAGACATTTATATGAAACTGAAGCTGATCAGTCCGATAAACTAGATCGAGGACAAAGAAAAACATGCTCTATATGTCCTGCAAAAAAAAGAAGAAAGATCGCTTACCTATGCTTTTCATGCAAACGACCAATATGTCTAGAATGTAGCAAAAAAATGTGTGTAGGGTGTGCCACAGGTGAAGAACTATAAACGTTCATGGACCCTTACACGTTTCTTTTGTAGAAGTTTGATTTTAAATATATATATATATTTTTTTATGCTTATTAATGTTTAAAGATACTATCCTTTTTCTGTTTTGACTTATTTTTTTTTTCTTAAATGATTTACGACCGTTGGCTTACAGCTTTGTAAATTTTTGTTTACATTATTAGCAAATAAAGTTATTTCTTATTACGCTAGATTTATTTTTAATTGACAAATATTTAAATAAAATATTAATAACAATATGTTAAATAAAGTACAAAAATATTAAAAATACCATTTTTGTTGAATACACTATTTTTTTATAGCTATTAGTTATGTGGTCCCAGGGACGTCAGGACGGTATGTACGTATAAAATTTTTACCACGCCAGTTAAGAGTTAAATAAATATCTATAAATATATCTATAGATATGTAGATGACATATTAGCTTGTTTTATAGGTAGTGAACGACAATTAGATATATTTTTCAACTATATAATTTTCGCCCAAAAATTAAATTTACATTAGAAGTTGAAAAAAATAACTCAATCAATTTTCTTCATTTAAAAATTGAAAGAGTTAATAATGTACTTGATTATTCAATTTACCGAAAACCAACACACTGATGTGACTATTTCATATAGTTCCAATCATCCCATGTCACATAAACTAGCGGCATATAATTCAATCATACATAGAGCATTTTCTGTTCCTATGATCAAATGTAATTTTGATAGAGAAATTAATACAATTAAACAAATAGCAACATCCAACGGTTATCCGTTACATTTGATGAATAAATAAATTAATAAAAAAGAGGAAAAAGTGGCAGTACAACTAATATTTCCTAAATAAAAAATTATAGAACAAGCACATATGCAGGTAATATTTCTAATAATATTTCAAAGGTAATATCTTTAGCAACAAATACAACAATTTCTTTTAAAACAGAAAGTAATGTGAATACAAAATTATTAAATGTAAAAATAAAAATATCTCCTTCTAAAGAAGGCTGGTATATATAAACTTAAATGTCCAGAATGTAATGCTGTCTATTTGGGTCAAACCTTTAGAAATTTTGAAATCCGATACAGGGAACACTTACGAGAATACAGATTAAAACAAACAGATAAATCCCACTATGCAAAACATCTACTTGACACCAAACATTCATTGACACCTAACACAGAACTAGAAGTACTACATATTTGCGATAATAAATAAAATAGATGACACTTAAGAAACCCACAATATAAAGTCGAGAATGAACAGATAAATCTAGGAAGTTTTTCACTTTTAAACAGTCTTCTTAAGTGATAATTATAAAGATCAGTCGATATAGTTTTCCTGGTTTTCTATACCATTGCACAGTTATATTGATACAAAATAGGAAAAATGATATCCAGGATATCCCCATAGGGCTAATAATAACAAAGCTTTAATATTTGTAATATCATATCTTATTCTTTTTTCTATTAACATATACTAAGTCAATCACAAGGTAGGTCACTTCTTGGTCTATCCAAAAATAACTATTAAACTTCAAGTAGGCATCAAATGATATGTAACTTCTGTCATTCTGACGATGATATTTAGTATCGAAACAATTGTCAAATTTCTTAGAATTTTTATCATTTTATTAATATATTGTGGAATTATCTAGAAACAGTTAGTTTAATTTAAAACAGTAACATGAGTAGATTACACAAAGTAAGGGTCGATATAGTTTCATTTAAACCTTGTAATAAACGATACAAACCCGTTGTTTATTAATATATCTTTCATAATTTGTAACCATATAAAAATTAAACTTACTACACTATATACTACGTATATTGTGATTATACCGATAATACATGAAACAGTAAATTACCATTAAAGAAGTGGCAAGTTATTTGATCTTTTCTTAGGTAACTTATATATTTATTAATTTTCCATTATACTTTTCTTATCAAAACTTTTACAATTATTTCACTAAAGCAATTTAATGAACAATTAATTTAAAAACGGAAAAATATAATATAATCTATTAAAATGTTTGAGAAACGTGTTAAATTCCTATGGACATACATTAATTCTGTCTAGAATCGCCTTTAATTGCATCGAACTAAATTGTTAATAAACTTTGTAGCAAATTATTAATAATAAATACTGTGCATAACCTTCACAAGGTAACAGTTTCTAACAAAGTGAACAAATCATTTGGCAAACGCGAAAGACTCTGTTTATTATTATAGCATCAAACCAAAACAAAACCACTTTCTAATTCCTGCTACAAATACCAAATTGATTCATATGAAATATTGTAATTATTTATAATGGAATAGATACATTAAACGTTCAGTGGTCAAATGGGTTACCATGTTATTCACGTTATAAACCTGTTTCTTCATTATGTCATCTTCATAACAAGTACGAACATTCATATCGTCACTTTCACAAAAATACTACACTACCATATTGTTGTAAACAAAGATTATCATATAAATAGAATTCAAAAGTAAATAGAATTTTATGCAACGAGCATGTAACCCATTAAATCCCGAATGATTTTTTTTCGAAAATTATCATTTTACTCTGCTACAAACTGAGGGGAGGGGTGCAATAGTATATTGTACAATGAGCACGAAATGGGTCATTTCATGCAAATTGTATACTATACTTTTTCTACGACCATCTGAATTGTAAACAAATCTATAATATTTTTCATAACAATTTTTATTATTAACTTTACTGCCGTCATTGTTGCATGATTTAGAGAATTTTTTCTCTGAAATTATCAAGTCGGGTTCTTAACTCGATGAACGAACCATATATTTTTTTCTTTTTGTACATGTACCTACCTACGTCGTGAAACAAATAACGTTCAAAATTTTCAAATTTTGGTAACTCGGAAATAAAAATACTTTACGTAGAAAAAATCGTTATAATTCACCTGCGGAAAAAGTTATCAACGATCGTGTCTCTTTAATGAAGTAATATCACCCCCTGCATCTACCAGGATAGTGAGCGATGTCCTTCTAAAGCAATGGCTAGTTTTATACATAGGGATCAGCATGTCAATGTCAAATCATCCTCACTATCGCTACCCATTTTCGATTATTAATTTTTTTTTGCAGTTCCGAGACTAAAGTGGTCACTTTACTCTCACATGTTAGAAACTAAAGTATCACTTTTAGACCCAAAGGATATAAAGTGACAGTTAAAATCCCAAGGGATTTAAATTACAAATAAAAACGTACATCCTCGATGCCTATCCAAGCATTTTAAAAGTCCGTCCTCGATGCCCAACCAAGTTTCATAAAAATCTCTCCTCTATGCCTAGCCAAGCATCTTAGAAGTCCATCCTCAACGCCCAGCCAAGTTTCGTAAAAGTCCATCCTAAGTAGTATTTATTTTTATTAAAAAGGTTTGTAGAAATACCAGAATTGTAAAAAGAACGTATACACCTCTCGACTAAAGTGACATTAATCCCTTATATATATATATATATATATATATATATATTAAGAACATATTAAATGTGATGAGAAAAGTAAGGGGATTATTACTAAATATGGTTCTCTCAGAACGATAAATATGAATAAAATTTATATGCAACGGAAATTAATTTCATTAATACAGTAATTTTTTTATTAATAATTAGATTATTTGGTGATTTATAAACAACTATGTCCGGACAGCTTACTAAATGGTAGATGAGATTGAGCTGGTGGATGGGTAAATATTTGCTTGGTTTAGGTATGTGAAAAATTAATATTTGATTATAGATAGAGTGCAAATTACTTTATAAAAATGTTTAAATCAGTTATAAAAAAGGATTAAATGAATGGATTCTTTAGTTTAGTATATATATAAATAGTTATTAGAAAAATAGTTAGTTAGTTAGTTATTAGAAATGATTTATATGACAATATTTAAAGTTTATGTAAATAGTTAAAACAATACTCAAGAACGTTTAAAAGAAACATCCTGTATATAAAGAAATATCAAAGTAACCACAAACTTCATGTCAGTGAATAGACGGTTACATGGAAACGGTTATAAAATATAGGTAGTGTGATGTAGACGATTTAATAGAAACAATTTGAGGTGTTACCATAGCAGAAAAACAAAGTTGTTTGGTTGGTGGTTGGTTTATGAGAAGGAAGGTGGAACGTGAGGATTTGAAGAGATAAAAAAGGTACGAGAATTCGATAATTTGATGAAGATATAACATAAAAATTGTTGAAAGGCCTATAAATGTCATTAGAAAGAAAAACAATATAAAATTTTACATGAAATTCCCTGATTTCAATGGATTACTGACCATTTGTAATGAGCTCAGAAGAAGAAAGTGTGATCCCGAAGTTATAGAGGTATCAACATTCAATATTAAGTCTCCAGCTTATCACTTGTGTTTGTATATATTTTTTTAAATTCCATCTTGTGAACATTTTGGGTAAATATTTATTGCAAAAAGGAAAATAAATTTTAGGTAGTACTGTAAGTTAGTATAAGAAGAAGTGATCACTTACTTCATAAATAATAATTCATTCAGTACATTTAGTACAAATTTATTATGATAATTAAATATAACCTTTTCAAGGGTAAACCAAAATTGCATCTTGTTTTCACGCCTTTTATAAAAACAATTGAATAACATATAATTCATTAAATCTCTATAAAACAATTCATCTAGTTTAATTTCAGAATATTAATTTTTTTTTATTACTATCATAAAGTTTGCATAGCAGTACGTGACATATGACAATATCATAGCAATATATAACCTTTAGATCTGAACTCAGCTTGAGGAAGAGAAGTGTCATGTCTCATTTATGATTTTATTACGTCACAGGAGAACCCAAGTGAGTATTTATTTATTTAAACAAGTTCTTTGCTCTGCAATCTGAGCTGGCGCCGAGCATATTATTGAAACAATACTGAAACTAAATTTTAAATTAAATTCAATAGCTTAAACCATCACAGTTATAAAAGACATATAACAATATATATATATATATATATATATATATATATATATATATATATATATATATATTTAGAATTATATCTTCTTGGGTTCAAAGGTTGTGGAATGAAACAAATATATTAGTTAAAATATATTTTCGAATAAAGACTTATCAAACTTCTTGACGTTTCGCTCTTATTTAAGGAGCATTTTCAAAAGAATATGTATAAATATTAAAATTAAATTACATAAAATACAGTTATTGTAAAAATTATTTTGAAAAAGTCAATAAAATGTCATGAATGAAGTGTCAATAGTAATAGAATACCTGCCTTAGATATTTACGCAACGATATTATGTTGGGAGTGATAAAAATAAATTAATTAATTAATTTGTAATAAATTTGACTCAAGTTTTTTATGTCTTGTTTGTCATTTACTGATAATTTATCTTGTTTTATATATATCATTTCCTTGATTTTGAGTTTTTGATAATTTGTGTCTTGTGTTAAAATTTTTGTGTTTTTGAAATAAACACAACAAAATCAAAACTTTTGAATCTAAATATTACTGAATCAATTCAAAATATAAAAAAGTTAGAAAAAACTATCAATTACGAAACTAATAATTTGAAAAATAGCATTCCTGAAGTCTTAAAAAATACATTTTGGAATCTAGAAAAAATAAAATACGAGAAACAGTTTCAAAAAATAAAGGAAAATGATTTTAAAAAGTTTCATAAACTAATAAATAACTCCACACAAGATACAATTAAAATAAATTCTGATCAATGGCTTGAAAATATCTCTAACACATATATACCAAATGATATAGTAGAAGTATTAGCATTAGGTAAAAATTTCGCACTTCCATATAAAAATGAAAATGAAGTACCATACACAGAATACATTGCAAGTATTGAATCTGCTATAATGCATAAATCAGAACAAATAAAAGATGATATTAGGGCTGATGTAGTTAATGTTATCACTAACCATAAAATAAAACTACGACATCATAAAACTCAGAAAATCAATAAAACTCAGAAAAACATCCAAAAAAAGTTGAAGAAAACTAAAGAATTCATCAAATGTAATCCTCAAATTACAATTTTACAACCAGATAAATGTAATAAAACATTAATAATGGACACAGATGAATATAATAATAAAATGATAGAGTTATTGAATGATAAACATGTTTATCAAAAAATAAAATCAGACAAAACCACTTCATTTCAAAACAAGAACAATACATTCATAAAAAAACTTTTAAATAATGGTTCCATTAATACAAACGAAGCTAAAAAACTACAAACACATTATGCAATACCTCCAAAAATATATGGACTACCCAAATTACACAAACAAAATTTACCAATGCGACCAATAGTATCATATATTCAATCACCATTTTACAAACTATCTAAATATCTAACAAACATTTTATCAGAATTAACTAAAAATAATTTTTATATAAAAGATTCATTTATGCTGAAAGAATTTTTAGATACAGTACATATTCCTAATAATTATAAAATCATATCCTTAGATGTTATCTCAATGTACACAAATATCCCAAATGACTTAATAAAACATGTTTTAAAAGAAAAATGGAATGAAATAAAACAACACACATCACTTACCTATTATGAATTTATAGAAGGTGTTATGCTTATTCAAACCAATAATTATTTTCAATATAATGATACTTTCTTTCAACAACTAAATGGTTGTACAATGGGATCTCCAATTTCCTCTAGTTTAGCACAAATTGTAATGGAATATGTAGAAGAAAAAGTATTAGAACATATAAAATTTGATATATTATTCTTCAAACGCTATGTTGACGACTGTTTAGCTGCTATTCCAGAAGACAAATGTAATGAATTCCTCAATATTTTTAATTCTTTTAACTCTAAAATACAATTTACCATAGAAATTGAAAAAAACAATAATATAAATTTTCTAGATATGACACTAATTAAAACCAATGATAATAAAATTGAAACTAAATTATATACAAAAGAAACTTGGTCAGGACGATATCTAAATTATAATTCATGCCATCCAAAGATACAAAAAAATAGTGTTATTATAGGATTGATAGATAGAGCTATAAAACTAACTTCACCTAAATATCGTCCTGAAATAATTAAAAAACTTAAGATTGTTTTAGAAAATAATCACTATCCTTCAAATCAAATAAATAAAATTATTCAACAACGTACATACAAATACTACAACAACAATATAAAACCAAATTCACTAACAACTTTGAACCACGGAAAGAATATATATATAGCTCTACCTTATACGAATCAATTATCAGAAAAACTAAAATATATATTATCTAAACATAATATCAAAATATGCCATAAACCAAATAATACACTATCATCACTATTTACTAAATTAAAAAGCAAAACTAAAAATAATAAGAAATCAAATGTTATATACTCCATACCATGCTTAAACTGTTCAAAAAATTATGTAGGAATGACTACACAATATCTAGAAAGCCGAATAAACGGCCATAAATACACTAAAAATGCATCCACAGCGCTACACAAACATGAACATAACGAAAATCATGAATTCGATTTCAAAAACACAAAAATTTTAACACAAGACACAAATTATCAAAAACTCAAAATCAAGGAAATGATATATATATATATATATATAAAACAAGATAAATTATCAGTAAATGACAAACAAGACATAAAAAACTTGAGTCAAATTTATTACAAATTAATTAATTAATTTATTTTTATCACTCCCAACATAATATCGTTGCGTAAATATCTAAGGCAGGTATTCTATTACTATTGACACTTCATTCATGACATTTTATTGACTTTTTCAAAATAATTTTTACAATAACTGTATTTTATGTAATTTAATTTTAATATTTATACATATTCTTTTGAAAATGCTCCTAAAATAAGAGCGAAACGTCAAGAAGTTTGATAAGTCTTTATTCGAAAATATATTTTAACTAATATATTTGTTTCATTCCACAACCTTTGAACCCAAGAAGATATAATTCTAAATATTATCGGAAGGTTGAAGAACATAAGTGAATTTATATATATATATACATATATATATATATATATATATATATATATATATATATATATATATATATATATAAATATATACTATATATACTATTATAAACGACTGATGGGAAATGTCAAATTATTAGACAGACGTTAACAAACATGACTCGATCATATATTTATAAGTAGTTCATGAAAGTCGTAGGAAATGAAATATTTCGATACAGCTAGCCCGTGGGAAATGAAAATCTATATTACAACGTGGTAGGTTTCTTAATCGAACACGCACTTGAAATATACATTTAGTATTACAAGCGCTTGATAGTGCAAAGCACAAAATTTGAAAATTCCGGCGTCTAGCGTTTATTTGTCAACCCCTCCCCCTACCCCCCTGTTAACAAACAGCTGTAGTCTCTCGGGGAATGTGGTCCAAACAAAATAAAGAAAATTAGTCATGGAGTATATTGGTACATTGGACAACTTAACTGACCTCCAAAGATCGCAAAAACAATTCTCATAAAAAGAAAATGATACTACTAGGAGCTCTTCTTAACAAAGCAAATCATTTGTGAAAGTAATTATTTTGTATTGACCTAGATGCAATCAAATGGCAAATATATTTAGAGCAAGTTAACAGTTGCAATAGTTATATAATTTCCGATGTTTTTTTTATAGAATTTAATACGCCGAAGAAATGTACGAGGTGTGTTCAAATAAATGTAATTTCTTCTTCTTGCATTAATTTCGAAAATATCTCCCTCACACAAAAAAATTTGTTCACTGAACTGTATGCAAAATGTTCCATTAATTACCCTATCATTAATTTCTCTTAAAAAACCATTAAACCGATGGGAAAGGTTAAAGAACTCGACACTGGAAGTAAATAATAGTGAGTCACGGATTCGAATTAAGAGTAGGTAGTATTTTATTTTTAAATTGTTTATAAACAAGTTTTGAGGAAATTCCCTATTTTAAAACACGAAAACTAGTCCTCAAATTATAACAGTAAACAAATCACTCAACCTGGCTAATATCAATAACACAAATTAATTAACTTTGTTTTCGTTCCAACATTTCGAAATATTTTTAGAAACTTTATTAACGTTAAATTAAAAATCAATTAAGTCCACATAAAAAAATGTTGATCATCTGCAAACATTGACAATATTTAATAACGATTAGGGGATTAGGGGAAATAAAATTGTATCAAATTGATATTGAAAGACAAGTGAAAAAAACAAGTGTTTTTCGAACCCCGTTTCTTTGGGGTCTCTTCCGGGTGATTGACCTGAACGTTTCTGGTAGGACGTTGTGCAATGCATGTCGGACCATTTAGCATTTAGCTCGAGGAGTAAATACCTTTCTGCAGCAGCGTTCGGACCGGTTCTTTGGATGGGATTTAGGATCAACTTTCGTTTAGCTGAAATCAGTTATGTAAGAAATATTCGTTTATTTATTGGAGGGCCAGGAATCATAGTGCAGATTTGTGTATTGAGATTTTAAGCGCTATTAAGCTGATAGGAATGGATATTATTCATTGATCTGTGTTAAAGGTCGGGAAGAGGATTAAACTCAACTTAATGTTTTAAGGTTTATACTTTAATAACACATCAACAAATTGATTAAAAGAAATTTTTATTTTTAGATTGACGAATCGAAATTTGGGAAAAGGAAGTACAATCGTGGACGAGTTATTGAGGGTCATTGGGTTTTGGGAATGATCGCTCAAAACTCAGAAGAGGCTAGTTGTTTGTACGCAAAATAAAAGAGATGCTGCTACTGTTATAGAAATTATTAAAAATCATGTGATCTATTATTCATACAGATGGTTGGAAAACTTATAGTGGACTTTCCAATTATGGTTATGTTCATCAGACAGTACATCATAGCGTGGAATTTGTGACGGATGATAGGACACATACTCAGAGGATAGAATCTCAATGGAATGCAGCGAAAAGTTATTTGAGAGGTCAGCATATTTCTGAAGATGAGTTTCCTGATAAACTTTGTGAATACCTTTGGAGGCGGTATTGCAAGAAACATAAGTTAAATCCAATGGTTGAACTATTAAATTCAATTAGAATGGAGTACGGTGACTTTAGAGTTCGACTTTAAAGAGTTATTCCACAAGGCAAATTTTGTTCCTTTATTTGATACTGGTACATATATGTTCATAAGTTTTTTCTTAATAGTTTACAGTTGAATTTCAGTTTTATTTCCGATAATTTCTACTAAATTTAGTTTTAAAAATGTCATTTGACATTAAAGATGTTATTTAATAAATATTTTTTCTGAGTATGTTGTCTCATTTCGCATATTTTATATATACTTAACAAAAATAAGTTTTCATTTATCTGCAATGCACAACCACTGTACAAATAACACCTGGTAGGAAAATCACATATTTCCGCAGGAGTTCTTTTGCGTAGTTATGTTTAAGAAAGTGTTTGAAATATAAAGAATAAAAAAGTTTTCATGTGACTGGTTTCAGTTATTCTAAAGTCGGAAAATGATGCATTTCCGCTGAAAATTTTTTGTGATTTTGTGTTTGGGGAGGCATCTATATACTTAAAAAAATTTTTTCCTTAAACTGGTTTCAGCTAAAAAAAGTTCACCAGGGATTTATTTTTTCATTTATATTCAAAGGCAAAAAAACGGGGAAGAGAAACGTTGAAATTTCTCAGAAAACATTGGTACATATAATAATGTCTTAGAAATAGACCTGTAATGTGAAAAAATCATCGAAATCCAATCAACGGTCTAGAAGAGAAATGTCCTCAAACTTATGGTAGGGGAGCCCGGGGCTGGTTGACGCACCAGGTTGGTTGACGCACCTCATTTTTTTTTAAAACAGTACACTTCGCAACGTCGCCGACCGGTTTGTCTTAAAGCGGCCATTAAAAACCACTCTCGAACGTTCGTTTCAGTTTGATTGCATCAGTGGTGTTGTGTACAGTGCGGTTTGTTTATTTTTTGGCAGTGGTAAGTAATTTTTTACTTTTTTACAGTTTTTGTTCTAGAAACTTTATTTTTAAAGATAATTGAACGCGGCACCTTAGTTACTATGGCTTTGGCGGTATCTGCAACGGGAAATTCTGTCCCGCCGTTCTTTGTTTTTACAAAGGTTAACTTCAGAGAACATTTTCTCGCTAATGGCCCTCCTGGAGCAGTTGGAACCGCAAATCCTTCAGGTTGGATGAAAATAGAGCACTTTTTGGAGTTTGCTAAGCATTTTGTCAAGCACGTTGGTTGTTCTAAAGAGAGACCGGTACTACTTTTGCTAGACAATCATGATTCGCATTTGTCTGTAGCTGCCCTTGATTATCTAAAAAGTAAAGGTGTAACGGCGTTGTCATTTCCAGCCCATTGCTCACATAAGCTCCAGCCTCTCGATCGGTCTGTCTATAGACCATTAAAACATTACGTTAATTCAGCCAGTGACTCCTGGATCACTAGCAATCCCGGACGCATGATGTCAATATACGATGTCCCTCTAATAGTTCGAGACTCACTGCCACTGGCAGCAACACCGAAAAATATGGCGGGATTCAAGGTGCCTGGAATTAGCCCTTTCAATAGAGACGTTTTTGACGATCAAGAGTTTTTACCAGAATATGCAACTGACCGTCCCGATCCCGCAGAAACTAATGCTGACAAGGACGTGGTTCCAGTTCAGCTAAACTCGATTTTAAAACCACGACCGGGGTGTTCACAGGAACCTGATGATCTTAACCAGCCAGGATGCTCCAAAGATATAGTGTTAGCAAAAAGTCCACTGCCTGGGAAAGAAAACAACATTTCAACTAACAGTTCTATTCAAGAAAAAAATTAGAGCTCGCTTCCTACTGTCCATTTCAATTGAAACCGCTACCAGAAGCCGGACCTAGAAAGCAGGACGCTAAACCTAATAGAAGAAAGCGTGTGACAGCAATTCTAACTGACACGCCAATAAAAGATGCTCTTGAAGAACATGAGAGAAATGTAAAATCTGTTAAAAGAAATATTTGCTCAAATAAGAAGTCCGATGCAAAAGAGAAAAAAACAAAAAAAAAGGAAAATAGTCAAAAACGATGATGAGTCCGATGAAGAGGAATGCTTTTGCCTTTATTGCACAGATAGCTATAAAAATAGTGCCTCATCCGAAAAATGGATCCGGTGCACTAGTTGCGAAATGTGGGCACATGAAGCTTGTGCTGGGGAACCTGGCGTCTTCTTTGTTTGTGTAAACAGTGAAAGCGAATAATGACTTATATTTTTTTAAGCTATAATATTAAATTTGTTAATTAAGTTACCTTTTTTAGAATTAATGCATCTTTTGTTCCTTGGAAAGTTACCTTTTTTATGTTTGGCGTTTGGCAATGGCCAGATCAGCAACAACTATACTGAAGAGATCAAACCTTTACAAAAACAGTGAAAGTAATGCTGGTCAATTCCTTGATCTTCCCAATTGCTGTTTACTCCGCTGAAACATGGACACTAAATAAAACAGATCGAAAAAGAATTGAAGCCTTCGAATTATGGGCGAATAGACGAATCCTAAGAGTGTCATGGGTGGAACACAGAACAAACTCCTCTGTTCTACAAGAACTAGAAATCAAAAAGCCTCTGCTGAACCAAATCAATGGAGCATATCTCAGTTACTTTGGCCACATAGCTAGAAAAACAGGTGAGATGGAAAACCTTGTGGTCGAGGGAAAAGTTGAGGGAAAAAGACCTAGAGGACGGTCTCCAATGAGGTGAACCGACAGATTAAAAGCAATGACGGGACACTCAATGCACGAGGCAATACATCTAGCACAAGATAGAAACGAATGGAAACAACAAATTCAAAAACATACCTAAATTAGTATCACTACACCCCCTAGACTCTAGAGGGTAGGAAGACTGAGAAGAAAGAGTTCTAATCTGAATGCAGCCAGTTATTGATTCTGTATAACGATGGAAGTGTCATCGTAGTGATGTTTATTTCTGCTGATAATTTCTTCATCTTCAAAGGTTTCACTAAGTACACCTTGTCGGACACCTCTCCTTATTTTGATATTCTCAGAAGTAATGTTTTGTGTTCTGACATGTGCTGTTTGGTGTCAGTATAAATAAATCATACAAGCACATATCTTTATCGTCCACCTTTGTGTTCTTCAGTACCTTCATAAGTTTTTTGTGTGCTTAACACGATGAAAGCTTTCTCATAATCGATAAGACATAAAAATACAAGCTTGTTGATGTCACGGCAATTCTGTACCTGAACCTGAACTCCAAAAAGTGCCTGTCGGGTACCCATTCCAGATATGAAACCAAACTATGTTCGCATATCTTGTATATTCTATTATGCAGTATCTTCAAGAATATCTTAATAGTATGGTTCATGAGGCATATTAGCCTATGATCCCCGCATCTGCTTATATTGGATTTTTTGGGGAGTGGTATGGACGTGGATCTCAGCAATCGTTTGGGTAAACAACCGATATAATATATTCTGTTGAATATTTTTAGCAACAACACGATCAATTTCAACACGTCCGTAGGTATTTTATAAGATCCAACAGCTTTGTTGTTTTTTTCTTCCATTATAGCTTTTCTTATCTCATCCACCTGAATTAGAGGCCCAGATAAGTTTGAGTATTAGTTTTTAGGTTCTGAGATAGATTTTCAATTTATTTCTTCCAGATGTCTCTTTTATCTTCAGCTTCTGTGATTATTTCATTTGAATACTTTATCAGTACCGTGGCTGGTCTGGATCTATACAAACCAACCGTCTCTTTAAGTTTCTGATGTTCTTCATTAGTGATGAGCGAGACTGGTCTTGGTCTTGCAGAAAAAGCAAGACCAAGACCAATGCCAGTTTTAGAAGATCAAGACGTGCAAGACTAATACAAGACCAAGACCTAGTATTGCAAGACTTACGCAAGAACCAGACCGAGCATGCAAGACTCTTGCGGTATTACGTTTTTTTTCGTAATTTTTATTTATTTAAATATTCCCCTTAATTCTAGGGTCGAGATATTTGAGTCGAAATATGGAGGAAAAATTTCCTTTAAACGTTTGTCAAAAATTGGTAAATGCAAGCATCATCTTGGCCTGGGTTCTTCACACAGAAGATGTTCGAAAATAATAGAAATTTATTTGGGATCTAGAAAACGATAAGAGAAAAAAAATTGGTTAAATTGAAAGCGTTGTATTTATTTGCTAGTTCAATTCTATTTTAATAATGAATTAATAACAAATTTGCAATTCATAATAATGAATTTCATATTGAATTTCCCTTTTTTCATTTTTGACATTAATAAAACAAACAAAAATTATTTGTATAAACTGCTAGTTTTATATAACTATTAAATTTCTGTTTGTACCTATACAATACAGTTCAACAGTCGTCCTTGTCCTACGCACCTACGCGTGTAATTTGGTTGGTATTTTTTAATTAACAAAAGTAGTAGACTTAAGACTCTCGTTTTAAACTTGTTTTCAAATTCTAAAATTGACCTAAGTATTCTAAGAGTAGCTTTCTCCTCTTTGCAGATAGCCTTGATGAAAGTTAATATAATTCGACGTTGACTTGAAACCTGACAAATAATTCTACAAACACGCAAACACCACTTAAATTATACATTTTGGTCACTATCTTACTATCAAAATAATTTTAAAATCTATCAAAAAGTGGCTCTAATAATATTTTTACAGATTAAAAAAACTCTTATAATCATCCTATACGAGTGTAAGACAATTTATTTGCATCTGCTTTGATTTATATTTCTAGAAACTTTAACCAGGAGTACGATTTTTTTCAATACAATAATTACCATACTACCATAGTACCGTTACTTTGTGCGGTAGCGATATTGTGCCTGAACTAAACGGATGAAAATTATGATTGGAGTGAAGTCGACGAAAAGTTAATTTTGGCATTCCAAGCTTCCCGGGAAAATATTTGGAAGCGAGTTATGTGAAGTCAAGTTTCCTATCTTATAACAATATCACGTCATTTATCATATCATATATCGTATCACATCAAATTGTCAGCATTTAATTAAAAACTAACTTTGTACTTTTCTCACATTTTCTATTCATTCTGTTTGTAACTCTGAAACAATGAAGTCGCATTATTAAAAAAAAATTGAACTTTTTAAAAAGATATTTCGTGAACAAAATATTTTAACTGGCGCAGTCAGTAGGATATAGTCATAGTTCGGAAGTCACGGCGTCGAGACCGGTTCTGTGAAAAGACGACAACCTATATCATCCGGGGGCAAACAAGATCACGTAGGGAGAACTCCAAGAAGACAAGTAAATACCGAGTTTTCCTATTACAACTTCCTAATTTTAAGATAGGTAAAATATTTCCCGGTGGGAAATATACTTTACTTTTTAGATATAGTACATTAGTTTATAGAAGATATATACATATACAGTTGTCGATTTATTAATGAACGATTCTGATACAAATATTGAACAACTGATTTCAAGTTTCAATAATTCATTGAACTTAGAAGAAAATGTTAGTGGTAGTAGTATTAGTTCAAACAATATGGCTAATAATAATGAACAAATTAACATTCAAATGTTGAAATTAACAGCAGATTCAATTTTTCCTTATGACGGCAATACTTCAACTCTCATTTAATTTATAGAGAATTGCCAATTTCTTATATATATATATATATATATATATATATATTTATATATATATATATATATATATATATATTTATATATATATATATATATATATATATATATATATATATATATATTAATAATTATATTTTACGAGCAATTCATTCTAAATTAGTAAGAAGGGCCAATCTTTTAATTGGTTGTAGAACAGAAATTATTAAAAGACGCATTATAACAATGTTTTGGCGATAAGAGATCTCTAGAATGTTTGGAGCAGGACCTCTTAATGGCCCATCCTTTTAAAAACAAATCAACACTAGATTTTGCTAGAAGACTACAAGTGTTAAAAAGCCACCTGGTTCAAAGAATTAATAGTTTTTCAGTAACAGCCTGTTAATACTAAAGAAATATATCGTAGGCAATACGACCAAATGGCTTTGAAAACGCGTATTAGAAATGTAATCGTTTTGCTACAACATACAATTAGAATTGAGAATCCAGCTTCAATGGAAGCCGCTATTACATTTATTATAGAAGAAGACAATTTTAGTTACTCTCAAAATAATTTAAAAGTAATACGAAAACTACCATAAATTCAGAAAATTACAATAGACAAATACCAAATTATCATAACCATCATTCGATTTATACTGTCAATCAAAATCAATTGCCCTGACAACAATTCCAACAAAAACCTCAAACTAATTTTAACTACCGATATCAAAATCCAATACAAAACTCAAATAATCAGAACCAAATGAATAATTACAAAAACCCTAACCAATTCCAATTCAACCTCGATAAATGACTAGAAATTACCCAACCAATAGACAAGTATTTGGACAACCAAAAAATGTTTTTGCACGCACTGGTAAAGCTCTAAAAAATGGACCAGAACCAACTCGAGAAACACTTTTAAGCCTAATCAACCAAATAACTACTTTAGATCCTCTAATCCCAGAAATTTTATTTCGCAAGAATTGCACCAAATTCAAACCGAATCAGACTCACTTGATTCGAACAATAATTACCCAGACTTTGAGTTAAATCCTTACGACGTCGAAAAACCAAACTCATAACCTTGATTCCGATTACGTATAATGACGATTCTCTACCCGTCCACACCAACTCTTACCGCTATCCTTTTATACACAAAGACGAGGTTCAACGACAAATAATGAAAATGACGGGATAATTTAACCAAGTTCCTCCCTATGGCACAGTTCTATATGGTTAGTCCCAAAGAAAACAGATTCCAGCAACAAACAAAAGTGGAGAATCGTCAATGATTACAAAAAAGTGAATGAAAAAACTTTGGAAGAACGATATCCTGTCTCACGAATAGAAGATGTACTAGATCGACTAGGCAGATGCCAATATTTTTCAATCATAGACCTAGCGTCGGGCTTTCATCAAATTCAGATGCATCAAAACTCTATAGCGACAACAGCCTTCAGCGTAGAAAACGGGCGTTATGAATATCTACGTATGCCATTCGGACTCAGAAATTCCCCGGCTACCTTCCAGCGTGTCATGGACAACGTGATAAAATATCTTCAAGGAAACATCTGCATTGTGTACATGGACGATTTAATAATTTTCAGTTCAAATCTAGAAGAACATATAGCGAATCTAAAATTACTCATTCGAAGACTTAGGGAAACTAATTTAAAAGTCCAACTAGATAAATTGGAGTTTCTTCGAAAATAAGTTGAGTTTTTGGGTCATGTCATCATACCCGAAGGCGTTAAACCCAGTCTAAAGAAAATAGAAGCGATAAAGCGCTTTCCTCTACCAAAAACATCCAAAGAAATAAAATCATTTCTCGGTCTATTAGGCTATTATAGGAAATTTATTAAGAACTTTGCGAAAATAACGAAACCTTTTACTAAATGCCTGATAAATGTAGAAAAAATTATGCATTCTCCCGAATTTATTGGAACATTCGAACTTTGTAAAAATGTATTAACAAATACAAATACTGAAATAATGTAAAATACGTGAATTTGTTCAATTTTTGTTTTTTTATTTTTTGAATGAAAAGAAAAGTTTATTTTGTAAGCTATTTATATAGGTATATTATATTTTTTTGTGTTCTTTAGCTGTATGGGTTTTTTTATTTTTTTATCAAACATTTCTAAGGTTTATTAAAACTTAGTATTTAGTTGTTTAATGTTGAATATATTGATTATAATATTGACATAAGCTCTATTATTGTAATAGGTGGCCTACTCTATCCTATAGCTTTAAAGAATAAGAAGAAACCCCGAACAATAAAAAACATATCTAAATTTCCAATGTAAATCAAATTAGTGTTTCTGTCCATTAATAGAACTAAAAAACTGTCTTTTACATTATTTTTGCTTTTTGAACATTGTATTTTCGTAAGTAATATCATAAAGGCATCTAATTTTTCCGAAAAAAATCGAAAAAACACGTTGCTGAGTAATATTTCAACAAGATGCATGAGTGGTGGTGGCAACAAAAATCCGAGTCGAAGACGAGGATTTTTGCACCTGCACGAATGCATTTTGTTAATAAAATATTACTTTGCATTGTGTTTTTTCGATTTTTTTCCCAGGAAAAATTAGATGCCCGAACGGTATTTGACAAGATTATTTCACGAGTAACAGATTATTCTGCATTCAAATAGCTTACAAAACATACTACCTTACATGTATTCATAATAAATATGTAGGTATTATACTGTTTAAAATGAAACTTACTGTTTCTAGTTAATTCCACAATATATTGAAAAGATTTTAAAAATTCTAAGATAATTGACAATTGTTTTGATATATTGTGGAATTAACTAGAAACAGTAAGTTTCATTTTAAATAGTAAAATGAGAAGATTCCACGAAGTAAGGGTCGAGACAGTTAATTTCATGTAGGTATTAATTTGAAAACTGAAAAACATCAGGTAATTTATTTAATCACAAATACTACAAAACAAACTAAATTCTTTATGGTACAATTAAAATTTAAATTGCAATTTTTGATGACAACAGTTGTCAAGTTTTCCCGCGGGTAAACACGAAAAAACTGCTGGCAGGTGCTGTCATACAGTTTTTCCAACGAGAAACCATTTGTAATATAAAATTGCGCGTTTGTGATTGGTGGAAATTAAGACGAGGGAAATAGTTTGTATAGTACCAATGTTCAAGTGAGTGAGGAAAAATACACTTTACCGCACGCGAGTACGTTAAATTGTTGACAAAATTTTCATTTGCTGAGTAATGAAAAAAATTGATGTGCAGTTCTTCATTAATAAATAATAATTTTGGTATATTTCAAATCTCAGCTAATGTACCTGCTTAGAATTGATTTTTGTAGGACATAAAATCTTTGATATATATATTTTTTCAAACTTATGATCATATGAAATTATAGAAAAATATTTTTAAAAAAAGTGACAAAATAAAAAAAATTACTTAGGATTTTTAGATGATCAAGAAAATAGATATACTGCGATTCACTTATGAGCAAACATATATACAAAATGAAATACACCTTTATTTAATTATAAATAAAATAGTTCTGGTGATAACGCCGCAATTAACTACAAATGCACAGAATGTTTTAAGATTACATGGACAAACTTAAACAAGTGATTCCTTAACTCGAAATGTTTTCCAATATATTCACTTTGAAAAATTACCTGGTTTACTTGTTAAAATTTGTTGCTGGAGTAATTGATGTTTAAAAACCAAAATTTTCAAGTTGATAAATACTATCAATTTCTTATTTCGTTATCCTTTATTTACTTTAAATCACTTGAAATAATATTCATTTTTAAATTTTGTTTGAAAAAATTGCCTCCAATAAAAATCTACCAAAAAATTGCAACAATCTTGGTGCAAATCAAGAATGGACCCTGCAAGATTAAGACCACATATGCAATACCAAGACCCAAACTAACCCGGTCTTGGTCTTGCATTTACTCATAAATATTCTTCATTTGTGTCGTGTATCTGTCGTCATCTCTCAATTTCGTCACATTCCCTTTCCAAGCATTTTCATTTTGCTTTTCTTATCTCAGATCTGATGTGAACATTCACCCTTTTAAATTCATTGTCATCTTCATCCTTATGTTTACGGCTTTCTTCCACCAATGTTAAAATTTCATCCATCTTCTTCACTTGCTTGAGGTAACCTAGGATACCTGTTGCTGTATTTCTGGTGTGTTCTTCAAAGTTTTCGCACAGTTCTTTTGTTGCTTGCTCTATATTATCCCTTAGTTGTGTCAGACATTCATTGATTGCAGGTTAGCTCTTATTTCAGTGTCTTTTAGTTTGTCGACATCAAATTTCAGCGTTTTGTAGTTGAGTTTGGTCATTGCAAGTTTCATTCTCAGACATGGTCGGATGGTACATCATCACCAGGATATGTGACAGCTTTTGTTGTTATTGAAATGAATCTTCGGATCTGGTTTCGAACTATGTTCCTTGATCTGGTGGCGTTTTCTAGGTATATAGACGTCTCGGTTGTAATGAGAGTCATGTGTTGATTATTTAAAATTTTTCTTCCTGGCAAAACTGTATCAACCGATACCCTCCACTATTTCACTCTCCCAAACCAAATTGTTCAGCCACTCCTTCCACTGTTTCCCCTTTGCCTATTTTTGCGTTGAAATCTCCTTATATTATATTTAGTTCGTGTGTTTAGTAAAAAAGTTTCTTATGACATCTTCGTAGAATACATCATTTTAGTCATCAGATTTATACAGCGTGGTTGAATAATATTCACATTGACTGGTTTTGATTTTTTCTTCAGTAACATTATTTTGTCGGAAAAGAGAAATCTGTTACATTTTCTCTGATATCTTTATGGACTATAATTACGACTCCATTTCGATGGTTTTTATATTAGTTGCCGACATAAAAGAATGTCGTATCATCTGTTCTGCACTGACCACTCACTGGCCATCGAGTTTCACTAATTTCTAAAATCTTCAGATTTAATCTTTTCATTTCTGCTATAGTGTTGGCTAGTTTCCCAGCTTCGCATAGACTACGAACATTCTATGCCTCAATTCTATATTTATTTTTGACTCCGGAGTTTCTTAGCACCCTCGTTTTGCAAGAGACCGAGAGCCATTTATCCGGTACATAAATTTCGAATTTATACAATGTGTTCGTTATTATGATATTTATCTATTGACTATTGGACAATTTTAACAGGATGAGCTCACACATTACTAAACCAAAATAAAGTCAACTTCTATTTCCTGAATTTTATACGTGTATAGAATTTAAATTGTCTAATAAGTCATAAAATTTTAATTCAAAAATTTATGATCGTTCTATATAAACGCTAACTGAATTTATGATTTATTTGTACAGTGAACGGGCTATTTGCCTTAATATAATATACTTATTTTTATGTAATCTGCAATTTAAATAAGAGTCCTCGTTTACAAACAAGTCCGCCCGACCAGAATTTACTATTTTTTAGGTCGATCACTAAATCATTTGTCCTTTTCATACCTCCGTGTTGTAAATGTAGAAGACACCTTGTCATTTTGCATACTTCGTTGCTACATCTTTAAAATATAAAAATGATCTGAGTGAATAATTTCACCCCATAAAAGAGGGGGTTTTTGGTTTTATTTTATTTGTTAATTTTGTGAAAAGGTACATCTAACTATTGTGCCTGTGATGCCGATCCCCTTTCAATGTTTCCCTTTTTATAGGTATTTTTTACCATTGACGAAAGCTCCGATGATGGCATGTTTATTTGCCGAAAGCGCTTAGCTTAATTTTTTAATAAAATTTATTTACACATTTTCATCTTTTGATAAAATACACCCATCAACCTTCTTCTACTTCTTATTTTTATTAGTTTTGACCTTTAATACGTTATACATGGCTAGTGGAATAGGAAAAATTTCATTTTCAACGTCATGACAAAGAAAGTGGAAGAGGAACATATTTTTCTTGTTATTGTGTTTGTATTATATCAAAACAAAGGCATTCTTTTCTAACTGTACTGTAGACACTATTTTGATTACAGTAATCAGAGGATTGCTAATCATAGGATCGCATTGTCCCTTCCCATATAACACGTATCCTTTTGACGTGTGACACATGTTTTGATAACAACCAAGGACAAAAAACGTTTTATCTACACTAAAACTAAGAAGTTTGGATTGTGCAATGACCTCGCAACTTACACATAAAGACGAAAGCGTTGTTGTCCTATTTAATTCTAAAATGTCTTCATCTTTGTGAATAATTCGGAAATACTTTTAAAATCTCTAGAATTAATAATTTTAACATATATTCTTGAATTCTACAAAATTCAAATATGTTTGTAATACTACGATTTATGATTAACATAGAAAAAGGTAATTTTTTTGAAATAAACGTTGTACTGTACGTCTGCCTGAACTGTGACTCGAAAGACGCTTGTCTCTTTTCGTCTCATTCAAATATTATACATATACATATCCCCTAAGTTGGAATCATATGGAAAACTTTTTTATTATTAATTTTAGGAAAAAAAATTATTCTTCATAAAAAGTTCTGCTTTATCTAAAACCTAAAATACAGTCATCGAATATCAAATTTTTTAGTCGTATACGAGGTTTTTAAAAAAATATGAGTTTTACTCAAGAGTAAAGTACCTTTAAATTTGACTATATCGAAAAAAGTTACTAAAAAAAGTTGAGCAGAATTAAAAACTACGTTTAAATATGCAAGTACATCCATTTAAATTGAAACTTCAGATAATTTTATTTTATTTCTGATCAATTTTTTTTAGTAATATTTTCGATATTGTCAAATTTAAAGGTACTTTACTCTTGAGTAAAATTCATATTTTTTGACAAACCTCGTATACAACTGAAAAATTTGATATCTGATGACTGTATTTTAGGTTTTAGATAATGCAGAACTTTTTATGAACAATAATTTTTTTCCTAAAATTAATAATAAAAAAGTTTTCCATATGATTCCAACTTAGGGGGACATATTGTATATTATTTTATATTATAAGTTGGTTTTAATGTATTGATTTTTATATTTTTTCCTTTTTAATAGCTAGCTCAATTTATTCCAATCGACATATTCATTATAAAATCGGACATGGAGTACTCTTTTTCTCTTTGAGTTCCGGCGTTTTTTAGGTCTTCAAACAAATATTTTGTCTATGTTCTGATTAATTTGCAATATATGAGCTTAATTGAATTATTTTCAATACTCCTCTGTTACGCCTATTGTTAGGTATTCATTTATTCTCCAGAGGTCGACTGTAGATTGTCACTCGACACGATCATATACAACGAATGAAATGTATTGAAAGGACACAACGATTTTACAAAGAATGATTTTAATAATTCAATTATGGTTGTATTGGTCAAGAAATATCTATACGAAAATTTTGATAAGATGATAAGTGATAAGTTTATAATGATATTGAAATTAAACGAGTCTTAACCTAGATATAATTCAGTAAGTATTTAATATTATGAGTTTTAAGTTTGTGTTTATTATTTTTGAGTTAGAAATGAATTCAGATATTGGTTTGTTATACTTATATGTACATCTCAAATTTGCAATTATTGAAAGTAAAACCATTATAATTGGTACCAATCATAGAAAATTAACACTAACCTTCGAAAGAAAAAACTACACTGTGACTCCTTTTAAATTGGATACCAATTCGTAGCTAGGTTGCAGGTATGTACCATTCGTCTTTCTTTTATATCTTATAGCTGCCTTCAATCTTTATTTGATGAACTTGTTCATCAGATTTTTATAGATTTTACCAATTAGTTAATTCTGCACATTTGTTTTATCTACCATCGTTTAGAATAACTTATTTCGCTTCTTAACTCGTCTATGTAACTTAGGAATTATGATTAAACTTTCTTGAATTTTGTTTGATACGTTTTTAATTATTTGAGCACCTTTTTATGACGACTTTATAAATTTTTTAATGAAATTTTCTTAAACCTCCAATAACATGCCCTCTTGCCTCGACACCAGATCACACACTGATTTTTGTCCCAATCAACAAACTTCCTTTTCTTTTCGTTGCTAGACAATGTCATGTATTCCTGGATCTCACTTGTATATTATGTTTTTCAAAGTTTGTACTATTTTAATGATCTTTCAATATTGTTCATCAAATCGCTTATTTAGTTTTTTATTTATCATTTGCAATTGGCATTTAAATGGTTTTAATTGTTTAAATAGTTCATTATTACTAAAATATTGAATAATATGTTCTTATGTAAAATATCCTAAATAAATAAATCTACGACACAAATTTACTTTAAAATGTGTGTGAGTCCTTTTAAAACATTCTAGAAATCTAGTTTTATCATTTTTTTTGTATAAACTAAGTCTTAATTTTATTTTCAGATCCTCGAATAATAGTGTTATTTGAAAAAAAATTACATATTTCCTGACTCAATAAGATTTGTGTTCTCTGTTCAATATAAAATTGTCCTGTCATCATTGTCCATTATTGATTTTCTGACATCTGTATTATCATGATATCTAACCAAAAAAATTTTTTAATGTGTTAAATCATAATATTGAATTATATTTGTTTACATGTTGTAATCATTACTAATATTTAATTTATGTTTCATGTTATGAATTTTATGGTTTCTTTTAGAAGGCTTTAAGTTAAAATACGATGTTTATTAATTACATGCACTATACTTTGTTAAGTAAGAATTGATGAATACATGTGCTTTATATTGAGGTAAATCTTTCTTTTTATCTTTTAAAGAACCATATAAATGTTAAACTCTACCATGGCTAGTTTAGTGTATTGAATAGTTTTCATAATATTATATTGAACATAAGCAATTCAGCGCCTTACTTTTAATGTATTTTATAAGAGTATGATTTCGACTATCTCTTCATCTGAGCATTTCATAGTACTCGAAAAGAAACCAAATTTTCTATTTTGTTACAAGAATTTCTTATTAGCAGAGCGCTTTCGGTTCATTGATAAACCATCATCAGTGCCCCATAGCCAGGGTGTACACCAAATCCTTACCCTGGCCATGGGGCACTGATGAAGGTTTATCATTGAACCGAAGGCGCTCTGCTAATAATAAATTCTTGTACCAAAATACAAAATTTGTGTCTTATTTATCCGTTATAGTATATATGAATATTGGGGAGTGCAGCAAAAAAGAGGAAAAAGTGTACTCTTAATAGAAAATTTCCAAGCTTTAGAGGATGATTGTCCTCATCATCAGGGAGACTAAAATGAAAAAACAACAGTTAATCCATATGATCGTCCAGAGAATTAGTATTAATAAATGAATTCACAACCACGTGTGTACTTTCCGCCGAAGTGAGGTTAGGTTCCATTATGTTATATTGAAATATACTACGGACACTGAAGTATGAGCTAGTTAGGTAAAAGGAAAATCACATCAAACAACCACCCCATCATGGCTAAAATTAGTCACAATACAACACCATTTTGTAACTTAGGGAAAACGAAGCGTTTCTATGTCGAACGCCGGTAAGGAAATGATATATTTTCCCTCTAAAACGGATGGTCTACTAGACAGACAGTGTTATAAATGTCAAAGGATTAGTCTGTTGTAAGATAATGTACCCATAACGATCGTGGCCTCTGTTATATTGCCAACACTTTGTAAAAGAGTATGGAATTGTGGAAGAGGGTAAATCTTCTATTATAGGAACGAAGAAGTGATGACCCAATTTTCCATACGTTCAGGTTACAATAACAAAACATATACAGCGAAGAAAATTCACAGGATAACTAAAATAATATAGTAATCATTGAAATATAAAATAATTATGTAAAATTATGTATTATTGGGTGTATTCACCAACACCGATACACCCAATTTATAAAAGTTATCAAGTTACAGTAATAAGAGTGGTGTTGTTAGGAGCAACATGGTTGTCATTCGTGACAGGAAGGCTACAGTAAACATCTAAAGATAACAAGAAGGCATAAATCTCACTCAAGTGATCAATATCTGTTTTTTCATTTATAACATTGTTATACTGTGAAATAAATGCCATTTCTAAGAAGGATCTTTTTGTTCTGTTTGACTCAGTCGCTAACACCCTCACAGCCTCATAATTCATATGATGATCTACAGAATTAACATGATTTGCTAGTGGGCACCGTTGAGGGTGAAATCTGCAGTCGTTCTTGTGTGAGACAATACGACTTGACAGAGATCTTAAAGTCTGGCCAATATACTGTTTATCGCAATCTCTACACGGAATACTGTACACAACGTTAGTAAGTGAAGTTAATGGACACTTATCTTTCACTTTAGTGAAAATAGATCTAATTGATAATGCTGTTTTATTAGCAATTTTGAAATTACCATATGAGCTGAATAATCTGGCAAGCCTCGGAGTTATGTCGTATGCAAAAGTTGCAGAAACCGGTTGAGCAGGGGTCGTGCCAGCGCCAACATCCATTTGGGCCACGTTAGGATGGCTATCATCAACCATCATGGTAGTAAATGTGTTAAATAATATTTATTTAATTAAGTAAAGTTCTTGGACAGGAATTATCCAAGAAAAAGTTGAGTAAAAAGTTAAGATTTTTATTATGAAAGATATTATTTGAATTTCTGAGTACTCTCTGCTTCATTTGTTTAACAGATTCACTTTTATGAAATGCTTGTGTTAAGAATTCCTGTACCAATACCAATAATCATTTTGTTATTACGAATGAATTTGGTATCTAAGAATGGCACGGAATTCTCGACGTCTTCCATTTCTATCGTGAACTGGATGTGTAGATCATAGCTGTTGAATGTATCCAGAATTTAATCAAGGCCCTCTCTAGGAAGTACCAAAATAATATCATCGACATATTTTTTAATGAAAAGTGGCGTAAAATAAATTACCGGAATGACTGTATCTAACAAATCGTCCATGACATATGCTGCTAAGATAGGAGAAATTGAAGCACCCATCGGTGTACCAAAAGTTTGTTTGCACATTTTGTTATTAAAAGTAAAGTAAGTACTGTCAAAGAGAAAAAATATTAATTCTAAAAAGGCTTCCTTCTGGATATACTGTGCAAGAACCATATCGCTAGACCCGGGGGTCGTTGTACTATCAAAACTTATTGGTTCGACTTTAGTCTACAAATGTTTGTATGGTTAACAACAACGGTGAGAAATAAATTTGAATAAATAAACATCATTTTTAGGGAGCATCGTCTTATCGTGTTCCCGATTTCACGAAATGGTTATTTTACGCACACTTCATCAAAGCTCGTAAACAACAACACACAAGTCTACTTCACTCAGTAATTAAACATATATAAGTGAATCATTCTTGGTATTTAGAACATACAACTTAATAAAGTATCCAATTAGGTATTTAATCGTACAACCTCAGATTCTTGAACGATTCTTTTTTCTTAGAAGAAGATAATTACGCTGAAACAACTGTCAACTTTATAGTCTTTATTATTTTGATGGTTCGAATTCCAATGTCAAAAACTTTGACTATAAGATGTGTACCTACTAGGTAGAATAAATAGCAATAAATGTTGGGAATAAAATTATGATTTTGTATTATTTCCTTGGTTTTAACATGTTAAAAAGTTGTTGTTAAGAAATATAATAACTGTCAGGAAGTTGAATAAAAGCTATCAAAAACTACTTCGCAATTAATTGAATATTCTGGCTGTTTTGGTTAAGTTAGTGTGGGGACCCCAAGAAAATGCAGAGCTGGAAATTAGAGAGAGAAGCAATAACAAATTCACTAGGAACATTTTCTCTATCTCTATCAATTAGAGCTGCCCTACAATATAAATGAGAAGAAGGATAGTATTAATCACAAGGATGACGTCGCAAAGGCAACAGTTATGGAAGACAATGCAGATCTACAGAAGAAAGATGTAAGTCAAGTAAGAAGATCAAGAAGGGAGATGAGAGAATTCTGAAGTCGTCAACAAGATTTATTCTTGTCTGAACCCGGGGACCGGAGAATGTTGGAACTATAATAATGATTTTGTATTATTACCTTGGTTTTAATATGTTAAAAAAGCTGTTGTTAAAAAAATATAATAGCTGTCAAGAAGTTGAATAAATGCTGTCAAAAACTAATTCTGTATTGGGTCCAATTCTGCAATTCTACAAAAAAATCTATGTAGGAGGGACGGTATATTCTTTCTGTCAACCATTTTCGCCACTTAGGAGCAGATGATATAGAAAAATATTTTTTACAAGGATTAATTATTATATGAACAACGAATTAATATTTGTTAATGCGAAATAGAAATTGCAGATAAAAATATGGTTTATAGATAAAAGATACACAACAATAACAATTTATAAACTCTTCCTGAAAGAGTTCCGCTTATAGTCATAAAAATTCATCAGATAGACTTTCAAATCCATTTAGATAAATTGTTATCCAACAGGAAACTATAAGGAAAGGAGTAAAATCACTACTGGAAACAACAAAACGTACATAAATAGGACATAAAAAAACTAGGATATCTATATTATATCATCAATTTTTTTCTTCAGTTTACCTAATAAGGAAGCTACGTTTTAGAATAATGATAATATGAGACGAACTTCGAGATTGAAAAAAAAACAAATTCTGTTACAGTCATAATTTAGTTTGTCAATTTAAAATAATCTAGCAGAACAATAAATTTATAGAGGACCTCGAAAATTACTTGCAAACACTTCATAAATCTGATATTCAAGTACTGGTTGGTGACATGAACATTAACATACGAGAAACTAACAAAGTGGGTGGAGATTGTTCTGTCGCAGTTTCGGTTCAAATCATACATTAATGGGTTCACACGAATAAAAGGGCAAATCAAGACATGTATTGGTCATATATTCATGAGAAATAATTTTGTTCAAGATAATGAGGTTAAGTTCATGATTGTTGAGTCAAAAATAAAAGATAATTATCCTATAATCATTAATTTTAATGCGTCACAAGGAAAAACGGAGCAAACTCAAAACTCAACTAAGTCTGTTGATTATAAAAAGGAGGAGTTATTGGCAGGAAGGGAAGACAGGTAGTAATTTCAGCCAAAATACCGATGTTGATAATATGTCTGAAATTTTGACAACTAAAATAATGGAAAGGGTTTCAGTTCATAATCAAATTTTACCAAACCTATATAATAAAATACCATGGATCACATCAGAAATGATTTTATGGATGAAACCAAGGGACAAACTATTTATGAACATAAAAAAACAAAACAATGAAGAAAAATATGAAATTCAGCCCAACAAAGTCACAAATACAATAACAAATGAAAAATACAAGTATTACAACAAGATAGTAATAATGAATCGAAATAACCCAAAAGTTCTATGGTCTACTGTCAATGAATTTTCAGGAAAGCATAAAAAAACAGAGTGTCCTGCCGATAGGACGTAAAATTTCTTATACGATTTCGAATATAACGGGTACTGCTAGAAGGACGGAAATAGGTTCAAAAGAATCAGCGCGAAAAGTTGCCTATCTATTGTGAAAATTTCATCAAAATCGGTTCAGTAACAAAGAAGTATTTAGCGAGTGAAGGTTAAAACTTGTTGTCTCCTGAATGCATAGACGTGCGTGAATCGGCAACGGCAAGGCACATGCTCGGCGCGAGCTAGATTTCTTGAGGCAATTTTCACTGCAATAGGCTTGCCGTGGGTTAAGTAGGTTTAAGCTTTGTGAAAAGTGAAATGTTCCCGACTTCTACGTTAATGAAAATTGCTCTGTTGTTAGATGAAGAAGAGCTTGAAATGAACAATTGGGTACATAAAATGGTAAAAAAGCGAAATGAAAAAGGAGAATTTGCAACGTTGCACCCAGAACTTTTAGATGACCAGACAAAATTTTTCCAATATTATCGAATGTATAGGGATGAGTTTGACAATTTATTGGACCAAATTAGGGAACCTCTTCAAAAACAGAACAAAACCTTTCGTGAATCCATCGCACCTGTTCAAAAACTGGCGGTCTGCCTCAGGTAAGTATTTTTTAAATATTCTTTATCTTAGAAATTTTTTTAGTCACCATTAACAGAATTTGTATAAATACATCAGAATCCAAAAACTAGCACACTAGTTTTAAATACTTTATTTACTACTGTTTTTTTACCATATACAATGATTCTATGGCTGCAGAAAATATACAGCAGCCCTCTACTTCTAGAAATACCGGGGAAACCATTATAAGTGAGTTATCAAATACTTCTTCTGAAAGCGAAAGTGATTATGAAGATGTCTATAATACACAACGTAATGTTTTATCGAGAGATGAAAAAACTAGTAGTATTATTGCACATGAAACCATATGGTAGCTCGGGGAAGTAAGAATTGATCATTATAAAGATATAAAATTCAAGCCAAAACTAAATGTAGGTGATGTTGCTACAATGAATGAATTAGATTTTTGGCTAACGATGTTCCCTGGGGAAAATATTGACTCTTTCCTAGAAGCGACCAATTCTGACCTCATGCGAGAAGATACAAAGACCTGCTCTAAACAGATTTTTTCAAAGTTATCGAACTTATATATGCTATGAGCACATTTGTATTACCAAATAGACGTGATTACTGGTATATCAAAGAGAACAAGAGCTTATTCCCTCCACCAGCTTTTAGAGTCCAATTCGGGATGGGTTACCATAGATTTGAGCGTATACTACAAGCCTTTTGTTTCGTCACTGAAGACACTGCGGATACTGATAAATGGAAATGCAAAAGATCTTTTGTCAATATGTTACAAACCAAATGGAATGACATGTTTTCTCCTGGTTATAAAGTCTGTATTGATGAATCAATGTTCCCTTCTCTTACCAGCTGTTATCAAAATCGCCCGTAAACCCAAAGGTGGATGTGAGTGCAAAACACTAGCCGATGTTCAAACTAATATGAAGACTAGAAATAAATTGAGGAGAAAATGCTATGGCTAGGAAAAAGTGGCAAAGGGAGTTGGGTGCTGGAACAGCAACAACATTGCGGTTTACTGAAAATCATCACGGCTCTGGACGTATTGTAGTCGGTGATGTCTGGTTTGGTTCTGTAAAAACAGCTGTGAAATTATCCCGTCGAGGCTTGTACTTTCTAGGAATGGTAAAGGTTGCAACTAGAAATTACCCAATCAAATACTTGGAAGAAGATTGTCCTTAACAACGCGGTGCTACTGTGACATGTAAAACAAGAATCGATGACATTGAAATAGTTGCGGTTGCTTGGCGTGATGCTAATAAACACACATTTGTTGGAACATTTGGAACTACTCTTGAAGGATCACCATGTGTAAAACGAACAGTGGATCAAAATGGTGAAAAATATACATTTGAGGTACCGCGAATAAAACTTGTGGAAGAATATTATGAAGCTTCTCCGTCTATTGATATTCAGAATCATTTGCGAAAAGCCGGGTTGGCACTGGAACAGAGTTGGCTTAGACATAATTGGAAGCACAGATTATACGATTCATTTCTTGGAATTATAGAAACTAACGCATATTTAGCGTGGAAATATTTAAAGAACGATCCTAAAATATCTCATGCCACTTTTACAAAGAATTTGGCTTATCAGATCTTAAACCATAACTGGGAAGCGGAAGGAAATGTTGCAAATTCAAATAATAGGCTACAAACAGTACTAAGGGATCGGCAAAATGAACAACCCGTAACATACCTACGTCACACCGTTTAGTTGCACTAAGCAGCATATATGCAAGACGACGTGTTCAACGCAAGTGTATCATTTGTTCTCGTATTCACCAAAAACAACAAAAAACGTTACTCTTGTGAACCCTGTGGCCAAAACGCTATTCTTTGTTCTTTTACTACTGGGCGCAATTGTTTTGCGTATCACGTCTTACACGGAATACCGCAAAAATAACTTTTGAAGTGAAACTTTTTATGGGACACTAGCGTTTTGTCATGAGAGTTAACTCGTCGAGCTAACAAAACTGTTAAACTCCTTGTGAGAGAGGCGGAAAAAATTAACGAAGATCCGCACAAAGAGGAGACGCCGAGAATAGTCGCAGGGCATTGTTTATTGATGGCGATCATGTTATTCCGTTTATTAATCCCCACTTCACTGCGCGAACGTTAAAGTGAGAACTCATTCGGGGGGAAAAGTATACCAAAAGCGCTTAATAATTTCTGCCGATATTGGTATAATCCAGTGCGAAATTAATATAGAAATTGTTTACCTTTAAAATTAAGGCGATAAAAACTAGGAAATTTCTTTGCATTGTGTATTTATTTGTATTATTTTGAAAAAAATGTATGCGTCAGTCCAAAACTAACAGCGTCAAAAGTGAAACTTTTCATGTAATTCAAAAACTGTCAATGAGTGTACAAAAATGTATGCGTCAGTCCAAAACTAACAGCGTCAAAAGTGAAACTTTTCATGTAATTCAAAAACTGTCAATGGGTGTACAAAAAAATACATTGCAGCAAAGAAAAATTGACTGGAAATTATAATAAAAATGATTTATAATAAAAATCAAGAAAAATCTACAGACTATCCCGAATTAATTACTACGGAAGTTTCACTTGTACGTATATGTATATAGTTTTATGTATATGTAAATAATAGTACGTACAAGTGAAACTTCCGTAGTAATTAATTCGGGATAGTCTGTAGATTTTTCTTGATTTTTATTATAAATCATTTTTATTATAATTTCCAGTCAATTTTTCTTTGCTGCAATGTATTTTTTTGTACACTCATTGACAGTTTTTGAATTACATGAAAAGTTTCACTTTTGACGCTGTTAGTTTTGGACTGACGCATACATTTTTGTTCTCATTTTTCTATTTATTCCAGAATTTAGTTTTTTTATTTATTTGAGAATTTTAAACTGTTGACAAAATTATTCCTGACGGCTATGGAAAATGTCGCGGTACTGCTGGAAGCTCATTGCGTCCTACTGGAATGACATTTAAATTTAAAAAAAACGTCCTTCCGGCAGGACCAATTGGATTGTCCAGCTGTCCTTCCGGAATAGGCTTCCGGCAGGACAGAGTGCTGGACATTTTATCATTAATAAACGTCAAACATTCATGGAAAGCAGAAGAATAGTAGATATTCGGTATACATACTTGGAACAAGTAACTAAGTATAGAGAAGAAAGCCGGCCAATTGTCTATTTGGATGGTGGAAATGAAGGATGGGTTCCTAATGCCTTAAAAATATGTGGGAAAAAAATGAAAGATTGCAACGTTGACTATCATAAGAACATGGTTTGAATTCACATTGATCCCAAACTTAGAGCCAAATCGTGTTGTAGTTCTTGACAACGCTTCTTATCATTCACGACAGCTCAATAAAATACCAAATAAAAGCTACAAGAAGACCGAACTACAAAATTTTTTAATGGATAATAATTTGTACTTTGAAGATTCTTATACAAAACAATAACTGATTGAAGTTTTATAGACAAAGAAATTATACGCCATAGAGAGTATTGCTGAACAACATGGACACTCTATAGTGAGATAATTTGGACATAATTAAAACAGAGATTAAAAAAGTTATCAAAACTAAAGATGAGTATAAGAATATTGGGCAAGTCCATATTAATGGGGGAAATGACTTTATTATTGATTTACAAGCCGATAGTGATAGTGAAGCAGATGGTATGGGAGAAAGATTAATAGAATTTTTGGAAGAAGAAAATTAATTAATTTTATATATTTTTCATGTTGCTTATATAGTAGTGACATACAGGAGTTAGAAATAATAATTATTTTTAAAGAATTGTTTTATTCACTGTAATAAAATTTCTTTTCTTATGTTATTTTTTTTATAGAATTTTGTTTTGTTCATAAAAAATCGAATGTGATACAAAGAGGGTTCAGTTCACGTCTGGTATCCCGATTAATCCGAACGCCCTTTCAACAATTACATAACATCAAATACAATATAGTTATTGGTAAAAGTAAACAAAGTATTAATACCATTTACATTGCTACATTATATATCTTGCGCCCTTACTACAGAGTTCATTATTAATTGATTGGTATGTTTGTCGTAACTGAAAGTTTTTTCATTACAAGTATTTGTACGTTTTATAGAATTTTAACCGATTTATGTAGAATGCCTAATTTTGAGGTTGATGTTTTTAGCCACCTCCAGTTAGATTTTTTGACATGTTTTTATTTTTTAAATTTGTTTTTCAATAAGTCAACTTCTGTATTTTTATAGGACGGCTTTGATATACCATATTCAGATCATTCTAATTGATCATAACACTACTGTAAATAAAACTAGATCAAATATAACATTATTAGATCTACCAAAACCTTGATTTTGATAGAAATTACTAGATAAATAATTGTTATTGTTAAATATCGCGGAAATCATCATATAAATTCTAAATTAGGTTGAATATATCTAGATGTCGGTTATTGTTACTAGTTTTCGGTAAACAGTGCTAAATATCGGAAATACTGATAAAATCGCTAAATATTGCAATCATCAATGAAAAATACCAATAAATATACAGAAACGATGCAACAAAGAACACAAAGAAGAAATATGATAGATGTAGCACCAAGACTCTGTCAAAACCGTCCCAACATGATTAATACAAAAGAATCTTTTTGGAAAACCAAATATAAATAATGGCAATTTCCGATAAAACTAATAATTCTACAGTAGTTATAATTATTAAAATAAATTTACCTACATCAAGATATGTTTAATATTCCTTGTATTTCCCACTAACATTACACTGTTTTAAACATTTTAGTGACACATATTCAAACACGTATAGTTTATTCTACCGAATGTTTCATATTTTTTGGTTTCTATTCGAAGTAGTATAATCATTTATTTGTGTGGAAGTCTGTTTGAAATGCACGTACCAGCATTTCAACACTACTTCAAGTAAACTGGATGATAGGTTCGAAACGACTTGATATAAAAGTGAAGTCTGCATGCATGCCACTATAAGCAACCATGAGAAAGAAGTAGAGGTAGATTCTACAGGGTGGCCAATGCTATCGATATCGACAATAAGTTTCATGATTTGATTTATGGGTTAACACGTGCGATCAACAGCATTAATTCCATATAATGTATTGTTTTAAAACGTCCCAATAATAATGGCTCGACCATCTGCAGCAAGGTGAGTGTTCAACTCTCAAGAAAAAAGTGAAATAAATGATATTAGATATATTAATATAAAATAATACTTCTACGTTGATAAAAGGGACAAAGCTTAAACTTTAAACCAGGGGTGTCAAACTCATTTTTCTAAAGATCCAATTAAAAATTGTAGGGTATGTTAGCGGGCCAGATTAAAAATTGAAAACTAAAACAATTATTGAATTAAAATCTTTACCTATGAAGGTATTAAAAAGGCTAAATGAGTTGAGATTGAGGATCCTGATGTCTCTTGTTTTTGATAAGCTCGTTGATGTCAGAGGTCATATTTGAAGTAGTTATGTTCAGTATGCTTTATGATTTTTTATATTTCGACAGTTATTCAAAATCTTGGAATACTGTGTGTACTATGTAATAGCATTCACTTCCTTAAATTTATCCTTTATGATACAGTCACATTAGATATCTATTAAATTAATTTGCTAATGAATTGGTGCCTGTGCAGTTTCAAAAGGGAATGTTAAAAGGGGGAATTCCATTTCGTTCATTTTGCAAAAATCTTGAAAACGACAGTTAAATAGGTTGTAGTAATATTAAGATTGGTAGAAATTATTATCTTTGTTTCGTTTACAATATTTTGGGAAATAATAAAACTTTTATAATTTGTTATCTGATTATATAATATATAATTTTGATTCCAACTCACTGTGGTATTTATTCAGTATCTATTTTCAACGTATTTAACATTTTGCATGCTATAGTAATTTTGATTTAATCAGTGACATTTGCTTAATTTCCAGTGACAATTAATTTGTAAATGTCATAAAATAATTCAAGTGCCTTTTATTATATAAAAAAAAACAGTTACTCGAGATTCGGAATATAGAATAATATTTGATTGGAATAATATTTGAAAATTACAAAATTTGAATTATTATTATTTAAAAATTTTGGATCCCACCCTGAGATTAGAGTGATTAAGTATATTGTGAATTAATTTATCTTTCTAAATCCAGAAATTAATATTTATCTTGACCGGGCATTGTTTGACAACTACTGTCAAACGTAAATTAGGTTACATACGCTACTAAAGGTGTGTGTACAAGAGTGTCGCTACAATCACAAATTGTGAAAACGTCGACAAGTAATAATTGTATATCGCTATATATCATACATCCATTCAATTATAATTATTAAAACATTAGATATACAATAATATACAAGATGCCAGTGTCCTGGCTATTTTTTAATCATACTGTGTTTCCGGTATGTCCTCGTGGCTCCTGGTTCTGAGCATTATCCACTTGTTTTCTCTGGTTGTACAACTTTGTCCCTAATATGAAGACTTGCCTCCTAGCATCTTTCGGCTTGGGTTTTCCCAGGAAAACAGCTGAAAAAGTGGGTTTAGATACGGGGTAGTAGATTTCGAGAAAGCAGCTTGGCAGACGTTATTCTGGTGTTATATAATTTATGAACTATGTGGAGCAAAAACAGCACAGTGTGATTACTGGATTTTCACTCCCTATGAGAATCGTCTGGTTTGGGAAATTATCAACCAGGCTATGTAATTAACGATTCATGCAGAAACCTACACCCACTATCTCGGATGCCTCCTGCGCTTTGCGGCTTTGAGTTTGGTCCGAAGGTCTTGTGGCAGACAATAGTTATAAAAATGATCGTACTCCATGCAAGCTGGAGTTCCTCAAGGCTCTGTATTATCACCTTTGTTATAATCCCTATTCATCCACGATTTCCCAACATCCCCACAATTAACCGCAATGTACTGCCGACGACACTTGTTTTATAGCCACAGCACAGAATCCAGATCACGCATTGGAAACAGTACAAACACACATAAACACAAAAATCTTACCATACTTACACGAACACAAATTAGTTATCAACGCATCCAAAACAGAATATTTATTACTCAGGAGAATAGCTAAAAAAACACATCATTGCAATCTCAGCTTTGTGTAGATGGACATTTTATAAATCCCAGTACTACTCTAAAATATTTCGGGTATACCGTTCAAGGAAACACAAATACCAATACACATATTATGCAACAAGTACGCAAAGCTATGATTGCAATGAGCAAATTATACCCACTCATTCGCACACATAGTAACTTAACAAATCACAACAAAATACTTACATATAAATACATCATAAGACCAATACTGACATACGCAGCCCCCGTCTACTATCACGGTACAAAACACAATTTCCACTCCCTGCATATGATTCAAAACGAATGTCTGCGGATGGAAATTAAACATAACTGCTACCCCAGATTACCCAAAAATACTTGGTTACATGACAAAGCCGATACGCCAACCATCAAAGACTTCATAACAAAAATCTCTCTTTTACAATAATTGTCTGCCAGAAGATCTTCGTAAAAATCTCATAGACGCAAATCGCGCAGGAGACATCCGAGATAGTGGATGTAGGCTTCTGCATGCCACACTAATTACATAACAAGGTTTATTAACTCCAAACCTATATCATTACACTACGTGCAAATCAATCTAAACAAACAAATACAAATTAAATCAACGTCAGTCATGTTGCCACCTCAAAAACTACACCCCATATCATTTTGGAAACCCTGTTTTTTAGCTATTTTTTAGGGAAATACTCTAGGAGTCACAAAATTCAAGGTACAGAGTTATTGTAAAAAGTGGAAAATTATGGATAATGCCGACGAGCAAAGAGCCATGAACAGCAAAAATGACGTGCACAATAAGAGGAGAAATGGCCTGAACATCGGCTCACATTTGCATATGTATTTTCTCCAATTGCTGTAATGAAATTTTAAACATTGAATAAAGAATATTTTTAATAATAATAATACTTTATGTCAATATTTTTCGATCTCTTATGACTTGATGGATTATTTGCAATGCTTATACAACAATTATTGTCTTCATATATGACTATTGGACTTGTTATTATTAATTTTATACTTTCTGCTAATGACCGTAACCACAAAGCTTCTCGTGTAGCCTCATACATAGCCATATATTCAGCTTCTGATGTAGAGCCTGCTATAGATGACTGATGTTTTGTAGCCCAACAAATAGTTCAATTTTCATATAATTTAAAAAGATAACCAGTTGTACTTTTCCTATTAATTTTATCATCAGCCCAATCAGCATTAACATACCTACTTATTATATCTATGTAACGATTTCTAGTATTTACTAATTTTAAATTAATATTTCCCTTTAAGTATCTTAAAATTCTTTTCAAATATAATGTAATATTATTCTTATTCATTAATCAACTAACAATATTAATTGCTATACTTAAATCTGGACGAGTGCAAACATTAGATACATTAAGCAACCGATATTACTTCGACACGGCTTTTTTCCTCTGAATTTAGAGATTCATAGTCAATTTTAAGCCCGCCACTCATGATCGAACACCGCAGTACGATTTTGTTGAATGCAATTACAGTACAATTTTGTCGAAAATCGAATAAAAACACACACGTTTAAGATTTCGCAGTACGAGTTTACTTTCAACGTGAAAATGTCGGAAGAAAATATACTTCTACGGGCTCTTGCGCTTTGTTTAACCGAGAAGAAAAGAAAAAAATACAAAAAAAGTAGGCGGTGGTGTAAAAAGTGGTTACTGAAAAGAAATACCTACAGTCATGTACATTTATTAGAAGAATTGAGATTATATCCCGATGATTGGAGAAATTACCTACGAATGGATGAATCTATTTATGTTGAATTGCTATCAGCAGTAACGCCTATTATCCAAAAACAAGACACAGTTATGCGTTCTTCAATAACTCCACATGAACGGCTTTCAGCTACTTTGAGGTAAGTATAGGTATAGGACATTATACAACCAACTGTACAACATCATCAGGCATCATCCGATGTTAAATAACTGACGTCAATATAAATTTTAATAAATAATAATTTTTACTGTATTTAAATCTTATTAAAATTTTAGATTTTTGGCAACGGAAGGAAGCTACGAAGATTTGAAGTTCTCCACTGTCATCTCTCCTCAAGCGTTAGGCAGGATAATACCCAAAACTTGTGCTGCAATTTACACAGTTTTTGCAAAGGATTATCTGAAGGTAAAAATGTATGAGGAAAAAACTTGAAGTTTACGTTTAATATCAAATAAAACTATACATTGCAACAAATAATGTTTAAAAATATTGGTCATTCTCAAAAAAAATGATAACAAACCGAAACATTATACAAATCTAATCAAGGTAACCTAAACATTTTTTTCCTAATATTTCAACTGAGTTACTAAAAAAAACATCCAGAATAAATTAAAAGTCACTCCAAAAAAATGTAATCAACTATCAATTATTAATTTTCATTAACATTAAAGGTGAGAAGTAATTGGGATGCAGATGCTGGATAATTTTTAGCATACTGAGGCTGTAGTTCTGTGAAAGTATTAGAACTTTGAAATATTGTAGTTGAACCGGCATTAACTGCAGCATTATTGTTGACTGGTGGTTGTAACATCCATTCTCTATTTAAGTTATTGCACTCTGCTTCAAACAAAATGTCGTTAATTAATTTCTCAGCCATAATCCTTTGATTTGTTGGAAGAGCCCTTAATTTCATACCGACATTTTCTCCATAAACACTAAATCTATCTTTTTCAAGTTTTCTGCTGTTTGTCGATTCAAATTGTCACTAGGTACGTTTACACCAGACGCACCAAATTTTTAGTTCGAGGTCTAAATGACGTCACGTGTATTTTACTTTCGGTGTAAACAACCAAGGAGTAAAATTTGGTACTCGAATTTGATCCATCTTATCTAGGGTAGTTTAAATTCAATTTTTGACGGTGTAAACACGACATATTAGTATTCATGGACCAAAGTGACGGTTTGCTAAAAGCACAGAGTAAAAATAGGTTAGATGTGGATTTGTACTTCACATTATTGTCCAATTTTCACTACTTCTAGGTTTCATCCATATTTTTTGATTGTACAACAATCCCACAAAATTACTGCTAGTTAAAAGAAAATAAGCAAAATGGCTTCTTAAATATGGAGACTTCGGTTACTCTAATTTAAATCTTTGAATATTTTTTCCTTTTTCGGGAACTCTATTACCACTACAACTATGTTTGTATCCATTTTTAAATAAAATCAAAGTCTACCGTCAAATATCCTAAAGATTTAAGGTTATGTAATTTTAATATAAAAATGTCAATTTTGGTCCCAGGCATTAAACCTGGACTATTTTAATCAAGCAAAACAGTCAGTATAAACACTTATGTTCTAAGCTAAAAAGTCCACGATTTGGTCCACGTACCAAATTGCTCCACACGGTGTAAACTAACTCATTAATGTTTTTAAATGAAACTCACGGTCTCTAGTTAATTCCACAATATAATACAAGTTAGGTTAGGTTAGGTTTTTAGAATTTTCAATAACTTGTATTATATTGTGGAATTAACTAGAGACCGTGAGTTTCATTTAAAAACACTAATATGAGCATATTCCACGAAGTAAGGGTCGAGACAGTCAATTTAACTCATTAATTGTAATTAAAAGATCATCGCGGGGATCTGTTTTTCGCTCACGTTTTTTTCCACGATGCGGCGTTTTGTTGTAAGTGGAAGTATTTGTTGACAAGGCAGAATGTCCAGATATTTGTGAGTCTTCGTTCTCTTCGGCTGGCGGCGAGAACACAAAGTCAGTGTGAATGCTTTCTTGATCAGTTATCTAAAAATTTAAAATGTAATTATTATTATTTGGTCAGTAAATTCTTTATACACTACACTTTATAAAACGCTAGCACATTTCATTAAACACTAGTTTCCAAAAACTGAAAGAGAGTGGCAGAGTATTGCAGAAAGTTTCGAGGAAAAATGGAACTTTCCCCACTGTTTGGGTGCTATAGACGGCAAGCATGTTCAGATAGTCCCACTAGCAAACTCGGGCTCCTATTTTCATAATTATAAAGGATTTCATAGCTTGGTGCTTATGGCTGTTGCTAATGCCAATTATGAAATTATCTACTGTAATTTTGGTACTAATGGAAGGATTTCCGATTTCCACAAAATTTTATGAAAAACTATAATCTGGGAACTTAAAAATACCTAAGCCAGAAACAATTGAAAAAATAGTAATGGCATGTTGTGTTTTGCACAATCTTTTACGAAGTATATACTCCTACTGAGCATTTGGATCTTGAAAATCACGAATCTGGAACCCTTACGGTAGGTCTTCGACCTACTTCAAATGATTTTACAGATTTACAACAAAGTTTGAACAACAGAAGTTTGTTACAGGTTGGAAAAGTTACAAGAGAACATTTTATGAATTATTTTAATAATGAAGGTGCTGTAAACTGGCAAAATAAAGCTACAGAAAAATATTCTTTTTATTTACTTACATCTTCCTCATCAGACATATTAGAAACAGGTGTTCTTGGTAAATCTTGATCGCCCAAAAAAGATAACAACTCGAAATACCATAACTTTGGCTTATAAATTTCTTCCGTCCCTACCCCAGACTTGATGGAATTTTTTACTAATTTTAATTCCCTTTTGTATGATGTTCTAAAATTATTAATTTTCTTTTTTACAAAATCCTCATTTGCATAATTTTTTACTGCTTGAAACTTCGCAATCAAAGTATCCATAGCTCTTTTTCTAGCATTTTTGTCATGATAAGCTGGCGATTTAATTTTCCACAGACACTCTTGTTCTTTGTATAATTCGAAAAAATCTCTTAAAAACGTCTCACTATAGGCCATTTTTCAGAAGGGCCTTTTTACATTGGACCCCTTCAGATACTCCCATAAAAATTTGTTCCTTTAGTTTGCCATTTAAAAATGCTGTCTTTACGTCCATATGGTGTAATAACCGATTATTCTGGTTGGCAAATGCAACAAAAAATCTAAAATTTGATATTCTAGCTACAGGTGCAAAAGTTTCATTATAATCTACCATGTATTTCTGACTGAAACCTCAAGTTACTAGACGAGCATTGTACTTATTTGGATTACCAAACTCATAATTTTGAATTGCAAATATCCACTCACAGTTTACAATATTTTTATTATTTGGCTTTGGTACTAATGTCTAAGTATTATTAATATCAAGTGAATTAAGTTCACTTTAAATATATTGCTCCCATTTAACCTTATCATGCATATTTTTAACCTAATCAAGAAAATTTGGAACAGCATTAATTATTACTTGAACAGATAACATGCATTCTTCTAAACTACTTGTTTCATCATATTATATTTTAGGAAGATCTATAATCCTTTCACTCCTACGGCAAACCGCTTCAAAATCTATTGTATTTTCTAGTCTTGGAAATTTATTACTGGGTTCACAGTCTGTATCTGATTTCTCAATATCAGATTTATCATAGCTATCTGGTTTACAATTACCAGATTTACTTAAACTATTATAGATAGAAGATAGAACTATTAGATTTATCAAAATTATCTAGTTTATCAATACCAGATTTATCACTACCAGATTTTAAGCCTGGCCGTGAATCCATAAAATGTGTCTCATCTGCCAGAACATCTCTTACAGTGACATGCTTTTGTAATTCGACATTTCAGACTCTATAACCATTTGGTTTATAACCAACCAGTATACCTTACCTAGATTTGTCATCGAATTTATTTTTGTTAACTTTATCATGTACATACACAGTAGAACCAAATACTTTTAAATATTTAACTGAAAGCTTTTTATTATGCCATAACTCATATGGGTTTCATTATTTTTAATGCTCTACTTGGAATAATATTGATCATACACGTTGCTGTTAAAATTGCATCATCCCAGAAAATTTTATCCAAACAAGATGCGGCTATTATTGATCGTGCTTTCTCTGTAATTATTCTAACCATACGTTTGGCAGTACTATTCAATTGAGGGGTACGCGGAACTGTCAAATGATGACTTCATTTTTACAATAATTTTTCATTTCCTTAGATAAATATTCTCTACCTTTATCTATGTATAAATAAATTAATTTAAGATTAAAATGAGCTTCACTTTTAGGTACAAAATCTTTAAACACTGAAAACACCTCTGATTTATTTGTTAAGAATTCATTCCTTTTATTTTATGATCCTTGTTTTATCTATATTAAATATGTAAGCTTTTTTTTGTGATAATGCAACCAACTTTGTAGGGGCTTCTCGCATTCTCCATGAATATATGCAAAAGGCTTGTGGATAAAAAAAAATTAAATTTTCATTTTCTCCTGCGTCCGGTCCACATTTTAACGTTCTTAGTGAAGCGGGCATAAAGTCTGTTAAAACTCATATTTTTCGAAAAAGTAAGGGTTAAACTAATATTAGTATTCGCTATATAGTCCAGTAAATAAAGGGAAAAAGTTGACATTAATGACGCCCTACTTTCATCTTCCGGTTGGAAGTAGCATTTGGTACCTCATTAAACATGAGACAAAGTTTTGCATGAAAACGCGTGCGAGGGCGGAGAAAATGGCCCCAAAAGACCATAAAAATAGGTTTTCAGCCAATATCTCCAAAAATATGGCAGTTAGAGATTTTCGGTTCAGATAGAAATTGAAGTTCAGTTAATTTTCTACAAAAATAGTCCTTATGATTTTTCTCGAAAGTTTGACCGGTTTCGAGAAAAACGGCACCAACCGCACCTCGAATAATGAGCTTCTGTGCTGTACGCCGGAGAGCACAGTCCGTGTATTTACACATCAGCGGGGGGACAAATTATTCAATAACTTTGTGAAAAATGCATATTTTCTCATGATTCAAAGTTTATGTGAAAGAGGAATTCTGTTGCTATCATAATTTGTTCCTATTTTTTTTGTATTGCACTAATTTACTCAAAATTTTCTTGATTATGGGTCCTCGTAAGGTCCTTTGTCCTCCCTGAAATTTGTATACCCTAATTTTTTTTTATTTTCATTTAATCGTTGTTTATTGAATCCCAAATTTTTGCTGTTTTTGGAGCGCGGGGAAATTTTGTGAACAAACATCAATAAAAAATTTATACATGATCCGATTGGTCTCTATAATACATCATTTGAAAGCTAAGAAGGTCTACTTTTCGATTGTGCAATTACTTTTTTGACGAAGTCCTCCATTTTTCAATAAAATTAGAAAACGCGGGCTCAAGGAAAAAACGCACTTTTTTGGTGGTTTTTTTTCTCCCTGCTCTTTATTTCTAACATTTTAACACCTTAACTAGTGTAACGGGAGAATTCCCACCTTTCCATCGATGTATATAAGTCATACCTTTGATACCCCGGGAAAAAATCAGTATATCTAAATGTACACGCTATAATTTATTACTTTTGTTCCTCCGTCGTTCGTCGCGTGTGTGCTCTACGTGGCGCTCGTGTCGTCTGCTACAAACCATGCGGCCACGCTTGGAGGCATAAGTGTGTTTGTTTTCTGTCATTATTTTGATAAATATTATTGTCAATTATAAAAAGAAAAGTCATAAAAGTGAAGAATATTGAACAAATATTGACGTTTTTCGTTAAAATTAACTTTTATCACCAACCCAAAACATAGAAAGGGAAGATTCAAATCTTGTAAAATTGGAGCTAAAGGTGAGAATTTGTTCATGTTGTTTTTATTCAAGAACATTTGTTTACAAGCAACTATTGTTACGAATAGCTCAAAAAAATATATAAATTGCAAGAACAAATGAACTGTAATTATTTATTGCCTTAAACTTTGCCCACTAACCTGTAATAAGGTGCGATTCTTCTTGATAACCAGTACTGGGAACACATAGGAAAACATGCGGTCTAAGCCAACTCGGAGTTATATCGGAACTAACTTACTTTCCACGAATAATTGACTCCGGCGATATACAGTGGCGCGTAAAAGCAACAAGCAATAACAAGAAGAATTAAAATTAAATCAATAAATTGTTGACAGATTCGTAACATTCTCCCCCCTAAAATGAATAGTTATGCATTTGAAAAATAAATAAACATAAACACAAAGCGATAATTCTCAAGTATTTAATAAAAATGAAACATAAAAAACGTATGTTGCGAACTAATAACTTACACCTAAAATAACAGCGATAATTTTCAGGACAGGACAACACAAATTCACCCCAAATACACTAAAAACTAGTTAATAAATCCTATGAAATTGACGCTTAATCATCAGCAAGAGGGAGTGGACATAACTTAACCAGAGGTCTTTTTAAGGAACCACGGCTAGTACGGATTACCGCGACGCGGGCAACTTTATCACGTCCATAAACTAATTCCTTTATGCGTCCTAATGTCCAGTGATAAGGAGGAACGTTGTCATCTTTTATCAATACAAGCATACCTTCTTGTGGAGCGACTCCATGTGGGTCTAGCCATTTGGAACGCTGTTGAAGCGAATGCAAGTACTCTCGCTTCCAACGAGCCCAAAAATCTTGCTGCATTCTCTGAAACAATTGCCAACGCGAAAGTCGATTCGGGGGAATTGATTCAAGACTTGGAACAAGTATAGTCTGCAGCGGTTCAAGAGTAAGAAAGTGGCCGGGAGTTAAAGCATTAATGTCTTCTATATCGGTACTTAATTGAGTGATAGGACGCGAGTTCAAAATAGACTCAATTAATGTCAACACTGTATAAAATTCTTCATACGTCAAAACTTGTTCCCCAACGACGCGAGTAAGGTGGGTTTTGACAGATTTTATTCCTGCTTCCCAGAGTCCACCGAAATGGGCTCCAGCGGGAGGATTAAAATGGAAACGGATATTTTCAGAGCGTGCGGCTTCTTGTGAATATTTCAATAGTTCCTTATTGGCAGAAACAAAATTTGTGCCGTTGTCGCAATATAAATCGGACACACGACCTCGACGGGTAATAAATCTTTGTAAGGCCGCTACAAATGATTCTGTTGATAAACTATTTGCCAATTCCAAGTGTAATGCCTTTGTGGCAAAGCATATAAACAGGCACAGGTAAGCTTTATGTGAGCGAACACCACGATGTCGAATAGAGGTTATGAAAAATGGACCTCCATAATCAACTCCGACATGGGAAAAGGGTTTAAGGGTAGATAATCGAATTTTTGGCAGATTTCCCATAACAGGTTGAAACGGGGCGGGAGACGTTTTCCAGCAAACGACACATTTACTCAGGACAACGTTAATAGCTCGTTTTGGAGACAGTATCCAAAAGTGTTGTTATATTAAAAATTGCGTGGTACGAAAACCAGCGTGTACATATGTTTTGTGAAAAAAATCAATTACTAATGAAGTGAAGCGACTGCGGCATGGTAATAAGTAAGGATGCTTCTGATCATAAGACAAATATGAATATTTTAATCTTCCACCTACACGGATCGTACCTTTCTCATCTAGGAAAGCATGCAATTTTCAGATTGGTTTCGAAAACCTTTCCCGAGAAAGTTCGTCCTCGAAAGCAATCATCTGTGTCCTCTTAACAAGAATAGATATAATATTCGAGCGCTCTGAAGAGCTTAACATTCCAAAGCGTTTATCACCAGGATGGGAGATGTTGTATGTAAATCTTAAAATATACCCTAAGATCTGTTGGATTTTACTTAATGACGAACATGACTCGAGCAAAGTATCTAAAAAGTTGTGTTCCGTATGTACCGCAAAAACGTTAATGTGACGCTCTTCCTCGAGCGGAAGTGTATAATTATCAGGCGTAGGTGCGGGATAAGAAGAGTTAAACTCATAAAGAAAGGAAGGGCCCTGAAACCAAGAATTTAATTTAACTAGCTCTGAAGGAAGGGCGCGCCGCGAGGCAATATCAGCTGGATTATCTTTCGTACTAACATAATGCCAGGAATTTGCAGAAAGTTTGTATTGAATATAAGCGATCCGATTGGCGACAAAAGTTTTATATTTATGCGGCGAACTCTGAACCCAGTGTAAAGTTACTTGGGAATCGGACCAAGCGTAAATGTTATGTAATGCAATTTGAGGAAGTGTCCTTATCACATAAGCAATTAATTTTGACAGCAAAACTGCAGCGCATAGTTCCAAATGAGGAATTGTAATTTTAGTAGGGGCAACCCGTGACTTGGCACACAACAAACTGACGTTAATTTTATTATTACTACTAACACTACGAAGATAAATTACAGCAGCGAAGCCCCTTCCACTGGAATCACAGAATCCATGTAATTCATATTGAACGGCATCTGCCGCAAGAACTTTCCGAGGGATGTGTAGGTGTTCAAGTAGAGGTAGATTCTCTCGATATTGCGAGCAAACATGAGCAATTTCAGAAGGCACATTTTCATCCCAATTTAAACCCAACATCCAAAGTTTTTGAATTAAATATTTGGTAAGAAAGGTGAGAGGCGTTAAAAATACTAAAGGTTCGTATACTCGAGCTAGCTCAGATAGTAACGAACGTTTAGTGCAGACTTCATTTCTTTGGGGCTGAACAGAAAATGTGAATGAGTCGATAACTGGATTCCACTGCAAACCTAGGATTTTCAGAGGTGAAGAACAATCATCTGAGGAAAAAGAGAGAGAATTTGGATTAATAAAACTAGCTGGAAATGGGTCCAAAAGAGAGGGGTGATTAGAGCACCACTTACGCAGTTCGAACCCGGCCAGTTTTAATAGAAATATTGAATCATCCCGAAGAGTTTGAGCTTCTTGAAGGGATGGAGCTCCCAAAACAAAGTCATCGGTATATGAAAACCGCTGAAGAACTTTAGCAGCACGAGGAAAGCGATGGCCTTCGTCTTCAGTCAACTGCTGTAGACTACGAAAAGCTAGAAACGGGCTACAGCTTACTCCATACGTTACCGTATTGAGGCGATATTCTCGAAGTTCATCATTTGACAGAAAACCTCCAAAAGATTCTTTGAAAATCTCGTTGATCCTCGGAAATAAAAATCATTCGATACATTTGTTTTATATCGGCGCACATAACGTATTCATGAAGGCGAAAATTAAGTAAAATAGACACAACGTCTTGTTGTAATTTTGGACCGACATATAAACAATCATTTAATGATTTTTCATTCGATAATTTAGCTGAGGCGTTGAAAACGACACGTAAGCGAGTAGAAACATTACCAGGTTTTAAGACGCAATGGTGGGGAATATAATATCTACCTTCACCGGAGAGATCAGGATTAACAAGGGACATATGACCTAGATCAAGATAATCCTGCATAAAGTCACAATATTGGGAATAAACAGAAGGTTGCTTAAGTAGGCGGCGTTCTAGTGAGAGAAAACAATTTAAGGTGAATTCCCTAATTCCCAAAAACACGAGGGATTCGATACGAAAAGGCATTGACACTATATAATTGCCTTCAGGAGTCCGAGCGACAGTTTCTTTATAGTAGTTTTCGCAGGAGATATCATCGGGATTTGAACATCATACTTCAGGAACATTTTCAAGTTCCCAAAATTTACGCAAAGAATCGCTAAGAGACTCGGAACTGCAAAAAATGCGGAGATTTTTGGCGAAATTTAATTGTCCCATTAACACATATCCAAAAATCGTATTTAAAGCGTCAGTTTCACCGGCGTTGTTTAAAATGCGCTCGGGTAATATGATTTTGGTGAAAACATCGGCTCCTAATAAAATATCAATAGGTCCAGGATCATAAAAACGTTCATCCGCAAGCGGTAAGTGTCAAATATGAATCCAAAATTGAACATCAATCGGTACAGTAGGTAATTTGTTAGAGATTGAGTCAATTATTATCGCATCAAGATATAATATAGGCGATAGTTTATTCCGGGGTTTTATAGACAAAGCAACTTTACCACTGCTTACAGATGAGCGGGTGGAATTAACTCCCGTAACTTCGATTGAAAAGTCGGTTTTATTTAAGCCTAGGGTACGAAAGGCTTTGCGAGTAATGAAAGAAGACTGACTTCCCGAGTCAAGTAGACATCTGAGAGGTGAAAAAAAACCTTTCACATTTAAAACATCAATAATCGCGGTTGATAATAGCACGGATTGTTGAGAGTTGGTAGTTACCGAATGACATGAGGTGGAATTATTGTTGACCGGAGCATTAGATGAACTAGGTTGCGGATTAGGAATGGAGTCATCTGAACTAGGCGGTGAAACATGAGCGGTAGGATTAGCAGTAACAGCAGTGACGCCCGGCGTACTGCATTTAAAACACAATAAGGTGTGGTGTTTACGTGAAAAGCATTTTTTACATGCAGAAGTAGATCGACATGTATTGAGATTATGAGCCGAGCTCAGACAATTAAAACATAGATGCATATTTTTACACAAATTGTAACGCTCACTAGGCGTTTTACTTGTAAAAGATGCACACGAGTATGCAGAATGATTTGCTTTGCAAAGTGTGCAAGTCATCGAGGGAGATGACTTAGAAGTAAAGAATGAGGAAGTGCGAGATATTTGTGAAGAGGGTGGTTTAGCGGGACTAGATTTGACATTCAAAGTCAAAGAGGTACCAGATTTAACGGTTTTTGAGACAGAATTAAAATCAGGCGTATTAGCATTGCTGGGAGCGATACACTGATGTTCCAAGAAATTATACAATTTTTTATACGAAGGGATTTTGTTTGATTTATGTTCTACCTGCTCAAATAAGGTAATGGTATCCTGGTTAAGGCGTTGTATTAAAAGCATTACTAATATAAAATCCCATTGTTCTACAGGCAAATTCATAGCCTCTAAACAAGCTAGATTCTCTGTAAATATATCTAACAATTTTCTAAGCGAACTTCCGTTAGAATCGGTAATTTTTGGCGTATTCATTATTGCATTCCAATGAGCATTTGCCATGAGGCGTTTGTTTGAGTATCTCTTTACAATTATATCGTACGCGGTGACGTAATTATCATTGGTCATTTTAACATGTCGAATAAGCGAGAGGGCGGCACCGTCTAAAGAAGTTTTGAGATAATTAAACTTTTCAACATTAGTAATAGTCGAACTGTTATGTACTAAAGCATCACACAAATCACTAAAAGCGGAAAATTCTTTATAATCCCCAGAAAATTTGGAAATATTAATTTTGGGTAAGCGAAGGTTGGGGGTATTACACACACCGAGAGGTACAGGCACCTCACCGAACGATTGACGCGTTGTGTTATGATCATTACACAATTCTTCGACAGTGGATTTGAATGATAATATTCATCAAGAAAACCTTTTCTAATGACTTCTTCGTCGTCCACATTTTCCTCCGGATGACTTAGTAATACACTTATGATGTTGTTATGCTGTATAATAAATTCTGTTTTATGTTCATCTAGTTCGCGAGCTCTACATTTCAGCCAATTTCGTAAAGACCTATCAACTGTGGCGCGATTAGCTAATTCCCATAATATGTGCACGTCATTGATGCAACTATTGCGGTAATATTTGTATTTAGTGAGTTTATCCATTTTTTTTCCAAATAATGCGATTAAAATGACTGTGTTAATTTTATATCCAAAAAACTGACTTCAAATTAACTGCGGCCTGTTCAGATATTTTATAGCGAAAGAAGCAAAAAAAAACAAAAGCGATCTGATTAACAGTATATCGACATATTTAAACAAAAAAACAACTGCGATCTGATTAACCGCATATCGAAATCTAAAATTAAAATTTTTGCGTTACTATTAATTTGCTTGCGAAATAATTAATAAATTTCAATTTGTGTATCTACAATGTGAAATAAACGTGTTTATAGCTAAAAACCCATAGTGATCCACAAAAACCAAGCGATAAGATATGTCCACTTCTTTAGTTTGTTTGGATTACTTTTAAAAGTTTAATTGCAATATCTATGTTAAAAGGATTATTATCATGCGAAATGAAGATATAACAAAGCTTGAAGTAGTTATTAGATAGAAGGACCTTTAAGAGAAAATTAAATTCTAAAACATACTAGTTCATCCGGCTCGAAGGTCCAAATGTTACGAATAGCTCAAAAAAAATATAAATTGCAAAAACAAATGAACTGTAATTATTTATTGCCTTAAACTTTGCCCACTAACCTGTAATAAGGTGCGATTCTTCTTGATAACCAGTACTGGGAACACATAGGAACACATGCGGTTTAAGCCAACTCGGAGTTGTATCGGAACTAACTTACTTTCCACGAATAATTGACTCCGGCGATATACAGTGGCGCGTAAAAGCAATAAGCAATTGGCAATAACAAGAAGAATTAAAATAAAATAAATAAATTGTTGACAGATTCGTAACAATCTTTGTCTGTTCTTGCTTGTTATATAGAAAAATGGAGGTCAACTCTGCTACAGCAGTGTGTTTCCTTTGTAAGGAACCTGTTTCTACGGATGCTGTCACCGTAACTCGGGGCTTAGAAAATTTGATTGATGTTATCAAGGAAATGAAGGATAAACATCATATTTTTTTGGAAAAACAAACGTCTTTGCAAATGCACAAACAGTGCAGGAGACGCTACATTGTCAAAGGTAGAAATGGCAGCTTCCAGTGCAAAAATTTTGACTCTGACGAGACCAAAAAATTAGAACAATTGTGCAGCCCCAAGAAGAAAAAAGAGCGCAGGAGTGATGGATTTGATTTCAGGGCCAATTGTGTGTTCTGTGGCTTGCCAGCTTCCAAAGAGCACCTTTATCGGGTATATTTGCAAGTCCAACAGTGGCTCGAAAACGAACTGTCAGCAGAAAAATGGGGATGGAAACGTGCAGAGGATATACTCATGCCGGTCCAAACCATTAAAGAACCAGCACTTCCGGCAATCTTAAAGATGATATTTTGTCAATGTAAGAAAGAATGTGAGGGAACATGTTCATGCAAGAAAGCTGAGCTACCTTGCTCATCTATTTGTGGTTCGTGTGAGTCACGCCAGTGTTCGAATTATAAAGACAGCGATAATATGTTATCCCAAGAGGTAGAATTAGAGGAAACTCTAGACTCAGAAGAAGTTGTTGACGGGGTAGAGCTAGAGGGAACTCTAGACCCAGAAGAAGTTCTTGACCAAGAATCAGATGATGACTAGTGACGAACAGATTTATGTCATAATTGCAATGTTTTTCATATACTTTTTTCATCAATTCACGGACAACTAACCCGTGAATCTCTTGTACTTTTGTTAAACATTTTCTATGTAATATTTTAATCTATAATGTATTATTCTTGTATCATTATATTGGGTTCTCCCGTTGATAAATGAATAAATAAATGTAAAAAATATATTTTTGTATAATAAATAAATCAAGAAGAACGTTTATAACTCTTTATTCCAAAAACCTCAATCAGTCTGGTTGCAAAAAAATTTGCGGAGAATCTGCAAGAAATTGTTGCTGAGTATTATGGGTGAATATTCTTCACTCTTGAAGAATTTTCAGTTTTCCTTACCAAAAACCTAATGAACTTCAGTATTTTGCCACATGTGCAAAACTGATTGTTGCTAGATTCAGGTCAACTGGTGAGGTCCATCTTGCTGTAATTAATCTTAGAGTCTGTTTTCCTAATAAGTATATCTTGAGGTATCATCTGAGAGGAAAGCAAGAAACTCGGAAACATAAATATCCATCAAAAGTGTCTGGTTACAGGGTTTCTCATTTATGACACCGAGGATTTTTTCAATCTGTAAAATGTGGTGCCGTCATTTACAATTGGTTCCGACAATCCAAAACATTGAAAATAATGGATTTCCAACACCCCCCAGCTCAAATTTTGTACAAAACTTGCATATTTCACAAGTCTCAAAATATCCGGTTTTTCAACCCGATTATTTTGCAGAAAAAATCATAAGGACCATTTTTGTAGAAAATTACCTGAACTTCAATTTTTATCTGAACCGAAAATCTCTAACTGCCATATTTTAGGAGATATTGGCTGAAAACCTATTTTTCTGGTCTTTTGGGGCCATTTTCTCCGCCCTCGCACGCGTTTTCATGCAAAACTTTGTCTCATGTTGACCCAACCAAATGCTACTTCCAACCGGAAGATGAAAATAGGGTGTCATTAATGTTAACTTTGCCTTTTTTTCCTCCTTAATTTACTGGACTAATATTAACGGTATTCATAGAATAATGAATTACAATAACGGATCGAATGGCATACATCAAAAAAGCGTCTAAACTCCTCTCTTAGTGTTTACTGTCAAAATGTTGGTGGAATTCGAACTAAACTTGATTTAATGAAATTAACTATCCAGGATATCACCATAGGGCTAATAATATCTAAGCTCCAATATTTGTAATATCACATCTTCTTCTTTTTTCTATTAACATATATTAAGTCAATCACAAGTTAGGTGACTTCTTGGTCTAGCCAAAAATAACTACTAAGCATCAGGTAGGCATAAAATGAAATATAACTTCTGTCATTCTGACGATGATATTTAGGGAATATCGAAACAATTGTCAATTTTTTAGAATTTTCAATAATTTTTATTATATTGTGGAATTAGTTAGAGACAGTGAGTTTCATTTAAAAAAAGAAACTTGATTTGTTAATGGATAGCGTCAATTTGTGTATCTATGACATCATTATTCTTGTTGAAACTTGGCTTAACCAAGAAATTGTTGATGCTGAACTTTAGTTCACAGACTTCACTATATACAGATAAGATCGCTCTTCAAGCACCAGTATACAAGTCACATGAATAATGCCTCTGCTACGATTAGTAAAATGTTGGGGTTTCTGATGAGAAACGGCAAGCAATTTTCTTGTAATACTCTCAAAACACGGTACTATTCTTTGGTAGCGCCTAATTTAGAGTACGCCTCTGTAGTGTGGTCTCCTTATTATAAATGTGACATTTTAAAAATTGAAAATGTTGAAATCATATTTCTGAAATATATTTCATTCAAAATGGGTATGTATCGGCAATTCGATTACCATAATATTTTAAACATTAACGTTCTTGTTACTTCTCATAGAACTAGGAATCCTCCATTATATTCAAGAAAAAATCATAACACAAATTACGGTTACAACTCATCTGTTTCTAGAGGTTTAATATGGTTTAATAAATATAATATTGATCCTTTTGTTAACTCTTTAAGTATTTAAGTATGTTTAAGGACTCAATTAGAGATGTACGAGTAGATTCTTAGATTATTTCACTGTAATGTAATGTTGTAATGTAATGTAATGTAATGTAATGTAATGTAATGTAATGTAATGTAATGTAATGTAATGTAATGTAATGTAATGTAATGTAATGTAATGTAATGTAATGTAATGTAATGTAATGTAATGTAATGTAATAATGTAATGTAATGTTATAATTATTGAAGTTACTTGTAAATGGTGAATCCGTTAAAATTTAATAAATTCCATTGACGACCTAGTTATTATTAAAGATGACAATGTTCCATCTTTAAATTGGAAATGGGAAAGAATTGTGAAGTTATTTCCGGGTTCTGATGGTATTGCGAGAGTTGCTAATGTCAGAACCACTCAAGTTCTTCTTCAAAGACCAACGGTAAAGTTATGTCCTTTACCAACATGTTCTAAATAAATTAGTTAAAATACTATGTATTTGGGGGGGGGAGGGTTATGTTAAGTATTCATTCATTCATGATCCTTGTTTTATCTATATTTAATATGTAAACTTATTTAATAATAAAATTTAAATGTGAAATTCTCATGCAAATCGTTGGTGATTTTTTTAAACCTAGTGGACATACGGTATACATACATTATGTTCAATTTATAACCCAACTCTCCGAGCGGCGAGGGAGAAGAATAATAGTTGTCATAGTGAACAGTTAATATTTAACGCGCTAGTGCCAGGAACTTTAATAAAAACCCATTGAGCCCCTGATACAGTCCACAATATTGCTTTCAAGAAGGGTTGCAACCCCTTGGGCGATTTGCTTGCATAATCTTTTCTTTATATATACAATTTGCAACCTTACATAACTTAACGAAATCTTTTTATTCTCCGGAAACATTATGTTTAAGCAAATATACTACGCAATAATGAGCATAGTGATCTAAAAGCAAAACAAAATAATTTTTATCATTCAGTGCCGTCGGAGTGATTGGAACACATACATCCGAATGTACAATAAATAATGGTCTCCTTACATGTTCTCGATTTTTGACTTTATTAAATGATAATCGAGTTTGCTTGCCTTTAATACAAGCCTCACATATTTTATCATTAGGATTAACTTCTATTATTTCTCTTATATCTTCTACGATATTATAGCTCTTCTATTTAACAAATTGATCTCTACTTATATGACCAAATCTTTCATGCCAAATATAATAATTTGTTTTCTTATTATGAACTATTTGAGCAATATAATTTATATCACAATTATCAATTGTAAATTCTATTTGAGTCAAATTATTTAATGGCTTACCTTGCATAATATAAGTTTACCATTTTTACTTATCATTACACCATGTTGATCAAATACGACGGTCATGTCCAATTTTTGAAGTTTGGAAACGGACAGCAGATTATACAGCACTTCTGGACTATAGAGAACTTCTTGGATTGTTGCCTTGATACCTCTGTTTTTTGTCACTTTAATTGCACCCCTTTTGGTTGCTGAGATATATTCTCCACTTTTGGCAACTGAAATTTTAATCGGATTTTCAAGAGACTCAAAACTTCTAGCAATATACTCTCTATTTATGATGTGATCTGATGTCCCGGAGTCTAACAACAAGGTAATTTTATTACTGCTTGAATCAAGTAAATTCATTTCCCCAGCCATAAATGTTACACTGGTGAATCAATCACTTGAATAGTTTGAGCGGTTTTATTCCTTTTCTGCTCATTGTACTTTTTATTTCTTTTACAATAAATGCAATTTTTCATTATATGTTCACTAATAACACTTAGCTTTGGATTTGCCCTTAAATGAGTCTTTAAAAGGCCTATCACCATTTCTAAATTTGGATCCACCATTTCGATGGAAAGAACGTTTAGTTGCATCATTCTTGTCACTCTTTTCTGCCACTAATACTTTTAGACTTGTGTCACTGTTTTGCCCATTTAATTTCATGATTCAACAAACGCGTTTTTACAAAGTCCAAATTTAATTGATCTTCCGCTAAAGTTTCAATTGCAGTGATAACACCATCAAATGAAGATGGAAGTGTATTTAATAAATGAAGTACTTTATCTGCTTCATCTAATTTTGATCCAGATTCTAATAAATTATCGACGTGTGAGTCAAAAATGGAAAAATGTTCCATCAGAGACATACCAGTTTCTAATTTTAATTCTGCAAGTCTTTTTCTCATTGTTATCTGCGTCGGAAGACTTTTTGTATCATAAATAGAATCTAATTTTTCGAAAATGGTTTTAGCATAAGTGACGTCTGTAAAATGTAGCCAAATGTGAACCGATAACACTATGCGTAACATCATTTTCCTTTTTAATTTACTCTCTGGAATAATAGGAATATCTTCATCGATAATATGAAGTATATGACGCCCTTTTAATAATAGGCACACTGTCTTCTCCCACACACTGTAATTTAATTCATTAAAAGGAATTATTTCTCTTACTTGCTTTTAAATCTCCATTTCATACACTCACTATAGTTTAACTCACTTTTTTTTGTAGAACACTAACTTTTATTTTTTCCATTCCAGGATTTAATTATTCAGCGGTATCTCGGCCCATAACCTGTAGGAAGTTATGGAGAGAATAATCGTGAAGTAATTAAAACAAAATCAATGTTTATCGATAATCTTTATTATAAAAGATCGCGTCTGGCGAAAGCGTCTTTACGCATAAGAAACTTGTCATTTACTTAACTATTTACATTTCACAGAACATGTGTTAAAATAATTACATATCTAAACAAACCACAAAAAAATTTATCTAGCCCATGGTCAAAAAAGCGGGTACTAAAAAGATAAAAAATATTTCTCCTAAAATAGAATTTATAATAAGTAATAAAAGTTCAAACTAACATATTCATTTTTGTTCAAAGAATTCAACAACAATTTTAATATTTTTCTTCTTACAATGTAATTTACAAATTCCCAGATATCTTTACGAATATATTTATAACTTTCTGGGAATATTTCTGATAAGAATATTTACAACTAATTGTCATGTAAAATGTTTGGAATTTTATGGTTTATCAATAGAAAATCCCACGGAAATGTCCTTGTTATAAGTAATTAAATTAAGTTGTTACACCATACAAACTTTAACATATTTCTGTGGTAAAACTACAGATGTTCTAACGTTAAAATGACAACAATAACGATGGATTATATGAGGAAAACAATTTGTTTTTACTGGAAAAACCGTCTATTGTCTTTACAAGTACATATCTGCATTATAATGGGTACATAACAGTGATATTGATACTTGGAAATTGATTTACCTTGACTCGATCGTACGTAAAATTTATAAAAATAAATTCAGCTTTTTCTCTTATTATATCTAAAAATACAATAGAATAAACAAAAGAGCCCAGACTTTAAAAATGCATATATTTTTTTTATTTCGTAATTAATATGCAACTTTTACAAAGTTTCTGGTATAATTGATTCGATTTTATCGATAATCTGGCCAGAAAATCGGTATTGAAACCATGGAAAATGTAAATAAAAGCTGGATTCATCATTGAAGCGAATATTTTCTTCGAATTGAACATATTTTATTATCCACATTAAGTGAATTTCGTAAGGGTGGAATTTATATAACAGAGAAACTTTGCAAATGTATCTATTTGCGTGCTTCATATTCCTTAGCGAGGAATAGAGAAAAATGGAGAGAGAGAGAGAGAGTGAAAGATCTTGGTTGTTGTCCTGAAAACTCGGGATCTTCCAATTGAAGGTACAAATGAGCGTTTGGTTTCCCTGCTGAAATCCGTTGTTTTGTGTTTTCCCATGTTTCGATTAACATCTTTGCTCCCAAATTTCACATCCTTATTTGGTTATACCGTGCTAACGAAGGCAAATGAGCTAGAAACATGCATGTCCACGGTTACCACTCTGTTTCAGTAGCCCTTTATTTTGCGTGAATTACCCATGAATCTCTTTGTTGTTGTTGTTAACATATCACGCGATATTCCTACATCTTCTTTGTTATTTACTATGGGTCGGAAGGTTCATGGCGGGGTGGCTATATGCGCCTCCGTGTCGATCTTGGTTGTTGTCCTGAAAACTCGGGATCTTCCAATTGAAGGCACAAATGAGCGTTTGGTTTCCCTGCTGAAATCCGTTGTTTTGTATTTTCCCATGTTTCGATTAACATCTTTGCTCCCAAATTTCACATTCTTATTTGGTTATACCGTGCTGACGAGGGTAAATGAGCTAGAAACATGCATGTCCGCGGTTACCACTCTGTTTCAGTAGCCTTTTATTTTGCGTGAATTACCCATGAATCTCTTTGTTGTTGTTGCTAACATATCACACGATATTCCTACATCTTCTTTATATATATATATATATATATATATATATATATTCCTTAGCATATTCTAAGGTGTTGATTGAAAAATTTGACTCCAATTCTATTACTTTATATAACTTTATAAAAATACCCAGTATATAAAAACCAAAAACTGCAGGAACACATAGAGAACATTGAAGGAGCTGAAGCCGACATTATCAAAACAATGGATAGAGAAGAGTTATATAGTAAACGTTATCGAGGAACTAAAAAAATGGAAAAGCACCCGAGTTGCTAATTTACAACAAAGTATGGGAAGAAGAAACCTTGCCAACGGATTGAGAGAAAGCACTAATATTACCCATCTTCAAAAAAGGAGATCACAAGAACTACCGAGATATCACATTACTAAGTAAAGCCATGGAAAATACTACAATAGATCATAGAAAAGAGAATCGAAGGGTTTTATCCCCAGAATCAGAACGAGCGTAATTTCCATCACTGGAAAGTACAACGTCGAGAATAAAATGTCATATCTAAAATCGGACATAGAGAATAAGATGGCGACGATGGATGAGAAAATCAAGAATAAGATAACCACGATAGACGAGAAAATCAAGGAGTTTGAGGCAAAGATTGCCGATTCAAGAACACGAGGCACGCCAGAGGAAGAAAAGAAGACCGAGCAAACAAAACTTTGCAAGCCAGAAACACACCCTAAGTTAGAAGACATTGGCAGTTTTACTCGAGTCAAGGCCCCAAAGTATCCTTTTTAGGATTCTTAATTTTTATGTTCATGGAATGAAACATTTCCTCATGAAGTTTTCGATTTACCAACTTTTCAGGGTATTTGGCCTTACACGCTTCATAAAGTCCAGGCAATGTATAGTGTGATGGCAAGTATCTTTTGGACGTCCTTCGTCGGGTATAGTGACTTTCGTAGGAAGGAACAGAAAGAATATGCTGTTTAACAGCTTCTTTATGTTCTTGGGGCACTTTCTTCCTATTATCATGAAGTCCTCGTGAATCTAATGCCACTATACCTGAAATATTGTTCTTCTTTCTAGAAATGATGGTTTCAATAAACTTATTGCTTTTGTCATAGGTATTTCTGAAACATTATTTGCATGTTTGGCTCATAACACTGTCAATTCGAAAGTAATATACTAGTGTTCCCGATCTAGTGCATTGACTATTTTCAACCCGAATACGAGTAGTTTTTTCTTCTTTCAGTTCGATCAAATCACCTATGTATTGAGCTCTTCTGGTGTAATCTCATATCTCCCAAAATCCTCTGAATAAATTTTCTCTTACCTCATCATTATACTTATTCTTACAGTTATTTCTACAGAGTCTTAGTTCTTTAATTTTTTTCTCGCGCACAATTTTATTCTTCTTTGCAAGGTATTCTTTTCCCGAATTTCGCTTTTCTATTTTCTCGCATTTGTTTCCATCGTTGAATTTGATCCTGTAGGATTTTCACTCTCAGAAAAAGGCTGCTGTTCATCATCATTAATATCGGGTGCATAGTTTCGGTCATTCAGACTGTCATCTGAATCCCATAGGTCTCGCAGTTCTCCTTGATAATCTTCGGATAAAGTTATAGGTTTGCTGTTGTCATCTGAAAAATATGGTATAAGTAAGACATGATGTTTGAAACACTAAAAATTTTTAAGATACGAGGCAACGCTTTTTTTGATCTAGACTCGGTGAGTCCGCTCCAGATTATTATTTTATTGAAACATTCAGGCCTTAAACAAATTTAACTAGATACATCTAAATTTAACAATACGTATTGAATAGTAATCGATTCGAAGGTTTAATCAATAACATTTAGAACTGTGATTAATTATTTGATCTTTGCCAAGTCAAGTGACTGTTCGAAGTTGTTTGAACATTTTTGAAAAATTTATAAACTTTCGGAATTAGATATTAGTTGTTCTAGTTTGTAGGTTGTTTAATTTTAATCTGTAGGTGGGAGGATACGATTTTGTTATTTGTCATAAAATAGGAAAACTAAGATTTGAATTTGTTGATTTGGTAATTGTATAGATATAAACGTTAAATTTTTACTTACATTGGAAATCATTTAAATTATTTGGAAACGTTGATAGATATTAAATATATTTAACTAAATAGAAATTTTATTTTGACTGTTACAATTTGTGGATTATTGGTGACAGACAAGTCATTCATACATCGTAAATGTCAGAAAGTAATTTAATAGTGTTCATAATCTTGAATATACACCCACAAGAGGCTACTGAGTAGATAATACGGAACAAAATTAATAATTTTGGACAATACTTTGAAATTAATTAAACATAAAAAAAATTATATTTGATAGCGAATTGAACCCACCCTGAGAAGAGAGTAATAAGAATAATTCTAAATTAAATTCATCTTTCAATATTATAAAAAAATTTGATAGCCGGAAATTATTTTATAATTAGTGTCAGTGTCAATTTGATCAATATCAAATACACAAGGTTAAACCGCGTGTACAATATTGCCGCTACCAACGTGGGGCACGAATAGGAAAAAGGCACGAATAATAAAAAGATTTATAAATTTTTGGGAAACGTTAGTAATATTTAAAATAAAAATAAAATGGAGAGAAGAATGAGATTAAGAAATGGAACGCAAGTAGGAATAAAAAGTGGAACTGATGAAGAAAGGGAAGAAATGAGTCATGGAAGAGGATATTTTCAGGTACAATATTTAGAACAGGGAGGACAAAGATCAGAAGGAGATTTAACAGGAGAAGAAAATGAAGAACAACAAGAGGATATTGTAACATGTACCGATCCGAGCGGATATAAAATAGACATCAAATAAGTTCTAGTAACACTGCTTTTATTCATTGAGGTGACAGTAATGCATCAAAAAATTGACAAGCTGTCAAAAACTAATTGGACCATTGGACTAGAGAACTATAACTATGTACACAAGTGGTGGTACAAGCAAGAATTCAGAAGATATGAGGTATTAACTTACAGGCACAAGTATCTATATAATACGTTTTTCCGATTTTTTTATTACCCGACCAGATCTAGTTTTAGCACCGTGATCTAAAACTTTTGAACTGGATAATGAAGATTTTGGTGAAGCTTCCGGTGAAGGGCTTTTATGTTTAAGCAACACGGCAGGCTGAGCTGAAGGTTCAATATGACTACAGTCTAAGTCATGCTCTTTAGTTTTAGGAACATAATAATTTAATGATTCTTTAAGGTCAATTCGATTGCACCTGACCAGATTGCCAAAAGAATATTTTACGATGTAAGATCTAGGAGAGAAACAATTTGTGCAGACTCCCACATATTCTTTACATAGTCAAAAATTGTTACATTGGCTTTAGGGTCCAAAGGTTTTAGATCTTTTCTATTCTTATCATAGTGAGACTTGTAAATATTCTGTCTATGTAACAATTTCTCAGAAACATCTTCACAGAGTTTGGGTTGCAACAAACTGTAATTTATCGGTACTTTCGTCTTACAAATCCTATTCATTAATAACTGTGCAGGTGAGTGACCAATATACTTTAGCGGTGAATTTATATATTGCAATAAAGCGGTAAGTATGTCAGAATTTTCTTTCAAACATTTTTTTAGAATTTTCTTACCTATATATACTCCTTTTTCTGCCAGTCCATTAGATTGTGCGTAATCAGGGCTAAGCAGACTAATTTCAAAATTCCAGTTCTTTGCAAACGTCTTAAATTCTAGGCTATTAAATTGTACATTGTCAGCAGTTACTTTATCAGGTGATCCGTGTATAGAGAAAACAGATTTTGAAGTCAAAATAACTGATTTTGCAGATTTGTCTTCGATTTGATGCATTTCCAGCCAATTAGAGTAGGAGTTAAATACAATAAGGAAACTTTTATTAGCATATGAAAAATATCTAGCCCCACTCTTTCCCACGGACGCTTAGGTAATTTGTAAGGTAATAGCGACTCTATCTGGCCTGGCCAAAAAAATATTTGTCTCGCACGATTCTTGCATTTTTCAATGCCAACATGACCCTCGTGCAATAACTTAAGCATATCACTTTTTACAGAAGATGGAACAACAATTTTCTCACCAAAAAACAACAATTTATCAACATAGCTTAGGTTATCTTTGATTTTATAGTAATGCCTTACAGAATCAGGAACTTCATTCTTATTATTGGGCCAGCCTTTTTTATGAAAGTTAATGACTAGTTTAAGAGCCTCATGTTTCAAGATTTCTTGCCCGAACTTTTCTTTTCCCTCTTCAGACATAGCCAAATTCTTTGACGCAAAGGGTACTGTAAAATTAAATTCTTGATCAGACTTTAACCCAGTTTCGGCAAGACGGCTCTCGAAAGAGTATCAGCCACATAGAGAAAATTTCCAGGCTTATAATTCACTGTAATGTTACAAATTAGTAAACGGAGTCTCATCCGTTGCAAGCGACATGAAATATAAGCTAGATCTTTGTTCATGATTGTTTCCAATGGTTTGTGATCTTAGTTAATTTTTATATCAAAGCCATAAATAAAATAATGAAACTTTTGTGTGGCAAACACAATTGCTAGCATCTCTTTCTCTATTTGTGCATACTTTTGCTCACAGGGAGTTAAGCTCCTAGACGCAAAAGCTATCGGGTGACCTTCTTGAGACAGACACGCACTTAGACCATCCTTAGATGCATCGGTGTCTATTTCTATAGTTTTTGATGAATCAAAAAATGACAGAATTGGAGCATTAGTTAACATGTCTTTTAGCTTTGTTAGAGATTCATCGTGCGATTCAGTCCAATTCCAATCAACATCATTTCTGGTCAAGTTTCTCAATGGGGCTGTTATTTTTGACACATTAGGTAAAAATTTGCCTAAATATTTAGCCATACCTAATATTCTTAGTAACCCAGTTTTGTCTTTTGGTTTTGACATTTCTAGAATTGGTTTGAGATAATTTTTATTCAGTTTGACTCCTTCCTTTCAGTAAATTTGACCCATAAACTTAACACATTTAGATTTAAATTTAATTTTATCTTTGTTGAATATAATGTTATATTTTTGTGCTCTTTCCAAAACCAACCGTAAATTATTATCATGTTCAGTTTCATTATTGCCTGTTATAATTAGGTCATCGAAATACAGGCCTATGCCTTCAATATCACCGAATATTTCATAGTTTTATTTTTGAAAGACCTCAGGAACTGAAGAAATTCCGAAAGGTAAACGACAAAACGCATACCTTCCAAAAGGCGTTCCAAAGACACCATGAGAGAGAGAAGTTCGAGGGTGACTTCTGTTGAGTGGAGTATTTTTGGGTGAAGTTGAACTTTTCTCGTGGTGCCCTGGTGTAGGATTAGTTTCCTCTTCAGGGCTGAAAGAGAAAGACACCATATTCTTGACACTGTTCATCAATACGAATTTGAAAGTAACCGTCTTTCATGTCCAAGACTGTGAAATATTCTTTATTGTTAAGTTTAACAGCTATTTCTTCTGATGTAGGTATTAAAAATCATTCTCGTTTTATTGCCAAATTCAAGTATTTTGGATTAAGGCACAAGCGTAAACCTTTTTTTTCTTTTCAACTATCACTAAAGGGTTCAACCATTCAGTCGGTTTATCAATTTTTCTTATGATTCCTTGTTTTTCAAGGTCATCAAGCTTAAGTTTTAGACGCTCATGCAGAGCAATTGGAATCCGTCTGAGTGGTTGAACTACAGGAATGGCACCCTCTTTCAATGCTCTATGATGCTCTCTAGGAAAAGAACCAAGGCCCCCAAAAACGACAGGATATCTTTTAACAACGTTATCAAGTGACGTAAACTGACAAGACTCTGAAAATATTGCGTCTACTCTTCTAACCAAGTTTAGATCAACGCAATCAACTCAACTCAGTAATGGCAATTCATCATTATCACAAACTGTAAAAAATATGTTTTTAACAATGTTGTTAACTTGTCATTTTAAGGTCATTTCTCCTAATGGAGTGAATACATAATCAGAATTCCCATAAGGAGCTAGTTTGACTTTAGTTTTTTGCATTTTGTCAAGTAACTCTAGTTTTCTAGCAATATTCAACGTTAAAATGCTTACTTTACATCCAGTATCTAACTTGAATGTTACTTTATGTCCTTCAACATCAATTGCCTGCAACCATGACATTGCCCTCTTCGCATTATTGACAGTATCAACTTTTCTTATTGACTGGACATACAACTCATCGGAACTGCTCTCACAATCACTGTTTTCTGATTCACTATCACTGTAATTTTCTGTTTGCACATTATGCACTTTTTTCTTACCCGATCTTCTATCACCTTTCTTTCTCTCCCATTTCTTCTCCTTCTGGTTAGTATTTTGTACTTTTTTGCACACACTAGCAAAATGATTGCGACTCTGGCACTTGGCACATGTTTTATTCCAAGCGGGGCACACATTTTTCTCTCGGTGTACATAACCACAAAACTCACATTTCCCTTCTTTTTTTTTTTGAAAACTGCTTAGATTTTACAGAACTCACGCTGGCTTCATTCTGCAGATGTCTATTGCTGGCGACAACTTTAAATCGGATTTTCTTAACAATTCTTCTCTCGTGCTTTGGTTAAAGATGCCCATCACTATCCTATCTCTTATGAACAATTGTTAATAAATTAACTTTCTTATTATTAAAAAAGTTTCCATGCAAATGCATGTTTTTTATCCAGGAAAATTCCCGTTAGTTGTCAATTGAGTTACGACCAATTTTCTCACTAATTTAGTGGAAATTCTCCCAAAGGAAACCAACCTACATACATACAAAAATACTTAGATATCGTAAGTAACTAGTGCACGTGTATTCCCGATTGGGTTCATTTAGAGTGAATTCGCATTCATAAAATTACGTTTTTCTTTATTCGAATAAAAAGAGAACTTGTTGCAATTATTCTCAATCTCGCACAAATTAGAGACACTCGTGTACGCTGTAGGCGGGTATTTCAATAAAATTACTCAATCTAGTGCCGCACATGCTCCATTAATTACGATGTAATATAAAACTTGTATTAAGAAAATTAATTCCAGAATAGAAGATTTTTAGTCAAAAGTATTTTTCTTTTAAATTGTATATACAGTTGATTTTTCATAATCCATTGCTGTAGACGACATTTCAACTATACTTTTAACATACGATATAGGAGGATTATGTTGCTTAAAATAATTCTAGACATACAGTATAACACTCTTTTTCCACTACTCGCTGTGAAGTTGACAATTATTTTGTCTGTTGGCCAACTGAGAAGTAGAATTTCTCTATTAGTGGTTAATAATTTTTTCTATTGTTAACCTAGGTCCATAATGGACAAATTCAATTTTTTTGAGAATTCAGGGATAATAGCTTAACAAAAAATAGTGCAACATAATTTTGTATGCCCAGGAGATTGTCTTTAACATATTTACTGCTTGAAATTACCTAACAGATAAAATTATTTCAATAAAACTGTCATTAGTTTAAAATTCGCGCTGAACCAAAAATTTCTGATGACAAGGAGTGCGTTCATAATATATGGGTGGGGGAGGATCGAAAACAGTGTCAGTGTCAGTCAGACGACGATGTAAACGCCTAGGGAGAAATCAGTTTGAACGATTTGAAGATCGACACTATCAAAATTTGACATTGAAATGTGTTGTTTATTTTCCGTTAATTGAAGAAAAACGTGGATAGAGGAATGTTTTGACCTTCAAAATTATCACCAGTGGAATTTGAAAATCTTCTGTTGGTAGAAACTAGTAGCTTACCTTGACCCACAGAATATCGATTAACATTGTACATATTATACGAATTGCGCATATCAGGGTAATAGTTTCCCCGATAGCAAGCGGGGAACTAGGAGTGTACTCTCGTCGATTCTCCTGGTTCGTTTGTGAACGCTGAGGTTAAGAGTGTGAAGTACATAGACAAATAATATATTTCTCTCTCTATGGTGAAGTATATGTTAAATGTTTTATGAACACTCACTTTTTACCCAAGTGTTGTGAACACACTACCGCTGTAATTGTTCAAAGTTCAAAGTAAAACATAAACCACGTTTTGTGAAATTTTTGGATATGATCGTATAATTGGTTACGTTAATTCGTTACACTTAATATTGGTGATTATGAACTATAGGAATAATGGTATTCTATTGCTGTGTGATTAAATTATACATGATTTTTATAAGACATTTTTTTATTTTTTATTTTTGTCTTAAATTTGGCTAGTAGTGGAAAAAAACGTATATACACGACGGCGGTGAAGACATTTATAAACCTCGCACCTTATTATGCTCGGGGCAAAGCCCCTCGCGTAATAATTTTGGTGCTCGGTCGATAATAATAGTCTTCACCAACTTGGTGTATAATATACTATTTCGTTATGTGAGAAAAATTTTGACTGGTCATTAATCACAAATTAATTCCATATTCGATAAAATCAGTCATTAGTCTAGTTGACAAATGCCATTTCGTAATAAACCTAGTCTGGACCATCGAAAATTATGATTTTGGTCTCATTCGATTCGAAATGGCATCTAGAACAAACGATCAACTGGACAATGGGGGCTGGCAAAAATTTCAAACGTTATATGCAATTACCTAATAAAACAAAGAATGGTTCGGTTTTTTGAAAATATTTCGAAAATTATTTGAGATAATTAAAATTTCAAAAAAGATTCTGATACAGCATAAAACTTCCTAAAGAAACGTTCTACCTTCCGGACTTGTAGCGACAATATTTATAATTCTAATTTGGAGTTGAAAACTGGGTTAAAAACGGGTAGCGGCGCGGCGGTAGCGGGCGCCTCAACCGAATCAGAAGCTTCTGTATCTGTATCTGTAAAGGTTGGAAGGGTAGGTAGACCCCACAGCACTTAGGCCACAATTGGCCCATTGTTCATCCTTCTGAGGTTCAAAACTTCATTCTAGCAGTGGCAGTGACCAGTCAGAATTCCCGTGGCTGTTCGTAGGTTCCGCCTGTTCATAGTCACGTATTTTTTGGCTACTTTGCTGTCCGGATATCGTAGCAGTTCCTTGGCAAGTTTGCAGCCTTCTGCGTCGTCCCATCTACCCTTAAACTTATTAAGGGAGTGTTCCTTTAATAGGTCGACCGTCGCTGACGCCGATAGACCAATGAAAGTGCCAGGTCCCAAAAGTTTTTGGGAGGCTGCCTTCCTGGCTAGCGAGTCTGCAATACGGTTTCCTTTCGATTTCTCATGGCCCTTAATCCAGCCTAAAGTGACCGTGTTGTTGTTACAGGCCTCGATTGAGACCATGTGGCATTCTAGTACTAGGCCTGATGTAATACATGGTCTGTTCAGGGCTAGTAGTGTTTGTCTACTGTCCGTAAGGATGTATATGTTATTACCTGTGGCTTTACTTTTGGTAATCTCTTTTGCAGCGATGCAGATAGAAGTGAGCTCTGTTTGAGCAACACTTGCATTGCAGCCCATTGCCCATTTTATGTTTAGATTCAGGGGTCTGGAGAAAATTCCACATCCTGACCCCACATTAGATTTAGACCCATCTGTGAAGATGCGGATTGCGTCTTCTTCCGTTGGGTCTTGTTAGTTGTTTTTAAAGATTACCTTGTAGGGCCTGTGGAAGGCATATCGCGGTGGAATCGAGTCCGTATTGGCCTGCAGCAGTGGGACCTCCCTGAGGGTCTCATGCCACAAGTTACGTCTCAGTTTACCGGATCCTACATCAGGTTGTATACCGGTAGAGCGTAGACGTGTCATGGTTATCAAAACAACCTCCTTGATGTATATGTCAAGGGGAGTGAGACCGAGGAGAACCTCCATAGCTCTTTTTGGTGTGGTTCTCATGCCTCCTGTAGTGTTGAGGCATGCTGTTCTTTGGATTTGATCCAGTTTACGGACGACTGTCAGCTGGTTTGCTTTAGCTCCCCAGGCAATCGCGCCGTACGTTAGCATAGGTCTGATGATAGCAGTGTAGATCCAGGCAGCAACTCTAGGTGACATTCCCCAGGTGCGGCCGATGGTTCTACGACACAGCTTATAACAAATATATGCTTTTTCAACTTTGTTTTCTGAGAGTTCCACGTTAACTTACTGTCAAAGGTGACCCCTTAATATTTCACCTCTGAAGAGAAATTAAGTTTGGTATCTAGGAGTTTTAGGGCTTGATGTTTTGCAAGCTTCCTTTTTTTCGTGAAAAGAACCATCTCCGTCTTTTTTGGATTTATTTACAGCGAATGGTCCCTGCACCATTGTTCTATGATATTGAGGGCCTCTTGCATTAAAGAGCAGAGTGTCTCCTCGAATCTTCCTGTTAGCAGTATCACTAGGTCATCTGCGTATGCTATTGTGTAGAAGTTGCTTTCGTTGAGGTGGCTGACCAAGGAGTCTAAGACCATGTTCCACAGTAGTGGCGAGAGCACCCCTCCCTATGGACAACCTTTTATAACCAAGCCTCTGATGGTTACATCATCCACACTGATTTTTATCGCTCTTTTTGAGAGCATGTTATATATCCAGCCATTTATGGTTTGGGGGATATTTTTGTTGGAAAGTGCATTTGTTATGTTAGGAAAAGTGGTACTGTCAAATGCTCCTTCTATGTCTGTAACGACCCGTCTGAAAAGTGAGGTTTTGAATCAGAAAGTGACAAGATATCACTTCTTATTTTGTTAAAACTCAACAGTTATACTTATTGACAGTACAGGAGGACTTTATAGAATAGTAATTATCGTGCCTAGTTATATGTTATATGTTTATAATGAAACACTCACCTTTAATACAATACATACACTAAACTTCTTTGTGTTTTGACTTATGAAATTTATCAGTTTATTCGGTGTCAGTGAGCGACAGCGAGAAGTTAAGTTGTTTCTGGCGAGATAGCTATTGTTGAGAAATTTTAGATGTTTCTTGCTTATGACGTCATCGTTGATCGGTACACATATCGCTCTCTTCACAATATGGAATTATAAGGGAATTTAGGGGATATAATTTATATTTATTTTGGATTTGACTTTTATGGACTACACGGATTTGACGATTTTACGGTTCATTCGATTGATTAGTTCGAATTTACCAAAGTGATACCGGGGGTCGTACCAAAAATAGACTGCCAAGTTGGTAGTGCTGGGGACAGTTCCTTGGTAACTTGACTTCCGGATGGGATTTTTCCTTGGGTTGAACACGACAAGTTAGACGTGGTCATAGGTACAGGCAGAAAAATTGGCGATCCAGAGGATATCTTGGACATCCCGAGTAGGGGATTAAATTTTCTGTGCTGTGAAGCTCTGGGTTGTGGTAGCAGATGTTAGTGAGCCGATATTTAGAGGCCGATGGTATTTGGTAGGATTTGATTTCCTTTTTTTTACTCCCAGCAGCATCCTACATTGGAGGGATTAAATATAAGACACGCGTCTACACGTTTTATCCCATTGGAGGATATTAATTTCCTTTTACGATTCCTTGATGTTAACCCTTCGGAAAGAAGGTATGTACATTTCTGTAAATACATTTGTTTTAAAAAAAAATACTATCCGGACTAGAGAGTTCTAGTCACGAGGTTACAAAATGATGTAGTACTTACTACTACTCTAGGTTTAATTTCTGTTATTTGATTTAAATCGACGATTTAATGTAGTTTTGGAGAACTTTCAATCTTATTGCTTAAATTTAAGTTGTTAGTTACACAGATACTTGTAAAAGAATCATGTAAATACATTGCTGAAGTCTACTCCAATAAAAAAAATGGATTTTAATTTTATTTTAATGTAAATAGTAATTGGGGAATTTATGTATTGTTGGGTTTTGGTTGTGGGCAAGTAAGCCTGAGAAAAATGAGGTTGCCGTATGGGATGGATGCTCAAGATCGTGGGTTATACCTTCACCAGTTCGGGGAATCATGATGTCATCTGAGATGAACTCTTAGTAGTTATAATAATTTTTTTTTTAAAACAACTTACCGACTTTATGAATTTATACAGGTATTTATGTATTATTATTTAATTTTGCCAGTGCGATTGTAAAGGGTAGAAATCATTCTTATATAATTTTCGTTTCCTAAGCGCCTCGCTTACCTTGGTACCACAGTCACCGACATTGTGCGTACAGTCACACTTTACATATATTTATTTTTAATTTCTAGCCTAACATTGAACCATTTCACTTCTTTATGTTAATTTTTTTGGGGGGGAATGTAACGGATATTAATTTAAAAGTTTTACATAATGCGAACCTAGTAATAATCTGTCAAATACTTTAGTCTAACATTGTTATGTTGAATCGTGAGTTATACTGTTTGAACATAGTTGTTTTCGAAATAAACTTGGTAAGTTTGAAGGTTGGTCTTGTTATTGTTTTTCTCTTGCTGGGTTAGGGGGAAATTGGAAGCAGATTTAGGCCAGGCGTAGAAACCTAGCTGGCGCCCTAGACCATCTTTTGTGGAATTCCGGGAAGAGTTTGTTTTACCCACCACCGTCTCCATATGAGTTTAGCCGAAGGCTGTAAAGGTTGAAGACCCGGGACAACCGAAGAACCTATCATTTCCAGTTTTGAAGTAGGAGTGGAGAACGCGAATCTATAGGTTACATGTCTATGAATACACCCAGGGTGGACTTATTTTCCAACGATCTCTCGATGCGGCCCGCTACGAGATGAAGAGCCGAATCGGTGGAATTCCCTGGAGTGTATGAATGTTGATTTGGATGCAGTGGATTTCGTGTTATCACCACATCTCTTATGTATCGTTCGCACAGCCTCTCCAAAGTCTTCAATGAAAACGATGTGAGGCTAATGGGTCGATATGCTTTTGGGATGGAATGGTCCATTCTTCCTGGTTTTGGTATGAACACGACTTTGACTTCTCTCCAACCTTTTGGAATATACCTCAGTGCCAGTGAGGATCTGAGGATTCCTACCAGGTGCGGCATTAGGTCATCCAGGCCCCACTGAAGTAGAGCTGGATAAATGCCGTCTGTTCCCGGGGATTTAAAGGGGGAGAAGCCTGAGACGGCCCACCTCAGTTTGTCCGAGTCGACGATCTGACGTGATATACGTCAGTCGTCGTCCGTCGGGTGATGATTCTCCTCATCCTCCCAGGCTACCGAATTTGTGATTTTGGAGTCCGGGAAGTGAGTTGACATCAATAAGGCTTTCCTTCAGGTTGGCAGTTTTTGTGCCATCCTCTCTGGTTAGTATACCGATATGATGGTGGGGATCTTTTGAGAGAGCTTTTTGGAGTCCAGCTGCTTGGGGAAAATCCTCGATTTCCTCGCAATAGATTCTCCATGCTTCTCTTTGTTTTTGTCTAATGACTTTTTTATACTCCTTGAGGTGAGACTTGTATAAGTTCCAATCCTCATTGAGTCTGGTTCTTTTAGCCTTATTAAAGGATTTCCTCGCCGTCCCCCTGAGCTGGTCAATCTCATGGCACCACCACGGAGTGGGAGATCCATCAAGATCGACCCGCCTGAGTGGGCAAGACATCTTATAGGCATTAATTATGGAGTTTTGGATAGTTTTAGAATAACTTTCCAAATCTCCTTTATTGTTGGGCAGCTCTTCCTCGACTCCTCGCAGATCCCCTTTCAAACAGTGGACATATTTTGTCCTATCCGTTTTCCTGGGGTCCCGAGTCATTGTAGAGGTTGTGAGCGCTAGTTTTATTCCGAATTTTATCCAGCGGTGGTCCGACATTGAAATATCGTCGGATACATGCCAGCCGGAAATTATATTCGAAGTGTTTATGGTAGATAGGGTAATATCTATTCGCGTTTGACTACGAGAGTTAATAAAAGTTGATTCAGTACCTCTATTCAGAATACAGAGATTCTTGTTAGTTATATAATCATAAAAAGACTTACTTCTAGTGTTAATATCTTTCCTGCCCCAGCTTACATGGTGAGAGTTTGAATCGCAGCCTATTACCAATTCAAGCTTTTGGGTGAGACAGTGTTCCACAAGGTCCTCCAGCTCCTTGGTTGGTGGTGGTTCAGCTGCGTTTGAGGGGAAGTATGCGGATGCCAGTATTAACACTTTCTTTTGACCTTTCTGTGCATATTCAACCTTCACTACCGTTAGGTCGGAGGACGAAAAATGCGTCAGTGGGTAGGTCTTAAAATACCTAGGGACATATATGGTTGTCCTAGGTTGCTGATTGCTTGGGAAGCTGAAAATAAACCTTTTGGATTATTTAGACCCATGATTTTAGTTTGCCTTATCCAGGGTTCTTAGATAAGTGCTATTGTATCCTGCATCTCATCCAAGTGGCGGCATAAAGTTGCCGAAGCCACTTTTTTGTGTTGAAGGTTACACTGAATAAATCTTACCTTTCCATTGTCCATCTCTGCTTGATGGTGGTGAGAGGGTTTATGGTTACTTTTTAGGCCATCTCCACTTCCTCATTTGGAGGTGGGTTGACGCCGCCTGTGTCTTGGCTTAGAGCTGTTAGTTCCTCCAGGAGACTGTCGGACGCCATCTTGGAAGATGGCTCGACAGTCTCCGCAGTAGCAACAGCTCCTTGGGGTTCCTCGGATGGGAGAGGGGGATCCGTACTCGATCTCCTCCGTTCCGGGTCAGATTTTTTGGTTTTTACAATCAATTAGGTGAACGCGTAGCTCATCCTCATTGATCGTTTTTTTAGGACTGCCATTTCCTTGTGTAATAAATGCAAATATCAAAAAATAAATTTAGTGTAGAAAGTTTTAGACCACACGGTAAAACATATTTTATTTTAAATCATAATAAAAAACTGGAATGCGACCCACATTTTGTTTAAAAAATTTAGACGAAGTCAAAACAGACGAAAGAAAAATAAAACATCTTACTGGGTCACAGTAAACCAATTTGTTTTGAATACGATTTTCAACAAACAAAAATTAGCACACGTTCGAACAACAAAAAAGAAAGAAATTGTTTTGCAATTCGACAAAAAAACCCCAAGTAGGGAAAACACAAAAACGGTGGAGGAGAGAAAACAAAGGGAGTGCCGGTCGAACTCGCGAAGAGAAAGGGGTCCCTTCCTTCGCGACGGTAGCGGTAGTAGTTTTTTAGTGTTAGCGTTATCAGAGGCAAAAGATCTCGCCGTTGTGTCAGGGTGAAATAGGGATACTGAGATATCCTTGTCAGTGAACACTGTCCCCCGTTTCGAGACACAAAACGGTAGAATTACCCTCTACGCAAAAATTGTAATCTACCTAGCCCGATATCGGCGAAGTGGCACTACTCGTGGCGGTAAGAAGCTAGCGAATTCCAGCAGCACCCCGGCCATACAAAAGAAGTTTCCAAAGCCGTAAGTTTTTGAACAGAATTTAGATTGGGAGTTTTTTTTTATTGGAGAGATTTGTCAGTTATTATTTGCATCGAAATTCTGAAACTTGGGAGTATAAATTCGTTTGCCAATACACGAAATAGCGAAGGCGAATATTTGTATCTGAATTTTCTATTTTTCTAAAGGGTTTGGACACATCTGGGCAGACTCAGTTAAATAATTTTTTTTGTGTAATATATATATATATATATATATATATATATATATATATATATATAGTTTATTTACCGTGTGGGCTGATACTAATTAAATTTGCCAAAGAGTCTCCAACTTGTCAAAAAAATTTTTTTTTCCTTTTCATCTGGGGGAGTTATCATTTTGTTTAGGCCGCATATTTCTATTCCACCTCGTAGGTAGGTAGGAGACAGTAAGTTTCAAGAGAGTTAAAAATTATGTACACGGCAACACAAAAACCGGAGTGGGTTTTATAGATAATTCTTTTTGTAGCCTGCAGCGAACTTGTGCTGTTAAGTAGTCAATTTGGTAAATTTACATAATCCTTTTTGTTCCGATTTGATTTTAAAGTTTTAATTATTAATGGAATGCGTAAACATATGTAGGTGATTTCATTACTGAGGGGGATTGCGAAAGTCGTGACGCTGGCCGATAAATATTTTATTAGTCACTGACACATCAAATTTTGTTTTGTCGAGAATAACTGTCGTCTGCGGTTGTAACACTAGGTCAAGGACAGCCCAAGCCCGTGAATTAGAAATAAATCGTTTGATGAGAAGGTAAATACACAATAATATTTTATCGTCTGGGCACACGTTTCCAAAGGAAAAAGGGTATAGGTAGGATTTTAAATTGTATCTAAGACCTTTAATTATTTGAGGGTATCTCGGGATTTTTCTTTTCATATTAGGATTTATGTATGTATGTGTATTTTCACAGGTGTTTTGTTGAATATATTTTTTTATATACAACGTTGTAGTTCCACCTTATTTAATTTCATCACCCGTATCCCGTAAGTCAGTCCTTACCCCTCTGGAGAGTGTGGTACCCTCGGAAAGGAGACGAAATACCGAGACCAACCCTGTCCTGGCAAAGGGAGACCAACCCGCTTTAAGACCAGGCGAACCTAGCTCAGGAAACGGGCCGGAGTAGCCTTTGTCCGCTCAGCTGCGCATTTTGGGTTACAGATTTTGGTGACAGCCGACATTATATAGGGGAGTAGAAAGCAGATATTACACTCAAAGAGGTTAGAGATATTACACTGGTGACAGCGTTATTACATTTACATGTTAAAATAAATAAGGGTCTAGATTTTATCAGGGTCGACTTTATTACATCTGGTGACAGCGGTGGGATACCATCCCCTATTGGAACAACCTCACCCAGGGAAGGTGACAGCGGTTGTCCAAAACCATTTCTCTCCGAGAGGTATATCCGGTGGTCTGGAACCACACCCCACGAGCGGTGACAAGCGGTTCAGCTACCCTACCTAGGAGGGAGAAAATATGATGGTCGCAACCAGGATCTAGTATAGCGCAACATAGAGCCTACGGGACCATAGCTTCCGCTAGATCAAGACCAGTGTGCGTGGTGAAGAGCCACAACCTACACGAGGTGTCACTGCGAGCGCAGAACACACTGGATCTAGACCAGAGAAGGTCGAGAAAAAATCCATACATCAGATAAAAGGCGAAATACCGATCTGAGGTGAACATGCCAAATGGCGTAAGGTGGAATACTTCGGTCAACTAAGTATTGACAACGGAGTTTTTCTAACCAGTGTCTAGTAATTGCGCAAAACATAGCTTCCACTAGACCAAGATCAGTGTGCGTGATGAAAAATCACACCCTGCCAAACGGGTAGCACAGCTCCTGCAAATCACACTGGATCTAGACCAGTCAAGGTCGAAAAATAATCCTACTCAGCAACCATCGACTGAGTTGATAGCTGCTTCACCATAAGAGTGTAAAAATATGGTCTAGAGTTATTACATCTGGTGACAGCGGTTTTCCGATACAGGGTTGTTCGTTCAAGTCGTCACAGCGGTTTTCCGATACAAGGTTGTTGGTTCAAGTCGTCACAGCGGTTCCCCGATACAGGGTTATTTGATTGAATCTTCTAAGAGGTATTTCGACACAGGTTTGATTTGTTCGGGTTTCACGGCAGTTTTACCGACACAGGGCTAAATCGGTTGATTTTAGGAAGGAACAATACATATACAGGAAGAAAACGATTAGTCGTCAAATAGCGAATCCACAATACAGGGTTGTAAATCAACAGGGACGTCAGATCTTCACACAAGATATTCCTGTCAGGCCAAGATCATATGCCAATCTTGCTACAGCACAAGAGAATACAGGGAACGGTGAAGCTGTACGGTCTGTAACTAGAGGCTGCAATAGGCAGTAAACGGGGCATACAGGAGGGTACAAAGGCTGGAAAAATATCGAGAATTAGCCGATACCGTCCCATCATCATCACAGCCACCCACAGGTACGACAGTCATCAATAAACGGGACACAGGACTTTACAACAGATTAGTGTCAGGTCTAGTACGTCGTCTTATACTTTGATTTTTTTTTGTGTGTTGTCTCTTCATCTCCAGTTCCAGTCATTAAAATAAATCATATTCCCTGAAAGGACGTAAACTACAATTTTACAAAGGGGGAAGTCAACCCATCCTAAAATATCGTAGAAGCCGTAAAGGTAGGAGTAAGATAAGTTTATAAAGTAAAAAAATTTTTTTCCCATTTAATAAAGATAGAAATATATAGCCAAGTTCAGACAGCGTTATGCCGCTCGATTCGCAAAACAGGTTAGGTACAGGCAGTCAAGGAGGCTCAGAAGCAATGGGAGACACAAGCAACGTGCCGCCCACACTAAGGGTAGCACAGGCACAACCATTAGGGGTCATAGCGGCGACTTTAGCCGATTTCACAGGTAGAGATGCGGCTAGATACATAGAGTAACTCGAATTAAGGGCTAAATTAGACGGGTGGACGGAATCAGAAACACTAACATTATTGAAATTTAAACTTGCGGGTGTAGCACATGATTTTTTCAAGGCGGATCCTAGGTTGGACACAGTGTCATATTCGGAATTTCGAGAAAAACTGCTACGGAAATTTGTACCAAAAAAATCGATAGCGGATTGGTGGATGCAACTGGTGCAATGCTACCAAAGACACGATGAGGACGTAGCGTCGGTCTGCACCAGACTAAAATTAATCGGAAACAAGATACTAGAAGAAGATATAAAGGGCGCAAGTAGGGAACAAATTCCAAACATACAAAAAAAACATAATTCGGTATTAATAAATCAATTCAAAGTAGGGTTGAGAAAAGACTTATTAAGGGAGGTAGGTTTTTACATTTTACACAAAGACGACATGACACTAGAAGAAGCAGAAGAAATAGTTAGTTGTCAAGAAACAGCGGTAACTATGACAAGCGGCAGAAACAGTGGCCAGAAAGTCGCATTTATGAGTGAACAACTGAGGTGCACAACGTGCGGAAGGTCAAATCACACTTCGGGGGAATGTAGACAGAACGCGAAATGTTTATTCTGTGGCAGACAAGGGCATTGGATGGCAAATTGCAGGACGAAGGAAGCAGAAGAAACAAAGAGAGATACAAGATGCCAAATTTGCAAAAAACAAGGACACTGGGCACCAGAGTGCAGAGAAAAAGGGAAAAAAGCAACAAATACTTGCTATTACTGTGGGAAACATGGACATTGGGCAAAAGAATGTAGAAAGAAAATGTTCGACGAAGCGAACAAACGGGATAGGACAACCTCAAAGTACGACGGCTACAACGACGGGAAAGGAAATCCATGGAAAACGGAGAAAACGAGGTATCACGGGGAAAACCAGGAAACACAACAAGGAAACTACAGAGAATATAACAAACACAGAAACCAAAGGGAAGAGTATCATAAACAAGAAACACAGAGGAGGTCTCAACAAAATAGTTTTGGGAACTACGAAAGAAACAGACGCCAAATAAACATTGATAGAAGAGGACAGTCTGCAGAAAGAGGACACACAAGTAATAAAGAATGGACGAAACATTTAAACTAGTAAGGACCACAGTTAGTCCCCGGACAAGTGGCCGAGTAAACTTAACAGGGGAAACAGATTTAAATGAACCACAATGGGAAAAAACAAACCAAGAAGCAACGAATAAGGATAAACCGAGAATGGAAAAAAAGGAAAAAAAAGAAACAATGTATCACAATGATGCAACGTCAATAACAAACGAGGATGCCCCATATATAGTAATGTTAAGGGTGAATGGTATAAACAGACCATGTATGATAGATACAGGGGGAGCGTACTCATTAGTAAATAGGTCAATAATTGCGGACTGGGAATTAGACACAAGAATCATAGAGGAACTAACGTTAAAAGGGATAACAGGACACACAATACAGTTGTATGATTCGACGAAATTGGCGATAAACACAAACGGAATGAATCACAACATTTACACAAGAGCCATCGCAGCAGAAGACGAAATAATGGGAGAAATACCAGTACTTTTAGGAAGAGATTTTCTAGAGGAGCAGAAGGCAACCATATCATACAAAGGAGAACCTTCATTAGAAATATGGGAAAGAAGAATACCATTGATAAACGCAAGGCAAGCTGAGAGCATAAGAGATAACGGTAGAAGCACAGAAACAAATGACCAAGTGGCAACAGTAAGGAAAAAACCAGACACTACAGAAATGAATAATTGGCAGAAATGGCTAGGAATAGTGGAAACAATATACAAAAGAAGGGTCACAGGACAGGAAACAATCGAGAAAAATGAAAAGACGAGGGAAAGAGAAAATATATCAAGAGCTAATTAAATAGACAAACGAAGCCAAAACAATTACAGAGACGAAAATAAAGAACGACACAGAGTGGAACAAAAAATCGACACAAAGAAAGAAACAAGTCAGGAAACAAAAATTAACGGAAAAAGACATGGACACATAGAACAAAAAAAGAATAATACAGAAACAGAAACCAGGGAGAAGAACAAAGAAAAAAAAGAAACAATAACTAACAGAAATTTCACAGATGTATACATAGAAGATAGCATAACTATACCAGCACTAACCGAAGTTCACACAATTGGGACATTGAAACATACCATAAAAGGAAAGACGATTGCGTGCGAAACGCAGCACGAAGGACAACAGGCAATAAGACTAGCAAATAGCATAGCAGATAACGGAAAAAAGATTCCAATTAGAATAATAAACACATCAGCTCAAGAAATAAATCTAACAAAAGGAACCAAACTAGGAAAAGCATATGAATGTATAGAGGACACAGTAACACAAACAAAAATACAGGACAAGATCAGGAAGTTTGACATCAAAACAGATGAATGGATCAGAAAAAATTTCGAACTAGGGCATATAGACACAAGGTACAAGGAAGAATTAATTAAATTAATACAAAAGTACCATCACTTATTCACAGACGACGACGAGATTCTAACAAGCACTACAAAAGTAAAACACCACATAACCATAGAAGCAGGAAGCCAACCAATATGCAAAGCTCCATACAGAATACCATATTATCAAAGAGAAGTGCTACAAAAAGAAATAGATAGGCTACTAGAAGCTAAAGTAATCAGGACATCATCCAGTCCATGGTCAGCGCCAGTCGTATTAGTAGTAAAACAAACTCTCGAAGGAGAAGAAAAAGTGAGAATGTGCATAGACTACAGAGGACTAAATGCAGTAACAAAAAAGGAATACTAACCCCTACCAAACATATCGGATCTACTACAAGGTTACAAAGCAGGAGGAGAAACGCTGTTCTCAGTAATTGACGTAGCAGAAGCTTACCACCAAGTAGATATGAACGAAGAAGACATTCCACTAACTGGATTTAGCACATATCAAGGGCACTACGAATACACCAAAATGCCATTTGGATTGGTAAATGCCCCAGCAACCTTCCAAAGATTCATGAACGCAACCTTAAGAGGCTTAACAGGAATAAAATGTATGGTTTACTTGGACGACATAATCATATTTAACTATGCAGGAAAAAAGGACCATTTAGAAAAATTAGAAGAAGTATTCAAGAGATTAACAGAAGCAAACATTAAATTGAAACCAAAGAAATGCAATTTTATGTTAAAGAAAGTGAAATATTTAGGACATATCATCTCACAAGAATGAGTAGCTCCAGATCCACAGAAATTGGAGGCAGTACACAAATACCCCCTACCAAAAAACGTAAAAGGAGTAAGAGGTTTCTTAGGACTAGTAAACTGGTACAGACGTTTCATACCAAACATAACCGAATTAGCAGCACCACTAGTAAATCTAACCAAAAAAGACACACCATTCAAAATAACAGAGGAAGTAATTAGGGCAATAGACCTACTAAAAGAATCGCTAACGTCAGACAAAGTTCTAATCTTCCCAGACTTCTCCAAACCGTTCATCTTATCGACAGATGCATCGAACATAGGTGTTGGAGCAATATTAAGTCAAATAAGGGACGGTAGAGAAAGACCAATAGCATATGTGAGCAGGATACTGAGTAAAGCAGAAACAAATTACTCAACGACCGAAAAATAACTTCTAGGAGTGATTTTTGCCATTAAAACATTCAGATGTTACATTTACGGGACAAAATTCACAATCATCAGAGATCACAGAGCATTAAAATGGGTACTTACACTGAAGGATCCAAATTCAAGACTAACACGATGGGCCTTAACCCTAGCAGAATACAACTTCGAAGTAATCCACAGAGTAGGACGGAAACACGGAAATGCAGACGCACTGAGCAGAATGTTCGACAAAACGTGCATGTCATACGAAGATTACGTACAATACATAACGGAAAACGAAGTACCATCAAAAGACAAAATACTAGAGAAAGAAGGAAAGTTAGTATCCATACAAGAAGAACAATCAATAGTACTATTTACAGCCAAAAATAAGCCAAACCAAGATCCATCGATAAAAGAAATAGAAGCCACATACAATTTACCGGACGTCACACAGAACCGAATAGAAGAAATTAAAGAATGGGACACAATAGACGCAAAATTCTACATAGGGGTAAACAGAGCAGCGGTGAAGGAAGAAACTTCTTATGAAATCATGTGGAGCATAATACAACAGTTAAAGACACTATGCGAGGAAAACAAAGAAGAGAGTATAACCTTCATAGCAAGCAAAGATCAAATTCCAGGACTTTGTTGGGATGAAATTTTTAAAATGATCCAATTTACATTTTACGGTATACCCACCAAAATAATCATTCTACGACCAGACAACAAAGCGGAAACAAGAAAAATCCAGGCGATAGAAATAGAAGAAGATTGGGAGCCAATATGGGACAAAGACATGCTGAAAAAAGCACAAAAACGAGATGAATTCTGCAACAATACCGTACAACAAATGAGCAAGGACGACGAAACAAATAAAAGATACTACATCGACAAAGAAGGTATTTTATATAGACAAGAACAGGAAGAACATAGAGATCAACTAGTAATACCGAGAAGCTACATCACCAAAGTGATAGAAGACTTTCATGACTCACCCATATACTGTCATCAAGGACAACAGAAAACATTATTGGCAATAAAGAGACGTTGTTTTTGGCCAACGATGAGAACAGACATAATAAATTACTGCAAACAATGCGACGCATGCAACAGACGGAAGACGTCATCCCACTTCAAGAAAGCTCCATTACAAAAATTTACAAAAGTCACAGAACCATGGGAAATAACCTCTATGGACATAGTAGGCCCACTACCAACCTCAAGTGACGGAAACAAATACCTACTAACATTTCAAGACCACTTTACCAAATACTGTGAAGCAATTCCGTTACCAGATCAGAAAGCAGATACAGTAGCAAGAGCATTCGTTGAACAAATAATATCAAGGCATGGAACACCCCAGAAACTATTAACAGATAGAGGAACAAATTTCATGTCAGAATTGATGCAGGAAACATGCAAGCTACTAAACATAAAAAGGCTACATACGGCAAGTTATGCGCCAACGACAAACGGTCAAATAGAAAGATTACACAGAGTACTGAAAGATATGTTAGCGCACTACATAGCACCAGACCAAAGAGATTGGGACAAATGGATACCATACGTACGAATGGCTTACAGAGGAAGCGTACACACTTCAACAGGATACAGCCCATATTTTTTATTGCACGGAAGAAACCAATCATTACCATTTGAAAAATTCATCACCCCGAAAAGAATCAAATACGACATCGACAACAACTACTTGTCAGAATTAGAAGCAAGACTAAGTCAAGTATACAAGACAGCACTGAAAAACACAGAGAAAGCAAAAGAAGAAAGGATAGCCAGATATAACAAAAAAACAGCACTAAGAGAATTTGCACCAGGAGATTTAGTATACCTACTCGACATAAGCACGAAAGTAGGAAAATCGAAGAAACTACAAAACCAGTGGACAGGACCTTTTGAAGTAAAAGACAAAGTAGGACCGGTTACATACCAAATAATCTCACAAAAAGGGAAGAAGACACAAATAGTACACATCAACAGATTAAAAACATACCACGGGAAAATAGAGGACCAGGAACATAAGATACTACAAGATATAGATAACTCGGAAAATATAGAAGAGGTAGAGGAAATAAACGAGCAGGAAGAAAATGAAGTAGATCCAAAAAAAGTAGCAGCACTACCATTATGGTCAACGAACGAGAATCTACAACCACCAAAAAACAAACCAACTTCCCAAACCAGACATACAGGGAATAGAACAGAACAAAGACCACAATTTTCACTACGACCCCCACCGGAGATAAGACGATCTGCCAGAATGAGAAACAGGATACAAAGTGCACTCAGTTACACAAAAACATTTAATGCCGAAAGGAGACTAACACGGAATACAGGACAAAGACGGGCGAATAACTATAAAATAAACAAAACCAAAATAAGTACCAGATGGATAGCGATGAGCTTGAAACGACGTAGTTAAAACGTCACAATCAAGCATACCTGTATATATTAGTATTATTATCAACTCAAACACAATTAAGGGTTCAATTCATAGGCTAATTTGAAGTAAGGGAATAGGAATAATTAATTCAGTTACAAATAGCAACATGGTAAGGGATAAAAAGACCATAAATCACTTTAAAAAAAAAGTAAAGAAAAAAAGAAAATACTAGCAATACGATCTATTAAGGGATTTCATACAAGTAAGTTCTTTTTCAATGTAAAAATACAAGGGGACTACAAAAGTAATTAAATATAGAAATAAATAAGTGGGAACAAGATCACGGGTCATAAGTTTAAAGAGTTTTTCTTTTCTTTTTTTCCTCTTCTTTTCAAAGAGTAGAGCTCATTTGGCAGTCCTAAATAAGTGTGAAGCTCGGTCAAATGAGGAAATGTCATATAAACATGACAAAATAGTAAATAACATAGTATTGTAACAAAGAAATGTTTAAAAATGTTTGTAAGAAAGATAAGTTGTATTAACAATTGTAAATGTTAAAAATTTTTAGGATAACAAAACCAAATCAATGGCACGACAAAGTACTATCCTGACCTAGGTGACATTCGTCATGTGCGGGCTACATATAGCAGTTGGGCTAATCGCGTATGAGTGTTCGCACCCCAACACAAATATCACAGTGTTATCGCTAACAGATATTCAAAAGTGTCCGGAACCAGAAAAAACGTACGCGAGTGAAAAAACAGACATACAAGTGATTCAACGAAACGAAATAAAAATGCAAAAAGTATGGTCATGCGTAATAGAAGTAACAAAATTCATGTTCTACTGCGGGATGCACAGCCACACCTCAGTCGTCAGCGAAGGATTATCAACCTACATCCACAAATTGGGAGCAGAAGAATGCAGAAACACCCACAGATACAAAATAATAAAATTGTACCAACAAACAATAGACAACATACTAATGAACGGTACAACAACAGCATCAATCACAATAGGCGGCACACTCGACAATATGGGAACATGTAAAGGTATTTAATATCAAGAAAACGGCAGGAGCTGGAACGACGTAGTGATAATAGCAACAGCGAAAATAACAACCAGAGACTACCTAGCTAGAGTAACGCTAGAAACGAACGAGATCCACTTACAAGGAGAAATAACTTGCAAATTCACGAATGGTTACTGCTTCGACTCAACGGTAGGAGAATCAACATGGTCCAGTTATGAGCCAACAACATGCGAAGACCATCTAAGTCAGTTATACGAAGGCATAGGCAACAAAATCACAAACACAAAAACACGAGAAGAACTAATAGTAATTGAAGAAAAAGACAAAGTATTCGCACTAACATTACAGAAAAGAAACATACTATGTGGAATAGATGTGGAATAGGAGTATGGCAAACAGAACACCCACGAATTGTCATAATACTTCAAAACACACAAAAATTACATCCGACAATGCCAATTCTAACACAAAATGTCGATCTGATGAATTATGTAAATAGTAAACTACTCTATATCGAACAAGCATATAAACGGGACGTAAACATGCTTTACACAGATACAATACACCGAAGATGCTTAACGAAACGAGAAATACTCAAAAACAGACTGCTAATGGCACATACACTACCTAATGCAGTCAGCCAACTAATGGAAAATGAACCTGGACACATAGGCAGAGTATTAGGCGAAGCACTTTATATCATAAAATGCATACCAGTAACAGTCGAGATAAAACGAACAAACATATGTTACAACGAACTACCAATAAAGATAAACAACGAAACAAAGTTTATGGCTCCACTAACCAGAATAATACAAAACCACGCAGAAGAGATAGATTGCAATAACATGATACCACCACTTTATTTTATAGATGATCAATGGATAGGTCTAACGCCACATCCCACAATAGCCAACCAGCCAAAAACAATAAAAGTAGAAGAAGAAATGAACCTCCATTTCGACCCCATTCAACCACTAGGAGCGAAGGGTCTGTACACGCAAGAAGAAGTCAACGCAGCACAAAGAGCCCTCACATTTGGGACAGAGAGAAAAGCAGTAGAAAACATAATTACTCGCAGAGTAGCGGGAATTAATGCCAATAGTCAAGGCTACACCGTATCAAACATATTTGATACAAAAGAAATCAGGAACCTCGCAGAAACAACCCTAAAACACACATGGGCATGGTTCACAGAATTAGGTTGAGTCATAAGTGGAATAATTGGAATATACTTCACATTCCAAACCATTAAATACATAGCAGGCACCATACTAAATGGAATTCGTATACACCAAACTTTAGGATGCAGTATAGCACTAATAGGCAGCATATATGACTCCCTAACGGCATGAATAATTCACTCACACCAGACGAGGAAACCAGAGGAAGAAACAATAGAGATGGACGAAATAACACAGCAAGAGACGAGCCACCCAAGGTCGTAGCATTGGACAGACAGAAGTCACCAGATGAACGATCTACTGAGCAGCAGTGTCACGAGTGTGAACGGTCGCGACCTAGGTCAAGGATAAAAAGGGCAATAGCGAAAAATTTTGCCAAATACAGTGCCAATCATAGATAATGAGAAAATGTAACATAAATATGTAAAATGTATAAAACTGTATCGCTAATTTTAAGATTATAGGCCACTATTGTAAGCCGATGGCCACATATAAATTAAGGGTAAATATAGTTATACAGGGATTTTGAAGAAAAGGTATTGGACCAGGGAGGTCGCAATACTTTTACAAAGGGGGAAGTAATGTAATAAATGCAAATATCAAAAAATAAATTTAGTGTAGAAAGTTTTAGACCACACGGTAAAACATATTTTATTTTAAATCATAATAAAAAACTGGAATGCGACCCACATTTTGTTTAAAAAATTTAGACGAAGTCAAAACAGACGAAAGAAAAATAAAACATCTTACTGGGTCACAGTAAACCAATTTGTTTTGAATACGATTTTCAACAAACAAAAATTAGCACACGTTCGAACAACAAAAAAGAAAGAAATTGTTTTGCAATTCGACAAAAAAAAACCCAAGTAGGGAAAACACAAAAACGGTGGAGGAGAGAAAACAAAGGGAGTGCCGGTCGAACTCGCGAAGAGAAAGGGGTCCCTTCCTTCGTGACGGTAGCGGTAGTAGTTTTTTAGTGTTAGCGTTATCAGAGGCAAAAGTTCTCGCCGTTGTGTCAGGGTGAAATAGGGATACTGAGATATCCTTGTCAGTGAACACTGTCCCCCGTTTCGAGACACAAAACGGTAGAATTACCCTCTACGCAAAAATTGTAATCTACCTAGCCCGATATCGGCGAAGTGGCACTACTCGTGGCGGTAAGAAGCTAGCGAATTCCAGCAGCACCCCGGCCATACAAAAGAAGTTTCCAAAGCCGTTTTTGAACAGAATTTAGATTGGGAGTTTTTTTTATTGGAGAGATTTGTCAGTTATTATTTGCATCGAAATTCTGAAACTTGGGAGTATAAATTCGTTTGCCAATACACGAAATAGCGAAGGCGAATATTTGTATCTGAATTTTCTATTTTTCTAAAGGGTTTGGACACATCTGGGCAGACTCAGTTAAATAATTTTTTTTGTGTAATATATATATATATATATATATATATATATATATATATATATATATATATAGTTTATTTACCGTGTGGGCTGATACTAACTAAATTTGCCAAAGAGTCTCCAACTTGTCAAATTAAATTTTTTTTCCCTTTTCATCTGGGGGAGTTATCATTTTGTTTAGGCCGCATATTTCTATTCCACCTCGTAGGTAGGTAGGAGACAGTAAGTTTCAAGAGAGTTAAAAATTATGTACATGGCAACACAAAAACCGGAGTGGGTTTTATAGATAATTCTTTTTGTAGACTGCAGCGAACTTGTGCTGATAAGTAGTCAATTTGGTAAATTTACATAATCCTTTTTGTTCCGATTTGATTTTTAAGTTTTAATTATTAATGGAATGCGTAAACATATGTAGGTGATTTCATTACTGAGGGGAATTGCGAAAGTCGTGACGCTGGCCGATAAATATTTTATTAGTCACTGACACATCAAATTTTGTTTTGTCGAGAATAACTGTCGTCTGCGGTTGTAACACTAGGTCAAGGACAGCCCAAGCCCGTGAATTAGAAATAAATCGTTTGATGAGAAGGTAAACACACAATAATATTATATTTATCGTCTGGGCACACGTTTCCAAAGGAAAAAGGGTATAGGTAGGATTTTAAATTGTATCTAAGACCTTTAATTATTTGAGGGTATCTCGGGATTTTTCTTTTTATATTCGGATTTATGTATGTATGTGTATTTTCACAGGTGTTTTGTTGAATATATTTTTTTATATACAACGTTGTAGTTCCACCTTATTTAATTTCATCACCCGTATCCCGTAAGTCAGTCCTTCCCCCTCTGGAGAGTGTGGTACCCTCGGAAAGTAGACGAAATACCGAGACCAACCCTGTCCTGGCAAAGGGAGACCAACCCGTTTTAAGACCAGGCGAATCTAGCTCAGGAAACGGGCCGGAGTAGCCTTTGTCCGCTCAGCTGCGCATTTTGGGTTATAGATTTTGGTGACAGCCGACATTATATAGGGGAGTAGAAAGCAGATATTACACTCAAAGAGGTTAGAGATATTACACTGGTGACAGCGTTATTACATTTACATGTTAAAATAAATAAGGGTCTAGATTTTATCAGGGTCGACTTTATTACACTTGTCTCTTATACCAAAGACGAAAAGGTGTCCTTTGGGATTGACCTTCGCTTCGTGGTGGAAGGAAAACCATGCATCCACCCGAAGGTCTGGGTTTTGCTTGTCCAGCCGGCGCAGAACATCCTCTTTGTTACCCAGGTCAGCGTGAGCTTCGCTAGGTACCCAGATGGTGGCTTTCGTCAGCTGGGAGAGATTGTCGACGTGTACCACGTCGAGCTTAGCCTCCTTCCATGATTCCAGTTGTGAAACCGTGTTCTTTAGCCACTCTAGCGTTTCGTCATTATCGCAGGTGACTCTGATTATTTCGCCAGAGTGCGACCATGACCTAAAGGTAGGTGGCTTTTTCTGACTGCCGGAGGCGGACATAAGGGTTTTGTCCAAAGCCTCCATTAATTGTCTTTTGACAAGGTCTCCATTATCGGTAGTTATTTTACCGTATGGATCGGCCTTGTCTATGATAGCTACCCGTAGATGACTGGTAGCTGCTTCGCTATAGCTTTTTGTATTTGCGTCCATCCGTATCCTTTTTCCTCGGGTAGAGTTTTCCTCCGAGGTATTGGAGCGGATGCGCTTCTTTTCTTGGGAGGCGACGCGTTCCGGGCCTCTTTTGGAGGAGGAACTGACATCGCTGCCCTTGTATTTTAGGCCGCTGGTGCCAGGTTTAGATAGGGACGGGCGAGTGGCGCTGGTGGTGTCTGTAGAGACTCCAGCCTGCTGCCTCGCTTTCCTCCTTCTCTTTGCCTCAGCACCGCAGACTCTTTTACCTCGACGGTGCTTTTCATTTGGAGGTGTGCGTTCTCGCTCATCCTCCGGTTTTGGTTTTTTTTGTTTTTTTCTTCGTCCATTTCTGATCCCACGAGTTGCTAGGGAAAGGTTTGTCATTCCTGGCAGAGCCCTGCATGCCAGGAACAGGCTATATGCAAGGGGGTGTCGCCTGGTACCCCCAGGGGAACGTTCACGGTCTCATACCCTGCGGTCATTCAGCCATCGGCACGTTCCTTACACCTTAGCTTGGGTTTCGTTGGAGTGCCATTTGGTTGGTCAACACTGCTGTCACTGATGATCAGCAGTGCTAACGTATTCGGCGGTGCCACGAGGAGGCAGACACTCGATGGTTGCATTTCTCCATTGGACTGCAGAAAGCTACCCACAAGCAGACAAGCAAGCGCATGCAAGCAAATAAGCAAACCTACTACAAAGCAATGGCCAACTTACAACCAACCCCGCCGAATCAGAAGCTTGATCAACAAAATGATTCTAACGGACTAAATATGAATATATATATATATATATATATATATATATTATAATATTTACCTTGATATACTGTTTTACTTTATTTATTTATCTATTAAATTTATCTATGGTTTTATAGTGTTTATGAATTGTTGAATTGACTAGCTCAGGTTATATGATTTATATTTTTATTTATTAGTTTAATATTTTAATGGTGAGCATGAGAAAACTCTCGTTGGGTTCAAGATAATTGAAATATATGAAATTTGCATTTATCAAATATTACCTTACCATTGTTTCCTATAAAAATACTGTGAGTGATAGCTCGGAACATACCCATTCAACCTCTATGATATCATTCCTTTGTCTATCATCAACATATGACATAAATAAAATACAGAAGAGTCAAAATTTAGTTTATATAATTATGAATCATCAAATTGAAAAACATTATCACTATTAAAGAAAAAAACTTCTGTTAAACAAATTACTATTACAAACTACTACATACAAATTGAAAATTCTTATACTTAGAAAATTATTAGTGTTGAAATTTGGCCAAATTAGTTATATATATGTCTGAATTGTTTTAAATGGTACCATATAAATTATATATACACTGACCTGTTTATAACACTTGGAAGTCTCTTTATGTGCACTCTATTCCTGTTCTCCCCTCCTGGAATGAAGCTGGACTCTCTTCAAATCGTGGAAATAAATTCGCTAGTTTGTATCGCAGGTAAGTCAACATAATTTATTAAATTGTTCTTCTCACTTGACTTAAAATGTTTTGCGATGATCCTAAATGCTTTTAATCAAATACATGAGACTATCATGTAGGAATTTACTTGAAATTTACGCATAGCGTCCCTTCTCAAATTCAATAATTGATAATTTCCACAAATAATTGTTATTTACAAATATTTTCTGCTCTAAATGTTTCTTAGGTTATACTTTATCATTTATATTCAGTTTTGACTTAAATTTCAAACAATTTTCAGTTATTTTAGTTAAATTTTTAGAAAAATTTTCTTACATGTCCATTTTCATAAGCATCACACCACACACTCTTTTGTTTTTTTTTAAATCAACAAACTTTTGTTGCTAGTCTTGTTATTTGAAACAAAACACTACTGAGTTGCTAGATATTTCATAGTCTTTTTATTGAATGTTCAATAGTTAATTTAATTGTCCTCTTCTTATTCCTATTGTTATCAATTATTTGTGTGAAATTTCAAAATAATTCATTATACCTATTTACATGTGAACAATTTCCAAAATATATCTTATATTTATTTACAATGATAGTATCTATCCCACTTTAAATTTAAAATATCAATGAATTTACAATCATTACGTCCTTAAAATCTTTCATAATGCCTTTGAATTCATTTCTTATATATAATTTACAAATTATCTCATATGAACTTGTCCTATCATTTAATACAATTACATATTTTTAAACATTCCATCCGCTTTGCAAATATTCAATACTTCAAAATTCTAACTTACTTCTGTGGTTGAATATATTTCTATGTTTTAGTTCTATGCTACATGACATGAAGTTGTATGTATTGACAGTTCAATGCTTTCATTTCAACAAATGTGATAACTTGTCTGTATATTAGTATCAAATATCCTGTTTATTATCATCTAATAATAATTTCATGTTCTTTTCAGATTCATTTTGATATTCTAGATAAAATATACAGATGATCAACTGTGCTGCTAATAAAACAATATGAATTTATAATTTACCATGGATGGATTAAAATTTATGACTCATTGTTTACTACTGAAATCTAAGGTGACGATTTTCAATATTATTGATGTATTTATATAGTTATAAAGGATAATTGATATCATAGGTGTTTGATTTGGTATGAGATATATTTCTTACTTATAATTATACATATAAATGATAATTCTATCTGTCTGAAGAAAGTAATCTCTATTTACCATCTGACAAAGTTCAAATTTCATATATTTGTGTCTCATTCTCTTTAATATTTGCTACGATAAGTTCAATATATATATATATATATATATATATATATATATATATGTATATATATATATATATATATATATATATATAAAACTGGATAGAACGGGGAGAGAAAGAATGATTTAACGTTATTATTAGTTTAGTTTATATTTAGTTTTGATTTGCCCGGTATATAAATAATTTTAAATAGGTGATAAATAATTTATGCTACTTGCATGAGAAATTTCTTATCGCAGGGTAGAGTTCAAGTATATAAAAATTAAACGGTTTCATTTTTTAATATTAGCGCCAAAGTCAATAAATTCTTTATATTTTAAAACAAATTTGTTGATCAAAATTTATTATTTACTTAATAATTATGAACTGAATACGGTCCTGCCCTGCTTGGAATCAAATCTCTGCACCATTCATAGATGTCAGTTCAAACTTCTACCTATAGAAAATAGATGGAGCGGAAATCACCAGATGAAATGAAAATCTCAACGTACAGTTTTAAATCGTTCTTTAAAAGAAACAAAAAACGTTGTTTAATGTGATGAAAATAAATGCATTACTCTTTTACAAGTGTTCTTGAAGAAATTCAACTATCTAAAATAATGATTCATTCATACAACAGACACACACTCTGGTGAGATATTAATTCTAAGGGTGAATTACAATTATGCAACTTGGTATACAAATGAATTATAGAAAATGGCGAACTATAAACTTTTTAGCGTCCATGTAACATTAAAGTTCAGTTCTTTACACAAATCGGTAAGTTCGTTTAACTTTTTATGTATTAATAAATTGAATTTAAATACCTTGTTCACTATACTGTTTTTTTTATTCACCTCAATGATCAGTTCCTTTAATCTATTTTAGGTTCTCTCTCTCTTGGAATAAATCCGTTCTTCCTGTCCTTTTCCAACAAATCAGGAATTGACGCTGTATTTCTTCCAACATCAAAACACTTTGGATGAAATTCCATGATTCAGTGTTTTCTGAAAGGTATTGTCGAGAGATTGCTTCCACAATACAACAATTGACCATTTATAAAAGAAAAGTCACGGTTAGTACCACATAATATCTAACAATTCCTTTTTATATTTTGTAGTTATTAATATTTACTTAATTACTTACATTAACGTATATCTCGTAAGTATAATGTATTTGTTTCTTGAATTCCATAGCCAAAACTGATATTTCTCAAATATTTAAAATAATTTTCTTTACCAAAATAATTTTTCTTCTTCCAAATTTTTGCTACCCCAAAAAGAGACTTCTTAGTGAATAGTCTACATAATCAACAACTTTTTTCATTCAAATTTTTTTATCATTAGCAACGTAATTGTCGCTGATGTGATTCTTTTAAACGTTTATTTACCAATCAAAATTGACTATCAACTTCATCATTGAAAACCTTCACTTCAACCAGTGAAACGTCCCTCCATCATATCAGGACATTCTATTCTAAAGTTTTTAATTGCTTAAACCTCATATATTGTTTTCTCCCAACAATATTTCATAAAAATTTTAACTGACATTTGTTAATCTCTAAGTGTGTATGTAAAATGAAAATTCTTAATATTTTTAGATGACAGCTGTTAACTTCAAATATATGTGCAAAATGAACATTCGTTTTGTATATGTCATGCTTTCTGAAATTCATATTATTATACAGCTTCCTATCCAGTTATGTCTAAACAGTTCCCTTTCTTATGTTAATATTTCTTTCAACAAATATTGTTTGGTTTCTTCTGACAAATTTATAAGATTATCTTAATTTCACAGAATAAAGAAACATTAGTTTTTTATCATAAACAAAGTTCTGATACTTAATCTTTTGAATAAAAATTGTGTTATTTTATTTCACATAATTTGTTTCTCGCACCTATTCACAATTTTCCCTACGATTATACGGTCTGTCTTGTGTATGCCTTCTCTATCAAATAGTGTATCATACAGATTGTCTCCATTCAAATGATAAAAAAAAAATCAGACTTAAAAAAATTCTTCTAAATTACAATGCACAATCTTTAATTTTTATTATTTAATATACAGGGTGTTTCACTCTATAATAATATATATATATATATATATATATATATATATATATATATATATATATATATATATATATATATATATATATATATTATACTGGTTTATAATGATCACCTTGAATCTATTTTCTTGAATACATTGACGTTGTGACAGAACTGATAAGGCTGCTGATATTCGGATTTACGTTTGGAATAAAATGTATACTGTCCGTAATATTATTTGCCTTATCGATATATTTCAGATCAACTTCAATCATAATGTTGGATGGGGAAATTGATTTGATACCATTTAATTACTTAATTTTCAATCCGAATGATAGTGTCTTTTCATTTTTGGGTTATGTGTTGTTCAGCCATTACAAACTTAATAGAATTATAGAAAATACTTGCTTTCAATTTCTAACAATTTTTATTTAAAATGATTATCAAAGTGAAGTACTGTGAAATATACAAATACTTGGTAAATGTACAAGATGATCTTACTAGTGTTTTGATGTGACATTAAGTTGAGAATTCTATAATATGTAATGTCAAAAGTTTAGGAACTGTCACATAGGAGAGAATTGTTTGGTTATATATCACAGTGACATAGATGTCAAAAAAGTCTATGGAAATGAATAATGCAACAAATCGAAAGAGAAGCAGAAATCACAGAACTTTATATTTATTGTGTCAGGAAATATATGAATTTTGTTGTTGAGTAAATAAAGCCATTATTTAGGTGTTAGAAAATAGGAATAGAGGATAGTTCGTGTAAAAGAATAATAATAATTTGGTAGAAAGAACATTTTAAAAGGACACAAACACAATTTAAAAAAAAAATTAACACTTAAGAATTAGAATCAGCACACATATGATGAGGGCATAGCAACAAAAAACAATGCGAGTTTGTTGATGAAGAAAAAGGGGAGGTTTTTTGAAAATGAACGAGGTATGACATATGGACATATGGTGGAAATGATAAGAAATTTTAGATAAAAAACTATTAAAATTGTATAAAAGAGTCCTGAATGAACAGTAGAAGCGGCAAATAAAAATATATAAGAAGGGATACTATAAAGAAGCTACATATAAAAATATATAAAATAACAATTATTGGAGTCCCGGCAGTTCTGTATGGTGTGGTTTTGAAAGACAGCACTTCAAGAAGGAGTATTAGTGAAGTTGTGAGGACCAGGTTAGTTTTTTTTGTCTTTGTTGGTACCAACATTTATGTTTAAAATATAAAACAGATCTGATAAAAGTAATTACAAAAACATTAGTACTTACGCATTTCTATTTAATGTTTATAAATTTCGACTTCTCAACTTTTATATTAGCATAAGACATTTCATCACTTTGTTTCTTTGTTCAAATTTATAATACATATTTCCTGACCAATACAAACTAATACATATTAAATATTATTGAAAAAAAGAATTAAAAATTGTTTGAATGAATAAAAGATAAAATATTGGAGATAAAGTGTAAAAATAACTGGAACCCAAAAAGTAGATAGAGTATCTCATTCTCACCGCGTGAATAAATACATAAAATTTCTTCTTTTTCCTTTTAAAGAGCTAGCCACACTAAAATTTAATAAATCAAAATACTAATACAATAATATTAAAAATTCCTCTTATACACACAAGTATAACAATATATATATATATATATATATATATATATATATATATATATATATATATTATAGGGGATTCTTATGTGTGAGAAACCTAATTATTATTGTTTAGTTATTATGAATTATTAGTTTTGGTTTGCCCGGTATATTAGAAAAATTTGAAATCCTTGTATTTAAATAAAAAAAATTTTATTCAAAAATACTTGCTTTTAATTTCTTTATAGAATCCTAGAAACGGTCCTGTATATTTGATTTCTAAAACCCCTCTCTGATTGAGAACCGTCTGGTCAATAATGCCAACTGTTGAATAATAGATGGAGCAATCATCGAGAAATTAAATTTTTCAACAATGCAATTTCAAGTCTTTCAAGTGAAAAACGTTATTTAATATTTAGAAAAACAAATACATTATTAATTTACAAAAACTCATAAAAACAGACTATCTTCGATGATCATTCATTCAACAACAACATACACTCAAATGAATTATTATTATATGTGATTACAAACTATGCAACATTATATACACATTTAAAATCGGACCATGTTACAAAATTCTCTATGAAATAAAATGGCGAATATAACGATGGTTAAAGTGTATGAAATATCAAAGTTCAAATATTTGCACAACACAAGTGAGTTTATTTAACCTTTTTATTTGAATGAAATAGTTTTAAATACCTGTTCACTTTTCCTTTTAATTCACCTCATTGATTGTTTTTTTAGATTACCTCCTGGAACACCACACCATCTGTCGAGCTTGGGTAATGGCCAAAATTGATGTTATATTTCATCCACATCAATACATTTTAGATGGAATTCCATAGTCCAGCTCTTTCTGAAATGTATCGTGGAGACACCATTTCCACGATACGATACTTTACTTGCTTATACAGATCAAATTTTACGGTTAGTATTCTATAATTTTAACCAATCTCTTATTAAATCTAGGTTTATCTGCTTGATTTATAAATTTGTTGAGTTAGATTTAAGAATAATGTATTTCTTTTAATAGTTACCACTCCAATGGGCTGCTTTTCGAATAGTTTTTTAAATTATCTTCTCAAATTTTTCTTTTCACCCATTCACTCTACCGAAAAGAATTCTCCCTCGTGAATAGTGTACATTATCAACAACTTTTTTATTCAATTTTTTCAGTTTTTAATACGCTTGTCGCTGATCAAACTATTTCAATTTTGATTCACCAATCAAAATTGACTATAAAAATTCTTGTTGATAAATCCCACTTCAAGTTAGTTTTAAATTGCTCATCTATCCTTCTAGGACATTCCGTTTAAAAATTTTAAATGATTAAATCTGATATATTACTTCCTTTAAAATATATTCCAAAAATTTAGAAATGACAGCTCTTTTTATTTCAATTAGATCTATTCGGAATGACAATTCATTTCACAAACGTCATACTTTTATAAACTTAATGTTATTATTATTTTGACTTTTTACCATGACATATACTAAATAATTATATAATGTTACCAGAGAATTTCTTTCAATATCTAATTATTATTTTTGAAAACAAATCATAATGTTTTAACTTTTACTGTGTGAGAAATAGATTGTTATAATTTATATAATGTAACGTTCAAAATTCTCTCCCTCAAAGGCTGGAAATCATGTTATATATTTCACATATGTGTATTTACAAAGTGTATTGAAAATTTCCTTCATGATTCTTCAGTTTGATTCTCGTTTATTTTCTCTATTGAATAATGAATGATACAGGTTGTCTCTATTTCGGACGATTTAAAAATAATTTAAATTCTAAAATTTTGTATTTGCATATAGTGTGTAGTATTTCATTCCATATTATAGTATACAGAGTGTTGCAGGTTCCTTTCTATGTTAATATATATATATATATATATATATATATATATATATATATATAACAACAAAGAGATTCATGGGTAATTCACGCAAAATAAAGGGCTACTGAAATAGAGTGGTAACCGTGGACATGCATGTTTCTGGCTCATTTTGCCTCTTCAGCACGGCATAACCAAATAAGGATGTGAAATTTGCGCCTTCGTGTCGATGTTGGTTGATGTCCTGAAAACTCGGGATCTTCCAATTGAAGACACAAATGAGCGTTTGGTTTCCCTGCTGAAATCCGTTATTTTGTGTTTTCCCATGTTTCGATTAACATCTTTGCTCCCAAATTTCACATCCTTATTTGATTATGCCGTGCTGAAGAGGCAAAATGAGCCAGAAACATGCATGTCCACGGTTACCACTCTATTTCAGTAGCCCTTTATTTTGCGTGAATTACCCATGAATCTCTTTGATGTTGTTGTTAACATATCACGCGATATTCCTACATCTTCTTCGTTATATATATATATATATATATATATATATATAATAAACAACGAATAGATTAGTGGGTATTGCACGCAAATAGAAGAAGAGGCTACTGAAAAGAGTGGTAACCGTAGACATGCATGTTTCTAGCTCATAAGCCGTCATCGGTACGATACAACCAAGAAAAGATGTGAAACATGAGAGCAAAGGTGTTGAATGAAACATGAATAAATATAACAGAATTCAGCAGGATAGTCAAACACAACATTTGTGTCAGTAATATTAGAAGATCTCGAATATTCGAGACAACAACCAACATAGACACGGAGGTGCATATAACACTCCCGTCTGAAACTTCCGACCCAGATTAATGAAATAATAACAAGATGTACGAATAGTGCGTGACATATGAACAATAAACAACGAATAGATTAGTGGGTATTGCACGCAAATAGAAGAAGGGGCTACTGAAAAGAGTGACTATCCTGCTGAATTCTGTTATATTTACTCATGTTTCATTCAACACCTTTGCTCTCATGTTTCACATCTTTTCTTGGTTGTACCGTACCGATGACGGCTAATGAGCTAGAAACATGCATGTCTACGGTTACCATTCTTTTCAGTAGCCCCTTCTTCTATTTGCGTGCAATACCCACTAATCTATTCGTTGTTTATTGTTCATATGTCACGCACTATTCGTACATCTTATATATATCTATATATATATATATATATATATATATATATATATATATATATATATATACGGATTTATTTTACAGCCTAGGCCGCCTTTCTATTCCCAGTTTCCAATTTTTTCGGTCGAAGCACAAGTCTTCTTCCAAATCCCTCAATTCCATGGCTTCATATATCTCGTTCCTCCAGCTTCTTCTCGGTCGTCCTCTTTTCTTTTTTTCTCGTGGCACCCATTCCAGTATTCGTCGTGGCCATCTATGTTCTCCCATTCTCCCATTTTTTCTATCAGATTTGTGTCTGTTTTCGTCATATTTCTAATTGCTTCGTTCCTAATTCTATCTACTCTAGATTTTCTGCAGCTCCGTCTTAGGAAATACATTTCAGCTGATAGGAGTTTACTACGGTTTCTAGTACTAATGTCCCATACTTCTGCTCCATATGTTATTACAGTTTCATTAATGGTGTTGTATATTCTTTTCTTCGTTTTTATAGTGATGTTCTTGTCCCAAAGTATTGAGTTTAGAGATCGTGTGACTTGTTTCCCCTTATTAATTCTTTCTTTAATTTCATCTTGGCAGTTTCCTTGTTTGTTAAATATAACTCCCAAATACTTACAAGTTCCCACTCCTTTTATAAGGTCCTGGTCCAGTTCTAGGTTATTTGTGTCATCGTTTCCGATAATTAAGTATTCGGATTTGTTCGTATTGATGGTCAGTCCTGCCTCCTGGTAACTTTCTTTCAATATCCTTATCATGTAATTCAAGTCATCTTGATCCTCAGCTATAACTACTTGGTCGTCGGCGAAATAGAGACTATATAGATTGTTGTCATAAATTTGCAGCCCCATATATTTGATTTTTTTTAGTCCAATTCTGTAGAGCTTTGTCTAGGTATATTTTAAAAAGCGTAGGTGATAGACAGCATCCCTCCCGTAGACCTTTGGAGGTGGAAAACGCTGATGTGAAGTGTTGTCCATTTCTTATTCTCGTCGAGTTATTTTTTATAGAGGTTTTGAATTGCCCTGATGAGACTTTTATTAATATCGAGTCCTTTTAGAGCGTTCCACATCTCCGATATATATGAATATTAATTGATAAAAAAATTTGGTACTATCTAAACACATGAATAAAGAATAATCTGTCAACGAAAAATGTTTATCTCAATTTTTTAGTTAACTATGCTTTTGTTAATCAGTTAATTTTTACCAGTTGAAAGTTAACATAAAAACGCTGATTATTTCTAAACTAAAGTCGATCCCAATGGAGTTGATAGCACGAATCGGGGGTTCTGACCATAAAATGGTTGTAAACCATAGGCGCGACGGATCTAGACAGAAAAAAAGAAAATATTGAATCAAATATTCATTTAATTTCAGAATCCGTAGTATTGAATCAAGAATAGCACTATTTGAAACAAATATATAATTAGGAATTGATTTAAAATTATGCTTGAATGATGAGTGTGAGTTACTCAAGTGAAAAAATATTTTTTTTAATTGTTTGATTCTAAAACATGCCCGCTGGAATGAAGAAAAATATTTTTGTGATATTGTTTCAATTCTACAATTCGTATAACTAAAATATCTCGGTAAATATCTTCACATGCTACTGCCTATTGATGTTCCCAAATTTCAGTAGTTTGTGATTTCGTTATACATGACAAAAGATGGAAATACTGTAGAATGTTTCATTTGATATTATCTATATAAGTTTTTTCCAGGTATATAGAAAGCTTTACAAAATCTCCCGCAGTTATTTTGTTATAGTATATTCAAATTTTCTTTTTTTTCTGTGTACCTGCACCGTAACCTATACAGGTACAATCCAATTTCCTGTTAATATTTAAATCTAACTACCTGTATAGAATAAAATTTGACGTAGTTAGTATTCGGCAACTAGCAAGTAACGTCTGTTCGTCTACTTAAGATGGCTTCAAGTTCAAGTTTTTCTCCAATTCCTATTTAGCAAAAGTGCATATTCTTTGCGGGAAAAAACATTAAGCCTGAACGTTCATGATGCTCTTGTGCACCAAAACCCCACAAGTTCTGTTCGCGACATTATTACGAACTGTGCCAATATGATAGGGGTAGGAGAATCAACGATTTATAGATTTTTACATGAGAGAAAATGCCGGAACCTCGGTGAACCTATTCCTCACCCGGGGAAGAAACCATTAGAAATTGACGACGATGTCAAAAACAGTGTACGTAGAATAGTGCATGGTACGTATTTCGCAAAAGAAATACCAACCTTGGACCAGATTGTGCAAGCCATCCAGAATGACGAAAACCTGCCACAACTGTCAAGAACTAGAGTATGGAGAATTCTTCATGGGAAAAACAAAACATAACGCATGCTTATTATAACCCATATAGGCAGTGAAAATGGATTTTTGGATCCAGGATTCTTGGAATTTCAATCTAATTAAACCAAAGACTACCACGAAGAAATGACGGTTGACGTTTTTGAGGAATATTTCCAGCAAATGATCGAATACATTCCCCAGAATTCAGTTATTGCAATGGATAACGCCAGCTATCATTCTCGATTAGTAGAGAAGCTTCCCACAAGGGAAAAAGTGGCGACAATTGAGTGGTTGCAATGTAAATCCTTAAATTTTGATGATACAATGGTGAAAAAAGAACTTTTGCAAATTGTTAGACAGCGTAAGGCAGAATTTAAAAAATTTGTAATCGATGAGATGGCCACAACAAGTATTACACATGAAGGACAATAGGAATTTCTTCAGGAAATCAGATTTTAACTTTAGGAACAATCATAGTGTAACGACACAGTCGTTCTGAACATAAAATAACCCCAATAAATAATCAGAAAACAGAACTCTATGCGAAGCAAACTAGACGGAGTTAAACACCCAGCACCGAGAGGGCAGCACCTTCGCCTTTCTGCTAATAACTTGACCGATACTACCAAAGCATACGTTCTGCGATATACCAGGCAAGCTCTACCTTACGTAGAATAACGATAGGAAGCTTCAACTGAAAATAACCGAAGTGTTGCACTATATTCCGGAGCGTGTTGAGCTCGGAATTGTGAACACATAAATATCCCTCTTCTCGTCGACCCCTCGATGTGCGTTGAACTCGAGGCTAGACGCTGAGCGAACCTGCATATCGGACGAAGTCCTAAAGCGTGTTGAGCTTAGGACGGACGCCAACTACCCTAGGTCAAGCCCTGCGGCGTGTTAAGCGCAGGACCGAGGCCTTTCCCGATTAGCCGAAATTCCGGAGCGCGTTGAGCCCGGGACGAAAGCAAACTCCTGACCTCCGAGATCACGTTGTGCGTTGAACGCGGGATCTCGACCCTGACACACACACACACCCCTTCTGGTTATAGGAACCTGACGTCCCCGTGAGGAAGTTGGACGGCCGAGAAATATATTCCGACGACCACCCTAGAGGGATTGCCAGCCTCCAGGACCAATAAACTTTGTGTATATATCTTTATTGTACAGAATTTTAGGTTTTAATTGTAGATAATTATTATAGGTTAATAAAGAAATATATCTAACAAACCCTTTTATGCTCTACCAAACTGACGTACCCTCACAAATGGCGCCCGAGCAGAAAGTTAGATAATACAAATTACACCCGAGCAGGTGTTACAAATGACGCCCGAGCAGAAGTTTACATAAGGGAAACAAAGATAACAGATATAACAGAGCATCTAGGGAGACAACGAATACAAAGTTGAGAAATCAGACAAGAACGAATCATGAGCGAACAAGGAGAATACGCCGACGTGGGATTAGAGATAGCGGACACAAAAGAAGGATGGATATACAACCTCAAGAAAGAAGAGCTAGTGACAGAACTACAAAAATTCGAATTAGACACAAGCGGTAATATGGACATACTACGTGCCAGAATGGTACATTTTATAAGGAAACAGATAGGACATAATACCAGACAACAAGAAAGCAGCATACAAGACTCTGAAAAACCTAGAGAAAGAAGGTACACTGCCGATGACAGCGAGTCCGAAGATAGACATAGTAGGTACAATCACAAACACGTAGATTGCACAGAACTGGACAAAATAAGGAGATGGGGAATATACTTTGATGGCTCAAAAGACCCGATAGAGTTCATTGAAAGGCTGCAAGAACTCAAAACATGTTACCAGCTAAACGACGAAGTTATACTTAGAGCTCTACCAGAAATGCTAAAAGGCAAAGCAATTCTTTGGTACCGGAATAATAAACATATCTGGGAAACTTGGCAAGATTTCGTAGATGATTTCGAGACATTTTATGTATCATTAGATTTATCAACATACTTAGAAGAAAAGATAATGGAGAGAAAACAAGGAGAAAACGAACCGTTCAAACAATATATCACAGAAATTCAGACATTAATGCGGAGACATATGGGCTTCAGCAGTAGTCAACAACTTGAAAGGATATATAGAAATATGAACCCGAAATACAAACTTCACGTCCGAAGAAATGAAATAGCATCAATAAGAGAACTTACACGGCGAATAGACGAACTAGAAAGTATCCGAAAAGAGATCGAGAAAGCGGGCAAACCCGAGAGTAAAACCAATTACGACAGCCACACGGGGCAATGTCCGAAAAATAGGAGCAAATTACCGAATTACAACCGACAAGATTGTTGCTGGAGATGCGGAAAAAGGGGACATAGAAAAGAAACTTGCTATGGGAGACAAATATTATTCTGCAGCCACTGCGGAACAATAGGAACACCGTCAAATAAATGCAGTTGCCGGAATTCAGGAAACGTAACAAGGGCCGATTCTTCGAGAGGCAAGATGAGCACAATAAAATCCTCCCCTACGAACAATTACAGTATATTAGAAGATAAAAGACCGCACATAACGATTTTACCCAAAACCAACAACAATTAAACGCGTTAATCGACACAGGAGCACAGAAATCATACATTGGGACAAAAGGCCTAAACAAAATTAAACACTTCAAATATAGAACTAACCTAGAAAACACGGCGGTCACCTTAGCAAACGGATATAAAACGAAAATTAAAAAGAGCTTTGTTATTCCGTGTACAATAGCTAAACGAGAGGGCGAGACAAAATTCCTCTATATACCGAATCTAGAAGCCGAAGCAATTCTAGGAGTAACAGATATTGCAGAGAGAAAAATACCATGGGCAGACCTGTTAAAAGAAGAAACCGACTCAACCCCAGAAGAGCAAGAAATTTATAACAAACTAACACAAATAGATCACACCGTACAAAACCCAAACGAACGACAAGATAATCACAAGAAAACGGACAACAGAAAAATACAAAAAATAGAACAGGAAGAAAGGATACACGAAGATAAAGCATTCATAGAAAGATTACAGAGTATAAGATACAATAACAAAAGACAACAGACAGTAGTTAACATGGAAGAATTAAATAAAACAGAAGCCAGCCACAAGTTTAATATTAATCCGCAACTACCAGCATTAGAGAAGAAAAGACTAGAAAAGTTTTTAGAAACAGAAATTGAGAAGTTCAACAACAGCCGGGGAGTAACACCATTGGCAGAACACACAATAAAACTAAAACACAACACACCTATCAAACAGCGGTATAGACCGAGGAATCCGATAGACTACATTAACGTAGCACCGAAGAAAAGTGAAGCATATTGGTACGAGAAAAAGAAAACAGAAGCAGGAACACAACCGCAAAAGCATTCGGATTTCACAATCACGGACGGCAAATTATATAGACACTTTTGGGATAAATATGATTTAAAGGAGACAGAAATGTCAAGCCCGTGGAAATTATGCATCCCCACAAGTGAACAACAGAAAATAATAGAAGAGAACCACAGCAGTCATACATCAGGACACCTGGGAATAGCAAAAATAATAGCACGACTAGCCAGGAAATACTATTGGCCAGGAATGTTCAGAGACACAACTAAGTTCGTAAGAGAATGCCGAAGCTGCCAGAAATATTAGCCGTCGCAACTACAAACACCGAGTCGAATGCTATCGACCAAGATCCCTCAAGAACCATGGCACACAGTGAGCTCCGACGTCGTAGGACCACTACCGACCTCCAGTAAAGGCAATATACCAAACCGCAGAGATGGAAGACGTACTCGACCTATACGACGATGCCATATGGCAAATCGAAGAAAGAGAATTGGACCGACCTCCGACACCGGGAAAATCAACCGAGCAAGAATGGAACCAGTTGTTAGAAAGGAGAAACCAGTCCCTACCGGTGAAAGACCACTAATCCAACTTGTGCCGGAACAAATTAGAAATAAGCCGAAGACAGGAAAGAGAAGGTACCGATACAGGTTAGCCAACGGAGAGAATATTAGCATACAGTACGAAGCCAAGCAAAAAAAAAACCAATTACCATAGCGTTTCTCGCCACTGACGAGGAACCAAAATTTTGTCCCAAAATTTTTACGACCTGGGAGGGGTGTAACGACACAGTCGTTCTGAACATAAAATAACCCCAATAAATAATCAGAAAACAGAACTCTATGCGAAGCAAACTAGACGGAGTTAAACACCCAGCACCGAGAGGGCAGCACCTTCGCCTTTCTGCTAATAACTTGACCGATACTACCAAAGCATACGTTCTGCGATATACCAGGCAAGCTCTACCTTACGTAGAATAACGATAGGAAGCTTCAACTGAAAATAACCGAAGTGTTGCACTATATTCCGGAGCGTGTTGAGCTCGGAATTGTGAACACATAAATATCCCGCTTCTCGTTGACCCCTCGATGTGCGTTGAACTCGAGGCTAGACGCTGAGCGAACCTGCATATTGGACGAAGTCCTAAAGCGTGTTGAGCTTAGGACGGACGCCAACTACCCTAGGTCAAGCCCTGCAGCGTGTTGAGCGCAGGACCGAGGCCTTTCCCGATTAGCCGAAATTCCGGAGCGCGTTGAGCCCGGGACGAGAGCAAACTCCCGACCTCCGAGATCACGTTGTGCGTTGAACGCGGGATCTCGACCCTGACACACACCCCTTCTGGTTATAGGAACCTGACGTCCCCGTGAGGAAGTTGGACGGCCGAGAAATATATTCCGACGACCACCCTAGAGGAATTGCCAGCCTCCAGGACCAATAAACCTTGTGTATATATCTTTATTGTACAGAATTTTAGGTTTTAATTGTAGATAATTATTATAGGTTGAATAAAGAAATATATCTAACAACCCTTTTTATGCTCTACCAAACTGACGTACCCTCACAAAAGGAGAGGTAGCAACAGCGGATTGTACAACGGCAACCCCCCAGGAAGGACACTCAGACAATACAACCTTTTTTTTTTGCCCTGAGGTGGGGTGGAAGCTAATGCCGTTCCCACAGCGGGCAGTGCAATGCTGTGAGTTCGTGTGGGACTTTCACCGCACTAAACCACCCTCCTCTTAAACTCCTCGGGAACATGGTGTGCACCGGAACGAGCTTGACGCCATGGCATCAGTGCACGTTCCCATACAAGAAGTAAACTTCTTCCCCCTGTCTACACGTATCACCTCCTACAGCTTATCCACCTTTCTGTGCGGTCCCTGCTATTTTTCTGCCATAGGCAAGCTCCCTATATTTTGGGCACTCCATGGAGTCCGTCCTATGCCCCGACACCTTGCAAGATAGGCACACCGCCTCCCCTTTGCACTCTCGTGCACAATGCCCCTCCTTGAGGCAGTTGAAACACGCCTTTCCCCTCTCCTTGTTCTGACAAGAGTAGGTATTGTGCCCATACTCCATGCACTTATAACATCTGAGAGGGGTGAACCTCTCCCTTACCCTGCAAAGTTGCTAGTGGACTTTGATACGTCTATGTCCCCGCATATCGTCCGCCATTTCCTTTCGTACACTAACCTTAGCCGTCTGCCCACCCCCTCTATTCGCCCTCAGGCTCCTTACGATAAGTTCCCCCTTTTCCATCCCTGTCCATCTGCATATCTCCGTTGTGAGCTCCTGCTCATTTATGGATGGGTCCAAATCCAGGATGTCGAAATTGGCCTCGTCCCTCTTTCTGACAGCCACTGTTATCTCTCCCATCTTGTTTCTTAACTCCCCTCTAAACTTCTCCGCCGACCCCCTACCTTTCAAGTTCACTATAATATCCCCACCTTTGGTCTTCTTCACGTTATCCACTTTAATCCCCATATCTTCAACCTTGACTCGAGATTTCATCTTGTTTAATACTTCGGAATAAGTTTCATCCCCAGTCTTTATAAGAAGCGTCTCCCTCTCGGTTTTTTTCTTTTCTATCCTCCTTTCCTCTGCTCCTACAGCAATCTTCCACGTGATCTCTCTCTTCCTACCTATAAACTCTATAGCTTGCCTCACCTTGGTTTTGTCAATTCCCTCCCCTATTATTACTTTCGCCTCTCCCTTCTCCTGTGTTCTCCTGACCATTTCCGTCAAATTTTCCATTGCTTTGTATAAGCCCTCCCCCTCGTCCTCTCCCACTTTCACCGCGTAGTAGAACCACTTTCTTTGGCATCTCGTACCCTTTTGACTATTCTCGAGAGCGTCACATTCCCCCTCCTCACAACTGTCCAGCAGGGTCCATATCTCCTCATTATACTTCCGGACTGTATCCTTTATTCCCCTCTCCGAATCTCCTTTACTTATAATTACGCAATTTCCTTTTCCCAAGAGTAACTCCTCTAGATTGTCTCTTTCCCATTTTGTTGTATCAAAAACTTCTTCGCCCCATTTAATATCCTTGATTTTATTATAATCACTATAGTTATCTTCCTTAATCTTCTCCGTTGCCTCCTTTATCCTCTTCCTTTCCTCCACCTCCTTGCACTCTTCACACTGCGCGTGTTGTTGTTCCTCCATTTCTCTATAAATTGTTTTTAGGTCTCCCAAGATTCTTCTGAAATCCGCCATATCCAGAGTGTCTAGATGTGCCTCCATCCATTCCATCTCCTGCAGCTTTCGCCCTAATCTTTCCTTGACCCCTTCCTCCTTCCTTCCTTTTTTCCCCACCTGCTTCTCCTCAGGACTGTCTCCTCTGTTTTTTTACAATACAACCTAGGAAATGGTTATAGCAGATACGTAGATTACAATAAGGAGAGGAAATTTAACAGGAATGGCAATTATAATAATCGGAATAACAAAAATGTGAGAATATGTGAGATAGAAAATGAGGAATCAAGAGTGAATCAGAAACAATTGGGGGGTTTTCAATAATAAAACAAATGTCGAATGAAAGATTTCAGAAACTTATTCAGTATATTATCTAGATTTATTGCTTTCTAACTTTATAGAGATTCAGACAAACATATCCGATAACATTTACAATTTTATATTAGATACCGGAGCAGACATTTCTCTGATAAAAATTTCTAAAAATTTTCCGCATCACTTAATTAAAACTGACAAGAAAATAAGCATTAAGGGGATAACTGAAGGCTTAGCTAAAACGTTAGGTCAAATAAGCATTAACCTTTTTATCAATAACATAACATTAAATCATTACTTTCACGTAGTGGAAGAAAATTTTCCGATACCAACGAATGGGATTATAGGCAGAGATTTCATGAGTAAATACAAGTGCGTATTATATTATTCACAATTAAAATTACACATAAATTGCAAGTCTAGGAATCCAGTAACCATACAAATTTTTGGTAATCCAGAATATGATACATTAGCAATACTGCCTAGATGCGAGGTGTTCAGGCTAATAGAAAACTTTAGAAATTTGAGAAAAGATACAGTAGTGGAACAACAGGAACTAGCACCGGGAGTATTTTTAGCTAGATTCATAATATCGGGGAAACATCCATACGTAAGAATTTTGAATACAAACTACGAGAGTATTTCAGTAAAAACTAAGAATATTGAAATCTTGGATTTACATTAGTTCGAGGTATATACAATTACGAATGATAGTAACAATAGAATGAAAGAACTGAGAAAGTCATTAAATTTAGAAGTACAAGAGTATGTGATGAATTATTTGACGAAACTGTGTGAGAATAATGCAAACATATTCGCTTTAAAAATGATATTCAAACGCACAATAATTTTCATGAGCAAAAGATACTAGTGAAGGATAATACACCAATATACATAAAAAAGTATCGCACTCCACAATTGCAAAAGCTATATTTGACAACTTTATACCAAACTGTGGTTTGATGAAAGAAATAAGGACGGATCAAGGAACAGAATAAGAACGAAATAATGAAGAAATTAGCGGAACTTTTAAAAATAAAACACAATTTTTCATCGGCATATCATCACGAATCAATAGGCAGTTGTGAAAAATTACACAGAACGTTTAATGAGTACATAAGAAACTATATTAAAGATTCTAGAGATAACTGGTGTGAGTTTGTAAAAATGTTTGCATATTGTTGTAATACAACACCAAACACGTATCACGGATACGCTCCTTTTGAGTTGTTATATGGTAGAAAACCCAACATACCAGAATTTTTAAATGTAGGAATAGAACCATGTTACAATTTTGAAAGGTATGATAAAAAATTGAAATATAAGTTACAGTACGCGAATGAAAGAGCCAAGCAGTATTTGATAAAAAATAAGCAAATTAGAGTAAATAAAAGCGAAAAGGAATCGTCACCCGTAAACTTTAGGGTGGGGGATTCGGTAATTCCGAAAAATGAAGAAAGAAATAAGTTCGATCCATATTATTTAGGTCCCTTCAAGATAACGGAAGTAAAAGGAGTAAACTGTGAGATTATATCTCAAAGCAATAAAAAACAAATCGTTCATAAAAATCGGTTGTATAAATCGTAAACAAACAAGCAGTGTTTAAAAACAAAACAAGACAATTAGTGTAATAAACAAACAATGCGAGAATCGTTAACGTTATAATTAGTATCGAACATTTATCAGGGATAATTTTTCTGTTCCAAGAGGGGATGATGTGATGATCCCAAAAGACACTATTAGATTTAATTAGATGTAACTAGATTTTAATTTCAAATATTGCTAGCGGCCAGTGAACTTGAAGGTCACTGACAAGGTGTAGTAAGGTTAGTAACATATTGAGGAATCACGACTGTGTGACGTAGTGTTAAATATATGATCCCAGTGAGTTTTGTTAAACAATGGTATTTATTTAACCCCAATGAATAATGGTAAGTGTTTCCCGAAGATTAATGATTCGATCGTTTAAGAAGTATATACGAGGGGCACTTGCTAAACAACCACCACAGAGGTAAGAGGCTATTCAATAAAGCCAAAATCAACCAGGACTGGCATGAGGAAAGACTTACTCAGTACAACAAGGAGATCCGCAAGGCAAAGAGGAAATCGTGGGAGCGCTTCTATGAGAAGATTACAGAAACGCCAGAGTGCGCCAGGGTGCACAGAGTCGATGCAAGGGAAGATACTGTGGGCGCTCCAGGTCCCCTAAAAATATCGGACGGGGCATATACGAGCACATATAACGAAAGCTTAGGACTGCTTATTAGTACCCATTTTCCAGAATCATCCATAATTGATCAATCTAGGCCGATAGAATCAGTCGAGGCCCAGAAGACCTCTAAAGTTGGACTGAAACATGGCAAATGAATTGGTAACGTATGAGAGAATCAAATGGGCCATAGGCGAGTTCCAACCCTTCAAATCGCCAGACCCTGATGGAATTTACCCAGCACTGCTCCAGAAAGGTCAGGACATACTATTGCCATACTTATGCAAAATTTTCAGAGCATGTATCGCCTGGGGTCATATTCCAGTAGTATGTCAAAAGGCGACGGTAGTCTATCTGCCAAAGATCGGCAGAAGTCATTTAGACCTATATGCCTGTCCTTATTCCTGCATAAAGCACTGGGAAAAATTGTGGATAGACATATCAGGGACTACACATTGTCACTCCATCAGCTGAGTGCACGTCACTACGTCTATCAACTAGGAAAGTCTACAGACTCCGCACTGGATGATCTTCAATTTTTTCGTGTTAAATTAAACAATAAAACTGAGAAATCGGTTATTTCAATAAAAAGCGTTTTTACGTTACCTAAGGTTAAAAAAAGGGGGTAAAATTTTAACTTTAGCACCCAATTGAATGTTTAAAACATACACTGTATAATCTCGAGCAAAGTATCAACGATTCACTTTGAAAGAAGTAAAAACGAATTTACGTGTTTAGAAGAAAACATTTTAACTATACCATGTATATTTTCTAATATATTCTTGTTAAATTCTCTATAATTTCTAATATTTCATTGTTAAAATCCTAGGTATGTCCTACTTTTTGGTATTTTTTCGCTTTACTTTCAGGTACATACGCCGCCACAGTATTCAAATGCATCTAAATTGAACAACCTAAATTTACATTCTAAATTTATCTATCAATTAAGAGCAGAAGTCATATTATGCACGCTCAAATTATATCCATTAGCGAACGAAAAAATAATTTATAAGTGATATAGTAACTTACTTGTTTATAATCTCCAAGTTTCTAATCACATTTCCTAATTTAATCCACACAAAATCACCACTCACTTACTAAATTGTCATCTTGTCTTTCTGAAATCTAAATTATCTTCAGATATCGGGGTTGTGCAGCGGGATTTTCAAATGTCCACCAATCACATCGATTCTGCAAAAAATCTTCTGTTTGTTCGAGAACGTCACACTGGTTGAAATTTTGTACATTATTGGTGGGGATAAAGGGTGATCATAGTGCAACGCTCCATAGAATGATTTTTCGAACGGATTTACCTTCTCTGGGGTTGTTAACTATAACCATACTTTTTAAATTAGGTTCAAATGACTGTTTTTTTTTAAAACGCATGATCGTAATTGTTTAACTTTAAGATTTTTTTATTGTATATGTAGAGAATATGGATAAAAAACTAGGCTAGGTTAAGTTAGGTTTATAATGAGTGGGTCAATGAGGCCCTCCACTGCGACTCGCGAGAGTCTATTGTGGCTCGGATAAAAAACTAACCTAGGTCTAACATTTATGAATCTGGCGCCAAGAGGTTTAAACAGAAACGTTTTTTAAATCTTTTAGGCATGCCAATCCACCACAAATAAGTTCAACAATATTTCGAATTTGAATAGGCAAAGGAAATTAATTCAATTCATACTTTGAAAAATTATTACCATGAACTACCACTAACAAGTTAACTACCTAATTTCACCTGTATCTATTCATACTTTTTACTTTTGCGTTAAGCACTATGGGCTACGTAAAGTATGAACAAAAACAAACATGTGAAATTGGATAGTTAAATTTGTTAGTGGTAGTTCATAAGTGATAGTCCTTAGTGTTTGGTTATAATTTATCGAAGTATGAGTTGACCATTACAGTTGATAAATTTGATTAAGGTTTTTTGTGTTAGGTTTTGGAATTTTTTGAAAACTCGTCTTCTAACCCTAACATTAGAATTGCAGCAGAAAAGTGTTTCTTCATTATTTAACCATAATATTACGGATAATATGCTTCTTCGTTATGTTTACATTCATAGGACATGAATTTATATTTTTTTGGAATTAAAAATTTAATAAACATTCATACATCTAAATTCAAACCACAAAATGACAAAATCACAGATCATATGACAACTAAATTGACAGGTGCGATTTTTAACCGAGTGTGAATTTCACACTAGTGCGATCTTCTCGAAATTAGCCCTGCTGTCTGCTGTTGTCGATTGTTGACAAGCAGACACCTGCGGTCACAGGGGATTAGATACACGAATTCTGATGTTGTAATTGTTTAAATATGTGATTATTGTTAATAATGAATGTGAACTAAAATAGTTTTGTTCTAGTTTAGTGTTTAATTAATAACAAAAGTGGTAGTGCAAAGTATTTTAATAGTTTTAATGTGGTTTTTTAACTGGAATTTGGTAAGTTTTTATATTTAATATTAAAGTGGAAATGCTGAATTTACATCTTTATTTTATTAATAATTTCAGTACTAATGATATGTTTTCTGGAATCGATATTAAAACAGCTCTCTGACGAATTTCCTGAAATTGTTGTAGAATTGATCATTTTGATGAAATGTTTCAATTGGCGCAACACGACCCTATGACGAGTTTTCGAGATACAGAGTGTTGAATATTAAAAAATAATAACATTTCATCTCTGCGTATCTGCGTATTATGATTTTAAGCTGATTTATCCTGTGGCCTAACCATAGATAAGATAATATAATATACAATAGATGGGCCACTCTACTGAATAATTATTCAATGTTATTTTACTTATTCAACCCACCGCTCTAGCGCTGCATATAGAACCAGCGGGCTTTTTGAAATATATGGTAATAACTATTTTTGCTATTTATTTTCAACAGATAGAAATAGTGAGCTCTAATGTATTTTCATGCACCTTTTTAAAGGGCTCGAGAATACATTAGCTTACACCAATTTTATCAATCGACAACGCTATTAATAAGGAATTTTATGAAAAGTGGAATTAATATTCCAAAATAAAAGACTGCTTGAACACATTATTTTTATTCATGAAAAAACAGGAAACAAATCAATTTACTTATTCCAAATTTAGATTTATTTATAATAGTTCTAACCCTAATTATAAGGGCAGTAGGTCATTTAACAATTTGACAACTATATTTTAAGTTCAAGTTGAAGCAATAAATATAAAATATAGATAACAAAATATAATATAAAAGACAATTCATAGTTATTAAGTTTTTATAACAATATATCATGATTTACTTTATCAAACACTGTCTGTAAGTCTGTGTAAATGACACTTAACTGCTGTTTATTTATTTATTTATTTGGGATACAAACAGGACAAACCCATAAAAGTATCCACTAATAGTTACACATAATTTTACAAATTTAAAAAATAAAATATAAGTATAATCATATATATTGAATAAAAGTGAATACAAGTATACAAAAAAATGAGAAAAAAGAGAGAACAAGAGTAGGTAATAAAACAAAATTAAATTTGCTAAAAATAGTATTTCAGTAGTTTTTTAATCAAATCTGCACTGTGGTAAAAAATATCCATTTCAACAATACTGGACAATTTATTGTAAGTATTTGTAATTCTGTGAGCAGGAGAATTTAGAAAATAATTGGTGAGTGCCTGATATGTGATAAAGGTATAATTGTTTCTAGTTGAGTGGCTGGGAATACGAAGTGTTATGAAGTTTGTAAGTTCAAGGCAATCTATATTGTTATTGAGGATTTTGTGAATAAACAGTACATCCGCAATTTGCCTACCATGCTCTAGTGAAATTATCTTCAAATTAGAACGAATACATTGCCTATCCACATATACAGGCCTACCGTATAGTACAAATAGTCTTAAAGAAGACTTCCATTTCTCCAGACTTCGCCTCTCGAGACTGGCTATTCTGTTTTTCACCAATACGAGATTGCTTTCTCTTCTCAGGACTTTAAGAACCAAAATTAAAATATTAGTATTTTATTTAGGTAAATTCACCGTTCGAAAGCAACTCTGTGGCCTTAAATTTTAGCTTATTTTTTGTGTTTTTCATTATATTTTCTTTGTACAACAGTCTCTCTTCAAGGGACTTCAGCTTAGGATACTTTGGGAAAATCTGTACTATATACAGGGACATCTAAGCACGATGCAATACAATACAATAAGTTTGTATACTTATAATAAACAAACAAAATCTCTCTCTCTCCCTCTCTCTTAACAAAAAATTATCAGGAAAATACACTATGACAATAATACTAGATCAATATAAAAAAAGAGGTTAAGTAAATAGATTAAAAGCCCGGATAAATTGTCTAAGTCTTCTTGCAATCGAACTCTGTCGTAAGCACATGAAATTGAGTGATATATTTTCAAATCCTCGGCATACATAACAAACTTAGCAAATTGAAAGCAACTAGAGATGTCATTTATATATAAATTAAAATGTAAAGGACCTAAATGGGACCCCTGAGGTACTCCTGAAGTAGTTACCACAGCCTTAGATTTAAGAGCACCTAAAATTATTTGTTGTGACCTTTTTCTAACATATGAGTCGCACCATCTTAATAAATTACCATGTATGCAGACTTCAGAAAGTTTTGAGACAAGGACGGAATGATCTATTTTGTCGAAGGCTTTACTGAAATCAGTATACACAGAATCAATGTTATGCCTATCATTTAGACTTTTAAGTATGTATTCAACGTACAGGAATAAATTTGTATCTACCAAACGTTTTTTCACGAAGCCATGCTGTTCAATGTTAAGTAGGTTTCTTACGTCATGATAAAGAAAATCAAAAATGATACTTTCAAACACCTTACTAAAGATGTTTAATTTAGAAATAGGTCTATAATTTTCAACTCTATTCTTGCTTCCAGATTTATGAATTGGTGTGATAAAGGCTGTTTTCCATGTATCAGGAAATTGACCTGAACTGAGAGATTTATTAAATAGCAAAAAGAATGGCTCTATTAGCGATTCCTTACAATTTTTAATAAAATCAGTAGGTAATTCATATGGCCCAGGACCTTTATTGGGTAAATTGTCAATTTTTTTATCAATAGTTTCACGAGTAATTGTGTAGTTAGAAATATTCAGTGGTGTGTTAGTATACATATTACCAAAGTTACTAGCATCACTACTTACAAAAACAGAAGAGAAATAATCTGAAAATACATCACAAATTTTCTGTAAGTCGGTAGTAGGGCCCTGAGCAGTGAGCAAGTTATTAGGGAAATTATCTGCTTTTCTTTTGCTTTTTACAAATTGCCAAAAATATTTAGAATTATGAATAATATTTTTTATAATAGCTGGGATATTGAGGTACATGTAAGTGAACGATCTGATCAATAATATTGTAAAACAGATTAATTGCTCTATTTATGTCAATTGAATGAAATTTAGCTGCCCAGTTAACACTACATAAAAGTCGGTTAATTTCGTGATAATTTGCCAACTTAAAATTCCAACGATATTGATTAAAAACTCTAGTACAATTATTGAACGGAATTGTTCTTTAAAAACCTCATAAGTAACTTCTGTAAATAGTAACAGATTAGTATTAATTGATCGGCCCACCATAATTCCCTGTTTTTCGTGAACTATAATATTTTTTACATGATTATAAATATACAAATGCAATAAATGCCTTAAGAATGAAACCAGTTATAAACAAAAATAATTTAAAGCATGAATTCAAGGGTATTAAACTCAATTAAAAAAAGCAATGGAAAATTATACATTTTGTGAATTTTTAATGTTTGTAATTGCCGCCTTTTTCTTTTTCTCTTTTTCACATTTAACTAAAGCTAATTTTTTTATATTGTCATTTATACTTCTCTTATCATCCCCTTTCAAAATTTTGTTCACATTTTTTATCCAACAATATATGTAAAAATGCACAAATTTTTGAATAAATATGTTTTTTATATTGTGCTTCTTGCAACTAAAATTAAAAGACACATATTTATTAATTTTCTCACTTAATTTTAAAGACAGTTCAATGTAGTATAATTCACTTTGTCCATCATGAAATCACCAGATTCAACTCTTTTTTTAATCTCAAACAGTTGTTTTCGTACACCGGAATTTTGTCTGTCAATTTTTCTGGCTAGTGAAACCATGTTTTTGGCAATTCCATAAAATTTTCTAGCTTTGGGCGTTAGCTGAATGGCTCTACTTGAATCTCCATGGCTTAGTAAATTCAATCTTTGTTTAATATCTGAAAAAATATTATATGTACTATTTTTTACTTACATTTATTATTGCGATTTACTTTTTACATATTACTTTTTAAAATATAGTCTGGAATTATTTAGAAACAGTTAGTTTCAACAAAGTAAGGGTCAGAACAGTAAACTTTCTACATACTCTAAAAATTTACTTTTACGTTTGCTGGGTGTCTTTAATGTAGTAAGAATGGTGTTCGAGGTAGTTGGAGTGCTGCAGGAGGCGATGGCAGGATATGACTCTGAACCTGTAAAAGTAAAAGCTTTAGTTATATTTGCTAAGTCAAAATGAAACTTTTTTAAAGCATCATCAGAAAATTTTTTTTAGTAAAACAAAAATAAATAGGCCAAATCGCTTTTAACTTTTGTAATATACAACAAAGTTTGTGGCTTTGTCTATTTTTGACATATTCAATAGCACACACTGAAAACGATTCCTAGTGAGAACTTCAATTATAGTGTAGCAAATCTAAATTTTCATATTTACTGGGCTGCTCCTCATAATTATGAAGCAAGCTGATGAAACTACAATTAATTACTTTTTTGTGTTTTTCGCTGTCAGATTAAAATACATTTCCTAAAACCAGTTTTTGCTACGACTACTTATGATATGGGTCAATTTCCACAATAGTATTGTACATTACCTTGGGATTCAACAATGTCCTGGTTCTTCTCAGGTAATTCCTCCATACTTCTTGTTGGTATAAGTTTGGAACTGCATTTGCTTTTAAGTTTGTTTTATTATGATGTGCAACCAACATCATTTCTTCGGAAAAGTGTATAGCACATACTCGAGAATTTTTTCTCCTTGTTATGGGGATATCCTCTCTTTGAATGATTCGAATCCATTGCCTAAAAAGCTAAGAGAAAAAAATTATAGAAACTATAGTCAACATTACTCTTGACTTGCAGTCGTTAAAATACAATGACCTGATTAGTTAAGAGTGATTTAACTCACTAATATATTTTTAATCTATGATTTAACATATACTATCAGTAATAGTATATCATGGGATAATAATGTAGTGATCAAATTGATACACAAATTATTATTCTTCTTTATTTATTCGGCCTATTCCAGCTATAAGTGGAACAATAAGTTTTAATGGAAAAAAAACATTAGGTAAATCAAACACAAATTAGATTACAAACTTACCTGGGGATCTTTAGGAAGGAGATGCATTTTAATGTCTTTACTTGTATTTTTACAAGTGGGAACAATACAGTATTGAACCATATTGTTAATTTTTAATATACACAATCACTTGAAAAGCACAAAAATGTCTGTTTATACAAATTAATATAATAATAACCGTATAATATACAAACGAAAGCAATGGCTGATAATGGCGATCGAAGTATCAAAATGAGATGGAGGTTATAGAAATGGCGAGATTTTAAAAATCTGACAGTTCATTGATTATGTAGCGCTACCGGCGACGGGTGGTATAACTAAATAAACATGACAAAATTTATAGTGGGAGTGAGCATAGCATGGGTCTAACCATCACATCCTTGTGTGACAAAATTCATTTCCAAATCTTTTCGTAGAACAGGGCGATTTCATTTAATAATAATGCTATTTGGAGACTCACAATTTTGTTATTGTATGCGAGAAAATTATCACATATTATACAGGGTGGTCCCGTCAAATTATTACGATCTGACGAAACATGCTTTAATAAAATATTGATAATAAACAAGATACAGGTCGGCAAAGTTGAAATTAGTTATTTGTGGGAATAAATTCAGTTGACGGGCATTTGCCGTTTTTCAAATTTTTGTTTGTTTTATGTAACTAAATAAGCCTCCTAAACATAGAAAAGGAAAAAAACTCGGCGGTCTTATCAAAATTTCCCCCGCTCCAATATTTTTTTTTCCTGAAAATCGGCATTTTTATATTTTTTTCATTTCGTAATTAAATAGCCTGTATAAAGATAAAAAAGAACAAAGAATAATTTCACGACTAATCGGCGTTATTTTTTTTTATTTTTTAAGTAAATAGACATAGAATATAAAAGAATGGAAAAATAACTAAAAAAAATTAAAATCCCCCCCATCTTCACTATTGGCTTCATCATACCTCCTTTCAATGTTTGTGGCATTTTCTAATATTTCCGGATCATATAAATCTCGAGCCAACATAGAAAACATCACCAAGTAATCTTGCTTAAGATCCCTACATTTTTTTTGGAACATGTAACGGGCTAAGTAACCCCCAAGGAACTTCTATCTGGTACAACTGTCATAAAAACTCTTCCGGTGCCTCGTTCGTTACCTCCAAAGGCCCAGGAACCTTCCACATGGGGTCTACGATGGTATTTTCTTTTCCCAAATTTTGACTCGTCAATCTCCACACTGAAAATATAATAAAACAATAAGCATAACAAAAATAAGGAGTATGCACCTCTTTCACATTTGACCAGGTCCTCCAATTTTCGTTGCCTTGGTTATAAATGCGCCAAAGACTACTTCTCTGCAAAAATTAGCCCAATCCACTAACGTATGTTGCGCGAGTCTTAGTGCGTTTTACATTCGCAATAGCTGGTCTTTATTGACCCACAGATGAATAAATCCCAACATTTTCCAAATGGGAAAGTGGGATTCATAAAAATAACTTCTATAACGTAAAGATGCCCTAAAAAATTCAAGGGGCTAGATAATTCCTATATAATGTGTATTTTGGTTGCCATGGTAACTAATTTGCGTTACAAAGTATTGGATACTAAGTTATTCAAGAAGGGGAAGGAAATATAATAATTGGATCCACCCTTTACCTTCTTGAATAACTTAATCTGCGTTACAAAGTATTGGATAATAAATTATTCAAGAAGGGGAAGGGAATATAATCATTGATTTCACCCTTTCCCTTCTTGAGTAACTTAATGTGCGTTACAAAGTATTGGATATTAAGTTACTCAAGAAGGGGAAGGGAATATAATCATTGGATTCACCCTTTTCTTTATTGAATAACATGATGTGCGTTACAAAGTACTGGATATCAAGTTATTCAAGAAGGGGAAGGGAATATAATAATTGGATTCATCCTTTCCCATCTTGAATAACTTAATGTGCGTTACAAAGCATTGGATATCAAGTTATTTAAAAAGGGGAAGGGAGTATAATCATTGGATTCACCCTTTTCCTTCTTGAATAACCTGATGTGCGCGTTACAAAGTATTGGATACTTTTCAAGGGGAAGGATGAATGCATATTACTTTCACTATGAGGAAAACTATGTGCGAAATTTACGTATGTTCAAAACCGAAGTTTCTTAAATTATAATAATATTAAACGTTTATATAATCAAAAATACAATTATATTATTCAATATTATTAGATAGATATGTCAAATTCTTTTATTATATTGAAAATGAAAAATACGTGAGTTCTTTTTAGGGGAAAAGTTTCCAAACGGTTGGCGACACTACAGTATATCATTGTCGGTTGTCGAGTTTGACATTGACTTTCATAAGTGTATTTGCATGGAAAAAATGTTTCTAATATTTATTAATATTGATATTTCGAAAAGTATTTGTTTTCTCAACTCGTGACTTGGTATAAAATGTTTCTATAATAATAACTGCATGTAAAAAAGATATGAGACCCGAACCAGATTGGAGATATTTTAAAATTAAAAATGTGCCTGCATGACAATACTAGTAAGTTTGAATAATTGTCGAAATTCATATCTCGAAAAGTTATTACCGCAACTTGTGACTCGGTATAAAACGTTTTTATAGTAAGACCTATCTATATAAAAAAAATTGAAGCCTGAACTCGATTGGTGGCATTCCAAAGTTTAGCCATATAGCCGGCTCATCACTGTAGCTATTTCTGCTACTTGATTTCTTTATATGGTTTTCGTTTATTTTTCCAAAAAAAAATTGCGATTTGGCAACATCAACAATTACTAGAAATAGCGGAGATTTCAAAAAGAGATTTGAATAAAAAACTAGAATTTTATACCTACCTTTTATTACAAAATACACGTTTCTTTTTTTTTTAAATATGTCAATCACATTTTCAACGAAAACCATCTATGTAATCTGGCCGTGGTATCATTATGAAATGTCTTTCACAAAAATCTACCGGACACTTAATTTCATTATTTGCGGGTACTAATCCCAAACGCTGCGCTTGCGATATAATCTCATTATTATTTCGTCAGGTATAACTATCGTCTAGATTAATAAAATTCATTTTTGGCGGAAACCAAGAAACGCTTAAGTATAGAAGCGCAATAAAAGTAAACAGACACGCAATACCAACGGCAACAAATAATAATGACAATAGTTTGACACTTTTATGACAGTTAGAAATACATTTTTTGTTATTGCCATTGTTGTATAACTTCAAAAACTGAACCTTTAAAAAGTGAATATTTTCATTAAAATAAGAGACCGCCAAGATTTATTTTTATGCTTCTAGAAACATAATCTACACCATAAACTAAAATTTTTAGTAATACAAGAAAAGCCCGTAAACTGCATTTCTACCTATTTGGGTATCAAGGCACAGAAGATCTATTTTTCTATCACGAATGTGGAGTTTTATTTTCAAAGGCCCTTTGGGGCCATGAGTGATAAAAAGGAGCTTCAGTGCCGAGGTGCATATTAAATTTTATTTGAAATCGTAGAAGGAATACTTATTTTTATAGATTATGTTTACATACATGTCTGCCTTGTCTGCCATTCAATATTTCTAATCTCAGACATTAAATTTATTTTTAAGACTTAAAATTTTGTGTTGAATCTGAAACTTAATTATTGGTATTATTTAGTCCATTCATTTTGTATAAATGTATGTCTTTTTAAGTATAAATTCACGATTGCACATCGTGAATCTGATTAAATTATTTTACGCATACAATAATCAGAGGAGCGACGGATATTATGAAATATTCGGGTAATTCGGAATACCTTGATATTTCTCCAGTTCAGTGATACAACGGCAACACTGTCCCTACACTTCGTAAAGCAGTCACTAAGCGGCCACATCAAACCAGTCAGATAATGTCATTCAGAGAGAAAATATGCTATTTTATTTGAATTTTGGTTCCTCAAAACTTGTATAGAAGTCAGAAAATATCAATTAATTTCGGAAATAGTTATATTTTTCCAACGATTTCTCTTGTGATACCGGTAAACTATATTCAACCGTCAATTGATTCAAGGTAAGGCTTCACTAATGTTTTTTTTCATAATTTTTTCAACTAAAATAAAAATGGCGATGTCGGGTAATATGGAATAGTAGTATTCCATATTGGCCGACTATTCCATAATACCCGCATTATTATCTTTATTTCAGTTAGATATGTTCTACTATTTTCATAATGCCCAAAAAAATAAACAGTAGCGACCATCAACAACGCAAGCAATGGGACAAGAGCAACACGAAGCGAGCCATTGAGGCAGCTCAAGATAAAAAGATGGGCTACGTTAAAGCAGCTCAATTATTCGATGTTCCAAGAACAACTCTATTTCGTTTTATAAAGAAAGGTGAAAATGATCTGGATACCATTATAAGTCAAAAAACAGGGGAATACCCATTGTTTCGGATAAACTCGAGAATAAATTGGTGGAGTATGCCCTTAGAATGGAATCAAAGTTCTATGGCCTGACAAGAAGAGATTTGAGGTCAATGGCGTATCAATTAGCAGCACCAAATGGAATTCAAAATCTATTTCATGACGGCATTGCTGGAAAAGACTGGATGTATGGGTTGCTCAAAAGACATCCAGAACTGTCTTTAAGAAAACCAACTGGAACATCTAGTGCACGTGCTTCAGGCTTTAGCAAAGTAGCCGTGAGTGGTTTTTTTGATTTGATTCAATCTATATATCATCTTCTTCTTATTCCGCTGTCTCCCGTCGGAGGTTGGCGATCCAATTGGCAATCATTATTCTGGATGTAGCGGCTCTGAAGATGTCAATTGGAGTACATGCAAACCATCTTCTTAAGTCTTTCAGCCAGGAGTTCTGTCTTCTTCCCACTGATCTTTTTCCTTGTATTTTTCCTTCAATGATCAGTCTCAAGAGTTCATACCTTTCCCCTCTCATTATGTGGCTTATATATCTCGTCTTTCTCTCCTTAACAATCTGCATCAGTTCTTTTGATTTTTTTATCCGCGCAAGGACTTCCGTGTTGGTGATTTTCTGCACCCACGATATTCTTAACATACGACGGTATAGGTACATCTCAAACGCGTCCAACTTTTTCTCTGTAGACGCATCGAGAGTCCACCCTTCACTGCCATATAACAAGATTGAAAATATATTGATTCTGATCATGCTCAGTTCGCGTCTCGTGAAAAATTGCTTGTCTTACCTGTATATGGTTAATGGACAAATTGGCAATTTAATTGTCTTTGAAAAAACAAGAAGCTTAGTTTCAGACACATTCATGAGTAGTCCATGCCGTTCACTATGGCTTACTATACGGTTCATTAAGTCTTGTAAATCGACCAGATTATCTGCCAGCATAACACAGTCGTCGGCGTACCTCAGATTCTTAACAATAGGTTTGTTCCAACCTGCGTCAGAAATAGTTTCTTACAGTCAGGATTCTGCGCACTAACTCTGGTTGGAACACATTTGAGTTAGTGCGCAGATTTCTGACTGTAAGAACTGTTTCTGACGCAGGTTGGAATAAACCTTATATATGACGAACACAAATTCTTTGGCGATCGAGTGTACAATGTTGACGAAACGGGACTATCGATTGTCTAAAATAAAATTCCACTTGTTATTGCGTTGAAGGGAAAAAGCCAAACAGGATATATTACAACAACAGAACGTGGGTCCCTTGTGACAACAATTATTGGCATGAGCGCCACCGGACATTATATTCCACCCATGCTGATATTTGCTGTCTGCGTCGTTAATGAAGGGTGCTCCGCCAGGAACCATTGCCGCTTGTCATCCATCAGGATGGGTTCAAACTAACCTCTTCACACAGTGGTTCCACCACTTTCTGCAACACACAAAGCCAACAGCAGATTCCCCGGTGCTCTTGTACCTTGATGCACACAATCACTCAAAGAATATTGAGCTTATCGACTTAGCTCTCAAAAATCATGTTAAAATTGTGTGTGTACCCCCCACTGTACCCACAAATTACAGCCTCTGGACAAGACGTTTATGGCGGCATTGAAAGCATACTTCAGTGAGGAGATTCGACAGTTTTTTAGGAATAACGATCATTTGTTAACAACCTACGACATCGCCGAGTTTTTGGGAAAAGCATATTTAAAATCTCAAACAGGAGAGATATCAGTTAATGGATTCAAGAAAATAGGGTTATATCCAATCAACAGAACAATATTTTTCGACGCAGATTTTTATGCTGCAGAAAATGACGCGGCTGCTGCTGTTTAACACAGTTATTCTGATCAGGGTACTTCCGAATCCTGCAGTGCTAGTGGTAGTTCCGAGCCCCCAAAGATGTTTGTGAGCCCATATCAAATCAATCCTCTCCCAACTGAAATGAGGAAAGTTTCAAACCGGGGAAGGAAGCGCGGATCAGCGGGTATAATCACTAGTTCGCCCTACAAGCATGAACTAGAAGCCTCTACAAGTGGAAGAAAAAATGAAAAGGTTTTCAAAAATAAGAAAAAGAAAAGTGAAGCCAAGAAAAACCAATCTTCTGAACCGGAAATGGAAGCTGTAAACATGGAAAAACAAAGATTTACGCGAAGAGTTTTTCATGATGATATCGAATCTAGTGATGATTCTAGTGCCCACGAGAGCTTTCACTCAGATGGGAGTTCTGATACAGAACTAAACACCCATCAAGATAACGTTCCAGAGAACGAAAAAGTTGAGTTCTTTTTTGTGCTGTGAACCTTTTTCGCGAAGTCGCAAAGGAGAGTAGTGGGTCCAGTGTATGACGTGTGAAATGTGGGCCCATATCGACTGTTCTGGTTTTGTAAACAAAAATTTTGGTTATGCTAAACACTATATTATATGTAATATTTTGTATTGGTTCCCAATTTACAAGAAAAATACAAATTACTATTCCATAATACCCGCCGCTCCTCTACTATGGCTGGAAATAGACGGACCACATTTATTGCTGTCGACCTCATACCTGCTGCTTGAGTTGAATTCAAGTGAATCCAAGTTTAGCAGCGCACGTGCAGTCCGCATTATCTGGCCTGGGGAATGATGTTATTATTGGAATTTGAATCCCACTTCGTGTAATATTGGTCGGTGTTGGCTTTTGGGGAAATCCTTAAGGACTTCCTAGACGTTGTGATGGGTTGACCATTCTGATTTGATGTTACTAAGGTCGAGATTATATTGTCTACCCCAAACCACAGATTTGAAAGTTGCCGCCCTGTCTTTGGCGGTAGGTAGTAGGCAGATGTTTTATTAGAATTATATCTTAAAAAATATTTTATGGGTTGTATTTTATTTGTTTTCGAACTGTTGTACAACAAAGATGGAAATTAAGTGTGAAGTTATGTCAAGTGAGAATGGCAAAACTCTTCTAGTGGTAAACCGTGGGAAATTTCGAAAATGTAGAACGATGGCATCTGGCAAAACTTATTGGCGTTGTACAGCAAAAATGTGCAAAGCAAAACTATATACCATGGGTGAAAATAAAATTGTGGAAAGTGAATTAGTACATAATCATGAAGTGGATAGTACTCTCGATAGACGAAAACTAAGTAACAGCGCAAAAAGAAAGGCTGTTGAAGATATTTCTGAGCGACCGATGAAGTTAATCCATAAAGAGTTGAAAAACTGTCCTGAATTGGTGAGCAGTCTGTCGTTAAAGGACTTGGATTATACAAGAAAGAATATTTATTCTGCACGTCTTACGTTCTTGCCTCCTCTACCAAAAAATATTCAAGATGTACATGAAGCGTTAATATGTCTGGACATCAAAACATTATAACAGGACATTTTTCTGCTAGTCAACGATACTGACAATAATGTTACATTTTCTTGTTTTCTAAATTTAAATTTTCTGTGTTCCTCTGACGTGATTTATATGGACGGAACTTTCCAATATTGCGTGCAATACTTTTATCAATTTTTCACTCTGCATGCGTATAAAACTGGACAGTATGTGCCAGTAGTGTTCGCTTTATTACCTTCTAAGACCAAAGATGTTTACGAGAAATTATTCCTGCACATTGTATCAGAATGAAATAGGTCTGAACTTTGTTTAAATCACAAAAAAAATATTATTGACTTTGAGATTGCCATACATTTGGCTGTTAAAGCTATTTTTCCAACATCTGAAATAAGAGGTTGCCTTTTTCATTTAAAGCGAGCCTGGTATCGTAAAATTATGCAACTTGGTTTATCTGTCCATTATAATGATTTAAAATCAGATATTGGAAAATGGCTCAAACATTTGATCGGTCTACCGTTTGTCGATCCGCTTCAAGTATCTGAAATATTTTGTTTACATTTAATGCCAGATAAACCAGAAAATATTTCAGTGATTCAATTTTCTGATTATTTGGTCGAAAATTATATTGATGAGGAATCCCATATTATGGACAGAAATGTCATCAAGTGTTATACGTTCCACCAACGCATGTGAATCGTTTCATGCACATTTTAATAAAAGTTTTTATTCCTCGCATCCTAATGTGTTCACTTTTATTGATGTACTTTTAACTTATCAAACAAATACATGTATTAAAATAAGAAGTGCTAATAATAATATTAATAAACCGCTTTATGGGAAAGCGAAGAAAAAAACAGGTATTTTTAGATCAACAAATACATCTATATAAAAAACCAATGTAATAGACTTAAAAACTTTTGTAAAATCCGTGTCTTATTATTCCTGAAATAAATGTACAAATACCTTTACCATTTAATTTATTTTATATTTCCTTAATCTCCTTAATATTGTGTTCATCTTGTTGCGCGCATTTCGGCTCCTAATTTTGGTGTTCTTACTAGTATTCAGGTAGAAAATGTCCGCTGCGCGCAACTCATCCCTGTCCTACACAAATTATCGACCTTGCCCTAAAAAGTGATAAATAAAATCTGTTGTCTCAATTTTAAGTTAAGATTCATAAATTGAAACGCTACTGAACATCAATTCATTAATAGTTTATTGGAGTAGGTCAAGATATTTATTTACGAATAATGTTCCCACTCCTGTCCGACAATTGTCTGGTCGCACTGTGACTTAATTTTCTAATATAATAGCCAATTATCATGAAAACCGGATTTCGAATGATACGATGCATGAACGACCTTTACCTAGACCTATTTTTATCTATTTTTAACCTAAAGGATGAGATTTAAATGTCAGTAGAAAATCGACGAAAAATCTTTTTGGTGCAGTAATGTCTCACTCTGGATAAAATATAACCTAACCATTGGATAATAAATATAAATCACCCGAAAACCGCAACAAAAAGAGAACAAATACGAATCTTAGGACGTTCACCCCTTGCCGAAGGAAGTTTTATAAAGGGATAAACTTAAAAACACTTTTCCTGTGATATCAAGCGTTGTTCGGTTCCCAAATTGTTTTTTCGTAATGAATCAGTAGTGGGTATCAAAATGTTTAGAAAGGAGTATAATGATAATATATTTTTCAAAAATATGAAACGTAAGGCTCTGGCAGTGATAAAGTGAAGACATGGTAATATCGCTCCCTGAGAAAACTGCAAATTTAAGTGGTGTCAAGTGTTCGCTTAGATCTGGAACAGAGTCAGATAAGTAATTATACATAAAGGTACATAATAGAAAAGATTAAATTACTAAATTACTGAAATTACATCATAATCATATGAAAAACGGCATTACTGAAACAAGTTCCTTAACTACTTAACTGATAAGATAATAAAATCAATAATAAAACATTAGCGGGTAGATAAAACTTCTCCGAAATCAATTGAAATTTAATAAAATTTTAAAAACAAATTTAAGAAAAGATAATAACTCTAACAGTAGGTAGGTAGAAATAAATTCAGCGGGTCTGATTAGTTCGTGTGCGGGCTGAGGGCTGAACTAAGTAGGCTTGCGGTACGCCAAACTGCACTTGAACATCAGATCCCCTGGATGAATCGAAAACGAGATAAACCTGAGCACGATAACTCGTTTGAAGAGGGAAAGGCGTTTAGGAAAAGCAAGTTAACGGGAGATTTATATATAAGGGAAAAAAGAGAATACGGAAGACATAAAAATGGAAGAAATAACGGAATTACTGAAAGAGTTAAAACTCCAGATGAAACATGATATAGAAGAATCGAAAAACAAGATAAAAGCTTATATCGAAGAGGTAAAGAGGGATCAGAAAGAAATAAAAAAATGAAATACTTCACATAAGAACGGAACAAAAAAGTGTCCCAGAAGAAATACGAAAACTAATGCAATGAAAGTCTAAAGAAGGAAAATAAATAAATAAAAACTGAAAACATGAGAATCAAGGAGGAAATGAAAGAAGTATGAACAATTATGGAATGGATAGAAAAAAGAAAACAACGTAGTAATAAGCGGCCTCACGGTTGACACTGATGATCAAAAACTGTTAAAGGAAGGAATGCAAAATTTCATGGAGGAAAATCTGAAAATTAAAGTAAGTATAACATCGGTCAAAAAAATAGGCCCTAAAACTCACGCAATACTACTGGATAGGAAAGAAGGCAGGGACAAAGTTATGAAAAATAAATGTATGCCAAAAAATCTTACTTCGGAGAAAATATACATCAATGAAGACTTAACAAAGAATGAGTTAAAAAACAAAAACAAATAAGAGAATTTGGACATACTGAAAGAAGAAATGGGAAATATGTAAAAATAGGATACAATAAAGTGATCATAAACGGCGAGGAGTGGAAATGGAACAAAGATGAAAATAGGCTAGAAAGAAAGTAGTAAACTATATTGCAATAAATAACACGAAGCAACAGATAACGACACGGCAAGAAAAAGGACTCACGCAATTAGCAGTTAGGAAAAACTAGAAAACACATATAAAAACAGAAAACGCAAAAAGGAAAAATCATGGAAGAAATGGAAATAAGGAAATAAAAAATATGCACATGGAACATTAGAACGTTGCTAAGAACGGGGAAGATGCAAGAGGTAGGCTTAGAATTGAAAAAATATAAAGCAGATGGAAAGGGCAAGGAAGCATAGAAGATAAGCACTTTAGTTTAAAATATTCAGGTAATGAGAAACAAGGGCAACATGGGGTAGCATTCATGATATTTGGCGGGTTAAGGAATATGTTGGAATTCAAGCCAACAAATGAAAGGCTGGCATATTTAAGAATAGAAGCGAAACCATTCAACATATCCTTGTTAAATGTGTATGCTCCAACTGAAGGTAGCAGTAAAGAAGACAAAGATGAATTATATGAAAAATTGGAAGAAGAATTCCTAAACAAGACACTATACTAATACTAGGAGATCTTAATACACAAATAGGGAGTGAGGATACATAAGCCATGTAGCAGGAAAGGAGACGATACACGAGAAAACGAATGACAACGGACAAAGCGAGGGAAAACTTTATAATAAGCAGTACTAAATTCAGGAATAGTAAAAATCACAAAATGACTTGGATATCACCAGACCAAAATGTGTATTCCCAAATAGACCACATATTGGTAAACAAAAGAAAACAAACATCGATAAAATATATCAGAACACATAGAGGAGCGTGTGCAGGCTCCGACCACTTCCTGGTATTGGCTAAAATAAAACAAAAAATAAGGAAAACATCTGATATATATTATAAAAACAAGAAATGGAACGTGGACAGGCTTGAAAATGAAAATATAAGAGAAGAATACGCAATACAAATAGAAAAACTATTATCACAGGGCGAAAACCAACAGGAAACAATAATGTCTGAATGGAGCAACATAAAGAAATGTTTGGAAACAGCAGCGGAAATACAGTTAGGTGCGAAGAAAAATGGGAAAAGACAGAAGTGGTTTCACATGACATGCAACACTGCGGTAGAGAAGAAAGCCAAAGCAAGACTAAAATGGATAAAAACTAATAATCCGGAGGACAGGAATGAATACGAGGAAAAAAGGAACGAAAGTAATAAAATAATTAGAAAAAAAAGAGAAGGGATAGATAATATTCAGAGAAATTGAAAGAGAAAAGTGGAGAGGAAATACGAAAAGCTTCTATAAAAAAATTAACGAACACAACAAGACGTATAAGGGCAAAACAAAAGAAATAAAAGGCAAGGAAGGAAGGCTGCCAGAAGAAGAACACCAATATAAACAAACATGTGTGGATCATTTTAGAGAACTATTAAATGAACCACATTACTGGGACGAAGATGAAGCAGTGACAGAAGATAAGAAACAAGATATATTAGAAGAAGAACCAACAATTGAGGAGGTCAAGGAGATAATAAATAAGAGCAGAAATGGAAAGGCCCCCGGAAAGGATGGAATAAACATAGAACTAATCAAACATGGAGGGAACACTCTACATAAAAGAATATATTACCCGATTAAAAAAATATGGAACGAGGAAAGGATGCCGGAAGAAAGGGAAATTGGACAAATTGTCACTCTACATAAGAAAGGAGACCAACATGAATGTAAAAATTACAGAGGAATGACATTATTAAACACTGCGTACAAAATACTATCCACGTTAATTAACAGAAGCCTTGTGGAAAGTACAAGGGAAGTGATAGGGCAATATCAATGCGGCTTCACAAAAGGCAGATCAACAACTGATGCTATTCATACATTAAAACAAATAATGGAAAAGCGTATGAATACAGATTAGACATAGAAATGCTATTCATTGACTTTCAACAAGCCTTCGACTCAATCAAAAGAAGTGAACTCATGAAAGCATTAAAAGAACAAGGAGTAGACGCAAAACTGAGAAGGCTAATCAAAATGACCATGAATGAGTCAAGGATCAGTGTAATAACGCAAAAAGGAGAAACAGATCAATTTAGGATTAATAAAGGGGTAAGACAAGGTGACTCTTTGTCCACAACGCTATTCAATCTATCATTAGAACACACAACGCGAAAATTACACAAGGTTAGCTTAAGGTCAAGTGGCAGTCAAATAATAGCCCATGCGGACGATATCGTGCTTGTATCCAAAAGAAGAAGAATCATGGAAAATATGCTAAAGGAGATAGTCACAGGGTGAGGAAAAATGGGGCTAAAAATAAACGGAAGTAAAACCACCAAGCTAATGAGATTTAGGAACCTAAACCAAAAAGGAAAAATAAAAATCAGCGACTATGAATTTGAAGAAGTTCAAAAATATAAATATTTGGGGGTTATGATTAGCAATACTGGAGATAGAACTACTGAAATTGAAGAAAATATACTCGCTACAAACAAAGCATATCATGCAATTAAAAAGTTACTGAAGAGTAACATTTTTACGAAGCAAACAAAATTAAATATGTATAAAACGATGATAAGGCCAATCATGATGTAATCGGCAGAAACAATGACGTTAACAAAGAAGGAAGAGGAAAAACTAAGAATAACTGAAAGGAAGATATTGAGAGCAATACTGGGTCCTGTAAAAATAGATGAAAATGAATTCAGAATAAGAACGAATCGTGAAATTTTGGACGAAATAGAAGGCGAAGACATTGTAAAGAGAATAAAAGCACAACGAGTTAAATGGCTGAGACATATATGGAGAGAAGGAGCTAAATCAGTAACCTACAATATCTTGCAGTGGAATCCAGGGGGAAAGAGAAGACGTGGTAGACCCGGGTCAAAATGGCAAAATGAGGTGGAGGCGGACCTTAATAGAGCAGGATTAACAAACTGGAGGTAGGAAGCAAGAAGCAAGAAATAGGAAACTATGGAGAGACATAAGTGAAAGAATTTAAAGGCATAACGGGGACTATATAACTAGTTATATATATATATATATATATATATATATATATATATATATATATATATGAGAGATGCGGCAATTTAGAAACGATAAACCCACTCTTGGTAAAACAAGTTTCTAGCATTGTACCGAAAACATTGTCCGATATAAAAGTAGCAGTCACTATATTGGAAGCAAAATATAGGGCCAAAGATAAGATAATCGAAGAAACAACACAGAAATTACGAAATCACTTGAGTAGTTCTGTATTAATTGATCTTATGAACCGTATCGAATCTTAAAAAAAAACGCTCAAACTCAAATCGATCATTTTTCAAAGGATAAAAGGGGCATTCCGTGTAAATGCGGAAGAATCCATAAAGATAACAAACCTATTTGTTTAAGTGGATTTATGGTAATCAATTTCAAAAGAATCCGTCGAAATTAGAATGTTATATAAAAGAAACATGTTCAATTTTCATATAGTTAGTAATTATGTTATTTTATGCAAGGGATTTCAGGAATTTTTAATAAATAGTAAGTAAGTTATTTAGTATTTATATGTATAAAAAACTTCATCTCTATATATATTCTAATTTATTATAATAAAATGTTATTTTCATGTATATACGGTTCACACGATAGAGTTTAGTTTCGCTAGCAACCCGCAACGAGATGGATTTATGAAGGATAAATAGAAAAACGTCAGTGAATTTTAGGACGTCAAAGTGGGAAATAATATAATAATTGATCAGATATAATGATTGAACAGAAAGATATTCGAATCAAATATATAATCATAATCAGAAGGAAGAAGAATATTTATATATACAGTTAAAGGAGTGATTTTTGAAACGTGAGTGAATTTTTGAATGTCAAAAAGGGGAAGGATAAATTATCTCCACAAGAAAAACGATTCAAACGACTATATTTGATAAAAAAGAAAGTTAACCCAATTTTAAAGTGATGAAATGAAGAAAGAATATTATTTAAATAATAATGGATTTAAACTAATACAATGGAATTTGATACATACTGAAATTTGTTCATAATTTGAATCGAGTTGAGTGATCAATGCATGGATGGTTGATAGATTTCCGAGTTCTTATAGAAGTTTTTTTTGGCTGATATTGTTGAAGATGATTAGAAGTTTTGGACCACACAACCTCAAATCCGGTGTGATGTAAGGTACGCAAAATTTATTGATTTTATGAGCTTGTAAAACGGATTTGTGCGTAATTAGTGTCATTTCGGTTTACTTTTAACATTTGCGGTGAATTAAATACACATTTTTCTAAAATTTTACAATCATTGGCGGTTTATATATTTTTTATTATTTAGAAGAAGATAGTTATAATTATATGTTATTATGGTAATAATTTTGGATTGTTACCTATGATATGTGTACATAGATGCAGTAAAATATTTCATAATTAAAATTTCCTGAGGTCATAAGCTTGTACATTTTAATTACACAATTCAAATAATTAGAGTAAATTTAAATGGCGCAATTGAACCCTACCCTTTGATAGAGTTTGTTATACATGCTTAACGTTTATTCAATCACAAATAATTAAATAATAAATAGATATAGAATACATAACAAATATATTATATCATAACAAATTGTCACAAAAAACGTTGGGCAATTATAATAATAAATATATTCTATACATAACAAATGTCAGTCCAACTTGAGGCAAATTAAAAAAAAATTCATTGATAGGAAGTATTAAAAACATTTTAATTGCACAATTAAAATTCCTCTTATAATATTATATATAATTATATAACAAATGGCGCCCAACGTGGGGCAAATTAGAGAAGGTTTATTAAATAGAGAAAGTTTATTCATATAAAAACATTACAATTTCTCACACCAATTCTTATATAACAATATATATATATATATATATATATATATAGAGCAAACGGAAAGGAATTTGGAAAACATTACAATATGGTAATTAACCAGTTACATAAACTGGTTAACCCAGTACCCAGCACATGAATTCAATTTATGTATTGAGGTTATTAGTTTTTCTAATATTTCACTTGAAAAAATATAAGAATATATATTTTAATTTTTTTACTAACAAAAATTTTATAAAACTGAACAAAAATATAGATTCCTCGTATTAAAACACATGGTATTGCATAATTTTTGTGAACCAAAATTTTTTGTCAGGACGGAAAAATTTTTGATAACATTTCTGACAACATGCTTCCATATAAAATTCTATAATTCCGAAACTATATTGTATAGACCAAAAAAGCAATGACGTCATAAATATGGGCACTGACAGTCACTGAGGGAAAACAAATATTTGTTTACGTTTGTAATACGCTTAAACATGTCTATTGTTAATTTGTCGAGCATTGCCTAGCAGTTTTTTTAACGAAATTAAAGTGTTAAAGAAATGTGAAGACAATTTAAACAGTGGATATGTCGTAGAGATAGAGTATGATGGAATTGATACTGTGAATATGATGGAAGTTTAGGAGCGAAGCGATAAGGCATAATTACTTGATAGTCACTGCAGTGTCACTTTGCAAATGAACAAACGAATGAACTTCCAAAATATCACAACGGTCAGGACAAGACATAGGTTAAAGAATTGATTTGTTTTCCCTCAGTAACTGTCAGCGGCCATGTACTGACGTCACACTTTTTCGGTCTATATCGATTCATTTCTTACACTACTCGATAGAGGAAAGATGTATCTTACTTAATAATATAATAATAATGTATTCTCAAGATAAAGATAAAAATGACAAATTGTATACAGGTAATGTGTGAATAAATAGAGCTTAATCATTCGGTGTTAAACCTTTGTACAGTACAGTTGTGCGCTCCGAAACGATTAAGTAGTTAAAAAGTAATTAGTGAATATTTTCAAAGTGAACCAAAACAAGCAAGTTTGAATATCAGGTTAACTTTTTATTAAATCATTAGTAAAACAACACATTAACTAGAAGTGAATCTGAATTTAATATCAGATATAAATAACAGAAAATACTACGCCAGATCCGTATTAAGGAAAACCTAAATGATACTTAAAAATGGATGACAACATATCTCAAAAAGGGTGTACACCCACTAATAACGCAACCCAACAACCCAAAACCTATTCCTCAGTAGCAAACCAACAAACCAGAACAAACAATTTCCCATCCAGAAATCAAGCTATACTATTCGACGCAATCGAAAACACTAGGCTAGAAGACTACCTAAAGGCACTATGCCAAACAATCCAACCAAATAACATAATTTTTTGCTCAAAGCTATCAAACAACAGAATATGTATTTATTTGGCAAATGAAAATTTAGTGAACACATTCATCAACAATCACGGTAAAATCCAAATAAACCAACAAATACTACAGGCACGTCGACTAGTCACTCCTAGTCAAAGAATAATATTATCCAATGTTTGTCCCTCTATCCCCCACTCAGTCCTTGAATATGAACTTAAAAATCTTGGGATTAATCCTCTTTCACCCTTATCTTTCTTGCGAATAGGAATATCAGACCTCGCATTTCAACATATCCTAAGTTTTAGAAGACAAATATTTATATCTCCATTCAATAACCAGTCCCTTCCCGATTCATTTTCAATCACATATGAACAAACCTCATATAGGATATTTTTGTCCATTGATAATCAAGAATGCTTACAATGTAAACAAACTACTCATACAACAAAAAACTGCCCAAATAGAGCAATCACTTCAACTCACTTTAACCCATCAACAGAATCATCACCAGAAAATCCAGCCGGCAATCAAACTGAAGAAGAAACAAACAACATTTCACAATATCAACAGGATCAATCAAATAACCAAAACTCAGAACAAATTTCTGAACCTCAAACAATGAATACCCAAGTAGTTAAACACACCGAAAATAGTAAAGACAGCACACCGACTGTCAACAGAAATGAAATCGAAACAACCAAACCACAAAATAAAAGAACATCAACAGAACGTTCCCCATCACCAACAACAACTGAACACCTACCTACATTTGTAAAACCAACAAATAGTGAAAAGAAAATAAAACAAACCGAAAAGAAAATAAAACAAACCGAAAACAAAAAACCAAAAAAATCAATAGGAGAAATGTTAAGTCACACTAAAGCGCTTTTCAAGAATACAGATATCAATTATCCTCTAACCTATGAAGAACTTATAGATTTTTTTGAAAATTGTGAAGGGTGTACAGATCCTCTCAGTATCGTGAAAATGTACACCGAAGAAATAACGGAAGTCACAGACCTACTTACCACAATATACCCCTATTTAAAGGATAAAAAAATGAAGATGAGATGCACTCGAATTAAAAATAAAATTCTCAAACAGATAAACCCTGAATACCAAACAGAACTGGACACAGATACCTCTATTGAAACCTATTAATCTTGTTTACCTTCAGTTCCTTAATTCAGTGGAATATAAATGGGTACTATACCCACCTAGAAAACTTGCAATTAATAATTTCAAAATACAAGCCCATGCTAATATGCCTACAAGAAACCAATTTCAAAAACAATAGAATCCATAATTTAAAAAATTATAATTGTTTCTCTAAAAATCGAGAAAATGCAAGAATAGCCAGTGGAGGTGTAGCAACATATATTAGAAATACAATAGATGCAACGCCCGAACGATCAGTGGTGGATTATTAAGGAGCGTTTGAATGTAGGTGCGTTTAAATTTTACATGACATTATATATTAAAAAGTAATAAACTACATCAACTTAACCAGAAAAAATTAGATTTAGGTATTTATTGTACTATTTTTGTTGTAATAATAGAGAACTGTTTTAGAAAACAAGATATTATTCTATTATACATATTATATTGAGAATGAGAGAAACAAAATAGCTTTGCTTTTATATGCTTACCGAGAGTCTAAACAGGGTCTAACAAGGTGAAATGGGGTAGCATCCATTTCCAAAATAATAAAAAGGGTAGAAGGGAAAAAGTTATCACTCTGAAAATCGATATACAACTAGGTAGTTACAGTAGAAATAAAATGATACTAGTCGAATTCTCTTACGAGTGGTATAACAGGGTGAAAGGGGGTAGCAGCCAATTCCAAAACATGAAAAAGGACAGAAGGGAAAATCGATATATAACTAGGTAGTTACAGTAGAAATAAAACGAGACTAGTCTGATTCTCTTACGAGGGGTATAACAGGGTGAAAGGGGGTAGCAGCCAATTCCAAAGCATGAAAAAGGGCAGAAGAGAAAAAGCTATCACTCTGAAAATCGATATACAACTAGGTAGTTACAGTAGAAATAAAACGAGACTAGTCGGATTCTCTTACGAGGGGTACAACAAAGTGAAAGGGGATAGCAGCCAATTCCAAAACATGAAAAAGGGCAGAAGGGAAAAAGTTATCACTCTGAAAATCGATATAGAACTAGCTAGTTACAGTAGAAATAAAACGAGACTAGTCGGATTCTCTTACGAGGGGTATAACAGGGTGAAAGGGGGTAGCAGCCAGTTCCAAAACATGAAAAAGGGTAGAAGGGAAAAACTTATAACTCTGAAAATCGATATACAACTAGGTAGTTACTGTAGAAATAAAACGAGTTTAGTCGGATTCTCTCACGAGGGGTATAACAGGGTGAAAGGGGGTAGCAGCCAATTCTAAAACATGAAAAAAGGCAGAAGTGAAAAGTTATCAGTCTGAAAATCGATATACAACTAGCCAGTTACAGTAGAAATAAAACGAGATTAGTCTGATTTTCTTATGAAGGGGATAACAGGGTGAAAGGGGGTAGCACCCAATTCCAAAACATGAAAAAGGGCAGATTGTAATTGTATGCTTCCCCCTTTCACACTGTTATACCACTCGTAAGAGAATCCCACTAGTCTCGTTTTATTTCTACTGTAACTACCTAGTTATATATCGTTTTTCAGAGTGATAACTTTTTCCCTTCTGCCCATTTTCATGCTTTGGAATTGGCTGCTACCCCCTTTAGCCCTGTTATACCCCTCGTAAGAGAATCCGACTAGTCTCGTTCTATTTCTCCTGTAACCCCCTAGTTATATATCGATTTTCAGAGTGATAACTTTTTCCCTTCTGCCCTTTTTCATGCTTTGGAATTGGCTGCTACCCCCTTTCACCCTGTTATACACCTCGTAAGAGAATCAGACTAGTCTCGTTTTATTTCTACTGTAACTACCTAGTTATATATCGATTTTCCCTTCTGCCCTTTTTCATGTTTTGGAATCGGCTGCTACCTCCTTTCACCCTGTTATACCACTCGTAAGAGAATCCGACTAGTCTCGTTTTATTTCTACTGTAACTACCTAGTTGTATATCGATTTTCAGAGTGATAACTTTTTCCCTTCTACCCTTTCTATTATTTTGGAAATGGATGCTACCCCATTTCACCTTGTTAGACCCTGTTAAGACTCTCGGTAAGCATATAAAAGCAGTGCTATTTTGTTTCTCTCATTCTCAATATAATATGTATAATAGAATATTATCTTGTTTTCTAAAACAGTTCTCCATTATTACAAAAAAAATAGTACAATAAATACCTAAATCTAATTTTTTCTGATTAAGTTAATGTCGTTTATTACTTTTTAATATATAATGTCATGTAAAATTTAAACGCACCTACATTCAAACGCACCTTAATAATCCACCACTGATCGTTCGGGCGTCTTCGGTGAATCGGCCGCTAGATATTGGCTGCCAAGTTCCCAACGGTAGTTTAATTTGATTTCATTTGTTACTTGGAAGTCTTTTCTCCTAAAGCAGATTCTAAATTTCTCTTGGGTACAGGCTTCGTCTTCTTTTTTTTGTAAACTTTCTTCTAGCTCATCTTTATAGGGAGTCAGTGTAATAATAGAAGCTTTTCCAGCTCTAGTATTTACTTTGGTAATATTTTGCTTTTTGTATGTTGGCAACGGACAGATGTCAGTAGGTAGTAGAAGAATATTTTTATAAGTTGCTGATACCGGACTTGGAGTGCGCTGCTTAGTAGGTGAAATAGGATCATTCTGTTTGTTGCCCGACGAAATTAACACGCCCTCAATGTGATTTGTTTGCTCATCCTCCTCAGTTTCTTCCCTATCATTTGAATTTGTGGTATTTTCTTGGGCTGTATCCTGAGCTTGGTGACTTTGATTTGAGGGAGTATCCGCTGCACTATTTTTGACTTGATGTAGACTAAAATCATGATCCCTAAATATGTTTGGATTGAGAGGGACAAGTCCTGTTTTTCGAAACTCATTGCAGGCTGTCTCCATTGTAGCAAAATATCCTAGCCACTGCGTATGGCGAAACAGTGCTCAGCTTATTTTCCCGAAGCCAGTTTTCGATTTCTTGTGCATAATACAACTTCAACGGCGACATAAAATCAACATCCAATGGCAGCATTTTATTAGTCGAGTGCGGTGGAAGGTATATGATTGTTACGTAATTTTTTTGGCCATGTCGATAAGGTCAATATTCCTGGTATGGGAATAGTGCCCATCCAGTACCAGCAGAACGTGATCAGAAGCTCTAGGTTTCGTGTATTTAATGAAACGTTCAAACCATCTTGTGAATATGTCTGTTTGTACCTAGTCCGAAATATGACATTCTGCGATGGCACCTGGAGAAGCCCCTATCATCAATTCTGCTTTCATATTACTCTGGGAAAAATTAATAGTGGGAGTATGTAAAACCCCGCAGCGTTCATGCAAGTAATCACGGTAATTAATTTACCTCTCTCTGCTGATGTTAGACAGGAAACTTGTTTTTTGCACGCAAATAAACAACTTTGCTATGTTTGTGCTGAACCACTGTTATTCCAGTTTCATCCACATTGAAGACTCTTTGAAACGGATCTTGAAGTTTATTGTACTGATGTTCGTAAAGGTGAAAAAAGTTTGCCACGTTTTCAGCTGTGAAACCTTTAACTCGAGCAGCCGACATGTCCTGAGGTGTTCACATTGACAGTTGTGGATGTCTTTTAAAAAATAACCGCAACCACTTTTTTTCTGCTGATTTTCTTGCTCTATTAAAAGGACGAGGTAAGTTATTTCGTAAGGCAAGTTGAAATGCCAGTCGTTTTATATCGCGTGCTCTTAAACCAAAAAAACGCTCTTCCATTGCAAAGGCATACTATACTAACTCATCTTCGAGATTTGGAGAGAAAAGAGAGAAAGTTCTTGTGGAGTTTTATTTGACTTTGCATACCTCTCCACGGTTCCTTTGGGTACTTCAAACACTTTTGAGGCTTTGAGATATCCCATTTGTTTATTTCTTACAGCATTAACTGCTTGTATCATATTGTCACTATTCGATGTTTTGTGTTTTTTAAGCATTGGGGCCGAAAAAGTATCTCAAATTAGGAATTCTGTAAAACAAATACAAAGTAATTTCTAGATTAGCTCTTGAACAGAGGGGTTTTTGTTAAAAAAATAATAGAATGTAACATTATCTAGACACTTACTCATCAAAAATTGCTTTGCTTCAATCTTACCTTGTCTTTTACGATTTTGTGACACAGCGAAAAATATTTCACACGTAAGCAATCGAATATCAGCAACTACTACCCAAACAACGACCGATAGCTAGCTGCAAACACCACACATCGAATAATGCGTTTCATCAATATAGTTTTTAGTATTTTTACGAGATGGCAGCATATAGATTAGAAGTTAGGTGACTATCCCCAATTAGGCGCCTATCTCAAATTTGGTTCCTTTCCTCTATAGTTCGAATTCACAACAGAGGGGGGAAGTCAGTTTTTTGTTCTGTAAATGATAAGATGACTCCGCCTATTTCTTCAAATGTGGATAGTCGTCGTGATGTAACGGAGGTTCGACGTTTTAAGTCTCGTTATGGTTTCGATGTGAGTAGATGGAACGTTAAGTTTGACGGTATATCTAGTGTCACTTCTTTCTTAGAACGAGTCGAAGAATTACGTAGATCTAGCGGAATGCCTAAGGATAGACTACTAGAATCCTTCAATTAGTATCTTCTTGTTATCGGTATAAAAAGGGTCTTAATCTATATGGGTAATTAGCTTGCTTAGGAAGCTCCCACGGTCAACAGTGGTATTGCCCTAAAGGAGAAAAGGACACTTTATGTGACGGATGTTTCCGTTTCCCTTTTCGAACGCAACGATTGTGGTACAGCGTGCTACGCTGTAAGCGGATTTATAAAAGGAATTTTATGGTGCAACCAAGGAGGAAGCGGAAGCGTCAGTAATTTGATTTGTAAAAATACGTTCAAACGTGCCCCCGTCCCCCCTATACAAATAGCAAGTACTCGATTAATAAGATGGGCCATGACATTAAATAGCTACAGCTTTCATGTGGAATATTGACCGGGAAAAGAAAACTGCCGAGCTGACTATTTATCGAGACTCACTCTAAGCAATATTAAGTAAATGACATTAGGTAGCAATGTGCGGTCATTACATTTACGAATAAAAACTTCCAATGACAAAAGGCACATTGAAAACCGAAACAAAAAAGATAGTGCTCTCTCTGTTTATCTCAAGTTACATACATACTTGGTTTAATATTAATTTCGGTCGACACCGAATATTACGACAGGAGTGCGTTCTTAAAACATGTAATATATACCTCACACTGTACACAACAGTGTTCATAAATGCTCGCTCGCGATCGGAGAAATTATTACCCTGACGTGCGTAATTCGAATTATACACATGTTCGTATTTATAGAGCGCCGGTTATCGTTATTTTGTGGGTTAAGGTTAGCTATCAGTTTCCATCAACAGAAGATTTTCAAATTCCATTGGTAATAATGTTAAAGATAAAAACATTCCACGATCCCTGTTTTTCTGCAACCAACTTAAAACAAACATCCAATTTCAATTACGGAATCAAATTTAGACAGTGTCAACCTACAAATCGGTAGGACGCGCTCTAATCGTTCAAGTTGGTTTCTCCCTATGCGTCTACTCGGCATCTGACTGCCACGTTACCCTATCAGAGTTCGTTCCTCACCTCGCCAATATATTATGAATCCACTCCTGTAGTTGTGACCACAGATAACCCACAGATAAATGAGACACTGATTGTGGCGCCATCTAAAGAGCCTGTCGACTAAACTATTGAGTGATGTTGAAAAGATTTCTGTAATTTTAGGTTTTGGCGGTATATTCAAAATTACTGTATTTCAATTATTTTATTTCAAAATAACCATTTATAGTCCATCATTTAACATTTCATTCAATTTAACTCAATAATGATTAGATGTTGAGTTAAATTAAATGAATATCAAATGATGGACCATAAATGGTTAATTAAATTGGAAAGAATAAAACAGTAATCATATAAACAGTTTATTTATTTTGGTATAAAAATACAATACAAATACAAATAATTTCTTTCACAAAGTACTTTTCTTAACAAACAGAATGACAATAAATAAACTATAATATAAAAATAATGCAATAATTAAAAAATAATTTGAGTAACATACATTCTAGATTGGAGTATCATTAGATTTTTAAATGATGTTAAATCAAGATAAAAGTAGAAAATTATTCATGATAAGTTTATATTAATTTATTTATTTATTATTACACTCGTATAAACACACAGAGCTGGACAAACTGCTGAAGTATAACTGCTACTTATTTAATCAAAAAAAGTGTTAGCAATGACATTTAAAATAATATATCTAATATTTCATTTCCACTTAAAATACATCTTTATGTCTTCACTAGAAGTAATAAATAGGTTTATATCACAAGCTTAAACCTAGTATATTGCATATTTGTATATTTCTACATTTAAAAGCATTCCGTTCTTATGATACCATCCCATAAGGCAGTTTAAGTTACTCTGCAGCTCCTGGCAGTCTAATGATTGTTAAAATGTTTCTTAGGGCTCTTAAAAATCCCATCGTCTCGTGGAAGTCCTTTCTCGTTTCTGGTTGTGATTTTACAAGTAAACACACAAAATAACAACAATAGGTAAGTAAACACACAAATATGTTTGAAAATTTATGTCAACAAAATAAAACAAAATGCGCTTACTATTGAAATAATAAGTTTACACACGTTTTTGTACTAAGCCAATTTTTGTTAATTTCCACTTATATGGGAAGGCAAATCAAACTGTCTTAACTTCTCTTCATCTTTCTCAAATCTAAAGAAACATTGTTTTTGAAAATGAAGGGGTCATATCCTCCATCGTTTCGTCGTCGAAAAAATCAATGATTTATTGCCACTGCTTTTCAGACATATTAATTTTATCTTCCTGGGTTGGAGGAACAAAACTGTAAAGAGAAATAATTACTTTATTAATGCAGCAATTTTCAGGTTAGCTAATGTAAAACACAACCATGATCTCTAAAGTTGTCGATTAAATTAGTAAGAATTCTGTGTTTTATAAAAATGAAGATAATGGTTGTTAATTGTGAAAGAAAAAATGCTCAAATTTTTTTAATAAAACTTGCCGAGTACACCACTTATTAGACTCCTTCAAAATACACTTTGACATTGTTTTTTCAATTAATAACAATAAAGCAACGAAACAACAGATAAATATTACACTATAGCAATTAAAAAATACACCAAAATACCGTAACCTTATAATAACCTCTACACTTTAACTAAGAAATGATATAGTATGTAGAAAAAGTGCGAGGAGTAATAAACGCTAATTAAGTATGCAAAACCTTTACAGGGAGCACCATGAAATTTTTGATAAATCTCTTACTTTAAATTACATTTCTTCCGTAAATCTAAAAACCAGGTAGATCGACCCCGTATTTGTTTCAGTTGTAGCGAAGTTTAGGGTTTATTCATTGTTAAAGGATTAGCAGATAAGCAATAACGCAATGCAGTGGTGTGTATTTTGGGAAAAAAATAGGTTTTAAATTATAATATAGTAAAAAATTAAAAGAAATAATTATTGGAATACATTTATTACTTTTGTCAATTTTCCACATATTTGCCTCTACTTTGATAACATGCTCGATACAGTTTGTCCAATTTTCCTTACTCACATGACTTACAGATCTCTCAAACAATTTCACAACATCGTTTATTTTAAAAGTAGTATTTTTTTTCCAACTTCCCCCTTTACCTGAGCCCATATTAATTCTATGGGATTAAGTTCACAATGATAAGGGGGAAGTCGAAGAACTGATATACCACGATAAGAAGCCATTTCTTCTACAATGTAGGTTTTGTATTTATTCTTGTTCATTTTTGCAATTCTGTAAAGTTCTTTCCTTAGTGGATCTTTTGGAAACTTAATATTTTTCGAAATAAGCCACTCCAAAAGCTCTGCTTTACGCCAACGACTTGTGGGCAATGCTTCTCGTAACCGTGAATGGTAACTTGCGTTGTCCATAACAATAACAGCCCTTTTTGGAATCAGATCCAACATTTGAACAAACCGTTCCTCGAAGACATCCCCATTCATATCTTCGTGATAGTCTCCCGTGCGTTTTGAAATAAAAGTTAATAATCCACCATCAACAAAACCTTCAGAACTTCCAACATGGACAATGATAAGTCTTTTTCCTTTTCCAGATGGTGGCTGCAAACCTAACGACAAACCTTCCACGAATGCCTGCTTTCCGCTTTTAATGTTTTCATCTTGCCAAGATTTGGAAACTGTATATCCAGCATTTATCCATGTTTCGTCTAAGTAGAAGATTTTCAAATTTTGTTCTCTGGCATGTCGAATGCTTCTTAAATAGTCTCTTCTCCAAAAAACTATTTCCGGTTTATCTATCAAGAGAGATTTTCTATTATGTTTTGTATATCTGAAACCCACATCTTTCAAAAGTTTGCATAATGTCATTCTGGAGAATTTTGGATAGTCCGTATCTTCTTGCACTGATGTCATAATTTTGTCAAGTGTTGGAATTTCCTTTCGTAAGTCTTTGTTTTAATGACTCATCGATCTCAATTGGTTTTCGTCCTGAAGGAGTTTTAGGGGGTTGAAGAGTTCCATTCCTGCTTTCTTTTAGTAATCTATAAATTGTTGATTTACACACAACATAGCAGCCGTTAATTCCACAATATCATCAACACTTGCACTTGGATCCTTGTTTTTCAATGATATATAACAATTCAATATCAGAGTTTTTTCATTTAAAGATAATAGACCTGTTTTTGGTCGTTTAGATGGTCCTTGGCTTATCGACATTGTTTGGTACTTGCACAATTAACATTCAACAAATGTTTTAAATATATTCCAACTGTTTACAATATTATGACAACCATACAACTTCATACAACTTTACTCAAAGAACTAATACTAAGTACTGATTTAATGTACCTACTTTCTTTTAAAATAATATTTCCGATAATGTTTCTAAGAAAACTGGGTTGTTTGGAAAATCCCTCTCAATAATCGAATAATCCGTAAATAGGTGTAATCGTATTAAGCCGATCACAGTAGGCCACTTGCCATTTAACATTTCTGAGAAAAATTTCCCAAACACTACATATAGGAGTAATACAAATAAAAAATATTATGAATAAACAGGAATATCCGAACTCTGCCACAAAATAAAATTTTACCTGACTTGTATCAATTTGAGGATTACTGAAATGTTCGAACTGTGTCGCAACCATTTAGTTTAATCCTATTAGAGTCATTAGGGTTTATAATAGATAAAATCGGAGGCCCATAGAATTATGTATATTCCTGAAAGGTTTCGAAGATTTCTTGAATTAAATTTTTTGAAGAAATCTTGATTGTTTTGATCGATATTTAGGGGATTAGGGGAAGGATGTTGATGCACTTACACTATTGCCTAAAAATCAGGAAGAAGTATTTAATAGTGTTCGTGAATTACAATTACGAACGAACCGAGAAGAGGAATTTCTATTAACAGCAGACCAGGTATTTAAAATTATTGTGTTCTCCTGTTTTTCCAACCTTAATTTTTTATGTAATTCGGATTGTATTTTGATGGATGGGACTTTTAAATACTGTTCAACTTTTTTTTACCAAATGTTTACCATTCAAGGTTTTAAAAACGGCTATTACGTACCTCTTGTTTTCTGTTTGCTGCCGGGCAAATCAAGTCAAACATATTCAAATTTGTTTTTAATTTTAAGACAAAAATGTAAAGAAGTAGGCTTACATTTTCAACCTAAAGAAGTCGTAGTAGATTTTGAACTAAGCATTCATAACGCTATATATGAATGTTTTGGCAGAGATCAAATTCTTTTTGGTTGTAAATTTCATCTCTGTCAAGCTTGGTTTCGTAAGATTCAGGAGTTTCATTTGGTACAAGAGTACAGACAGAAAGGTTCTGTAATTGGCGAATACTTAAAAGTACATTTCGGTATTATGTATCTTAGTCCTGAGGAAGTTGTAGAATTTTTTTATAATGAACTACATTTTTTGCTTCCGAATGACCTCTACCTCTATCACTTTTTTTTATTAAATTCAGTACATCCCGTTACCTCTGACCTAAATCGTATATTCTTTAGCGTAGCTGCAACTCATTCGTTCAATACAAAATGTACCTTACGGTATACCCTCTTAAAATATATTTTGGTACGTCTATGAAATCTACTTAAATGAATGATTTATTACTCCTTGTCCTTTCTATATAGATCTATATAGACTATAACAGTATAACATATAACATGTGGGGACGAGCACAATATGATATCGCGCATACGCAGTAATAAAAATCAATAAAATTTGATTACTAACGACGTTACAGTTTTCGTTAATTTTTTGGAATTATCTACCGATTTCAGTTACTCGACAGGCTCTATAGATGGCACGGTCTGCAGGGATCGGTGAGTACAGTTATGTATGTCTATGTTTTATTATTTAAACTAAGCAATTCAATAAATAAAGGTCAGAGATCAAATTTTTCCTCCATAAAACGGACGGACGGACTCCAGAAACCAGAATATAAGACTTCGATTTTTTCGTCGATTTTGTCGACTTGCGTTTAGAAATATACAAAGTAAAGTATTTGTGATAGGAAAAGAAGATGAAAGCTTGAAGCTATAAATAGAAGGAACTGAACTAGAACAAGTTAATAGTTTCAAATATTTAAGAATACCTACATATACCTACAGAGTAACGGAAAACAACAAACAAATAAAAAAAAGAATAAGTGCCGCAGTAAAGGTATATTATAATTTAAATGAAAACTTCCTGGTTAGAAAAGAGGTATCCAAACAAACGAAACTATAGGTTTATAGAGCGAAATACTGTCCAATTCTTACATACGGTTGTGGCAGCTGGGTTCTTACAAAATCAATCAATAGCAAACCACTGGCAGCGGAAATTAAGTACTTACGTAAAGTGAAAGGAGATACTAGAAGGTATAAAATGAGAAATGAAACCATAAGGAAAGAGTTGAAAGTAGAACCAATAATCAAGTAGATACAGAAGCAATAGTTGAAGTAGTTTGAACATGTCACCAGCAGCGCTATTTTTGACCATTCGCACATTTCAAGGTAACACGCAATATTGAACGTGCGAACAAAAACCGGCATATTGCTATTTTTGACCATTCGCCAAATTGCGAGTATTCGCAATAAATCAACGAGCGGTATTTGATTGTCGTAGACCATATGCGAATGATTAGCATAATCGGACATTTGAAAAAATTATAATCTAAATATATATTTATATAATTTGAAATGGAACGATTTACAACAAATTGCTAATATTGAGAACCTGGAAAATGTTGAAGAGGCACTATTTCAAAGAAATAACCGATTGGAGATGATCGATCCACTCGAAGTCTTAAGTGAACACCATTTTACTCAATATTTTCGTCTATCAAAAGAACTTCGCCCGTTATTTAGTAAACATCATTGTAGAACCATTTATGAGACCACAAAGAAGAACTACTGACTCAAGTGTCGAAATGAGGGTTAGTTTTTATACCTGTATTATACCTACTAACTATTATAATATAAAAACTACCTATAAGACCTATATTTCATATAAATTTCTGTATTTACAGGTTTTGATAGCACTGCCGCTCTTTGCTTGTGGTAGTTATCAAATGGACATTGCTAAAAGCATATTCATGGCAGTATCACAGTCTATGATTAGTCAGTGCATTAAGGAAGTTTCACATCAGGATTTTCAGCCATTTTTAAAAAGCAATTCTCACTGTTCTATTAATTATTAATAATTTATTTATTACCAGCGCGTAGCGGGTGTGATAAACAAAATTAAACAATTCTTTTTTGATAACTAACCTTAAAATATCTGTCAATATATCAGACACCTTCGAAATTACCACGTTGCCAAATCTATTGCACACGTACAAGAATTTACCTTTCGAACAGTGCTCAAAAATACCATTTACACGAAGTGTTCGAAAATTATCCGCTCGCAGTAACACGTATACGCAAAGTTACGCGAGCAATGTCAAAAATAGCGCTGCAGAATGGATAATAATATACCCGTTAAGAAGATATGGCACTCCAGAACAACCAAGAGAAGACAAAAACGACGACCAAGGCAAACATGAAAAAAATGCAGTTGTAGAAATTCTAGGCAAGAGGAATATTACGTGGACTGAAACAACTGCTCGGGGCAAAACGGAATGGGTCAAATTTGTGTATGAAAAGTAAAAAAGCCACCATTCGACAGTTCGTGAAGCTGAGATAATTAAGTTTTTAAATAAAAGTCTACATTCGAGAGATAAGAGCAAAGTTAACAGATCCTATTTTTTTTCAATTTCTCTTGTAAACCAATAGTTGTATTCATGTGAATATTCAATAGTTTTTAAATCAATTTCAACACAGTCATATACTAAATGTACTGTACAAAAATATATATAGGCATATGTAATATACATATAAAAGAAGAATAATACACAAGCCCGCCGCTGATCTTAATGGACTAATAATTTAAAATATTCTTTCGCAGCAGTAATGAGCGATAAATATTCTATTTAAATGTTCGTTTTCCAACAATAACTATACGTTATCATTGGAAGTTGTACCAAAATGCAACTCGTTATATCTTGTATTATAATTTTGAATTTGTTTTCTTCACCTGAAGCCTACAAAATATTAGGAATATTTCCACATTGCGGCCAAAGTCATTTCACACTCGGATTCAGATTAATGAAAGGATTAGCTGATCGAGGTCACGAAGTCAGCTTCATAAATTGTTTTCCCCAGGAAAAACCGATCAACAACTTGAAAGATGTTTCTGTGGAAAGTATTAAAAGTAACATCCTTAGTAAGTATTATACATATTCCAACTATTACCCTAAGTATATCATTTTTTAATTTTTTTTGTGGTTTTACGGCGTTTGGAGAAGCCAAATATTTTGTGTTTGGTTATATATAGGTTATATATAGAGGAATTGTAATCTTTGTATTTGAATATAATTTCAATGAAGTGCCAATCCGAATCCATTTTTTGTGGATGTATTCTATTACTTAAAAGTGCCCTAATTTTACCAATCGAACTATAGTTATCTGCGATTCAAGTTCGTATCGCTTTACTATAAAAGGATTGGTACAGCGTTACAAGTTTTCTCTCCCTGGGGTCGTTGAGGGTAGTATTTGAACATATACAGATTACTCCTATTTTGCTCAAGTGGTCTGGGTACGACGCGTGTTGCATTCCATCGGTTATCTGATATTGTTTAAGCCCGGCGCTGTGTTTTCTCTTTGTTTTATTGTGTTTTCTAGTTCTTGAATATTTATCAGATTTTCGAATATTTATAATTTTGTTTCCACATGTTCCTGTTCGTTTTATGAATTATTTTGGTAGAAGGTAAATGGCGGTGCTATTCTCTCCAGTAACTTTTGTTTCCATTCCTCACTATAAAATATATGTTCTTTGTCCGTATGAAAATTCTTTTCATTTTCTTGGCATGTTTCAAAATGTCTGACATTGATGTGTTTTTATTTAGATTGGTGCAGTAGGAGAGAGTAGGGAGACTTGATCCCCAGGGAGAGTTGATCCCCACTTTGAATTTACCGCCCAAATATCGTGTACCCAGTTTCGTCGGCAACACTGGTTGAGTATCACGCACTTTTAGTCAACAAGCTTCATTCGAATATGCAGGTATTGCTTGCTATGATTTTATAAGAGTTTTTTAATTTTACAGTTTAAAAATATTTTATGGTGAGTACTAAATGTTTATTTACCTACTATGTATGAACAAAATCTGGTTTATAGTATATTAGGGTCGTTGTGTGGTATCTGGCAAATATATTTAGCTAATTTGTGCATTTTAAGCTGGCGAATGGACATAGTATCCGCAGCCAAGGTAAACTAAACCAAATCACACACACAATTTGTGCTGCGTAATTTAGGTTATGTTTTGATTTCTTGCCATTTTAAATATTTAGTGTGCTCTCGGGAGAGTTGATCCCATTGTGTTAAGGGAGATATGATCAGGGGATCAAGTCTACTTTATCGAGTTTTAATTGGGGGGATCAAGTCTCCCTTATGTAATTTTATATATATTTTTTCGATTTTATTTCAAATGCCAAAAAATTACAAACCTAAAGTTGGTGTAAAGGAGCGTGTTCAGTACGATTCTGAAATTATAGCTGCAGCTGTTGCTGCAGTGAAAAATGGGGGGTCCTTTAAAGGTACTGCTAAACAGTTCAACATAAATGTAATGACGTTAAAGAGAATAATTAGACGAGGAGAAGATCGTTTGCCTAGGTTTCAAAAAGAAGAAATTTTTAAAAGTGAAGAACTGCATCTTTCAGAATATCTTATTCAAGCATCTCGCATAAATTATGGTTTATCTTTAAAAAGTTTCGCGAACTTGCCTATGAGTTCGCTAAGGCAAATAATAAAAAGATTCCTCCATCTTGGGAATAAAAAAAAATAGCAGGCAGGGATTGAGCAAAATGTTTTATGGAGAGACACAGCCGATTATCTCTCAGAACACCTGAGCCCACTAGTCTAGCCCGTAGTTCCGCATTTAATAAATTTACAGTGAGCACCTTTTTCGAAAAATTGCGAACTACGCTTGAAAAGTATAGGTCTACTCCTGAAAAAATTTGGAATATTGATGAAACAGGAGTCACAACTGCCAGGGAACATTATTGGCGAAAGAGGTGTTAAGCAAGTAGCAAGAGTCACGTCTGGTGAAAAAGGACAGCTCATAACAATTTGTAGTGCAGTAAATGCTTGTGGAAATCATGTTCCTCCCTTCCTATTTTTTCCACGTGTAAACTGGCAAGATCGCATGCTACAAGGTGCACCACCTGGTTCCGCAGGAGCTCCTCATCCGTCTGGATGGATGACAAAAGAAAATTTCTGCAAATATCTGCAACATTTTCAAAAATATTCCCACTGCTCTTCGAACAACAAACGATTAGTTATTCTCGATAACCATGACAGCCACGTAAACTTCGAAGTTATCGATTTTGCCCGAGCCAATGGTCTTATCCTTCTAACGTTGCCACCGCATACATCACACAAGTTACAGCCTTAGAGTAATAATAAACTTAGAGAGGGCTATTCATTCATAAACACGTTTATTTTTGCGGCCAACAATTCTAAATGCCAGAAGTGAAATAATGAATGAATTACAAAAAGTGGGGATGGTATTGTAGATGCATGGCCTTGATAATTTCGGCTATTTTTCTGACGAACCATGATAATCCAAAAACATTAAATTAATTAACTTAAGAGTGTATTTTGTCACTAAAAGTTTTGAAAAACATATCAAAACGAAAGAACTAAATGCTTACTCTCTAGTCGTAATGGCGCTCGTATAAACAAACCACGTCTGACATTATTTACTACAATACTACGACCTATTCGAAATTATCGTCGATCACAGTCTGACGATATTTGCATCTCTTTATATGGTAATTAAACAAGGACAAAACTACTAAACAGATTACTATTGACACATTAACCAGGTACTGAAATTTTGAGCAATGTTGCCACTTTTAGTTATAACCATGAAGGTATATAAGGATACAACAAATACTTGTTTAAAATTTATATAAGAATATACCTTTATTAAATAAAATTCAAGTATTATTAATTAATTTTAAAAATAGCGACTCAAATGCATAAATTATTATGACTTTTTTTTATTTGCATAACTTTTTAACACATTTTCAATTAAACTTCTAATTTCATTTTTCCTGCAACTTAAGAGACTGTAAATATGGCAATGCAGTGGAAGTGTCCGCAAGTGAACTTAGGATGTGACTCAATGTTTGGGGCAAGAATAGATCAAAACAAACATATCTATTTTATTTGTTAATCTGAGGTTACAGCCACTGAACCGAACCATTTTCGGACCTTTGAAAACGTATTACAATTGTGCTGCATCTGATTGGATGACCAGTCATGGAGGAAAAAATATAACAATATATGACATTCCAGGCCTCCTTGGAGAAGCTTACCCCAAAGCTTTTTCTCCAGCGAATATTATTAGTGGATTCAGAGTGTCCGGAATTTTTACATTCAATTCCAATATCTTTAGAGACGATGAGTTCTGCTCAAGTTTAGTGACCGATAGGATAAATCCCATGGGAGAAACTCCAGATTCTGATGCTTCAGAATTGCCTAGAATTCGTTCACCTAGTTCTCAGCCCGGACCATCTGGCCATCGTAATCAATCGCCAGTTCAACCTTCTGTGTCTACAATGGTGTCCCCAATGGAAGTTTTTCCATTTCCCAAGGCCCCACCGAGGGTTGCGAAACAAGCGACAGGTCGTAAACGAGGTCGATGTAGAATTTTGATTGATACACCTGAGAAACAGGAATTAGAAGCAGAACAAGCAGAGCGTCAAAAGAGGGCTTCAGGTGTGAAAAAGAATTTTTCAAAAACGATGAAAAGTCCCAAAAATAAAAACAATTCAAAGAAAGATAAAGAGCGACCAAAAAGCGAGAGTTCTGAAGATGAAGAGGTTTGGAAGGCCAGTGACGATAGCTTATATGATATCGACCCATTTTTAGATCCAGCTAATGATAGTGACAATTTCGAAGTGGAGGTGGACGATTTCTTCGAGGCATGCGCTCCTAAAATTGGAGACTTTGTATTCGTTGAGTTTAGCAGAAATGAGGGAACAACTTATTTTGTAGGGCAGGTGACCGAAGTTCAATCAACAGCTTCAGAGGTACTAGTAAACTTTTTAAGGAAGAAAGAGGCACATTTTCACTTCCCAGTAACTAAAGATGAGGGGCTTGTGCCCACAGATGACGTAAAAAGAGTTTTGCCAGTACCTGATGTCAGACGTGGACTTTATAACTTCAAAATAAGATTTCCTAATGTTTGTATTGTATAAACTGCAAATATTTAAATAAATATAAATACTCCCATAGATTATTACTTTATTTATCTGTATAAATTTCCTTATTTAAGTGTACTTTACTAATCAAAAGTAGTAGAGGAAGACATGATCCTAATGGGACCAACTCTCCCAGATAGGGAGATCAAGTCTCCCTGAGAGGGGGACACTTGATCCCATTTGGAAAATAATTAAAAACATTTTTTCACTCGGTACTCAAACAATTTTTTACGATAATTTAAGTGTTAATGTTTATATTAAGGTTATTACATTGTAGTGAATTTCATAAAAAATATAAATACCTTGTATAGTACGATGTGGATTCAATATACTGAAAATGGGATCAAGTCTCACCTACTCTCCCTATGCTCTCCATGAGAGGATTTTGCGTTTTCTCTCAAAAAATGTTTTGTACTTACTGAGTGACTGCGTTTGGAGACTCAATATTTTCCAACAAATATTCGTCACTAAATGTGGTATCTACTTCTTTGATTACCCCATTCCTTTCTATTAAATTATGGGGTATGAATGTTTTTAATAGTCCTTTTTTTAAGATTTCGTTTTCTATTCACATATTAGCGTATTCAATAGTTTTAAAAATCTCTTCTTACTCTATTTGTACGTACCTTCTGTATTTCCATATCCACTGTGGATAACTCTTTATTTTCTTCAGAGTTTAATTTAGTCGAAGAAGACAATTCTAATGCATATAAATGCTGTAGTGGCCGAATTAGTTCACCCTTAGTCGTTTTTATTCTTGCTACTCTATGTATACCGTCCTTTCCTTTATATAATTCCTCAACCTTTCCCAAAGGCCAAGCAATCCGTTTTTTATTATCTGAACCAATTAACACTACTTCTATCTTCAGATTATCGTTTTTTCCGCATCCTACGATAACCAGTTCCGCAAGGTATTCATTTTGAAACCTCCCCCTTAATGATTTTCTTAAATTTTGTAAAAACTTGAAACGATTTAAGAAAAAATATTATGTACGATGTCTAAATCAACGACCTCGTCAGAAACGCTATACAGTGGTTTTAAAAACTTTGATGGGGTTAGAACCTCCCACTCATGAGCATCAGAAACATAAGTAAGCGGCTGTGGTGGTTATTTAGCAAGTGCCCCTCGTATATATTTCTTAAACCATCGAACCATTAATCTTCGGGTAACACTTACCATTATTTATTGGGGTTAAATAAATACCATTGTTTATTAAAACTCACTGGGATAATATATTTAACACTACGTATACAAATTACTGACCATGGATAACTTACACTATAAACGTTGATACCATTAATAATTATAGAGAAATTAACTCTCCTCTTTTATAAAGGAAATTCTATAAATGTATTGTTAAACCAAAACAGTCGATGATCTTTCCGTCGACCTTGCTGACTACATTATTTATTATTAAGACGCGTCAATGATATATTTTACAAATAATCGTAATTCCTCAATATGTTACTAACCTTACTGCACCTTGTCAGTGACCTTCAAGTTCACTGGCCGCTAGCAATAATTGAAATTAAAATCTAATTACATCTAATTAAATCTAATAGTGTCTTTTGGCATCATCACAAGTTTTGTAAGATGAAAAAGGCAAGTAATTTGTTTTACTGGAGTTGAGAGTTAGCTTATTCAATTCCCCTCTTGGAAGAGAAAAATTATCCCTGATAAATGTTTGATACTAATTATAACGTTAACGATTCTCGCATTGTTTGTTTATTACACTAATTATCTTGTTTCGTTTTTAAACACTGCTTGTTTGTTTACGATTTCACCTCACTTGATTACAAATATTGTCGTTATTGTATTTATACAACCGATTTTTATTAACGATTTGTTTTTTATTGTTTTGAGATATAATCTCACAGTTTACTCCTTTTACTTCCGTTATTTTGAGCAGACCTAAATAATATGGATCGAACTTATTTCTTTCTTCATTTTTCAGAATTACTGAATCTCCTACCCTAAAGTTTAAGGGTGACGATTCCTTTTCGCTTTTATTTACTCTAATTTGCTTATTTTTTATCAAAAACTGCTTGGCTCTTTCATTCGCGAACTGTAACTTATATTTCAATTCTTTATCATACCTTTCCAAATTGTAACATGGTTCTATTTCTACATTTAAAAATTCTGGTATGTTGGGTTTTCTACCGTATAACAACTCAAAAGGAGTGTATCCGTGATACATGTTTGGTGTTGTATTATAACAATATGCAAGCATTTTTAGAAACTCACACCCGTTATCTCTAGAGTATTTAATAAAGTTTCTTATGTACTCATTAAACGTTATATGTAATTTTTCACAACTGCCTATTGATTCGTGATGATATGCCGATGAAAAATTGTGTTTTATTTTTAAAAGTTCCGCTAAGTTCTTCATTATTCCGTTCTCATATTCTGTTCCTTGATCCGCCCTTATTTCCTTCATCAAACCATAGTTTGGTATAAAGTTGTCAAATATAGCTTTTGCGATTGTGGCTGCCTCTTTGTTAACGACCGGTATTATGACCGCGTATTTTTTTAATTCACTTAATATTGTGATACAATAATGGTTCCCTTTGTTACTTTCTAGAAAAGAACCTATTGTGTCTATATATATATATATATATATATATATATATATATTAAACTTGAATTTTAGTATTTTAATTTTAATTTTAGATAGATATTTATTTAGATTTGTTTGAATTTTTGTGTGGCTAGCTCAGTTGTTTATTATTATATGATATATTGTTATTTTATATATGATATTGGTTCGGGAGCATGAGACTTTCTCTACTCTTTGAGTCCTGGCTTTGTTTGGATATATTCCGCTCATTCACAATAAAAAGAAACACAAAACACAATATTTTCAATCATTTAATTTTATCATGAAATTTTTTATTTAAATATATTTTTTAATCAATATGGTTACGCCTATGCAATTTACCAACACAGTATCATAACGAATATACACTATTTTATGCGCATGCCCAACAAACAACGAACATATTGGAGATAGAACGAACGTTTCTTAACGTCGCTCTGCACATGCGTGAATATTAAATACATAGCATAATTGTCGTTATAACAATGCTGATGGATTCTCATAAAATAATTTACGTTGAAAATTATATACATACACTAAATAAATTATTCAGAAGAAATATGTTACAAAATTTATATATACAAATGGAAAATTATGTGAATGAATTAAGATGCATCTTTCTTATCTGATTTGAAAATACGTAAGTACAAGCACTATTATATCATAGAATAGGCCTTTTTAAAATACTATTTAGAATTTGTCTAGTGAATAAAATACATAAAGTCCTTTTTCTTTTTTTATAGATCGATCATAAAGACGCAACAATTCTTATATATACATGAAAATAGTCACTGAATTTATACTCAAGAGTTATTATTCTTATTATTGGCCAATAATATCTAAAGAAGCACTGACCTGATGCCTGGATACTGGATATATCCCGTCTGGATACAGGACTACGCCTTCCGAAGTTCTAGCTGCTTGATTTGTTGAGAAATTTGGATATTCTCACGGGAAAAACTGGTTACAAATACATGTAAGTGTTCTAGGTTTTATATTTGTGAAGAATCTGTAGCTTTTATCATGAAAATTTGTAATTTTACTTAAATTTTCGGGAAAAGTTCCTCATTACATCCTCACTATTTCGACGCCAAGAAGCAACTTCTATTTTTTAATCATCAACCAATATATTGTTTCTAAGCTCACTAATTATCAATAAGTTTTTTGTTAAATTTTAGTTAATCGAAATTTGTCATATCATTTTCCACCAATCACATTGTTTCTGTAGCTGTCGAACTATTTTCACAATTGCTACACTTTAGGAAGTTTTTTGGAAACATATATAAATGTAAATTCCACCCGAAAAGTATCTGTTTTCTTTTACTGTTCAACTAATTTCAATAGAACAAATCTTTTACTGATAGTGAAATTCCTTTTATATGTCAACATGGCAATGTCTAATTTTGTTTTAACATATATATATGATAATTTGAAAATAATATTTATATTTATGAACATAAATTCTTTTATAATATCTTTTGCTCTGATTATTTATACTATTTAAATTCTCTAGTAGCAAATATTTCTTTGAATCCATCATCATTTAATATTCATTAATTTCATAAAATTTTATATACATTATGACATATAAATTATCTTTATGTCTTGATATTTTTCTATTATAAATTTATCTATTTCTTAATACTAAATATGAAATTGATTTATATTATTACTGTTTCAACTAACTACTTATTAAATTAGATAACTAAACTTGTTTAATTTCAGATGAAACAGCTGATTTCTTCATGACAACTAAACATCCATATTTGGGCAGATTTCATGTTCTCCATTATACTTGTTAAGTATTTTCTATATATAATATATAAATATCGGTTTATAACGTTCTCAGACGTCTTCCGACTCCTAACCGCCATCCTTCTCTATCTTGCCATAGATCCTCTGGTAGCTCCCTTTCTCGTATTTCGGTATCTATGCCCTCTCTCCAGCTTTTTCTTGGTCTTCCTCTTCTTCTTTTTCCGAGTGGTGACCATTTTAGGACTTGCTTTGGTAGTCTTTCGTCTGGCATCCTTTGAACGTGACTGTACCAAATCAACTGCTTGGTCTTGATATCATCTATTATTGTGTGCCCGACACCCATGATTTGTCTGACTCTGTCGTTACGTACTCTATCTCTTCTCGATTTACCCGCTGATCTTCTCCAGAAGTCCATTTCCGTTGCTAGTAGGATTCTCTCCGTAGTCAGCTTCATTTGCCACACTTCGCACCCATATGTTACAATACTTTTAACGATTGTGTTGTATATTCGTTGTTTATTGGCCTTTGATATTGCTTGGTCCCACAGTATTCCGTTCATCATAGATATAGCTTTTCTACCTTGTATGTTTTCTAACTTTAGACAATTATTAAGGTAATTTCTTTATTTTTATTGTTGTTCTTTTAATTATTATACACAAATGATTCAATATATTCTGATTTTATATGCATTTTTACTTATGATTGTGTTTTTCTTAATATGTTTTTAACTACATGGTTTCAATTCATTTCAAATAATAAGCAAAATATTTTCAAACAGCTGATACTCTTTCGTATATAAGATATATGGTTCAATATATATATATATATATATATATATATATATATATATATGTATATATGTATATATGTATATATGTATATATGTATATATGTATATATGTATATATGTATATATGTATATATGTATATATGTATATATGTATATATGTATATATGTATATATGTATATATGTATATATGTATATATGTATATATGTAATCATTAATACACAGGGCTTTTGGCCTGTCCAAACCATTTTCTATTGTTCTGTACAGCTTATGGTTATAAAAGGCCAATAAAAGACCGAAAACATGTATTAGCTCAGGTAATTTATGGAAATTTTAGGAAATATTTATATTATTTTGTAATGATATTAAAAATGAATCCACTAAGTTTTGCAATAGAAATAAGGTTTTATTACACTCTCGTACATAAAATTAGAGTATAAAGCCGCGGTCAGACTAAGCTGGTTGGTAGCCGCTACTAACCAGCCGCTGGTAATATTGCCAGCAAGCAGCTAGTCTGACCCAGAACCAGCGGCCGGTGAATGCCAGCGCGCTGGTGTTTACTAGCCACAATCAGAAGTTGAACATGTTTAACTTTTTAGCGCTGTCTACCCTCCGCTGGCAGTCACGTGATCTCCTTGCTGGCGCCAACCAGCCAATGTGAACCCTCTAGTAACTAACAAGCGGCTGGTGAATTAACACGTCTCTAGTTTGTTTAGCAGTGTTGGTTTCGTTTACTGTATTTTCTATTTATTTTTGCAATTAACAGTGAATATGGTTGACAGCAACAAGTGGTCAGGTAAAGACATAATTACATTCCTAGATATATTTCGAAAGTATCCTTGCCTGTGGAACGCTTCGACTGCAGACTACAGCAACAGAAATGCAGAAGACTCAGCTTATAAGGAGTTACTGGACAAACTTGAAGAACAAGGATTTAAAGCAGAATTAGCCTCATTGAAGAGAAAAATAAAAAGTTTACGTGATACGTATCGAAATAAAGTTTATAAAATAAAAAAGTCAAAGAAGAGTGGTGCGGGAGCAGAGGACGTTTACAAACCTAGACTGGTGTGGTTCTCTGCAGCACAAATGTTCTGGAGCAGTACTATTGTTGGTCGTGACTCATCATCGAATCTGGTAAGTTTAAAATTATAGCACTATACCGTAGATCATCTTTTAAAATTCTTTTGACAGTTTTTCAAAATTGCCCCTCATTTTTGCTAAAATTCACCGAAAACTATTAGGTATGTGTTAAGGTTTTTGCCAGTTACTGGTTAACTGGTTACTGTTTATTTTAATACAAATTTAATCTTCTTTAACGAGTCTAAAAACAAATATAGTACGGTAATCGTGAAGTTTTAAAGGTAGAGAGAGCATTACTTTTAGAAAAATATTAAATAATTTTACATACAAATACTGTCAATTTTCGTAAAAAACATTTCTACGTGTATCAGATAGTTCTTGGGCGAATTAGTCGCTTTCATCATATTCATGTCCGATGGATTTCATTTGCCAAGGAACAGCCAAGGTAGTTGAAAACTCATGGGTAAACCACTCTCGTAGGTCATTTCCATCTTGTTTGTAGTTGTTGTATGCATACAGTCTGTCTAATGGAGACATAGTGTTTGGGTCCTGGCGCCATTCACCTGGGTTAATAAGTCCTGTCATCAGGTCTTCTTCATCAACTGATCCCGGGGTCATATACGTCTGAGAAGATGTCGTTCTTAACCAGTTGTGCAGTGCACAACTTGCTTTTACAAGAATTTCCACTGTATCCACGTTTAACGGAACAGGTCTGCTGAATATGCGAAAACGGCTGGCCAAGATACCAAAGGCGTTTTCAGCGACATGCCTAGCTCGAGATAATCTATAATTGAAAATTCTCTCTTCCACAGAGAAACCTCTATGTGAATTTGGTTTCAACATATAAGACGTGAGAGCAAATGCATCATTGGCAACGTAAAGTCCTCCTATAGGCCAGTTTAAAAGATTTCTCTCAAGAGCAATTTTCAAAGTGGAATTCTGTAAATGGTACTATCATTAGATCTGCCATCACATCCAACGTCAATATATCTGAAGCAGTATACTGCATCCACCATGGCAAATAAAACTATGCTGTATGTCCCCTTGTAGTTATAAAATAGAGAAGTGCTGTTTGGTGGTCGTTGAATTCTGATATGTTTTCCGTCCAGTGCCCCACAGCAGCCAGGAAAGTTCCACTTACATTCAAACGACTTTTGAATCTGTTTCCATTCAGCTACTCTATCCGGTACCTGAAATAGAACGTAGAAAAGTAACATTTGTAATTCTCTACATAAGCAATAACTTTGATATGGACAAAAATTTTAATCTTGCTTCTTTTCCCGTCTGCCGGACTGTTAAGATTTCGTAATATCTTAACAAACTTTTGTCTTTTTTCTTAAAAAATTTTTACAGACCGACAGAAGGCAAACCAAGCGAGATAGGGTATTTTTCAATGTGAACGTTTTTGCTTATTTTGACCCAACGAACTAAATTACGAATTTTTTGTATTTTTTTGTAAATTTGATGTAAATTTTGTATTTTTTAGGACAACGTTACGGAGATGACATTGCAAAATGAGGACTTCGACTCTCCATCTGAGGACACCGCAGACGTTCTGTCAGTCGAAACGCCAGCAAATTCAGAGGTCAGGACTACAACTCCAAGTCCTTCAGAAAGAAAGAAGAATTCAACGCCTCCAGCATCAGGTAATAAAGCAGCAAAACGATCTCCTGCAATAATGCTACCCCCCACTCGTCACTTGAAGCAGATGAAAACTACTTCTGGTAATAAGAAACCTAAAACACGTTTTGAAGAGTCTGTGGATAAGTTGCAAGATATAGCTAAAATATCTGTTGACAATGAAGACCAATTTGACAAATATGGGAAGTATATTGCTAGCCAATTAAGGGAGATGCCACTAAGAAGTTTCATCGCCTGCCAAAGTCAAATTAATCACCTCATCACAACAGAACGCTTACACTGTTTGGATGCTGACCAAGAACAGTCTTCCATGCAGCGTTCGCAATCACCATACAGCGGCAGCTCTCGTTCGACCCCTCAGTTGTCACCATACAGCGGCAGCTCTCGTTCGACCCCTCAGTTGTCATCATACAGCGGCAGCTCTCGTTCGACCACTCAGTTGTCACCATACAGTCAAAACAGCTCTTACAAAACACCACGTGCAAACTACGACGATGATATTGGAGGTTTGGACATTTTATCCCAAGCTATGGTTGGATTGTGTAATGCGGAGAACAGCCATGCCAATTTCAGTAATTTTTAAAGAGTTTTATAAGTTTCTTTCATAAGTACTTTTTTATATAAGTAATATTTCAATTAAAGTGTCGTTCCTGATTGACTATAAATTAAAATATTTCCAGTTTGTTTTACATTGAAAAAAAAAGTTGACCTGTTATAGACAAAGTGAAGATGATAAATAAACTACAATATTGTTTAAAGTAAAATGTGTTCATAATTTTTGTACTAGGCGTTATCCTTGCTAGTTTTGCAGTATAACAAAAACAATTATTTACTATTTACCTGATAGACCTACTAAACATACAAATAGGGGTAAACAATGTACTGTACCTTGATGAACTGCTGTAAAACCTCATAAATGGCGCTCAACACTTCTGGAACGAACACTGAAATTGTGTTATGAGGAACTCTAAAGAGGCAGGCTGAAGACTTGTAACTGTCTCCAGTTGCTAGATAACGTAAAGTTATTTCTAGTTTTGTTTTACTTGAAATAGCCTGACGGAATTTGGTGTCTTCTTTCTGGATAAGCGGAGTAACTAACTCTAATAACTCTCTAAATTAAGGAACTGACATTCTTAAAATGTTTGCATAAGATGATGGGTCTTCCGATTCTAGTTCCTTTAAAAGTCTTTCTGATGCTCCCAGGTCGTTTCTTCTTAATATCCAGGGTCTAACCCACCATCGCCTTTTCTTTCGTTTCAACATATGTTCACACAACTCTTTAACTCCAATATTTAACACACGTCTCAAAACTTCACGACTCACACCAATACATGACTTTACTTTCAAGTCATCAGCAGCAACTGTACTAGCGGCTAGTAGGTTTATATATGTGAACCCTTCAGATCCAGCTGGCTGCTGGCGATATTGCCAGCGACTGCTAAACAGCCTAGTCTGACCGCGGCTTTACCTAGGTGATGTGTGGTGTTCTTAAACAGAATATCATCGTTACTAAAAATTTCTTAACCTAATATTTTACTGTTCTGACAATATCTAATTTCCCGTTTCACTTCCTGTAGCCTCTTTTTCTTTGGTTTCCTGTTCTTCTTGCACCCTTTCCTTTCAATACTTCTTGTTCTGACATTCTAGTCTCTAGATATTTGATCTATGTGCTCAAATTTTCTGTATCATTTTTTTGTCCTTTTGTACAAATTTGTTGTTTATATATATCTTCTATTATTGTATTAGTTTTATTTATAAAAGTATATCTATTTATTTGTTGCAGAATTCTATGATATGTCAGCAATAACACAACAACCAAAATTTTCGTTCTACCAATGGTATAAGATAACAAGCCATTATGGAAAACTGTTGGCAACAAATTTATTAAAAAACGAGAATCTTCTAAGATTGCTAAAATCTAATGAGACTTTCGATCTGGTAATATGTGAAAATTTCTATACTGAATTCATGACGTTTTTTGCTCATAAATTCGGTGCTCCTTTGATAATGGTTTCGCCAGGCCCGGTCTCAGTCTTCTCTAATTACATGTTTTCAAACCCAGCGCCTAGTTCTTACGTCACCAACTTATTCCAATTTAATACCAATACCAAAATGAACCTATGGACAAGATTGGAGAACATGTATGCGGAAGTTTTAGGAGAATTTTATATCAATTTTATTCAGATATCCGAACAGAATGCGTTCTTGAAACAATTGGATCCAGATGCTCCGGATTTAAAACAAATCCTACATAATACCAGTCTATTGTTGGTAGCTTCTCATCTTAGTACTTTTGGGCCAGTACCTTCACAGCAGAATATCAAAGAAATCGGTGGTTACACGATACCACCTCCACAACCGTTACCTAAACAGATAAAAGACTTTTTGGACAACTCCACTGAAGGTGTTGTTATATTTTCTATGGGATCCATGGTGAAAAGTTCAAACTTTGCATCGGATAAAAGAAATGTCATAATGAACGCAATTTCGAAAATACGACAAAAAGTTTTATGGAAATTTGAAGAGGATCTTGAATATATACCAGATAATGTCAAAATATTTAAGTGGATCCCACAATCTGACGTTCTAAGTGAGTATTTCCGAATTTTATTTGTACTATTCCTAAAAGGGGATCGAGATAAGTCTCGATCCCTACCATAAGAAATTATCTCCAAAGGCTACCCAGGTAGCACATACATATTAGCTGAATATTGCTTAAATATAGTCAATAGAATGGGACAATATAGATTTTATTGCATTGGCCCAATTTAAAATGTGAACATTTTGCAATGTTGTTACAATATCAATAAGTTATATTGGCCCCATATGAAAAATCAGGTAATTCGCCAATGTAGTCCTGACATTGTTTTTTTATTATTTTCCCAAGTTGTTCAACATCGGCAGTAGCTTGGTGTCCTATATTGACCTAATATGGGAATACACATATAGGCCCCACATTAGCTATTATATGTGGTACCAAGTAGTCCAACATTGACTAAAAATTGGTAATACTATATTGGCGCAATATAGGAATACAAATATAGGTCCTACATTAGTTAGTAGATGTTACTCCAATTTATGTACAAATCGGCTGAAATATTGTATTGCTATATCGAGGTAATATTGCAATACATAGGTAGGCCTTATATGATATTTTCATGTTATGCTAATATCGAATGAAAATCGAAATAAAAACTTTAAATTCAGTTTTAAAGTAAAAAGTATCTCTGCACTGAAAATATGCATCCAAAAGCAAGAAAAAACAAAAAACAGACACATATGCTAATTGCTAAAGCCTATCTTGAAACAATCCTACTAATGGCTGTAAGAAACATGTATTTCAAAAATTTACACAGAAATATTACAAAAAAGTTGTAGAACCTGCTAGGCACCATTTTTGAAAGTTATTGAAATAGGTAAAATAAAAGCCCAAATTTAAATTAAACATATATTTCAAAAAAAATTTATTTTCAAAATTGAAATTGGGTATACTAATAATATTGACATAAAAATAAAAGTACTTCTAATTCTAATTACTTCTGGCGTTTCAGTGTAATTGAAAAAATTAAAAAAAAAACTAATATAATTCTACTAGTTTTTTGACACCTGTTGTCCCAGATACAAGACTCTAAATATTTACCTGAAAATTATAAAAATTTTGAAATAAAATATATGAACACTTGGATTGACTACATACCATATTTTCATAGAAGTGACCATCTTCCAAATTATTTTCAAAGGTATTCAGATCTTCCTTGTTATCAAATGGAAGCGTACACTCAGGTTCCTTCATCATGTTTGTAGGATATTTTTGAGCTAACAGAGTTAAATGTTCATTTACTTGGATTATATCTGTTTTAATTTGTTTTATATCATACTCGTATTGTAAAGGTCCAAAGCTCTTAACAAGTTTTTCTACATTCTCCATTAATCTTCCACAATCTAAAAAAAGTCATGAATTTCAGCATGCTTTTTGAATAAACATGAATTTAAATAAAAAAATTTAAATAACATATTAAATTTTGTTAAAAATATATAATGTGAGTTACTTACTGTGACATTGCAGTGTCATATCCCCAGCCATATTAGGTACATTTAAAGATTCATCAGTTGTTATGGGGAGATTATTTGTTTCTTCACTGTTACCAGAATCCGAGGAAAATTATGATGCATACTCTAATTTTGATGTCATTTCCTCAGCTAATTTTAAATCTGTTACAGTAGCCTTACAAGTCGCTGGATATTCTGAATATGTAGTATTTATATTTTTGCTACCATTGACACGCCAAGTATTTGGTATAAAATCACAGTTGTTTCCTCTATTCCAGATAACAATGTGCCAAAAGAATTCCATTTTGATCTTAATATAAGCTTAATTTAAAAAAAAAATATATATTGCGAATTTCCTGAACGTGTAAGAACCTTCCATCTCAACAGTTATGAGTTAATTCTAATACAAATTTATAGTTGTTAATTTCAATAAACATACATTTACTACTAAATTCTTGAACACCAACAGTAAATAAATACATATCTTCTATATACTTTTAAATAAGATACATCAAACATATTGGTTGTCCGTAGTGGAGAGATGGTGTGATGCGGAGGGATTATCTGTCAATCCCTCGAAAACCATCATGGTACCATTTACAAAACAGCGAATCGCAGAGATTACTAGTGTGCCAAAACTCTTCGGCAATCAGATAAAGGTTGCCAGGAAGGCAAAATATCTAGGAATCCGGTGAGATGACAAGCTAACCTGGAACAGCCATCTAGCGAGCATCACAAGCCGTTCTCAGATTACGCTAATGACGATGAGACGAGCAATTGGGTGCACCTGGGGACTAACTCCGACAATGGTAAACTGGTTATACACCAGAGTAATCAGACCAATGATGGTGTATGGTGCGATCGCATGGTGGCCTAAAGTTCAGCAAAGCACAGCCGCCAAAACGCTTTCTAAAGTGCAGCGAGCTGCGTGTCTGAGCATTACAGGCGCCATGAAGGGCACCCCATCTGCAGCATTGGAAATACTGCTAAACATCCCACCATTAGATCTCTATATACAGGGGGACGCTAAAATGGCTGCATACAGAATGCAGTGCAATGGCAATTGGTGCAAAGCACCATGCTATGAAACATACTAAAATACACGACAACGTGAGGTGCGACATCATCGAAATGCCACCTGACAGAATGCTCAAGGTCGTGGAAACTGAGATACCATATCGTGTCAACTTGAGTGGCAGATCCGAATGGGCCCAGGGAGAACCTCAACGTATGTTGAACAGTATCACTTGGTACACCGACGGGTCAAAGACCCTAACGGGTACAGGAGCAGGCGTTTACGGCGTCAGGCCCAGGCAAAGCATAATGACGACCGTATTTCAAGCAGAAATAGCTGCACTAATCGAATGCGGCAGAACATGCATAGACAGGAAATACAACAAAAATACCATCTATGTGAACAAGGACAGTCGGGCGGCCCTTTTGGCCTTAGCAAGCCACAGCTATACGTCGAAGATAGTGTGGGACTTTCACAATACCTTGAAAACCTTGGCAAAAAGACAATAAAGTAATTCTTACTTGGGTGCCAAGCCATACAGGGGTAGCTGGAAATGAGGGAGCTGATAAGTGTGCCCAGAAAGGAGCTCATCTCACCCTCATGGGACCAGAACCAGCATACGGCGTTTCATACAGCGCCGTACGAAAAACTGTTTCCAACTGGGTGTCGCTTGAACACCAAAAGCGCTGGAACAGAATAACGGGACATGCTCAGTCCAAAAGAATGCTAAAAGCACCATCGAGTTCCTACGCAGCAAATGCTTTCAGACTGGGTAGGAAAGAACTGCGAAAAGTGGTAGGATTCATAACTGGCCGCTGGATATTCAGCGCACACTTAGCGAAAATGGGGATTGAAATAACAAATCCCATTTGCAGGATGTGTGGAGAAGTAGAAGAAACCGCAAAGCACGTGGTCTTCGATTGCCCTGCCCTGCGCAGAAGGCGAGCCTCCTGTCTAGATATCTTCCTAGGCACAAATCAGGAGAGAATGAAGGAAAACATAGTCCGACGAATCTCAATGTTCGCTAAGAATTTAGGATGGGACTCTGCTAAATACCTGTGAATGGGGGTGCACAATAAGCCAATTAATGGCTGAGCGGCAACCATTAGGGCACCTGAACCCTAACCCCCTCGTGACTGAAAAAAACATATTGGTTTTTAAGGTATAACAAGTATAAAGTACAAGAAACAACAATTAAAGAAACTGGACATATTCATTAACCATAAACAAGTATTAAATACCAAGCAATATTATTCAAAATTTACATTTGTTTAGACCACTAGAAAAGTTTAGTAACTCCACAACTATATACTATAATAAAAATTGGATCCTTAGTTATAAAATAAACAATAAAAATCCAACCGGGAACAAAACAAATCAGTTTATTCACTTTAAAACATTATCAAGCACCTACTAAAATTAGTACAAATCTACAAATACACAAGTAAGATATTTAACATTTTTAATATAATAACAAATATACCATGTCTTGCTATTCGTTTAGATGTTATTTTTGTTGGCACATGTACAAGTACTAACCTATATAATGTGAAATATATTTTACAATTTTATGATAAATATATAGGAGAATATAATGGTCTACACAGAACAAACATGAGGTAGGTATGTATATTGTAAATCACCACATTTTTCATATAATTCGTGATACATCATATTGAGTACTCGTTATATTATTAGTTATATTCTAGTGTAAAAATGGTTATATAGGTATGTATTGTTAACCAGAAAAATTAAACGAATTAAGGAAATTCCGCTAGATAAGAACAATGAGATTTCAATACCTGTTTGAAAGTAAAAGTGAGAAGACTGTATGGTTCTTTATAAACCAAATTGAACTTTAGAGTAACTGACAAATCAACAAGATACCTAATCGTTTGTTATGATAAAACATTTACCAGTAAAGCGTGTGCGGTTTTTGTGAAGATAACCTCACTTCAGTTCTTACTCCTCAGTAAATTCACTTTATTTTATATCTACGAAATCATAATTATATGCAATACAATCACTTTTATCAATATTTGTCAAATGAATTTTACCGATTACAAAAAGCACCCCGCAATCACAAAAAAAACGACACGACACAACACCTTCCTTAAGACTTAAGACTCCATACTTAAGACGCACTAAAAATTAAAATAATATGGCGATTACGGCATTCGGGCTGACGACCGCTGCTCCGTTCGTGCTCGTGAATATCGATTAGAGATGTGTGGCCAATGATATGGATTATATCCCATAAAGGCAATATGGACAAAATAATACTACAGGAATATTGTATAATCTACATCTAATAATGTTGGCCCAACCTCGAACATTTGATATTAAAAATAATCCGTAACTTCTACATTGGATTATTATAATATTAGGAATATGTATCAATAAGAATATGCCAATATTGTATAAATGTTGTATATAAATTGAACATTGAATATAGTATTCCCAAAGTATATAAATATTGTTACAATATTATATCTTTTGTACATTGGTTAAATATTAAAAACACAACATGGGCGTATTATTGTTAAACCTACATTTTACCTATTATCAACATCTAATATTGCTTGTCTAAACCAAAACTTTTTTACATTCAAAATTACCGGTAATTTCTATACTACCAAAACTGCCATCTATGGATGTCAGTAAAACTTTGTGCCATGTACACGTCTCAAGTTTATAAAGAATAAAATTTCCATTTAATTAACAATTAAAGTACCTAAACAAGTTTAAATCACAAAAATTTTTGAAATCACGTAAAATACCATGTCGTATATTAAATTTATCCACCTTTTTCTATTTTCAATTGATACTTACAAAGAAACATTCTTCCAAATAATTCTCAATTTATTGACTGAAATTTATTCAGATAAAATTTTTATATATACATAGTTATTTTTCAACTAATTTTAAGCTGATCTAAAAAATCATTTGGCAAGAAAAAAAATGTATAAGACTTGGCCCAATTTTTGGTATAAGGCTGCAAAAATTGACTAAGATTAGGTGTATATATTTTCATGCCCAAATATCAAAATTGATGAGCAGCCGAAGGTAAAATAAATAAGGTAAGTTCGATAAACAAATAATAAGGTATAAATAGTGAAGTAATTATAAATAAACAATAAATAAAAATAAATAAATAAATATGATTATTAATTCAATTGTCGGCCCAACGTAGGGCTATAATAAAAGAATTTGATATAATTGGCCCCAACGTGGGGCAAATAATAAATAAATAGTAAAAAAGAAAAACCATAGATAAATATATTAATACAATATATATATATATATATATATATATAAACTTTTTCTATGCTGTCAATAACAACACAGAACGTAAAGAAAATCTATTTATAATTGAGCTTTTGAACCAAATTATAGAAGGAAATGTATTAAACTAACTAAAGATAATGTAAACATATGAATTCGTTACGAGAAAGCTACTGTGTGAGTGAAACGCGTCAAGTAGTTGAAATTGAAGATTAGTTCAAATATAATGAAGTTTTATACAAATTATATTGTTTTATTTCATCGTTATATTTATTTATTTATTTATTTATTTAAACGAAAAACCCCTACTACAAAATACAACAGCGTACAATATGGTTATGTTTACATTTAACTAACTTAACTAAGTAACAGTAACAGAACATGATAATATCATAACAAGCATATATATATATATATATATATATATATATATATATATATATATATATATATATATATATATATATATACAATCACTTGAAAGGAACCTTAATAAAGTACTCTTAAAAACTTGGAATGAGCCATTAAAAACATCCAATCTATCCTCTCTATTTAAAAATTCTGTCTATGAATGAATGTCTACCATAATTAGTTTTGTGAAAACTAATGGAAAATAATTTAAAATGCCGCAGCGCTCTTTGTGGAACTTCAAGATATATTTATATTTCAGGCAGCAAGGATGGACATGATGCAATACCATTTAGTATTTAATAAATCAGAGAAATGTCAAACATAAGCTTTCTTTTATCCAGAGTAAGCAATTTTAGTTCATGTAAAATATGAGAATAGTCATGATCAATGAGATTCAAATTAAATCTATAATTACAATATCTCAAGAATTTGTTTTGTAATCTTTCGAGTAATAACTTATAAACAATATAAATACTGAGGCGTCCAAATAACTGTTCCATATTCCAGTTGAGATCTGACCAACCCAACATAAACAGACCTCACTGCTTCCAGAGATAGATCATTACAATTCCTCAAAGTAAATCCCAACATCCTTTGAGACCCAACCACCAATTGATTGATATGCTCACCAAAACTTAAGTGAGAGTCAAAAAGTATTCCCAAATCCTTAGCCAATTCTTTACTTATCAGCAATTGACCATCGATTGAATACGAGAATGGGATCATAGTTTCCTTTTTCCTAAAAGAGATCTTAAGGCATTTTTCAACATTCAAATCCAACAAGTTTACCCGACACCATTCAGACAGATTATCTAGCTTCCTTTGAATTAAACCAATATCGATGTCATTCCAAACCACTAAGAATAATTTGAGATCATCAGCGAACATTAAAAACTCACTCCTTTATATCATCTTTGAGATCATTAGCAAACAGGCTAAACAACAACGGAGAACAGTGCCCCCTCCCCCCCCCGAGGGACCCCAGCGCTTACACCAATCACTCTTGACAAAAAATTCCCTATTTTTACCTTCAAACTTCTCCCACTAAGAAAACTAAACACCCAGTTCGCTAATTTGTCTGAAAAACCTAATTTTTTTAATTCCTCAATCAACAAGTGATTAACTCTGTCGTAAAATCAGTATATATGGCATCAACCTGATCCCCTCTCTCTAAGGCAGCAGACAGCTTACCATTGTATATAAGCATATTGGTTAACGTAAATCGACCCCCCATCCCCCTAAAGCCGTGCTGCTCATTAATTATAATCTCTTAACACTGCCAATTCAAACAGTTATACATCAAACTATGAAAAACATTTGGGATTGAAGACTGTATAGATACACTGCGATAATTTTTAATATCACTTCTTGAACCTAATTTAAATATCGGAGAAACAAAACTTTCCTTCCAACTATCAGGAAACATACCTGAAGATAAAGATAACTGAAATAGCTGACACAAAGGCAGCATTAAGGATATACTACCCTGTTTCAAGACCAAATTTGAAATACCATCAGGACCAATCATTCAACGAAGAGATGTTTTGTCTCAATAAGTTGTTAATATAATTTATCAGATTGTAATACTAGTAATTGTTACATCCTTCATTCTAAAACAAATGTAACTACTCTAACCTTACCTGCTAAATTTTGTATCGGTTATGAACTAAATTTTAGAGGCCTATTCTCTAATCAGTAACAATGTCATTCATTGACGTTCGGAACTGCATTGAAAGAACCAATGGAATGCTGAAATGTGTGCAATACGATCCTGCATTTGTGTCAAGAGTTATATATGCTTGTGTTATGCTCCACAACATTTTTATAAAAAGGATTATACCTTCTTCATCTTCTTCGGCATTTTCCTATATTATGAGTTCGCTGTTATTCCGATCCACAGTTCCCTTAAGTTCCAATCTACTTCTTTCGGAATATACAAATTGATGAATATCTAATGTTATAGGAAGATGACAACAATTTTGTCGATGAAGATGATATTGGCCGATTGGACGATGATCATTTATTAAATAGGGTTAATAATATAGTTTGGAATCAAATTATAAATAATCTCTTTAATTGAGCAAGACTTATTGTATGTATGTATGTTATTTTACTAAACATAACGACAATGCAAGTTTTTTAAAACCTTACATAGGACAACTTTTTATTCGAAGTGATAGAGTAGTACTCCTCAAGGCAGAGTAGTAGAAAATAATTTAACTACTTAGGAAGTACTTTTCTATCACTTCGAATTAAAAAATTGGTCTGTCGGGTTTTAAAGAACTTGCACTGTATACGATTTTTCCCAATAACACTAATTGAAGTATATGTAACAGTTTGAAACAAAATTTTAAACAGAAAGTGAAATAATACTAGACTCAGGTGGCTGTAACTCTGCAAGTGAGTAATAAATTCAATTGCTAACAACTTTTTAAAGTGCAATTTCATGATATTTTCAAAAATAAAAGTACTTTCCTCTTGAGCTATATTGATACTTTATGACGAATCTTGTTTACTACTAATAAATATTGATGTTAGGTTAACGCGTTTTAGGATTTAGAACATGTAGAAATGAAGAATAACTTAATAACTAAAATCAATACCAAAAAAGTTGACACCAACTTACGGACACTGTGGGAAATTTAATAATATGAATCAAAGTCCAACACAAAATCATATTATTACCCTCCTTTCTTTGACATTTTTTGCAATTTCTTTCAGGATTGTTATTTTTTCACTTTCATCATTACAATTAGGTACTTTCTTTTAAAATCTTGCACCCCAGTACTTCACATTTTTCTTTCTTTGATGGTCTTTTAAGTGACTCTTCAACCGAGTGTTCAACTGGTTGATTCTTAGGAATCTTACTTTGATTTGGGGACTCTTTCTCTGATTCTTCTCTAATTTCTTCATTATTTGCTATGTCTGCAATTTTAAAATTTAAGTGGATATAACCAAATTTAAAGAACCACGTAATTCATACCTATTCCTATTTCATGGAGATGGGTTTTGCCGTTGACTACTACCCAACCTTTAACATCTAGTAATCGTTCTTCAGTATCTGATAAAGGTTTGATAGGATACCCTATGTTTCCTGTATCTTTTGTGATAATTCTATTATTTCTTGTCTTTGCTTTAACTTGACACTTCCAGTCGGTAAATGTCTAAAATTGGTAAAACCTATAACAAAAAACATATGTAATTACTGCTTTTATGGATAATGCTAATAAAAAAAGAAAATCAAGTATTATACGTACCCTTTTCCATTCTGCAGAATTCTTAATAGGACCACCTAAACTATTAAATTTGCCTGAAAGCTGTTTCCCTATGTTTTTAATAATAACAGGGCTTATAGCATCAAATTTGTTATTCCTAAACGGTTCATTTTTGTATTCAATTCATCCAAATACATTATACATTGTGCCTATATTGTCTTGGTGTTTTAACTTTGTCTTTATCCATAATAAAAGTTACGTGAGTAAGTGAATAAAAATCTTATTTAACAAAACTTCTGTAAACAAATATATAGGTAATCTTTTCCAACCTAACAACACAACAGCACAATATGTCAAAAATATACCAACCTTCATAAAATTGTAAAAATATTATCGTTATGTTTTGTCTTTAGATTTTAACGCAACTATATTATTACAGAATCTACTCTGAAAAAATATCCTTAACATAATAATCGTTACCGTAACGACAAGTGACAGAACAGCTTTTGCTGTTGGACTAAATACACTTCATGAAAATGTTCCAAATGAGTAAATTATTATTATTTCTTTGCCTCTTCAATTTGGGTTTGTAGAATTCATTTTTATAGAAGAAATTGATAAACATATTTGAAAAGCTTGTTTATATTTATATTTGACATAACATTTGTATTGTAACGTCAACTGACGCTGTTGTGAGGGACGATACAATTCGATGATTGTAGGAACGGTGCTCGAGAATATCATTTTTATGAACTATTCGCAAATAGAGCATTCACAGCCTTGCGTAAGCATGACGTTGGGAACGACGTCAAGAATAACGAGATTCAGGGCATCAGAGTGAATTAAATTTAATCATCGACCACCACACCTGCAATAAATGAATCATCGGTAGCGACATTGATTTTTTAGCGAAATATCGAAGCCACACATGAAAAACCTTAAACTTTTGAAATATTTTTACAAAAGTTACAACTTTTATTTTTTAGAATTGAATATCTTTTCAATAAATACATGGAAAATTATCATTGATGCTGCAAATGGAAGATCATATATGGCAAATGTATGCATACTTTGCCTGTAGATAATATACTTTTTAATTAATTAAAAAAAAATAAAATTGTGGGGAGAGGGAAAAGACGAAATATTCGGTATAAGAGTGTATGTCGTCTAGCGCAAAAATATTTAAAAGAGGGCGGAGTCGAGACGTGACATGGCGCGAGTGACGAGCAGTTACTCTTGATATCGATTTATCGTTGGTGTGGTAATATACATCAATAAAACTATATCAATATTATACCAATATTGGTTAAGAAGTGGAAATTTAATATTGTATACTCAATATATATGAGTGTTGATCCGATATTGTTGGTTGATTATTTGAATGCTATCCTGTAAACACAATATCGGTAAAATAATTTTAAATCAATATTGTATGATCGACATCTAATAATGTTGGCCCAATCTCACTTTATTTACATTAAAAATAGCCTGTAATTACTATATGGGATTATTATTGGTCTGACAATATGTATCAATAACAGAATACCAATATTGTATCAATGTTTGATATACATAAAACATAGAATGTATCATTACCAATGTACATACATATTTATCCAATATCGTTTGTTTAGTATATCGATTAAATCTTGTAAAAGTTATATTGGCCGAATATTGTTAAATATATATTGTAATATAGACATTTATTAACATTGGCCCAATCCTGACTTCTCAATTTCCAAAATATCTATATTGAGCCGATATAGTTTCGATTTTTAGCCCATTTTATGTGCTACTAGGGTACCGTTCAATGTTGGGTTTTAATTAATAATGATGTTCCTTAACGGTGCCGGAAAAATAGTAACAAAGCCTTTACAGGAAATACTGGGCTTCTTCTCCTTCCTCCTACTAAAAATTTTCATTCTTCCTCTTAATGACTTCGGGATAAAACCTAATTTTCGAATGTAAATCTTCTAAAATTGAAACCGGCTCTGGAAATCTTAATTTTTCTATGGCGTTTTATTTGTTTTAGGTCACCCGAACGTTGTTGCGTTTATATCTCATGGTGGTGTTTTGGGAACCACCGAAAGTGTCTATCATGGGGTACCGATTTTGGGAGTACCTGTGTTTTACGACCAAGGAAGAAATATTGAGCTTGCTGCTGAACTAGGATACGCCATAAAAATCAATTATAACGATTTAGAAGAAACATCTTTCGAATGGGCATTGAATGAAATCATAAATAATCCAAAGTAAGTCATTTTACTAATGAATACAGGTTATGGATCATGATATTCGCAGCACCTAGAAGGGGAAAATTCTTATTGCGTCTAAAAACGGCCTTAAAGAGTGGATCCAATCGCTAAAGCTGTTCATAGTCGAGATTCTGCTCATCTTTCTGGGGATCAGTAGGTACTCTCGTAAGTGGTTCCTTCTCTTTCTTTGTTCTTAATCTTCTTGGGGTCATCTCTGCTTGACGTGGTCTAGTTGTTTTCTCGGCCATAATTTCCTGGCATAATCTTGGGGTGATTCCTCCGCTCTTACAATTTCTTCTGACCCGATAAAACATTTATACGAAGCTCTGTGTATAATGAAACGCGATAGAAGCAAAATATATAACCTTAAAATGAGACTAGATCTCAAATTTGGTGCAATTAAAATTTTTTTACTGAAATTATGAAACTTTGAAATTAAGAAAAATTAACAGGTTATAAGTAATTAAAATGCACTCAAATATGAAAATATTTTTAGGTATAGAACTGTGGCTAAACAACGTTCAGCTGTAATGCGAGATCAGCCTGTGAAAGCTTTGGATGAGGCAGTTTTTTGGTGCGAATACGTTGTTCGTCATCGAGGCGCCTTCCATTTAAGATCGCCCGCTATGGATCTCAAATGGTATCAACTGTATCAGTTAGATGTATTTTTATTTATAATTGGTGTAATATCAACAATTATTCTACTTTTAAACAATTTATTAAAATATTTTGCCAAGAGAATTATCATAACTAATAATGATAAAAAATATAAGTAAAAATTGTATTTTATTAATTAGGTACGTTGTTATTGTTGGTAATATTTAAAATAAGTGTATATCTAATTCCTGCCTATATTTTCGAGCATAGAGAAATGAACATATTAAGAGAGTGTTCGTTCCCATATAAACAGCTGGCATCGCGTCGGTCTCAGCGCACCCCTTGCGGGGAACAGAACTAATTCTAACAGGCGGGATATTTAAATTTGGTAGTTTAGATTATGGGTAGGTAAATTTTACAGTTTGTCTTAAAATTGTTTATTATATAATTATTTCATTCCAAAAAATTATATTTCATTTTTGTAATGAAATAATAATAATAAACAATTTTGAGACAAATAATTTAGGTAATAAATAATAAAACAGCACACATTTAAATTTTTTATTAACCTGCACATAATATAAAAACAAATTAATAAAATATTTGTTTACTATACATAGGTCTGTTATTTATACATGTTATTACATTGATAACTTTAAAATTCTTATTCTAATAGTTAACGATAATATTAAAGTACAAAAACATCTGATTAAATTATCAGTTACAATAATAAAAAAATTTAAATTTTCAATAATATCTCCTATTATTAAAACAATTATTCTAATATCACTTAACAGTGTTTCCACACAATTTTATTTTCAAAGTTATTTTTCCTACCACACGCACTATAAATAGGCATTTATATGACTGTACATTTTTAAAAAAAAATCTATTGCAGCCTCCGCCATCCCCATAGCTGCCCAGCTCTCACCTTTTTTTAACTTTTTTATTTCAGAAAACAAGAAACTTCACATTTACTTTCTTTAAATTAATTAAAAAGACAAAACATGTAAATCAGAGGAAACCTACAGTTGTATAAATACATAACATAAACATATTCTTAGCGAAAACTAAAAGTAAAAATGGCACACTAGCTTGAATATTAAATAATGTTTTAAAATCGTAACACAAACCATGGAAAAACTATTATTATCTATATCATTAATTTACCATACAGTTACATATTATTATTAATCACAAAATTACATATTTCTACTCAAATTACAGCATTATACTTAAGAAAGTTTATCCAATATTACATCAAATATTTTAAAAAAAAGCATTTAAAAAGTAGATTCCCCTTTACATGAAGACAGCAACAGGTCTGAAAAAAATAGTATATTAAAGTATAAGTGGATAAAGAGGTCTTTCAAACACGCGCGATTTTTCGAGCACGACGGCGCAGCCGAGTGCTCGAAATAGAGCAAGTGTTTGAAAGACCAGTTATCCACGAATACTTTACGCTATTTTTTTTTTATTGGTGCACTTTGGAATCATAGAATATGATTATTATATTATTACTACAAAAAAATGGAATTCCATCCTCGATGCCCAGCCAAGTTACGTGAACGTCAAATAGTATTTATTTTTAGTTGACGTTACGGGCTGTCAGATCAATAATCAAAAAGTTTCTTTATTTATATTTAAAGGGAAACAATGTATATATGGATATATAAATACATTTTGCAGAAAAAACCAAATAAGACATTGGTTCCCAATGATAATATACAATTTAAAAACTAATAAAAAAAGTTGTCATTGATACTTACGTTTCTCAAGTTGTTGTTGTTACCATGGGGACTTTAAAAAACGCGCGTGTTTGAAAGTTCAATTTAAACACGCTGACGCGTGCTTTAAAAAGGTAATATGCGGCATCAATAAAAAAAAATTAAACGCAGTACATTGTTACCAAAAAATAATTATTATTTTTGTTTGTTAGTCCTCTTACCATCATTATAATATTTTTTAATTAATAAGGGGATACAAACTTTTATAAGTTGAGAAAATACGTATGATTTATGTTCTCCACAAGTGAACCAATCAAAATTTATATGACTTTTTGCAAAGAGTTCAGTTTTTTCAGTAATATTTTCTACATGACCTAAAAGTGGTAGAAAATGATAAACAATGTCATGCAGAATGTAATGAAATTTTACGACTTCTCTTAGAACATACATCAAACGTGTTTTATCATCATTTTCTTTGAAGGAAGTGAAAGTATTGTGAACATCTAAAATATCTGTTTGCAAATTAGCCTTACATTCTGCGCAGTCAAAAGTTGTAATTTTTTTAAAAACGAAACCAGAAACGTAGCTTATTGCTTGAGTATCAAAATTTGAATCATTTAATTCTATATCTAAAAACGGGAATTCAATATTTTCCATTTCATTAATGGTATTAGAAGTTAATGGTTTTGGTTCATTACGAAAATTTAAGAAAGAATGTAAGTTGTCTAATAAACTGCTATCATCTGCTTCACAATTTGTGTTGTAGTTCTTCGCAGAAACTGAACTATTTAAAATTGACGTTTTTAGAGCTGATATAAATTGGTAACAATTTGGAGAGTTATTGGCAGCACCATACTGCCGAATTGCCCCAAACATATTTTCAACTGGGTCCTGATTTAAAGAACGTGTTCTGATAAATTTCAATATAATTTCCAACATTCTCTTGTTAACAATTTGACACAACTAATAGTAGTTAACCAAGCAGTTTTAAAAGGCATTTTGGTTTTCATAGGCTTCCCATTTTTCGGTAAAAACTACCAAGATTTTATTTTTGGTGACATAGAATTCCAAAGAAGCAGGTGGTTTGACTTTTTTGAAACACACCGTCTAAGAGCCTTGCCAGCATTAAAAGTTGATTTACTACCATTAAGACTGTCAAATAACTTATCAATTTCATCAATAAATTTAGCAATATAAATAGCCTCAGATGGTAATCTACCAGGAACAATTAAACTTTCAATGGTAGCAGCCATAGTTTGGCTCATTATTTTTGCAGCAACTGAAACTTTCATTTTTATTTAATTGTTTCTACGAATATCAAAAAATGATTCTTTCATTTTATGCAAAGTCTAAAATTTTCGTGTTTGATCGATATAAAAAGCATTTTTAATATGTTGTAACTTTGCACATTTATAGTTATCAAAATAAATATCATAATTAAATAGAACATTTCTCGAACATTTCAAAAGATGAGGAGGATGATATAAAGTTATTATTTTCTTTCCATTTACAAAAAAATAAGGACCAGGTTTCTCAATTTTCCAATGTCTACTTAATTGTCTCAAAGCTGCTCGATTTGTATTCCCTAGATCACAAACAGTTGCAATTACATTTAATCCTACATCTTATAGTGCGGAAATTACCTCTACAATAATTAATTTCAAATCTTCAGTTTTAAGCTGATCCTTAGTAAAACAATAAGCCACTGGCTGCTTCCAAGCTTTATGCAATCCATTAATAACAAACACCAATGCATGATTGGCAGGTTCTAACTTTCTCCCTAAATTGCTACCAAGATCTACGAATTCTACAACTTTGTCATTAGCAACATCCAAAGTCAATTGTTCTTTTAAAGCTATTTCATCAAATAAGAGGACACAATTTTTATCTATCTGCTTCATTTTGACAACCCTTTCTTTAAGCCAATCGAAAATTGCTTTATTAATTCCAGTTTCAAATGGCACTGATCTTAGAAGTGACTGTAAAGTAGATAAACTGGGCAAAGCTATAAAACGTTTTAAAAAATTATATGCTCGTGGTCGCTTCTTATAAATGGCTAATGAAAGGGCATTATCCGTTATTGACCATGAAGGTTTATGTTTCTTAGAGTTAGCAGTACTACTTTTTAAAAACTCCATACCTGCTGGATCTAATTTTGAATTAAAATTTTGAAATAACTTTGATTCTGACAATTTAACTGCTTTTTTAATTTTGTTATTACTACTGATAAGTGCCTTTTTTAGTTTACAAATTCTATTTCTCTGATCTCTATTAATGTAATACATTTTCTTCTTCTTGGGAGATAAATTACTGACCCTAGTTTCGTTTATTTTACTTAAAATACTAGATTCCAAACATTGTTTTTTAGGCAAAGGTTCAAATTCAGTTTCTTTAAGACTATCATTATTGTTACAAAAAATAAGCAATACTGTATTTTCAAAAGCTTGAGTTTTATTATTATTATCTTCAATTACTTTTGGTGGTGTATGATGGAAGCGTTGCAAAGGTAAAGCAAATTTATTAAGTCTTTTGCGTAATGAATTTGTAAATGCCTCATCATCAAAATGATCTTCACACAACCTTTCATCTTTGGATGTATAAGGAAGTTCTAGAATTTTGTACCACTATTCCCTCTGAATAATGTCAGATGGAAATTTGAAAAATGTTTTGTTCTTAACCTCCAAATTGCGAAGCGGCCAAAAATATGTATTATTACAATTTTTTGCTATACAACTACGACAAATTTTACCTGGTGATGACATTTTAAAGGTTCACTTAATTTTATTTACTTTATTAAAACTAAACCCTAAATAAATAAAAAAATACTCACTCTTGTATTGTCTTCTTTTTTGGAATTGTTATTTTTGACACTGTCACTTTGCATTTGACAAACAGAAACCAGATTCACACCAACCAATGTAAGATTGGTTTTGTATATTTTCATTTTTAATGACGTAAAAGTTAATATACTAGGATATTTTATAATATTACTAGTTGGTATACCAAACCTGGAGCCTCAGGTAGATTCTTACATTATGAATCGTATCACCAACACAAACAAAAAATTAACCTCGTTCTTGGCATGAAAAACAGAGTTATCAAGACTAGTCACACTTCGTTACGTGTTCAAAATTTGAGAAAACTCTCAGTATTTTTTATTAACAGTGGTTATCCTAGAAGACTGTTTTATTCTTTGTTGTTCAGTAGGTCTTCCATCTGTGATGAGCCTCCTTCTAATACCGCTCTTTTAAATCAAAACCTACCTAGACTGTATCTTTCGTTACCAAACATTCACACTATCAATCACAAATTTAAAAAGATTTTTTCAAAATTTCCTTCTATAACGTTAGCCAGTAGGAACATTCTTACAATTCAGAACATTTTTTCAAAAATCAAAGATAAAGATCCCGTATTGGATCAATCCAATGTGGTTTATTGCATTCCATGCTCGCAGTGTGATAAGAAATACATCGGTCAAACTAAGCGCAGGCTTAAAGACCGTATTTGCTCTCATAAAAGTGATATTAGAAATTGCAGGGAAACTTGCACCTTAGCAAGTCACACTTTGTCTATGGATCACATACCTGACTACGACGGTGTCACTGTTTTAGATCGCGAGTCCAATCTCACTAAGAGATCATTTTTGGAGATGTCTCACATTTTCAAAGAACCTAAAGCTATGAATGCCAGAACTGATATCGATAACCTCAGCATTATTTACTCTTACCTTCTTAGTCTTCCGTCTCATATTACAAACACTAACTTTAAGATTTCACAATAAATTTCAGTTGTTACACCTTTTCCTCTTTCACTTATATTTCAATTCATATTGGCATCACTGAATCTTGTTGACAGAATTTTAATTCTGTGGTTGTGTCAGTTGTCAGTTGTCAAATTATTAATAAAGAAATTCCTCGTGTTCCTGAACAAGTGATTGAATTAGTTTTATCTTTTCATTTTAACATTAATTTTAATCATTGTACTTGTTCATCAATATAATACATTTATCACGTGTGGTGATGATTTCGTAAAAATAACGTCAGTTATGTACATTTTATTCGCATCAAACATATTTAACCTCACTTTCGTAAGTAATAATTTTCAATTCTTGTTATTTGTATTGACATTCAATAATTTATTGTAGAGTTCCTGATGAAGAGTCAATAAAGTCTCGAAAGCTTGAACAGAATAAAGAGTCCACTTTTTATTTCTCCTTTGGCTGAAGACCCCATTAAGAATTTTGATTTATATATATATATATATATATATATATATATAGATATATATATATATAGATATTAAAGTGAAACATAGCTACGAGGAAAATTAAACTAATAATATCACTTGAATGATAAAAATTTCTAATGAATATTCAATAAAAATAATTCATAACGACATGCTACCTATATGTACATAGTTTGGACATGTCTAGAAATAAGCCAAACTACATACTGCATACATTTTAAAATAATTTATAAGACATCTATTAACTTAGAGAACCATAAAACATTAAGTATAAATCTCAACAATTATATTTCAAAGAATAAAGACAATTATGAGTAAATTTCATCAATTATATTCTAATTGGTATTTATAAAAAAAAACCTGTATAAAGAACAACATGAATTCTGAAACGAAATTCAATAATTGTATCTTTATTACTTATTGTTACTTTCGAATAAACCCTGTATATAGTATAAACTTTCCGAGCAGATTGCATCATAACGTCAAACGAAAATATTTAATGCGGAAATTGACGTTTTTTGATGGTTCGGATAGTGTGATTAGGAGTGATCATAGTGCGGTCTTGAAACGTAAATAAACACGGTAAAAATATCTAAGAGAACGCAAGAATGGATAATTTGATTTGGAAAAAACAATTATTTTCACCTAACAACGAGAAACAATAAAACAAAATCAAAAACAAGTGAACGTTGTTGATTTGAAGCTTGGGGAGAAGCATCGCGAGTTTGAAAGACGATAGTCGTATAAAAATTTCTTTCTTCAAAATTATGATAAAAAAGTAAAAATAGTTGTAACAAACTTAAAAAGTCAACTAAAGTATTAGACAACGTATTACATATAGAAATAACAATAATAACCCGTATTTAAAACAAATAAGTGAATAAAACGTTAAAAAGTGTTATCTGCTAGAACTTGGTAAGATTAAAACAATTTACCTTATTCAAACAATTTTGATGATCGTCGATTCATATTACTACTAATTGTGGTACAATATTGGAAAATAATCCACAATTTATTATTTTTCAATCCTGAGTTCCAACTTTGTTCCATCGTAACCACGAACAATCCTTATATTATCTCCAGAGTTGAGAAGAAACCAACGATGAACTTTCTAATTTCTTGTGTATATAAATTTTTCCTATAAAAACAATAATGGAAGTAATTTCTCGAATGTTAGGTTAGGGATTTATTATTGCCATTAATTCTTATATATTAACTAGATTTAAAGGTTCAATCTCCACTAACTTTACGGACATAATACACTAATAAATTAAACACTTAACTACTCACCAGATTCATATTCTATAATAACAATAACATTCTCGACACACCACGCTTTTATCTCCATGTAAGATTAAATAGCATCTCACAAATTCTCTCGAACGCAACAGTTATTTGAAACGATTTAGCGTTGGGATTCACGAGTGGTAATCATGATCATGCTTACTAAATATTAGATGAACATATTGGTCGAAATTTACTTAATAAGAATTTTAAATAAGATGTTATAACTAAGAAACTATAATTGAGTTTATGTGAAGGTTTTTCACAAGTTTGATATTGAGTTACATGATACTTTCCAGTTTTCGTTGTGAATTATTAACAACTATTTTCGAATTTTCACTGTAATATTAAAATATTTATCTATGATCTCTTGTGTGTTTCTCTGATATCTCTACCTACAGCTTCCTGTTGCTGGCGAGCGCTCAGTGCCGAACTCATCCCTGAGGTAAGAGTAATAATAACAGAGAATATATTTTTATATAACAAGACAAGATCTTAATTGAATTGAGATTCGTTGTTAACGGACCAATTCTGGCGCCCATAATTTAAAAAAAATATAACTATTAAAATATATAAACGATAATTAAATAAATTATATGTCAATTTGACTCAACCAACGTGAGACAATAATAAAAATGTATTACAGCTTGGCACTCCAACGTGAGCGTAAATTATATATATATATATATATATATATATATAACAACAAATATATTCATGGGTAATTCACGCAAAATAAAGGGCTACTGAAATAGAGTAGCCCTTTATTTTGCGTGAATTACCCATGAATATATTTGTTGTTGTTGTTAACATATCACGCGATATTCCTACATCTTCTTTATATATATATATATATATATATATATATATACATATATATATACATACATATATGTATATATATATATATATATATATATATATATATATATATATATATTGTTGTAGATAGAACGAGCATATACCATTCATAGAATCCCGATAAAGGATAAAGTAATAATATCTATCAATAAAAAAAATAACTTGTAAATAAAGTACCAAAATTAATAAAATATCTATATAACGACATAATCAATTACAATCAATGAGCATAATCCTAAAGAAAAATAAATAAATATAAAAAGAATTCATAAACAAGTATTCATAAAACAGTTTTAAAATAATTCTGTATTTTAAAAAAACAACCTTAGACAGAACCTAACAAGCAAACGGAGATCAATAAAATAACGTAACGCTACACGGAATTTTAGACACCCAAAGCATCTGCTTATATTTAAAGAATAAATAGGATGGCAATAATAAAATCAGCAGTGCTACGATGATTGATCAATAAATGACATTTAGATTTAGTTAAAATATATATAAGATATGTTAGTTAATATTTAATCATACAAGTTAATAGGAAACATATAGGAATATAATAATATAAGTAGAAAACTGTAATTACAGGAAATGTCAAAAACCAATACGAAATATAACAGTTGCGACAAGTATACCAACATAAAATGTATTTGAATATGAAATATAAGAATAAAAATAAATGATTACCGACCTAATGTATATGTATAAATGTAATAATATCAAACAAAATAAGAAATGAACTGTATCCATGTATATTATGTAAATATTTAGGTTGTAGGAAATATAAAAATGATATATTTGCATTGACCAATCGGAAGATTTCAAATAATCAATAACATAAAAATAATAAGATGTTAGTGAATTAAATCAATGACGATAAGGTTATAGTGAATAAAAAACAATATTTTATAATAAGTTTAAGTCAGAAAAACAATAAAAACATTAATAAACAAAGTGACAGGTGAACAATAATCAAAGATTTTTCTAGAACATTGCCAGCTTCCGGTTATAAACAATAGAAAGGGTTTTGGCGGATAAAAGACCCGCGGCGTTGGTAACTGAAGAAGCAGGAAGTAAATTGAATGTGATCCGGTTATTTTTATAAAATTTTAAGTAATAAGAGTGAATATGTATAAATAAGAAATATAAAAAGTAACTAATAATTAAAATAATTGCAAAGACAAATCTGAAGAAAACAAAGTCAAGCCAAATAATAATTATCATCCGATAGTTATAAGAAGGAAGATTGCCACCTGAAGCGGGAAAGCGTCATGGGTGGATCCAGCTGAAGGCGTTGTTTTGGCGAAAAGAACAAGGTCTGTGGTGTGTTTTAATTAGTAATATTTGGTACCAAATAGTAAAAAGTGAAATTTAAAATCATAAACACCTGGTAGTAAAAGTTTTAAAATGAATATAATGTACCAGGAAACGTAAAAAAAAAATTACCATTATCAAATTTGTAGATAGAGGTATAAATTTCTGTCATGTTCAATTTTATCCGATCACACATATATAAAACTTTCCACAAAACAACAAACCACAACTAATTTCAGTTTTTATCACATGCACAACTGTTATAATACGTTAAAATAAATTTTAAAAAAGATCGAAATTAAGTACATAAATATTTCAGATATCCTTTCCATTTCACGAACCGAATAAAACTAAAGTAGTGTTTAAAATATTTTTAATAATCCTATTTATGAGAACAAGTAGAAAAAAAGTTACAAATAGTCGAACAACGTTAAACGCAGGTGTTCATATTTTTTTTTCAAAGAAATATAATGTTTACAAACTTTACCCAAGTTTATGCAAATGAGTCTGCAAAAGCCATCTTAAAAGGAATGAATAGTTTTTTATAATATACAGAAAGTTTGTTTTGATATGGAAATTTAAATGTATATAGAAAAATCCATTATTTTATTTTATAGCATAAGAATTTTAATAAGTAAGAAAGGATAATCATTTATTTTTATACATAATAGGTATATGACTCCAACAATAAAATAAAGCGCCAACTATATTTTATATATAAGTAATATTTCAATGTTTTCAAATTTTTTATCATCATAAATAACATAAAATAAATTCCATTGATGAGTAATGTTGATTTTACTATGATATGCCCAGAACCCTACTGAGTTATAGAGTAGTGTATAAATAAGAGCAGCCGAGGTAATAAAATTTTAGGAATTAAATGAATCCACATGCTAATAAATAGCATAATGAATAGGAGGAATTAAAGGTAAAATATATATAAATTAGCAAGCCCAAGAGTGTAAAATTTCAATTGTAACAAAACATTATTACATTAAATATTCAAGTTAAATTCACAACTCAAATAATAATTCTCATATATATAAATTTCATATACAAAACTAGTCACTGACACTTAATTTATATATACTCAACTAATCACTTAATTATTAATTTATATCAACAGTATATTCACTCAAACTAATTTATATAAACACTTAACTAATTTATATTCACTTACTTATGTGTTTATTTCACGATGTCAAACTATCAACTCAACTCCTCCGCTCATCGGACCTTATTTATATTAATGCCTTTTGTACTAGAGAATTCTGGGCTGCGGCTTACACAAAACAATTAATTCTGGCCTTTTCTAGATAACTCTGGTCACAAAAACAATGTTTACATAAGATAAGTCGTAAACAGTTATAAAAAAACAGTGCGTATCCGCCATAATTTTAACTTTTATATCTGGCTTAGACAGAGTCGGTTTTAGGGACTATACCAGGGTGCTGTTTCGTAACATTAACCCCTCCTTGAATGGAAGTTCCTCCTGGAACTTTTGTGTAGCTTAGACTGGATGTTTAAATCGGCAACTGGCCCCATTTCTACACTTTCCAATATTATGGAAATAGCAGGGCACCGTCTTCATCGGATACTGATAACGGGGGTTGTAGCTGCAAATTAATATCTGGACACCGGTATCTTGGAAGATAATCTCTACCATGTTCCTGATGATTCGCCAATCCAACTGGTTACTCGCTATCTTAGGCATAGCCAGTTTCTTCACGTTGGGTTCCAACACATGGTCTCGGAGGTTTCGAAGTGCTTCCCACACATCGCGGTAGGTAGATCGATCTTGGAATTCATTTTTAGTTACCACGTAGAAGACGTACCGCGAATTATGTTTCAGTTTCAGTGTCTTGCCAGGGGCTGGAATCTGGTCTTCAAGTTTTTCTAATTGCCCGAAATTCTTTCGAAAGACGGTTGCCAACCCTCGTGCGTTTTTGATACGGGCGGGGATGTTGTATGCCAGTGAATAATCTTCCGGGAGAGTGAACAGATCTTGCTGTTGTTCCGAAGTGACTCCATATATAGCTTTCCCGGTACCTCCATACGTGCCCATAAATTCCTCGAAGGTAGGGTCAGACACATCTCGAATAAGGTTTACTCCTTCCTCCAGGTCATGGTCTCCTTCGAATGGCGCTAGTCGGTTTTGGTGAACTACTTTTGGTTTTCCGTTGGGGATCTTGCTTATGCGATATATAACATCATTGATCCTTTTCTTGATTAAGTATGGACCTTCCCAGGATTTTTGTAATTTTGGAGAAAATCCTTTTCTCCTCGTCGGGTTGTGTAACCATACTTTGTCCCCTTCTTTAAAACCGCCTTCTGTGGCCTGCATGTCGTACCAACTTCTCATTCTGTCGCTGGCAACTTGAAGATTTGTTCGAACTAATTCATGAATATCATCCAGCCTTCTTCTCAATTAGATTGCGCAGTCTTCGCCTGCTAGATCTTCTCCAGGCCGGCAGCCAAATTCCAGGTCAGAAGGAAGCCTCATTTCACGTCCAAACAGGATTTTCGCCGGTGTTTCACCCGTGGACTCATTGACAGCAGATCGATAAGCCAATGCGAATAGGGAAAGATACTGGTCCCAATCTCTCTGATGGCTGGATACCACTTTGGACAGGTATTTTCCAATAGTCCTGTTCATTCTCTCGACCATTCCATCTGACTGTGGATGTAAAGCTGTTGTCCTGATCTTTTTCATTCCCAGCTTGTCGCAAATCTCCTGGAAAAGATGGCTTTCAAAATTCCTTCCCTGGTCACTGTGGACTTCCAAGGGTACTCCATATCGGCTGATAAATTCCTTCACCAATACATCCGCGACAGTTGCGGCCTCTTGGTTCGGGATAGCGTAAATTTCCACCCACTTTGTGAAATAATCCATTACAACCAGTATGTACTTGCTACCATTTTCTGTCGTCGGAAATGGTCCAGCGATATCTAAAGCAATCCTTTCGAAAGGGCTTCCAACATTGTACTGTTTCATGGGTGCCTTTCACTTGCGATGTGGTCCATTACTCGTAGCACAAGTCGTACATTTCTTACACCAGTCCTTCACATCGTCGGAGCTGTTCATCCAATAAAACCTTTCACGGACTCGGTGAAGGGTTTTCTTCACTCCCAGATGACCTGTCGTGTACTTCTTCAGTACCTCAGGTACTCTTGTTCTCGGGATAACTAGCTGTCTCCTCATCTCGGAACCATCATCGTTTTCAGGGACTCTTTTTAACAGCTCTTCTTCCAGGAGAAGAGAGTCCCACTGAGCCCAATACGCCTTGAGTTTCGGTGAGAACTATGACACTTCTTGCCAGGTAGGTCGCCGATTTTCTTTCTTCCATTGTCGGATCATCTTCAGGTGAGGATCACTCTCCTGATCTTCTCTGATCCTGGTGGGTGACCATTCTTCATTGACTACTGTAATTCTTGAAACTGCAACTTCCTTAGATTTCGACTTGTTGCATTGTGAATAGTCTACAGGGCATGGCCGTCTGGGCAAGGAGTTGGCTATTTGGTGATTTACATTAGCTATATGTTCACCCCTGTCTGATTTTCCCTGTGTCTGGAGTTCTTGGGTTACAGGAGTCTTGGGGCGCTTAGACGGACTGCGTACGTGGTCTAGCTCGCCACACTTCCGGCATTTGATCTTTTTCGGCCTCTTGTCTGCCATACCTTTCAACAAGTTGACGATCTGATCAAGTTTGTCATCGTTATCTTCTTCCTGCATGGTTCTACCTCTGTTGTACCGCGAGCTTTTCTTGGCTGCTTTGCATTTAAGAGGTTCTTGGTTTACAGGAGTCGTAGGACGCTTACACGAACTGCGTGCATGCTCTAGATCGCCACAATTACAGCACCTGATTTTTTTCGGCTTCTTGTCTACCATACCTTTCAACAAGTTTTGACGATCTGGTCAAGTCTGTCATCGTCACCTTCTTCCTGTATGGTCCTATCTTTGTTGTATCCTGAAGCCATCGTGGCTGCTTCATATTCAAGAGGAGCAGTCAATGCATCGGCCAATGTTTTAGGATGGGCTAATCGAAGCGTCTTCTCCATATCGTGGTCACACAAGCCGTCAATAAAGGCCTGGATGCCTAAACATTCCATCATGTTCTCTGGTGCTGATGGATAAGCAAATCAAACTAGTCGGGCAATATCCATTTCATACTCTTGAAGGGGTTCGTCACGTTTCCGCCTTCGGTTCTTCAGCTGGAATCTGTACAACTGTTCCAAATGTTCGTGACCATATCGCATGTCCAACCTCTTCTTCAGCAGCTCGAAGACATCCATTTCTTCAAGCGGTATCGTCTGAAGTACATCTAAGGCATCTCCCCGAAGCGCGATGGTTAAGTTTATTGCCTTCTCCCTATCGGACCAATTATTCACTCTAGCGGCTGCTTCAAATTGTTTCACATAATTGGTCCACGACATTTTTCCATCGAACGTTGGGGCCTTGACTCGGGTAAAACTGCCAATGTCTTCTAACTTAGGGTTTGTTTCTGGCTTGCAAGGTTTCGTTTGCTCGGTCTTCTTTTCTTCCTCTGGCGTGCCTCGCGTTCTTGAATCGGCAATCTTTTCCTCTAACTCCTTGATTTTCATGTCTATCGTTGTTATCTTATTTTCAATGTCTGATTTTAGTGACGAAATTTTATTCTCGACGTCAGCAGCAATGTCATTTTTTAACGATAAGATATCGGCAGAAATGTCATTCTTCATAGTGGAAATCTTCTCGTCCATGTTAGTAGAAATATCATTCTTCATAGTGGAAATATCGTTCTTCATTGCAGAAAAATCATTCTTCATATCAGAAATTGACGAGATTAAGGCGGAAGCCTCGTCATTAAATAAAACTGTTTCTGGATCAAAGCCGTAATTTTCCAGTGCCACTTTAAGTCTTTCTACTAATTCGCTTTTCTTACCGGACGTTTCCAACTCACGATCTTCCAATTCTGCTCTTAATTCCGCCACTTTCAGATCCCTTAATCTCTTGGCCATTTTTACGTAGCAATTTATTTATATTACCCCACTTCTGACACCAATGTAATGTTTTTGTTATTTATTTAAACAATAAACGGGTGGGATAAATTTTAAACTCACGGTATGACTACTTACTAATTTATTTAAACACTAAACTAGTCACTGATACTTAATTTATATATACTTAACTAATCACTTAATTATTAATTTATATCAACAGTATATTCACTCAGTATAATGCCCTTTGTACTAGAGAATTCTGGGCTGCGGCTTACACAAAATAATTAATTCTGGCCTTTTCTAGATAACTCTGGTCACAAAAACAATGTTTACATAAGATAAGTCGTAAACAGTTATAAAGAAAACAGTGCGTATCCGCCAAAATTTTAACTTTTATACCTGGCTTAGACAGAGTCGGTTTTAGGGACTATACCAGGGTGCTGTTTCGTAACAATACGATTTTTTAGTTTACGAATGTACGCTATTGACCTTCGCTACATAGTGACCGCATTGCCGTCACTTGCCATTGTAATTGTACCTACATGGCATTATTCTCTGATACGTAAAGAGTATCCTCAATAAATCTGCTAGCTAAGTGGTATTTCGGCATGTGTGCGCAATACGGATACCCATCTTCATTTCTGTCAATTCAGTCAGCCTGAATGTGATTGCAGCTGCGCATTTTCTTTGCTATTGTTATTATTGAGGTAATTGAAAAATTGTGGAGTTTAGCCAGTGAATATTCCTATAAATAAAAGTAGTAAAGCATGGATGAGAAAAATAATTTCACTCCATATTTGGGTACCAACTACTTATCAAAGACAACAAATTAATATAATAACGAAATAAGAAAATAATGTATATTTGTTTACAAAAATAATAAAATAAAATAGGGTTAGGGTTAGTGTTTCAAAATTTCCGGAAAAATTGGTTGTCCGTAAAAAACAAGTTTTTTCCTGGAAAAATTAGAAAAAAAACGGTGAAGTTCAGAAAAAATGAATTTTCGTTAGAAATGAAATTTAAAAACAATTTAATATCCAGGGAGGTAGGGTGATGGGTCAAACATCGAATACAATTATTTTAAACATATTTTAAGAAATAAGTGCACTGTGGCGTGACAACAGGGCAACCTGGTAACACTGACAACTTATTTACCGGTGAATTGGTTTTCGAGATATTTGACTTTATATTTTCAAAGTGATCCCCCAAAGTGTTTACGATTAATTCCAGCTTAGTGTCACTCGTTACTGCTTCGTTAGTGCTTCTATAATTTTCGCTAGTACTTTATTGGTTAACGAGATATTTAACTTTATATTTTCAAGGTGTTCACGATTAATTCCAAATTGGTGTCACTCATTAGTGCTTCTTCAGTGCACTTTAGTGCTTCAATTATTTTCGTTAGTGCTTCATTGGTTTTCGAGATATTTGACTTTATATTTTCAAGGTCAGACCCAAAGTGTATACGATTAAATCCAAATTGGTGTCATTCATTAGTGCACTTTAGTGCTTCAATTTTCGCTGGTACTTTATTGGTTTTCGAGATATTTCATGTTCTTCTTTTGACGTCAGCCCCCAAAGTTATCACGATTCGATTAAATTTAATGTCATTTTATGTGCTTAGTTAGTAAACTTTAGAGCATTAATAATTTTCATTAGTGCTATCTTCTTTTTCGATATATTTGATATTAATTTATTGGTACTTCCGTGAAGTTAGCCCCCAAAATGTACACGATTTAGTTAAAGTTAGTATCATACGTTAGTGCTTCTTAGTGTTTCCATAAATTACGTTAGTGCTTCTTGGTTTTTTAGTTATTTGCTATTATTTATTTTAATATCAACTTCTAAAATTGTTTATGGTTGATTTCAAATTAGGTCATGCATTCGTTAGTGCTATTTCGTACTTCAGTAATTATATTCCTAAATTATTTGTTGGTTTAAAAGTATTTGTTTTTTTAGTGAATCCATGAGTTTTACAGGATCGAATATCTTTACTTCCATTAATTTCGTTCGAACTTTAACTTTTTTCATTAATTTAAATTATTTACATTGCAATAATGCAAAAAGAGAAAAATAACACATATCTTAATTGAATGCATATATCAATATTTCAATTTATAAGTAGATACATTTTACCGTTTACAATTAGCCATTATTTTTGGCGTGTCTAGAACAGGAAAGAACCGACTCATAAATCAAACATCCCAATAATGGAGTAACTGTCCTTTTAGCTACCTACTTTTGTTATTTGTCAAGTTCTATAGTGGCGGATACTAAAATATTTCAATATACGAGGCATTTTTGATAAAACGATTTATAACAATGGAAAAAAATGAAAATATTGTATTATTTTGTTCTTTTGATTAAGAAATTTTGACTTTTTCGGCGCCCGGTATCTCTCAAGTTTGGTATGACTTGAATATGAAACCGCCATTTTCCTTTTATACCTATCAACAATTAACCAAACAACAATCAATTACCAATGATATTGATAAGGCCCAATGTTTCTTTTATAGTCACAGAGGTACACACATACAAATAAAAAATGTAGACAAAATATTCAATATTTATTAAAAAAATATATTTGGAGATTATTTCAGTTTCAGTTATTTCCAGTGCACGGGTTACGACGAATGGAACTAATACAATTTAAAAATAGGAGGTGTTCCATTTGAAAAAACTGTCACTTGTCAAAAAACTGTCCCTTCCGAGACTCAGTTGTTTTTGTTCATTTCATTTTCGAGAGGTTCTGTGAAAATGCTATAACTTTATTTAACCATTTCTCTAAAACCAATAATAATGGAGATATATGCTATCTATATAATGGCACTAGTCTCTCTAGGTATAACTGTGGTTTTGTCATTATGCGGAAAATGTTTGTTTGATAACTTCAGGGAACTATAATACATGTTTTCTACAACTGCTATGAGAAGTAGCATATTTCTCATAGCTTACTTAATTTCAAATCCATATATTGCTCACACTGTGAGAAATATTATTTCTCACGGCACTTTGCCCACACTACATACATTTATATGGAGAATCCAGTAGGGGATCCTCGATGCCCAGCCGTTTTCGGTGGGTTGTCCTCGATGCTTAGACTTTGTCTACAAAACTATTTATTTGTATTCTTTAAATTTGTGCAGGTGTAGAAAAAGTATAGTGTGCAACATCTGGGAAAAGTACTTTTCTCACTCGTGTGTTTGCGGCACTCGCCCTTGGCTCGTGCCACAAACTTCGACACCCTATTTTATTCCAAGGAAGTCTGGAATATCATGTGGTTTGAATGGTTCTTTGTCTTGGTAGTTTGCATATGTAAGATAATGATGGCACCTTTTGCTTAATACGTTCAACCATTCCTGTGCTAACTTAATACATTTATTGAGACCTAGATGGCTGTAGTGACCTCAATTTAGCATTTCTTTTTGTAATTTTTCGGAACAACTAATGATGTGCCTTGAAAATTAAGCCAATTAACTGTTAGATCTGATTTAAAGGGACAAAAATTCTTGATACGGTCATTTAATTTTTTGTTTAAGTTTGGCCATCCCTTCAGAATGACTTCTTTTAGCTCTTTTAAAGTTGGATCGCTTTCAGTTTCATATCTAAATTAATTTACTTTTTTTTGGTGTAGCAATAAGCTCTGAATATACTAAGCAAACTTGGCTCTCAATGTCATCCTCAAGGTCCTTATTATTTTCTGATTCATTTATGTAAGCCCTAGATAAGGCATCTGCTATTAACAACTCTTTAACCAGTTTGAATCTAATTTCTATGTCAAATTTCTGGAGCTGTAGAAACTTTGTAATCTTGCCGCACATTTATTTAACGGTTTTTTAAATATTGAGATTAGGGGTTGATGGTCAGTTTCAACCACCACTTTTTGCCCGAAAACATACTGGTTGTATTTCTCCATACCGAAGCATATTGCATACATCTCCTTTTCAGTTTGAGCGTATCTCGTTTGTGTTTCAGTGCTTTTGAAGCATATGCACATGGTAGGTTGTCTTGTAGCAGACACGCACCTACTCCTGATATAGAAGCGTCTACTGAGATAACTCCCTTTTTGTTAATATCAAAAAATTGTAACACAGGTACACTGGTAAGAGTGCTTTTCAAATTTAAAAATGCTCATTCAGTTTGATCATCCTAAATAAATTCAACATTATTTTTTATAAGGTTTCTCAGAGGTTCAGTTTTGTCAGAATAGTTTTCTATAAATTTACTAACGCAGGTACACATTCCTAACAGTCTCTGTACCTCTTGCTCATTTTGTGGGCCAGACATCTGAATTGCCTCAATTTATATGTGAGAAGGAGAAATCCCCTCTGAAATTATGTGACTCATGTATTCTATCTGTGACTGACCGAATTTGCACTTACTTAAATTAAATGTGCTTTTGCAATATCTAATACTTTTCTCAACCGCTCATCATGTTCTCCCAAGATTATTATGTCGTCAATGTACAAGTTTGCACCTTCAATGCCCCCAAAAATGTTTCTGAACTTTTCTTAAAAATTTTCGGGTGCACAGCTTACTTCATAAGTCAGTCTGACAAATTTATAGCGTCCGAAGGGTGTGCACAGCTTTGCACTGTCCTCATCTAGAGGTATTTCTTCGAATGTGGATATTTTAGCATACTCTCGTTTTATGACAAGGAAATTTTCAATTTCCCAACTACTAACGCCTTTACCCAATCAAAAGTACCCTCGAACTTTTCAATGATTTTATCTTTTTCCAAACCTAATAAACACTCTTTTAGCGGTTGCATTAAAGGAAAAGCCTCTTTTCTGATTGGATCAACCACTGGCTTGCTATTTAGTTCAATTTTTATGTGACATTTCCCCGGCGCAAGTTAACTGCAGACGGGGTTTATGACATGAATTAAAAGATGGTCAATTGCAGACGAAGGAAAAGGGTCAAGTCTGTTTACCTGTTGAATGAGTTAATTGCATACCGCGGTCTCTACCTATTATATATAACATTTTGTTCATCAATAAAATAAAAAACGAAAGTATTTTGAATATATATCATATAAACTAAATATTCGTCTATGTACCTACATTTAACTACATAAAATAATTTTATACTGCATATTTATACGAAACACCCTTAACAAAGTCAATCCTTACAATTTTATTGTTCCTGTAATCAGTAATTTTATTTGAAATAAATTTTTGTCTTTTACATCCTTTCGAATGTAACGTTGGTGATTTAATCGTGAAAAATTAATTTTTAAGTACGTATCAGTCTGAATATCTATTAACACATCTAAAAACTGAATTATATTCGGATGCGGAGATGAATTCAAATTATTAAATCTTCAGTGGAATGATTCGCAACAATTTGTGGTTCGTATGAGTGACGCTGCGTTTTCTGCCCAGATATGTGGAGGAAATAAATAATTTTCTCCAATATAGGTGTCCACAAAATAATCCACGAAATCATTCAGCCTGTTATCACTTGGTTGTACCGATATTAAGTCGAAGACAAATGAATCGCACACTTCTGAAGGATCCAAAAAAGTCAGGCCAAATAAGTAATGCAGTCATCTTCCTGTCTCGGATTGTGGATTTTTATATTCTGTGACTAACCCAAGATTCTGAATTTTCCTCCACTTAAACACAAATATATTTTTCTTTATTATTTTACACATTATTTTACATCACAAAATATGAGTAAATTCTTACCATGATTGTGCAAGATGAAATCTACAGCCGATTATTGAAACGTCGGGAAATGTTTCTTTCACACTGGAATGGATAACTTGAACAGATTCCAAAAAATCGTGCACATCGGAAACGTTTTGAGGCAATTTTGGAAATGATTCATTTCTATCTGTAAATATTGCGTTTAATATATTGTATATCTTTTTCTGCCAAAGTTGACAAAGCATTAGAATTTAATTTAAGCTCACTACGAATTATTTTAGATGGCCTTTCAGCGATCATATCGTCTGCTTTTCTTTTTAATTTATTACTTAATGTTTGTCTGTTGATTGCACTGTCACTTTCCTGTTCACGATTATGAGTATTTAATATTTTAGACATCACTTTTGCAACGCCCATTGTATATATTTTAGCTTTACATGTCCTTTTCACACAGCACCAACAAGTCTCACCATTTTTATAAAATTTTCAATAACCATTAGACTATTTCCACGTTCACTTATCATATCTTTCACTTCCATCTTCAGTTTTTTGTATATCGTACTTAACAAATGTGTCGTCACTGTTGAAATAAATTTTAAACTGATAGCCATAATAATATGTTTGCATCCATTTTGTTATTCTAAGACCCCTGATCGCCAGTCTGCAGTTCACCCACAGGATTAGGTACCCTCATAAAACCCTTTTTAGAACCTCGTCTGCAACTAACATGCGCCCCATTTCCCACTAGTGCATCCCCTCAAATGAATTCTTATATTATTTTATCAAGACTTTATAATAACTTTTTTCCTCAATTGCATCAATCATTTTTATTAGATTTAATGAGACCGGCTAATACAAGGTGCTGCTACTCAAGTTGTTGTATCAGAGCGCATAGGTACGAATCAAAGTGTGATTAGTCAACTCTGGCAAATAATTACACAAGTAGTGTACGTGAACGACAATTGAGCCCACAACAATTATTAACTGAAAATCAAGACCATTTTTTAAATAATATACGTGCGCAAAGAAATGTAACTGTAACAGCTTCTTGGTTGGTTTCTAATCTCCAAAGGTTCATAACATTTCAACAAATGCCGCAACTGTGAGAAGACCTTTGCATGAAGCCAATTTATATGGTAGAACACCTCTGCCATGTCATGCTTGTCATTTGTTTCGTTTGTCAGTGATAGTTTTCTTCTTCTTTTGTAATTTTATGAATACATCAATCAAACAGCTCACCCAATTATGTTACTGTAATGTTTGATATGAAATATTACTGAGAGTTTTATAAACTAACATCGTATAAACGTATTCGCAGGAAGTTGCTAAAAATTGGCGTGAAAGATGTAAAAGTAACTGCAAAATGTGGTCATTTTATAAACATGTCAATTTGTAATATTACAGTAATCTGTATGTGACATTAGTGAGAAGTATACTAATTAACATCATATGAATATTTCCCATGGGAAGTTGCTAAAAAGAAGTTCATAGGATGTGTATGTAACTGTGAATTCAAGTATTATTGTGTATATCAAAAATATGTTTTAATTACATAACATGGAAGTTAATAAAGTTGGTTATAAAATTTAGACATCGAGGAGATACCTTATTAACGTTTTAAATTAACATCACGAAAATTCTCTGAAAAGAACATCACAAAAAAGACTTGTTATGTTTCTTGTTTAGTGGGTGATAAGCCCAAGATTGCAGGTGTCTTGCTACGTACGACAAAAAAATGTAATTTGTACAAGTTATCATCTTTACAACAAGATACATTACATTTGCCAATAACATCTAACTCATTACTTGTGTGGGACTTTTGTTTTATATCAGTTTTATTTATAGTTTTACCAGCTAGACCTAACCTTTTAAAAAAATCAAACGAAATGATGTTTGCCATGGCACCAGTGTCAATTTTCAGTTGAATATTTTCATTATTTATAATTAAATTTGTTAGGAACTCATTTATTTGTACCTCATTTATCTAATTTATTGACCTTATGAACATATGGTTACCTGCACTTTCATCAATTTCTATCTGTCTATGTGAGAAGAACTTATACCTTTCATGGGTAATGTTTTCCTTCGGTAGAAAAAATGGTTCAAACTTATCAAGCAGGATTTAAAATTTACTTCTCTGACCGTCTTCAAACTGAAAAGTAGTATATATTTTGAATCCTTCTTCGCCTATGAAGTGAGGTAATTGAGCACACTGTATGGATTCGTCCTTTTTATTAATTTCACTTGCTACTAGATAGTTTTCAAAGCGGCATCGCCATAGCTTCCAGTTTTCGGCGATATTTCCCTCCATTATCATCATGGGCACGCCGCGACTGTCGCTCATCTTATTCGATTCTATAGCTAATTTCAACTTAGCTTACTCTCTCATGGTTATAAATAAATGGTAACTATGACTGCGCCATGTTAGTTAGCAAAGATCTGCTAACTATATTTTAGTATTGGGTTATCAAAATATCTTTATACTTATTTATGTTTTAATTGCATAACCTCTTGGATACATGTATGGATGATATCCCTGACCTAACATGCGACACACCACATGGCTGCCAACTCTGACCACGGCCATAGACCTAAACTATAACACTATGTGAACTATCCAACATTAGGTATATAGTTTGTATCCATTTTTTCCGCTACATTAACTCACGAGATAATTATTTAAATCGTTAAATGTTACAGGGGTAATTCAAATGTTAGTGTTGAGTTCTAATATGAATATATAGAAAATTGTTTAAAGTGTTTCTTAATTTTTCAATAACTAGACTTTGACGCTCGGTATTTCGGAAATGCGAACGTGTTGTACATTCTTGATTTTTTTCCTTGTAAAACATACCAATGAGAGTACTCCACAATAATATCAGTTCAATATTTTCGTTAGTTCGGCCTGTGCGATTTTTTAAGTGAAAGTGCTTCTTTATTTTTTTAGAAGCTGGTTTGGGATATGAGATAAGGGAAAAAAAGATAATTCATTAGCCCCATTATTTATTTTCTAAAATAAATTACGATTCGAATTAAATTTTATTAACATTAATACATACTAAAAAACATATATAAAAATGCAATTATAATTCAGACATGAAATTTGCGCGTTTTAATCTCATTTACATACATATTTTTTTTTATAAAAATTAGAATGCGCAAATTAACAACAAATTAAAATCAGTCTCGAACAATAAGCACATTCCATTAAGATCTACATAAATTTAATGACTAAAAAAATAGATAACAATAAAAAAATATTAAAAAACAGATATTTGATTAAGTCTAACCTGCTCTGTCGTGTAATTATAGTAAAAGTAAATTTATACAGAGTAATCCAAAAAAAATTACGAAATATTCGCTAAATAAATATTTTATATCACATTTTTTTCTATTTGATAAGTTTTCATTAAATAAAATAAATTTGAACGAATAATCAACTGTTGAAATTTTCGAGAAACAATAATGGAAATATTTGCAATGGCCATCGTATATAGTTAAAGTAATCAATTTTGGGCTAATCTGTCATTATAATTTGACATATCGATAGAGGTGCTGGTTTTCAATTCAATTGTGATACGTGTAGAATATTTATTTGATATATATTATATATAATACTATTTACGAGATTATAAATAAAAATATCACAATACGTGACTTCTCACTATTAACGGATATTTAAAAGGTGAAGTACAAATTTTCCTTTCTATTGTATTATCAGTTTACCCAATAAAAAGTTCTATAATATCCGTCTCAGCTTCTTTCTTCACAGATTCACAGTCATGATTTCGAAAATTGCTTCCCATCGTCAATTGCGACGTCGGGATAAACGATTTTTTTTTCGGTAGATCATTTACACTGTTTCTTCGTCCATCTTCCTTTTTTGTTGGAAGCTACTCGACAATTTCTGCTTCAGCTGAAAGTAACTGGAGAGTCTGCAATTCGCGTATTCCTGTAATTAAACGAGATAATCAATAAAAACACTTTTCGGGTGTTTTTAATTTAATCCAAAGACATGTCAGCGCTTCTGAAAGAGCCTTCGACAACGTACAAAGATAATCGACAAGAGAATTTACATTTACAAGATACAAATTTCACAATGAATTTAAACCTATTTTGGTACTAAATAGTTGAAATCTGAATTTATAGTGCCCCAATGCCAAACTACAAAATCAGTAATACATGCCAATTCTTTTCTGACATTGAACGTATTCATTAGGACTACAGATTGTGTAATTAACGACTATGCGCTGTATAACTAACGAGTTTTTTGTCATACCCTGTATAATCAAAGAGATATTCCACCTTCAAACACGTATCGTACTATATTACCGTCGATAGGTATCTAATTAGCGGCTGCAAACATAAAAAATATATTTTACCCACGAACTTCAAAATTTTCCCAGCCCCAAGTGTCCCAAGACCTACTACTCCCGAGCCTGGGAAAGTTTTAAGGACCGCGGAAAAAAATATCTCTTTGATGTTTGCCGCCGCCATTTAGCAAATTTGTGCAAGTTGAATATCTCTTTGATTATACCACATGAAACATTTAGCATTCATCATTCCAATTACGAACACGAACGTTGGGTTTTTACATTGTAGAATATTTTTTGTTGTGAAAGTGATCAACTACAATAAATATCATTGTTAATTATTGAAATCATTTTTAAATCATAGACCATCTGCAATGATGGCTATGATTAAAGAGAATAAAAGCAATCAATTGAATTGGGACAACCTGTTCCGAAGGAAATAATTGCGAAACAATGTTAAATAAAAAATTGTTCATCATTTCGTAAACTAGGCTATTGGAATGTGTAATTTTTGCTATTGTGACTTTGTATTAAGAACATTACTGGAAATATAGAATTGAGCAATTCCCTAACACTCGTGTAGGTCTGCAAAGTCAACGAAAAAAATGAGTTGAGTCAGGGGTCTTACGAAAACCAGAAGGCGTAGTCAGGTTTTGATGGAGTCAGTGGGGTTCCTGGCGGCAACTGTGAATACACGCGGTTTTCACGCGAAAAACGCGAATTTTTTATTTTGAGCATTATATTTAGGTCACCTGCTCACCACGCAGTGAGAAAAAGAGATTTCGTCTTTGGTGAGTCACGTAATAATTTCATATAACATACTAACCATTATTTAGAGGGTGTGTATATGCAGAATCAGTAACGAAACTAAGACATTGCTTCTCGCTGCCAACTGTATATAAGCTATCAATCAGATTCGACAGGGTAGTTATTTCACTTTAAGGGGTAGAGTAGGTGAAGTACTGCAAAAGTTTGCCACCGAATTTCATAAAAGGTCATTAATTGGTCTGAGGACCAAGAGAACCAGTAAGTGGCGGTAGTATGCAACGGCTTCACAAGAAATTTATCTTACCATATTTTTATTAAGAATAAGTTAGTTGATCAAATAATTCCAGGCAGTTTAAATTAATTCATGTTATTTTAAACACGTATACAGTGACATTCAGCGGTTACCCAAATTTTTTTTCGAATAGAGAGAGGAACTAATCCTCATAGTTTTATAATATTTGGGCAGAGTGTCACTGTAACCGTGCAAATTAGTTCCATTATAGTACGGCCGAACAAAATATAGCGTAACGGCTAAATATATATTTTTTTCTTTTTTTTAAAGGCCTATTCAAAAGTTTTGTTTCACGTTTCTTCTATTAACTGCATTTTGTTCAATTTTACTAAAAATTAATTAAACTGTATCCGAATTTTGATACTTTTGTGCGCCAATTCGCTAATAGAATTAATTGTCAACTAGATTTTGTTTAATTTTTTTTTGTTAATTATAAAATTTTGACTGACTTATAAGGGAATATAATGTATTAGTTAAACTCAGGTTTTTCACTTAAAGTCACTCTAATTTTAACTCTACAAAGAGGAGAAAATCGTTTCTAAAAAATAAATCCTCGTATTGTAAACAGAGGTCGAACTTCAGGCTCTTTTGGTAAGAACAGCTTTAGACCGCCGGAAAGGAAAAAAGTGGAAGTATTTGTTTTCATACCCTTTTGTTTTTTTAATGGTGATAGTCACTATGAGTAGCCAACTAAGTGACCAGAAAACCACGCATTGATCAAAATTATCATCATCAGTAATCCCTAATATTTACGTAAATAGGTTTTAACGACCCTGAGGGTTACACATCATTAAAATATTGTGGCCCTTCGAGACGGATCAATGTTTTAAAGAAATTTATTGTAGTTGATCACTTTCACAACACAGGGTATACCCAATAAGTATTTATACAGGGTATAGTCGTAATGAGGATCATTCAGAGCGTGGAAGGCATGTGGTGATTACTTAGCAAGTGCCCCTCGTATAGACTTCTTCAACCATAAAACCATTCATCTTTGAGAAACACTTACCTCGTAACCATTCTTTAGGGGTTGAATAAATAACATCGTTTAAAACTCACTGGGATAAAATATAATTAAGAATTACTAACACAAATTATAGATACACAATATACATTTGTACTATCCAAAATAATAATAATGAATCATCCTGAAATTGTCGACACTTTCTATTTTATAGGAAGTATGCGATCTAATGAGTCAGTGGCCCGTATTCTTGACCTTCCTGATTCATGTGAATGTGATATTTATATTTTTACAGCGGACGTGCTTTTGGTATGTTTACCTGACCTTAATAGATCGATGCCCGCTAACCACATTGAAATTATTATTTACACAAATTTAATCTCTTTTTCTTTTGATAATGTCTTTTGGATACTGTCTGTTTTTGGGATCATCACATCATCCCCTCTTGGAATAGAAAAATTATCGTTGATAAATTTTCGATACTAACTATAATGTTAACAGTTCTCACTAATTATTTTGTTTATTAAACACTACTTGTTTGTTTATGATCACGCTTCAATTTTATTTACAAATGTTTTCGTTATAGTATTTATACAATCGATTTTTATGAACAATCTGTTTTTTTATTGTTTTGAGATGTAATCTCGCAATTTACGCCTTTTACTTCCGTTATTTTAAACGAACCTAAATAATGTGGATCGAACTTATTTCGTTCCTCATTTCTTAGAATAAATAACTAATTCCCCTATTTTAAAGTTTACAGGTGAAGATTCCTTTTCACTATTATTTACTCTAATTATCTTATTTTTTATTAAAAACTGTTTGGCTCTTTCATTTGCGTATTGTAACTTATATTTCAACTCTTTATCGCGTCTTTCAAGATTGTAACACGGTTCTATTTCTATATTTAAGAATTCTGGTAAGTTGGGTTTTCTCCCGTATAATAACTCAAAAGGAGTGTATCCGTGATACGTGTTTGGTGTTGTATTATAACAACATGCAAACATTTTTACAAATTCGCACCAGTTATCCCTAGAATCTTTGATAAAGTTTCTTATATACTCATTAAACGTTCTGTGTAATCTTTCACAACTGCCTATTGCTTCATGGTGGTATGCCGTTGAAAAATTATGTTTTATTTTTAAAAGTTCCGCTAAGTTCTTCATTATCCCATTCTTATATTTCGTTCTTTGATCTGTCATCTCCTTCATCAATCCATAGTTTGGTATAAAATTGTCAAATACAGCTTTTGCTATTGTGGTTGCCCCTTTCTTCCTGACCGGTATCATGACCGCGTATTTAGTTAGTTCGCATAATATTGTAATACAATAACGATTCCCGTTGTTACTTTCTACAAAAGGACCTATTGTGTCTATGTAAATGATATCAAACGGTTTTATAGATGTGTCTGTGATGACGAATTTTTCATTATGACTAATTTTTTCTTTATTCATTTGGCATTCATGACAATTCTTTACATACTTCCTTACACCTTTCTCCATGTTTTTCCACCTAAAATTTGCTCTGTTTCTTTAATAATTTATTGTTTCCTACATGTCCTCCAAACATTGGATCATTCTAGAATCTTTTGGATCTCTTCTTTCTGCTGTACCTTTTTTGGTACTTCGCATATACATACTTGTATATTTTTTAACCTTTTATTCCCTTCTTCTATTGTGCACTTTTTGAATATATCATCATTTGCGTATGTTTTCCTTATTTTTACTTCAAATTTTACAGATAGCTCCTCAAGCTTTTCCAACGTTCGTCCTAGGTCGAAGTTGTGTATTCCGGTAAATAAGGCTTCAGTAAACTTCAATTTATTTTTGATTCGAATGCTCATCCTTAACGAGATACGGTTATTTTCAAAGTGTAAAATTGACAATTTATTCACCTCTTGTTTAAAACTTTTATCATTGAAAATTTTATTCAAAGTTTTCGGATTAGTTTCGTTATTTTCCTTACATGTTGATTTATTCCATCCTGTATGTATTTCTAACTGATTCTTCCTTTCTTCTAGTACTTTTAGACTATATACGTTGTAATTTATCATTAATGTATTATCGATTATCTTAGCTTTAGCTCCACTTTCTCTCGCCTGTTTCTTATATCTTGTTAGCTGTTTTCTGTTCCAGTATATCTTTTGGGTAAACTTCATCAATATATATCTTTGTTCCTTTTAATTTATTCGTTCCTTCCAAAGTTTCTACTTTCTTATTCACGTCTTGCATCATTATTAGTATTGGCCTATTTTTGTTACTGTTTTTATTTCCTATTATTTTACATTTCAAAATATCTGATTTAACATCTACTGTGTTATTAACCTTTTTCATTACATCTTCTAGTTTATTTTCTAGTTGTTCCTTATCTTCTTCGTTGCCTTCCTTCTATACCATGTATTATCAAATTCTTCTCTCTAAAATTTTTCTGAGTCTGTGTCATGTTTCCTTGCAAAAATTCTGTTTTTTCTTGAGTTCCATATTTTCCATCCTTAATTCGAAGTTTTCTTTCTTTAACTGTGCTATTTGTCTGTTCATTTCTTCAATATTATCTTCTATCTTGCATATTCTTTCGTTATTGTTAATTCGATTATTGTAATTGCCGTTCATATTAAATTTCCTTTCCTTATTGAAATCTGCGTATCTGCCGTAGCCATTTCCTTGATTATACTGTATGAATGTCCTTCCTGAGGGGTTGCCGTTGTAAAATCCTCTGTTGTTTCCCCTCCTATGATTGTTCCTAAAGTCAAAGTTTGATTTCCTGAAGAAATTCCTATTATCCTTCATGTGCAAAACTTGTTGTTGGCTCACTATGCCTTCTACTGATACTAACTTGGATAATACTTCTTGCGTGGTTTCAAAACTGCTATGATTGTTTTTGTTGCGTCCGTTGTGGCATTCGTAGTTACTGCCTTAAGGGGGTTCTCGATCAATATCTGGAACTACTAAAATTTTCTGTAAATTTTGTGGGCTTAATTTTCAACCGATTCCAAAAATTGAAACATTTTTGAAATCAAAAAAATAATATCTATGTCTTGATGGCGTTCGATTTTTAAAATTCGAATTAGTTATAGTTAAAACCACAAACTTAAAAATATGAATTTAAGAAAAAATTAAAATTAAAAAATTCAATCCCATCAAAGCATAGACATTATTTTTCAGAATTTAAAACTGTTTTCATTTTTAAAATCAGTTAAGTAGTAAGCTAAAAAAATTGACAAAAAGTTTTATTGTTTCCTCAAAAATTACAGAAATTAAAAACTGAAATATGGTATGCACGCACGTGTCTACCTCGTTATCAGCATTGAGATGAGTCTTGTAGGGGAAAGATGCGTCGACTGCTAACGACAAGAAACTATCTTTTTTATCAAATCAGTATAGTTGGTATATTTATTAATTATAGTAATACATTTATGTTGGTTATACGTGATGAAAAAATTCAAAATATCAAGTATGTAAACACGAAATTCACAGTTCAATATTGAGAAAGGTAGGGATTTATTGATTATTCGAAGCAAGCGAAAATTTTTAAAAATTTGCAAATAGGTACTGGGAGAATTTATGTCTGCTAATATAATATACTTCACTTTGTTATGGAATTGGAGTTAGACAGTATGCAGATGGTCTTCACAGTTGCAGTTTAGTGGTTTACGTTTTGTGTACGAATACTTTTGTTTTATTGTTACATACTTTTCAAATAATAGTTGTAAGTTGTAAATTTGTACAGAAGTTGTGTAGTAAGTACTTTTTTAGTTTTGTGTGTTTTGGTTAAATGTTCGGATATTATTTTTATTAGTTAAACCTATTATCACATTTAGTTGTAAAAATGAGCCCTAAAACTCGAAAAACTAGAACTAGGAGTCGGAAACTTTTGGCCTTGAGGTAAGAAAAATTGTTTTTATAATTCGCGAATAAAAGAAACTTCATTATAAATGTCACAATGAAATCTTTATGAACACTTTTTTAGTAATTTTTTGTGTCATACAGTCTGGCGTAGCTCTAGCTAGCAAATTAATAGATTGAATATTATATGTATTTATAATTTTGATAAACGCTAACACAAGAATAAAATGAAAAAAATAAACAGTTTTAGCTATTAAAACTAATTTTTCCGCACGTATACATTACGGAGGCTGTGTGTTTATATGTGAGACACCTTGAACAATATCAAATCATAAAATTGGTTACTTGTAAACACTCCGAAAGCTGTATCATGCTAACAAAACGAAATTTCTTCAAAAATGACCAAAAATGTGGTACTTCAAGTACCACAGCACCCGTTGTACTGGCTCTGGTGAGCTGAAAATCAATAGGATTCATCTGATCGCCCTGAACCATTCCCAATCATAAAATTGTTGACTGACAAAAACCCATCCTTCGTGTTTATCTCACTGAAAAACGTGAAAATAACTCGATAAAATATGGGGGTAAATCAATACTTTTCTCGTATCGTAAATAGGTTTGGCGGAAAAGTGAAGTAAGTGATTTTCAAGTAAATTGTGGAAATCGGTAAGGATGTTATATAGCTAGATCTAAATGAATATTTATCATTTATAATTTTAAAACGATATTGAATAGGACATCAACAACGAAATGCAAAGTGTTCACATACAAAAATGAAAAGAGAAAGAATTAAAAATAGTATAAATTCCCTTCCAAATTCTTTTGAATTAGTGAATGAACTTATTTCATTGACATAAAGTTAGAAGGTACAATTTGTGTGCAACTATTCTAGTTCAGACTGCATTATTCAACGAACGTAACTTTGTAAATTTTGTTTACAGGAATCTCAGAAATAAAGAAAATCGTATGGTTGAAACATGCATTCATATTAATAAAAACTCTGTGTCAAACAGTAATGATGATTTAGGACCATCTACTTCTGGAATTCTTGACAGTAAAGTAGTCCAAGTAGACAAATCTCCAATTTTAGCTAACTCTTCTGGAGATACTCAACTTGAAGATGATACAACTTATGAATACTTAGAGCCAATGGAAATAGAAATTAATGACGGCACTACAAGGAAGTTAAATATTCTTGAGGGCAGAAGAATTGTCGATAGTATGAGTATATTTAAACAAATTCAAAATGTCAATAACCACCCACCATTTGATTGTAATTTCTCATATATGACATTTATTAAAGAAAAACGAAGAGGACTTTCAAGTTGCTTGGTTTTTAAGTGTACCATGTGCAATATTGAAAAAGAAATTTTTTCTGAAGATCCACAAAATCAGTCAAACTTGCATGTTAATTCTGCTGTCGTCCTTGCTACAATGAGTACTGGTGGTGGACTTTCCGAGTTAACGGAACAATACGCAATTTTAAATATTCAGTCAATGTCTTTCTCTCAGTATGCCAAACACCATGATATTGTATCTGAAACCATATTTCAAACCGCAAACACTGCCATGGAAGAAGCCGGACAAGAAGAACTTCATTTAGCCAAAGAATTAGGATGTGTTGATAAAGAAGGAAACGGTCTTATTGCGGTAATAACTGGTGGTGCTTGGTCGAAACGGTCATACAAAGTGAACTACAATGCTCTATCAGGAGTGGCTTCTATTGTTGGCGCTAAAACTGGAAAACTCCTCTATCTGGGTTCACGAAATAAGTACTGTCCAACGTGTACTTAAAAAAAAAGTGGATGTTCCCCAACATAAATGTTTCAGAAATTGGAGTGCATCTTCTACTACCATGGAAACTAGTATTATCGTTGAAGGATTCCGACGGAGTGTTGAAATGCATAAACTAAAATATGTAAAGTTAATAGGTGACGGAGATAGCAGTGTATATGAAAAATTATGTGTAGAAAGGCCGTATGGATATCAGTTTCCAATTAGTATAATTGAATGTACAAACCATCTGTTGCGGAACTACTGCACTCGGCTGAGGGAGGTTGCAAAAAAAAAGAATAAGTTCAAAGAAATTGATAGTTGGCGTTCCACTGCGAAAACGCCTAGAATCCAATATAATGAAACTGCGAGTTGGAATAAAAACTGCCGTAAACCATCATCGAAAAGAGAACAAACCCATGGATGAGCAAATAAAATTATTGAAAGCAGACATAAGCAACTGTCCTAGGCACGTCTTTGGTGATCATACGAAATGCAGTGTTTATTTTTGCAAAGGGCCTAAAGAAGGCCAACATAATTTAATTCCGGAAATGGAAAAATGTGGTCTTTTAGATGATATTTTGGTTTGTGGAAATCGGTTGCAGCAACATGTTCATAGTTTATTATTGAATATGAATAATAATGCCGCAGAGTCATATAACTCCATAATAGCAAAATTTGTTGGAGGTAAACGAATAAATTTTTCAGTAAAAAATAGTTACGATACAAGGTGTAGAGCCGCTGCTCTACAATACAATTTGAAGGAGGAGTTTTATAATTTGGTTAATAAGCAATTAACAGGACAGAGCCTTGGAACTCATACTAAGAAATTTGTTATAAACAAAACAGAAAAGAGGTTGAGTAACCTTAAGCGTAGACAGCTGTTCCCAAAAAAGAAAATTAAACTTTCATCGGCACCCGCTGATGCTGATTACGGTATCCAGGAATTAGAGGTAGTGGATGAAGAAATTACGAAGAAACGAAAACAAGAATTTTTAACCCATATGACGAAAACTACGGAAGAAATTGTCGAGTTAGAAATTAAAACCAGAGGACAATCCACAAATCCAATTTGGAAAGAAGAAAGGGCATATCGATTAACAGCGTCTCGATTTGGCGAAGTATGCAAACAACGAAAAACAACAAACCCAAAAAAATTGGTTACTCATATCTTGAGTAGTCAGTTTAAAGGTAGCGCAGCAACAAAATGGGGAAATGACCACGAGGACATAGCTAACAGACAGTTTGAAATCGAATTTCAAGTAACTGTGAATGAATGTGGTTTATTTATTTTGGAAGAATACCCATATTTAGCAGCTAGTCCCGATGGTATAACTGACCAAGGGGTTATAATAGAAATTAAGTGCCCGTTCTCTGCAAATAAATATACACCAAAAGAAGCTATTACAAAAAAAATAATCAAATATTTGTATATTAATGACAATGACGAAATTAAATAGTAATTATTATTATCAAATACAAGGCCAGCTTGCAATAACTAAAGCTTAGTATTGTTATTTTATTGTTTGGACACCGCTGGGTATGTCTGTCCAGACAATAGGAAGGGATGAACCATTCTGGCTAAACATGCTTTCTAAGCTGCAGATATTTTATATGGACAATATGCTTCCCGATATTCTTAAAACAAGAGAAATACTAAAACGACACCGTGTCTTCGTGTATATTTTTATCTTATTGTGTAACTAATTTTGTAATTTCGTTTATTTCTTGTTTTGGCTCTGTTATTTAACATACAAATTTCGTTTCTATTGACTAGCCAATATTTTATGTTTATTTGCAAATTGTGCAAATTATATTTTGAAAAATGTCATGTAGAAATTCATTTTCATGTAGAAAATCATTTAGAAGTAACTTCCCGTGTCAATGTACAATTTCTTGCGTATTGTTTAATTAAGAATTCGCAACTTCTAGTACGCAGCCTGCATAATTTTTGTATATCCTATATAAAATAATGTCACGCTATAATTTTTATAAATATTCTGCGGAAAATAATACATATACAGGGTGTCCCGGGACTAATGGGAAAAAAGTCAGGTGTGTATAATATGAGCCAAAATAATGTTAGTACTCCATATAAACTTTTTCTATGCAGGCCCTCGTTTTCGAGTTATAGGCCTCCAAAGTTTTAATTTTGAATTTTGTTTTTATTTTTTGTACTAGTTATTTGATCTTTATAAAATTTACGGTAAAGCTATAATGTACGTGTATGTTTATTTTGGTAAGGTAAACAGATTTACAGTAGTGCCTTGAAGCCAGGGACGGGCTACTCGCAATGGTTAGTGATCCAAAAATTTTGCAGGGATGGCACACCCTGTATGAAATTATCGAAATTCACTTCCCCGCACATTAAGCTAACGAAAAGGTACTCCTGTTGGAATTCGATAAAATAAGCCGTTTGGCTAATATTTACAGTTTTATTAATGCACTACGTAGCAATTTACGCATTCACCATTTTTAGAAGTACGCAACGAGGTAAAAGTCCTTAATTTAACAGTTACAATGACAGAATTCACTTTTATTGAGTATGCAGATATGCACTTAATGTATGAACTGGCTTCTCGAAACTGTTTAGAGGCTAGAAGGCTTTATGCAGAACATTTTGCAAACAGAGCATTGTCAGACAGACGAATGTTTGAGCGTATTGATCTCAGGATACGAGAAACAGGTATGAATAAGTAAATGTAATTTTCCATGTTTACAAAATAAAATTTTAGTAAGTTTATTGCCAAGAAAAGGTGGAGAAGGTCCAGTACGAAGCGTGCTACTGTGGCAGTTGATCAAGACTTGTTAAATGCAATTGATATTGGACCATCAACGAGTTTACGAAAATTACCAAGAGAACATAACGTCTCGAAATCAGTTGTTCATCGCATCCTAAAAGAACAGCTGTTATATCCTTTTCACATGAAAAAAGTACACAGTATGACAGTGGCTGATTATCCTGCACGACTTGAGTATAGCCAGTGGTTTCTGCGATAACAACAAGCAGACAATACATTTATTAGTAACGTTCTCTTTACGAACGAATCCGGTTTCACCAGAGATGGAGTCATAAATTCTCATAATATGCATTTATGGGATGATGTGAATCCATATAGCATTATCAAAACTAGGAGCCAGCATATATTCATGGTTAATGTTTGGACATGAATAGTTGGCAATCATTTGATAGAGCCATACTTTATTGACGGTACTTTAACCGGTCAGAGATATTTGGAGTTTTAGCAAAATGAGTTATGGAACCTGTTTGATGAGGTGCTACTACAAACTCGTAGGAATTTATGGTTCATGTCTGATGCATTTCAGTTTAGATCTACGACAGCATTTACACACAAGGTTTCCTGATAGATGGATTGGTCGTGGAGGCCCTATTCAATGGCCACCGCGATCAGGAGACGTTAATGCTATGGATTTCTTTCTCTAGGGCTATCTCAAAAAAAGGTATACGCAACAGCTGTGCAAACAAGGCAAGATTTAATAGACATAATTGTGGTACACTGCAATGTTATTAGAAATAATATGGGATTGCTCTTTCAAGTGCAAAGAAACAATCTTCGTAGACTTAGAATATGCGTGGAAGTGGGAGGAGCTCATATTGAACATTTATTAGAATAACGTTAGTTTTTGTTGTTGTTTAGTAATTAGTTTTAGTCTAATGTTTTATAACTTGTGTTTATTGAGGTTTTCTTAATAGTTTAATAATGTTGTGTTCGTAATTTTGATTAAAAGCAACTAATTACGTTGTTTGCGTACCTATTTCATTCTCATTAAATAAGTTCTTATTGTTTTTATCATCTGATTTCATCAAATCATTTTTTTGTAGTACTGTATTAAAATGTTGGACATCGTATTAGTAAGTTAGTTAGGTAAATTGGTACGTAGTGCATTAATAAAACTGTAAATATTAGCCAAACGGCTTATTTTATCGAATTCTAACAAGAGTACCTTTTCGTTAGCTTAATGTGTGGGGAAGTGAATTTCGATAATTTCATACAGGGAGTGCCATCCCTGCAAAATTTTTGGATCACTAACCATTGCGAGTAGTCCGTCCCTGGCTTCAAGGCTCTACGGTAAATCTGTTTACCTCACCAAAATAAACTTACACGTATATTATAGCTTTACCGTAAATTTTATAAAGATCAAATAACTGGTTCAAAAAATAAAAATAAAAACCAAATTCAAAATGGAAACTTTGGAGGCCTATAACTCGAAAACAAGAGCCTGCATAGAAAAAGTTTATATGAAGTACTAACATTATTTTGGCTCAGATTATACGCTCCTGACTTTTTTCCCATTAGTCCCGGGACACCCTGTATAAAGAAAAATTTGTATCTCGTCTTATCACCTTATATTTTTTTGAATCATGTAAAAACTAATATGTAATACAGAATTCGTAACTTCTTGCATCGCTTTGTATAATTTTTGTATATTGTGGAGAGAAGGATAAATGAAAATATTTATCTATTTAATTTTGAATATGTAATTTCTTGTATAAAGCTGTGTAATTATTGTAGAGTCAATCGGAAATTCTACAGCTCCAATAAAATTGAGAACTATTGAAAATACCTTGTACGCGAATATACAACCTAACGAATTCAACAAGAAATTTTTGCCCCACTCTACCAAATATAATCCTTACTGACCGTCTTAGAAAACATCGATTCGCTTTCTATCTCTTTTGCTCGTGCAAGGTATATGGAAGTAAGTACCTTCTTGTCTGACACCGAGCTTGCAATGTGTTTCATCTAAAATTCAAGCTTCCCCTTAATCGTTGCTTCTTTGGTATATTTTTCGGCTAAACGTTCTGGCGTCCCTTCTGACACGTATGCTGCCTGTAGTCTCTCTGCTAATTTTTCCGTCGCGTGTCCTTCCCATTTTGTCTTACTTTATTAAGTTTCGCTAAGAGAAGGCTTGGGTTGTCTCCCCTTATTCCTGATTTTAGTCTATTCTTGATTTCTATAATTGAGTTTTCCGTCGTGATCAAACTTCTAGCTTTTCCAGTTAATCGTGTCTTAATTAGTAAAATCGCATTTTCTTCGTTACCTGTCGCGTTTATTTGTAGCAAATCTAATGAGTCCAAAAATGATTGCAACTTGCTTGCTTCTCCGTTGAATTCTGTCGGTAAAACCTTACTCGCAAAATTAAAAAAATCATTCATACTTGTCGCCATTTTCAATTGTTTGCTTATTGCTTGTAATACACCCGTATCGATTTCCTCAAATATAGAGGTAGGTATGTTAATAATACAAATTAACGCTTGAAATGCCCAGCAGTTTTATCTCTAATCCTATCTGAATAATTTTTACAACTTTCTTGTTGTACTAAACTTAAGTTTTTCCAGTTTTTACCTATTAATTTAGCAAAATTATTATAAAGAATTATTATACTATTAATTACTTCGATATGAATATCTAGATTTTTAGGAGTTTCCTTTTTCAAAACCCTTTTACCTGTTTATTAATTGCTTCTACAATTGACCTTAACTTATCTTCGAAATCTTCCCACGTTATTGACATTTATGAGATTCGTTCATAAAAATAGAGTGCATAAGTACTTACAATTTTTATACAGTCAAAGTTCCTGATGTCTGCTTCGCTGCAATGCTTCGGTTGATGTCCCTTTTCAGCGCTATTCGATGCGTTTTTCATAATGGCCATATAAATTTCAGAATAAAAGCTACTGTTATGATATACAATAGAACCATTATATGCGTTGCAAAACTGTCTTGTTGCACCATAAAAGTATTGTTGACAGTACCAGTTTCTTTTACCTCTTGTTTAGTAGGTGAGCCGCCATAGTTTCACTTCTCCAGGGTCCCAAATTTAGATAAAAGACCATATACTTCCAATCTTTTGAACTTCTTTTAATTTGCAGGAATATTTACCATTTTCCATTTACCATTACCATGTAGTGTGCAGGAGTATTTGCCATTTTCCATTACCATGTAGTTTGCAGGAATATTTACCATTTTCCATTACCATGTAGTTTGCAGGATCGCCATGTGGTGGTTACTTAGCAAGTGTCCCTCGTATAGACTTCCTTTAACCATAAAACCGTTTATCTTTGAGAAACACTTACCTCGTAACCATTTTTTAGGGGTTGAATAAATAACATCGTTTAAAACTCACTGGGATAAAATATAATTAAGAATTACTAACACAAATTATAGATACACTATATACATTTGCACTATCCAAAATAATAATAATGAATCATCCTGACATTGTCGACACTTTCTATTTTATAGGAAGTATGCGATCTAATGAATCAGTGGCCCGTATTCTTGACCTTCCTGATTCATGTGAATGTGATATTTATATTTTTACAGCGGACGTGCTTTTGGTATGTTTACCTGACCTTAATAGATCGATGCCCGCCAACCACATTGAAATTATTATTTACACAAATTTAATCTCTTTTTCTTTTGATAATGTCTTTTGGATAATGTCTGTTTTTGATGTAATCATCACAGGCAGTTGGCCTTATTGATTTCTTGATTTCTTATGTCATAGTGATGCTTATGCAGCATAATCGGCATAATGGCGGAAGTGCCGATACATGACGGATAATAGTTCATAGAAATGGATAATTGCAGAAAAAAAGAGAGCTATTTGGGGGACAAAAACTACAATATTTAAATCAGTAAAGACATAAATTTTGAAATTAGGTTTAAACTAAATATGCAAGGCAACAAAAAACTATTAGCACAACTTATAACGGATAAAAATAAAAACTTAAAGCTAAATTCTTTTGCTTATTTAAATATTTGAGCTTGTTAAACTGAAATGGAAAAATATATCTGTGGAATAGTCTTCCCCGTATAATCTTCATTACGACTACACCCGGTATAATAACGTCATACCCTGTGTAATCAACGATACATTCGAACCAATAATAACATTCCACGTCCCACCAATTCCACACCGCCGTTTATCTCACTCCAATACAAAAATAACAGATGATGCCACTACCCCCTGTATAATTACATCATCCCCCGTATAATCAAAGAGATATTTGACTAATAATAACATTATTTCATATTCCTCCTTAAGCGCCTCCGCACCACCGTTGTGCCATTTATCCCCCTCAAATAGAATAATAACAGCTAATGCCTTCTTCGGCATGAATGTCTTTATTACGATTACACCCTGTATAATTAGCGACCACGTCACGTAACATACTGCCCTTTCTTTTACTCCAGTAACAACATTTTTGGTATGATCTTCATTACGACTGAACCATGTATAAATTACATCATGCGACTTTCAAACACTTGCCATTTAACCTTTATTCACCGTATCATATGACCAGCTAATTAGCGGAGACATTTGAGCCTGGGAGAATTTTAAGAACCGTGAGAAAAAGTATCTTTGTTGTTTGCCGCCGCTAATTAGCTGATAATATGATACGACAAGTGAGTGAAGGTAAAATAGCAGGTGTTTGAAAGTCGAATGATGTAATTATACAGGGTATAGTCGTAATGCATGCCGGAAGCATTTGATCGATGCTAACGTTTTGGCCTGGGCGATAGTGAAGTTTATGATTTTCAAGAAACAAATCAAATATATCTTCAGTCTTACATATTTCTTATCGCCTGGATCTGTCGTAGAAACGGACGCATCGAATGAGAAAGCGAAATCGTTTGTCTGACATGGTCATTCTAAAAATGCCAATTCCCAATTCATCATTGGCCCAAAAATCGCAAATATTTTGATGCCCCCTCGGAAAACTATAACAACCCCAGAAAATTTTCCTGGTAGGGTGTATTATAGTTGCGCACACTCCGCTTTTGCTGCTCTTTGATTGGCCGCGCAGACGTCATTTGGTATGTGTCAACTCTCATTTGTTATCATGTTTTCTGTGTCATATATCAGGGTATGACGTCATGTGCGTAGAGCTTTGAGTGGCGGGGGTAAGTTATTATACGTGGTATGAAATAATTATTATACAAGGTATAGTCGAAATGCGGATTATATCGAAAAGGCATTACTTATTTTTCTATGATGATGTGTTAGGTTAGGTTACTAGTCGTACCATCACCAGATAGCTCATGTAGCCAAATTATCTTTGGATTAGTCAAAATGGGTCATTTTGAACCTTTGCGATTTCTTTACATTAGGAGTGAGGCCGTAAAATTTACTGATAAATAAAAAAATTGTATATTACGACCCAAGGCCACAAAGTTGAACGAGGTGAAGCTGAGGCTTTATATCACGCAAGCCAAGGCAACTTTCTGGCCGTGTGTACTATACAATTTTTCTTCGACCCCTAGCCAAAGTTACGATCATTCCGAGCCCGTTTCCCAAGTAGCAATTTATGGCAAATCTCGGACACAATTTACTTGTGCCTGGATTGTGTCGACTCTTTTCGGAGCACTTCTGCCACAATGTGAATTCTATCTAAAATGTTCAAGTTCGTGTCGACACATTCCGAACTTATTGCGTCAAAAGGATGAGCGACTCTAAATAGCAACATTTAAAACACATGTGTTTCAAATGTCTCTACCTTGTGTCAGTTTGGACTCTTCAAATATATTTAGACACATGCAAGTCGACACTGAATAGACTCAAGTTTGTCTAATTTGTTTCTTAACAAGATGTTACTATTTTGTTACTAACATGAGTTGAGTAGACAGAATAATTTCCATTTGGGTACATTTTAAACATAGATTTTCTTCATTGTCTCTACAATGCGTCATCCGGACACATACCTATTCATATAGAAACATCTTACCCACATAATTTCTATTTTGTTCCTTCAATATGTCTAGTCAAAGTGTTAGTGTAGGTAGTTACTCAAAATGGCGCATATGATAAATGTTGAATATAGTGTTTAAAGTTTCACAGAAATTGTGAAGATAAAAAAAGTGCACACTAGCACTTATTATCGACCTGTGAAAAGAGAAATAGACATTACTTAGAAGAAATTGACTGAATTTATGAACGTAAGAGCGAGTTGTTGGCGGTTTTTAATGACTGAATGTCTGCCTCCTTTACACTGCAAGGTATTTGTCCCAGTCTATTCGAGGAACAGATTCTGAGTCTCTAATTAATTTCTCGCTGTCTTTACAAGATTTTGTTGGCCAGTCTATAACACCACCTTTCTCCCACGCTGTTGGCACTGTATCATTTTCTATTGTTTTAACGATTTTAAATGACATTATAAATATTCGGAAGTGAAAATAACGTCCAAGTAAATAAAGCACTAAAAAGTAAGGTTATGAGGTACGAGTCTGTTCGAATGTCGGCCGCATTTCAGACGCAAACTTTCCGAAATGTGCCCACTGCTAGATAAAGACGACGCATTTTGGCCATAATGAACCTCGGTGACTAATTGGTTGCTAAAATGTATCTGTGTGACCTTTTAGTCATTATTCAGTGAAATTTTGGTCTCTATTCAGAAACATTACTCAGAATTGTTTCCTCTATCTGCAAATGTTTCGAGATGGGCAATTTGTAGCCAAATTTTATTCACATTACCGAAACATTATCCCGTTTGGACACCATCCATAAGTACGCCATATTTCAACACGTACTTTGTCGTTATATGCACTTGAGAAAAATGGCAGATTTCGCAAATATATTTTAAACTAAGGATTTTGGTAATATTTATGGCAAAGCTGTACTGAATATGATATCCTGCATGATAAAATACCATCGTGTTTTGATTTTGTGGAGAAATAAAAAAAAATTGAAATCATTGAAAATAATTTAAAAATATAAACAAATTATAATTACTTGGTATTATTAAGGCCCGTTTAATTTTTAGAACTACCATGTCAACTATCATCAGTGAACTTTAGTTCGCAAGTGAACCTACGCGAGAAATACAAAAATACTCAAGAAAAAATAAAACCCTCTTATGATTTCTAATTAGCTCTCTTGGGCTGCATTTGGTAAAATGAGGGAAGTGTTTAAGGGCAATCTCCCAATGTGTCTGAAGCGAAAGGCCTATAATCAGTGCGTTCTACCAGTTATGACCTACGGAGCCGAAACTTTGACTCTGACAGCCACATCCGCTAAGAAGCTTAGAGTAGCCCAACGTAGGATGGAAAGATCGATGCTTGGTGTGTCACTCCGTGACCGCATAAGAAATGAAGACCTAAGGGCGAGAACAGGAGTCACGGATGTTATCTATCAGGTGGCAAAACTCAAATGGAACTGGGCTGGACATGTGGCCCGCATGACAGATAGACGATGGACAAAAAGGCTGCTCGAGTGGAGACCAAGGACTGACAAAAGAAACAAGGGAAGACCTCCCACGCGATGGACGGACGATATCATAAGAATGACTACAAACTGGATGCAGAGCGCTCAAGACAGAAGACAGTGGGCAGAAATGAGGGAGGCCTATATCCTGCAGTGGATGCGACAGGCTGATTGATGATGACGATGATGATGATGAATACTCAAAAGTAAACACCTTCAGTTTTCTGTTCATGATTATCCAGAATGGATCGAGAAGTAATATAATTTTTATTTATTTGGATTGATTTTGGTGCACAATGAATAGGAGTTAATAATTTCGGTAAAATTCAGAACACCATGTGTTGATTTTGTGGCTCTCATCAGAGCACAATATCAAACACATTCTGGAAGCATCGTGTCTACCTACCAGGCACATGCAAAGTACATTTTGTACACATAATGGACACACATTTTGCCCAAGTTAGAAACAAAATAGACAGATTGTGGACTCATCAAGGTTCAATTTCAGGTATATATTGGAAACGAAAGATACAATCAAAACACATTTTCGAAACAAAATTGTTATATTTCAGACTCACCCTTAGATGAATTTCAGGCCATATTCAGTACACATTTCAATCACCATTTTGGTCACATTTCTCACTTTTGATGGTCCAAAAGTCGACAATGTGTCGTGTCCAAATTACAGTGTCGACACAGCGTCGACACTTCGCCCAAAATGAGTCAGAAATTGTTACTTAGGTTAGCTCTGGGTGGAACAGTTTTTGGGATCTACTTACGACCTAAAACCAGAAAATTGGATGCCCTGGCATGCGTGATATAAAAGCCGAGGTTTATGTCCCTCACGCCAGTACATCCAACTCTCTGGTTTTGGGTTGTATCCCAAAAAACATTGTAACCCGAACGAAATGCGTCCGGAAAAATCGTAATTCCGAATAGGGCATGAAAAAAAACCTTGTGAAAAAAAATTACAAAAATTACAATCAAATGTAGTGGTCAATGATATGAAAACTATAAGAGATAGAAGCGAAAGACGTGATAGAAAAAATCAGAACAAACGAGTAGACACTACAATCTATAAAACGGTTTGATATGAGTTTAAAAGAGCGAAAAAATATATATAGTCAACTTAATTGATAACAAAGAACAAATCCCAAAAAAAATATCACATTTTTTACAAGTTACGACACTGTTTACAGATTCATTTTTAAAATAAATTTTTTTGTAAAACTTGAAACGATAATAATATTTTTTATAGCATTTATATACCTTATAAAACCAGACTTACCCAATATCCGAAGGGTATGTTCGATGTTTCGGCATTTATGAGCGCCCATACTCCCCAGAACAAATGCGACGCCATGGTAAACACTTCCACTTCCCTTATGACTTTTTTGGGGTTTTCTCGCGAACCGATTTCACGTAAATAGGCTCTAATGAAGGCCAATCTTTGTTTTTCTGTCGGATATCTATTCATATCTTCCTCGAAGAATGGATGTTTTGGATATTTGTAATCGTACACCCATTCGGCGAAGTGGTTTGCTATGTCGAAGGATCTGTAGTTGTATGAACAATATTCGAAATCTGAAATGAAAAAAAATATAAAAAAACAAACGTTACAATTATTTTGAAGTAGTACAAAAAAATTATGAAGGTAGACATTAAATAGAGAAATTGTTATTTATAATTTTTTATATTTCTTGAAGGCGGTATTCGAATGAACTACCTAAGTTTGTGAGCATTTATGGTCTAACATTTTGAAATGCTTTTCTAATTCTAACCTTCATATTATTTTGTCGTTTGGAGGTTCTCAGTATACTAGATCTTTAATATAGCACCAGAAGAAGAAGTCGACTTTACTTAATTCTAGTGATCTAGCTGGCCAATGAATTGGTCATTCTCCTCCTATCCATCTATTAGGTAATTGGAGATTGATATTCACCATGGATAACTGCGTTATAATAAGCCGTCATCCATTATCGAATTCAAAATTACTGCGGAAAGATCGTCTTCGGGTAATAATATTTCATTCATGAAACTTTACAGAGATCAAGAAAACCTTCAGGAATAGCGTCACAAACTTCTGCTATAAAATTTGATATAGAAGCTTTAGAAATTCTGAAAAATATTGATAGCACGTAGACTATGGTCAAAGGTCAAATAAGTTTAATGTAAAAAAGACATTAGCATATTGGAGTGGGATACACTATAATGCACACGTAAAATATTATACAGAACATAGTCGTAAATATGTTCATTATAAAGAGTAAAGGCATAAGCATATAACTTTGTTATTAACGGTCGGATTGAAATGGGATAAACGAGACTTTGATGAATACGTAACATATTATACAGGGTATAGTCGTGGTGAAGATCATATTAAAAATGCATTATGATGCTATGACTTCGTTCATTATACGAGGTATAATCGTAAAGAAGTTTATTCAATATCAAAAAGGAATTAGGATGTTGGAGTCTGATTTTGGTATATGCATTAGCGGTAGTATAGTAAAATTAAACAGTTGCAATATATCTTTAGCCAAATATCGACATCGAATTGAAGAATTTATGATAAAAACATATTTATTGAATAAGAATATTATTTTTTATATAAGATAAAAGAAGAGTTATGAAGTAAATTGAAAACCTGTACCTTGCTGCTTACTCGAGCCACTGGATGGGGCAATTCTATGTGTGCCAGCCTATTGACATGTTTGGTCAGGATTCGTATCCCGGCGATAACAAATGCATTTTTTAATTTAATTTAATACGCCACACAACAGATAGCAAATTGCACAAGATGGATAAAACAAAATTTATGATGGATGTTCCGTAACACAGAACACAAGATGGATGACATATATGACACTTGACACAAGATGGAACACTTGGCACAAAATGGACGACACGTAGTAGATGACGCATGACGTCATACCACCGCGAGCGAGCCACCTGACGGATATTTTACGAAGTAATGCTCTAGAATCGGTTTTATTTATCTACTAATGGAATGGCTAGATTTTTGTTTTGGTTTAATTCTTTGAGAGCGAAGATTTGGATACAGAAAGAATTCTGGCAACTTGGCGCCGAAACAAATCTTCAAGAGTTTTTATTCCTCATATTAAAGGCGTAACCGATAAACCGAATTTTCGAAACCGCCCAAATACAAACCGTTTTTAGAGCCGAGCAGAAACTGTCCGAACTCATTAGATCAACTGAGGACAAAATTCCCAACGAAAACCACGGCGTTTATGAAATGCCTTGTTGTTCTTGCTACCGCTCCTACATCGGGCAAACTTCCAAGCAAATCCATTCCCGAGCATACCAGCGTTCACTTTCAGTTAGAAATCGGGACACTAACTCAGCACCATATCCAAACCGGGCATTACATGGCTTTTAATAAAACCAAAACCATCGTCCCAGTCCGTTCACAAACCTTCAGGTTCATAAGAGAAGCTATCAAAATAGAAAAGACACCACCTCACTCATTGAACACCAGAGATGACAGTAGAAAATTGAATTCTATCTGGAAACCGCTTCTTCCTATTACCACACATCACTCCTAAGCTGTGATCCGTCACATATAAGCAAAGGACTAAACGAAGAAACTCTGAAGCAAATAGTACAAAAAATTGGGAAAATGATTGTTTTCGGAAAACAAGAATATCTACAGAAAATATGCAGAAAGTGCTAGATGGAAGAGATCTAGCCATACTCATGGATACAAATAACGCCGCAGAAAATAAAATAATTCAGGGAGATACCGGGAGAATACTAAACATCGGGAAGTTAGTCGAATCAAACAAATGAGAGCCTGTAAAAGTAATAAGTGTTTCCAATAACAGCAAGATCTGGGGGATAAAGGGGACACCGAAACAATAAACTTCACATTCTTGGCTGGTTTGGCGAACGGGTAGGATAAAGAAGAAGATGAAGCTTAAAAGAGTTAGGCGCATCATCGTGGTACCTATAGTTTTATTAGATGTTTATTATATGAAGAAAGATTGGTGTAATTCAAGTATTTTGAAGGTGATAAAAAATTTATTAAGTTATCAATCATATGGTTTCAAATCACCAAGACTTTTCAAAGATATCTTTGGAATGAATATCGACTATACAGGTGAGCTAATTACTATTTATGATGCTAGGATTAAATTAAATAAGTTTTTTTATTACGTTTGTAAACGTTCAGACACACGCGAGTTTGTGAATTCCAATATTTTAAATGTTTATCGAATGATTGTTTTAGAAATTAAGTATAACGAAAAGTATGTACTTATCGGTGTTCTGTGTATTCTGAAGATTCCATAACTACATAGGGACCGAGAAAGATGACGTTTATGCCATCTGTCGTGAAACAACACAAACAATGTGATGTAAACACTATTAGTAGTATTAGTAGTTTTGTATAATCAGCGTTTTTAAATGTTCATTTTTTAAAACTGATATTAAATGTTTGTGATGTCGTCATCAAAAGTATCTTTCTGTATTCATGGCTGTTCAAATATGCTGTATAAAAATACTACGCAGTTGAAATTTTATAGTTTCCCCGAAAGTTTATTGAACACTGCGTGGATATCCTTAAAACGTTAAAAATGGATAAATGCAGTAAAAAGCCATATGTAATTAAAATGTTCTAATTAAAACATTTTATTAACTATTATTTTGTGTATAATCAGTATGATACTACAATTGGCAGCTATTAGAAAAGATCTAAATTTTTTTTAAATAAATAAAAGATTATTATTGAGAGAGTAAAATGTTGTTTTCTGTACGATTTCGTGTTTGCCGACTTTAATATTATATAATAAGTTCAAATAATTAAATACTATTAAGGGGAAGAAAGTAAACATTTGTACAAAACGAATCACTTCAAGTTTTTATTTAAATTACATTTCAGAAAACATCGGGAGGATTGGGAACCAAATAAAAATACTAGAATTTGCAGTGCTCATTTTGTCAATAACCAAAAATCAGATAATCCCCTACACCCATCTTACATACCAACAATTTTTCCTGGCAAAGAAAATAAAAAGATCTATTCATTCTTAGCATTTTGTAGGTTGTTTATTATACTGTTTACATCACAATGTTTTTCTTATTTAACACCAGGGCGCTCTACTTTCGACAGAAGTGCTGCCTCTATAGTTCGGTCTTGATCCCTATTTCACGAATTGGTCTTGATAGTATCTCCATTCCTGGTATCACTTAGAACTTTCTTTCTTAAACTTTTAGTTACAATTTTCCAATATTATAAAGTTTTTATTAATAATTTCTATTTTTAAGTTATCAAAAATTTCTATCTGTCTGCTTTCTTTCAAAGTTCATTAACATTTCCCTATACCTATCTATTTCAGTTTCCAGGATAAATCGATTTTACATAATTTGTAGACCTTCCGAAAAAATACAATAACTTCAAAATAAAAACGAATAACCGCATTTGCTTTACACTATCTCAATAAAAGCTTTTAACATTTTGTTTCCTATATTTACTGGTATGCTATAATATACAGGGTGTTTTTAATGACAGTATAACACTAACCATTTAATACATAAATTTCTGGCTTAATTTAAATGGAACACCCTATATCTGTTGGGTCTGTTAATCGTGGGAATTTATTAACTTTCAGTTGGTATTAGGGTTACCTATATCTAACTCTGATAGTTTTCGAGAAATTTTAAATTCGTTTTTCAATATTCAATTATTTGCTGACATCTAGTTACCTATGACATGATGATACTCCGATGGAAAGTTTTTAAAAATTTAAAATTTGTTATTTTGACAGTAAGTGCATTGTTGTATGATTTATTATTGATAAATTATAGGTTTCTTAAATTAGAATTTTATTAAGAGTAAGTACACTTTTATTGGGCATACAGATACAATAAGCTTCAAAATTATAAAAAAATAACTACAAAAAATTTAAAGAAGGTATTCAAAGTGACGACCATTTTGTTGGATACAAATTTCAACTCTTTTAAAAAAGTATATTTCAACATTTTTTTGACATTTCCTTTTTCTTATAACCGCAAAATTCAAATTGGTTTAAAATAAAGAAAAATCAGATGGGTTAACCACAAAAGCCAGGCGAGTCTCATGCTATATTTTTTTTAAAACAATCCACATAAAAATTCCTCAAAGTTGGTTAAAAATTATTGTATTTAACGAAGGATAAAACAATGTTTATCACTAAAAACCGTTATACATTTTAACCTTTTCTGCTGATTCATTCAAAACTATTACAATGAAATTCAGTATCAACTAAGTATGAAAAATTATGTTTAATGAGGAATTACCAATGGAAATTAACGAGACCTATTTCTGGTTAAATGTTTACAATTTCGATTTGCGTTAATCACAATGGAAAAAAACTGTAACAACATCGTGTTGCGTAAATATTTTATAACCACCATGAAAGCGAAAGTTGAAAACAACAAAATAAGTATTAAAATAAAATAAAAATCCGTTAATTTTCAAAATTACTAACAAATTTCTCAATACTTACCAATAATAACTAGTCTGGGTTCTTCATCATTGTTATTTTCATTATCAGATTCTACTGGTAGAAGTATATTCCCCTCTTGGAAATCGTTGTGGCAAAAAACGACCGGGCTTTTCTCGGCTTCTAACTTCGTCTTCAGCCAATCGCATTCGCTGTTCAAATTAGTTTTTCCCAAAAGCGTTTTAATAAATTGTGGCATATCGATAAGTTGCATGGTATCGAACGTGCACAACCATCTATCAAGAGTATTCCACAGCCATTCAGGCGCTTTATGTAACGGAACCTGAAATTATTTAAATAATTTTGAACTCGAACTGTTTAATTATAAACAAAATATTTTAGGTCGAACAAAATGTTTTCTGCAAAAAATTGTCTTTCACCAGTCATTTGAATTTTTTATTTACTTACAAATGTATGGATGATGTGGTGAGATAATTATTTTTTTAATTAGAAAATTTCTTGATTCTTTATAAAATTTTCGAATTTTGACTAGGTATACATTTCATGTCGAGCTAAAAAGCGATAATATAGAAAATATTTGAATTAATTTAGATGTAATTTTTTTAAGTTATAACGTATACATAGTCATTATTTATTAGATAAACTACTTACTTTGTTTATAAATTATTCTACAACAGTTTAAATAGGAATTTTATAAAACAAAAAGTTATTTGCTTTAAAACTGTTCAAGATCTAAATGAAATAAAAAAAAGGGGTGGAATAAGGAGGTAGTTTTTCAACTCCAGAGACTATAAAGTCAAGTTCCTTAGATCAGTATTTTTCAACCTTTCTCATGACACGACCCCCCTAGTATCAAAGAATATTTCGCGACCCCCAACCCTATTTTCCATGTATGTTAAAAATATGCAATACTTACAAAAATTTTAAGCGTTTGCGTTATTTGCAATCTGATATAAACATATAATTAAGTATAAGTACATAAAATATATAATTTTAAATTGAATACGTGGCCAATTGATAACTAACAAACAAATACAAACATATTAGATGTAAATAAATAAATAAAATATATCGTTAGGGCCTAGACTCCCAGCGCCATTTGTTGGTAACACTAGGAACTAGTGCAGATTCCAGATGGCGCTGGTAGTCCACGAAAGATCCACAAGTTTCGAAACGTTTCTTTACGCTTCGAGGTAATTCTCGCTAGAATGCACTGGCCTATAAATACGGCGGTCGACCGCGGCCATGGCGTTAGTGGCACTATCGTATCGGGCAATGAAATCTCTAAAAATACCCTACTCTAACCGTGGATCGCCAACAGACGGCCCCTCGGTAGATTACCCAAGAGGAAGCTCCCTTTTCCTCCTTTACGCTTGCTAGCCACGGCTTACGACGACCTCCCTGACGAATACATTGACTACTTACATAAATTCCCAATTTCGATTCGATAATCCGAAACCACATTCTCACAACAAATCTCGATACTATTAACAGACCACTCAATAAATTCCAATCTAACATTCTCATTCAAAATTTAAAATTACCATTTCTCACTTAAAATATCCAAAAATTATCATTTCCACAACTTATTAATTCGTTCAACACAATACTTTCCGACCGCCCCCACACCACCCACGTCGGTGTTGCAGGTTTTTCAGCGGTTTTCCTGCAACTCTGTGAATTTATTCACTAGCCAAATGGACCGACGATCGTCGCCAGGGAACTAATGCAGCCGCAGCTGTACCCGCCTTAGCTTTTGGATTATTATTGTTCTTAACGCCGACCACCGTAAATGTCCCAAACCACCGAAGGCACGTCACCGCAACATTTTATTCCAATCTAAACAAATCACCTAACTCTACACATTTTTCCACCAAAATCCCAAAAACCAATAAAATTTACAAATCTTCAATATTTCTTCTCTTAAAACACCGGAGACATCCCAAATTCAGTAAAAACCACCCATTTTTCACTAAATAATTTCCGACACCTAGCCCAACAGCACATCTTATGTATCGGCAGCGATGCATGGTTCGCCATCCACCAGAACGCCCCTATCTTAGACACTCTTTGTCACACCACTCCGCACACTTTTAAGCTTCGCTGGTAACAAATATCAATTCCCGATATATCTCAACATAAAACCTTCCTCCAGTTACATTCTAGCAACAAAGCCCGCTCAATTTTCTCAATCCCATACACTTTTAAACTTTTTTCCTAGTCAACTTTTCAAAATCTTCTAGACACTTTTTCAACTACCAACTTCAACCAACCTCCAATTTACGTTTCACAGCCTCAGACGCGCACTAAAACATCCGACATTCCCCCAACTCAGCCCTAAAGAGGAAACTAATCCTACACCAGGGTACCAATCTCGAAAACCAACAATTTCATCCACAACCAAGCCAACCCAACAAAAATTTCATTACGAATTTCTCTCTCTCTCTCTCTCTCTCTCTCTCTCTCTCGCGGCCATGGCAGTTTGATGCAAGACAGCGAAGCAAGTGGAATCAGAAGCAATCCCGATAAGTGGAAACGATTCAGAAGTTTATATTCGGTGTTATGTGGACTGTGAGGTGCCTTGGAGTTGGAGTAATTATAGACCTAAACACAAAACATCCTAATGAAAAAAATAAACCCGTGGAATTTTTTGAGCGAAAATTAAAAGCTCTTAAATATCAAAAAACTGCTATAGGACAAATGTCCAACCTGAATGAGAAAGCGTTGCTCGCTAGTTATCGAGTAGTTTTTCGTGTGGCTAAAGCAGGGAAATCTCACAATATTTCCAAAAATTGGATTTTACCAGCGGCTTTAGATATAGCAGAGATTATGTTTGGCAAGCAAGAGGTCAAAAAGCTCAAAAGTATACCTCTCTCTGACAATACCATTCAACGCAGAATAAGCAATATGGCGACTGATGTTCGTGATCAAGTCATAGAAAAAATAAAGAGAAGTTCTTTTGTATCCTTGCAATTTGATGAATCAACGGATATTGCGGGTTGTGCGCAATTTGTAGCTTTTGTGCGTTTTGAATCCAATGAAAAAATAATGGAAGAAATACTATTTTGCAAGGCACTGCCCAAAAATACTACAGGTCAATGCTCGCATGACATGTTCCTCGAAGCTAAGCAAGATATGAATATCGATTGAGCACAAAAATGCATTGCTATTTGTAGTGACGGAGCAAAAGCCATGACTGGTGCGAAGAGTGGATTTATTGCTAAACTCAAAGAACAGATGCCAAAAGCTTGTTGGATGCATTGCTTTTTCCATCGCCAAGCTCTTGCAGCCAAATCCTTGCCGCAAGAATACAGTCGAGTTCTTAATATTATTATTAACATTGTAAATTTTATTAAAGGAAAGCGTTGCAAACTCGATTGTTTCGAATCATTTGTGAAGATATGGGGACACAACACCGCAATTTGCTTTACCATACAGAGGTTAGGTGGTTATCAAAAGGCAAAGTACTGACCAGAGTTATGGAACTTCGCGCTGAACTATTAGTATATTTACAGCAAGCCAAGTCACATTACTCTGAATTCATTTCTGACCCGGAATTCCTTTTAAAATTGGCTTTTCTTTCTGACTTATTTGAACATTTAAATAACTTGAATAAAATTCTTCAAGGGCGTGATGAAAATGTCAGTACAGCAAAAGACAAACTCCATAGCTTTATAAAAAAGATTGAATTGTGGTCATCATCTATAAATCAAAACAACTTTGATTCATTTTCGTCCACACAGTCTTTCATTGAAGAAGTCGGAAGCGAGATCAACATCAACTCATATATATCTGGTATGAAAATGGTGTTACATAATTTGAAGAAAGAATTGTGTCATTACTTCTCACTGCAAGAGATATCGGATAACACTGGGCAAAGATGGATCTTAAATCCGTTTTTAAATGCAGCTATAAACGAGGCAAATTTAGCAACTAAGCTCCTGGAACTATCTGCCGATGGGATGTTACACTTGGAATTCAAGTCTGAAAATTTGGATACGTTTTGGTTAAAAAGAAAAACAGAATACCCGGAATTAACAATCGAGTGTTTGATTCCATTTTCTTCCTCGTACTTGTGCGAGTTGGCATTTTCATCAACGGCGCGAATAAAATATAAACTAAGAAATCGCTTAAATTTGGAAAACGATTTAATACTTAATGTGGCAAATACGGATCCACGATGGGAGAAATTAATTGAACAAACTCAAGCGCAACCTTCACATTAAAATTAACGAAAATAAGCAAGCACAGATGTAATCATTTTCTATTTAAACACATTTTTAATATTTTTTTTTGTAATAACATGTTTTAAACTAGCATTTTTCTGACTTGTATGATTGATTATATAGAAATTTTGTTAAATATAATAATTTTAACTCTTATCGACTTTTCATCTCACAAATTATATGTTGTATAAAAAACTGAAGTTTTCTCGACCTCTCGCGACCCCCCTACAGAGGCTCCGCGACCCCCCAGGGGGTCGCGACCCACAGGTTGAAAAACACTGCCTTAGATAATCTGGGTGTAGAATCATACTGAAAATTATAGAAAAAATATTAGTAGATAAAAATGGCAAGGAAATTTACTTGTTCTGATATATGCACTGCTACGTTCATTATTGATTCGACTAAACACAATTTCCGTGGCTGGTACGGTCACCACATAGTGTCTTATCTCAATTAAATTTATATTGTTCTTTTTAAAAACAGTGATAATCTAACTAATAAAAAAATATATTTATAAATATTTGACATATATCTTGCAAGAAGAACTAATATCGGACAACTTTTTGAAAATTTAATAAAATAATTTATTTTTTATTAATTAATTATTAGTATTCATTTGATATCTGTGGCATACAGATATGAGAGCTCCGTTATCAAGAGCGACGTGGTTAATAAGTGAAAATGACAAAATATCTATCCAGTTCGTTTATCATTTAATTGTAAAAAAGAACAAAAACCATAGTTAATGAATTAGTGCTTTAAAATCAATTAACATGTGATAAGTGCCTGCTTCAAAATTGGAAATAACATCATACCAACATATAATGTGTTATTTATAAATTGCGACATAGCCTTTCCTGTACAAAACTGTCAAACGCGAGCTAACTTTTTTACCAAATAGCGTTCGTGAAAAATAATAACAGATTTGAAAAGGTCGTTAAAAAATAAATTCAAGTGCACTTTCAATTTTCTTAAATTCGGTCTGGTTTAATAAGAAAATGACAATGGCTCAAGACTCTGCAATTTTGGGATAAGTACCGACACTATCATAATAAGTACCAAATTCAGACATAAAAAGGAGCATAAAGTGACATGGATAAAACCAGGCTCCAATGAAGGGAATCAGATAGACCACGCACTCATATCAAGAAAATGGCTGAAAACAGTAGATGATACTCGTTCATTCAGAGGCGCTAATGTGGATTCGGATCATTTCTTAGTTGTGGTGAAAATTAAAATGGAGATACTAAGGAACGTTCAAAAGGAAACGCGCAAAAAACAATGGAACATAGATAATTTAAAAGAAGATCATACGGAAGAAAGATACAGACAAGTATTAAAAGAAAGACTAACACAAGATCCAGATGGAAATATAGAGAAAAAATGGGAGAACATAAAAAACATTATTACGAAATCAGCCGAGGAAATACTAGGACCAAAAAAGCAGCAAAGATGTAAAGAATGGTACGATGAAGAATGTGAAAACAAAAAGGAACAAAAAGATCAAGCACGAAAACAATGGCTAAATACAGGAGGAGAGACAGAACTGAAAGAATACAAGAAAAAGAAGAAAGAAGCGGACAAATGCTGTCGGAAGAAAAAAGCAGAGTGGATAAAGGAGTTTATGATGGAAATAGAAAGTGACAAGCGAGATAATAAAAAACTATATGATTACATAAGAAAACAAAGTAGAAGAAGCAGAGTAACGACCAGAATCAGCAAAAGAGAATGGGAAGCATATTACAAGGACGATCTAAAGGAGGATGAGTTTACAGAAGCAAATTTTGAGATGACAGCAGAAGAGGAATACCTCCCAACATATGCAGAATATGAAGAAATAATAACAAATCTCAAACAAAAGAAGGCAGCAGGACCAGATGGAATAGTTAACGAACTGATAAAGAAAGGAGGAGAAGAACTAAAAAGAAAGATATATGAATTACTCATAAACATATGGAAGAAAGAACAAATGCCAGCAGAATGGCGTTTAGGTCTAACAATGCCAATCTTCAAAAAAGGAGACCAAACAAGATGCTATAACTACCGAGGAATAACCCTGCTTAACACAGTATACAAAGTCATGACATCGCTTTTAAAAAAGGAAATAAGCAAATACGCAGAACAGAAACTAGGGGAATACCAATGTGGCTTCAGAAGTGGTAAATCAACTATAGATGCAGTGCATGTAATGACGCAGACGATAGAAAAAAGCTATGAATATGGAATCGATTTACATATATTGTTTGTAGATTTTAAGCAAGCATTTGATAGTATTAGCAGGCGTAAACTGATAGCAGACATGAGGAAAATGGGTATTCCAAACAAGTTAATACGACTGACAAAAATTTCAATAAACAACTCGAACACCAGAGTAATAACTAGTGAGGGCTATAGTGAGGAAATCGATATGGTAGATGGTGTGAGGCAGGGGGATGCATTATCAACGGTATTATTCAATATAGCATTAGATGGAGCGATTAAGGCGATAGAAACAGGCACAACAATAGCCCAGAACATGACACAAATAATAGGGTATGCAGACGATCTGGTACTTATAGCAAGGAATAGGAGCAATTTGGATAAAATGCTAGGTGACCTGATTGAAGAAGCAAAAAGCAGAGGTCTGGAGATAAACCCAGAAAAAACTAAATATATGTTAGTCAGCAGGGAAACAACAGAGAGTATAAAAGAAATCACAGTACAGAAAAAAACAAGTTTAAAAAAGTAGCAAACTTCAAATACTTAGGCGTTACGATAAACGAGAAGAACGACAGAAGTATAGAGGTGGCAGAAAGGATAAAATCAGGAAGCAGAGCATACTGGAAATACAGCAAATTTCTTAAAGATTAACATCTAACCAAAAACACCAAATTGAAACTGTATAAAGCCGCTATCAGACCAACAATGACATATGCCGCAGAGACAATCTCCTTGACAAATAAAAACGAAGAAACTTTAAGGAGTGCCGAAATGAAAATATTGAGGAAAATTTTTGGACCAGTCAGAACAGAAGAGGGCGACTTCAGAACTATGATAAACCATGAAATTAGACAAAAAATGGAAGGACAGGACGTTGTAAAGTTCATAAAAGCCCAACGATTAAAATGGTACGGGCATTTTCTCAGAAGGGAGCCGACAACAGTAATAAGAAGAATAAGTAATTGGATACCGCAAGTAGCAAGGCCAAAAGGAAGACCGAAGACAAGATGGGAAGATCAAGTTAAGGAGGATATGAGAAAATTGGATATAAGAGATTGGAAAACAGATATAAAGGACCGGAAAAAATGGAACAAGATAACAGAAAAACCAAAAGGACACGACAATCTATAGGAAAACAAACAAGAAAAACGCGGGGTGACTCCCCGCAAATAAAGAAGTCTAAGAGCTCAAAAGAGCGGCCACCACTCTGACAAGAGTGAATAGCTTATATATATATATATATATATATATATATATATATATTGATAAGAAAATGCATAATTATGTTTTCAAAAGTCATATGCCATTTTTATATCACTTTAGAATACAAACGTCCTGAACCGAGATGGCCGAGTTGGTATTTGGTACGTGAAATTTGAAAGTTGAATGTGGAGGATGATGGTTCAATCCCACGATGTGACGAGGTTTTTTGTTTTTAGTTCTTTTTATACAATTTTTATCTAAAATAAACCAAAATTTCTCCAAAAATAACCGAAAATTTAGTATATCTGGATTTATAGGACCCGCTGTACTCGCTCTAGTCAACTGAAAATCAAGAGGGTACATCTATGAGACACCTTGAACAATATTCAAGCATAAAACTGATCAATCGTATACTCTCTGGAGGCTGTATCGTGCTAACAAACTGAAAATTCTCCAAAAATGACAAAAATTTGGTAGTTCCAGTACCATAGCACCCGTTGTATTGGCTTTAGTGAGCTGATTATCAATAGAGTTCATCTTTGAGACGCTGTGAATAATATCCAATCATAAAATTGGTCACTCCGGAGGCTGTATCGTGCTAACAAACTGAAATTTCTCAAAAAATGATAAAATGTCGTACCTCAAGTACCACAGCACCCGTTGTACTGGCCCTGGTGAGCTGAAAATTAATAGGGTTCATCTGTAAGATGTCCTTAACAATATTAAATCATAAAATTGGTGACTTATTGCACTCCGGAGGCTGTATCGTGCTAACAAGACATGTAAGGAAAAGTGGCCGACGACAACGACGACGACATACATATTATTTTTCACGAACGCTATTTGGCAAAAAAGTTAGCTCGCGTTTGACAGTTTTGTACAGGAAACCCTATGCCGCATTTTATAAATAACACAGGGTATATATAAGGTTTTAATATCCTGCCAACAAATGGATATTAATTACTATGTGCAACAAATCCATGAACAACATCTAATAAACATGCCAGTCCACTCCTCACAAGATGAAATTAATACACAACAGTATTATAGGCTCTCCTCAACTGAAGAAGATGATCCAACTAAAACCGAGAAAAATTCAAATTTGTGGCAAACAGTTAAAAGAATGAAAAACATAAAACTACCGGCTAAAAACAACACCAATAACATAAGGATCAACAAATACAGTCAACTAACGCAAGGAGAGTAACAAAAGAGCGACTTCACCAATTCTTTATAGATTTAGATCCTGCCCTCAATAATAAAGATACATATAAAAATCTAGCGAACAGAACAGGAGAAAAGTATAAAAATTACAAAACAGAAAGGAATAGAACAAAATAATTAATAACAGCCTCTAAAAATGACCAATGGGAAAAATTTGGAAAAAAATGAAAAAATACTGCTCAGGGAATCAGAAATCATTTTATCGAACGCTAATGACTACGAACAGAAAAAAAGCAAAATATGCAATTTATAAAAAACCAAAATGGCGAAATATTAACAGAAGTAAGGGAAATTATGGAGGGATTATTATCAGGATCTTCCTAATTGCCCGCAATAATTGGAGGAACACATAGAGGACAATGACGGAGTTGAAATCGACATTAACGAAACAATTGATAAAGAAGAACTGGAAAAGGTTATGAAGGAACTAAAAAGCACCCGGGTCCGACAAAATTACTGCAGAAATGATAAAAACATGGGACAAAAAGGAAGAGACACATTGTTGCATATTTACAACAGAGTATGGGAAGAAGAGGCATTGCCAAATGATTGGGAGAAAGCACTAATAGTACCCATTTTTAAAAAAAGAGATCACATGGACTGCAACAGCTACCGAGGTATCACATTACTAAATACAGCCATGAAAATACTGAAAAAGATCATTGAAAAAAGAATCAGAATGAAGATCGAGGGAACACTGGTAGAAACACAGAGCGGATTCAGAAATGACAGAAACACACAGGACCATGTATTCACAACGAAACAGGTAACTGAGCAGAGTTCATCATTTTCACTAAATTATAGATGTATATGTTACGGGCACTGAGATTAACCCGGCCAATAACGTGAATGATCGGTCCATAACGTGAATGACCATGTAATTTGGACAATATCCATAATTCAAGTGCGCTGTTAACATCATTGTCCAGGCAACAACGTCATTGCCTACTACACAGCTACCAATAATGTGAATATGTGAAACCATTGCATACGATGTGGCCAGAGGTAAAAACTGATCACGAGAAACCTAGGCACAGCCAAAGTCAAGGATCGCTTGAGCGTGCCAATAAAAATAAACGGTTTTAAAGATTAAAACTAACTTTTCCGCATCTGTGAGATGTCCAGAACAATATTCTATGATGAAATTATCACTTGTATACTCTTCGGGGGATGTATCGTGCTAACAAACCGAAATATCTCCAAAAATAACCAAAAAAGTAGTATATCTGAATTTATAGGACCCGCTGTACTCACTCTCGTCAGCTGAAAATCAATAGGATACATCTATGAGACACCGTGAAAAATTTTAAAATATCCAATTATAAAATTGGTCACATGTATACACTTCGGAGGCTGTATCGTGCTAACAACTCGAAATTTCTCCAAAAAGGACCAAAAATGTGACACTTCAGGTACCATAGCACCCGTTGTACTACAGTTGCATGATGATGAAAGAAACCGACAAACGACTAATTTTACACATCTAATAAAACTGGAAAACGGCTCTAAAACACCACCATCGCGTCGTCTCGAAGGAATACTTTTAGGTAACCGAGAACGATCTAGAATGGAAGATTTTTAGTCTGTAAAAATCCGGCACTGCCGGGGGTGTACCGGAGTTGGGGTTTTTTATCCTAAAAATGTCAAGCTACGGGCGCCTTACGGTGTTTTTTGAAGATTTTGTAACCAATTGCTTAAAAAAAATATTGATCGTGTAATGCCCCTACTAGACTATTAGCCCAGAATAGGAATGTTTGAAAGAGATACGTAAAATATAATAATAAAAAGAATATTATATAATGTATATTGCATTTATACTTTCCTACACCTAACATTACTAGACAATATTGATTTAAATAAAAAATAAATTACTATGAAGTATAGTCAATCAGTCATAACTAAATATACTCAGGACCTTGTTTTTTATAGTGATTACGACCACAAACCGGAAATTAATAATCATAATAGTAAAATTGTAAACAACTTGGCGAACAGGAAAATTTCCTCCCTTTTTTTATCGAATTAATGACTTGATAAATTGTAAAATGCTCACACAGCTTAGATATTTGATAACAACGATGCTGACTATAAAAAAAATGATTTGGCAAGGTCTAATAATTATTTAGAAAGATAATTTTGTATATACATATAAAGATAAATAAGGTATTAAATAGCGTCAAAATGTCGGGACATGATTAAATGTTATTAACATTGTTTATTAACATTGTTAGATAATTCAGCTGCTTCTATAATGAAAAAATTTATGAAATAATTTCGAAATCAACATCATCCCAAGTGTAAGCATTTTACAAATGAATAGTTAGTAAAATCAAGAAAGTTTCAAAAATTGTTTAAGGTTTATATAAATGAAGTGAAAAAGCAAAAATGATTGAAAAAAATAATGACAAGGAAATGAACACTGTTAGTGTTTATACCTTATTCAAATATAAACCGTGACAAATGAGCAAAAAACATGTTGTTTTTAAACATTATTAATGATGATTTTCCCTACGGTTGTACGGATCCCACAGAATTTTTCAGCCCATAAGGCCGGCTTTAGGGCACGCCATTGGCACGCAATGTGTGTCGCAATTCAATTTTTGCTAGAACATAACAATCACATACCACATATGTGTGATAGAATGGTAAACGAAATATGTCAGCACATGGTTTTTTTTAACAAGCGTGAATGTCTCCGCTCAGATCATCAAGTAAAACTTTAAATTATTTTTATATTGTTGATCTTGTTTATATTAGTGTATAGTTTAAGAAAGAAAACAACTAGAAAGAGACACCGCCGTTCAATTAAAGCATTTCGAAATCGTTATTTTTTTAAATAAAGTCATTGTCTTATTATTCCCATTGTTAAAAATATTTCCATTCAAAGAAAGTAATAAAAGATAAATATAATATTGGAATTTTGAAAACAACATGTTTTGTTTAAATTATCTCTTTTATGTTAAACAGAAAATTCAAAAAATAACCAACTATTTACTTTTATAGTTTATACAGGGTGAGTCACCTTTATTGATACGGTCTCTAGTGGTCAAATGTTAACATTTTTCAAAAATTATTCCACATAGTCAGATGAACATAAATTAGGACTACCCTCTAAAATTATTTACATCTATACAGGATGTCCAAAAACAATTCAAATATACGATTTTTTAAATGGAACGCCCTTTATTTTCGATAACATTTTTGAATTCTGCATGGTAAATTAGATCAAATTTGAATAAGGTTTCGTGTACCTAGGTTTCGCCGTTCAAGAGATAGTCCATTTTTGCGGAAATGAAGAGTTGGCGTAGAAGTTGAATCCCGATGAATCCAATTAATTTAGACAAGTGGAATTCACAACAGTGATTTAGGATACTTTGAAGTATTGATCGTGATATTTGCTGTTCCATTATTTTATTATATGGTGTTCAAATATTACAGGTCCCTTTGGCCAAATTCAAACATCAATTATTTTGTTATTTCAAATGGAACACCCTGTATATTTTTTATGCATTGAATAGCACTCTTAGTTTTCTGTCATAGTGCATGAGGGTACCTTATACCTATCTCTAACGTTTTGAAGTTAACACTTTACTAAAAATAATGTATTTTTCGTATTAGTAATGTTTCATCAAGGCGCCTTATGCCAATCCTGGATATTAGGTATACTTGAATTACTAATTAATTAATATAATTAGTGTCATATATCACGAAGTGAATTTAACCTCTGTGAGAAAACAAACAAAATTGTAGCTCAATTTATTAAATATTAAAACAGTTTAAAGAATAACAAAAAAAGCATCGTCTAAAGTCTCTTAAAATATCAGGTATTGACTGCAGAAAACACGTTCCTAATCCGAATCTTCATATCGTCGGGAGTATACGGTGGAGTGCTATACACAATCTTTTTCACGTGTTCCCATAAAAAGAAATCTTTTGAAGTCAGATCTGGGGATCTGGGTGGCCAACAGCATGGACCCACCCATTTATTTGGAAATTGGAATTCTATTTAGATACTTTCTTACGGCTAATTGAAAATGCACCTGAGCGCCATCTAACTGCAACCACGCCGTTTTGAAGAATCTGATGGATAACCTTTATTGTAGATAATTAAATTTCCCATCTTTTGTTAAATAATTTTTTTGTATGACCGTTAACGACTCACCACTATTACGATGTATTTATTGGCTTTTGGATCCATATCTCTTCTAATAATTGTTCAAACAATTTAACATGTAGAATTCAAAAATGTGATCAAATATAGGGCGTTCCATTTAAAAAATCGTATATTTGATTTGTTTAACTACTTTTGGGACATCCTGTAATCATGTAAATAATTTTAGATGGTATCCCTAATTGATATCCATGTGTCTATGTGGAATACTTTTTGAAAAATGCCACCATTTGACCACTAGATAGCGTATAAATACAGGTGACTCACCTTGAAATGCTATTTATTTAAAAAATCTCTTGAATAATTTTGAAGTGAATCATGTGGCTACATTATAAAAGTACACATAAATAATATTAGATAATTATGAACAACGTAATCTATAGTATAATAGTTAAATCAGTATCAAATGTAAATAAATATGAGTGCCACACCCACTATTCCATTAATATCCATCTAGTTATGAGCAATAAGTTATTTTCCATTCGAGAGTTCAACAGCATTTACATTTATAATATGTATAAGTAAAACACACACTTTTACAATGAAGTTTTTTTTGTTATCTCGTGTTCTATTTATATTATTTTTTTGTTGTATCAATGGAAATTTCCAACTATTTAATTACCTCGATGTATTATATTCTGACCAGAAAAATCTATATTTCTCAAAAAAATCCAATAACAAATATTATTACCAACTAATCAAACTGTAGTCCCATCTTATTTTCAAATTTAAACCTAGATTTTACCAAAAATTTTATAAAACATTTCCATTAGGCCAGTACTACACTATCAAAGATCTTTGACAAAGAGATTTGATGGAAAATTACACAATTTTATAAAATATTTCTTTTGTAAAAGATCTTTTATAAAAACAGCTGGCTATTGAGTAAATTAATAATTTCTGAATATGCAACTCGCGAAATTATAGAAACAGAAACAAAACATTAATAGCCAAAACAGTAAATACAATTAGTGTAACTTCACAGATTCCTGGATTTATGCCTAAAAGAGTTCATTCGTACATTGTGGTATGTATGTTATATTGTACGTAGACTTGCATAACTATTCCTTGTTGCCAAAAACCGAAGAGTTACCGTAAGTCGTTCCTCGACGCTAATGCTATTTCCTAAGTGTGTATTATGTCTGGCAATAGACGGTACTATATTTGAAGCTACAAACTTAACGTTGATAGTTCATTTTTATTACTTCTACTCCCAATTCTGTTGTCAAATATTTTATATGTAATGTAATAGGGAAATTCAATAAAATATTTTAACAAATAGCTTTGTCAAAAATCTTTGATAGTGTAAACTGGCCGTACTGAAATTATTTATTAATTACGAAAATACATTTATAGTTTTATCGATGATCCTTGACCGGTTTTTAAACGAAGGTCTTTTAGTAAAATTAGACCACTATGTCCAATCATTTCATCAATTTATTGATAATAATGAAAAAACAAGTCCGTTTCAAATATAGACAAATATTTTTCTAAACGGCTCTAAAAATTCCGAAACTATGTTATATATCGATTCCTTTCTTACGCTATTCGATAGAGGAAACATGCATCTTAATTACTGACCATATTTGAATTCTTCCATTTTATATTTGTAGAAAAATATACAGGGTTAAAGTTGGAGTAAAAATTTGTGTAAAAAAATATATCAAAAAATGTCTAGTAGCTACGTCTATGCAACGGAAAAACTGAAATTTGCGAAAATCTGAAGAGGAGTGTTCACTTTTTTTTATAAATACTATTCACATGAAAATTTGTGAAAACGGGATTTTCCGGAAAACTTTACATCGAAAACAAAAACTGACATTTTTCTTGGATTCTACAACAGAAAATACATAATTCTACATAATTTTTACACATTCAGTGTAAACCCAAATTTTAAATTTTTGGTTCAAAACTGCAAATTTTTTTTACATGCTTACATATAAAATTCTATAATTACGAAACTATATTATATATCGATTAATTTCTAACTCAAATCGATAGAGGAAGGATACGTCTTGATTAGTAACCATACTTGGTTTCTTTGGTTTCATATTTGTGGAAAATATACAGGGTTAAATTTGGAGTACCAATTTTTGTAAAAAATTACCTTAAAAAAATTGTAGTAACCATGTCTATGGAATGTGAAAACTGAAATTAGTGAAAATCGAAAGAGGAGCGTTCATTCTATTATAAAAAAATGCAGCAACTTTCCACCGATAATACAAACAGAGTTATAAAACATCATAGTTGAACTTTTTTAAAGAATAATTTGCGTAAGGGGGTTTTATAAATAAGGATTCCAAAAATTTTGACAGCTCTTCAAAAAAAAATACTTCGGGTGGGAAAATTTCTGAAAATGCGATTTTCCGGAAACCTATACATCAGATTTTGCTCATTTACGAACTTAATCTCAGTTTTTATGTCCTGAACCTACATATAAAATTTCATTAAAAAATTGGGTCGCGTTTATGAGTTATCGTGTTGACTGACCGAGAGACAGAAGAACATTTTTTTAAAATACACTTTTTGGACACAGAAAATAAATGACGGTTATATTCACTTGTTCTAGTTCCTGTTGACTGCATAGATCATAAATAAAAGCATCAATAATGAACTTTAAATTTGACCTGTTTTTAGCAGCCGTGTCAGGACGTGCTTGGTCGATTTGGTTGGCAATGGTTCGACTACCTTCTCTTTACCATAAGTTTTTAATGTCCAACAAACAACTTCCGTGGTATTGGGTACTTTCATGGGTTTTAAAAGCTTCTTTTGCTTTTTTACAGTTATCTAACTTTCTATTTACAAATGCGCCTACTTCTTGGTGATTAATTCCTATATGATGCTGTAACGTTTTTATTTTCCCTATATTTCGCCCTACGAAATCGAATAATTTCTATCCCAGTGCGGCCCTGGCGCAACAATATTTTCTTCGGACTGTGTAGAATATCGTTTCATATGACCACTAAAAAAATTTTAGGAACAATATATCTCTGGACGCCGAAAAGGTTTGTTACGGCTCAATCTTGACATTCAATTGAACAAAGTGGACGATTGGATCTACAAAAGTTTTAATATCGCCTCTTAAAAAAGGTGCGATGTGTACACAATAGTTTTTAGTATCGCCTTCGAAAAAAAAGGTACTTATTACGAAATTCTGGGTAGACAGCGTAATTTGCGCATTTACGGCCCGATTCTTTTTATATGGTTTGTTATATGGATTTTTTTAGAACTAATTTTAGTTATTTTTTTGAAAGAATTTCAAAAAAAATGACTGTCTATCCCCAAAAATCTCGTCACGAGAGGCAGTCAGCGACCGACTTTTAACCGAAGAAGTTGAAAAGAAGTGTCAGCGTGAATTATCGTACCGTTAGTTAGTGCCGCTATCGAGATTGAGTCTACGAAGATTACTTGAGCGAAGCAGTGGTGATTTTCATAGTTATTAAGATTAAGTTTACGTATCGTATCGTACCAAAGTATCGATATTTCCTGTGCTCAGTCGTCGAATTAAAATTACCGGAGTACCTGTTTATTGTGTTTATTACCGACATTAAATTACCGAAGATTTCCGAGTGTCTGCGATTTGTTCCATCACGCGGTGAGGGTAGATTACTTATTACAAGTACCTACTATCCTAAATTTTTAAATCGACCTAATCGAGAAACCACGCCTTCGGCGTTGATGCAAGTATCTTCACCTGAATAGTATTGTGATGATTGGCTGAAGACTGTTGGACTCAGGTACCTCAGGTATCGTAAATGATTATTTAGTATCTCTACTACCTGGAGTAATCGCACTCTTTCTTAGTCGATGGTGAAAAGACTAATTTAGTGTCACGCCATTTCTTTAGCGAAAGAACCATACGGTATCAGAACTATTTTATTATGATAACGAGTTTATTTATTACTAATATTGACATTGTTTTGAAGAACTTTTATGTTTTATGCTGTTTGATAGAATAACCGATAAGAAATTCGGCGTGCACTTCAAATCTAGATTAAATTACTCGTATTTTCCGATCACTTATATTGACGTAACTTTCACAAAGCCTATGTGTTTTTTGTTTTCGAGAAATTCAGTAATATAATATCCTACATTTTCTTTTTTGAATAAACGGAAAATAATTTCGTTAATGAACTAATTTTTTAGTTCGCAAACTCTGCGACATTTATCGCTTGTGTATTTATATGATTTTGATTTGTATATTTCTTGTTCCTTGGAGACGATTTATTCCTCGAACAATTACCGTGTAGTGTTGAGTGATAATTTGTTTTTATGTATATATTAGTTTTTGAACGTTTCTAAGATTTTGTATCTGATTGTTGCTGTCTGTTGTTGGTACGAATGCATGTACCCATATTGTAATTTTTTTTATGTTCTCTTCACTGACGCTGGTCAAACATGTTAATAAACTGGTTAACTTAATAAACCGCGTTTTAGTGAGTACTTCCCTATCCTCCACAGACACATTACCGAAAATACCTCACCTTTTATAATTTCTCTCGCTTATCGCAGTTTTTGAAATATTTCCTGTGAATTAAAATTTCTGGCGCCCTTTAATTACCTTTCCGATTGATTAACGTTCCTAAAATAAACCCACGACTCTTAGCTCTCCAACCAAAACAAGAGTGCCGTTCGCATACGTCTTAATTGTTTATCGCCCAGTACCGTTTCAAATAATAATACGTCATCTTGGTCCCATTCAAGGAAACTTGGAGAAATTGGTACCGAACAATTAAGATGGTAACAATGCTTGGCCAATAGACAGCAATATTTACAATACACTCCCTCAATCAAAACACTATAAGGGTTTCCATTCTATACCGCGATAAGTAATTAATTCGTTAATTACATTATGTCAAACAAGTAGGCTTGCTGTCATTGTTTTAGAATTTTTTTATAAATAATTATGGTTCTGGGAGGGTTCTATCCCCCTCATCTTTTCCCCCACAGTTACGTCAATGAACCAACTGACGAATCTCAATGACCATCTGATAACGAAACTGATCTTCTTGAAGCAATTAATAAAATATTAGGTTACGTGAATTCAGTCTGTTTTGATGTTTTTGTCTTCTATTTTTGAAATATATTTATGTATTAATGACCAATTCTATTTACATAATATTTAATGTCTATATTTGATACGTCCTCTAGCGAAATTAGTCAGATGTTAACGAATCACATAAATATTATGAATAAATTAATAAAAATATTTCCAAAAAAATACTAGATTTGTTAACTTCCGACACTTAAATTAGCAATTAAAATACCGTAACCATGGGCTTGACATAAACCAATAAAAAACAAGTTAAAATAAAAAATATTGTTTACCTCTTCTTTTTTTAAAAACAAATCTAGAAAGGAAAAATAATTAATTCAAACTATTCAAAAACTTACCTCCATCGAATGGATAGCTGCCATTTTTTTTGCTATTTGTACCGACAACCTTTCATCTGATAATTCTTTGAGTAAAAGTGGTCTGGCGTTGATGTACTGTTCAATTCTGCCTCCCGGGAAAATGCCATGTAATTTCGGTCCTAAATTCCTTTCAGATAACAAAGTAAAGATGACAGATTCAGTGATTAGAGCTTCAAGAGCACCTTCTCCATGAGTTTGACCGTAAATTCGAATTAGTACATCTTTGGGTTCGTTTTCTTGTTTGGATTCAGTCAATAAATTGCTTGGTAGAGATACGTGGTACAGATGGTTTGACAGACCTCCACTAGAAAAAAAAGGAGGACGTTATTTATATCGGTTGGCAAAAACTCGAGGAAAGTGGTCGAAATAATAGTCGCACAACTTAATACTCACATAAGCATTATTCAACGTTACGCGCCTACAGAGGTAAGCGAAGAAGAGGAGAAAGAAAACTATCCTATAGGTTTGTATATATGCTTAAGGGTTACATCGACTATGAGGAAAGACAGAGTCACATGCTTCTCGCCTAGGGGTCAATCAAGGGAGAAAGAAAACTTCTACTAACAGATACTATTGGATATATTAACAAATGAGATATTATTTTAGTCGTGGGAGATCTGAACGCGAAAGCAGGCAAAGACAACCATGGGATAGAATTTTGTACCTTTGAGAGAAAGTTATATAACTTAGTCTAGAAAACAATCTGGTAATTTGAGGAACGATTTTTCCACACACAAACTGTCACAAAATAACTTGTATATCACCAGATAAAAATTCTTTTCAATACGTTAGTTTTATCACAAATACAATATGCATGCGTTATTTGGGGGGGACTCCCACAAATGTACACAGAAGAATTAGAAAAAAAATCAAAACAAATTGTTACCTTACTTGTTTTACAAAAAACATCACCATTGGCTGGATTACCACTTCATCAGAACAGATGAACTAAGAACCGAATTTGGAATGCTATCGTTAATCATAAGAAGAAAATAGTATATTATGATGATATTTTTATTCAAAATAATGAACAATACTATAAATTTGATACAATTAATTTCATTACTGCAAATGAGAGTTCCGCCCACACATACTAGACATAAATTAAATTAATTTTCAATATTGCAAGGTTTATCATTAGTTCACCTCTAGACGGCATTTTAAAGCTTGCCAATAATGTAAACAGTCTCCATTCATTATACTTTAGCATTAAATTGAATAGTTTTTAAGGCAACAATTTAAAGAACTTGGCATATAAACACTCACTGCTGTTAAACAATCTGCCGCCCAGTATTCAGCCTCACACACAGAAAAATTGTTCACAATAAAATAATGTAGGAGAAGTATAATTAAAATACAATCCGTGTAGTTAGGTTAATAAATCTGTATGGATTTTAATAAATAAATAAGAAAATGCAGAATCAAATAGACAAATCTTGATAAATAACAAATGGAGAAATAGCCTTTTAAATGTACGAAACAAACAATCACCACATGTAGGAAGTGATCACCACCTACTAATACCAGAAATAAAAATAAAAATCTAGACAAAAAGGTAAAAAATTGTAACGTTTCTTAAATTATGTAGTGTAAATGATGTACCTTTTGAACATGTGATTGAAAAACTGCCAAAGGCCAATTTAGTTGTTTAAGGTGATATGGTGTTTTATCAATTTATAAAGGCTGTTAATGTTTTCGAAAAATAAGACTTTTTTTAGTATTACACCATTATTTTAGGTTAAGAATTTTGATTTCCTTTTTGACCAGAATAATATTATGTTACTGTTAGTGTTGATTTTGTTCCTTAAAATGTTATTTTTTATCTTGCAAAGATAAAGATAAGTATTTAAGTTTTTTTGTTTTTTTTTCTAACTCATAAAAAGTGTTTTATATTTTTGTTAAAAAATTGGTGTCATTTTTCAAAGATATGCTACAAATATTTTTCTTCAGTCCCTAACCATAATCCTGTTATGACAAAATTCACAAAATGCTAATTTTCTCATAAAATAATAAATAAACTGACTGGCCCTTTGGGCATGATATGATAGAGTAATCAACCATTATATACATTAATTGGAAATTCAAAAGTTTCTAAAATATTGTGAAGACGAATTATTACCAAAAGTTGACCTAATTTTATGGAATCACCCATCATAAATTATTATGCTAAAAAAAGTTACATTTGTGTGACGTCATGCCCGATCTAATGGGTTTGTCTGGCTGGTCATAGACATGACGATGAACTGTGGAGCGGTGGAGGTGCTGTCATCCAACGGGCACCTACTTAGATACATAGATACGAATACAAGATACCCTTCGTAAAGGTCTGTCGGTGAGGCCTAATAAAAAGCGCACTATAGAAATTCAATAATATTTAACCCTTGTCGAACGAATCATAGACAGTAACCAATCAAACTCCTAACGAGAAAGTCGAGTCTTCAGCACTTCACTACTACTTGCATTTCAAATCAAGAACACGTATTATCTAGTCAAGTTATTCAATTTATAAATATATTTCTTAGCGGGTAGCGAACAGATACTCATCAATGATCCCGATAGATGACAGATCTACTTCAGGGACCGCCCCTGGCCACGCGAGCCTTGGTTTATCCCCCAACCCAATTCGGGGGTGAACCATTGTCATATTCACCAACTTCCCATCTAACCCTACATCCTTATCAAACACCCTACCATCTTCCAAGCCGCCTGGCCAACGTGGAAGATTATGGCAAAACCCGTAAGACATGAAGACATCATGAATTTTGAAACAATTGGATACGGTCCCCAGGTGGGTACACCCAAATCCCACCCCTCATGGAATCTGGAGAAGGCAAAAATTCATATTTAACGAATCAACGAAACAAAAATAGAACAAGGAGAAGAAAACAATTAGGTCTCTACGACGCCAGATACCTACTCTCAGATGAAAGATTCATCGAGATGGAACATGAACTAGAAAACATAAAATGGGATGTCGTTGGAATAGAAGACATGGAGAAGGCTTTGAAACTTTAAAATCGGGCCACATATTCTACCATAATGGTGCAAATGACGCCATCGGTGGAGTCGGTTTTCTTTTAAATAGAAGACTATCCAGATACCTGCTGGCCACAAAAGCTATTTCAACAAGAGTAATACTCATAATTCTACACCTAAACTCTAAATGCACATTAAAGATCATTCAAGTGTATGCAGCAACATCAACGCATTCTGATGAAGGAGTAGACATATTCTGATGAAGAAGTAGACATATTCTATGAGGACTTATTGTCCGCTATCCAAATAAATCCTACCCACTTCACTGTCATTTGTGGCGACTTTAATGCTAAAGGAGTAAAAGCCGATCCGTCAGAAACAGCACTTGGAAAGTTTGGTAACCAAGGCAGAAATGAAAGAGGAGAGACACTATTGACATTCCGACTAGAAAATAACCTATTCCATATGAAAAACTTCTTCCAAAAAAAAGCAAACAGCAGATGGGCATGGAAAATACCGAACAGAAAAACCCGGAACGAAATAGATTATTTCATTACTAATAAACGGTCCATTTTCAAAGATGTGACGGTTTTGAATAGGTTTACAACATCCAGTGACCATAGTGAGGGCTACTATTGAAATATCTACCGACTTGGAAAAGCACAAAATAATAAAAAAGACCAAGTCATTGATTCATCCAACAGACGATACAGTATTCAGACAATACATTAATGATACAATAGAGAGCATGTCGGCTAAAACCAACATAAATGATCTTAATGACAAAATAGTAAACACCATCAGACAAGCAAAAAACAAATTCTGTCCGAAAACTGAAAAAGGGTAGAGAATAAGCCCAGAAACAAAGAAAAAAAATGGAAGAACGAAGAAACAAGGCTAGTGATGTTGACATAGAACCACACGAGATGAAGGCCATCAATAAGGAGATATCGAAAGCTATTCGGAAGGACATAAGACGATACAAAAATAAACAAATACTCCGAACTATTGAGAACAGAGTATGAAGGTTATGAGAAGAAAATTCACAAATGCCAGGAAAGACATATTTCAGCTCAAAGACGAGAACGGTAACATAGTAACAGATAGAGATAAACTAATACAAACAGTAGAAAAATTCTACACAGTCCTATATAAGTCTTAAATGGATCAGACAAGAGAAGAACCAATACAGAAGATACAAAACCAAGGCTCCGAAGAAATACACGATATATCCCGTGACGAACTATACTACGCACTTCATAAAATGAAAAATAACAGGGCTCCTGGACAGGATGAGGTAGAAACGGAGGCTATAAAGCTTGTCCAATTTTGATAGAAGGTATCCTAGAACTTAACAGGCTGGATTTCCAGCTCGTTACGGCACCAACCACCACTTGCAGTGCTTGAAAACCCTGGTCGAAAAGACTTTTGAATACAACAAACCTTTAGTCCTGACATTTGTTGATTTCCATAAAGCGGTTGATACGGTAGAATTAACTGCCATTATAAAAGCATTTCCGAGTATCTGTCGTTATAAGCAAATCCCTCAGAATTGCCAACAGTATCTTCATAGGAGGGTGGATGAGCAAACTAGAGGTAGGGCACTCTCTTGTCGCTGCAAAAGGCGAATGAACTAGAAGCAGTCAACGACGTAGGAATGAAGAAGGCAACGGGAAACCACTTCATAAAAGGTCCCTGTGGACATCTCTAATATAACAAGAATGGCATCAAACGAACAAGTAGAAAGAAAGTACTGATAATGATGTACGGAAGTACTGTAATGATGTATGGAACACAAGATCCGGCAGGGGAGGAAACTCACAAATAGACTACAGGGCCTCCCAGGTCGTCAGTTTGCGAAACCCCTGTAAAGCCAATGAAAACATAACATCAAAAAGGCTCAAAACATAGTAAAATCTCAGACCCATACGAGAGTAGCAAACACTAAAATCAGAAATCCCAGAATCGGCACCTGGAATGTAAGAAGTTTGTTTATGGCAGGAAAACTAGATAATACCGTCAGAGAAATGCACAGACTTAAGATCAACATCCTGGGTTTAAGCGAAATCCGATGTCCCGGAAGTGAAAAATGCCAAAAAAATAAAACAACATTGTACTACTCGAGCAGTGACAAATGAAACCATCCTAATGGAGTCGGTATCTTATTAGTCAAGCTGTAATTAGCTTTATTCCACTCTCAGATAGAGCCAAGTTCATCAGACTAAATGCCCAACCTACGAACATAAATATAATCCAGTGCTACGCTGCAACCGCAGAGAAATCTGATCGAGAGGTGGAAATATTTTATAAAGAAATAAAGTAACTGCTAGGATATACCAAAAACAACGAAACTACTATAATAATGGGCGACATCAACATGAAGGTTGGCAACATTGAAGTAGATAAAATCGTCGGTAAGTACGGCCTAGGTGAACGCAATAGTAGGGGAGACAGGCTAGTACAATTTTGTCAAGAAGAGGAATTTGTGATTGCTAATACATTGTTCAAACTACCAGAAAGCCGTTTGTATACTTGGCAATATCCGCAGCACCGCCCAGATAACATCGTTCGCAACCAGATCGACTATGTCCTAATCAAAACTAGATTTAAGAACGGAATAAAAGGCATAAATGCATACCCTGGGGCGGACATAGGCTCAGACCATAATCCTGTGGTAGGTAATCTGAAAGTGAAATTTAAAGAGCTAAGAAAGAGTAACAAAAAAAGTATAGACATGAAAAAACATAGAGACCAAAATACACAGACAAAGACAAAAGATCGAATAAATGAAGAATTTGCAAAACCAAAGTCAACCACAACATCAGATACGAATACAGAAAATGTCTGGGATCGAATTAAACATGCAATTTTAAAAGTAGAACAAGAAGAAGTAGGGTATGCCAGCTCAAAGACCAAGAAAGAATGGATGACAGAAGAAATTCTACTGATGATGGACAATCGGAGAGTACACAAACACAAAAACATCGAAAAATACAAACAAATAAATATAGAAATAAGAAAGAAAATCCGTATAGCAAAAGAAAACTGGATGAAGGAAAGATGCAAGGAGATTGAGTTACTTCAGAATAAACAGGGCAGCCACGGAGTTCATAAGAAAATAAAAGAGGTAACGCATTCCAACAAAAACAACCCGTATTCGGTATACTAAATGAAAACAAGGAAATGATAACAGAAGAGCAAGAATTATTAAAAGTATGGCAAACATATATACGGAAAACATTCGTTAGCGATACGCCACGAATATACGACAGGAATAATGAATGTGAACAGGCTCCAGAACTTCTAAAATCAGAGTTAGTGAAAGCACTTAAACTGAGTAAAAACGGACAAGCAACGGGTTCGGACGAAACCCACATAGAAATGATAAAATTGTTAGAAGAAGAAAAGTTGTTGCCACTGTTACAGTTACTACAGAAAGTGCATGCAACAGGTAATATTCCAAAAGACTGGCTCACCACCGTATTAATTCCCCTCCCTAAAAAATCCAAAGCCAAGAAATGTGATGAGTTCAGACTGATAAGCTTGATGAGCCAAGTGCTTAAGATCCTACTTAAAATTATACAAATTAGAATCCACCACAAATGTGAAGCCGATCAAAGAGATACTCAATTTGAATTTCTTGAAGGTCTAGGAACAAGGGAAGCGCTAGCCAGCTTTTTAATGCTCCTCCAGAAATGTCGTGACATGAGGAAATATGTCTATGCCTGTTTCATAGATTACGAGAAAGCCTTCGATCGAGTTAATCACACCGTCCTTCTGACATTACTACAGAAAAAAGGGTTAGACAAACAAGACATCGAGTTTATTAGAAATCTTTATTGGAACCAAGAAGCAAAGGTTAGATATGGACAAACGACATCGGAACCGGTGTGTATAGAAAAGAGGGTGCGCCAGGGTTGTGTTTTGTCGCCAATACTGTTTAATATGTACTCTGAGCACATATTCAACCAAGCAATAGGTGATGACGAGGATGAAATTAAAATTAACGGCAGGACGTTAAACAACATACGTTATGCAGACGACACGGTTATCATTGCAGACAATACAGAAGCATTTCAACGCCTAATCAACAAAGTTGTAGAAGTGTGGGATCAACTAGGCATGAAAATTAATGTAACAAAAACAAAAGTAATGGCCATAACCAGATTACCGAACCCACAACTGAATATAAACATCTATGATACCGCAATAGAGGAAGTTGAGAAATTTAAATATCTTGGTAGCTGCATAACAACAAATGTAGACCCTGACGTCGAAGTAAGATCACGTATAGAGCAAGCCAGAGCCACATTCCTAAAGTTGAAAAACCTATTGTGCAACGCAGCCTTAAACTTAAGATACCGTTTTGTAAAAGCATACGTGCACTCAGTTCCCCTGTATGGAGCAGAAACATGGACATTAAAAGTGGATACCATGAACAGACTCGAGGCTTTTGAAATGTGGATCTTCCGTAGACTACTAAAAATATCATGGACTCAACATATACCTAACGTTGAAGTGCTTAGACGTATGGGAAGGGATAGAGAGTTACTTACAACAATAAAACGACGAAAGACCGCTTCTCTGGCCCACATATACCGTAACAATAAGTATGATATACTGAAATTAATAATAGAAGGAAAAATCGAAGGAAAATGTGGTCCTGATCGCAGACAACATTCGTGGTTAAAAAACATACGCGACTGGACTGGTATGAATACATCCTCTTTAATTCGTACCACTCAGAACCGAAATAAGTATGCCGAAATTGTCGCCAACCTTCATTAAATGGAGATGGCACCTGAAGAAGAAGATAAAAGCATTGAATGAATGCCGAATCAACCTCCACTCCCAGACAAAGAAAATCAAACTAGAAAGAGGCGTAAGGCAAGGTGATACTTTATCACTTAAACTATTCATCACTGTCTTAGAGTATGCTCTCAAAATTCTAGAATGGAAAAACAAGGGCATCAGTATCGATATGGAAAAACTCAACCATCTTAGATTCACCGACGATATGGTACTCATTTCTGACACTTTAAGAGAAGCCGCTATAATGATCCAAGAACTTAAAAATGCATAACAGACGGTGGGACTGAAGATAAATTTCAAAAAAACAAAAATTATGACCAATCTAGTTCCCAGTAAGCTATTAAGTGTAGACAACAATCAGATACAAATGGTGCATAGCTACATATATCTGGGACATGAAGTGAGGATTGATAGAGACAACCAAACAGCAGAACTGCTCAGGAGAATAACATTGGCATGGGTAGCTTATGGCAAAACTTCATTGATGTCTTCAAGAACGATATTCCGATCTAGCTGAAAAGAGAGGCTTTTAACATGTGTGTTCTACCCTTTCTCACCTACGGTGCAGAGACTTTAAACCTGACTAACCTGACTAAAGCATCGGCACCAAAACTACAAAAAACGCAACGCAGGATGGAACGATCGTTGCTGGGAATAATTCTAAGAGACAGATTTCGAAACGTGAAGAAGAACGGGTGTGGATGATGTTCTGGAGAGAATAACAAGAGCTAAGTGGAGAAGGGATGGACATATTGCAAGATCGAACGACGGCAGGTGGACGAGGAAAATTCTGGAATGGCGGCGAAGAGCAGATAAGCAAGGCCGAAGCCGACCTCCAACCAGATGGACCGATGACCTAAAAAGAATCCATACCAATTGGATGGCAACCGCACAGGAGAGAGAAAGATGGAAATGCCTTGGGGAGGCCTATGTTCAGCAATGTACGTTTCAGGGCTGAATGATGATGATTTCTTAGCAAAAGCGTAATACAAATTCAATGCAAATTAAGTGTTATTGTTTCTAAAGTTATGACTGGGTGTTGTGTAAGGTTGTAAGGACGAAATATTTTATTGTGTAAATCAAACTGAGACTCTCTACTTTTGAGCTTTATTCGACGTCAACGTCTACTAAGACCACAATTTAGAAACCAGTCAAAAAAGAAAACAGTCCACTTTTGTACGGCTAGTAAAGTAGTAACCTTGACGGAAGACGACAGGAATGTACTAAGTCCCTTCGGAATCCGGACACTACCCAATCCTAGCCATTTTCTATCGGTACCAATATCTTCCTGTAAAAAGTGTATGTAGATGTCGTAGTCGTTTCTTCTGAAATCCCGTCTTCCACCCTTTATGTTTTTATAGTAATCAGACGTATGTAGGTCATTGTTGTAAAAACATCTATCCAAAAAGAGCGAAACACTTTCCATTTCAATAGATTTCCGACGCTATATTCTCTAGTTACTTCTAAAATTTCAAAATATTTTTCCAGGCTAATTTTTCATTATTTCGTTATTCGAAATTTTCGTATGTCTATCTTACAGTAGTTATTTTTGGAATACAGTAACGTTACAGTCTTACTGAAAATATATTTCAAACCTTAACATAGTTTGGCAAGCCGACGACACCAGATATCTTTTAAGAACACAACACTCCCCGTGATACGAACTGAAAACCGATAACCTGATTAAAAATAAACTTGTTTGTTGTTAAAACATTTTTAGGCCACACTGATAAAATTTCTTGTACACAATTAACTATAATAACAGGGTTCACCGGATTAAAATCATTTCATTTAAATCACAATTTCAATCAAGTGATTTTCTAAATTTTATTCAATTAATAGAATAAAAATGTGAAATTAGAAATAACATTATTTAATTGTTTGTACCTAATTTCATGAGAGAGGCTATTCTCCGGAAAGTGTCTTAATGATTGTTTTTCTCCGAAAAGTGTTTTCAACTATCATTGTTTTTTTTTAAATAGGGCCTTTGCCACAATTTACATGATTATGGGTGACAAATTCTTGATTTAGGCTATAGATATGCCCGATTAATGCATTATAGAGAACTTGTCCCTAAATTTTGGAGTATAAACTTGTATATTCCAATTAACGTTCTTTCAAGTTCGATTGTTTTTCATGCAACCTCATATCATTGATTGTAAATAATAACTGTCATTCAAAATAAACCTATCATTGAGTTGACATATGTGCAATTTACTCTTACATACACAATAAATTGGTGTCAGATGTGGTTTCGAAAATACGCCAATTACTTGATTTCCTATATTCTACTACAATAACACGCAGAGAGAAATAGTGAAAAGTGCATATTTTGATTACAAATCAACATAACCATGTCAGACGGAGAGGAACCTTCTACTTACTACATTGATTGACCTCTACTTCTAATAAGATACATGCACTATTTTATTCAACGACGCAATTCAAACATAAACGGAATGCTTCACATACATCGCACAATGCTTCTCGGAAGCAAGATCATGGTGAAAAACAAGGTCAGTACGCTTGTTATGGATGCGGAGAACGTCACAAACGCAGTGAGTGTCCATTTCGTACTTCTGCGTGCCATAAGTGCAAAAAACGTGGGCACATAGCGAAAGTTTGCAGAGCTTCATCTTCGCTTCCTACTTCTCATATACAAAGTTCTGAAGAACGTGCACAGCAAATAGACACATTGAAATGTTTCCACGCAGTCGAAGAAATCCACGTTATTGATTCTTCTGGTAAGAAAATACTTCAAGTACTCATTGTAGGCCATAAATTGAATATGGAATTAGATTCTGGTGCACCATATGGTTTCATTGGTACCGATACATTACGTAACCTCAAACCTAATTTTCAATTGCAGCTAACGTCTAAGAAATTCATGAGTTATTCGCAACATCACCTTAGCTGCATCGGTACTTGCTCTGTTAATGTCTCATTTGGTTCTACATCTCGACAACTTCCGGTCTACGTTATTCAAGGCTCTTACGATTCCTTATTTGGCCGTGAATGGATCGCAAAATTCAGTCACGAAATTGATTGGACCGAACTCTTTTCTCCAATCAAGGTTAATGCGTTATCTACTTTTCCACTTTCATTAACTCGTGATCAACAAGCACAGCTGGATCAACTTTTGACAAGATACACTGAAGTTTTCAGTGAAACAGCTGGAAAACTTACTGGACTCCCAGTTAAGGTACATTTTAAACCTGGAACTTCTCCTGTTTTTGCTCGTGCTCAAGATATAGCATATGCATTACGCGACAAATATTCTAAAGCAGTTGACGCTAAACTTGCGTCTGGATTTTACAGAAAAGTTGATTTTTCCGAGTGGGCTTCACCTATACACGTCGTTATTAAAAAAATGGCGATATTCGTATAACTGGAAATTCTAAACCTACGTTGAATCCACGTATAATAATAGATGAATGCCCTATTCCAAAACCTAGTGACATTTTCAACAAAGTAAAAGGAGCCAAAATTTACGCACATCTTGATATTACAGATGCTTATACGCATCTTCCTACTGACGACGAGTACAGCCATGCTTTAACTCTGAATACTCCTACACATGGGTTAGTTCGTCCTACACGAGCTGTTTACGGCGCAGCTAATGATCCTGCAGTTTGGCAACGTCGATTAAAAGAAATCTTGCAAGGTCTAAAAAAATTTTTCGACGACATCATTGTTTGGGCTGAAAGTTTCGAAGAATTGCTGATTATTCTGGAAACATGTTTGATCCGTCTTCTTGAAAATGGTGTTCGTCTCAATCGTCGTAAATGTGTTTTCGCTACAAATTCTGTAGAATTTTTGGGTCATAAACTAGATACACAGGGCATTCATAAATCGGATTCTCACATCAAGGCAATTCGAGATGCACCTAAACCTTCCCCACCTCAAGAATTAGAATTGTTTATTGGTAAAGCTACGTACTACAATTCATTCATTCCTGACTTAGCTACAAAAGCGCGACCACTTTGGGACATGCTTCTTACATCATCTTTCTAATGGTCGCCAACTGCTGATAAAGCATACGAAGAGCTTAAAAATATTTTCATTTCTCCTCAAGATTTGATGCCATACGACCCATCCTTACCTCTCATACTCGCCACTGATGCAAGCAAAATAGGACTCGGAGCTGTTTTATCACATAAACTTAGCAACGGAATCGAAAGACCAATTGCTTATGCGAGCCGTACATTAACTGCTATTGAACAACGCTATCCCCAAATCGACAAGGAAGCTTTAGCTATTGTTTGGGCTTGTCAAAATTTTTTCAATTATTTATACGCTCGTCAATTTACGCAGTTTACAGATCACAAGCCATTGACACAGATATTTCATCCTGAAAAACCACTTCCTATTCTGTGTATCAGTCGAATGGCTAATTATGCTGATTACTTAGCTCATTTCAACTACGATATTAAGTTCAAGCCAACTAAATATAATATAATGGTAAGGAAAACTATTGTTCGGTAATATAAAATCGACCGAAAAGTATTAGTAGGGCACAGAACCAAACCTAAAACAATCGTAAAAATAATAACTGATTTCAATATTCTCCTTTTATCTGACATTTAATTTAAATTCCCTTTTGAGCATTTTGTAAAAAGTAGAGTTATTTTCATTTCTATTAAACAAATTAGTCGTTTTTTCAAACAGAAAGTTTTTATTGAACATTCTTTTTTCTTGACGATATATAAAGTTTTAAGCATACAAAAAAATGTTTTTGATGCAAATTACTGTAGTTTTCTACAAATTAAAAAAATATTGATTAAAAAATATCGAAATCAAAATAAACCATTGCTTCTCAAATTATATTATTTAAATATAAATAAAACGAAACTTTGCAAATTCAATGAAACCTCATTTTAGTCAAATTCGTTCTTCCTTCACTTGTAGATGGTTCATTTTCATCGGAAAGTTCTTCAATGCCCGATAAATCAGAATATTCATCACTTTCGCTGCTATCGGTGTCTGAAGTTGTATCAGAATCACTATTCAAATTCATAATGAACTCTTCAACATTATTGTCAATCATTGATTCGCTTTCCATAAATTTTTGCACAATCACCCGTTTTTTTCCACTCTTCAACAGTGAATTGTTTAAAAAAATCATCCCAGTAAGTTATGACATTTTGGAAAGAAATCGTAACATTTTTTTTAGCAACATATTCTTTCATTGTTGTCCATACCAATTTAATTAGATTCAAATTGGGATGGTAAGGGGGCAATCTCAATACGCTGTGCCCCTTAGAGGTAAAACTATCGTCAATTTTATAAGTCTTATACCTAGTTTTATGTACTTTTATGAGGGCGTATAATTCTGGTTTGTACATCAATTTTATAAGTCTTTTGCCCAGTTTTATGTACTTTTATGAGGGCGTATAATTCTAGTTTGTACATGTTTTCGTCAAATGAAATATTTCGGGACTTTAACCATTCCTGCATAATGGTTTTTCTTGATGCAGAGGTTGGCAATGTCTCTTTTAATGTGTTAACAGAGGGCATTATCAATAACAACTACACTTCCGGTTGGTAATTGGGTATTAATTTTTCAGTTATCCATTTTTGTGATATCAAAATTCATATAATTGTTATAATCGCCAGTGCTATTTCCACCTAACATATCAATTGGGTACGAAGCCTGTTTCACATCAGGATTAACTATTATAAGACAAGCGCCTTAGGAAATATCTTTTTTTGTCCATCATTGGTTGAATTATTCTATCTTCTTCCCTCATTCAAATTGCAGTAAATACTGTACATACCTACAAGTTAAGTCAGTTGGGATTAAGATTATCTACGATAAAATCCAATCCATCAGATTTAGTAAGCATTCATTATCCCCAGTACCTAATATTACAATCAACTATATGCCTCTCCCAGTAGACAATCATTACAAAATCTGGGTGTAGTATTCGATACCCGTCTCTCAGGGAAACATGCATCCTAGAAATAAAAAGAGAGGGGTATAGAAGACTAAACCTCATTAAAACTCTTTCTAATTATCATTGGGTATAGAGCACTAATTCGATCAAAGATAGATTACGGTTGCCACATATTCATATCTGCGTTTAAATCACAAATTAATCTACTAAATTCTGTGCAAAATGCAGCCCTCCGCCTATGCCTTGAGCGTTTCGATCCAGTGCGACAGAAAGCTTGTGAAGCAAATGAACCACCTTTGTGGATAATACTCCAAAAACTAATATTGTATTACGCAGTTTCTGTAACATCCGATTAATCAAATCCCGTATATCAATCAATCATAACACACCCACTATGTCATCAACTTCAACAATAAAAACCATACCTATGATAATATAATCAATAAAAAATTGTTATCTCACAAACAATTCCACTGCCCACCTCTTTAACCCCCCCCCCCCCCCTTGGAAAAAAACATTCCACAAATCAACACGTCCCTTACCAATTTCAAAAAAAAGGAAACACCCAATGTTTTAATTGAAAAATCATTTTTCTACGTTGCGATTATAATGATTACTTTATGAAACATCGTTGAGTGTCAAAAGAGAGCCCTTTTCGAAGCTCAATAGTTTACTCATCAAGGTTGGTAACACTAACAACGAAACGTCAACGTTCGTCTAAGAAATTAAGCACACAAATAACATATTCCAAATTAATCCAAGGAACGCTTTAATCGTAACATAGTGCATCATTGAACAATCAATACTACAAAAAAAAGTTCTGGTATGGTCCAGTTTTCATAATTTTCCATTATTTTTCACACAGGTAGAAGATTAAAGAAAGTAAAAAGCACAAACTTATTGCAAATTGATACAATTATTCGATTTTTGATGTTTCAAGTTGATGCTAACGCCAACCGCTACGTCATGAATACAAAATTCCATGAATCGATTTAATTATCCTATTTTTTGAATGTCGTTACTTTTTGGACACAAAAAACGTAAAGCAGAAAAAATAGTATAAAAAACGTCATAATGTCATCACACTTGTCCTCAGAAAACTCGCCTTCGGCTTGTTTTCTAAACTTGGACGCGACCGTTAAAGCATTAAAATGATGCCTTATGAAACTTGTTCTTTAATGTACTATTTTAGAGATAATATACAGAAATCAACACGATTTGATAATGTACACTGATGCTTCAAAAAATGAAGCAGGACTTGCGCCTTTACAACTTCAGAATCCCCTGTATATTCATACATGATATCTTCAATTTGTAGTGTATACACCAGAAAATTATTCAGTATACTACAAGCATTTAAGCATATATCCTTGCCTCATAAAAACATTTGTATACTGATTCTCTTGCATGATTAACTCCATTAAACATATCTTCACTGACGATCCTCTTGTACTACATATTCACGACACCTACCAATTAATCACATCCCAAAACATAACAGTTACCATCATATGGACACCATCTCATATTGGTATTAAGGGCAATGAACTTGCTGATCAGCTAGCAAAAAATACCACAACACCAATCAACACCGAAAACATTATACAAACGGCAAATTATCTTAAGCAAATCATCAAACACAAATTCAAAAGTCTGTGGCAACAGCACTGGGATTCCATCAATTCAAGCCTACACAAAATCCAGCCTTCAGTAAATCACCCATACCTTACCGAACCTTCAGAACAATCGAGGCAAAATTTAGCAGTAATGAAAAGACCACGAATTGGACATACCAAACATACCCACGGTTACCTGATGTCACGGAGCAGCCCACCGTATTGTCAATGCAACATCACAAACAAACACATCCTCACTGAATGTCACCAATATCTATCAGAAATACAGCAGCTTCACCTTAATTCCAATTAACAAAAATTGCTGAGTAACCCGTAACTTTACCACAAAATTTAATCCAATGTACAATTATATTATTAACACTATTATGTACTATTACCAATAATAAACTGTACCTGTGCAAGTGGCCATTGTAGCCGAGCACGTTAATTTGATAAAAAAAATAAACGGTTTTAAAAATTAAAACTAACTTTTTCGCATATGTGGCCCTGAACAATATTCTATCATAAAATTGTTACTTGTATACACTTCGGGGGATGTATCGTGCTAACAAACCGAAACTTTTCCAAAAATTTAGTATATCTGGATTTATAGGACCCGCTGTACTCGCTCTAGTCAACGGAAAATCAATAGGGTACATCTGTGAGACACCTTGAACAATATTCTATCACAAAAATTGATCTATCGTATACTCTCTGGAGGCTGTATCGTGCTAACAAACTGAAAATTCTCCAAAAATAGTGATGAGCTAAACAGCGATATTTGCATAACGCCGTTATCGGCGATCGCGATTTCTAAATAACGCTAAAAGCGTTATCGCGATCGCTACTTTTCGCAATAGGCCAAACGTTTTCATCATTTCGCGACTATGCTCTCGCGTGATTGATTTTGCTGATGCATATTAATATCACTTGCCTGCCTCCTATTGTACTGATCATAAACTGAAGCTGCTGCCTAGGAAACTTAGTTTTTTTATGAAAAAATAAAGTACTTACTAGTTTACATACACTTTCTCTTTGTTAACTATATGGATTGGCACGAAGAAATAATAACATGTATTTCAATTAATGAATGTTTTTTTTCAATCAAAATATAAAATGAAATAAAAACAAAATATTAATAATACATTTTATAAAAACAAAACAAAAATATAATATTTGAATAGAAATAAAGAAATTTTTGGCATTTAAAAACAGTGGCCACATATAAAAGACAGTTATTTGCTATATTTGTAATTTGCTTTTAAAAATAATTACATTCGAGTTTTCCTGTCACTTAATCGTGTTCTACATTCATTCAGGACCTGACTAGCTTTAGAAAATAACCTTTCACAAGAAACTGAAGAAACTAGAATCATAGTTTTTCTTGTGCAACTGCAGATAGATTTGGAAAATTAAATTCATTTTCCTGCCGCCACTTTAGATGATCAGAATTTCGTGGGTGGGTGGCTTCATTGGGCGAAGGGCGTGAAGATAGAGTCGAGAACGCTTGGAATGAAATACGTTGCATTTCGCTCTATTTCACTGAACGCAATAGAAAGCGAGTAGCTGTGCTACATGTTAGTAGACGCGATTTCGCACGTTCTTAAAAATCGCTAGTTCTGTCAATCGCCGTTATTTGTGATTTCAGTCAACTGTTCCTATCAGCGATTTTTCAATAACGGCGATTAAATCACTCGTAGCGATATATCGCTCATGACTATCCAAAAATGACAAAAATTTGGTACTTCAAGTACCATAGCACCCGTTGTACTGTCTTTAGTGAGCTGGATATCAATAGGGTTCATCTTTGAGACGCTCTGAATAATATCCAATCATAAAATTGGTCACTTGTATATACTGCGGAGGCAATATCGTACTAACAAACTGAAACTTCTCAAAAAATGACAATAATATCGTACTCAAAGTACTGTAGCACCTGTTGTATTGGCGCAGGTGAGCTGAAAATTAATACGTTTCATCAGTGAGATGTCCTGAATAATATTCAATCATAAAATTGGTGACGTGTTGAACTCCGGAGGCTGTATCGTGCTAACAAACTGAAATTTCTCAAAAAATGACAAAATGTCGTACTTCAAGTACCATAGCACCCGTTGTACTGGCTCTGGTGAGCTGAAAATCAATAGGGTTCATCTGTGACATGTCCTTAACAATATTCCATCATAAAATTGGTGACTTGTTGCATTCCGGAGACTATATCGTGCTAACAAGACATGTAACGAAAAGTGGCCGACGACAAAGACGACATACACACAGGATTTTTTTCTAAAAACCGTTTTTTGGGTTGTTGTTGATTGAAAACGTAAAAATAACTCAAAATTTTTTTCAAAATTCCAACTTTTTTTGGGGTAAACCAATACTTTTCTCGCATATTATAGGTTGTGCGGAAAAGTAACAGCGTTATTTTTTACTTACTTTTAAAGGGCATTTTGTTTGGCAAACTCTCTTTTGAATAATATACAATATTTTCTTTTGTCCGAGACTATACCAACGATACGAAGTGCACGAACTGATTTTGATAACCTAAACTGCCACCTAGCTGGTATTGTTTGGATACAGAATTTAGGTGTCTCTGGGGATCCCACTGTAGTATGGGATACATTTACACTGTTGCGGCTCTTAAAAACAAGTATTCTACCAGGAAAGTGATGTACAAAAATAAAGTAAAACCGTGGATAAACGGTGAAATAACTTCCTTGGTGGAACCCTCAATGCGAACAAGCAGTGCGACAATCCAAACTTGCCGTAACATTTTCCGCAAACACAACAGTCCTGAAAACCTAGTTAAATTTAAAAGCCAAATATGTAATCAAACAGAGCAAAAAACTCTTGGCATAATTATGTAACAACCTTGCATAATCATTCAAACCCCTGCCAAAAATGAAAAAAAATCGACAGATCCAAGGTCACAAAACTAACACCAAACTTTCCCATATTACTTTTCCGCCCAACCTTTCAATATGCGAGAAAAGTATTGGTTTACCCCAAAAAAAGTTGGAATTTTGAAAATTTTTTTTGAGTTATTTTTACGTTTTCCATCAACAACAACACGAAAAAACGGTTTTTAGAAAAAAAATCCTGTGTGTATGTCGTCGTCGTTGGCCACTTTTCCTTACAATTCTTGTTAGCACGATACAGCCTCCGGAGTGCAATAAGTCAGCAATTTTATGATTGAATATTGTTAAGGAGATGTCACAGATGAACCCTATTGATTTTTAGTTCACCAGAGCCAGTACAACGGATGCTATGGTACTTGAAGTACGACATTTTGTCATTTTTTGCGAAATTTCAGTTGGTTAGCACGATACAGCCTCCGGAGTTCAACAAGTCACCAATTTTATGATTGGATATTGTTAAGGACATCTCACTGATGAACCCTATTGATTTTCAGCTCACCAGAGCCAATACAACAGGTGCTACAGTACTTTAAGTATGATATTTTTGTCATTTTTGGAGAAGTTTCAGTTTGTTAGCACGATACTGCCTCTGGAGTATATACAAGTGATCAGTTTTATGATTGAATATTATTCAGAGCGTTTCAAAGATGAACACTATTGATATTCAGCTCACTAAAGCCAATACAACGGTTGCTATAGTACTTGAAGTACCAGATTTTTGTCATTTTTGGAGAATTTTCAGTTTGTTAGCACAATACAGCCTCCAGAGAGTATACGATTGATCAATTTTATGATTGAATATTGTTCAAAGTGTCTCACAGATGTACCCTATTGATTTTCACTTGACTGGAGCGAGTACAGCGGGTCCTATAAATCCAGATATACTAAATTTTTGGTTATTTTTGGAGAAATTTCGGTTTGTTAGCACAATACATCCCCCGAAGTGTATACAAGTAACAATTTTATGATAGAATATTGTTCAGGGTCACAGATGCGGAAAAGTTAGTTTTAATCTTTAAAACCGTTTATTTGTTTAATGACTTCCTCTTCTTTCCTTATAAATTTGATGAGAAATTTTAAAACAAACTTAAGCCCCTTTCTACACCTACTTCTCATGAATCTGCCTCTCCCAAACTCACTTTACCTCACCTACAAGATATCGACGATATCAATTCTCCTTTTTCAATTACTGAACAAACAACTACCTTTACCTCATGTAAATACTCTGCCGCTGGTCCTGACAACACCCCTTACATTTTTCTTAAAAATTATCCACCTTATAGTCTTACTAAACTATTAAACATTTATAACACCATTTGGTCTACTCAATTATTTCCTACTCAATGGAACACAATACCATCCTCACTTTTGGTAATTCGTTCATTATTTTACTACTAGCTTTAGCATTGTTGGCCGCAGAAGAGCACATTTTTCAATTAATGTGCTCGAACAATGTGTAGAAAATAATGGCAGGCAAATGGAGCATTTGAGGCGGCACTAGAATGCCCATCTCTACAGGGGGCAGTTAAATAAATTTGTTGTAGATTGAAGTATTATTTTTTTTATGAATTTGAAAAGAGATAGAGACTTGGGGTTTTCACTATTCGCATTGACGTTTACCCCCTTTATAACAGTGTAATAACAGCATTGTCATTGCATTTAAATTTTCTGAGAAAAATCATGAAATATAATGCGCCATCTAGCGACTTTATTAAAAATAACGAGGACATTTCGTGCAGTACAGCTAATAGAGCAGGAAAAACTCTTTCACGTGACAATCATTTTCAATAAAGTTTTCACGAGATATTGCAAGTAAGATAAAAAAGAGTGAAACGAAAAATGTTCATAACAATCACGATATTCATTTGTGATCATCTTCAGTGCAGCAAACATTGGCAAATTGTAGAGAAAGCCTCCCTTATCTGTTAGCGTTGATTGAGAAGTACTTCTCAATCAACGCTGTTAGTTTTTATGCTTGTGCTATATGTAGTATCGCGGACGTTATCTTTGCTATTTATTATGGCAAAGTATATCAACTTCCAACAAATTGTTTACATAACTTAACATTTCACCATACCGAGAAATGTACATTTTAATTATTTAAATTGCGTCTCAAATAAATAATATCTCCATTTTGTGAAGGTTAATTCATAGTATATCAAAACAAATATCTAAACTAAACAACACCAGCAGTTGCAACAAAGAATAATAAATTACGCAATTTGATAAAACCAGTACGTGAAGCAGACAAATATTTCATCTTGAATTTATCTGGTTTAGGATTAAAATTATGTGTCACAGTAGAAAAATGTATCTTTTGATAAACTTTAACCCCGTATTTGTCAAATTCTATAAATTATTTTCATGGTAAGTTATAAGAAAACCAGTTTGTAAGTAAAGCGGGCCCAGATTGTTCAACTCGTTTGTGCAATTAAAAGTAGTGTTTTTTTAGAGGCGGAGAAATTTGTTTTGAGGTTTCTTTTATTTGGCAATTCACCAAGAACAGACTATCGCCAAGTTCCGATATTCCCGAACAGTACTGCCCAGTAAATTTAGCCGTTCCAATTTTACTGAAGCTCACTGGCAATATTTTCGCGGCACTTTCTAAGAAGCCCTATTAGAGACTAAAACATTTACTGGTGCTACTTTAACAGAAATGGTCATGTAGTTGCAGTAATGTGACAGCTGACAGTACATTAATGATAAGTTGATTAAAAAATATTGTTATTCCAATCTGCATACAGCAAAAAATGTATAAAGTTGTACTGGAAGATTTTAGCGTAGAAGTTGATGCTGAAACCGCTGCTAATCTTTAAGGTTTGTTCTCCATTGTTGTTCATATAGATGCAGCTAACCCGGTTTAAGAATGATTTTTTTTAGATGCGAATTTTGCTAGGCGATATTTGTAGGCCATTAGGAGTGAGCTTCAAGACTGACCGAGTTCTCTTTACTTACCTGAAATGTAGTATGAAAATATCTGGAGTATAATTACCAACTACATTTTAATGTAACCCTCTATTCGTGGTATCCCTTTAATTGGTCCTCTAATCTTAGGATGAATAGTAATTAAATTTAGGGAATCTTCCATAAGTTCATTAGAGATTGAGGTACTTGAGCTATCTGATTTTTCTGATGAATCAGAATCGCTATCACTTAATATTTCATCCAATAAAATACGTTTCATTTCCTCCATTGTTTCAATAAACATGAAAACAATAGGAATAGGTTATTTTCTGTACAACCAAAGCTTGTCACCGATCTACTGCCAGAATTGTTCCGAAATGAATTTGCAGTTTAAGATTACTGCCACTGTCAAGCGTTCCGAAATGGCTTACTGTGGCCAGTAACACTAGCAATATCGGAACGTAGCGATAGAGTACTCTACACTAATGTCATGATGAGCTGTTCAATGGCGTCCAGAGAACAAACAAAGGGATTCTTTTAATTAAAGTGAAAAGGCAAATAGGTATTTTTATTTTAAAATTTTTGAATCTTTTGACCCTTAAAATGCCTAGTTTTGTGTTGTACTTGATTGAGAAAGCCCTGGAATGAGGGATAAAGTGAGTTTTTATTTAATATATTCAGTTAAAGCACAAACGTAAACCAAAGTTGAATTTATCGAAAAAAATACAGAAAAAAAATGGATTGAAGCCCTAACAAGAGAGTATTTAACTGAGAGTAAATTAATATACGCTCGAATTTGCACAAAACACTGTATAACAGGTGAATTAATGAATATAAATTATACCACTGACTTTGTTTATAAAATAAGGGAATCCTGAAAAAGCATTATATTACATTTAATTTTAGAAGGAAAACCCTCAGATATAAAAGACGTAGGTCACCCCACCCCGACTGGGTGCCTTCTATTAATATGAGATATGGAAATAAAAAAACTAGTAACTCTTTAGAATGTTAGAAAGGAGAAGAAAATAAAGTTATTGCAGTAATAATAACATTAACTTAAGTGCCTAAATTATTATCTATGTTCTATTGTTTAATATTTTCTGACGTGAGTGTATTAAACAAAAAATTGTTACAGGATCAAAATGTTGTGCTACTCCTTTCCGTAGCATTTTTTCAGAGTAATTGGGCAGTTTATTTTCATATTTTATAAGTGCTGATTTATTCTTATTTTTATTAGGCTAATAATGATGTGACTCAATATATTGCTGCTAAGACAAAATCTAATCCTAGCAACGCTGTAAATTGTTATTCTTCTTCCGAAACTGACTTGAACATTCCAGAACTAAGCCTTCTTTTTGTACAACTCTGCACTTCAAAAGAAATTGTGAAAAGTTTCGAAATAAATATCTAAAACAATGTAAAATGGAGTTTTAATTATTTTATTTCCCAAATATTTGTATTGAAATATAAGAGGAACAGTATAAAAAATGTATACAAAACAAAATAAAAAAAAGTGTGAACTGAAGCAAACTTTTTTTAAACAGGTGAACAATACTATGGGCTTTGTAGAATTGTAGAGTCCATGTGGTACCATTCTATTTTGTAATTACCATTATCACAGGACATAGAGATCGTTCGTCATCGATTGAATTTACAAGTTCAAAATCTTGAGGTGACATTCATATTTCATGTATAATACTACTTACTAAGGAGTACAGGCATAATGACATTTTAATTAAACAAACTTTGAGATTCCTAAGCCAAAAAATTTTCTTTAAATTATACTCCCTCCATAAATAGTGCAGATCAAAAAACAATGTCTTTGTCACATCCATCTGTTGTTAAATTTGATAAAAATATGCATGTATGGTATCCAACAATCTTGTAGTAAGGACAAGATAAGCAACAATGTCCATATTGGTTAGTGGAGGAGATTTCGTCGCATCCGTGGAAACGTCTTCACTTTTTGAAGTGAAGGGGTCCAGGTTATCAATGACACTTAACTTTTGATTATACTGGTTCGTCACTTCAGGATCCTCCGTTGATAATCTGATAATCGTTTGAAATACTCACTCATGATAACTAATCGAAAATCAAAAGAAAAAATCGCACAAACAAACGATTCTTTGCAAAAATCTAAAAACAACCCACGTTGTATGACACAACACAACTTTCTGTTTGTCCTCTGACGGCCATATTGACTTCAATCAGCTGTTTTTGTAGAGTGCCCTATACGCGAGAGCAAAGTTTCCAAATTATTCAAATATATTTGGAATGGCGCGAATTATATCGCCGTTTCGCATGGAACCTCCAATGTCAACAGATTGTCATTTTATCATATTATTGCAAACTTGTTAGTCTGCATTTTTCACCTTTTTAGAGTTATATTTTTGTAGTTCAGTTCTTTGTCAATGTTTCACTTGTAAACTTAAACATTTAATTATATTAGTTAGTGTATCTAATCGTGCTTCAGAGCGATTAATTCGAGAAACTGTGGATCGTTTTCACAATACATTTACTCTAAACTAAACGATAATACGCATCTAGTAAGACGTTGTACCGGGTGTCCCAATAAGAATGGCTCTCGGCCATATCTCGGGAACCGTTTATAGTACAGCTTCGGGAAAAAAATGTATAACAAAAGTGACCTCGAGAAAAACCTGGAAATTATTTACAGGGTTGTAGGTACACCACCAGAGGGCGTAATTAAATACCAAAAATTATAAAATGAATAATTTACAAATTTTGCCTAATTAAGATGCATTTAAACTATGATTATCGTATTCTTCAAGAAATTCAGCGTATATTTGATTTTACAAGTTTTTAGTCTATCTCTTCAAATAAGAGGTGGGGGGAAGCGGGAACTTTAATATGAAAAAACGCCTGTAATTTCAGTTCTACTTAACCTATCTATGCAAACTTAGTCTTTTTGAAGAGAGCTCCTTTCTACCAATGTAAGAGTTATAATTTCGAAACAACCTAATGAGTAACGTATCCGCTAGAGGGCGCTATTTTTTTTTTAAATCTAGCTATCCTTGAAAAATGTTGAATGGAAACATGCAGTTTTAATTAAGGAATATAAACGTACACCAAATTAGCAACAGAATAGCGAAAACCGCATGTTGATATCTCTTTCGTATAACGAGATATCCTAAGAAATGTGTAAATTTTAAGCATTTTCCTTTAAACATAAATTACTCCGGTTTGACTGAACGGATTTTAACATTTTTTGACTCCTCAAAATTGTCTTTCATTGTTCTATTAATAATAGTTCCAATTATTATGTCAATATTACTTATGCTGTCACCGGGAAACTGCGTTATGGAAGTTAAAATGAAAATATATAAAAACAAGTAGAGGGCCATGAAAAAAATAAAACAAAAAGATACGTCTTATGTCAAATTAATAAACCTATAGTCCGGGAAAGTAAGGAAATAGAGTCAAAAGTTTCCCATAATTGATTTTTCATTTTTAAATGAAAATATATTGACCCAGCATCACTCTCCTAGATTGTCTAATAATTTCCGCTGGAGCTTGCGACGCAGCTTGCAAGCACAGCTCAGACCACCTAAAATTCAAGTGATTTAGGCTCGTGTCATTTCTGGATGTGTTCTTACAAAAAAATCGTAGAGATGAAAATTGAAGCAAATCTAATGCTCTTGAAGGTGACGTAAATAGTTTTTTCAAAAAAAAAATTCCGATCTTGAATTTTCCAAAAATTGAAAAAATTTACGAAAATTATATTTTTGGTTGGTAATTATAAATAAAATATTAATATCGAGATCAAAACATAGATAAACATAGAGGGCAAACTTCTAAAAATTTAAATTTTTTCAGATTTGGAAAATTCAAAATGGCGGCTGCGCAAATTGGAAACAATTTTTTTTTCAATCGCGTCTAAATTTATGAACATTAACGATATTGAGAAACGGTTTGTTGCAATCGACAGAGTGAAAGTTATATTTTTATAAATAACATAAACAAAATTTTTAAAAATTTTTTCACATAATTTTTTAGAGCATTTACCGAAAATAAAAAATTTTCCATCTAGTTTTTTCTCATTTTGGCGTTGAAAAATTTGTTTAAAATATGTTTTTACGTTATAAATATGTGTGTCTTTGAAAGACGAGTATTTGAAAAAAAAAATTTTTAGATGCGACTTTTATAAGTTGAGATAAACAAATTCAAAGTCTGTTAGATTCTGTGATAATATTGATTGAAATTTTCAAATTTTGATCACTTCGCTAGGTTGTCGAATCCCAACTCAACTTAAACATAAATTTTCATTTTTCTACCGTTAATTGGTCCATTCAAAAGAGAATAGTAACCCTAGCTCGCTCGGCCAAACGGTGCGGCGGCAGCTGCTTGGCGTTGTGGTGGGGGGTTTACTTTGTAAAAATTTTGCATTTGTGGTTTGCTAATAGTATGGTTATTATCAACCATTACATATTGCTAGAAATAAGGTGCAATGATATTTATAATTTATATCTATAAATCCATTTATTATATATATTATACATAATTCGAAACGTAGATACTAAGAATAATATTTATTTACAAATTTACATCTATTTTCTACAAATTCTCGCCCTTTTTGGTCTCTGAGGAAATGGCTCTGTACAATTTTCCTCGTCATTATCATTAGCAAACAAATCCTCATCGATATTATTGCTACTATCAATTGCAAGTTCACAATCAACTAATTGAGTCATATCAAAATTTAGCTCATCACTCAGAGATTCATTATCATCCTCGTCTTGTCAAATACCGTACTTACAATTTCGATGCTACAACAGTTTTTGCCTTCGCAATTTTTACATAATATCGTACAATGTATGCCAACTTTTTGACAACCACACCTGGTAGTAGAGCACCCTGTGGTACAAGAACACGAAATAATGTTCAATAATTCGTCGGGTACAAGTACGTCGTCAGTCATGTTAGTAAGGGTCTTTTGGGCGTTCGAAGAGAATGAGCGCTGACCCCCCACCAGAACGCCAAGCAGCTGCCGCCGCACCGTTTGGCCGAGCGAGCTAGGATTACTGTTCTCTTTTGAATGGACCAATTAACGGTAGAAAAATGAAAAATTGTGTTTAAGTTGAGTTGGGATTCAACAACCTAGCGAAGTGATCAAAATTTGAAAATTTCAATTAATATTATGACAGTATCTAGCAGATTTTGAATTTGTTTATCTCAACTTGTAAAAGTCGCATCTGAAAAATTTTTTTTTCAAAATACTCGTCTTTCAAAAACAAACATATTTATAACGTAAAAAGATATTTTTAAGAAATTTTTCAACGCCAAAATGAGAAAAAACTAGATGTAAAAATTTTTATTTTCGGTAAATGTTCTAAAAAATTATGTAAAAAAAAATTTTAAAAATTTTGTTTATGTTATTTATAAAAATATAACTTTCACTCTGTCGATTGCAACAAACCGTTTCTCAATATCGTTAATGTTCATAAATTTAGACGCGATTGAAAAAAAAATTTGTTTCCAATTTGCGCAGCCGCCATTTTGAATTTTCCAAATCTGAAAAAATGTAAATTTTTAGAAGTTTGCCCTCTATGTTTAGACCTCGATATTAATATTTTATTTATAATTACCAACCAAAAATATAATTTTCGTAAATTTTTTCAATTTTTGGAAAATTTAAGATCGGAATTTTTTTTTTGAAAAAACTATTTACGTCACCTTCAAGAGCATTAGATTTGCTTCAATTTTCATCTAAACGATTTTTTTGTAAGAACACATCCAGAAATGACACGAGCATAAATCATTTGAATTTTAGGTGGCTGTGCTTGCAAGCTGCGTCGCAAGCTCCAGTGTAAATTATTAGACAATCTAGGAGAGTGAGGATTAAATTCGATATAAAATTTACTTAAAAGTTATATCTAAGATGATTCTTACAAACGAAGAAACATTTGATATGATAGGCATTTACTTTGAATGTATGAGAAATGCAACTGTTGCGGCTAGGGTATATGCCATACAATATACCCAAAGACGTCATCCCGGTAGCAGAGTTTTTCGTCGACTCAAACACCGTTTAAGAACGACTGGAAATGTAAATCTTCCTGTATTTAGAAGACGTGGCAGAGGTCGTTCAGAGGAAAACACAACAAATGTTTTGGCATATGTGCAATTTAATCCGCATTTAAGTATTAGAGCAATAAGTAGAGACTTGGGAATAAACAGAACCACCGTTCAACGTATTTTGACAGGACACAGGTAAATTATGATGTAAAAAGATATGTTTCTTAAACAAAATATACCCGCATAATATTATTTGTGAGCATGGTTATATGTTAACATAATAATTTATTTATCATTCCGGAAAGATATTTAATAGGACATTATATTTCTTTTAGATTTCATCCATGTCATATAGTACTGCATCAACAATTGGTTGATCGTGATTACGACAGAAGGTTGGATTATTGCAACTGGTTACTACATATGGTATATGACGACCCTCAATTACTGTCACGTATTTGGTGGTCAGACGAAGCTACATTTAGTAGTGATGGTACGGTTAACCTGCATAATATGCACTATTGGTCACAGATTAATCCACGCGGGATGGAAGAAGTTCAGTATCAGGGGCGATGGTCGGTGAATGTATGGTGTGGTATTGTAGATGGTCGCTAATTGGACCTTTTATTTTTGACAACGCAATTAACGGGGAACGCTACCTAAATTTTATAAGGGATGAATTACCACTTCTTCTAGAAGATATATCACTAGCAACTCGTAGGTCTATGTTGTTTCAGCACGATGGGTGTCCGGCGCATTTCCCCAGACAAGTTAGAGAAATTTTAGATAATGCTTACCCTGATAGGTGGATAGGACGTGGAGGCCTATTTTTTGGCCAGCCAGGTCACTAGACTTAACCGTCTTAGATTTCTATCTCTGGGGCAGGATTAAAGACCTTGTTTGTGCAATTAGACCCACTACTAGAGTTAACATGATCGAAAGAATTCGAAACGCCATTCAGAGTATTTCGAGGGCAGAAATTGAGACTGCTGTTCAATCTAATCTTCAAAGAATAAACGCTTGTATCGAAAATGGGCGACAATTTGAACATTTAGGTCGTCACTAGCGAGGTACCTTAAGTTATATTTCCATAACGCAGTTTCCCGGTGACAGCATAAGTAATATTGACATAATAATTGGAATTATTATTAATAGAACAAGGAAAGACAATTTTGACGAGTCAAAAAATGTTAAAATCCGTTCAGTCAAACCGGAGTAATTTATGTTTAAAAGGAAAATGCTTAAAATTTACACATTTCTTAGGATATCTCGTAATACGAAAAAGATATTGACATGGGGTTTTCGCTATTCTGTTGCTAATTTGGTCTACTTTTGTATTCATTCATTAAAACTGCATGTTTCCATTCAACATTTTTCAAGGATAGCTAGATTTAAAAAAATAAATAAATAGCGCCCTCTAGCGTATACGTTACTCATTAGGTTGTTTCGAAATTATAACTTTTACATTGGTAGAAAGGAGCTCTCTTCAAAAAGACTACGTTTGCATAGATAGGTTAAGTAGAACTGAAAATACAGGCGTTTTTTCATAATAAAGTTCCCGTTTCCCCCCACCTCTTATTTGAAGAGATAGACTAAAACTGTAAAATCAAATATACGCTGAATTTCTTGAAGAATACGATAATGATAGTTTAAATGCATCTTAATTAGGCAAAATTTGTAAATTATTTATTTTATAATTTTTGGTATTTAATTAGGCCTTCTGGCGGTGGACCTACAACTCTGTAAATAATTTCCAGGTTTTTCTCGAGGTCACTTTTGTTATAAATTGTTTTTCCTGAAGCTGTACTATAAACGGTTCCCGAGATATGGCCGAGAGCCATTCTTATTGGGACACCCGGTACAGTGCGTACACAACAAGTGATTGCTGGTGTACATCGTAGTGTTGATGATGATCCAAATGTGTCAATTCGTCATTATGCTCAACAATTAAATTTGTATCCATCCTCTTTGTGGAAAATATTACGTAAATATCTTGGTTTACGTACTTAAGTTGAAGATTCAACTTAAGCAAGAATTTACGCCACACGATCATCATTTGCCGAATGAGCAGAAGGAAACATTGCTATTAATCCGCAATTTCATTCGAAAATCTTATTCAGTGATGAAGCCCACTTTTGATTAAATGGATATGTCAACATTGAAGCTATGATAATCCACAAGCCTTTGTCGAAACCCCATTATATCCAACACACGACTTTACCATATCTAAGGGGGCTATTAGTATTCACCCAACTTTACTTGAAAAATATTTTAAAATTTCTTTATTAACAAATTTTTTATAAAACTGAACAAAAAATCATTTCCTCATATTAAAATACATACATTAACATGCTTCCTTAAAAAATTTATTATTCGTTAGTAGGCCAGGCGGCAGGGCGATAAAATCGTTCAAAACCGTAACAAAATGTCGACAAAGCTTTTATTGTTTTAAACGGTTTATTAGGGTGTGATTATCAAGAATCTAGGTTTCCCCACACGCTTAAGGCCCGTGTCGATCTCCGTGAGGCTACAAAGGTACACATTTTTGGTTTTTCGGTAATATCTCGTTTTCTCTTTATCATACGGCCAAAATAGTCCTATATGAAATTAAAGGTGACAAAATTCTAAGCAAAATAGTTCTGTATCATTTTTTCATGAGACTTACAGTTTCGGACTAGTAGCCGCGCGAAGTTGTGCGAGTTTTGACAAATGCAGTAAATATCGATTCTTGCTTACCGAATTTCACTCTTCTCTCGGACTGGTGACTGTTGACAATATAAAAAAGCACATATTGCATAAGTTTTCATAAAAAGGTATAGAACTTTTGTTAAAATTGCAAATAGTTTGATTTATTGTGGATTTCATTAAATACATTTCTGCAGAAGTCAATCTAATCGTCTTCTCTTCGACAAAGTACGACGTTCTCGCGTAAAAGAGGCTATCGATATGCTATGGTGTCAAGATATTTCTTACTGTCGTCCTATAATTCCTGCTGCAATGTCAAGAGACAGATTCAAACATATTACTTCATTTTTACGCTTTGATAATTTTCAAACAAGGCAAGAACGAAAATTTGTAGATAAGCTAGCTCCGATAAGAGATATATTCGATATTTTCACTTCTAATTGTAAAAAATCACTTAATCCTGGCGACCATCTATGTGTAGATGAGCAGCTTGTACCATTTAGGGGTAAGGCACCATTCCGAGTCTATATGAAGAGTAAACCTGATAAGTATGGGCTCTTGTGGACTGCACCACTTCTTATATTGCAAACATGCAAGTTTATTTGGGTAAGTTATTTGAAAAGCAATATAGGCAAACTTTGTATTCCTATGTATATATTAATTTTTAGGAAAACAAGGTAACAAAGTGGAAAAGGGTCAAGGTCAAAGGGTTGTCCTAGATTTGACAGACCATTTGGAAGGTGGATTTGGAATAACGACCGATAACTTTTTTACAAGTTTAGAACTTGCTGACAAGTTGTGGAAAAAGAATATTACTTTATGTGGAACCCTCCGGAAAAATAAAACATTTATTCCCAGGGAACTTCTACCGACATCGTACAAGAAAGAGTTTTCAAGTATGTTTGTTTTTAGAAATCAAAGAACGCTAGTATCCTATGTTCCAAAACAAAAACATGCTGTCATCTTACTTTCAAGTGAGCATACTGATAGTAAAGTAGCTGGAGAAGAGCAGCACTATAAACCAGAAATTATTCTTCATTACAACAAAACAAAAGGTGCTGTCGACACTTCAGGTAAGTTGGCCAAAGAATATACAGTGCAGAGAAAGTCAAACCGCTGGCCAATGGCAATATTTTCGCATCTTATAGATATCACAGGAATAAATGCTTATAAATTGTAGTTACTGCAAAACCCGGATTGGCGAAAAAACAGTTTGGATAAACGTAAAATGTATATTTTGGGACTAGAAAAGAACTCATAAAGAAAAACGTTTTCCGGCGATATTAATAAATACATTCAGACAAATAGAAAACGGCATATGACAGACGTTTTTCCCGAACTACTGGATGCAACAGAACATAGAGTTGAACAACAAAACATTACCAGGGGGCGCTGCCATATGTGTCAAAGAGGAAAAGACAGAAAATCCAGAAAAATATGTATTAGGTGTAATAAATTTGTGGGCCTAGAACATTCAAAATCGGAGATAGTAAAAAATGTTAAAATGATATGTAGCTAGTAGTTTTAGTGATTAGGGTATTTTGTATTTTTTCCTGATGATTTTTGACTAATAAATGGTTAATAGCAAAACTTTAATAAAACTTCTTTTCTATATATTTAATTTAAAGAAAAATACAACATTTCTGCAATTTTACGCATGGGGTCTTCTCGGACCCCAGTTAGTCCTTTTCGTAAAATTTTGATGTCCATCCCATGAAGGTTAAAACAATAAAAGCTTTGCCAACATTTTTTTACGGTTTACATTACGTGCCGCCTGGCCTATAGAAGAAACATACGTCTTAATTACCGACCATATTTGAATACTTTTATTTTGTATTTGTAGAAAAAATACAGGGTTAATGTTGGGAGTAAAAATGTATGTAAAAAATTACCTTAAAAAATGTATAGTAACTACGTCTATGCAACGCATAAACTGAAACTTTACATCGATAATACAAACCGAGTTATAAAACATCAAAGTTGAACTTTTTTTTCAAAATTCCAATTTATAGGGAAGGGGGTCTTTGGATTGAGAAAAAAAATTAAAAAAAAATTTATTCCGATTTTTTTATACGAGGATTTCAAAAAATTTATGAAAATGGGATTTTCCGCAAAACTATACAACAGATTTTGCTGATTAACGAGCTTAGACTCAGTTTTTACGTTCTGAACCTACATATAAAATATCATTAAAAAATTCGTTCGCGTTTTTGAGTTACCGTGTTGACAGACCCACATTTAAAAAAAAAATACGCGTACATCACTTCGAATCTCGAAACGTCATGTCAAAATCACCCCATTACAATACTTCCCTTATATCTGATCTGGATCAGACCCTCCACGACACAGTAGTGTCTTTCTGCCTTAAACCTACACACTTTTGTTGGGTCGTAATTTTTAGGGTCAAAAAATACATTGTAGTCATGCCTTAGTTACCCGATTTAGACCCTTGTCACATTTTCCTGTCATAACTAAGTACGATATTTTTCGAAAAAAATCTAAATTTTTGAACACACCACGTATATTATATGTATTTATAAGAAATGTTTAGAGTACAAGGTCCTAAAGTAAATAATAAAAAGTTCATTATTGTTTATTTGACACCAACATATTTACTTGGAATTATTTTTGTTATATTAAATATTGTATCAATTTCTGTTTTAATAATTTCAAAGAAAATCGTATTTAATCAGTAAAAATTAACTTACCAGATATGCTTGAAGCCGATGTTTTTGGCAGTGACCTTTTTCCAAGCTCCGTGTAGGTAATCTCTGCATATCCTAGCTGTCAATTCTTTCGTCTCGAAACAGTCTCCCGAAGCGGGCTTTAAAAATAAATCCAAACAAATTTTATAAGGAATTATTGGCGGTCTCATAACACACTAACTATTTATTTTAAAAATTTCAGCAGGATTAGATAGAAGGAGTCTGCTACTACTACTAGTAAATGTCACATCGTAGTGAAAATCGATATTGTTACGCAGACGTTATTGAAATACCGAAATTTTTATAATAAATACTTTTTTTTCAATGAAATTTACCTTATTCTTTGGTACAATATCCATCATCTTGAAAAAGAAACGCACTGAATTGTTTCTATGAATAATAATTATTTATTTTGTTCTAAGTACTAAAAGTTTTTTGTTATCACAGCGTGAAATAATTGTATATTGAAAATATTATCACAAAAAATATATACAAATATTACGTCTGAACGTGTTAAACACTTGTTATCTCTCTGACTATACAAAATGGAATGGATGGAATGTTTTCAACGCCAGGGTTCCTAGTGGAAATGACGATCTCACATCAGGCGAGTGAACAAAATACAATGTTGCCGGATCTACATTTCAATTAATACTAAGTGAAGAGGCAAACATTGATAAATCCAGAGCGTTACCGAGAAAACAAAACAAAAGTAGATATGTATGTATTTGTATTTATAAACAAATTGACAACAGTAAATAAAATTAAGCCTTCCTCCCAAAATGTATTCAATATTGCGTCTGTTGGTAAACAAGGCTATTATCTCGAATGAATGTGCTGGATTTAAAATGGGGATTCTCGATGCCTAACTTTTTCCAGTATGGGGATCCTCGATGCCCAAACTTTTCCCAGTACTTTTTTCGCTAAGGGGGATACTCGATGCCCAAAGTTTTTCCAGTATGGGATTCCTCGATATCAAAACTTTTCTGTACGGTGATCCTCAATGCCAAGATTTTTCCAGTATGGGGATCCTCGATGCCACACTTTTCCCAGTATAAAAATATTCGATGCCTAGTTTTTTTCCAGTATGGAAATCCTAGATGCCCAGACTTTTCCAGTATGGGAGTGTCCATTAATTATATGAGGAGATCAGGGGGAAAGGGGTCCAACCTAATCTCACGTGGGAAAGAAAGGGGGCTTCGGCAAATATCACCTTATTTTTTCGTACTCTTCATACGCTTCTAGAGCTTAGTGAGAGAGAGAGAAAGAGAGAGAAAGAGAGAGAGAGGGAGATGTTCGAAAATTTCCTGTAATTGCGTTTGTTGGTTTTTGTGAAGGTTTGGGTGTTTACAGACAAGGGCTCCAATATAGGATAAGTTCCTCTACAGAGCAAGCTTTGGGTGTTTTTTATAGGTTTTTTTTCGTTCAGTGCCACTCTCGGTGGAGGATTGAGTAAGTGATTAGAACAAACGTAGAATTTCTGATTGTGAGAAGGTAAAGAGATTTTTGGAGTTTCATAAGTCGAGAAGATGGTGGTGGAAGGTGGTTTGAGAGCATTCAGGAGAAACGAGTTTACCAAGTTAGAGATAAACGGCCGAAAACCTACAACACCGACGGGTGGGTGAGGGATCGCTGGACCAATTGGAATTGCTATCACTCCTGATGGGAGTGAAAGCGAAGTGATCACGTCTGCCTTTATTTGTTATAGTGCAGTTGTGTCGATAAAAGGAAGGTATTAGGTGACGGGGGGTTTCGGCTATGATGTCTCGGGAAATGACAATGGCATTCATAATAGCGATGACCAGGATTTCTATTATGATTTTGTTAACGTTGGAAAGGTCGCAAGGAACTAGGGGCTTTTCCAGTATAACTGGAGCGGTTTCTTGGCGTTTTTTTGGGCTAACTAGCCTGTTGGGGCACCGAAATACGAGGTGAGGACCGCCGCAATTTTTGCAGGTAGGGGATTCGGATTTCGGACATTCGGATTTCGGACATTCGGATTTCGGACATTCGGTTTAGATCTACAGGATGGATTCTGAGGACTGTCCGGTCTGGGTACAACGGTTACAGTATTTGGGGACTGGGGTAGTGGATTTGACTTGGAAAGGTCACATTGGGGGAGACCGTGGAATTTTATGCCTGAAGAGGACTTGGTGATAGTGAATCTCGGAGTCCATAATTAGGCGGAACATGGAAGTAGGTTTGTTGTTTGAATTGGCGATGATTCGTCCAAGTTTTTTGGATTGGTAAGGGATTTTTTGGTTTTGTAGAATCTCTTCAAATTCTTCAAGGGAAGTGAAAGCGTCTACATTTCTGCAGACGATGGAATATGTGGGTGTCGTGGCGGGATGGAGAGGACGTTGTGTGGAGTTGAAAATGTTGATGGTGAGGTTGGGATCGCCGGTAGAATTTTTTTGAAGAATGTGCCATTGTGGATGAGGTTTTTAGGAGGGCGGTTCGATTGAAGTTGACTGTAAGGTAGTGGATTTGTCCGTTTAGGAGCTCTAGGGTGTTTAATAGGGTCCATAGAGATTTCTGGGTGGAATGTTGTGGGGAAAGTTTCTCAAATTTAGAGTGTGGGTAGGATTGTTGACGTGGGCTGAGGTTTGAGTATGTAGGGGTTTGGTTCTCTCGACAAGGGTGAAATCCTCGTCGTGAATGGTGGGTTGTCGGGCAATTGAGGAATTGGGAGATCTTACGGAGGAAGCGGAAGATCTAGGGGTGAAAATGAAGTATGTTTGGAAGTTTGATAAGAGTAGGTTTAAGGTTTTGAGGATGTTTGAAGTGGGGAGGTTTGATATTTAGAGGATGTTGAGTATATATGTGTCTGTATATCTGTAAAAGTTGGAAGGGTGGGTAGACCCCACAGCACTTATGCCACAATTGGCCCATTGTGCATCCTTCTAAGGCGTGTGGCGTGTGCTAGCCTGTGCTCGCCGAATACATGAAACCTAAGATGAGAGAGTGTCTGACATTCGCAAAGAATGTGCTCGACAATCTCATCTTCTTGCTCACATCCTCTATAAAGTGGGGTGTCAGAGAGACCCAATCTGTGGAGGTGTTTTCGTAGGTGGCAGTGATCAGTCAGAATACCCGTGGCTGTTCGTAAGTTCCGCCTGTTCGTAGTCACGGATTTTTTAGCTACTTTGCTGTCAGGATATTGTAGCAGCTCCTTGGCAAGCCTGCAGCCTTCTGCGTCGTCCCATCTACCCTTAAACCTATTAAGGGAGTGTTCCTTTAATAGGTCGGCCGTCGCGGACGCCGATAGACCAATTAAAGTACCAGGTCCCAATATTTTCCGGGAGGCTGCCTTCCTGGCTAGCGAGTCTGCAATACGGTTTCCTTTCGATTTCTCATGGCCCTTAATCCAGCCTAAAGTGATTGTGTTGTTGTTACAGGCTTCGATTAAGGCCATGTAACATTATAGTACTAGCTTGATGTAATATGTGGTCTGTTCAGGGCTAGTAGTGTTTGTCTACTGTCCGTAAGGATGTATATGTTATTACCTGTGGCTTTCCTTTTGGTAATCTCTTTTGCAGCGATGCAGATAGCAGTGAGATCTGTTTGAGCAACACTTGCATTGCAGCCCATTGCCTATTTTATATTTAGATTCAGGGGCCTGGAGAAAATTCCACATCCCGAGCCCACATTTGATTTAGACCCATCTATGAAGATGCGGATAACGTCTTCTTCCATTGGGTCTTGAACGTTGTTTTTAAAGATTACCTTGTAGGGCCTGTGGAAGGCATATCGCGGTGGAATCGAGTCCGTATTGGCCTGCAGCAGTGGGACCTCCCTGAGGGCCTCATGCCACAAGTTACGTCTCAGTTTACAAATTCCTTGATGTATATATCAAGAGTAGTGAGACCGAGGATTAGCTCCATATCTCTTGTTGGTGTGGTTCTCATGCCTCCTGTAGTGTTGAGGCATGCTGTTCTTTGGATTTGATCCAGTTTACGGTCGACTGTCAGCTGGTTTGCTTTAGCTCCTCAGGCAATCGCGCCGTACGTTAGCATAGGTCTGACGATGGCAGTGTAGATCCAGGCAGCAACCCTAGGTGACATTCCCCAGGTGCGGCCGATGGTTCTACGACACAGGTCATAATAAATATATGCTTTTCTAACTATGTTTTCTAAGTGAGAGCTCCCCGTTCACTTACTGTCAAAGGTGACCCCTAAATATTTCACCTCTGAAGAGAAATTAAGTTTGGTATCTAGGAGCTTTGGGGCTTGATGTTTTGCAAGCTTCCTTTTTTTCGTGAAAAGAACCATCTCCGTCTTTTTGGATTTATTGACAGCGAATGGTCTCTGCACCATTGTTCTGTGATATTGAGAGCCTCTTGCATTAAAGAGCAGAGTGTCTCCTCGAATCTTCCTATTAGCAGAATTACTAGGTCATCTGCGTATGCTATTGTGTAGAAGTTGTTATCATTGAGGTGGCTGACCAAGGAGTCTAAGACCATGTTCCACAGTAGTGGCAAGAGCACCCCTCCCTGTGGACAACCTTTTACAACCAAGCCTCTGATGGTTAAATCATCCACACTGATTTTTATTGCTCTTTTTGAGAGCATGTTATACAGGGTGTCCCACGACGTTTTGACAGTCCAATTTCTCGGAAACTGTCCATATGACATGTATGAAATTTGGCAGATATAAACAGTCGAAGCTGATGCTTACATTTATTTTAAAACGACTTCCGTCTTTCCTATCATTTCGGGTCACGTGACCCCAACATACTTTTTTTAAATGGGACAACCGGTATAATATTACAATTTTGGATATATCATTCAAAATCAAATACAACGATACCACACTTGTCATCATTGTATTGTGTAATAATGATAATCTGGGCTATTTATTTTTACTAAATTCATTAAAGCAATATTTTGCTCCCAAAAATTTAGGTGGCTATGAAAAAAATAACTATAGTAGCAACAACATAGGTTATCATTCATTATTGTTAGGTGAAGTTTATTCAAGAACTGTCACTAATTATTAGTCATAATCTTGCGAAGACACTGTAATAATAACTAAATAAGGCCATACATTTTTACTTACGATGAATATTTCGACATGCTACTTATTTGTGGAGATTGTACAAAAAACAAAACTGATGCTCAAGCTTTGTACAGAAAATCGTTCTTCTCTTAGAATAACTCCAAGCAAATATACTTTTGCATACGTCGAACGAAAGCTAAGAACTGGTTCTTTTCCAAACGGTAAAAATCAAGTTCCTCGTCAAAAAACCGCTCAGACAGTTGACAATGTCATACATATTATGGCTTATCTTCAAGTTAATCAACACACCTCAATACGATTTATTGAACAAGAATAACAAATAAGTAGAAATTCAATACAAAGAGCATTAAAAAATCACAAAAACCATCCTTATAAAATGCATTTAACACAAGGTTTAGTTCCTGCAGATCCTGAAAGGAGAATACATCTTATTGCTGAAATGTTAGTACAAAGTATTGAGGACCGTTATTTTTTAGCAAAAATATTATGAAGTGATGAAAGTAGATTTCATAACAATGGTATTGTTAACCGCCATAATTATTATTATTCGTCGCGAAACCAATTTTCTAACAATATGGGAATCAATGTTTGGTGCGGTTTATTTAATGGTCGGTTGATTGGTCCCTATTTTTATGAAGGAACATTAACGGGGCAAAGATATTTAGATTTTCTTCAAAATACTCTTACATAATTACTTGACGACATTCCCGTACGTGAAAGGCAGCCATATGGAGCATCTCATCACTTTTTTATGCCAGTTATCTTGATAGCACATTCCCTGAAAAATGGATTGGTCGAAATGGTGCGATTTTGTGGCCACCCCATTCACTGGATATTACAACACTCAGATTTATTTCTCTGGGGTTAATTAGAATGTCGAGTTTATGTCACACCCCCGATTGATTAAATGATTTAAAGGATAAAATAAAACAGGCATGTCGAGGGTTTGAACATTGTGTCAATGTACATAGTCATCAATTTGAACATTATCTTTTATTTTCTTAATTACTTGTACTTTTTAATTCCCTATGTTACGTTTTTTAATAAAATAATGTATACAAATGATCATTTGATTGCCCCTATTATCATTACTGCACAATACAATGATAACAAGTGTGGTATCGTTGAATTTATTTTTGAATGTTATATCCAAAATTGTAATATTATACCGATTATCCCATTTAAAAAAAGTATGTTGGGGTCACGTGACTCGAAATGACAGGAAAAACGGAAGTCATTTTATAATCAATATAAGCATCAGTTTCGACTGTTTATATCTGCAAATTTCATACATGTCATAAGAACAGTTTTCGAGAAATTGCACTGTCAAAATGTCGTGGGACACCCTGTATATCCAGCCACTTATGGTTTGGGGAATATTCTCCTTGGAAAGTGCATTTATTATTTAAGGAAAAGTGGTTCTATCAAATGCTCCTTCTATGTCTATGAATACACCCAGGGTGGACTCCTTATTTTCCAACGATCTCTCGATGCAGCCCGCTACGAGATGAAAAGCCGAATCGGTGGATTTCCCTGGAGTGTATGCATGTTGATTTGGATGCAGTGGATTTCTTGTTATCACCACATCTCTTATGTATCGTTCGCACAGCCTCTCTAAAGTCTTCATTGAAAACGATGTGAGGCTAATGGGTCGATATGCTTTTGGGGTGGAATGGTTCATTCTTCCTGGTTTTGGTATGAACACAACTTTAACTTCTCTTCAACCTTTTGGAATATACCTCAGTGCCAGTGAGGATCTGAGGATTCCTACCAGGTGCGGCATTAGGTCATCCAGGCCCCACTGAAGTAGGACGATAAATGCCGTCTGTTCCCGGGGATTTAAAGGTGGAGAAGCCTGAGATGGCCCACCTCAGTCTGTCCGAGTCGACGATCTGTCGTGATACACGCCAGTCGTCGTTCGTCGGGTGGTGATTCTCCTCATCCTCCCAGGCTGCCGAATTTGTGGTTTTGGAGTCCGGGAAGTGAGTTGACATCAATAATTGATGGCTTTCCTTTAGGTTGGAAGTTTTTGTGCCATCCTCTCTGGTTAGTATACCGATATGACAGTGGGGATCTTTTGAGAGGGCTTTTTGGAGTCTAGTTGCTTGGGGGAAATCCTCGATTTCCTCGCAATAGATTCTCCATGTTTCTCTTTGTTTTTGTCTAATGACTTTCTTATAGTCCTTGAGGTAAGACTTGTATAAGTTCCAATCTTCATCGAGTCAGGTTCTTTTAGCCTTATTAAAGGATTTCCTCGCCATCCCCCTGAGCTGGTCACTCCCACGGCACCACCACAGAGTGGAGGATCCATCAAGATCGACCCGCCTGAGTGGGCAAGACATCTTATAGGCATTAATTATAGAGTTTTGAATGGTTTTAGAATAACTTTCCAAATCTTCTTTATTGTGGAAGGTCACACCGACAGCGGATTCACTGCCGGAGAGAGTTACCTCCCCAGTTAAAGGTTTCCTCACTTATTAGCTTTCTAGGAGTTTAATATTCACCTGTGGGTTAAATGTCTTTCCTACGTCTGGTTGGTGTTGCGTATAATGGATTTGGAGACCTAAAATATATTACTTTTTACATCAATAATAAAGTTTCAATAGAAACAATTTTTAATGCACTTCTTAGTACAGTTACTATGAACTGTCGAACTGAGAAGAACGACAGAATATGTGGGTGAGCTGGTGAACATTCTTGTTGGCGGCGTTCACGTTGCCGGTGATGTTGACTATGACTTGGTTTGAATCAGTGATCAAATCTTAGGTACCGCCTTCATCAAGCGATGAACTAGAGACAATGAAAAAAGACTAAGTAATTAACCGAGCTGGAATTTAATATTTTATGAAGTCCGACTGTTACCAATGCCCAGGCGTGTCGGCCCATAAGTTCCGCCCCTACCAATAATATGCCGTGCTTGCGCTGCATACCAAGCACAAGCCGGTATAAGTGGCAGGCGGATGCCTGCTTGAGGGGAGTATAGTTCCAGCAACGATCAAACTAAGCCGATACGCTATGGTGCAGCTACCGTTCTACCACATAGATCGAACTGGACAAACTTCATATCAAGTATTTTATTTGACTCAAGTCCAGTTCCTCTTCGGAGGACAGTGAACTCACCTGATCCTGACTTGATCCACCCAATTATATCAATTAATTCCTAGTCAAGTGAATAATAAGTCAATTCAGTGTACATTGTTAAACCTTTTATTTATATCTACAATCCTCAACCGAACAACGTGCTGGTCAAACCGAAACTGCGAACAACCACTAGGCGAGGCTCCGCCTACGGTAAATCGATAGCGCCCAGTCGCGCCCATTAGCGGACACGACTTACATTCGACTGTTGCCTAGGTGGGCAGATACGCGAGAGGTTAAACGCCACGTAGTATTTGTTTCGGTAAAGCTAAGTCGTCCTGAAGCAGACCACCACAAAGCAAACGAAGACCAATACTTTTCTGCGGCTTCGATAGGGTCATCGGAAACGGCAGCCTCAATACTTGGCCCTCGTTCCGTGATTTTTCTATCCAAAGATGATAAAGCCCGTGTTCTAATAGGATTTGGCAGCAGCAAACAAATAAACGCGCCCCATATTGAATATAAAGTATCGCTACGCTTGACTGATAAACTGTCTCGTGGTAGGTTAGCCATTATTTGCTGTGCAGATTTGGCATTGAACCGGTGGCATATTATGCTGTAAGAGGCCAATATTTTAATCGAAAATTTGACGAAACTGTGTGTGCTCCAGCATGGCCAAGTCTTACATGTTCATGTCGAAGCATTATAGTTAGTTAATTCTAACTGCTCGTGTTGAAATTGTGATTGTAAATAGATTTAAAACTGGTTAAATTGATTTGGTGAATTGTGGTTTTATGTATAATCAACAGAGATCGTGTGTCGATCTGAATATATTACTGTTGTTTAGCGCTGCCAAGAGTGCCAAGAAAGGCTTACATATTGCAAGTTTCTATCTGGTATTAGATTGACATTATATTATGAATAAAATATATACATTTTTATACAATAGTGACCATATGATTCTTGGATGGAAGCAAAATTGCATATTTCTGAGGTTCAGAAATAGGGGCATGTTTCAATCCTCCTCCTACGCATTTGATACCCTTTTCATTTAATATTGGATTTAACCAAAGAATATTTTTGTCAGAAACTGTTCCTCTTATCTGAATTTCAGAAATGTATTTGGAAGATACGGAAAGTTGGGTCTGTTTTAAAAGCAATACAATCGCCGCTTCATTTTTTAGAACGTTCGAAGGACCAATGGAATGCATGTATATGTGAATTTGTAATGAATTTGAACATGTAACACGTGGCATGAATCAATCTATTAATGTTAGAAAATCTTTTAAAATACGTTTGCCAAAACTGAATTTGGGCATTAGAAACCAAATGATGTATGCATCACATTTAGTACATGTAATAGTATTCCCTGATGTATTTATGTAATTCAAATTCACATCGAGCAAGAAAGTTGGTCCATGTCATCAAAGTTTGGTATTGATCAATTATGAAGCAAGAACTCCGCGAGAAAAAATGTCAGCGGGATTTTCACTCGATTTTACATATCTCCATTTCCAATTAGAAGATATTGATTGAATTTGTGACACTCTATTGCTTTACAAAGGTTGTTCTTTTGGATGGATTGGATTGAATCTTTAATTTGTGGTAAAAAATGTCTACTATCTTTTTAGTTAAATTAGATAATAGCACCTTGGCACATAACTCTAATCTTGGAAGAGTTATGGTTTTAATTGTGGCTACTCTAGACATTGAAGTAACAAGAAAGAGAGTTATCTGAATAAACAGCACAGAAATATATTGAGGTAGCATATGTCTTGATATTGCTGTCTGCAAATCCATGAAGTTGGACTAGAACGATTTGTTTATCTAGAAACAATGAACGTGGAATTTTTAACTTTTAAAATCAGGTAATCTAAAGTTACACCAGTCAGTAAGAAATTCACTTTCAAGAGGATCATTCCATTAAAGATTTACTAACCACAATCTCTGAATGAATTTTTTTCCAGTCAAAATAATTGGACCTTTACATTTTGTCATAGTCTCAGTAGGAAAGGAATAAGGACTAGAAATCAGAAAATTATCTGTTACATTATTCCAGGAGAGTCCCAGAACTTTATTGGAAACATTCTTTATTGGAATGTTATGGTTTGCAAAATGAGTTTGTCTAAACTTGGACGAATTTGAGTTCCATTTATGAAGTTGAAACCCTGCGGAATTAAGAAGTGAATTCAGCTGATCGTATGACGTTTCTTTGATGTACGCGCCAATTCAGTTAGAGATCGAGTTGCTATGAAGGGTGCACAGATTGTACCATGGGGAGTGGAGGAGGATTGTCTGAAGAAAATTTTGCTCAGGATTGGTTAATACTTGCCTGTACATATTTTGAATGTCTGCAGTAATCACATGACGGTATTGTCTAAATCTACATAAAATATCATATAAATCAGGTTGGACCTGGTAACTTTTTAGTGAAATATCATTAAGGGACACACCCGAAGAGCTTTTACTTGATGCATCAAAAACAACTATTAGTTTTGTGTTTTAATGATCATCTTTGAGTACACAATGATAAGGAAGAAAATATGTAGTCCGAATTTCAATTCATCCGGAAAAGGAATATATTTTGGATCATCAAGGGCTATATACTCATCAATAAAAGATTTATAGTTTAGGAACAAGTGAGGATTTAAATTAAGTATTTTTTCTATAGACATGAATCTTCTCTTTGCTATCAAATAAGAATTTCCCAATTTCTCACACTCATTTGTACCTTTTAAGGGAATGTTAAACCGTTTATGATTTTTGAGATGAAGTCCTGCTCAGCAAGTTCTTCCTCTGGAGATAAAGGTGGCTTAACGTGGAGCTCTTCTGTCTCGCAAAACTTGGAAAGAGTTTCATTCAACGTAATATCCCAACTACTATCCTACTATCGAACCGAACATTATGTTTACTAATTTTGGGCTATTTTCGTCTCATTAAAGAATGTTGGGAACAAGAATATCATAGTATTCATATGCTCCTATTAGAATGTCAACAGCTGATGGAGTGCGAAAATCTAGGTCTGCCAAATGGAGCGGTTCTGGAATTTTCCAAGAACGTATTTTAACCTTGAAGTAATAGAAGGTAGAATATTACAATTTATTTTTACTTGGAAATCAATAGCATTAAAATAGAGTTATGTCAGCCATTTTTTTGGAAAGAAATGTTATATTTTGGACACCTTGTCATTGTAATGTTACATTGTAATTTTGAAGATTAATCTTAGCTGCAAGTTTCTCGCAATATCGCAAAGTTATCGTACATGCCATAGAACATTTAAAAAAATATGATCTGGACGCAATATTTATTATGACCAATTGCCCCCTGGCAGAAGCGCTTTCAACAGAGTAGAGAGGCACTTGACTCTACTGAGCCGAGAGTTAACAGGTGTTGTTCTTCCCCATGATTATTTTGAGACACCAATGGTAGAACAGTAGACGCTAGCTTGGAAAAAGATAATTTTAAAAACGCAAGGGAAATTCTGGCCTGAAATATAGTCTGCAGTGTGCATTGACAGATACGAAGTAGTCGCTAAATACAACGACAAATCCAGCGTCGCAGATCTGCCAGGTGAAGAATGGTACACCGAACACGTTAGAGAGAGTCGATACTTGGTTCAGGTATTTTTTTTATATGTTTCTAAATTATTTTAACAAGCGCTAGTGCCAACAAATGCATTTGTATCCAGAGTTATAAATTAGTAATTTTTTTACGTTGTTATATGCCTTCATTTGCCTGTTGCTGTAAAAACTGTGAGTTACATCTGTATGTGACTGGCGGAGCTACTTGGATGGAAGAGTTTATATAATGCGCATCTATTGTAATAGGGTTCAAAAAAAGGCATTTCGTTTTTTGCCAATATTTCATAAACTATTAATATTTAAGAAATTTCAAAAAAAGATTCTGAAAGAGGAGGAAATTTACAATAAAAAACGACTAACTCCCGGAACTCTATCTCCATTATTTATAATTTTAATTTAACGCTGAAAATAGGTCTGCGCGCGACATTTTTAGATTGCGTCAAAAGCGAGTACGGCACATTAATTAATTTATTTAAGGAATTGAATATTTTTTTTTAATTTGAAAAAATTATGGTGTATTCTGAACACTAAATAATTTATTCCCGTCGGAAATTTTACTTAAAGTTAACTTTTCAACAAGTTCTACAATTGTTAACTAACAAAATTTTCTTGAACTTCAGTCTTAATTGTAAGTGAAAAAAAATGTTTAAATAATAGTTGTAAAAAATGTTCGCTTCGTAGAGCCTTTCTTACCCACATACTTAACAAGTTCGTGCCAAAAAAGTTAGAAAAATATTTATACTTTGTTTATAATAATTTTTTCTATTTGAACAAAAACTGAAAAATCCAAGTAACGTTGTTATTGTTGTTAATTATTATAAGCAAAGTATAAATATTTTTTTAACTTTTATGGCACGATCTTGTTAAGTATGTGGGTAAGAAAGTCTCTACGAAGCGAATATTTTTTACAACTATTATGTAAACATTTTTTTTCACTTACAATTAAGACTGAAGTTCAATAAAATTTTGTTAGTTAACAATTGTTTAACTTTAAGTAAAATTTCCAACGGGAATAAATTATTTATAGTGTTCAGAATACACCATAATTTTTTCAAATTAAAAAAAAATATTCAAAACCTTAAATAAATTAATTAATGTGCCGTACTCGCTTTTGACGCAATCTAAAAATGTCGCGCGCAGACCTATTTTCAGCGTTAAATTAAAATTATAAATAATGGAGATAGAGTTCCGGGAGTTAGGAGTTTTTTATTGGAAATTTCCTCCTCTTTCAGAATCTTTTTTTGAATTTTCTTAAATATTAACAGTTTATGAAATATTGGCAAAAAACGAAATCCCATTTTTTTTCATCTTTAATTGTTTATAACTTTTGCAATTTTTTATGTGCTAATACACGCTTTTAGCACATTTTTCTAGGCGTCATTCCGAATCCAATGAGCTATCGCACATAATTTTAAGAGCAGTGTCTCTATTTTGTACCATTTTCAACTTGTCGACTAGACTAGACAAAGAAAGTTGGAAAATTATAAAGAACAGAAAATTTTAGATTAGGGAAAGAATATATGCGAAAGAAAGCTTTCAAGAAAAATAATTAGGCAAAAAAGATTGCATACAAATAATAACGTGTGCTTTTATTATAGCCAAGTGCGGTCCTGTAAGGTACTAATCAAGAACAAGAGTGATACTCTTCTCGGTAAAAACCAGGAAAACACTGTGTTTATCGTTTATTTACTCATTATAATTATTTCTTAATTAACGCGTTGTTACAGTCAATTATCTAGTTGACGACTGTTGACGACTTTTACGTGCGATTTATTTTTAAAAACATTTGGCAACAATGTTCGAGCTGCAACATGACGTGGCCGGTTTTATAAGGGCAGAAATGAAGAAATTACTGGGCATACAGTGGCGTATCAAGAACATATTTATGGTTGTAGAATAAATTCGTGATATTTTACCATTTAGTAAGTGAATTCACTAACTTGTTCATGATAAAATTAATAAAACGTAGTTAACATGATAACATTCCGACAGCAGACTGATGTGGCATATATACACTAATTTATTATATAAACAATTACGTACGTTTTGATAACCATTTAAGTAAACTTATAAAAACCTGTCGGGGTTGATTTATGCCGAATTAAATTACTACCTATAAAACGTGTAACATTGAAACAAGGATTTTAGTTTACGAGGTGTGATAAAATAATAACCTTTGCTGGTAACATTTTTGAATATTTTTAGTTATTTTCATATTGTATTAGTGACGGAAGTCTTCTTTGACAAGCTTTTCTATAGTTAATTCATTAATGACACGAAGTAATAAATCTTTCTGACCAATACTATATAAGTAATATTAAAATATGATCTTGAACATTAATTTCATTGAATTTCTCTGTCGGGCAGGTGACTTCACCCCGCATCAGGACGAGTTTATGGGCTTTCTGCAATCTTTTCCTATTGCCAAGAGATTAAAAAGAAAGTTATTATGATGGTCAGTGACGATGCATGAGATGCAAGGAACGGAATATGCCGAATTTTTATTTCAATATTGAATATAAAAAAAACTTATACTGAGTCTCAGAATAACTGAAATGTAAACGAAGAACGTATTTTTAAAAGCAATTTGTATGAAAGAGGGATTGATTTAATATAATAGTACAAAGAATGCTTAAAACTAAGTAAAGTTTAACAATGATTGTTATAAGGCAAGTAGTATTGACAATGAGTAACTGATAAAAATAACAATAGAATTACGTAATATTATCTTAATATGGTGCCGAAAGGGTTAATCTGCGTCAGACTCGGAGACAGAACAATTATTGAAATTAATAATAACTGGTTTAATTAGTTCATTACAAATATAGTCAATCTTCCACATATTCGATTCTTCTTTGACATGCTCGATGCATTTCATCCAGTTGTCGCTTTTCACGTCACATACGGCACGTTTAAGCAATAGTTTTACGTCATTTAGTTTAAACTATCTATTTTTGACGCCCCTTTTATTTGCGCCCAAATTAATTCAATGGGATTTCATTCACAATCATACGGGGGCAGTCGAAGCACCGATATGCCACGTAAAGTTACCATTTCACCCACAACATACATTTTAAATTTATCTATGTGTTGGCAATGGTTCTTTTAACCTTGAATGGTAACTTGCGTTATCCATTACAATACTGAACCATTAGAAATAAGATGTTACATTTGCTCAAACCATTCCTCAAAAACATCACCGCTCATATCCTCGTGGTAGTCACCTGTACGTTTTGAAACAAAAGTCAGTAGTCCACCGTCAACAAAACCTTCTGAGCTACCTATGTGCAAGATGATTAGTGATTTCCCTTTACCTGATGGTGGACCTGTAGATATACCGTCCAGGAACACTTGCCTACCGCTTGTAACTTTATCATTTTGCCAATATTTTGAAACCGTGGGTCCAGCATCTAACCACGTCTCATCTAAATAGAATATATGTCTGATTTCTCTTCTGGCTTGCCGAATGTTTCGCAAATATTGTCTTCTCCAAGAAACTATCTCCGTTTTGTCTATTAAGATGGATTTTCTGGTATGCTTTGTATATCTAAATCCCACCTCTTTCAGTGATTTTCACAATGTCGTTCTGCCAAATTGTGGATAATCCTTGTCTTCTTGAACAAATAGCAGAATTTTGTCCTGAGTAATGATTTCTTTTATAAATAAGAAGAGTGAACTTTACGTCTATAAGAGTGCTATTCTGTAATCAGTAATGATGTCGTTCAAGGACGATTATCATTACTGAATGACTTTGTATATTCAGTATTATAACGAGTGCTGTTGGATAACGACAGAATGGCTGATATTATGTCATTGTCAAATGTCAGTTCTCCAGCAGTCGTTATCGGGTTAGCAAATTTCTTTTCGATGTTAATCTTAAAAACATTGTTCTCTCTACAAAGATCACATTTTATGGATCAACTGTTACCTATTATTTTGGATGAATTGAATATAAGGTAAGTTCACTAAGGGTTGAAAAATAATTTAAACTATATACACATGCAATATTTTTAGACAGACACGAAGGACTACTTTTCATGTCGTAAGAGAACGAAGTAACCCCTTTGAGTTACTGGTGGAAGTGTTCCAGCACATGTATCGAGTAAACAGTGCAGCTGCTAATGAATTATTCCAGGCCTTGTTTCTTTTTGTGAATAGTTTTAGTCTAAATACTATAATTCCTCCCACAGTTTTTAAAGCCATTCATTTCTTAGCTCATGGGAGTTATCAAAAATCTGTGGGTGCAGATTATTTAAATGGGTCATCACAATCTAACGTTAACCGATCAATTCATAAAGTTGTTAACGTTATAGTCGATCATCTGGTTAACAGACATATAGTGCCCGTCTAAAGTCTCCCCCCCCCTATCAATTTCATGAACCATAGAACTTAAATCAATATTTGTTTGGGTGCCTGAAATAGGGTACAAATGCAACGTTTTCGATAGTATTTCGTGACGTCATCATTCAAAATGGCGGACTGCCGCCATTTTGTAAGATAATTTTAAATGGGATCATATGACAAGTAATTTTGAATGCTCGTTCCAAGTCTTGTTCAACGACACCATCACGATCAAACTATTGTAATGTTTTTCTTATTTATTTAAACAGTAAACGGGTGGGATAAACTTTATACAGACGGTATGGCTACTTACGAATTCATTTAAACACTAAACTACTCACTAACACTTAATTTATATACACACAAACTTAATTAGTAATTCATATCAACTTTTTACTTTTGGCTATTTCGATGTATTCTTGTTTATTTGTCGAGATTAGTTTTAAAACTAACTTCTCCCGCTGGTCGGTCCTTTATATATAAGTGGCCTTTTTTTCTAGATAATTCTAGTTTACGGCTTACACAAAACAATCGCCTTTCGGGATATTTCTCGACTCAATCCTTAAGAGATCTTCGGAGAACATGTCTATAAAAAAGGTCACAAAAAATCCCAATAGACCTTCTCAGAATTCGGCGCGCTCGCCATTTTTTTAACTCCGTTAACATAAGGTTACAGAACCGTACTTAGTATCTACTTCGGTGTACGAGTTCCTAACACTATTTCTACTTATTTGTGAATTTCAACCCAGTTGCTAATTTAGAAAAGATGAATCTGTTCATTGGTCGCTTGGATATTTCGTGTGTCATTGATCTATTAATCGGTTCATTTTTGACATTAGCATCGATCTACTGTCAAAATTGAGAGTTTTTGTAAGAAATAGCCAAGCGACCAATGCACACGTTCATCTGTTCTAAATGAGCAACTGGGTTGAAATTCAGAAATAAGTAGAAATAGTGTTACGAACTCGTACACCGAAGTATATACTAAGTACGGTTCTGTAACCTTATGTTAACGGAGTTTAAAAAAATGGCGAGCGCGCAACTGAGTTGAAATTCACAAATAAGTTGAAATAGGTTAATCGTCAATCCAACTGGTTATTCGCTGTCTTAGGCATAGCCAGTTTCTTCACGCTGGATTCCAACACATGGTCTCGGAGGTTTCGAAGTGCTTCCCATACATCGCGGTAGGTAGATCGGTCTTGAAATTTATTTTTAGTTACCACGTAGAAGACATACCGCGAATTGTCTTTCAGTCTTGCCAGGGGCTGGAATCTGGCCTTCAAGTTTTTCTAATTGCCCGAACTTCTTTCGAAAGGCGGTTGCCAAGCCTCGTGCGTTCTTGATACGGGCGGGGATGTTGTATGCCAGTGAATAATCTTCGGAGAGAGGGAACAAATCTTGTCGTTGTTCTGAAGTGACTCCATATCTACGAGTAGCTTTCCCGGTACCTCCATACGCGCTCATAAATTCATCGAAGGTAGGGTCAGATACATCTCGAATATGGTTTACTCCTTTCTCTAGGTCATGGTCTCCCTCGAATGGCGCTAGTCGATTTTGGTGAACTACTTTTGGTTTTCCGTTGGGGATCTTGCTTATGCGATATATAACATCATTGATCCTTTTCTTGATTAAGTATGGACCTTCCCAACCCACTAAACAAGAAACATAACAAGTCTTTTTGTGATGTTCTTTTTAGAGACTTTTCGTGATGTTTATTTAAAACGTTAATAAGATATCTCCTAAATGTCTTAATTTTATTACCAACTCTATTAACATCCATGTCATGTAAATAAAACATATTTTTGATGTACACAGTAATACTTGAATTCGCAGTTACATACACATCCTATGAACTTCTTTTTAGTAACTTCCTATAGGAAACATTCATACGATGTTAATTTGTATACTTCTCACTAATGTCACATACAGAACGTTACTGTAATATTACAAATTAACATGTTTCTAAGATGATCACATGTTGCAGTTACTTTTACATCTTTCGAAATAATTTTTATTAACATCGTACTTATTACGTCTGTACGATGTTAGTTCATAAAACTCTCAGTAATATCTCATATTAAACATCACAGTAACATAAAAAAGAAGAAAACAGAAGAGGAACTGATGAACGAAACATACAGTAGTTATCTGTGGAAACAAAAATGACAAGCATGCGGATGGTTTTCAGTTATGTGTTATATTTTATTTGCAGGAAGCACATATTTTGCAAGTAGTACTTGAATAAAGTGGTCTTCGTTTTCGTTAGTTCCTACTAAGCTACAGTTTCTATACTTAGTTATAATTCTTGTTATAATGGACGAACAACAATTGTTATCGGTAAGTACCTATTCCAAAATCATAATTATTAAAACTTAAAACTCATTCAATACTTTGATCGGCTATTATACATTGAAATTCCAGGTGGCGGAATTGTACACTAACATTATATAATAGGGGAGACTGGGGAGGGTTGAGCCAGAGGGAGGTTTGAGACATAAATGTTTCATTGGTAACGTATCCTTAAATAAATTTACTTTTCCGTTTAGTGGATGCTTAGACAGTGCTTCTTTCACGTTATCTACGTTTAACAACAAATCCAAGTCGTTTACGAAAGATATAGTGAAAAGTTGTTTTTGAGGCTAAACAATGTAAGTTTTTTAACAAAATGTATAAGGATTCTTTATTCACATTATTATATTTGGAAATATATGAATGAATTACACGAATTACATAATAATTTAACATACTTTAAAGTATTAAATTATTTGTTAGGTTATGTTTTAACTTGTAAATCGTAATTTGTTGTGGCTACTGGTACGAGGGGAGGGATGAACAGGTTTCACGTGGGAGGTTTGAGACACGGATCAAACCTCCCATCATGGTTTGAAAATACCTGTACTTCGTTTCAAGTTTTTTTTCTTTCTTTTTCAAGTGAAAAAATATAGGTCAACGTAGTTTAGTCTTTAGTTTCTTCTGCTAAAATCTTCACTGCATCATCTACAGTAATAATTTTTTTGCAGATGCCTTTTAAGTGGAAATCGAAAGGCCGAGTGCCTACTGATCCTGAAATTTTGGAAACTGCAGTACGGGAAATATGTAGTACTAATGGTAAAATCCGCACAGTCGCCAAAAAATATAATATTGATAGAACGACACTATCTAGATACGTGCATAAATTTAAATCAAACGAAATCGTATCGTTTGTAGCAAACTTTAATTCTTCGCAAATTTTTACTAATCAAGAAGAATATTTGCTAGTTCAATATCTGCTCAAATGCGCTGACTTACATTATGGACTTACTCCAATCGCAGTAAGAAAGTTTGCTTACATCTTTGCAACTGAAAATAACAAAAAAATTTCAGCAGCTTGGGAGAAAAATAGAGCAGCAACGCGTGATTGGCTAAGAGGTTTTATGTCAAGACATGGTAACTTATCACTTAGGACACCAGAAGCCACGAGTGTAGGACGTGCCACTGCATTTAATAAATATACCGTGCAGCTATTTTTTGACAATTTAAAAACCATCATGACAAGGGAACAGATTACTCCTGATTGCACATATAATGCAGATGAAACGGGAGTTACAACAGCACATAAGCCGCAAAAAATAATTGCGAAGAAAGGGCAGAAGCAGGTGTCAAAGGCAACATCGTGTGAAAGAGGATCACTGGTAACAGTTTTATGCACTATAAGTGCGTCTGGTAACACTATTCCTCCCTTTTTAATTTTTCCGAGGGCTAGGATCCAGGATTATATGACAAGAGGACTTCCCATTGGTGCCGATGCTGCTGTTAATCCATCAGGTTGGATGACCCACGAGAATTTTGAAAAATATTTACAGCACTTCGTCAACTATTCCCGAGTCAACAAGGATCACAAGTGTCTGCTGATACTAGACAACCATGATAGCCATATTTCCCCAAAGGGGCTGAACATTTGTAAAGAAAATGGAGTAATGCTACTGACCATTCCACCTCATACTAGCCATAAGTTACAGCCCTTGGACACCAATGTTTTCGGGCCTTTTAAAAGGTTTTATAATGAAGCTGCAGATAACTGGATGGTCAACAATCCTGCACAGCTGATATCCTTAAAAGAAATACCTGAACTTGTGGCAAGTGCTTACGTTCGCGCTTTCACGCCGGCCAATATAGTAGGTGGATTTTCACATACTGGTATTTGTCCATACAATCCAGCTGTATTCTCAGATAGTGATTTTACCAGTTCGGAAATTACAGACCGGCCAGATCCATCTGAAGCTTTACATCCCACAGAAAATTTACTTTTAGCTGTCCCTAGTACTTCCCAAAATAATCCAAATGCATTTGTAAGCCCTGAAGTTATAAGGCCATTTCCGAAAGCTCTTCCACGTAAAAAGAAAGCTGGAAGGAAATGTGGAAAAACACGGATTTTAACGGACACTCCCGAAAAAGACCTAATAGAAAAAGAATTTGAGGAAAGAGCAAAGAAAAAGGAAGAGCAAAATAAAAAAAAGGAAGAAAGGGTGGAAAGATTAAAAAAAATTGTTGATAGAAGATGAAAAACAGGTGCCCGTTAAACAAAAGAAGATTGAGATAGTCATGGAGGAATCTGAACAATCTAACGATTCTTTCAATTTTTCGAGTTCTGATGAGTTAACCGATATTGAGGAACAAATTGAAAAAGAAAATGCTGAAGAAAGCTTTATGAATCAAGAAGTTCGTAAGGATGACTATGTTCTTGTACGATTTCCCACCAAAAAGACTTTCCGACATTACGTTGCTAAGGTCACAAATATTAATGGCAACGAATACGACTTATTATGCATGAGACTAAAGCCTCCGGGATACAAATTTATTTTTCCCGATGTTGCCGATGAATGTTGTGCACCTAGGGACGATCTGGTTAAGTTACCAAACCCCTCCTTTACTGGAGGAACAGCAAGAACACATAGGACCCTTTCTTTTCCAGTCGATTTTTCCAAATATGAAAATTTATTCTAGGTTTTTCGGCAAATATTTTTATGACTGCTGTATTCTTTTATTTTTTCAAGTACGTATGTGTATTTTTTTGTTAATTATTATTATTGCAGGGTTAAAGGGTTAAACAATTGTTAACTGTCTTTAATAAATTTGATTTTAACTCGAGACTTTACCGTACTAATCTTGTCTCAAGCCTCCCTATGCTTGCCTCAAACCTCCCTTTACTTGTCTCAAGCCTCCCCTCATAAAGGAGGTTTGAGACAAGTTCATGTGGTACTTTAATCCATTATTTATTGCTTAAATAACAATTTTTAAAATAATCTTGGTACTGTGCTAAAAAATTAAAACCAATAGTTAATTAATATGTAAAAAACTTTATGCGATTACTAAAACACGACAGAAAACCAGGTTGATGAAAAAAAGTGGCTCAACCCTCCCCAGTCTCCCCTAGAGTTTACAAAATAAGGGTTTTTCAATTTTTAAAATATTTTAGTTACCTAGTAAGTAAATTTTGAAAACGATTCACAATATTTCAAATCCTAGATATGCATTATACCCTACAAAAAACTTGATATTGCAATAGGGTAGATATTATTATTAATAATAAAACATACTCATATGTTGGCAGATATTTAAATCTAGAAGAAAATATTTCCAATGCTCAAGATGTTTCAGAAGCTACTTACACAAATAAAATAAAAACAAATAGTTGGTAATTATGTAATGAAAGGCGAGTAACTATTTCAGATAGTCTGATACAAACGTATTAAACAGTACAAAAAATATTGAATCAAGTATTTCTAGTTCTAGTTTTTGTAGTAGTAGTCATAGCCATCAATATAGTTTTGCAAGTTTAGAAAATTTTAACAATAATACTAACCATTCTTGTGAACAATTACAGACTTTAAAAACAGAAATTTCTGTTAAAAAGCTCATTTCCATTTGAAAATACACTGAATATAATAAGTTTGCTGAAGTGAAAACCTGTAGATGTCCCTTACAATAGTACCTATATTTATCTAGTTGAAGAACTTATGACATTGAATGCTCCAGTCAACAAACAGCATTCAATTATTTATTATTGTAGAAACACAGCTATTGGATACTCAATTGGATACAATTAATTATAAACTCATTTAACTTGATAATGTGTTCATATCTCTTCCTCATAAGTAGTTTTTTTTGTATACAGTGTATTAATAATGCTTAGTTTTCATTAAGTTAAAATTCCACGATGTTAATATACAATTTGTTCCAGGATGAAAATAACAAGATGAGAATAGTATATTATTTTATACAGAAAAGAAGTATGGATTTTCATAGCACACCTGAATTTACCGGCCAAATGGAGTGAGGCATGGAATAGAAGGTAAATCATGAAAAGTCACTTCTCGATATAAAATATGTTATTATTCCTTTGAAGATCCCCGCATGTATCTTATGGAAAATTGGTCCCAGTCAATTGGCTGAAAATCAAGTTTGATGTAATTTATGATGATCGATCAAAGGTCTCCATGGGCACAATTTGAACTAAAGTAATTGTTTTATTAGCTGTTGTTCAGAACACCTTTAAATGTTTCACAGATAAGGATTTTGAAGTGTACGTTATGGAATGGTTGAGGTACTCGAAACAGCAACTCTTGCGTGAGAAAAAGTAACCGTAAGTAAACGATAGAATTTTCTTAAATCAGATTGGATTTCTGTTGATTAACGTAAGGTTTCATTAAATCTTTATGGTGTAAAATTTTTATTAGTTATAATATAATTAAAAAATTATTCTAATAAATTTTCTGTAAACTAGCTGTAATGTATGTGTATCCGTTAAACTTTATTAATTCAGTTTCAAAGTATGGTACGTTATGGTAACTACGGATTAATATACCCTTTTTTATTTCTTGCTTTCACTGAATGTGTTCAATAGTTTCCACTTTCCAGATTTGTTATGTAATATGCTTACACAATTTTTTTTTTAGGTTGGATTGCTGGACAAGATATTTTTTTTTCTGGTTTTGTACCTGTTTTTTTCAAATTTACTGTACTGTTCATTAATAGTGAATAAACGTTTTAAATCCTTTATTGCTATTTTATTTTAAATGTACAGGATGAACAACTAAGAACGACTGTAGGCCATATCTCAGAAAAGAATCATGGTACAAGTTTCAAAAAAATTACCTTTAGGTAAGGGATCCTGAAAAATTGCTGGAAAATATTTTGCAGTCTCTAAAATATCCGCTAGGGGTGGAATGAACACTGGAAAACATAATACTCCAAAAAAACATACTAAAGGTGTCCTAAAAATACAATTTTTAGGAATAATGGGTGGGGAAGGTTCAAACTTATGAACAAATGTATACTTTTTTTGTTTTTTAACCGATATTAATGATTTTATCTGCATTTAAAAGTTTTTCGGTCTAATAAGATTCATAACAAAATTAGATAATTTGGTATCCGCTCGGAAATTTCAAATGTGAAATGTGAAGCATTTTTTTAATTTTTATATCTGATATTGTAAATCTTATATCTTGGAATAGATTCCTATTTTTTTACCCCTCTTCATCAGAATTTAAAAAATGCCTCATTACATTTGAAATTTCCGAGAAAAATGGGAAAATTGTGGACTTTTTCACAAAGCGTTGACAAAATTGTCCAATTTTGTTAAGCATTTCTTATTAAAAAGGAAAAACTCTTTCAAATGAAGCCAAAAACATGGATGTCGATTAAAAACAAGTGTTACGACATTTGTTGTTTGGGTTGAACCTTCCCCCGCCCCTTACTTGAAGAATAAAGATAAAAAGTTCCTAACTACATTTTTTCATAATCTCAACAATATATCAAAGATTGTATATCTAGGACACGTTTAGTATGTCTTTTTTGAAGATAATCACAGTATTATGTTTTTAAGTGTTAATTCCACCCCATAGGAGATATTTTAGGAACTCAAAAATATTTTCCAGCCATTTTTCAGGTTCATTTTCCTGAAGGTATTTTTTAATGCTGTATTATGACTATTTTTTGAAATATGGGCGACAGTCGACGTTCTTAGTTGTTCACCCTGTATTTGCTGATTAGGCACAGAAACATCTATAGGATGTCATCCAGAATGTTTGAGGTATATTATTTAGAGGTTTATGTAATGTCCATACAACATCTACGAGAATACACTGTATTGTTTTTGAAATGTCGCATTTAGATCATTGATAAGATGTTATTTTTTAGACATTGCATTAACATCGACAAGATGTTAAAAGGCATTTCAGAATGTAACAGAAATGTTGTTTTTAGTTCGTTATAAAGACTTACTTTTGAGGAAGTTCTAGTAACATCACAGTAATGTAAAAAGACAGCGCTTTAACATCGCTGAAAAATTAAGTTGAAACATCACAAAAGTTAACAGCCACAAGCTGGGCATAAGCGGTTGTATAGATGTGCATGTGATGAAAACAAGAGGAAAAAAAGGAAGAACATTATCACAATGTGATGTTGAATTAACATAACTGTAATATTTATTTGCATAGTGGGAAGATTTTTGTAATTTTGGAGAAAATCCTTTTCTCCTCGTCGAGTTGTGTAAACATACTTTGTCCCCTTCTTTAAAACCGCCTACTGCGAGTCGTACCGACTTTTCATTCTGTCGTTGGAAACTTGAAGATTTGTTCAAACTAATTCATGAATATCGTCCAGCCTTCTTCTCAATTGGATCACGTAATCTTTTCCTGCTAGATCTTCTCCAGGCCAACAGCCAAATTCCAGGTCACAAGGAAGCCTCATTTCACGTCCAAACAGGATTTTCGCAGGTGTTTCACCCGTGGACTCATTGACGGCAGATCGATAAGCCAATGCAAATAGGGAAAGATACTGGTCCCAATCTCTCTGATGGCTGGAAACTACTTTGGACAGGTATTTGCCAATAGTCCTGTTAATTCTCTCCACCATTCCATCTGACTGTGGATGTAATGCTGTTGTCCTGGCCTTCTTCATTCCCAGCTTGTCGCAAATCTCCTGGAATAGATGGCTTTCGAAACTTCTTCCCTGGTCACTGTGGACTTCCAAGGGCAATCCATATCGGCTGATAAATTCTTTCATCAATATATCCGCGACAGTTGTGGCCTCTTGATTCGGGATCGCGTAAATTTCCACCCACTTTGTGAAATAATCCATTATATTTACCACCATTTTCTGTCGTCGGAAATGGTCGAGCTATTTCTGGAGCAATCCTTTAGAAAGGTGTCACAATCCTAAGGACTCTGCTCAGGTGGTGAATTCGGCATCAGTTACACTATTTTTTATTACCTCAATTGGGATAAGGTGAATCAACAAACAAAAGTTCGGGACTAATGGATTTATTTGACACAAAAATAAATTTACATAAGCTGTATATTCTCAATACAATACGAACAACAATCAGTTATTACAATAAAAATGTCGAACTCAATATTTTATATCTATCAAAAATAAGTTAGGGACTTATCTTGGGAAGACTCGGGACGTACAGCTTGCAGCTGTATCCACGGGTTCTTGAGCCGTCTGGAAGAGTTGGATTGTTGTTAGGGTCTGTAAGGCCCTTGGAGTGAACTGTCCATAAGGGTTCTAGGAGTGAACGGTCCGTAAGGCTTGGAGAGAACGGTCCGTAAAGCTTGGAGAGAACGGTCCATAAAAACCGCGGAGCTGTAGGGAAAGAAATAAAAAAGGAGAAACAATATAAAATTGAAAATTGTAACGGAGGAATAAACTGAACAGGTAGGAGCTAATACTCCAATACATACAAAAATTGAATTTAATTTTTAAAATAAAATCACAGAAATCTGTTCGTTCTTATTCGTCCTGTTCCCAAAATAACCAGAAAAATAAAATTTAAATCGGTGGAAAATAACCATATATAGAATCTGTTATAAATTCGCTTCATAAAATAACTTTTGACGCCACCAGATTTTTTTAAAGGAAACGGCGAAGAAAAAACTGGAAACGCCATAGCAAAAACATTGTTTTTTCAAAAACGAAATATTTCAACTAGATAGAAGAATCGAAATAGAATGATTTGCAAGCACACAGATACAATTTGAAAATATATAGATAACTTACCAGACAGAAGACTTAATATCACACAAAATTACTTAGAAACTGAATTTGATTATCATCGATGAATGAACAAGCGATGATTCCTTGAATCGTAGTTTTAAATAGCAATTTAACGATGGTAAAAACGATCACCGTTATGTTCCTAATATTTGAAATAGAAGGATTTGGAATTGGAAGTGGGAGTCGCCGACGAATAAATAACGCTCCAAAATTATTTATGAAAATAGAAACATGTCTCAGCGACATGTTATAAAGTGCTTCCAACATTATACTCTTTCATAGGTGCCCTTCTCTTGCGATGTGGTCCATTACTCGTAGCACAAGTCGTACATTTCTTACACCAGTCCTTCACATCGTCGGAGCTGTTTATGCAATAAAACCTTTCACGGAATCGCTTAAGGGTTTTCTTCACTCCCAGATGGCCTACCGATGGACTGTGTGTAACTTCATCAGTACCTCAGCTACTCTCATTCTAGGGATAACTAGCTGTCTCCTCATCTCGGAACCATCATTGTTTTCAAGGGCTCTTTTCAACAGCCCTCTTCCAGGACAAGGGAGTCCCACTGAGCCCAATATGCCTTGAGTGTCGGTGAAAATCTTGACACTTCTTGCCATGTAGGTCGCCGATTTTATTCCTTCCATTGCCGAATCTTCTTTAGGTGAGGATCATTCTCCTGATCTTCTCTGATCCTGGTGGGTGACCATTCTTCGATGACTATAATAGTTCTTGAAATTGCAGAATTGGTTCCACTAATCTTGCACAGGTCTGAAGAAGTTGCAGTTCTAAAAAAAGTTGGTTTTGTGCTTCCTGTATTTAGTTTGGTTTTATAAAGCCCTAATAGTTTTTCGATCCACTAATTATTGGATTTTTATTGATTGACTAGTAGATTAGACCATTCTGGTAAATATGTTGCGGCACAAAAAGTCTCTATTAACCTATCTTTTGTTTTTTATTTTTTAAAATAAACACAATAAATGTTTATTATTTGTTTCATTTGTTAATTTCAAATTTACTTAGTAAATTGTGTTCTGCATTTACTTACTTTTATATTATTTCGTTATAAATGAAATAATCTTTATCGACTACTTGTTTAACTATTCAACATTAATAATTTGAGGAGGCCAAGGCATTTGGGCACATAAACTCGAGAAGTGCACTTTAATTTGGCTATTTCCAAAACATTGATTGTTAAAAACCAGAGGAACTTTTTTATGTAAAAATCAACACTTTGAAAAATATACACATTTATTTCAAAAATTCCCATCTTGAAATGTGAACTAAGAAAACCGCTGAAATATGTCAAACAATTTATTGAGGATGACAAATTTTTAAGCAAAAAACCATCACTGATTGCCCTCAGATAGCATTCATTCCCTCAAAAATATTAAATGGTAAGAGGTATCGAGTGATAGCTCATTTGAAATGTCCTTTTAATTTCCTTATTTTGGTGTTTGATTTTTTTTAAATAGGTTCATTCTTTTTCGAGAAAATTGAAAAAATATGTATTCCCTCAAATCCTAATTAAAGACCAAATAAAGAAATTACAAGAACCTTTCAAATATACTATCACTTGATACCGAGGCGTGCGCCACTAAGGCCAGAAACGGACACCTACTTTAATTACTTGAAAGTACTGAGAAAAAATTAAACCTTTTTGTAATTTCAAAATTATCCTTTATAATTTCGGTATTTTATTGTACTTTGAAAGTAATTTCTGTACTTGTAATTTCGAAAGTATTTTTTGAACTTTCAAAAGTAATTTTAGTAATTTATGGACTTTTAAAGTAATTTTTTACCAAAGGTACACCAAAACGTACCAGTGGCATACCCCTCGCTTGATATCTTGACATCATTAAAGATTTTTAAGGTGGTGCTCCCTGAGGGCAACTAGGGTGAAAGGAAGAGATGTTCGTGGTGGGAAGTTTTGAATTGAATACCCCTGTATACATGTAATAATGTGACTGTCGTAACTTTATCTTAAATTGCTAGAATTACGACTATCGTAACTCTATCCACGGCCTAAAATTAAAATACTTACGTGGTTATTATGATTTAAGTCAACATGATGTACGAGGGAATCGGATATTTATAAAAACAAACTTCTATTCATAAATAAAAGATTTTTATTTGATTCAATTGTAACTATAATAATTTATAATGCACTAGTAATAATAAAACGAAAAAATAGAGTAAAACAGAAAAGAATTTTCAGCAGTCTATAAATTAATTAATAACAAGTTACAGTACAATTTTTTTCATATATATATATATAGCTAGTATTATTTGCAATATCATTATTTTACAGAGTATTTAAATAATTTTTTTTAAATTAATATTCTCTTTTGTAGAAACTACTACTTGACTAGATTTCATCAAGTACCACTTTTAAATAATAAAGAATAAAAATTAAATATATAACAGCGTACTTGTGACTAGAATTTTACTCATTATTTTTCAGCGTAGCAAAATATTCGACGTAAAAAATTAACGAAAACTGTTTCATTTTTGGATTCTTAAAAAAACAAAAACTAGACGAAATTACCCGTCAAAATTTGATGTTTTTGTAAACAAAATTATGGAAATTTTCAATAATAAAACTGGAATTTGGAAAAAAAATGAATAAATATTTCATTCCCCCGGTATTTTTGAAATGAATAAGGTAAATTAAATTTCAGATAAAAAATGGTTTATCTGTGTTTCAAACAAATAAAAAATACTAACTTTTGTCCAACTGAATGAAAGTGTTTAATTAAAAAAGGCACTTCAGACAGTTTGAGATGAAATAAGTTTTGCTTGTTCCACTTGTTTTAGGTGAAAAAGAAAATATCAGACAAACAATGATATTAAATGTTTCAAATAAAAAAATATGTATTTCAGACAAAAGTCTGCTTTTCGAAGTGTTTCAAACGAAAAAAATATTTTGAAATGTTTCAAACAAAAAAAAGATTTTTTGATTTTTCAGGAAAATAGTTTTTTAGATGTTTCAAACAAAAGTGTTTCCTTCAAAAGGTTTCGGACAAAAACATATTTAGGTGTTTTAAACAAAAAAAGTTTTTTTTAGATGTTTCAGACAAAAGTGGTTTTACAAGTGTTCCAGGCAAAATGAATTTTCTAAATTCTAAACAAATAAGTTTTTCATTGTGTTTCAGTCAAAACAAAATGTTTCTAAAGACGTTTGAGGAAAGAAAATGTATCCATAAATATGTTTCGGACAACATGAATTCTTTTTAGGTTTCAAACAATAAAGTTGCCATTGGGTTTCAGACAAAACAAATGTTCCTAAAGGTGTTTCGGACAAAAGATTTTTTTAGAGTTGTTTAGAGAAATAGTTTCCAAAAGAAAATGTTTTAGACAACAATTTCCTAGGTTCCACAGAAAAAAGTTTTTCAACGTGTTTTGGCCAAAAAACGTTTCTAATGATGTTTCATTCAAAAATAATCTTTTTTGGTATCGAACAAAAATATTTTCGTGGCGTTTTTAATGGTGTTACAGACAACAAGAATTTTTTAAGTTCCAAATAAAAACATTTTTTATGATCTTTCAGACAGAAAATATTTTAAGACAAAAATAATTTTTTTTTAGTTTCGGCTGAAAATGGGCGTTTAAAATAAAAGAAGCGTCCAGACATTCAGATAAAAAAGGGCGTTTCAGTTAAATATGTTGTTTCTGACACATTTCCGTTTAAAAAAAATGTTTATCTGGATTTTCCGTGTACATTTCGTCAAGTTTTTCGCGATTTTCGTTAATTTCTTATCAATTTTTTTGTCGTATTGTTTTTCTAAATGACATCAAATAAAATGAAACGTGTGACGCACCACCGCTCAAAAACAGCGTGTTAATAAATTTGTTTAATAAGAGAAAAATCACATTTTCACAATATATTATATTTTTTCAAAAATTTTCTTGTTACACAAGACACTTCTCTCTTCAAATCGTTACACATTACCACAGTAATGACCGTATGAGATTCAAAAACAAACAAAAAATAGAAATTACCCCAAGTTTTCTTTTACTTATATCAACTCAATGAAGAAGAAAAAAAGCGTGCGTTTCTACTACCAACGTGAGGTATATATATATATCGAGATCTATTGAATCAGTCAACATCTACAAAAGCCCTAAGTTCGTACAAAAAAAAACATCGACATTGGTGTCAAATGTTAAAAACATTCATTTATTAAATTTTCAAAATTTTGTAGATTTTATAAAATATTTTATGCCACTTGTAACCAATATATTTTTTGAGACATTCTCAACGATTAAGACAGATCGAAATTTGTAAACGTCAAAGTAGACTAAATTGAAGAAACAACAATTCCTTCGAAAATACTAACGAAAGGGTAAGAATACGCAAGAAAATAAATAAAAATAAAACTCCAAAAAGAAAAATATTTCTAAAGACATTTCAAACAAGAATTTTTTCATGTTGCAGACAAACGTTTTTGTGGTGTTTCAGACAAAAAAGTTTTTCATGGTGTTTCAGACAAAACAAAATTTTTCTAAATATGTTTGAGAGAACAAGAGTATTATTGGGTTTCAAATAACATAGTTTTTCATGGTGATTGAGGCAAAAATATGTTTCAGACAAAGGGTCTTTTTATAGGTTCCAAACAAAATTTCATGGTGTTTCAGACAAAACAAAATGTTTCTATAGATGTTTCAGACTAAAATAATTTTATTAGGTTCTAAACAAAAAAGTTTTCATTGGGTTTCAGGAAAAAAAACGTTTCTTAGTATGTTTCGAACGAAAAGAAATTTTTTAGGCACTAAGTAAAAAAGTTTTTCGTGGTGTTGTAAATCTGAAAATGTTTCTAAAGACGATTCAGAAAAAAAAACGTTTCTAAAGATGTTTTAGACAGAAAGAATCTTTTTAGGCTTCAAATGAAAAAGTTTTCCATGGTGTTTCAGACAAAAAATGTTTGTAAAGGCGTTTCAGACAAACAAAACTTTTTTAGGTTACAGACAAAAATGTTTTTCGTGGTGTTTCAGACCAAACACAATGATCCTAATAGACAACAAGATTTTTATTGGGTTTCAAATAAAAAAGTTTTTCATGGTGATTGAGGCATAAAAATGTTTCAGACAAAGAGCATTTTTATAGATCCAATCAAAAAAAATTATGGTGTTACAGACAAATCAAAATGTTTCAGTCAAAAGAATTTTATTAGGTTCAAAACAAAAAAGTGTTTCATGACGTTTCAGACAAAACAAACGTTTCTAAAGATGTTTCAGCAAAAAATAATTTTTTAGGCTATAAAAAGTTTTCCATGGTGTTTCATACAAAAAAGTTTCTCATGTTTCAAACAAAAAAATGTTTCTAATGGAGTTTCAGAAAAACTTTTTTAGGTTACAGATAAAAAAGTTTTTCATGGTGTTTCAGACAAAACAAAATGTTTCTAAATATGTTTCAGACAACAACATTTTTATTGGGTTTCGAATAAAATGGTTTTTCACGGTGATCGAGGCATAAAAATGTTTCAGATAAAGAGAATTTTTATAGATCCAAACAAAAAAAAATTGTATTAGGTTTAAAACAAAAACATTTTTCATTGGGTCTCAGGAAAAACAATATGTTTCAGACGTTTCAGAAAACAAGAATGTCTTTAGGTTCAAAACAAAAAAGTTTTTCATTGTGCTTCAGATCAGAAAATGTTTCAAAAGATGTTTCAGAGAAAAGAATTTGGTAAGGTTCCAACAAAAAAGATTTTCAAGGGGTTTCAAACTAAAAGAATTTTTGGAAAATATGAAAAATAAAGAAAAACTCGCAATACGCATAAACATAAAAAAAGAGTCAAAAGAAACAGAAAAATATGAGAAAATGTCAATAAAAGAAGAAAAACAAAAAGAACACTCAAAATAAAATTCAGAAAAACACGAAATAGTGGAAAAAAGTCAAAAATATAACAGATTTTAAATCGTGTTTAGACAACAGATACTTTTTAAGACAAAAATAAATTCCTCAAATGTTGGTGTTCCACAACGCATCTTGGACCAACGTTGAACCTTTTACGACACTACCCACGAGACGCGATAGTGACTTGCTGAAAATGAACAAAAAAAAATTCCTCATTAGAAATTACGTAGAGGAAAATTCGAGTCAAATGATACATGAACGAAAGGTTTTCCAAAAGAATAGACCATGTACACGACAATTTTATGACACAAAATCCTTCTAGACAATAAAATTTTGTATTGAATTTACTTTCGAACAAAAATAATATTTTCAGGTGTTTCAAACCAGAAAAGATATTTTATTAAATGTTTCAGACAGAAGGAATTTCCTGAAATCGAAGCAAAATAGTTTTTCATGAAGTTTCAGACAACAAGAATTTTTTTAGGTTCCAAACAAAAAAGTCTTCATTGTTTTTCAGACAAAAACACGTTTTCAAAGACGTTTCAGACAAGAAGAACTCTAATAGATTCCCAATAAAAAAGTTTCCATTGTGCTCCGAAGAAAACAAAAATGTTTTTAAAGATGTTTAATACAAAAAGAATTTTTGTAGGTTCCAAATAAAAAGCTTTTCGTGGTGTTTCAGACAAAAAACGTTTCTAAAGATGTTTCATACAAAAGAAATTTTTCAAGATTTAAAACAAAATAGTTATCATGGTGTTTCAGACAAAAAAAACGTTTCTAAAGATGTTACAGACAAAAAGAAATTTTGTAGGCACTAAATAAAAACGTTTTCACGGTGTTTCAGACAAAAATATTTCTAAAGACGTTGACAATTTTAACGATGCCCTTCTAGAAAATCGAGAAGATGAAGGAACTGATAATGAATCAAGTCTACACTAGATGAACCTCCATATACAAATGTGACGTCAGCGAGACTTGTAATACTGACGACAACGTCCACACAAACTCCCTTGAACCCATTTTAGGTATGAAAATAGATAAATATCTCAACTCTCATGACCATCAGATTTAATTTGATTTTGTTTTCCATTCGCCAGCGAAACCTAAAACTGAACGAGTTTTTCTTAACAAAAAACGCGTTCATACAAATTTCCATTAAAGACCTTCAAAAGGACGTAATTAATGTTTTCAAGAATGATATCGAACCCAAATTTACATATGGAGTGCATATTAAACGACTATATTCCTAGCGTTTTAGACGAATTAATGTCAACTTTCAAAAATTCTGCATATAAACTGATACAACGAAACGAAATTTTGAAAGACGCTACTAACAAAGATGAACAGTCAGAGATTATAAGAATGCTTCACGAAAGAAAAAATAATCATCGTGGATTACTCGAAACCGAAACATATTTTTGGCCGAAAATGAAAAACGACATTATAACGTTTGTCACCAACTGTGGTATTTGCCAAGCAAACACATACGACAGGGACCCACCGAAAAATGAGTTCAAAACAAAAAATATTTTCATGGTGTTTCAGACAAAAAAATGTTTTGCGTGAAGTTTGAGACAAAACAAAACGATTCCAAAGAAGTTTCATACAAAATGAATTTTTTTAGGCTCGAAATAAAAAGTTTTCCATGGCGTTTCAAACAAAAAATGTCTTGCAGATGTCAGACAAAACAAAATTTTTTTAGGCTTTAAATAAAAAAGTTTTTCATGGTGTTTCAGAAAATAAAGAATGTTTTACGTGGTTTTTCAAACAAAAACCTGTTTTGCGTGGTGTTTCAGTTAAAAAATAGTTTGCGGTGTTTCAGACAAAACAAATTATTTCCAAAGACGTTTCACTCAAAAGATTTTTTTGGGCTCTAAATAAAGTTTTTCATTGTCTTTCAGACAAAAATAATTTTTTACGTGGTGTTTCAGAAAAAAAATGTTTTGCGGGATGTGTCGGACAAAACAAAATGTTTCCAAAGATGTTCCATACAAAAGGAATTTTTTTAGGCTCTAAATAAAAAAGTTTTTCATGGTGTTTCAGACAATAAAGAATGTTTTGCGTGGTTTTTCACACAAAAACCTGTTTTGCGTGGTTTTTCACACAAAAACCTGTTTTGCGTGGTGATTCAGTTAAAAAATAGTTTGCGGTGTTTCACACAAAATAAATGATTTCCAAAGACGTTTCACTCAAAAGATTTTTTAGGCTCTAAATAAAGTTTTTCATTGTCTTTCAGACAAAAATAATGTTTTACGTGGTGTTTCAGAAAAAAAAAGATTTTGCGTGGTGTTTAAGACAAAACAAAATATTTCCAAAGACGTTTCATACAAAAGGAATTTTTTAGGGTCTAAATAAAAATAGTTTTTCATGGTGTGTCAGACAAAAATAATATTTTGCGTAGCGTTTCAGACAAAACAAAATGTTTCCAAAGACGTTTCATACAAAAGGAACGTTTTCAGACACTAAATAAAAAGTTTTTCATGGTAGTTCAGACAAAAATAATGTTTTGCGTGTCGTTTTAGACATAACAAAATGCTTCTAAAGACGTTTCAGACAAAACAAAATGTTTCTAAAGAGGTTTCATACAAAAGAAATTTTTTTGGATCTAAAAAGATTTTCATGGCGATTCAGACAAAAATAATGTTTTGACTCTTGTTTTACGCAAAACAAAATGTTTAAACGGTGTTTTAAGCAAAATAATTTTTTAGGTTCAAAATAAAAAAGTTTTTCATAGTGCAGACAAAAAAAATGTTTTGCGGGGTGTTTCAGATACATCAAAATTTTTCCAAAGATGTTCCATACAAACGAAATTTTTTTAGGTTCCAAACAAAAAAGTTTTTCGTGGTGTTTCAGACAAAAAGAATTTCTTTAGGTAGTAAATAAAAAAGTTTTTCATGGGGTTTTAGACAATAAAATGTTTCTAAAGATGTCTCAGACAAAAAAAATTTTAGGTTCCAAACAAAAAAACTCAACTGGAGAGAATTTAAATTAAACAAGAACGATGATGTTTTCCGAAGGAATAAACCACGTACAGTACAATTTTGCGACATAAAAGTCCTTGTAGGCAATAAAATACTTTATAGAATCTACTTTGGGACCGAACATTTTAAAAAAATTGATGGTATTACGATAAAGTTTCAATTAAAATTCGAACACATTGAATAAAACAATCAGTTTTTACTAAAAATCCGAAATTACCGATACGATTTTCATTATTTTTGATTTTTTTTGTTATTTAAGGCATCTAAGATCGCTTTTTGTTTAAAGAAAAACTTGGAAGGTAATAACTACACATTTTCAATTCACCCCTCGTAATATAACATCCTCTTTTTTGGAATCTTGTACCGCCCGAATCACAATTATTAATCAATTAAAAAATCATGTCCACGGAGCGCCTAGCGCTCTCTTTACGACGAAAGTGAGGTTATGTGATCGGTCTGAATCGACGGCATCGCACCTGCGACTCAGACGGCGGATCTCCTTGCGGAGGTAGCGGCGGCGGGGGAGGTTGTCCTTCGGACGATTCAGGCGAACTTTCTGGAGCATCTATGAGGCATGTCGATATGCCTCGTACCCGTAGACCTGAAATTACACAAAAACCATGACACACAACGTTCTCGAATCCACTGCAACATTTGAATTAGATTCGACAGGGACTTTGTTATAGTACCTGAAAGAGGACAAATTCATTTGTTTTTTCGTATTTTTTTATATTATTCGGCCCTTTAAAGTTTAAGAACAAATATCTCTAATTAAATTATCAGATAATAGAAAGTATAGAAGAGATTTGTTAAAGTGTATAATTTATTATTACGTGAATTGTTTAATTATTTACGGTGAGAGGGAATTTACGAAAAAGACAAGTCAAAATTTTCAAATTAATTTCCAAGAATTTTTAAAGTTAATTGTACTACATATTTGTCACGAAATGAATAAAAAAAATTGCATATTATTTGTCCACCCTATATATTTAAATATTTGTCAAACCCTGAAAAACTGTATGTATCAAAAATTAGTAATTTATTATTTAAAAAAAGTATAATAAATAGTTCGCAAAATATGAGGCTTATGCGCATGCGATAAATAAAAACGATATTTTCAAGTTACAGATCAAGATATTAGAAAAAAAATTTCTTTGTGGAAATATTATTTTCAAAATACATACCGCCACTAGAATGCCTCTTAAATCTAAGCTTAAGCTGACTGGGATCGGTTACGTATTTTTCATTTTGTCTACGTCGCCTCAGGCCCGGCGTCAAATCACCCGACCAAGACATACATTTCGCTATACGCTGACCGCCGCCTGTAACAGCCACTGGAATTTTAGACAGTCGACCTTCCATCGCCGGACTTACCTGCAAGAACAAAAATAAAATTCCGAATGTCGATTTGGAAACGAAACCACCTTTGGAACAGGAAATCTTCGGTACGAAGATTCTTTTTTATTGAAAATTTACGTATTCACTAATGTTGAACACTGTATTCAAATTTTCATCAAATATACATTTTTATGATTCTATTTTAATTTTTATCGATTCAAAAGCGGAAAAAATCAAAGAAAACTCGAGAAAAACTGCTTGGATGTACGAAAAGAATTTTTTATGTATACAGTGTGAGTCTAAAACAATTTTTTATCCTACACCACCAATCCAAATATCATCGAGGCTAAATAAATTCAACGATCCTTATGGAATTTAAAAATGTAGTAACTCAGTTTAACAGGTTGACCCTATTGTTTAAGCATTCTCGGATGCTGTAGTGGTTTTAGGGTTTTCAATTTAATTTCCCCTTTTATTCTTCCCAGGGTTCTGGTACAACAGGTGTCATATTCTAGCAGCTTTGCAGCTAAGACAACACTTTTGTAGTAGTTGTCGTGGTATACCGCGTATCCTTGACCTAAATGAACGGCAAATCTTATCGAGGGGTTTTCGGTGGTGCTCATTCTAAATCTAGCATCGACGACAATCCCCCGGATACCTGGTGCCCGGAACCTGGACGTCATCACTGAGAGTTTTCCGATAAATTTCGAACAAATGAACCGAAAATCTTATTGGGGGGATTTCAGCGGCGCTCGTTCAAAATCTGGTATCACCGTACATCCGCCGGATACATGGTGCCCGGAAACTTGATGTCATCTCCGAGAGTTTTCCTATAAATTTCGAGCAAACGAACCGAAAGTCTTATCAGGAGAGTTTTCGGCGGTGCTCATTCCATTCTAGGATGTACGTCCCCCCAGGATACCGGGTGCACCGGAACATGGACATCCTCTCCAAGAGTTTTCAGTAGCGCTCATTCCAAATCTGGCATCGGCGACCAACCCACAGATACCTGGTGCCCCGGTATCTGGACGGAAGCACCGAGAATTTTCCGCAAGATTTCGAGCTAACGAACCGAAAATCTAATCAAGACGTTATTCGGCGGAGCTCATTCTAAATCGGGCATCAGCGACCACTCGCCGGATACTTTGTGCCTTGGATCTTGGACGTCATCTCCGATAAATTTCGAGTAAAGGAACCGAAACTCTTATCAGGGGTTTTCGACGGCGCTCATTCCAAATCTAGTATTAACGCCCACCCTATGGATACCTAGTGAACCGCAACCTGGACATCATCTCCGAGAGTTTTCCTTACCGCCCATTCCAAATCTGGCATTGCCTACTACCCCCCGGATACCTGGTGTCCTGCAGCCTGGACGTCATCTCCGAGAGTTTTCGGGTAAATTTCTAGCAAACGAACCGAAAATCTCATCAAGAGAGTTTTCGGCGAAGTTTATTCCAAATCTGGCATCGGCGATACCAGGAGCACCGGAACCAGACGTCATATTCGAGGGATTTCTGGTAAATTTGGAGCAAACGAACCAAAAATCTTATCAGGAGAGTTATCGGCGGCGCTCATTCCAAATCTATCAACAGCGACCATCCCTCGGATACCTTGAGCCCCGGAACCTGGACGTCATCTCCGAGAGTATTCCGGCATATCTCGAGCAAACGAATCGAAACTCTTATCAGGGGGGCTTTCGGCGGCGCTCATTCCAAATCTGGCATCGACAACCACCCGCCGGATACCTGATGCACCATAACCTGGAGATCGACGCTGTTCTCCGGGAGGTTTCCTTCAAATTTCAGACAAACGAACCAAAAATAGTCATATCCATGAATGTAAGTTCCTAACCCGAGGCTCTCGAAAAAACTCGCCCCTGTGCTGCCCAAGTCAAAGGTATTGTATAATATTAATGATAGTGTCAACTATATTGAAGATTCAGTCGCCGAAAACCTTCGATTCGGTAAATGTAAATTTACCGGAAAACTCTTGGAGTTTTGATTGTGCTTTAAAAGACTAAATAGAAATAATGCATTTTAAAATTTAGCCTTCTGTCATAATGACAGATGATGACCTGGCAGAGCGACATGTGTTAGAAAAATATTGGCCTACATCCAATTTACTGCTTTGTAGTTTTCATGTATTAAAAGCTGTATGGAAATGGTTGCAGCTCGCCAAAAATGATATTAAAAAAGAAGATAGACAATCATTATATCAACTATTCAGAAACATTCTTATGTCAAATTCAAAGGAAAGTATGGAGAAAAACTTGGCAATATTTTACAAAAGTTATAAATATCGACAGTATATCAACAATAAATCGGTTATCTCCCAATGTTAAAGATGTGTTGCCAAATCAAATCACACAGTTGGGAGAAATGCTATACCATGTCGCGAGTAGTTCTTATAAAGGAACGACATATTTTGTTGATATGAATAGCAATATATGTTCTTGTCTTGTAGGTGTAACTAGAAAATATGCAAACATCAATCTGCAATAATAAAAGAATTGAATATAATCAACGCTTACAATACATTGACACTCGAAAGTAGGACAATTCTATACATTATCGCAACTGAGACAGAGCGGAAAATATGTTGTTGCCTCTTAAACTTGTCGACTGCACAGAAATTAGCAAAAATAAACTACCTAGGCTGATGCACAAATATCGACGACAGTGAAAGTATTGTAACCACAAATGACGAACAACCCATAAACTCTACTGAAAATAGCAGTAGTGATATCAAAAAAGCTTGGTGCGAATTTATTTTAAAATTTAAGGAAGATGTCATAAACAATTTGGAACATGATCCAATAGGATTTAGCCCAGCCATTGAAAAATGTAGGAAAAACTACCGGAAAAATATAAATTGCAGTTCAGCCTACTTCTGTGTCTTTGAGAAAAGTGCAAATAACAGGTAGGAGATCAATGCAGGCAGGATGAAAAGTGGGAAGTCTTAGAGTAAGGAAGCCTAAAGCTCCTCATTCCCTTAATATTTGTGTTAATAACAATGTTGGAATAAATTTTATCGCATTCACATTCTGTATATTTCCGATTTTATATCCACCTTCTTACCCACTTTTGTATGTACATTTCAACTTTATTTTGTAATCTAAATATTTTTATTCAAGTCGGATAACCCGAATGCGTTGTACTATACGCTCGATACAAAAAGGGATCCGAGGGGTTAGGATAAGATTTTCGGTTCGTTTATTCAAAATTTACCAAGAAAATCTCGAGTTGACGTCCAGGATTTGGGATATCAGATATCCGGGGAGTGATTGTCGATGCCAGATTTGGAATGGGAGCTGCCGAAAACGAAAACCTCCTGATAATATTTTCGATTCTTTTGCTCGAAATTTACCGGAAAACTCGCGGAGATGACGTCCAGGATCCGGGGCACCCGGTATCCGGCGGGTGGTCGCAGAGTCCAGTTTTGGAATGAGCGCCGCCGAAAATCCATCTGATGAGATTTTAGGTTCGTTTGCTCGAAATTTACCGGAAACTCTTGGAGATGACGTCAAGTTTCCGGGGCACTAGGTATCCGGGGCGTTAGGATTAGATTTTCGGTTCGTTCGCTCGAATTTTACCGGAAATATATTGGAGATGACATCCAGGCGGTGCACCCGGTATCCTGGGAGTTCTTCCACGCCAAAATTGATGAGCGCCGAAGAAAGCCACCCTGATAAGATTTTCGATTCGTGTTCTCGAAATTTACCGGAAAACTCTCGGAAATGACATCCATGTTCATGTTCCGGTGCACCCTATATCCTGTGGTGGTCGTAGATGCCAGATTTGGAATGAACTCCGCCTAAAAGATCCGATAAGATTTTCTGTTCGTTTGCTCGAAATTTACCGGAAATATATCAGAGAAAAACCACCTTGATAAGATTTTCGATTTACCGGAAGACTCTTGGAGATGACGTCGATATCCTGTAACCAGTGCACCAGGTATCTTGAAGGTGGTTGTCGATACCAGATTCAGAATGAGCGCCGTCTAAAATCCCCCTCCTAACATTTTCAGTTCATTTGCTAGAAATTTACCGGACATCTCTCGGAGATGACGTCCATATTCCGATGCACTAGGTTTCCTGGGGGTGGTCGCCGATGCAATATTTTGAATCAGCGACCTGAAATACCACCGGGGGAGCGGTTTCGTTTCATTCGAGAGTGAATTTCAGGGGAAGCATCAGCATCAGACGTTCATCAGTAATCCTGAGTTCCAGGTGGGTGCTGGTTTAGTTTGGAGGCCATACTCAGGATCAGCGACCTCCACTTAAGGTAATTTTCAATCTTACGTCATCAATATAAATATTAAAATCGAGACTAAGTAAATTTGACGATCCTAATGGAATTTTAAAATGTAGAAACACTGTTTAAAAGTAAAAAAAAATATTTTATGTATATACTGAGACTAAGTAATTTTCAATCCCAATTTAGCAATTCTTGAATAATGAGATCGAAACTTGTGGAATTTAAAAATGTGGAAACGCTGTTGAAATGGACAAAAAAATGTTCAGTGTGAATATAAAATTTCATCAATTTTTCAACTAAGTGAATCTGAGATTTATAAAGTTTGAGCTTTTCATAGTAGCATAAATAATTTATATATATATATATATATATATATATATATATATATATATATAAAAACAGAATTAGCGGGCATATCACGCAAAAGAAGTTACAGAGAATGAGTGGTAACCGTAGACATGCATGTTTCTGGCTCATTAGCCTTCATCGGTTACCAAGAAAATGTGTACAACTTGGGAGCAAGGATGTTAATTGAAACATAAATATATATATATATATATATATATATATATATATATATATAAAGTGTAAGACAAGGAGAATTATTATTAAACCATGCCACTGCTGCATTTCCTGTTATCAGAGGTATTAGGGCATCAAATATAGAAGTTTGTGATCAATAAGAAATACAAAGTAAAAAAAAACTAGCGTCAAAAGCTTTGAAGCAAAATGAAGGTACATCAAAGTTTTTAAGCTGTTAGAGGTTATGACATTGTATTGTATAAATAAATATTAAAAATTTGTTGATAATTTTTTTAGTTTAAAACTATAATTTACGAAAAGGAAAATCCCACTGGTTGCGGCCCTGTTTTTGTTTTATACCTGGCGCTATGATAATGAGCTGTTTTCAAGGTCGAACATTGGAATGGTCAATAGTCTAGTCAAAATAGTTCTTAATTCGAAATAAATATGCTGAAGGTTGCATTTTTATATATAGGGGTTTTCGAACCTTAGTAACTCAAATTTGAAGTCATTTTTGAGCCAAGGTTTCATGAAAACAAGAAAAATGTGCATATTCCTCAAAAACTGCTAACGATAGATGAAAAAATTTAAGCAATTTTTGAGGAAAACGTAAAAAATCAAGTAAAATTTAGCAGTTTTCTCGAAACCTCGACCGTGTTGATAAAAAATGACTACAGGTTCAAGTTCCCAAGGCAAAAATGGAACTTTCTGCGAAGTATTTCGAATTCAGACCAATTTTGACTAGACTAGAAGCCAAATTCTTGTAAATAAACAACTTTTTAGATACAAACATCGATGCAGGAGTGGCCCAGAAAAAAGAGAAGCACCACGTCACACATTATAAATATTGGAATGTATTTTTTTTTAAATCCATTGGGAGATGGATGCCAGGAGATAAAAAAGATTAGGATCATATGAACGATTATGGATGACAGAAATTTTTGAAAAAGTCAAAAAAGAATAATTTGTAATTTTAAAACATTTTATAAGAAAATCAAATCAATAAACAATTTATTGGAAAGGCGATAATAAATAAGAAGGAGTATTTGAATATTATAAATTGGAAAAAGAAGTGAAAATTTTGTTGGAGATTGAGAAGAAAAAGAAAGCATTTGTAAGATGGAACATTATATACACTGTGTTATTTATAAAATGCGACATAGGGTTTCCTGTACAAAAATGTCAAACGCGAGCTAACTTTTTTACCAAATAGCGTTCGTGAAAAATAACAGATTTGAAAAGGTCGTTAAAAAAGAAATTCAAGTGCACTTTTAATAAGAAAATGCATAATTATCTTTTTAAAAATCGCACGCCATTTTTATATCACTTTCGAATACAAACAACCGGGACCGAGATGGCCGAGTTGGTATTTGGTACGCGAAATTTGAAAGTTGAATGTGGAGGATGACGGTTCGATCCCACGCTGTGACGAAGTTTTTTGTTTTTAGTTCTTTTTTTACAATTTTTATCTAAAAAAACATTAATTTTAAAATAAAGCAAACTTATTTGTTTCAAAAATTTATTTATTTAAAGAAAAGTTCAGATAATTTAGTATCAATTTTAAAAAGCAAAATCTAGTAGGTAGCCTTCCAAATAATGTCATTTTCATTTTTGAGAATTTGTAATCTTTGGAGCGAATAAGTATTTTTGAGTCGATTAGATTTGTTATTTTAGTGTACTTGTGAGTAATTTCTTGTTTTGTTTGTCGATATTTTTGTAAGTTCATTTGTTGTTATAAGTTTAGATTCATTTTTTAATAATATTTAATTTAGTATAATAGTTATAATTTCATTTTAAATTGTTCGTGTTTTCCCATTATTTAATTTATTTTATTGTTTATATTTTTGGTAGTTTTTAATTCTTATCAGTTAGTTATTATTTATTTTTCTTCTCGTTGTAAAATGCTTATTCGTCCATTTTGTTGGCTTTTGTCGAAAACCCTAGGACCACCATTAGACGCGTGGCACGAGATTTAAATGTTAGTATTTTTAAAGTACACAGTGTTCTGAGAAAAAACTGCTTCAAAGCTTACAAACTTCATGATGTGCAAGAACTTTTTCAGCAAGACTAATTAAATAGACAGCTTTTCTGCGAAATTATGATAGACAAAGCCAACCGAAATAGGAATTTTTTTTAAGATACATCTGTTTTACCGAAGAGTCTAGTTTTGTTTTAAAGAGAAAAACTAACAAACAAAATCAAAGGTATTGGGGTACAGTAAATCCATGTAAAATAAATGTGTCTCATACCCAATACAAGAAAAAAGTAAACGTATGGGCCGGCATATTTTGTGATAAAATAATTGGTCCTTTCTTCCTAAGTAATAACTTCAATGGCCAAGAATATTTGAATCTTCTCCAAAATGAAATAGGGTCCCAAATAGCAAATGCCGCACCTAGAAATGTTTCAGTATGGTATCAACATGATGGTTGCCCGGCTCATTCCAGTAGGGAAGTACGGGAATTACCTTGATACTGTTTTTCCAAATACGTGGATAGGTCGAGGGGGTACAATAAATTGGCCGGCAAATCTCTAGATTTAGCACCCCCGATTTCTTTTTATGGGGTTTCCTAAAAAATAAGGTAGCAGAATATGAACCGGAGACAGAAGATGAATTTAAAAATATTATCATTATTAATGAATGTCTGAGAATTAGTAGAACTGTTATTAATAATGTAAGGCGGAACTTTTATGATCGTTTGGGACACTGTTTAGCAGCAAACGGAAAACAATTTGAGCATTTAATTAAATAAATCAATTTGTAACCTAAAAAATTGTCTTATTTTAAATATCTCTACTTAAAATTTCTTTTTGGACAAAAATTATGAAAATACATTTCGGACACACTGCGGGAACGAACCGCGACCCATTACGTTCAACTTTAAATTTTGAGTACCAAGTACCAACTCGGTCACATCGGCACCGGTCCTTAGTATTCCAAAGTTTTATAAAAATGGCGTACGACTTTTGGAAACATAATTATGCATTTTCTTAGGAAACCTGACCGAATTTAAGAAAATTAAAAGTGTATTTGAATTTAATTTTTAACGACCTTTTCAAATTTTTCACGAACGCTATTTTTTGAAAAATTAGCTCGCGTTTGACTGTTTTGTACAGGAAACCTTATGTTGCATTTTATAAATAACACAGTGTATAGGGGTCAATAGCGAAAGTAGTCCGAGCATGAAGAAATTTCTGTTTATATAAAATTTTCAAGTTATTTTTTTTGTAATTGGCCAAAATTTATTAACAGTTTGTAAATAATAATTAATGTAATTTTAAAATATTCGAATAACTGTAATTTCATGACAATATATTACTTTTACTGCAAAATTAAATTATTATCAAATAATTAAATATTTAAGTTATTCCATATTCACTGAATCTTTTTACAGGAAAAATTTTTTATTTCGGTTATATCATAACCCCGTCTCAAAAACTCTGTAATAACCGTCAGACGACTCACTTTATTCGTTGGAACGTAATGGGGGTTACAGCAGCTCCCAGCGCGACTGTCAACTGCCCATTGCTAGACCTGCTTCAAGTAATAACACGATATTCGTTTAAGACAAAAAAGAAAATGAATGATGTCGATGTAGAAAATGTCAATAAACAAAAGAAATGGTGCGAGATATAATATTATTGAGGGAAAATTCAGCCAAGTTCGTGGATCGCAAGGTGAAAGTGTGGAAACATCATCAGTTTTTGGTACTCACCGAAGTTTCTCTCAAAATTTGACTGGCGTTATCTACGCCGCTGTCTTCGTCGTCTTGCTCTTGACGTTTATCTTTGATTAGAGGATTTTCAGTGGCGTCGTAATATTCGGACTGTTCGTCCATTCCCGGGCTCAGTCCATTCGCGATCGACCCAATCGATCTTTTCTCTCTATTATCAAAAAATTCAATTGAAATTTCTTTCTTTTGTTTTTGACTAGTTTTTTTATATTTTAATAAGTAAACGCCGCCACTGGTTAGAAGAAAAATACAATCAAGCAGAATAACAAAATAAGTAGTTTAAAAATGTCGAGATGAGTCAAGAATATACTAATAACACAAAAATGCCTTTCTAAAGAATTCCATAGTGATAAGAAAGAGAAAGGGAGTAAATAGACAGGGGAGGGAGGAGAGAGACAGGAGAGAGAAAAGTAGGGGGAGAAGGAGAGACAAAGAGGTGGGGAGAGAGAAAAACAGAGCGAGGGGAGACAGGAGAGAGAATATCAGGGAGAGAGAGAGACAAGGGAAAAAGAAAAAATAGAGGGAGGAGACAGGAGGGAAAGAGAGAGAAAAAGAGGACAAGGGACAGAAAGTGGGGGAGGGGAGACAGGAGAGAGAGAGAAAAATAAGGGAGAGAGACATGAAAAGTAGGGGATTGGAGATAGGAGAAAGAGAGGGGGGAGATGGAGAGAGTGAGAGAGAGGAGTGAAAATGTGGGGTATTAAAAACAGGAAAACAACGAAAGAGGGGAAGATAGAGAGAAATAGGGGGAAGAAAACGTGGGTGATTGGGAACAGGAGAGACAACGGGGGAAGGAGAGAAAAAGGGGTTGGTAGACTGGAGAAAGAGGTGGAGAGAAAGATGGAGGAAGAAAGAAAAAGAGTGGGTAAGATAAAAGGGGGAACAGGAAAGAAAGAAAAAGAGTGGGTAAAACAAAAAGGGGACAGGAAAGAGATAAAAAAGGGGGGAGAAGGAGGGTGAGAAAAAATAAGGGAAGGCAGGCGAGAGTGAGAGAAATAGGTGTGGAGGAAGACATAGGGGAGGGGATACAGGAGAGAAACACGGGGAAGTGGAAAGAGAGAGAAAAAGTGGGGGAGATGATAGAGTGAAAAAAGTGTGGGGAGAATGGAAACCGACAACGAAAGGGAGAGGTAGCGAAAAGAGGGGGGAGATTGACAGGAGAGAGATAAAAAAATGAGGAGATGCTGGAGAGAGAAATAGAAGTGTGGTGGGTGAAAGAGGAGAGGGATAAAATCTGAGGACAAGTGAGACAAAAAAGGAGAGGGGACAGAAGGGAGATCGAAAAAGTGGGGAGAGACAGAAAGAGGTACGGAGAGAGAAAGAAGGTGGAGATACAAGAGAGAGAAATAGAAGTGTGAAGGGAGAAAGAGAGGAAGGGATACTGGAGAGAAAGAAACATGGGGGAGCAAGCGAAAAAGTAGGGGATGGGGGAGATACAATGTGAGAAGGAAAAAGAGAAAGAGAGGGAAAGTTGACAGGAGAGGGAGATAGGAAAAGCGGGGGGCAGAGAAAGAAGGAGATACAGGAGAGAAACATGGAGGAAGGGGGGACAGAGTGAGAAAGTGGAGGATATGGGAGAGGTAAAATGTAAGGAGGGGAGAGAGAAAAAGAGAGGGGTAATTAACAGGAGATAGAAAAAGAGAGGGCAGAGACATGAGAGAGAGAGAGAGGGAGAAAAAGAGGGGAGACAGGAGAGAGATTAAAAAGAGGCGAGAGACAGGAAAGAGAGAAAGAGGTGGAGAGAAAAGAGTGGGTAAGAAGACAGATAAGTTGGAGTCGAGAGATAAGAAATGAGGGTGGAGAGACAGAGGAGGGAGAAAAGAGAGTGGAGACAGAAGAGAGAAAAGAAAGGTATACACGTGGGGCAGAGAGAGAGGGGGGGAAGAGATAGAGAGAATAAAATGAACTTACCTCTGATCTGGAATGTTGGTGCCGGACACAAACGTAACGTTATTAGTATTAGTGCCGAGATCGTGTCCCGGAGAACATTTAATCCTCTGCTGTTGTTCCCCCCTATTTTCTCTTATGTCTTCGCCGCCGCCCTCCTTTTTTCTGTATTGCGTGCTCGAACTACTTTCCGAGGATTTGGAATCGCCAGCGTTATTTTTCACAGCCTCTAACGGTTTTGAAACAGCCTTCGGGGGAGAATTACTTCGATACGCGTGGTCCGAATCGACACTCGATTTTCGATGGTACTTCTTTTTTAGTAAACTCTCCAAACTGTCTTCTTGTTGGGATGCGTCTTTCAGCGCTTTGGGACCCTTTTCGGTAATGATGGTTTCACATTCCGCTTTGACGGCCACCAAATCCGCACCTGTTATAGAATAATGAGAATAAGTCAAACGGACTTTTTGAGGTTAGTTTTTCGTATTTTGGAAAATATTTATGCATTCTGGGAAACAAAGTTTTTTTGGCAGCCGTAACATTAGTACAATATACAAAAATATATCAAACATACTATTTAAATATTACTTTGAGGTTAGGTTTTCGTGTTTCTTTTTGAAATTATAAATTTTTGGGGGAGCACATGTTACCAAATTATTAGCATAAATATGTCGAACAGATATTTTCAATGTGATTTTAGGTTAATTTTTCTTGTGTACGGCAATTATTCATATGCTTCTATGTTGTTTTTTTTGACAGTATGTCACAAAATAATGAATATAAATATGTCAAACAGACATTTTGAGGTAAGGTTTGCGTGTTTTTTGGAAATTGGAGAAAAAAGTTGTTTTTTTGACAGCCGTAACATCGGTACCTGTCTCAAAAAAGAATGAGCAAAAATATGTCAATCAAATATTTTTAATATGATTTTGAGATTAGTTTTCATGCGTTTTTGGGAATTATTCATAAATATTGGGGTAGAAATTCTTTTTAGGTCGTTTTTTGACAGTATCAATACTTGTCACAAAAAATATGCCAAACAGAAGTTTTAAATATGTTTTTGAGGTTTTCGCTTTCTCTTTTTTTTTGGAAACTATTTATAAATTTTTGGTGAAAATTATTCATATTTTTACGATAAAAGTTTTTATGTTATATGTCAAACAGATATTTTGAGGTGAGTTTTGTTTTCGCAAATTAATCATAATTTTTTGGAAAAAAGTTGTTTTTGACATCTGGAATATTAGTACCAGTTACAAAGACAAGAATGATCAAAAATATGTCAAACAGAACTTTAAAATTTTATTTTGAGTATAAGTTTTCGCACTTGATTAAAAATTATTTATAAATTTTAGGAGAAAAGTTTTTTGGCAACCGGAATATCAGTACCTGTTACAAAATAATAAGCATAAATATGTTAAACAGACATTTTGACGTTAGTTTTTCATGTTTTTTGGAAATTATTTATAAATTTTAAGAAGTTGTTTTATGTCATTTGGCAGCCGGTACATCAATACCTGTCACAACATTGTGAGAAAAAATATATCAAAGTAATTTCCAATGTGATTTTGAGGTTAAGTTTTCGTGTTTTTTTTTGAAATTATTTATAAAATTTGGGAACAAATGTTTTTATATTGTTTCTTTTTGGCAGCGGTACTTGCCATAAAATAAAAGAGTACAATGTATAAAAATATGTCCAATGAAGATTTTTAATGTGTTTTGATTTAGGTTTTCGTCTTTTTTGGAAATTATTAATAACATTTGGGAAAAATGTTTTTACATTGTTTCATTTTGGCAGCCGTACCTGTCATAAAATAAAAGTTACAACGTGTAAAAATATGGCAAATAAACATTTTTAATGTGATTTTTAGGTTAGGTTTTCATGTTTTTCTTTAATTATTCATACATATTGGGAAAAAGTTGTTTTTGTGTTATATGTCAGCCATTTGGAGGTTAGCTTGTTTTTTTTGGAAATTATTCATAAATTTTAGGAAAAAAGTTTTTTATTGACTTCCGGAAGTTTAGTACCCGTTACCAAATAATGGGCATAAATATGTCAAACAGACGTTTTGACGTCAGGTTTTCGTGTTTCTTGGAAATTATTTATGAATTTTAGAAAAAAAGTAGTTTTTATATTGTTTTTTTTGACATCCGGAAAATTAGTACCTGTTACCAAATAATGGGTATAAATATGTCAAACAGACATTTTGACGTCAGGTTTTCGTGTTTTTTTGCAAATTATTTATAAATTTTGAAGAAAATTGTTTTTATGTTGTTGGTGTTTTCTCAGCCGTATCATCAATACCTGTCCAAAAATTATGAGCAATAGTATATCAAATAGTTGAGAAAAAAATGTTTTTATACTGTTTATTTTTCGCAGCCATACCTGTTAGACAATAAAAGAGATGTGTAAAAATATATCAAAGATACATTTTCAATGTGATTTTGAGATTCGTTTTTCGTGTTTTTTTTTAATTATTCATACATATTGAGGAAAGAAGTTGTTTTTGTGTTATATGTCAAACAGACATTTTGAAGTTAGGTTTTGTTTTCTTTTTGGAAATTATTCATGAATTTTAGAAAAAAGTTGTTTTTATGTTGTTTTTTTTGATATTCGGAAAATTAGTACCGGTTACCAAATAATGAGCATAAATATGTCAAACGGACGTTTTGACATCAGGTTTTCGTGATATTTGGAAATTATTTATAAATTTTGGGGAAAAATTGTATTTATGTTATTTGACAGCTGGAAGCAAGAAAAATATGTCAAATAAATATTTTAAATGTGTTGAGGTCAGGTTTTCGTGTTTTTCGGAAATTATTTATAAAATTTGGGGAAAAAATGTTCTTATATTGTTTCTTTTTGGTATTCGTACCTGTCATAAAATAAAAGAGTACATCGTGCAAAATATGTCAGACTAACTTTTTAAATGTGTTTCTGAGGTTAGTTTTTCGTTTCTTTTATAAATTTTGCAAAAAGCGGCTTTTATCATATTTTTTTGGTTTTTTGCATATTGATACTTACTAATTATTTTATCACTAGTTTTGGGCGATACACCAGTTTCGATGCAAACAGTTTTAACTTTTGCCGTTTCTATGGTTCGTTTCAAGTCGCACTGCGTTTCTCGATCTTCGGCAGTTTGTATTTCAGCGGTTACAGTCGTCAGCACCGCCGGTTTATTGTTTTCCGTCGACTCCACATCTGAAAACAGTAATCGAAAGCGGTTTCCAACATCGCAGAGATCGTACTAACTGCTTACCTAAAACTTCGGGAGCGAAAGTTATATTTTCCTTTTTGGGACTGGACAATTCTTGGAGGTCGCTCTTTTCTTTGCTGCTCTGTTTCAAAATACTTTTCGTTCTTTCCATTTTCGGTTTTTGCGGCGATTCTTTGTTGATTGTTTGTATGTCGTTATTTTGTTCCACCATCACTTCGTGATTGCCGTTTTGTATCGGCGGCGGCGGTTTTGCAGCGAGATTCTGCGGTCTCGATATTTTGTTTTTATTCAATTGCTCTTTTGGCACTACTCTTATTTCTAATTTTCCAGCTACCTACAAATGTATCATATGTTAGATACTATACTTTATTGACGATTTATTTACGAATATACAATGTGTCCAGATGGGAAACTTATTTATTATTAATATTACGAAAAAAAGTTATTCTTCATAAAAAGTTCTTCATAACGTAAAACCTAAAATGCCACAATCATTAATTTAAAAATACGAGGTATTTAAAAAAATACGAATTTTGCTCAAAAGTAAAGTACCTTCGTTTTTTATAATATCAAAAATTGTTATCAAGAAAAATTATTTGAACTTTTAAACTATGTTCAAATATACCTACAGCCACGTCTATAAAATGTTTAAAACGATTATTTTATACATTTCCCTACTGTCTAGCCTACAACAGTAATGAATAAATAAGTACATTTTTAATTGCCCATGGTACTTACATATCTGACATTAAGTTTTATTCAGATTACATTGTAAAATAAATAGCTTCTATGAGGAGAGTTAAGCTTCGGACAGTAAAATTTACCCCAAAATGTTCCTTATGTTAGAAACAAGTCGTACTAATAGCACTGCTTCCAAAAATTTTTAAAGGCGGTAATGTGTGTTTTTTCTGTGGTGCGACCTTGGTTCGCACATAATAAACAAGAAATAGCCGTACCCTCTCGCGGTTTTGATATCAAATAACAGCAAGCTCCGTAACCGGTGTGAAGTTAGTAACCCAAAGCTGGTAGCTCAATTGCCGAACGATCAGTGGCGTCGCTAATATCATTGTGACTACGTAGAGAATGATGAAGTAGCTGAAAACAACAGCGCAAGTATCTTGAGGATTCACAAAATATTCAGCCGGAAGAAAAATCATTTAAATGTGGTCAAAGGGGAAGATTTATTCATTTATATTGGATACATGTAATTTTCACAGACAAAAAATTATCGCGCAATTTAAAATTTGTAGTTAAATGAAAATTCCAGACGAAAGAAAGATCATGGAGTCAATCTCCAAGGGGTAGTTTTTGGTTCAATATTTTAGAAATATGTCATTTTGACGGCGAATAAGATAACGGAACAGCTTTAAATTTATAAACAAGTATCCTAATGATAAATCGAATACTCCACTGATAGGAAAATGACAACTAATTTCCAAGGGGTAGTTTTTGTTATTTATTTCAGAAATATGTCATTTTGACGGTGAAGAAAATAACGGAGCAACTTTAAAATTTATAAACAAGTATTCTAATGATAAATCGAATACTCCACTGATGGGAAAATGACTTAGCTAATCTCCAAGGGGTAGTTTCTGTTATTTATTTAAGAAATATGTCATTTTCACGGTGAAGAAAATAACGGAGAAACTTTAAATTTATAGAGAGGTATACTAATGATAAGTCGAATACTCCACTAATAGGAAAATGACTTAGCTTATCTCCCAGGGGTAGTTTTTGTTATTTATTTCAGAAATATAGCATTTTGAAGGTGAAGAAAATAACGGAGCAACTTTAAATTTATAAACAGGTATCCTAATGTTAAGTCGAATACTCCACTAATAGGAAAATGACTTAGCTTATCTACAAGGGGTAGTTTTTGTTATTTATTTCAGAAATATGTCATTTTGACGGTGAATAAAATAACGGAGCAGCTTTAAATTCATAGAGAGGTATCCTAATGATAAATCTAATACTCCACTGATAGGAAAATGACTTAGCTTATCTCCAAGGGGTAGTTTTTGTTATTTATTTCTGAAATAAATAACAAAAACTACGCCTTGGAGATAAGCTGTCATTTTCTCTATAAATTTAAAGCTGCTCCGTTATTTTCTTCACCGTCAAACTGACATATTTCTGAAATAAATAACAAAAACTACCCCTTGGAGATTAACTAAGTCATTTTCCTGTAAGTGGAGTATTCGATTTATCATTATGATACCTCTCTATAAATTTAAAGTTGCTCCGTTATTTTCTTCACCGCCAAAATGACATATTTCTGAAATAAATAACAAAAACTACCCCTTGGAGATTAGCTTAGTCATTTTCCTATCAGCGGAGTATTCGATTTATCATTAGGATACTCTCTATAAATTTAAAGTTGCTCCGTTATTATCTTCACCGTCAAAATGACATATTTCTTAAATAAATAACAAAAACTACCCCTTGGAGATTAGCTAAGTCATTTTCCTACCTGTGGAGTATTCGATTTATCATTAGGATACTTGTTTATAAATTTAAAGTTGCTCCGTTATTTTCTTCACCGTCAAAATGACATATTTCTGAAATAAATAACAATAACTACCGCTTGGAGATTAGCTAAGTCATTTTCCTGTCAATGGAGTATTCGATTTATCATTAGGATATCTCTCTATAAATTCAAAGTTGCTCCGTTATTTTCTTCGCCTTCAAAATGACATATTTCTGAAATAAATAACAAAAACTACCCCTTGGAGATTAGCCTAGTCATTTTCCTATCAGTGGAGTATTAGATTTATCATTAGGATACCTGTTTATAAATTTAAAGTTGCTCCGTTATTTTCTTCACCGTCAAAATGACATATTTCTGAAATAAATAACAAAAACTACCCCTTGGAGATTAGCTAAGTCATTTTCCTGTCAATGGAGTATTCGATTTATCATTAGGATACCTCTCTATAAATTTAAAGTTGCTCCGTTATTTTCTTCACCGTCAAAATAACATATTTCTGAAATAAATAACAAAAATTACCCCTTGGAGATAAGCTTAGTCATTTTCCTATCAGTGCAGTATTCGATTTATCATTAGGATACCTGTTTATAAATTTAAAGTTGCTCCGTTATTTTCTTCACCGTCAAAATTACATATTTCTGAAATAAAGAACAAAAACTACCCCTTGGAGATTAGCTAAGTCATTTTCCTGTCAATGGAGTATTCGATTTATCATTAGGATACTCTCTATAAATTTAAAGTTGCTCCGTTATTATCTTCACCGTCAAAATGACATATTTCTTAAATAAATAACAAAAACTACCCCTTGGAGATTAGCTAAGTAATTTTCCTGTCAATAAAGTATTCGATTTATCATTAGGATACCTCTCTATAAATTTAAAGCTGCTCCGTTACTTTCTTCACCGTCAAACTGACATATTTCTGAAATAAATAACCAAAACTACCCCTTGGAGATTAACTAAGTCATTTTCCTGTAAGTGGAGTATTCGATTTATCATTACGATACCTCTCTATAAATTTAAAGTTGCTCCGTTATTTTCTTCACCGTCAAAATGACATATTTCTGAAATAAATAACAAAAACTATCCCTTGGAGATTAGCTAAGTCATTTTCTTGTCAATGGAGTATTCGATTTATCATTAGGACACCTCTCTATAAATTTAAAGTTGCTCCGTTATTTTCTTCACCGCCAAAATAACATATTGTAATAAATGCGAATAACAAAGAGATAAATTTATTGTAGAAAATTTCAGAACACACGGTAAAACATATTTTATTTTAAATCAAACTAAAAAAATGGAATGCGACCCACATTTTGTTTAGAAAAATAATACGAAATCAAAACGGATTAGAACAAATAAAACATTTTACTGGGTCAAAGCAAAATAATTGTTTTGAATACAATTATTTTGATAACGAAAAATTAGCACGCTTCAAAACAGAAAAAGTTGATTTTGCAATTCGACAAAAAAACCCCAAACCTAATTCGGGGGAAAAGCAAAAACGAGGTGCAGAGAGCGGCAGCAGGGAGTGCCGCTCCAGAACGCGAAGGGAGAAGTCCTTTCCCTGTCACGGTAACGGTAGTAGTTTTTTTTTAGTGTTAGCGGTATCAGAGGTAAAGTTCTCTCCGTTGTGTCAGGGTGTAATATGGATACTGAGATATCCTTGACAGTGAACACTGTCCCCCGTTTCGAGACACAAAACGGTAGAATCACCCTCTACGCTAAGTTCTTTTCAACATAGCACGATACCGGTTATTGGTACTACCCGCGGTGGCTAAAAAGATAGTGAAGAATAAGCAGTATCCAGGCCAGAGAAAGGAAGTTTTCCAACGCCGTAAGTTTTTGAACAAGTTGAGATTTAAACTTTGTTTCATTTTGAGACATTTATTCGTTATTCTTTGCGCTGGATTCTGAACTTGGGAGTTATAATTCAAATGTTATACATAGGGAGTAGCGATAATAAATATATTTGGTTGATTTTCTGATCTTTCACGGGGACTGGACACATCTGGTCGTTCTCAGTTAAACATTGCTTGTCCAGGCTCACAAATTTTGGGGGCACAGCTCGTTCTGTAATATATATAATTTACCGTATGTGATGATATAATCATAAGATCAAACGAACTTACCAAGTGATGTTCGATCTTGATTATATGAAGGCCTCGTCGAAATAAATAAATAATATGTAGTACCTCCGCCTCTGGCCAATACATCCACAATCTTGAAAGAAATTATCTACCCTCTCCCATCTTTGCCCAAACTACGGTCGTATTAATCAGTCTATTTGAAAGCTGTTGTTGCAACCCAAAAGGGATGCTGTTAAACTGGGTTGGGTGGGACTTTATTTATTTCGACGAGGCCTTCATATAATCAAGATCGAACATCACTTGGTAAGTTCGTTTGATCTTATGATTATATTCGGCCTCGTCTCATAGATAAATAATATGTAGATGTTTAAAGAAGTTGCAACAACTAATCATTTATCGTAAGCAACCTCAAAATAATCAGAAAAAACTAACAATGCAGGCAAACTTTAAGTGGTTTATATTTTACAAGTATAATAAAAATGTATACAGTAATATGCAAATAGTTAACTAAGATTATGTAACGTAAACTGAACAGCAAAAGAAACTAAAAATAAATGTATACTAGAAAGATAAACTAAACATTTCACAAACTCAAAATAGCATTAGCAAACTTCTCATTACAAATCAAGGGCCTATTATAAAAGGTGGCAAATGTATTTGAGTTGTTGGTCCATCCCGCCGCCAATCTTATGGAATCAAAACTAACTCCTCCCCTAGCTGCCGCTGATGTGGAAGCGTGACGTGTGCTATGCGCCTTAAATTGAGTTATATCTAGACCGCTTTTGCCTAAAACCTGCTTTATCCACCTCCCTATGGTTTGTGAGGTTGCTCTATGAAACGGTTTCTTATATGTCAGAAATAGAAATTTACAGGTACCCCCTAACTCTTTTGTCTTATCTAAGTATTTCAATAGAGTCCTAGCAACGCAAATGTTAGGATCTGCATCAAAGAAAGGTAATACAATAAATGGTTGACTTCTATTAATGCCTGAAGTTTTTATTCTGCCTGGTATTTTTATTTCTATTTTATTACGTTGAATAATTAAGTTATCGATACTAATTAAATGTAGAGTTTGTATCCGTTATCCCGTTGCCAGTGCCATTAAGGCTACTAATTTTTGAGTAAGAATCTCCAAATTGATTTCTTCATTTTTGAACGATTTTAAATAATCAAGGACTATACCTGGGTCCATGAATTTTCATATCTAGGCAAGGGTTGTCTTTTCCCAAAAACTCCTTTAAAAAATCTTTTAATTCGGAAGTCCTGTCCCAAGTTAGGTCCAGCTATTTGCGCAATCGCGGATCTATAACTATTCAAAGTACCATATGAAGCCCCTTTCTTGAAATATAAGGTCAGAAACTCTAAAATATTTGGAACTATCACTTCAAATGGGTTAATATTCTTTTCTAAGCAAAATTCCCACCATAATCTCAGAGCAGTATTATATTGTTCAAGTGTGGCGGGCGTAATTGATTGTAAGCATATGTCAAGCGAATCCATGGGTACTTTCCCTAATAATAACGCCTTCCTGATAGCTTCCCTGCCACCAGGATAAGGTTTTTCCAAAGGGGATGCGGCGACTTGCTAAAAGAAAGTGAAAACCTATTAGGTTTAAAAATTAGAGGATCACCGACTAATAAAGACTTAAAAATAGGGTACCACGGTTGAGAGACCCAGAGAGGAACGACTACAATCCCCTCAGCTTTGTCCTCTATAATTTTTTGAAGCATTTTCAAGACCATGCTAAATGGTGGAAAGGCATAAAACTTCAACTTATTCCAATCTAAAGTAAAAGCATCAACTTTATACGCCTCTGGATCTCTCATCCATGATATAAACAGAGGACATTTTTTATTTATTCTACTAGCAAACAAATCTATGTCTGGTCTTCCGAAATAACTTTTTATCATTTGGAAAGCCTCTTCCGATAAGCTCCATTCTGTTTCTTTATGCACCTGACGGGATGCCCTATCTGCTTCTACATTAAGTTTTGTATTGATATAACTAGCAAATATGTAAATATTTCGTTCTTCACAAAAATTCCAAATTTTCCTCGTTATGTGATTTAATTTATGAAACCTAACACTCCCCATTCGATTGATACATGCTACAGCTGTAGTATTGTCTACTCGACACAATAGAGTACAGTTTGATAACTTGGATACAAAACATTTCAAACCGAAAAACAATGCAAGAAGTTCTAGATAATTTATGTGATGGTCTTGTTCTTTTTCAGACCAGTAACCAAAGGTGCTTTTGTCCTTACAGAAAACTCCCCACCCTGTCCTGGACGCGTCAGAAAATATCTCTAGGTTAAATTTTGATAAACTAATGTTATTTGAAGCATGTGTGATATTATTTTTGAACAAACAATGTCGGGAAATGACTGCTGTGGTATCTTCATTTTTGCATTATAACACCCATTGGCCTCCTTTAGTGCTAGATATTTACTACGCTCTAATATCTTGGTGTGGAAAAAACCATATTTAATTCCTAGACAGGCCGAGACAAGCGTTCCAATAAACCTAGCAAAGTCCCTTATTTTACATTCCTTTACCTTTAGGAACATTTCACAAAAAATATATATTTTAAGTTTCTTTTCCTCTGTCACTGATATTTCCATTGTGTCAGAGTTATATATAAACCCTAAAAATGTACATATGTTACTAGGTATATTAGGCTACATTTTGAGTGGTTAATTACAAAACCCAAATATGATAAAATATTCAACGTTAAATCTGTATTCCTTTTGCACTCATTATATGATTTTCCCATAATCAAAAAATCATCTAAATATACTACTAAAAATACCCCTTTCCTTCTCAACAAACTAACTATCGGCCTTACAATTTTAGTAAAAATTTGGGGGGCACAGCTTAATACGAATGGTAGGCAGTTGTACTCGTAAGTTACTCCTCTAAAGAAAAATCTTAAGTATCTACGGTGAGCCTTTTTCACAGGAACCAAATGATAAGCATCTTTTAAATCTATTCGAGTCATATAAAAACCTTTTGCTAAAATTCGTGCAACTATCTTATTATCTTCAATTTTGAAATGATTGTTTTTCACAAAAATGTTTAATTTTTTTAAATTTATAATGAGTCTATGTGAGCCATCTGATTTGGGAACAGAAAAAATATTAGAAATAAATTGTTTTCTATAAGAACATTGGTCCACAACTGAGATTGCTCCTTTCTTTAATAAATCGTCTATTAAAGTGTTTAGCAGCATTAATTCTTTTGGAGACCACTTGTTTTCAACGGGTATAACACATTGTTTTGGCTTCCTAATAAATGGAATAGAAAAACCTTCAATGTAAGACAGCACTGTCTTGTGTATTAACAAATCTCTCCACCTATGAGAGAAAAATTTTAATCGACCACATGGTCTACCAACCTTCGGATCTAAAACTGACGCGACCGCTTCTGGACATTCTGGTTGCTCCGAGAATAGTAGTTCTGCCCCTTCTTGTATGACGTCTTCCTGTGCGTGTACTGCGACTTCTTGGGAGCCTGGTGAATAAATCCATTCCTCCTGACTCACATCGACCTCTGGGGGAATGAACTCTTGTAGTTTTCCGAAGTAGACTGGACTACTGACGATTGACTTCTTAGTTTCTTGGGTTTTAATTGCTTTTGCTGTTTTAATTCTATCTTCTAGATTATTTCCAAACAATAGCCCTGAAATTGGCGTACTGACCAGGGTCTCTTTAAGCTCTTTATTTAAATTTAGAGCAATGAGTTCTCTTCGAGACTTTGACTCTGAAAAATGAACATTTGCCAATAACCTGCCAGCATTACTTAGTAATTCAATATATTCTCTATTCTTCTCCCCCTCCTCTTTATCGAGCATTGTCGTCAAGGCTAACCCTATAGCCGATAAACTTGACGCGATTTGCTGTTGTGTCTGCATCAATCGGGTATCTCTGCGGATGACGCTTTCTGAGATGGCAATCTTTACTTCTGGATTTATAATTGGAGGGTTTATACCCTGGCAATTTTCAGGGGGAAGATACTTATTAATCAACACGTCTTTAGTTTCCTCATCCAAACCACGGGTCAAAATACTATCCCAACGAGATGCTACATCTGCTTGAATTGGTTTCGCAAATGTACTCTTATTAGTACCTTCTTCTCCCAAAATTGACAATATGTCTTTTCCTAAGCTTGTAGGATTTTCTGGCACGTCTGCAAGAAATATTTGCCTAGTTAGTAATTCAGGTATAAGGTATAACCGTAATCACAAACAGATAAACAATAATAATAATATAAAACGTTGTCAAATTTCAAAAGCACTATCCATTATCACAAATGGATAAGCTACCTGTTATCACAAACAGGCAATTGACAAGTAGATTAATTTCCTAAGGTATAACCGTTATCACAAACGGATCAAACAATAATAGTAATATGAAACATTGTGAAATTTCAAAAGCTATATCCATTACCACAAATGGATAAGCTACCTGTTATCACTAGCAGGCAATTGAGAAGTAAATTAATTTGTTGCTAATACACTATCTGTCATCACAAACAAATAGGTCACCAGCTGGCACGAACAGGTATGAATGTTTCTCACATTGACAAGTGAAAAATAAAATTATTATTGTACTTACTAGTCGTGTCTCCCTCTCTCTCTATGTTCTCGCCTGAAAAGCTATCATCCTGCCTCTCTCTAGAAGATGAACTAGAACGGGAATCTTCCGTCTCACACTCACTATCGCTTATTACACGAATTTTACGACGATGGCGTCCTTTTGTTTTTTCCAGTCTGTTGAAAATTCTATAAATATCCGACACTTCCCCTGACCGACTCCTTTTTCTCTTTCGCGAATGTTTGGGCATGATATTAAATTTTTTTATAATTTTCACTACCGAATTCCGGTAACTCACAATGCGATGAGTATGTATCAGCACAAAAACAAAGACTGATTAATACGACCGTAGTTTGGGCAAAGATGGGAGAGGGTAGATAATTTCTTTCAAGATTGTGGATGTATTGGCCAGAGGCGGAGGTACTACATATTATTTATTTATGAGACGAGGCCGAATATAATTAAATAATTGCAGATTTTCGCCAACCTGACAAGAGTTAGGTTTTTTTTTCTATTTAGTAGTTACTATTTTGTTGCGCCACATAATTCGCTTCCACCTCGTAGGTAGGACGGAGATAGAAATTTACGCGAGGTTAATTTGTACGTGGTATCAAGAAGACCGGAGCGTATGATTTTCCATTTTCCTTAGGTTTCAGCGAACTTGTGCTGATAAATAATATAATAGAAAAAAATTGTTTTCTTTTGTTCAGACGTGATCCGAAATTTCTTATTGAAGTGAAACTTTTTATGGGACACTAGCGTTTTGTCATGAGAGTTAACTCGTCGAGCTAACAAAACTGTTAAACTCCTTGTGAGAGAGGCGGAAAAAATTAACGAAGATCCGCACAAAGAGGAGACGCCGAGAATAGTCGCAGGGCATTGTTTATTGATGGCGATCATATTATTCCGTTTATCAATCCCCACTTCGCTGCGCGAACGATAAAGTGAGAACGCATTCGGGGGGAAAAGGATACCAAAAGCGCTTAATAATTTCTGCCGATATTGGTATAATCCAGTGCGAAATTAATATAGAAATTGTTTACCTTTAAAATTAAGGCGATAAAAACTAGGAAATTTCTTTGCATTGTGTATTTATTTGTATTATTTTGAAAAAAATATGTAATAAAACGTAACAAGAGTATTGAAATATATTGAAAAAGGAAATAAACAGGTATACTTGTCCGTACAGATAAGTTCTGTACTCATTAAAGTTTAAGCATAAACTGTGTTATCTCCTACTTTCCGCATTGAGACCAACGTGCATCGTGGGCGTATCCACTTTCAAACTTTCAGCTATATTTGCTAACCTGTACGTAGAAGAGCAAGTAAGTCTCAGTTCATCAGAGAAAGTCGTTGTAACTAGTGTTGCTTTATTTATGGAAATATTTTCTTTTGTAATTGTAATCTAAAATTATTTTTTGATAAATGAAAATGAATGGACAAAAAACTTCAATTTCAGTCGTTGGCGATGGAAATTGCTTGTTCAGATGTTTGTCTTATTTTATTTTTTCAACTCAAAAATTTCATTATTTGATACGATTAATAATAGTGAAATTTATTCACGATCATTGGGACAATTTTAAAGAATTTATATGTGGAGAAGGAGTATATGATATACAAATTTCAAATAATGAAGATTATTACAACCATTTATCGAAACAACGAATTTATGGAGGTGAAGTGGAAATAGCTGCTTTTTTACATATTTTTCCCAATATAAAAATAGTCATACATCAAGATAATAGGCCACCTGTCGTACATGGAAATACAACATCTAATTTTCAATTAATATTGAAACTTAGTGGTGTAGTTGATTCTGGACATTACGATATAATTCAATGTTATAATGAAAATTACGAGGTAGAAAATATTGAAGATCTGAAACATTCAGCACTTGATACAAAAAATGTATGCGTCAGTCCAAAACTAACAGCGTCAAAAGTGAAACTTTTCATGTAATTCAAAAACTGTCAATGAGTGTACAAAAAAATACATTGCAGCAAAGAAAAATTGACTGGAAATTATAATAAAAATGATTTATAATAAAAATCAAGAAAAATCTACAGACTATCCCGAATTAATTACTACGGAAGTTTCACTTGTACGTATATGTATATAGTTTTATGTATATGTAAATAATAGTACGTACAAGTGAAACTTCCGTAGTAATTAATTCGGGATAGTCTGTAGATTTTTCTTGATTTTTATTATAAATCATTTTTATTATAATTTCCAGTCAATTTTTCTTTGCTGCAATGTATTTTTTTGTACACTCATTGACAGTTTTTGAATTACATGAAAAGTTTCACTTTTGACGATGTTAGTCTTGGACTGACGCATACATTTTTTTGTATCAAGTGCTGAATGTTTATTAGTAAAACACATAAATATTGTAGGTGATTCCAAGACTTGGAATTTCGCAACTTGAAACGCCAGTGTCGATAAATATTTTATTGTTCTTAGCTCAGCAGTATTTTGTACGAATAAATTTTACTTTCATTATTCTATCAAGGTCAATGGCGAAAAACCATCGTAAGCTGGAATAACATTTCGGTTGAAAAGGTAAACACATATAATATTTTATTTTTCGTCTCGACACCGGTGAATATCACAGTTAGGAGAAAAGAAAAACATACGCCTCTCATGCACTTTGGAAATACCAAAACGATAAGGGGTTAGTTTAGTTGTTCTAACGCAAGGCGAGGGCTTCGTCATAATTTTGTTTTGTGGGATAGTTACATGTTATACAGGGGTAGGTTAGGATGCACCATTTATAGATAAATGTATAGGTAGTCTTATACCGGGGGACTTTGTTTATTTGGCTAATATCGGGATTTTGTTTTATATTTATATATATATATATATATATATATATATATATATATATTATTGTAGTTTATTTTATGTGAATTTAATTTGCCCGGTATATTTAAGAAAATTATCTTGGTTCATTAATGCCACACAAAGCACTAACCTTTTTTTATACTTTGAAATTCTAGTTTTAGTTGTTTGCATGAGAAATCATTAACCTCAGGCTCTTGGGTTCATGGAATAAGATAAAATATTTTTAATTTATATTATAAGCGCCAAAACAATTTTTTTTATTAATTAAAAAGTTTCAAACAAAAAATGAAACTCTTACTTTTCTCTTCTCTATAAATTTTTACAGAACGGTCCTGCACATTCTGTTTCGGGATCCCTCTGCAGTTGTGATCTGTCTGATCAATGATACCAACTGCCAAAATGATAAAAGAAACAATCGTCTAGAAATGAAATTCTCCAACAATGTAGTTAAATCTTTCAAATGAAAAACATTTAATACGAAATCAAGAAAACAAATACATTATTCAAATACAAAATTTTTATAAAAAGAATAACTTATCTATGATGATCTTTCACATAATACACATTCGCACAAATGAATTTAGTCTAAATACTTGCAAGTATGCAACTTATTATACGTTATATACAAAGGAACAAAACTTTATATTCATAAAATAAAATGGTGGAAAGTCATACAACACAACACACGTTGTCAGTACAGTTTCAATATCTAATGTTCAATATACACACGGTAAGTTTTATTTAAAATGAAACTTTTATCATCCGCTGATTATCAATAGATTTGTCAATTTATTCTACTCTCTCTTTGTAGGCTGCTTCGAAAATGTCGGGACTGATTCAAGAATCCATTCGAATCAATTGAATTTCGAAGGCTTTCCATGCATAGATTCTCTTCAAAGATCGTGGAAATTATTGTTCCCACGATACGGGATATATATAGACTTTTCAGGATGGTTAAAGCCAATATTCTCTGCATATAATATTACCTCTCTTCAGGAATGCTTTTTGGAGGTTAGTATCACTGTTTTCAAACTTATTTTACTTTAATTTTAACAATTCTTATCTTATTTCTAAAGAACAATGTACTTCTTTTTGATTTTTCAATACTACTCGTCAACACTTTTTCTTATCTCCCTAAGCAACCACTTTTTTCTAAACAAGAAACCTCATTTTTCATTAGCCCTCTGTTTATTGAAATCATAAAAATATTTGTAACCAATCAAAATAACTCATAGTAGTTCAGTCAAAAGATTTCATTTTATTATTTAACATATTAACTTTTTTAATTATAAAACATACTTTTTAACAATTCTAAACTAACAATTCATCTATTTATCTTTTGCATTTTATTAATTCTTAAATTTTTATAAGCTGTCATGGATTTTGCTCTACCCAGCTGACACATACTTCCAGAAGTCAAAGATTTTATAACCCTAATGTTTTTATTTGGAATTTCAGCTTTTGGGTATATTACAAGAAACATTTCTAAGGCTTCTAAATAGTTTAATGGTATCTAATGGGAATTTAAGATAATGCATAAACATTTAACGATTTCAATTGAAGAGTGGACTCATTCATTTCATAACAGGTGATGTTTTTTTTTTAATTTTTCTCTTAAATAGTTTGTATCCTATTATATTGATGTCATGTATGTGTATACAAGGTACATTATAAAGTTTAAAGAGATTTCATTAGTTTAAATTTGACTCTCGGAATAGTTTTTCCTTCAATAATTTTATACTCGTTAATATCTCAAATTGTAATTAACTCGTGTTAGATATATGTACAGTGTGTAGCATTATTTTTTCACAATAATATATATATATATATATATATATATATTATTTTTTTATATATATTTTTAATTAATTTAGTTTTGGATATTTAAGTTTATATTTATTTATGGGCGCCATTTAATAATTATTTCCTTGATTGACTAGCTCAAATTTTTTTTAATTAATTATTTATTTATAATGTTTAATTAGTCGGAAGCATGATAATCCTCCCTTTGAGTTCTGGAGATACTAATCAAAGATTGAGGAAATATATTCTTAATCTTACCTTTAACTTACAACCTCTGAAAAAAACAATATCTTTAAAATAAAATGATTGAAATACGACAACAAAGATATTGAGAATTTAATCATGGATGTGAGAATAAAGAAAAACCAACACATAAATGTAAAGCAATTTAATAAAATAATTTGAAAAATTTTTAACCTGATTGGAACATAATAAAATATTTTTGAAACTATTAATTTGGTTTATACATTTATTCTTATGGAATTGTGCCACCCTATATCATAAATGTATTCTCTATAACAAAATGTTCCCACTACTGCGTCGGCGCTAAATCTCCAAACGCATGCGCTACTACAATCTACATGAAAGAAGGAGGTTTCCCTTCCATAAACAACGTTTCACAGTCAACACGACGCTAGCGTGCTTGTGATAAATAAATTTGTTATAATAATCAAGTTTCTACAATCAATTACATATACGTGAGAATTTATAAACTATATATGTGTGTGTTTAAAGGTCAAGAAAGTGATAGTTTAAAGTTATGCATGCAATAGCTGGAAGGAAGGTATAGGATTTAATGTAACATACATGATACACGTGATATTTCAAGTGGATAAATTTACACAAGGTGAGTACATTAATTTTATAGATATTAAAGATCTAATTCTCTATATATAAATTTATGATGCATCATATTTTAATGTTTTTGGCCTTTTTATGTGTTATGTGATTCGAATGTTCAACTAAAAATTTGAGTGTACACTTTAAAATGTTAATTGGAATTCCAAATAAGTTTAAACAAATTACACAGACCTTATTTCTGCTATCACTGCTGGCTGCACTCGCATCTTCAAATTTTGAAGATATCTCATAAGAGATACGCTCCTGTTACACTATTCACTCCTTACACTTTATAGAATACTCCTATGATTAGTTTTATTTAACTTATTTTTATAATTTCAACTTTTAAACACCTTTATACAATTTTATACAGAGAGCAATCATTTAACGACGCATCCTCTATCACCACCATTAATCCACCTTCCTTTGTTTTCAAAATCAACAAGTCTCTTGGCTTCCCTAGTCCATAGCTCACTTATTTGTTTTTTTATCACTAAAATTGTTATTCTCCAGTCTTTTAGTTACTATTTTAAAAAAAAACATAAATATATTGTCCTGGAGGGTAATAACACTGATACACTTAGATTTCTATTGTATCAAGGAATTTTAATTAAGTCCTCTTTTCCTCCTACAATAGTCAATTTTCTTATATTCATGTTATTTAGCTAATATGAGAAATGTTTATTTTTACAAATATTACAACCTATATTATTAATTAACCTATATGTAATTGATTCTAATTTAGTTTGAGTCCTGTTTTATCATTTATTATACATAAACTCCTGATTATTTTTGTTTTTGTAATTAAATTTCATATATAATCAATAAGCAATAATTTTAAGTTGGTAATAAAAATTCCCTAGCAGGCATTACTTCTTGTAAATATTCATTTCCTTTTTATGCGTTTGGGCTGTGTTCCAATTATCTTTTCCATCTAGTTTCAACCCTTTGCAATGAATGAATGAAACATGGTATTCTAAATCTTTGCTACTACTAAAAAAATAAATTATGTAAACAATGTTAAGTTATTGTTAAACTGATTATTCTTTTCTCTTAATTTAGGTTTCAAGCTATTATATGACGTTTCGTCCTACAGAAATTGCTATGGCTGTGTTCAGTGTAATACGGAATTCCGTGACATTGACAACCAATCAGAATTACTGGTACAGGTAATATTTACTATATATTTAACTAATATAGTGTTGGAATTTTTATTCTTCATCCCTTTTTAAAACATTCACATCAATATTTCACCCGATTTATACATATTTCAATCTTTTTATATTTTAATATTTGACTTGTTATTGAGTTTATTCTAATGGTTGTGTCTACTGACACTCCTTCCGTTATAATAAGACCTTTTTATTATGTTTATTTATTTCAATATATTTGCAAAACCAGATGACTAGTTCAATATATATATATATATATATATATATATATATATATATATATATATATATATATATATATATATATAAAATAACTTTTTACACACGGAAAAAGGTTTTTTAAAAATTATTTATTTAACAAAAGTTACAAGTTTCAAGATTCGAAGTAAATTCTAGACTGACAATATAACTAAACAATTCAAAAAGGTAAAAAATACAATGTAAGCAAAAATAAGGTTCAACAGTTTATAAAACAACATGTTATTACACAATGTGCTGATTAAGTAATTTATTTAATATGTACTAAGTAATTTAAGGTATATAACACCTCCCCCATTAGATCGACGCACCCCCTAGAAGTTGAATTTTCTTTTCTTGTAATTCCATTGGAGTTTCTTCTGATTTTCTTCTTTTCTGAATTTTCTTCAAGAGTAGCCAAATAATTATCAATACTCCACTAGAATATAGAAATATAGTCCATATGCTAGGAATATGGAGATTTAATTGTTCTTCCTGAATTGGTGTCAATCCTTGCGAAGATATTTCTTTTAATTTTAATTTTTTCAAATTTATTTCCAAAGGCTGGATTTTAATTTTATTAAGATGTTTCTGAAGTTTATTCAGTACCAGTGGTTGACCATAAGTTCTATCTTCGAATATTAATTCTTGATTTTTAAAAGTTATTTTACATGGCGAATTTTTGATTAGGAAAATTCCTTTTAAAATTTTGATTTCTGTGTCTTCTGAACATTTAATTATTAATTTTTCTTCTTCTGGAAATACTACTAGGTATTGGTTTATTTCTGGTATAATTTCCAAATGATTTTCAATAATTTTGATTTTAGTGTATTCGCAGTTAGTAGAGTTTTCCATTAATAGTATTTGTTCTTCACATAACTGTTTATTATTATCTTGAAGGTGTGAAGCACATTGAAAATTTTCACTTCTTGTACAAATATCGTTTAGAGGTTTTATCTGTGTATCAGATCTTAGCAAATACTTTGAATTTGGTATTATTATTACGAATTCTGATTCTAACTTAGTAGGTATGGGTAATAAATAAAATAATTCAAACTCTATATTAAAATCTATGGGAATTGATAAAAAATATTCTATTCTATTTTTACTTACTCTACATGTTACATCTAAAATTGATTCAAAGTTTAAAATATTCTCGTATTTCAATTCCAACGGTAATTGTAATTTATAATACGAAGATATTTTTTGCAACTCTGTAAATAATTCCTTGGGTTTAATTATACTAGGGTGTAATGACTTTAGTTTGCAGAATGTCCAGGAATTCTCTACAGTTTCTATTACATCTAATATAACATTATAAATAATTAAAACTTCATTCAACATATCTTTGAGATAAATAAGATTCTCATATTGCACTTGAAGGTCAAGCATATATTTTATGTCTAATAATTTCGATTTGAGCAATATTTCATTATTTTGAATATCTTGAATAGTTTTATTGAAGTTATTTATTATTTGTTCGCTAACGCTGTACTGCATTTGAATTTGACTTTGAAGATTAGCTTGATTTTGTTTTAAATGCTCTAAGATTATATTTATTTTTTCTTCGTCTTGAGAATCAAGGTTGCCGGTTACGGCTTTTATTATAGATCCAAGTCCATTTATTAAGCCTCTTTTGTTTCTATTTGTTATTGAATGAATATTTAAATTTTCAAATTTTTCTTCTATATTACTCTTAACATTAAAAATAAGATTAACTATATTTTCCGTTTGTTGTACGAAATATGTACTATTTGATATCTCAACTGTGATATTTTCAAAGTGTTTATTTAAAGAATTATATTCTTCCAGTAACGGACTTAAGTTATAGAAATGTACAAATGTATGACTTGATTTTTGTAGTTTTGCCGGTCCAAGATTTATTGGTAAAATTCCTAGGTTATTAGTGATGTCTTTTATTTCTATTCTTGCTTGTCCGAATGAGAAGAATCTGTAATAAAAGTATAAGGTTTCTTCTTAGGTCGTTTTATATTTGAAATATGAATATCTTCAGCGGTATTAAAATGACGTGTTACAATTTTCGCAGTTTTATGTTTTCTGTTTACGGATTTTATTTTTTCAGGTTGATATTTATTTTTTGTCTTACTTTTAATCTGCTTATTTTTGACAAATACTTTTGTAGGTAGAGGGTCTGGAAGATCTTCTCTACTTTCATTAGCTTTTGAAATAACTTTATCTTTAGTTTCTTGCAATGATTTATTTATTTTAGAATAAAGTAATTTCATTTTTTCTTTGTGATTATGAATATCATTATTTACTAATTGTCGATCAATGTCTAAATCAAAAGAAGAGTTATTCTCCAAATGACCTGTGATAATTTCGTATGGTTTTAGTTTCGTTACAGAGTGAATACTATTATTATATGCCAAAAGAGCATAATTTACTTTTATTTCAATAGGTTCTTTTTTAAATTCGTTCTGATTATTTAGAAGTCTAATATGTTCAATAATTGTTGAATGAAATCGTTCGGCAATGCCGTTTGCTTCAGGATGTTGTGAACTGATAAAATGAATTTGTATTTTATGAGTTTCTAATAAATCTTTTACTAAACTATTTTTTAATTCTGTTCCGTTATCGGATATTATTTGTTCCGGTATACAATGATGGGTGAAATATCTAATTAAATTATTAACTATCTCTATACCTTGGGCTGAGTTCAATTTATACAACTGCCCGTATTTTGAAAATGAGTCTATAATAGTTAGAAATTTCGTATTTTCTAAAGTAATAGTATCTAAATGTATTATTTGAAATGGTTTAATAGCTGTTGGGGTAATATTAAAATATGGTTTTACGGGTTTGCGATCATATTTTGTTTTGACATATTTCGCATTCGTTAATGTACGTTTGAATAGAAGATCTTTGATTAGGCCAATAGTATCGAGATTTTATATTATTTTCGGTTTCATCTAATCCTCTATGATTCCGTTTACTTTCATGATAGTTTTGTATTACTTCTTTGATTTCATTTACAGGGATATCAATTAATTTTTTATTACATTTGATAAATGAAATCTGTGAATTTTTGAAATATGTTTGTATAACAGTGCTGAATTTTTCGTATAAGGGATCTTCAAAATAAATATGATATTTTGCTTTCGGTGCTACATATTCTTTCACAAAATTTATTACATCTTGTTCAAAGTTATTTTTAGAAAATTGTACTAGAATTCTTTGCTTAGTTTCATATAATTTAATTATAGTTGGTATAGCGGGTTCAAAATTAACTTCAGAGATTATAATTTGATTTTTTCCCACATTTACTGCAGATTCCGAAATAGGTATTCCTGCAATAGGATTTTCTATGTTAGTGTGAATAGTATTATTATCGTCATCGATTTCGTCATTAAAATCTTCAGCTTCTACAATAAGTGATTCGGTTTCTACATTTTTATTTTCATTATTATTCGAAAGTGAGTCATTAAATCTTTCCATATAAACTAATAATTTTTTGGGAGGATTATCCGAAGAATTTACTTCATTCATATTTAGCTGGATTCGTGATAAACAGTCACTATTAGTGTTCAATGCACCTTTCTTGTCTATATCATAGTCGTATTCCTCGAGTTTCAACCGCCATCTAACTAATTTAGAATTGGGTTCTTTTAAAGAAAATAACCATTGAAGTGGTTTATGATCTGTTACTATAGTGAATTTTCTTCCGAAAAGGTATGGGCGGAAATATTTTACAGCCCAAACAATTGGAAGGAGTTCCTTTTGAATTGTTGAATAATTTACTTCAGAATCATTAAGTGTTCTGCTAGCATATGCCACAGGTAAATCGGTTCCGATTTTTCCTTGGCTAAGAACAGCGCCTAGAGCAAAGTTGCTTGCGTCTGTTGTGAGATTGAATGGACGAGAAAAGTCCGGGTATTGTAAAATAGGATCATTTAATAACATATTTTTACAAGTATCAAAACAATTAATATAATCAGGATCTTTTATTTTAATTACTGCATTTTTCTTAAGACGATTAGTTAAAGGTTTAGTCAGTTTTGAAAAATCTTTAATGAATTTTCTATAATATCCAAGAAGTCCGAGAAAAGCTTTAATTTCTTTACTAGTTTTTGGTATGGGAAATTTTTGAATAGCACTTATTTTATCGGGATTTGGTTTTACACCTTCAGGGGTAACAATATGTCCCAAATAAGCTACTTCTTTCCTCAAAAATTCGGATTTGTCAATTTGTATTTTAAAATTTGATTCGCGTAACCTTTTAAATACTTCCTTTAAATTATTTATGTGTTCTTGCAAGCTTGTACTAAATATAATGATATCGTCAAGATAAACTAAACATTTTTCGTTTTGGATACCTCTTAAAATGTTGTCCATCACTCTTTGAAAAGTTGCTGGAGCTCCCTTTAGTCCGAATGGCATTCTCAAAAATTCCCAGTGGCCATTTTCAGTAGTAAAAGCCGTTTTGGGTATATCTTCTTCAGCCATCTCAATTTGGTGAAATCCGGAGGCAAGATCCAATGTAGTGAAGTATTGGCAACGTCCTAATTTATCCAATAGATCAGTTATGTTTGGTAATGGATATCTATCTCCAAAAGTTATTTCGTTAAGCTTGCGATAGTCTACGACGACTCTGAATTTTTGTTTACCTGTAGAGTCCAATTTTTTTGGAACAACCCAGATACTACTAGAGTACGGTGAGGATGAGGCTCTTATGATATTTTGATCTAGCATACTCTGTATTTGATTTTGGACTTCTTTTTTATATACTTCTGGATATCTGTACGATTTAGTATAAATAGGTACATCATTTGTAGTTTTTATTTGATGCTTGATTTTACTCGTAAAAGTTAGTTGATTACCATCAACATGAAAAATGTCAGAATATTCTTTAATTAATTTAAGAATAGCGTTGCGTTCTTCAGAATTCATATGTTCTGTTCGAACTTTATTAATATCAAATTTGAATTTTTCTGCATAAATAGCATTAAAATTAGGGCTCAAGGTGTGTTCGTATTCGTCGAACTGTTCAACCTCTAAAGGAGCACTTAAATCTACTTTAAAATATGACTCAGACGGATTTAAAATAGTACATACGGCTTGACTATTTTCCGCTCTTGTGAGACATTCTGGAATTTCTAATTTTCCTATTTTTGTATAAGGTATAATTATATCGCCATTATTAATATTATCAATATTCAATTTAATTATTTGTTCAGTTCGCGGATGCACTACTATACAATTCGTGTTCTCGCTTCTGATTTGAAAATAATTTATTTTTATTTCACTATAAGGCGTAATTAAAACGTTATTTACTAAATCAATAGTTGCATTCAGTTTTTTCAGATTATCTAAACCTAATAAGCAATCAAAATGATTGTGAAATTTAAATATACAATATTCTAAGTTCATTTTATTTTTCATTTTAAATATCTTTGAAGATGGAATTACTGTACAATAATTTTGTTGACTTGAGCCTAAAGCAGAAGTTACTTTGAAAGATTTTTTCATAGTTGCTTTTGAAAAATATTTCTTTGCAATGTCAGGTGTTACAAAAGATTTTGTACTACCTGTGTCAATCATTACTTTTAAATTTTGTTCAGGAAATATTATGTACGGTAATTCACTTTCATAATTCGTAAAATTAAACATTTCTACGTGTCTGTCTCTTCCGAGGCAATTTCGTCTAAAAAACAATCTTCAACATCAGTGGGACGTTCGGTATCGTCCATGTTATGCAATTCTTCCGAAATATAATTTTTTCTATTACCTACGAAATGCGATTGATTTTGTCCATTATTTTTATTCTGTACATTGGGTTATTGTACGTATTAGAAGTAGATATACTCATTGGAGTAGGTTTTTGAAATTGATGATTTCTACTAGGTTTGAAAACATTAGTATTTCTATTCTGGAAATTTGTATCTCTACTTATACTAGGTAGATTATTTTCATTATTAAAATTTCTGTTGAATTGTGGTTGATAGTTATGTTGTAAATTTGGTCTGCTTACCGTTTGATTATTAGGATAATTATTTTTGCTATGTGATGTAACATTAAATTGTGACTTAGGCTTATTAAATGAATTTTTTGGATGTGTATTGTTATTATTATTACTTAAATAAACTTGAAAGTCATTCGTTAGAACATTTAAAGCTGAATTTAGATCGCTAGGATTCTTGGTACGCATTAGTGTACCGAGAGGTTCCTTTAAACCGCGCAATAGTACTCTTAGTGCTAAATTCCTAAAATAGTTACCTAAAATGGCTTGTTCACTTGCATTTGAGCGAGTCATTAATAATGATGTTTGTAGATTTAAAAGATGCTGTATCCTATAGTAAAAGTCAAAAGATGATTCATTTCCTTGCTTTAATTCCGATATTTCAATACTTAACGTGTAAATGTCTCGTTTATCAGCGTATGTGTTCAATAAGGCATCTTTCAAATTCTGCCAATTTGAAATACTACAAGCTGAAATATTTATTGCGGCTTGGCCTTTAATTTTAGATAAAATGCTAGACATCAAATATTCGTTTTGAAAGTCTGTTAAATCTACTGTATTGTAAAATTTATTTACTAATTTTTCAGAAATTTCTATGAATCTGGGTAATAAAGCATTTTCGCCATGGAATTCTGGAATCATGTCCAGATATTCCTTTTTCAATTGCGGTACTACATGATCTGCAGGCATTTTGAAAAATGTATTTATTGTAAATCTAGGTTTTGATAATTCAATATTTATTTTACGGTTACTATAAGTTTGTGAGCCAGAATCTAAATCAGAATCAGAATTGTCAGAGCTTTCTGAATTAAATAAACAATTATTTCCTCTATACGACATAAAGTACTTACATGAAAATTAGAACTGCTTTCGCCATCTAGTTGAACTGTAGTTGGAATTACCAATATTCACTTGAAATTCTCTTCGTACGAGTCAACTGTCTTCGAGTTAAGCTACTTATTTCACTTAACCAAGAGTCCCAATTATTCACTTAAGGTATGTTAATAAATCGTTGATACGAACCGATTGTTATATTCACTAACGCCCGTTTAACATATCCTACTGACTGCGCCAAATAACTTTTTACACACGGAAAAAGGTTTTTTAAAAATTATTTATTTAACAAAAGTTACAAGTTTCAAGATTCGAAGTAAATTCTAGACTGACAATATAACTAAACAATTCAAAAAGGTAAAAAATACAATGTAAGCAAAAATAAGGTTCAACAGTTTATAAAACAACATGTTATTACACAATGTGCTGATTAAGTAATTTATTTAATATGTACTAAGTAATTTAAGGTATATATATATATATATATATATATATATATATATATATATATATATATATATATATATATATAGAGAGAGAGAGAAACTTTTATTATATTTTTTTTTATACAATCTTGTGGTTCCACCATGTTTTATTTATCATCCCTACCCCGTAATTCCCCCTAGAGAGTGTAACAACCTTGGATGTGAGACAGAACCGGGAGAACAATCCTGTCCTGGCAAAGGAGTATCAAACCGTTTTAAGACCAGGCGTACCCAGCTCAAATCGGACTGGATTTGCCTTACACGCTCAGCCGCACATTGGAGAAAGAATTTGGTGACCAGAAAAAAAAGGTAGGATTTTATTACAAGTGGTGACAGCGTTTTTTTATTAATAAACAGCTCTATTGAAGGAGGTTTTATTACATCTGGTGACAGCATTTATTAGAAATAAATAACAAAAATTACCCCTTGGAGATAAGCTTAGTCATTTTCCTATCAGTGGAGTATTCGATTTATCATTAGGATACCTGTTTATAAATTTAAAGTTGCTCCGTTATTTTCTTCACCGTCAAAATGACATATTTCTGAAATAAATAACAAAAACTACCCCTTGGAGATTAGCTAAGTCATTTTCCTGTCAATGGAGTATTCGATTTATCATTAGGATACTCTCTATAAATTTAAAGTTGCTCCGTTATTATCTTCACCGTCAAAATGACATATTTCTTAAATAAATAACAAAAACTACCCCTTGGAGATTAGCTAAGTCATTTTCCTACCTGTGGAGTATTCGATTTATCATTAGGATACTTGTTTATAAATTTAAAGTTGCTCCGTTATTTTCTTCACCGCCAAAATGACATATTTCTGAAATAAATAACAAAAACTACCCCTTGGAGATTAGCTAAGTCATTTTCCTGTCAATGGAGTATTCGATTTATCATTAGGATACCTCTCTATAAATTTAAAGTTGCTCCGTTATTTTCTTCGCCTTCAAAATGAAATATTTCTGAAATAAATAACAAAAACTACCCCTTGGAGATTAGCTAAGTCATTTTCCTATCAGTGGAGTATTAGATTTATCATTAGGATACCTGTTTATAAATTTAAAGTTGCTCCGTTATTTTCTTCACCGTCAAAATGACATATTTCTGAAATAAATAACAAAAACTACCCCTTGGAGATTAGCTAAGTAATTTTCAGTGGAGTATTTGAGGTATCATTGGGATACTTGTTTATAAATTTAGAGCTGCTCCGTTATTTTATTCACCATCAAAATGACATATTTCTAAAATAAAGAACCAAAAACTACCCCTTGGTGATTGACTCCATGATCTTTCTTTCTTCTGGAATTTTCATTTCCCTACAAATTTTAAATATTTTGTGGATCCTCAAGATACTTGCGCTGTTGTTTTCAGCTACTTCATCATTCTCTACGTAGTCAAAATGATATTAACGACGCAACTGATCGTTCGGCATTGTTTGGGTTTTGGGTTACTAACTTCACACCGGTAGCTCCGTATGCTTGTTCAGAACAATCACTGAAACCTGTTAATTCTATCGTTTCAGGATCTTTATTTTGATTGTGTTTATGGAACATAAATCTAATAAATACTTATGCCAAACAGTTTGCAAATGTTCGGGTAGTGGTTCGTCACAATCTAGCTGTTGATGCTATAAGTGTTGCATAAATATTTTTCCCCGCACTATTACTGGACCTACGAGTCCCAAGGAATCAAATACATTTGCTAATGTAGCTAAAACTGTTCTCTTTGTCAATATTGTGGTGATAAATACGTCTGAATTTATATCTATTGAAAAACTTAGCGTGTCTGTTTTTGCATCCCATGCCAACCCTAATGTTTTTAAATATTTGTCACACAATTCTATATGGTTTTCGATGTTAATCTGATCAGCCGAAAAAAAGTTCAATATCTCATTGTTATTAGATCACCATTTTCGTAAATGTAGACCTGCACTGCCAAGAATGACATTTAGTTGCTGACAAATTTTAATTGCTTCATGAATTGAGTTTACATTAAATAAAAGGACATCCATATAAAAATGTTTACGAATTATTTCACAAGCTTTGGGAAATTGATTGTAAAATTCATATGACAATTGCTGCAAAACCTTTGTAGCAAGATAAGATGCACTGGCGGTAGCATAAGTGACCATGTATAATTGGTAAATGTTTATGTCATTTTGTAAATGTGAGCGCCATATGATTAACTGAAATTTTCGGTGTTCTGGGTGTATTAAAATTTTTCTAAACATTTTTTCTATGTCGGCACTGATAACATATGAAAAAAGCCGTAGGTTTAATACTATGTAAAATAATTCTTCTTGAATTTGTGAACCTACTAAAACTGTTTCGTTTAACGACACACCATCGTTAGCCTTGGCCGATGCATCAAAGGCCGCTCTACATTTTGTAGTGGTGCTATTTTGCTTGATGCGATAAAATGAAATAAAGTTGTATCATAGATTCTGTAAACTGATCCAAATTGATTATTTTTGTCATATGACCTAAACTTTCATATTCATTCATAAAGTTATGATAATCCTTTCTTAATTCTAGATTTCTGTCTAGCCTTTTTTCTAAATAATCAAACCATCTTAATGAATGAGCGTGAATGTCTCCAAAATTGTCTAGGTTTTTTGAAAATGGTAACCTTACAACAAATCGCCCTGTGCTGTTACGAATGGTTGTTATTTATTTGAAAATATTCCTCACATTTTTTGTGAATCTGGGCTTAGAATTACCTCGTGTGGCATTTCCTCTGTTTCCCAGAATGTGGTTAATGTTAAATCTAAACTGTTATCAGACTTTTCTGTAAGAAAATTACAAGAAAAACCATTTGAAAATTTATTTATACTAACTGAAACTGTTATCAGGCAACCCAAAACGGTCTCATGTAGTACAAGATTTTCATTTAATTTTATCTTCTTTGTCCCAATGAGTTGGTAGAAAATAACTGCAGATATAAGTAAATCGATTTGCCTAGCCTTGTAGAATTGTTGATCTGCTAGATTGTTAAATTGAAAATTTTTGTGGAAACTGAACTTGTTTGTAATCAAATGTGTTAGAAATATTATTTGATATGTTATCTACTAGACATATAATTTTGCCTCAAACAAACCTAAACGTGATTTAATTTTTGTTTCTGTTTTTTCACAAATTTTTAAAGCATTTTGTGTGACTCCATTTATCCTTTGTGTTTGTAATTTCAACTTGTTGCATAATTCTGCAGTTATTACGTTTGTTTGACTCCCTGAATCTAAGAGTGCTCTGCAATTGTGAGACACACCCTCATTGTCATATATTAATATTTCAGCAGTTGAAAGAAGAACTAATTTGTTAGTATTTATCGCTCGCACGGAAGCTTGAGATATCATGACTATGGTGTTCTGTTCACTACCCGAATTCGTACCTGAGAATTGGGGTTGTGACTCGTCTGTGGTCAAGTAGGGGGTCAAGTTGGGGATCAGATTTTGGCGTTCAAATTGGTGACCACAAATTGTCAAAACTGTCAAAATCACACCATCACCTAATGGCTTATATCGTTTTTATTAAAATATAAAACTTAACCCAAATACCTCCTGATCCCCAAGACAAAGGTCCAAGTTATATTGTGTTAAAAGTTCAACACTTAATTTCACTGCGTTCCTTAGATTTGTTGTTTAGAAAATGACCTAAATTTTGTTGCAACTGGTACCAACTGTTTTGAGGTCCCTAAAATGTGAGGCCCCATTTAACCACGAAATATGTTTAAATGTGATGAAATATATGTGGTGCTCAGAACACAAGTTGATCAAGTCCACAAAAGTTGTTTTGGAGATATTGAGGTTTAAAGTTTTTGTAAGCTCATCAATTCGCAAGTGAACATATAGGAAGGAAAGTCTGAGAATCGTAAATTAGATACTTATATTTTATTACAGTAAGAGTTTGAAAGTTAGATTGCCTATCTAAGTAACAAAAAAATAAAAATACAAAAATATTATTGGACTTGCACCATTTTTTCACTGAACATTTTCATGAAATTAGTCATAAACGATTTCATCACCGTAATCTTCATCAGCTCCCGTAGTGTTGGATGGTAGATTTTGTCTCATTCTATTTTCTAAAGGTAAATTCTTATAGTTGGCGGAATATAGCGTAGTAGGTCCATCATGTGCTGTTTCTTGGAATCTGTTACAGTACGTCTATTAGGATTGCTGAATGTTCAGATTATGTATGCGCCTACCACGAGCAGTTTTATTGAGAACGACTTGAAAAAACTCGAAGTCATAATTTAACGTCTCTTTGAACTTGAAGGATATGGGCGATTTTTTTTCGAAACGGAGCCATCTAATTTTCAACCAAATAAAATTATAATCATCCATTGTTTTTTTTTCGATTTTGTATAGCCGATTCGAAATTCTTTGTAGATAGAAACTCTTCTATTTTCATTCGAATGACTTTGAAATGTGAACTCTTTTTTTAGCATTCTTTGCTATGTCCATCCAATCTTGCGGACAGAAAATAATCGGAGTTTTCGACTATTTTTCTCAATTAAGCCAAAATCTGTCTCATTCGGTAAGTAAGAATGGCCCGATGCCAGAAATTTGTGGTCAACTGTTTGACAACTCATTGCAGGATCTTGCACCAACTTCAGCAGCGACAAAAAAACTTGATGTTTCTGTTTGGACTAGTACATGAATCTGAATACAAAATAATGTGTTCATGTTTAGATGCCAATTCTTTCAAATGTTTAATTACGCATGAACCTCGATCACCTTCTGTTTCATCGTACATATACATGAAAGCAGTTTCCTCATTGAATGAGTGAATACCTAGATTATAAATAGATAGATATAGATTATAGATGCATCGGTATCTATGACCTTTGAGCGTCTTTACTCTATGTGATATTATATGAGTATTTTCTTATTTGATATTAACCTGTATAAGTTGGTATCTTTTAAGTATCCTAGTAGCCGTTCTAAGTGTTTTTCTGAGAAAAGTAATTTGATATTCGTAGGTAGATTATATATTGATTCTATATGATGTATGTTTCCTGCAATGCATAATTATATGTTTAACGGTAATTGTAGAGTTACAGGTCTCACATATTGGTGGTCCTTCTGCTGATAGTAAATATTCACGAGTTAACTTTGTGTGTCCAATTCTTAGTCTCGTAAGGACTATCTTATCTTTTCTTGGTAGGTTATGTATTTGCCTTTTGTTAAAGTCAATGTCTTTGATTTCATAGAGTTTATTGTCTCCTTCTTGACTCTTAACTGAATTAGGTTCCTAGTTAGTTTAACTGAATGATTGTTCAGATCTTTTAGGTTTAGTATATTTATCACATTTGTGGTATGCATTTGTTCTTTCACCAGGAAGTCTGCCCTATCATTACCTTTAATACCTATATGACTAGAGATCCAAAGGAGTATGATTTCTTTATTTTTAATTTTTGCATTCTCTAGCTGATATGTTATTTCCTTGGCAAGAGGGTGACCTGGGTTGTATGCTTTAATAGAGTCAAGAGAGCTCATGGTGTCTGTTGCTATCACTCATTTACGATAATTAGTAGTTGTGATGAAATATATTGCTTTATGTAATGCAAATAGTTCTCCTGTAAATATTTCAGCTGAAACTGTTTTCTAATGTTTTTGTGTGATAAGCGGCGCCTACATTTTCATTCGATTTGCAACCATCTGTGTATATAATCTGATGTTCTTTGTAGTTTTCTATAATCTGATGAAATTTTTGTTTAAACAGTATAGGAGGTGTGGAATTTTTTATGTGTATTGTCAGGTCCTTATTTATTTGTATGTTAGAGGTGTTCCATGGTGGGAAATTGTAAGGGCTGTAGTCATAAGATATTCCAAGTTGAGTTTATGTTGAATTTCTTTATATCGATAATTTGCTCCAGGCTTGTATTTTTTGTTTGTGGGTTATATATTTGGGTAACAGATATTGAAAAAGTTGTTGAAGGAAGGATGTTGTTTTTTGAATGTGAAGGAGTTTGCATATTTAATAGTAAGTAGCATCCGTCGGTGTTCTGGTGGCATTACTTCTGCTTCACAGTAGATACTGTTAATGGGGCTTGTGTGAAATGCTCCTATGGCCATTCGAATTGCAGAGTTCTCTAATGGGGCAAGTTTTTGTAGATAAGTTTTTGGGGCAGATGAGTATGCTATGGAACCATAATCTATTTTAGATTTTATTGTGGCATGGTATACATTTATTAACGATTCCTTGCTTGCTCCCCATTTTGTATTTGATAACATGCGTATCATTCTGAGGTCTTTTGTACATTTTTGTTGTAGTTCTTCTATGTGATTTTTGAAGATTAGTGTTGAGTTGAAGGTGAGGCCTAGAAATTTGTGGTGTGTATTACTCTGAATGTATTGATTATTGATAGTTATGTTAATATTTTTTGTACATTTTCTTTTGCGACAAAAATGAACCCCAGTTGACTTGTTTGATGAGAATTCTAGATTGTTATTATTTGCCCATTCCTCCAATAGGTTTACACAGTTTTGCAGATTATGTATGCTGATTTCTGGGTCAGAAGCTGAATGATAGATAAATAAATCATCTGCTTAAAGTCTAAAATTGATATTAGGTGGCATGACATTTTTTATATTGTTAGTTGCAAGTATGAGGGTTGGACTCAAGACAGAAGCTTGAGGTACTCCTTAGTTTTGGCAAAGTATGTCTGATGTTTTGTTTTTCATTTGTACCTAAAATACTCTCTCTATGAAAAAGTTGAGTATGAAGTTAAGCATTGATCCCACTATATTGAATTCGAGCGCATTTACTATACTTTGCCTGTTTCTTGTGTCGAAGGCTATATTCAAATCAATGAATAGTGCGTTGGTATGTCTTTGGAGTCGGAAGGCGCCTTGAAGATCAATTTCAAAGCCTATTAGATGATTGTTAGTTGAATATTCTTTTCTAAAGCCTGCTTGTTCAGGGATGAGGAGATTACGCTTCTGTAGGTACCAAGTTAATCTGTTGGTGATGATCTTTTCCAGTAGTTTACATAGATGACTAGTGAGCTATTGGTCTGTAGTGTTCTTTTCTGCATATAGGTTTTCCTGGTTTGTGGACTGGAATGAGTATTGATAATTTCCATGCACTGGGAATTTGGTCGTTTTCCCATATTTTGTTGTATAATTGGAGTAGGCTATGTATTCCATTTTCGAATAGATTTTTTATCATAGGTATCCTTATGTTGTCTGGTCCAGGAGCTGTGTCTTTTTTGTTCCTCAATGCATAGGTTAGTTCATTTATTGTGGTTGGCAGGTTGTATTTACCGGTTGTATTTGCTTTTTTGTGACAATATGGTGGCTAGGATATTTGTTGTATACTGTAGAGAATTGATTGGCGAATATCTGACTTATATGCTCTGTGTCATCGATCCATACATTGTTCTCTATTAGGCTTGATAAGTTTCTGGTAGGCGTGCCTTTTAATTTGTTTATTTTGTCCCATATGTCTTTTGATCTGGCGCTAGAGTTGACAGAATTGGTGAACTTGTTCCAGGAAGACAATTTCGCCTCTTTTATAATTCTTTTTGCTTTTGCTCTGGACTTTTTGAAATTTATGAAATTGTAGCTTGTTGGTTGGCGCTTAAACATGTTTAATGCGCTTTTTCTTTCCTTTATTGCTTTTCTACAGTCTTCATTCCACCATGGCACAGGAGATTTGTTTGGAATAATCATTAATTCTGGTGTGTTGTTTTCATATGCTTCAATGATAGATTGAGTAATAATATTTGCGGCTTCAACAGTTCCTAAAAGGTCGATGTATACTGCAGTTTAAAATTTTTCCAGTCCGATTTTTTGTGATTTCATCTAATACATGGATTAGGAGAGTTTTCCCATAGTAATTTTTCTAGGAGGACCGGGAAGTGATCGCTCCCATGTGTATCATCTAGGGTGCTCCATTGATAGTTTGTTGAGAGAATTTAGGAACATAGTGTAATGACTAAACATGAAAGTGAGGACATAGAGGAAGATATATAGGTGGGAGAGCCATCGTTAAATACATGAAGATTTTCATTTTCGATTATATTTTTACAATTCTGCCTCGTTGATCTGTATGAGTTGAACCCCATGTGGTGTTGTGGGCGTTCAAATCTCCGGTCAGAATTATTGGGGATGGTAACTGATGTATTATATTTGTGATGTCATTTGCATTGATTTTAGCTGATGGTGGAAGGTAGAGAGTACAAATAGTAGTTTCTATATTTCCGACGATGGTGACTGCAAGAGACTCTAAGTTGGTGTTGAGGTTTATCCTATTATAGGGATAATTTTCTTTTATGAGTAAACCTACGCCTCCCGAGGCTCTGAGGAAATCAGTGCGGTCTCCTCTCTATATTGAAACCTGCTATTTTAAGTTGGTCAGTGGTTTTAAGATTGGTTTCTTGAATGGAAAGTACCTGGGGATGGTGTGTATTGGTAAGTAGGTTGAGTTCTTCTAAGTGATTTTTAATATCGTTTATGTTCCAGTGGATTAGCTTATGAATTTTTATTGGGTTTATTTAGTTTACGATCTTTAGAGCTGTTGCGACTGGAAGAGGTACTTTTCGAGGATAAAGAGGAAGAAGATTTTTCTCTGTTTAAGGTAATATGTTTGTCATTTGTTTTGCTTGTGGTTTTGCTGCTAGAGGTAGTAGTTGAGACATTTTTGGGGAGATGTGGTTTTTTTTGTGGTGATTAATTTTCGGTGGGATTTTAAGGGGTTGGAAGGGAGGTGGATTGGTTTGTTGGGATTGTCGGGAAGGGTTATTGTTTTTTAGGGACGATGTTAGGGGGTTGGGTTTAGGGGTTGAAGAAATAGCGGTTTTATTACTGTCTGGTTTTTTCCTTACGATTTCTGAAAACGTAGTGTTGAAAGCTTGATTTTGTAGTTTGTATCTTTTTTTTGCTTCAAAGTATGGTATTTTTTCTGTTACTCTGATTTTTTGTATATTAAGTTCCATTTTGAATATTTGGCATCCTTTGTACTGCGGAGAATGTTCTTCTAGACTATTAACACATTGAGGGGGCGGATTGCATGGATTTTCTTCATGTGATGCCTTTCCGCATCTGAGGCAGATGGCTTGATTTTTGCAGTTATCCGATGTATGCCCAAACCTTTGACAGTTAAAACAGCGGAGGGGGTTTGGTATGTAAGGCCGGACCCTTATGTTTATGTATCCAGCTTTGATTTTTCAGGTAGTTTAAGGGTTTGAAGGTTAATAGTAGGTAGCTGATGGCGCTATCCTTCCATCTATTTTGGTATTTAGTCTTTTAATTTCTATCACACCTTGGGGTTGCAAATTCTCCAGTATTTATTCTGTATCACAATTCAATAAATCTCTGCAGGTGATAACTCCTTTTACTACGTTTAGTGTTCTATGGGGTTCGACTGTAGCTTCCATATCATTTAAATTGTTTATTAATTTTGTTTTCTCAGATTGTGCTTGATTCTTAACTTCTATCAGTAGTGTTCTATTTCTTAGTTTTTTCGTATTTTGAGTTTCTCCTATTAAAGAGGTAAGTGATTTATGGATTGTCAAAGGTGATACTTTCTCAAAACTGTCTTCTATTCTGGTGATTATATAGTACTTTTCAAAAAATATTTGGTTTTCATATGTTTCTGGTGAATATGTTCGTGGTCTCTTTCGAGACCCGTGTTAAGGGGGGTATTCAGAAAATAAGCTCATAGATTGATCCCACGAGTAGCGTAGGAATTATCCGGTCCATCGAAGCAGAGTCGGGATACCTTGATAAGGTTAAGTTTCATCCAGAGGGTGCCCGGTATCTGGAGGAACCGTTTAAGACTCACTCGGCAGAGCCATGCATCCATCGGCACGGTGTCTCACACCCTGAGAATGCCAACATTTAAGGACAAATACAGGACGACACAAACGTGACTGGGATACATCGGTAGTGTCAAGCCCGTGCCATCATTGAGGAAGAAAAACTTACCTCTTAGGCCCCCTGAGGGGAGATTATAAATGTAGTATAACAAAGCCACGTAGTTTCAACTCTTTATTGGAAATCAACTACAAAAACTTAAATGTCTCAATGTCAACTTGTCAATCTGTGTCATCTTGAAAAGTCAAACAAAATTGTATTGATGTGAAAACGTCTATATAAAGAGTGTTCCAACATTGCCCAGGAGCATGTTCAGAAATACCACATTTCTTCCCTACAGAAGAAATGCTCTAATGCTGGTAACGTCGTGGAAGTTTTCTGTCCCGTGGAGGGTTTTTTCTATAAACTTTAGGGTCATTTTTTAAAGGTGAATCTTCTTGTAAATCTAATTCGTCTACGTCAGAGTGGTTGACATCTTTTGAAGTAGATGGTTCACATTGATTTGAGTGATTTCTAATGGAAAATTTTGAAGTAGAGGGTTGTTCTAGATTTGGAGGAATTCTTAGCGAAAAGTTGGCATTTTGATTTTCATCGGCGTCATCATTGGAAACTAAATTCGGTATAGGCTCGGTTCTTCGTTTTCTTAGCTGCTCACTATGCTCACGTCGAAGCTGTCCATCTATGCTTACATGATACAAAAGAGGGCCATTTTGTTTAACAATTTGATCAGCAACTGAACCATTGGTAAGTGGATTATTTACCCATACAGCTTCGCCTTCATAAAAATTCGTTTGTGGTCTTATAAATTCATCATGATTTTTCTTCTGTCTAATACATTCCATATCGATATTATTGGCAATATCAGGTTTCAACAGATCAAGTTTGCTTCTAAGGTTACAAGCAAACGTTAGTTCACTAGGTGTTCTGCCTGTTGATCTTCTAACGGTATTTCTATAAGAAAACAGAAATGACAAGCCTGTCGAATTGACTATTCTGTTGGTCAATAGATCTCATTCGTTCCTTAAAGGTTCTTGTTCTTAAAGCTAAGCCATTTGATTTTGGATGATATGGTGTAACCTTTATGTGGGATATTCCATTTTCAGCACAGAAGTCTTTAAAACTGTCTGACATTAACTGAGGGCAATTACCGGTTACTATTATTTTTGGTAAACCAAAACGTGCAAAAGTTTCTTTTAAAACTTTTATGGTAGTTTCTGATGTAATATTTGTCATGCTAATTATTTCCAACCAAAGGGGATAATAATCAATTAGTACCATCCACATTTTTCCCTCGAATGGTCCAGTAAAATCTAGGTGAAGACGCAGCCACGGCTCACGAGAGATACCCCAAGAATACAATGGAGATTTCTGATCATTCTGTCATGCTTCTTCTCAGAAAATACATTGTTCAGTCACACTAGTCAAATCCTTGTTTATATTTGATTTGGCCAGTAAACATGCAACTTAGCTAATGATTGCATGGCTATGATACCATCATGCAGCATAGCTAAGATTTTGGTTGTAAAGATGTAGGTATACAAAAGCGCCCTTCCCATAAAAACACGTCTTCCTCAATCGATGACTCATCTCGTTTTTCATAAAAGGTGTGGAAAATACTGTCTAGGCTTTTCTTATCTGGCCAATATGATTTTACAAAGGTCATAACTTTTGAAATGATGTAATCCTTAACCATCTCTGATTTTAAAATTTCTTTCCTTACTGGTAATTTTTGTACTCTTAGCCGCAGTAATTTAGCATGATTGGGAGACTGAACACAGCTGAAGCAATCCAATAGAAGTCTTGAAGTGAATCGGCAGGAGAATTTTCTTTCCCAGATTTGTATTCTATGATATAGTTGTAACTGTTACGTGTCATTGCCCAACGTAATATAATCGGTTACTTGCAATTATGGGAGTTTGTCGAGTCTCTCCAAAAATTCTTTCCAAGGGTTTATGGTCCGTTAAGAGGGTGAAACGTCTTCCATACAGATACTGATGAATTTTGGTGACAGTGTATACTAAGCCTAACGCCTCCTTGTCTATTGTTGAGTAGTGTTTTTCTAAATCCTTAAATGATCTTGAAGCAAACGCGATCGGTTTTAGGATTCCATCCTTATATTTATAGTAGAGAACCGCTCCTGTACCCACGTTTCTAGCGTCACTAGTCACCACCAAAGGTTTATCAGGATCATAATGTACCAATGTGTCTTGAGATGTTGAGGTTTCTTTAAGGTCATTAACTATGACGGTATCTTCGGATGTCCAATAACACGTTGTATTTTTCTTAAGATGTTGGTGTAAAGGTACACATTTCACATGAAGATTTTCGATGAATCGACCATAATATGTTATGGCCCCTAAAAAGGATCTCAATCTAATATTTTGCGGTAGTGGCATGTTCTTAATGGCTTCAATTCGTTCTTCGGTTGGGTGTAAACCATTTTCATCAATTCTATGGCCCAAGTATGTTAATCCGTTCTTAAGAAGCTCACACTTTTGAGTTTTAATTCCAGAATTCCTAGAACTTGTCTTAAGCGATAATTGTGTTCTGCCAAATCAGATGAGGTCACTAACATATCGTCTAAATAGCAAACAACGCCAGAAAGGATTTGATCCATAGTACGTTGAATAAGTGATGGGAGCAAAACTTATGCCAAACGGTAGTCTTTTATAACAAAAATATCCTTAATGAGTTGCAATTGTCAAGTACTTTCGTGAATCGGGATGGACCCTCATACGCAAATAAGCATCTTTCAAATCTATTTTTGAAAAATATTTTTCTCCGGATAGTTTGGATGTATTATCTTCAAAACGTGGCAAGGGGTATTCATCAATCTGGACGTGTTGATTAATGGTCACTTTAAAATCGGTGCAAATTCTTATTCTTCCATCGGACTTCATTGCCACAACGATTGGAGAAGCCCATTCAATCGGTTGCTGGGTAGTGTCAATGGGTTCTAGGACGTCTTCTTCTACATGTCTATCAAGTTCTGCAGACACCTGGTTTTGGAGAGCCAGTGGTACATTTCTTGGACGAAAACGCTTTGGAATTACATCATGATTAATGTAAATTTTTGCGAAATAGCCTTTGATTGTGCCAATGCTTCTCAAACAATTCCTGATATTCTCGTAAAATATTTTGCATTATGTCTTGATTTTGGGATCCTTGTTATTCTTTGGTCACATGGTAAATTTTGGCTCCGTCTGGAAATGGTACTCTAAAAGCTAAACACCATTCTATCCAGAAAAGTGGTATATCTTCGGATATGTAGATAGGGAGTTCCAGTCTTTTGTCAAATGCCTTTACATTTACCATCGATTACTCATCGTTTTTATAGGATTTTCGCCGTATGCAATTAAATTATCCGATAGTTCTAGAGTTGGTTGACCAATCTTCTTCCATGTATTCTTTCCTATTACAGCATGCACAAGCCTGGATCGTAGAGCATGTTCAGATGTTTTCTATTTACTCGAACATCTAGCATTACTCTCGTAACTGCGTTAACTCTTCTTATTTGCATGTATCAATGTCAACTTGTCAATCTGAGTCATCTTGGAAAGTCTATCAAAATGACACTGATGTGAAAACGTCTATATATATATATATATATATATATATATATATATATATATATATATATAGAGTGTTCCAATATTACCCAGGAGCATGTTCAGAAATACCACAATAAACATACATATTTTTTTATAGTATGCTGCTGAGGTAGTGAGCTTTGGAAAATGTAGGGCTTTTTGGTGTTCGAAGGTTAATACATAAGTTATATCTGAGGCATTTCGCTGATCACTTTTCAAAGAAGTCCGTGCCTTTTATGCTTAAGCTAAATGCAATTCCTTTTCTCTGATAAATTCATTTTTCTTATCTTCAACTGGTTCGATTTGAATTTTGATTTGTAGTTCGTCACATAGTCGACAGGTATCTTTGGCCTGAGGTTCGAAACTGAGATTAAATTTTGTATTAAAAATGTGATAATAGCATTTCTTTTTGCATGGATCAAGGCCTTCTACTTCGCACTTCTCTAAATATAAGTTATACATCTTGCTTATTGTCAAGTTTTCATTGAGATATTTTTTCCGGATTATCTTTTCTAATATAATGACTGATAGGCGGGAAAAGATTTAATGTGCTCCATTACTTTCGAATCATCTTCTTTCTTCTTGGGATTTATCCCACGTGAATCGATTACTAAGCAGACTTCATCCTTCTATAGGCAGCGATACAATCTGTAATGTTTCGATGAAATACTTCTTGTAAATTTGAATTGTATTTATTTCTCCATGAAACCAGTACTTGAAAGAAGTTTGTTTTTGGCGACCTGATCTCGTATTCGTTTTCGTTTGACTTTTTACTAGACCTCTTATGTAAATATTTTGACCGGAGTAATCCGCCAGTTTCCCAGAATGTCTCAAAAATTGACTTCCTTTGATGTTCCAGAATATTTTCGTCACATTTTCTTTTACAACAACATGGATTATTGCTGAACGATTTAGAAGGTACAACTATTTTCGAGGCACTAATATATTCTTTACCAGAATTTATGAATGATTTCCTGATGTTGACTATCCGTTTACATTTGTTACTACTTCGCTTTCTACTTTTAATGGTTTCCAATCCTTCTACTCCCACCCCGTCTATTTCTGCCTGTTCTTCTATATTTTCTATTTCCATTCCTTGCTTTTCACCATGATGCCTTTCTTCAATATCAGCTTGGCCCGCCATTGCTCTATCCATATTCGTTGCTGTGTTAGCAAAACTAGTACTTGGAAGATTGTTTATGATTTCAGTGTCTGAACCACGTTGACGCATACGCTTATTATTTTGATTATTGTCATCATTTGGACTAAATATACATGCGCTTCAAACAAAGATAACCTCAAAAATTAGGAATGGTCAACTTACCATCTGAATCTGTAGACGTTTTATCAGCGGAATCATATTGATATTCTGAACTACTTGAGTGATAAGGTTCACTATCTGATTGATCCATATCTCATCAGATCAAATAGGTACAGTATAAAGCACACCACTATATCAGAGAATTCCCAGATACACGTAGCTATACCCACAGAATAACAACTTGTTGACAAAATAAAAACTAACACTTATGGACTTGATTCAATGTTATACTGAAATATTGATGAAAAGTTTCGGTATAATAGGAGATGATAACATGCGGGCCCCTTAGTAGGACTTGAATTGTTTCTGTGCTGAGCTTTTATATATGTTTAGGTATGCATGAGCTATATCATCTAAAAAATTGCAAAACTGGACTTGATCCACTTCTGTTCTGAGCACCCCATATTATGAATTGACCAGGTTTTCAAGTGCAAAATCTCAACAAACATGGAGCTAATATTCTAGACGATTACTCTAAAAAGTTGTAAGGTTTGTAGGAAAAAATCAAAAGTGCGCTACGAGAGTCATAAAAAATGTGTATAAAAATAAAAACACAATTAAAGTAAGAAAAATTCCTTTTATAATTTCATATTAAATGTTTAAAATTAAAACAAAAATACTCTATTGGAAACAAGTACAATCTAAAGATTCATTCAATGGAACATTTAACTTCATATTGTACTGCCAAAAAAATACTGGACAGATTGTATAAAAATATAGGAGTTGAAAAAAATTTAAATAACAAAAACACTTACCTCTTGCAATCCTTCATCTTCACCGTTCTGATCTCGTTGCTTATTAGTGGCGTCGTTCCTGTACCCTTCGACGTCGGGTAAATTAATGCCCGGCAAACTGGAACACCTATTCGTATCGACCGCCCCTTTGATTTCATCGTCTTGATCGCTGACTAAATGTTTCGAAGCGACGTTTCTCATAACGTCCACTTTGAAAACGAGATCGTCGAATGCGGCTTGTTGTAGAAGAGGCGGTTTTAAATTCGACCGGACGCAAGGACCCAAACAAGGAGTGGACCACGCTCTCGGAAGTCCACCTGAAACACGGAAACGTAACGTAGTTTCGATATATACTTGGCAACGTCATAACCATATTTAGATCAGGCTATGATAACAATATAAACGTTTTATCGTTGACCATGTTTACAAAACTTTTTTCTTCTAATTTTTTCCTGAAGAAACCTGTTTACGAAAGGCTAATAGTATAGATATTGTTAGTTATTGCGTTAACCTCTAATTATGTTAAGCGTAACAAAATGCCTCAAGTTCGAAAACGTCAGAATTATCAAATGTGGACTATCGAGATGTAGGTTTATCCGATAGTGAAATTGCCCGTCATGTTATATGTACTGCAATGACGGTCAGCTGGTTAACCGAGCCGTGCCACCAAGTGTCAATATTGACGCTTCAGGCAACTAGCTCTGCGAGTCCTTTAAGCTACTATGCTTAACATTGCTGACCAATGGTTTGAAGAGGAACGTAGCTGTTACTATGCGTACACTATATCGCCGCAATCGAGCTTTTGGTTTCTTTTCATATCGTCCACGATTAGAGCTTCCTTTGACAGCAGACCACTGTCGTCAATGTTTGATCTGGTGCAGAGATCGATTACATCACTATTAATAAAAGATTTAGAAACTGTGTAACAAAAGTCACAACAATGCCAGGGTTAGATATTTGGTGCGTTCTTTTTGACTGAGATCTCAGATCACTTCAGTTAAGGTGATCTGAGATAAAGTGATGTGAGTAAGCACCAAAAAGAACGACATCTCAATTGAAGCGCGCGATCTGTCGATAGATTTAAACTATACGACAGATTCATATCAGCATCTAATAATGTTAATTAATGTATCCATAATTTGTAACAAAAGAAAAATAGATTATTTGTGTTTATTGTTTATATGTCAATGGTTAAAACTTTAGATAACCTTGGTTAAAACTACAAATAAACCAAGCTAATCAAATATTTCGTCATCCCCTCCACTTTATTTCCGACTCAATTCCAACTGATACCCCCTTACAATACATTCAGCATCGGTGAAGGGGGAGGAAAAACCTCAGCTCACTTAAAGTGAGTAAAACAAAAAGAACGCTCACACTACTGATGTGAGCTGAGATTAACTGAGATATCAGTCAAAAAGAACGCACCTATTGAATCCGATTATAATCCACTCGTTTCCGATATCACAATACGACTTGTCAAAATTAAGAAGAAAAACATAATTAAGTCATCCGACCCAAAAATACTTAGAAATGAACAAACCAGAAGATCATATGAGGAATGTTTGAACAATAAACTCTCGAACACAAATAATACAAACGACACAGAGAAACATTGGTATGACATCAAAAAAGCATTTGATGAATCAAACGAAAAATGTCTTCAAAGAACTGAAATAAAAGCAAAGGAGGCATGGATGACAGAAGAGATCCTAGAATTGATGAAAAAACGCAGAATATGCAAAATCAAAAATAACAAAAACGAGTATAAATATCTACAAAAGAGAATACAGAAAGAAATAAGAGTGGCCGAGGAGCTAACCACTCGCCGCAATACGTTCAGTCCGCCTTGCGACCACATTTTTCGCATTATATCGCATTTTTATAAAATTCGCCGCATTTTTTCACATTTTCCACATTTCACCGCATTTTTACGCATTTCATCACATTTTTACGCATTATGCCACATTTTGAAGCATTTTGCTGCATTATCAATTAATGCGAGGTAGAGGGGAGAGGTCTTGATTCGGATTCGGCCGACACCGAAGTCGAAATATTTTATTGCACGCAGTGGTTTAACGTCGTTTGAAGAGTGATAGGTTAGTTTGTGTTAGTTCTGCTTATTTTGGGTTTGTTTTGGTTAGTTGGGGTTGGTTTGGACTTGTTTTGGTAAGTTCAGAGAAATGAAAACTTTGTACACAGTGCTGCCAAATTTTCCCCACATTCCAAAATATTCAAAACACTTCCAATTACTCTACCCATATCTCGGAAAATTTGGCAAAACTGTAAGCAAATTTTTTTAGATTATGGACCTACCCGAAGGCCTACCTCAGGATTCGTCAAATACACAGACCAATATTTCAACAGTTATACAAACTTTGGATCTGAATCAATTTTTTGTGCCTTATTACATTGAAAAATTATTAGAGTACAATGGTTTTGACAACATCTATTCTTTGGCTAATTTTAATTTAGAAGAGGATTGTACAGAACTAGAAAGTTACACGCAAAATGAACTAAGAATTTTCATAGAAGGCATTTCAAATGAAGACGAAAAAAAAGCATTGATGACAAAAATGTATGGCATATACACTAATCACATAGATTCATTCAAAATATTACGAGGTCATATCAAATTATTGGAAAGGCTTGTTATTGAATCAAAAAAGTTTTTAGAAAAGCAGGGTCAAAATAAAAAAAACGAATGCACTACAATGGAAGGTGGCCTACAAACATGTAGATGCAGAGTATAGAAAAGATCTTTAATAAGACAACGAATATCTAACCAGGTGTTCGATCGTACAAAATCATCGTCATCTGAAAATAGAGAAATTAGCGAGGAAATTAGTAATGGGGACTTGCAAGGAGATATAGCATTTACTGTAAATACTTACAATAACGCAGCAGGTAGCGTAGAACATGTGAGAAGTTTAGTTACAGGTTATATTAAAAAGTTTCTAAATATTTTACCAGAACGAATGGAAAGTAAAAAAAATGTGCTCTTTCAAAACTAAAAGATCTTCAGGTTACAATAAATGATGATATTGCAACAGTTAAATGTCCAGAATGTGAGTACTTATACAAAGCATTTACTAAAGTAGAAAATCGGAGAAAATACTGGGTGTTATCCAACTTTAACACGCACTACAAGAGGCGTTTTGAAACTCTAGAAAATAAACAAAACTATCTTCAAAATGGAGAAACTTCTACAAAACAAAATTCCAGCCAAAAATCAGCTACACTTTGGTAATTTGTTAAACACATAGGGGCGCATAGCAGTTTAGAACCTTCAAATTGTCTTACAATAAGTAGAAATATAAATGACGAAAAAAATATTCATGATATTGTGGATGAAATTAAAGAAGACCCGATGCAGATAACAGAATCTCAGACAGATTTCCCACTAGCTTCTCTAAACCAAAATAGAAATTGTAACCCACTAGAACAAGATGTAATAAATCAGACGTTTTGTTATCTGATAGCGATATATCCAGGGATATATCCTCAAGCGTTTCGCTGAATAATAACATTCTTGAAAATACTACCAAAAACATTCCTGATTCAGACAAAAATGGCAAGTTTTTTTCGAGGGGTGGAATTGCTAATGAGAAGGCAAGTCCCAATTCTGCCCGTGAAAACGTGCCTTCTCAAGTATGCAAAACAAAAACACCCTGTAGGGCACAACGACGTCAATCCAAACGTCTTATAACAATTGATGAAAACCAGCTCAAAATGACAGATTTCTTTAAACTTTGTGAAGAAATAACATATATTTTAGAAAATGATTCAGCTATCGGTGATAAATTTAAAGTTCCATTTGAAGTTGCTCAGAATGAAACAGTTACTTCAAAATGTACTGTGACGACATTTTTCAATATGTTAAAGGAATCAATTTTGAAAAACTCTCCAACTTCAACAAAAGGAGGAAATAGATTTTCATTGAATTTAAAAAAATTATGTCTGTACATTTTTTTAATATCAGGAAGATTGTCTTATGAAGTACTTTGTTCTAATATGTCAAATGCCTTCTATATCGACACTGTATAGAACTTACAAAGAATACACAAACCTTTATGAGGAAAGTTTTAAAAATATTTCTATAGAAGCGGAACTACCCTATGAGTGTATTCATTTCAGAAGATCAAACAGCCATTACCCAAAGGGTAAGATATGATGGCAGAACCAATATGTTGGTTGGCTTTTTGTCACCTACATCTAGATCAGGGTTGTCTGAAAAAAACAGTTTTACGGTTAAATCAGTTGCTGACATCAAAAAAGCATTTGAAAATAATGAATAAGTAACATATGCCTATGTTTATATGGCACAACCTTTACAAGATCAAGCACCTGCCTATTGTCTAACCATATTTGGATCAAATAACTCATTTACCTCTAATCATGTCTTAAGTAGATGGAAATTTATACAAAATAAGTGCAAAGATTTGGGTATATCTGTTGAGGGGTTTTCATCGGATGGGGACACAAGGTGTTTGAAGGCTATGAAAGTATTAGGAGGATTGCCAATCTCCAAAGAGTCCAAGGAACAGTGGGGTTGTCCTTACTCTCCCTACTTCCAGGTAATTTGTTTAAATATAGTTTTGTATCATTTTTATTTAATATTTTTCATTATTTGTAGATGAATTACAAACCTGAACATCCAGTGGTTGTGCAGGATACAATACACTTAGCAACAAAAATGAAGACCAGACTACTAAATTCAAAAGTAGATATGAAAATGGGTAGTTTTATAATAACCATATTGCATTTAGAACAAGTGATTCTGAATTACGGAAAAAGTCAACATTTTCTTTGTGCTACTTATTTGGATGGTAGACAAGATATAATTATGTTTTTAACAAAGACATTCAACTAAATAGATTATCCAAGATCCATATAACTGCGATCAAACATAACGTTCGTCTACCTTTAGTTGAATGTCTTTGGTTTTTAATCAATTGGTTAACACAAAATTGTCGTTCGAATGTTTTCTACTTAAAATATATAATATTTAAATAAAAGTGCTATCTTTATAATCTTTATCAATTTCAGCTACTGATAAAATGAATTTCGAAGCAATAGATAAAATGAGCGCCTATTGTGTTATAGAACTGCTCAAAGAAAATTCTGAAGCAAAGGCAACCGCTCAGTACCTACTTATTGTTAAATAGGTATATCCTGGAACCATTCCTAAATAAGTCTTTAAATATTACAAGAAGGATATACATGACTTGATATGCAGTGTTTTTCCTGAGATTATGGCGAAGGTGGATTCTTGACAGAAATAAGAATTATTCTTTATTAAAAAACTGGATTACATTAAACACATAATACACATGTGTAGAACTGAATACTCATGCATTATTACTTTTAATTGATAAGTATCGAAATAATCCCGAGTTACTTAATGCTTGGCAGTTCAGTAGTCAGCCTTGTGAGAAATATTTTAGACAAATGAGATCCATGACATCAACGTTTTCCACAGTTGTAAATTTTGACATGCTTGATATTCTGCACAGAAACCAACGAATCCAAATTATCAAGTGACTCGGGTAAATAATTATTTTCATTTATTACTGAACAATCACTCGCAATATTCATCAACAATCATATTTTAGGTAGCGAATTTATTTTTCCAAGAGAAGGAAAAACATTGGGCAAAAATAATTGTGAAACTGGAGAAGAATCCAAAAAGTTTCCTTCTAAGGATGAAATCAAAGAAATTCTAGAAAAAGCTAAATCGGATGTTTTGAAAGATGCTGAAGATCTAGTTAATCAAATTAATTAGTTAGCTGGAAATTAAAAATTTTCATAGAAAATTAGTTTTCATTTTATGTTAGGGATTATTCTGGATGATGCGTCAAAGTCGTATCGATACCTTTATTAACAGAACAATTTGAGGATGATGAAACCGAAAATTTAAATTGCTTTTAGACATCTGAAGGGACACTTAATGAAACAAACTTGGAAGTGAATGAAGAAGATGAATCAGAAGTAATTGAAGATCTAGAAAGTTATGGGAAATTTTTGGAAAATATTAAAACCACTGACATAACGGATACCACTGACAGAGTATTAATCAGCACGATGGAGTTTTGAAGTTGAAAATTAAGAATAAGTTAAAACTAGTGAAAAAAATCCACATTATGCTGGGTTTTTGGTCAAAAAAATTGAAAGATATCCAAGAACAGAATTTTTAGATTTAGAGGTAAGCCTGTCAACAAGGCATGTAAGCGAAAGAATCGGCGAAAGAGTATTGAAAAAAACAATACAAAAAGCAATAAAAAACCTAGAATCAAGTATAATGAAAAAGAGTACAATAGTGAAACTTCTGAAGAGAGTGAAACTGTGATTTACGAAGAGACCTCTGACAAAATAGACCAAACGAAATTGAGTGATAGTGGGAATGGAAGAACTCTGTATTGAAATGGAAAAGTATTATGCTGTGTACTATGATACTTCATGGTATATTGGCAGAGTATTAAGTGTAGATGAATCCCAAACCATTTTCAGCATTAAATTTTTAAAATATGAATTGAATGGCTACATATGGCCTCGTCAAGAGGACATTCAAACAGTTCAACGGGACTCTATTTTCTATGGACCCATTAATGTGACTGGAAATGGGCCATTTCATATTAAATACTTCGAAAAAATTAAGATAGATCAGTTGTTTAAAAATATTTAGCATTTATCCGAATTGTCTATTAATGCACCGAATTGTCTATTAATGCACCGAATTGTCTATTAATGCACCGAATTGACTATTACTGCACCGAATTATCCACATTATCCCGCATTATCTAAAAATGCGGGACTATGCGGCAATACATGTACACATTTGTCAGAGTGGTCAACCCCTCGAGAGTAGCAAAAGAAAAATGGCTTACTGAAAGATATATAGAAGCGGAAAATATTAATCATATTGGGGACAGCTTTATTCTCCATAAAAAAGTAAAAGAAATAGCTAAAAGACCAACAAATTTCATCAGAGACGATCACAATAAAATAATAACAGACTCCGAAGTACTACTGAAAACCTGGAAGACATATGCAACTAATCTTTTTAACGACGACAGACCAGAAAGTTCAACGGTCCAAATAAATAACCCTATATCAGGACTAAGCATATTAAAAAGTGATAGTGTACATGCGATGAAATTAATGAAAAATAATAAGACTCCAGGACCTGATAACATGTACTCGGAGACATTTCAATTAATTAACGATCAAAACATAAAAACAATAGTGACGCTTTTTAACAATATACATATATGATACCGGAAAATCAAACAACGCAAGGACTTGTAAAGAGCATCGCCTTATCAGCCTAATGAGTCATTTTCAAAAATTCTTCCTTCGAATTCTGCACACAACCCTTTACAAAAAATGTGAAGAAGTTAGTGGAGACAGCCAGTTTGGTTTCAAGAAAGGCTTCGGAACCAGAGAAGCGATTTTTAGATAACAAACATTAATTATACAAATTACTTCAAACAATTAGTACTTAACGTATGGCGTAACAACAAATGTTCTTCTTTAATTACTAGTACTGAAGATGAGTATTCTAAAAAGAATGGGATGTTATTGGTGTGCGCATATTGCAAAAAAAATTAAAAAATCTATACACTATTTTAAAACTAAATCCAAAACATGTAAAGTAAAAGCATTACGTGAACGTTACCATAATTTACACAAAAGAGAAAAGCGACAAAACATTAAAAATGCACAGTTTCGCGAGGAGCTTAAAAATGCACGACAATAAATACGGGAAATGAATAAAGAGGATTTGTTTGAAAAAGTCGACAATTTTTGGATAATATGCCTTCGTCGCAAAAACTGTTAATAAAGGAGTGTATCAAAATATGTAGATACAACAGAAAAACTTCCCGAAGATACTCGCCGCAATGCTTATTAACGTGTTTACTTTTACACATAAAAGGTCCTTCTAGTTACAGTTTCTGGAATTTCTACTGTCAGAGGATACTTATCGAGAATGAATTTAAAATGTGGGTTGGATAAAAGTTTCTTTGATGCATTTAAATTGAGAATGATGAAAAAATACTTATCAGAGACACGGTATTTTGCTTTTTGATGAAATGCAGGTACAGGAATCTATCACGCTGAATGTTAAAAATATGAAACCCACAGAAATACAAGATTTGGGCGTCAATAACATTGCTACATCCAAAACTGCTGATAAGAAAGCTGATCACGGATTGGTGTTCATGTTTTGTTCTTTGGCTTACCAGTTTACTCAACCAGTGGCTGTTTACGCAGCAAAAGGTCAGTAGATAAACAAGGGGGCTAGTACCATAGGTATTGGGAAAACCATGTGTAAGAGAGAGAGAACACGAGGATATCCATGAGAGAGATGGCACCAGCTGGGGAGGGTGACGTCACGATGTTCACATTTAGGCCACGCCCGGCAACGGATAGGGATGAAGAAACGTGCCAAAACGGCCGTACAGAGGGGGTGTCAAAAGGGCGGTGGTAGCAAAGCTTTCCAGACTTTTTACAGACAGACCGTTCTGCGCAGGTCTTAAGGGCATTGGCGCATATCTCTGCTAAATGTGAACATCGTGACATCACCCTATCCAGCTGGTGACATCTCTCTTTAACACATGGATATCCTCGTGTTCTCTCTCTCTTACACATGGTTTTCCCTATACCTATGGTACTAGCCCCCTTGTTTATCTACTAAGGTCCAACTAAGGGTACATGCTTAAGCCAGTTAATTATACAAGTCATCAATCAATTAGAAAAATCTGGAGCTGTCATTCAAGGTGTAGTGTGTGATGGGGCTACAACTAATAGAAAAATGTGGTCAGAATTCCGTATTTCTGGTAGGATCGAAGAGCCATTCAATAAAATCGTACATCCTTTACTTTTTTTCTGCCGCACCACACCTAATTAAATGTCTTAGAAACACATTTTTAACGAAAAGAAATCTTACTGTATGTAGATCTAGATGAGAAGGCAACATTCTACGGCAGCATTATGAAGCGTTATACGACTTGGAAAAACAAGTATCAAATAATCTTCGCGTGTGTCCGAAACTGACAGATATGCATATTAACCCATCCAATTTATTAAAAATGCGAGTAAAATTGGCTACTCAAATTTTTAGTAATAGCGTGGCCAATGGACTAAAGTATTATAATAAAAAATCCCCTATTTTAAAAGACTGTGAAAACACAATCTCTTTTATCAAAAGAATAAATGACCTCTTTGATTCTTTAAATCGACGACATCCTTATGAAGCAATTCGTGAAGATAGTACCGATTTTAGGATTCTGGAAAATAATTTAGAATATCTTAATAAATGGGAGAACATGGTTTTGCATGAAAAAATTAGTAAGGAACATTTTTTATCCAGAAGCACTGCTGAAGGCTTGAGAGTAATCATTTTGTCCACTCTTGAATTGAGTAAATATTTATTGCAGTCAGGACTCAAATATGTGTTCACGGCCAAAATGAATCAGGACCCACTCGAGGTAACACAAATCAGTTTTATTAGAAAAAGAACGGTTTTAAAAATTAAAACTAACTTTTTCCTCCTACCCCTATAGAAAGTACACACTTTCCTCCCTCAAATCAGGGAAGAAACTCATACTTTTTCTCCCTAGGGAGGAAAAGTACTTTCCTCCCTAGGGAGGAAAGTATTTTTCCTCCCCCTCATTTCAAGTAAGTTGTAAACGATGAAACTTGTGAATTCATTATATTCATATTGTTTCCATAATTTCTAGAACATCCTGTTTTTTGGTAAAAATCAAACATTAATGTTACTGCAACGTAGTTCTTCAATACAAATTTCAACTTCAGGAATCTTAGATATACGTTTTTTAAGTCTAGAATAAGAAAAGCATAGTATGCTGTGGCTCACTGACAGTAAACACGGCGATTGACTTTTGAGGTACAAAGTCGCTACATTCATTAAACTTAGTTGAATTTTTGAAAAATGGAGAGCGATTCAAGTGATTTTGAATTTCCAAATACACCACCTAATATTAAGGAACAAGCCAATATAGCGTCATTAACCTTACTACCACAAAAATCTAAAGACAGGTATGAAAAACAATATGCACAATATAAGCAATGGGCTGAAGACAACAAGATACATAAATATTCAGAGAATGTTTTACTGGCATATTTTTCACTACAAGGAAAATCATTAAAAGCTTCAACAGTTTGGTCTAAATATTCAATGCTACGCACAATGATACAAATGAAGGACAATGTCGATATTAAATATCCAAAGTTGATTGCATTTCTAAAACGTTAAAATGCCGGATGCAAACCAAATAAAGCTAAAACTTTTACAAGAGAAGAAATAAATACATTCTTAATGGAAGCCCCCGATGATGTTTTTTTATTAATGAAGGTAAGAAATGAAATTCCATGCAAATAATTTAATTTTTGATATAAAATATTCATAGGTAGTCCTTGTTATTGGAATTTCCGGAGCATGTCGATGTGATGAGCTTATTAAAATGACTATGGATGATATTGAAGAGAAAGACAATCTTTTAGTCATAAATATCCACACTTCAAAAACGTATAAACAACGAACTTTCGTTATCAATACTACAACAGGTAACGGCCCAAATTTTGTTCAAATCGTTAAAAAGTATATCTGTCTACGTCCTAAAACTGAACATAACGATTGTTGGTATGCTTTAAAGCAGGCAATTGTATAAATCAAGTGGTTGGCAAAAATAGTATATCCAAAATACCACAAAAAATTGCAGAATATCTCAATCTTCCAAATGCCGAACATTACACAGGGCACAGTTTCAGAAGAACTTCAGCGACTCTGTTAGTAAACGCTGGTGGGGATATTTTAGCTCTAAAACAGCATGGCGGTTGGAAATCAACCAATATCGCAGAAGGTTATGTAGAACAATCTTAGACAAAAAAAAAGAAAAATTTCTGATCAAATTATGGGAAATAATGTAGAACCTGAACTTGATCAAAATCAGCCAAGCACTTCTAGAAATTACCACCATTACAATGTGCTAAGCGAAAATATTTCAAATACTAAAGCTCCTATTCAAACCCTATCTTCTTCCAATGGTGTTCATATAAGTGCTGCTCAAAACTGCACATTCAATATTAACATAAATAATTCTAAAATATAGTTAAACAATACTATGTACTTAATTGTATAACATATATTGATAAATTTGTTTAATAAATAATTCTTGTGTTCTTAATTATATTCGTTACCTATTTGTGTCGGAAATAAATTTTCAAAAAAAGGTGGGTAGGAGGAAAAATCATATGTATCACATGGGAGTAAAGTGCCTTTTCCTCCCTTGGATGTTTACTGCCCTCCTCTTCGCGTCGGGCAGTAAACTACATCCTGCGGGAGGAAAAGTGGCACTTTCCTCCCTACAAATCCGTATCTGTGGCCCTGAACAATATTCTATCATAAAATTGTCACTTGTATACACTTCGGGGGATAAAAAACCGAAATTTCTCCAAAAATAACCAAAAATTTAGTATATCTGGATTTATAGGACCCGCTGTACTCGCTCTAGTCAGCTGAAAATCAATTAGGTACATCTGTGAGGCACACCTTGAACAATATTCAATTATAAAATTGGTCACTTGTTTACACTCTGGAGGCTGTATCATGCTAACAAGCTGAAAATTCTCCAAAAATGACAAAAATTTGGTACTTCAAGTACCGTAGCACCCGTTGTACTGCCTTTAGTGAGCTGAACATCGATAGGGTTCATCTTTGAGGCGATCTGAATAATATCCAATCATAAAATTGGTCACTTCTATATACTCCGGAGGCTGTATCGTGCTATCAAACTGAAATTTCTCCAAAAATGACAAAAATGTCGTTCTTAAATTATTATAGCACCTGTTGCAGTGGCTCTGGTGAACTGAAAATCAATAGGGATCATCTGTGACATGCCCTCAACAACACTCAATCATAAAATTGGTGACTTGTTGCACCCCGGAGGCTGTATCGTGCTAACAAGTCATGTAAAGAAAAGTGGCCGACGACAACGACGACGTCGACATACACACAGGATTTTTTTCTAAAAACCGTTTTTTCGTGTTGTTGTTGATGGAAAACGTAAAAATAATTCAAAAAAAAACTTTCAAAATTCCAACTTTTTCGGGAGTAAACCAATACTTTTCGCGCATATAGATAGGTTGGGCGGAAAAGTAAAAAGGCAATGCCGCATGTATTGCATGTTACCGTTTGGTAGCTATTACTAATGCAATTTTATTACTTTTCCGCCCAACCTTTCTATATGCGAGAAAAGTATTGGTTTACCCCAAAAAAGTTGGAATTTTGAAATTTTTTTTTGAGTTATTTTTACGTTTTCCATTAACAACAACACGAAAAAACGGTTTTTAGAAAAAAAATCCTGTGTGTATGTCGTTGTCGTCGGCCACTTTTCCTTACATTTCTTGTTAGCACGATACAGTCTTCGGAGTGCAATAAGTCAGCAATTTTATGATTGATTATTGTTAAGGACATGTCACAGATAATCCCTATTGATTTTCAGTTCACCAGAGCCAGTACAACGGGGGCTATGGTACTTGGAGTACGACATTTTGTCATTTTTTGAGAAATTTCAGTTTGTTAGCACGATACAGCCTCCGGAGTTCAACAAGTTACCAATTTTATGATTGAATATTCAGGGCATCTCACTGATGGACCCTATTGATTTTCAGCTCACCAGAGCCAATACAACAGGTATTACAGTACTTTAAGTACGATATTTTTGTCATTTTTGGAGAAGTTTCAGTTTGTTAGCACAATATAGCCTCCGGAGTATATACAAGTGACCAATTTTATGATTGGATATTATTCAGAGCGTCTCAAAGATGAACCCTATTGATATTTAGCTCACTAAAGCCAGTACAACGGGTGCTATGGTACTTGAAGTACCAAATTTTTGTCATTTTTGGAAAATTTTCAGTTTGTTAGCACGATACAGCCTCCAGAGAGTATACGATTCATCAATTTTATGATTGAATATTGTTCAAGGTGTCTCACAGATGTACCCTATTGATTTTCAGTTGACTAGAGCGAGTACAGCTGGTCCTATAAATCCAGATATATTGAATTTTTGGTTATTTTTGGAGAAATTTCGGTTTGTTAGCACGATACATCCCCCGTTGTGTATACAAGTAACAATTTTATCATAGAATCTTGTTCAGAGCCGCAGATGCGGAAAAGTTAGTTTTAATCCTTAAAACCGTTTATTCTAAAATTTGTTTTGCTTTTTTTGACAGCTTTTGTTAGTAGAAAAAGTATAATATATGTAATTAAAATAACCTTTTTTTCAGCATGTAGTAGTTAATGCCTGATTGTCCGTTTGTTTTTTTATTCCAGAGGTGACCATAATCTTGCATAATACATGTAATATTTGAACTAGATTTCGTTTCAGAGATTCTTTGGTACTATTCGACAAGCAGCTGGTGCAAATGATCATCCAACTTTCACCTCTTTTTCGCAGATGTATAGAATGCTATCAGTTTTTAAATTATTAAAACCACCCGCTTCTGACCTCTGCACTATATTAGAAAATGAAACGTCTCTAAAATTTGATGATTTCAAGACTATATTTGCAGCAAAAAAAAGAACAAACAGTTAGAAAAAATAAAACCGAATGGACTCTTTATTGGAAGACGAAAACAGTACATTGACTGCTGATTATTTCGGTAAAAGATTCACTGCTGATTTACCTTGCCAAGAAACAAGAGATTCCATCATTTATTATTTAACTGGTTTCATATTAAATAATTACATAAATTATCTAGTTGCTCCACATGTCGAAAAGAGCTGTATCATAAAATTCCGCAACAAAATATGGAACCCGGTTTATCGTCTGCATCAGATCTTACTATGATAAAAAGCAGAGGTGGTTTAAATCATCCTAATATATTAATGTTTCGATATTTTCAAAGAATTGAGTCAGTTCTAACGAGTCTCAGAAATTTTTGGAGACTCTAAATTTAAAGTTAATTTTCCTTGCCCAATACATCAAGAGGATATAATGTCAAGGGGGATGCCGTTTTATTTAACAATGAGAATTCGCCAATATTACCGCCAAGAAATAAGAAATAACAATATGAAAATGTCGGCCAGGAAACGAAAAGAAGTAAAACTGCAGAAAAATTATTTTCATAAAGCTAAAAGTAGGTATATATTGTACATAAAAATCAGATTTTTATATTTGATAAATAAATTATGATTATTTTCAATTTTCATTATTTAGAAATTAATTTCAAATAGCAAATGTATGCATCAATCACACAATTAAAATCAACGGTTTCAATCTGAATATACTCGGCCTCCGATGACCCGCCTATCTCTATCTCACTCTGGCCTCAGTATCGAGTGCCTGCGGCCGTAGCTCACAGCGTTGTTGGATTACCTCTCTCTATTATATACCGTGAGTTTGCTTGGTTCTCAAAATAAAAATTAATTTTATTGTAATCTATGGTAAATTTTATAATATTTATTTTCATAATGTTAGATATATCGCCATTTATTAGTCTCTAGTAGAAAGCGTCGTTGTCCTTGTCATTGAATGACTGTCATGGCGATATTTACATTCAAACTTCTACCAAATTCAGTTTAAAAATATGTATGTCATTTCATCGAAAGCCCATAAAATATTTAAAATAAATCGACAAGTAATTTACGACATACTGTGAACACGCGCCGACTAGATGGTTGACCGATGATTTGTTGAACGCCTATTAGCCACTTTGATATTCAAAATTAAGCTGTGCTACCCGTGCTTATAAAAAGGTACCACCCATATAAATAGTGTTTTTTAAACTGAGTGTGTAAGAAGTATACTGTGTAACACGGCTTATAAGTCTCCAGATCGAGACCTTTTTAAAAACTATTTTATTACTTGAATACAACAACTTTCAATAATTACTGAAACAATACTATTTTCTTATTACGATTTTTATTATTTAAAAGTTAATATCAGACTTCCAGATCGAGACCTTTTTAAAAACTATTTTATTACTTGAATACAACAACTTTCAATAATTACTGAAACAATACTATTTTCTTATTACGATTTTTATTATTTAAAAGTTAATATCAGACTGACTAAATATTATAAATCAATTGGCTGACAAAACTATCTCTATAAGCAATAAAATATATGAAATAAACAAGTCAGCAATAAAAAAACAAAAGGAAGTCCGTTAAACTTTGTTAAAGATAATTAAAAACAAATAAACATAATTAATATTATTACTGGCCTAATTTATCAACATTCTATCACAACAGATTTAAAAAAAAATAACGAAGCTCGACATTTTTGTTACTCGAGAGATAAAGAGAAATTATTCAATTTTATCGCAAAATAATTGAATAGAGTGGCATATTATTTTGACGAAATAGAATGAGAAAACATGACGCGACCTTGACCTTGAAAACAAGCAATATTTTCGAGCACAAATCGTTTGACCTTGAAAAAGACGTTGAGCGAGGGATGGCCCTTGAGTTTTTTATTCTTATATGTTCAAAATGATGCCATTTTATCGTTAAGTAATTGAATCGGAAGAAAAATTATTTTCGATATCGAAATAGAATGAGAAAACACGACGCGGCCTTGACCTTGAAAACGGACCATATTTTCTATCACAAAACGTTCGACCTTGAAAACAAACGCTATTTTCGAGTACAAATCGTTTGACCTTGAAAATGACGTCGAGCGAGGGGTTGCCTCTTAAGTTTATTTCTATACGTTTACAATGATCCCTTTTTATCCTGAAATAATATTTTAGAGCACAAAACGCTAACTATATATTCGACGATGAAAACTAGCTTTGTATTCGAGTACGAAACGTTCAAACTTCAAGTGTTACTTTCGATCACAAATTGTTTGACCTTGAAAATTACATCGAGCGAGAGGTTGGTTGAGTTTATTTCTATACGTTTAAATACCAGAGTGACCGCAATCCTCCTCGTAACGCACGCACTGGAAAAACACTAGTTTGCACTTTATACTTTTTTTTCTATGCACTTTTACACACATTTTCAGTGGCGCTTCACTGGGTATAGGAAAATGAGGGAAGGTTAAATAAAACAAAATTTTCTTTACGAAGTTTATTTTTTAATAAAAATTTTATAAATAATTTATTATATTTTATATATTAAGATATTCAGATGATCGTCAGGAAAAGGGCCATCGTGTATAGCGAAACTATATATTTGACGTTATTGCAGTATAAGAAAGTAAAATTCTTCTCCTTTTTCGACACCTTAGGCGCTCCAATCCAACATCTTTTTAACCTTATAGAAACAGCGATACTTTCAAATTTGATTAATAATAATTAATTAATTATGTCGTTAGTATGAATCGAACCCGAGACCTATTCAAGCTCCATCAACTGTGCCACCAATCCCCGCCATTTTAAGAATCTATGTATCGGCGTATTTCTAATGTAGAAATCCAAATTTTATTATAAAATCCCAGCCGCACTAAAAACTTGCCCTGTATGTAGTTTTCGGGTCTGTCGTTTTTATCCCACTTATCAATAAAATTGAACGTCAACTGGTAAGAGGGGCTTTAAAAAAGTAGATAATATAGAAAATTGACCTTTCTTTATATGTAGAATTATAAAGGACAAGTAAAAAGTTTTGAGCAAATAAATATTTTTTTTGTAGATTTTAAACACTTATATTCATTGCTGACTGTAATTGCCATATTTTCAATTTTTATAATTAACAATTCTAGTATTAAAAACTCGCCCTGTATGAATTTTTCATCGAATTTAGGATAGAAGGAGATACTACCTCGATTCCTACAATCCGAAATCCTAGAAATACTGATTGGTCTCTTTACAAGACCAATCTGAAGGACAATTTGGAACATGACGAAGTAAATGGGGTATCTCACCAGCACTATGACCTGGAACAAACAGTCGAAAGGATCAGTGAGGCAATAATGGAAGCTTTTCATTCCAATTGCCCACTGTCAAACGCTCGTTCAGAAAAGCTCCTTGGTGGAATGAGAACCTGTCAAACCTCAGAAAAGAGGTCCGTCGGCTCTTTAATAGAGTCAAACGTGACGATAATTGGCAGGGGTACACTGCGAAGCTTACTCAGTACAATAAAGAGATTAGGAAGGCCAAAAGGCTTAATTTTCAAGCCTTTTGCGAAAAGATCACTTCCACTCACACAGCGGCCAGACTACAAAAGGTCATGGCAAATGGGGGAACTAACCCCACAATGTCGCTGAAAAAGCCAGACGGATCATACACGGAAGGTGAAGATGAACGATCGATTCTTCTTCTTAGAACCCACTTTCCAGGTAGTGAACCAGCAACAAGCACTGAAATAGCAATGAATTACACCAAAAAATCCCGCAAGGAAGATTGGGACATTGCTAAGAAAATATTTACCGAACAACGGTTGGAATGGTCTATAAGTACCTTTCGACCATATAAATCACCAGGAGTGGATGCAATATTTCCAGCACATCTACAGCAAGGGATAGAGGAGATTCTTCCTCACCTGCTGAAGATTACAAGAAGCAGTCTAGCAGTGGGTCTAATACCTAGAAAATGGAGAATGGCAAGGGTAACCATTTCAAAAATAGGGAACAAAGATGGGACTAATTCCCGATCTTTTAGACCCATCTGCCTAACATCGTTTCTACTCAAAACGATGGAGAAAGTAGTGGATAACTACATGAGAATAGAGAACCTGGAGAACTATACCACTTCATAAATGTCAGCATGCCTACAGAGCGGGTCGATTAACTGAGACGGCTCTGTATCAGCTGACCGAAGTCATCCAGAGAACTCTTAACAACAAAGAAATCGCAATGTGCGCATTCCTGGATATATCTGGGGCCTTTGATAACACAATTCATGTGCCTGTCAAAGAAGCACTAGAAAGGCGAGGAGTAAATGAAACCATTGTAAAATGGATGTATGAGTTGTTGACGACGAGGATAGCTGAGACACAGGCGGGGAATCAAACTACCTCAGTTAAAGCCACTCGCGGGACACCTCAAAGGGGAGTGATTTATCTTCTTCTATGGAGCCTCGTAGTAGATGAGTTGCTCTACAGGCTAAAGGAGCTTGGCTTCGAATGTATGGGCTATGCTGATGACATAGTTCTAATAGTCAGAGGCAAGTTCGAGAGCACCTTGTGTGATTTATTACAAAAGGGCCTCAGAATAATTGAGCAATGATGCTGGTCAGTGGGGCTAAACATTAACCCAAACAAGACCATAGTAATTCCATTTACCCGGAAATGAACACTTCCAGCCTGGAAACCCCTATTTTTAAACGGGGAAATCAGAAGTTAAATATCTAGGGATAACCCTAGATAGTGAGCTTCTGTAGAATAAGCATTTTGAAACAACTGTTGTAAAGCAATAAGAGCTTTGACGGCGTGCAGAAATCTAGCTGGTAAGAGTTGGGGCTGTAACCCAAAATACTGCGATGGATTTACGCCGTTATTGTGAGACCAGCAATTACGTATGGGGCAATAGTTTGCTATACAAAAGCAAGTCAGTACAGCACGAGGTAGACCCTCGACAAAGTTCAAAGGCTTGCCTGTGCGTGCATCACTGGAGCTATGAGAACGTGTCCAACTAGGGCACTTGAGATCATTACAGATCTCACAACTCTACATTTGGTGATAGAAAGATCTGCCCAAGAGGCAATTCTTAGAATATCTAAGGAAGGTTCAGGCAATGAGAGTATTAAAAATCAGGGAGCCTGGTCCTCTCTAACAAAATACATCTCATCAGCGAATTTCCCCAGTGACGAAATGATCAAGAAAGTAAGTATTGAAAAGAATTTCGCTACGATGCTAAGTAAGAGGAGAGACTGGGAAAGTGAATACACCACCCAACCTCTCTAAGAAAACACCATTAGATGGTATACGGATGGTTCAAAAACCACTACTGGAGCAGGCGCTAGAGTATTTGGGCCTGGCACCAGATACTCATTATCGTTAGGCTCCTTCCCGAGCGTCTTTCAGGTAGAAATACTTGCGATAGAAAACTGCGTGGAAATGAACCTAGAAAGAAACTATCAGAAATGTGACATATCGATCCATTCTGATAGTCAAGCAGCTATCAAAGCATTGAGCTCCCATGTCATTGAGTCAAAGTTGGAATGGGAGTCCCGAAGAAAACTTGATGAATTAGGCAAGAATAACAGGGTCTCTCTGGGTTCCTAGCCACTCGGGAATCACGGGAAATGAAGCGGCCAATACACTTGCCAGGAAAGGAGCAGAAACGCCCTTTATTGGCCCGGAACCTTTCTAGTCTTAAAAACTCGCCCTGTATGAACTTTTCGGAGACTGTAAAATTTTGCTTTCGTTCAATTTTTTCACTGATCAATGCAATGAACATCGATTATTACGAGAGACTTTAAAAAAGTAGGAACAACTTATTGAGAGAAACGTGGAGAATTATACAAGGCACATAATAAGTTTTTATATCATCCGTGTGAAATATGTATACAGTTTGAGTAAATAAGTATATATTTATAATTTCATAATTAATTCTAGCATTAAAAACTAAGGTTTCCCTGAACAATTTATTTAAAAAATCGTGCAACAAATCGATATAATTAAACATCGATCTGTGCAAGAGTACGTTCAACCCCCATTTTTAATCTTAAAAATATACGAAGGTATTGTTATTGTTAAATTGAATATAAATAATTTATTAATTAAAACCAGGCGTCATGCTGGTAATTATAAGGAAAATATCGTTTTTTACATGGTAATCAAGGTGAGTGTGTTAGTAAAAACAAGACAGTTAAAGTAAAAAAAAGAAGCAGAGTAAAGTTAGAATGGTTTATGAAGCAAATAAATAAAATAATATAATTTATTATTGTCACAAAAAATAACAGCCATTTTCTTGCTCTTGTTCGAAACGAATTTTGTCTACAAATAAAATAAAAAAAAATGTTAATTCTTGTAAAGTTAATAGGGTTACTTAAAAGTGTTAGTATCAAAGAAAAGCATATTATAGTATTAGTTTTATAATGGGAAAGAAGCGGAAAATAAGCAAATTCGAAAGGCGATAGATTGAAACAGTTTTGTTAAAAAAATGGTAGCACCCTTGTAAAAAACTATAATAGATTGGAATCGAACGCTCATAAAATTTTATTTCAACTTCTAACTGAAAATTTTGATCTAGACAATAAAGGAACATCTTCAAAAACTGCTATTTGTTCCCTCACATTAAACAGATCTGTGATAAAATGAAATTATTTCAACAACAAATTGTCAAGAATCGAAATAAAATATTAAATACAGGGATAGTATGAAAGTATCAGAGGTAGATTTTATTTGTTTTACGTATATTTAACGGTATCACACAAATATCAAATTATATTTTTATTTATCAACTTTTCATATATTTTCATTTTATTCAATATCAAAATGAAAGAAAGTTGTTTCGAGCAAAAAATTCTTGAAGAGTCAAAATAAAACACTGGTGAATTGAATGAACATTTTCGAGCCGGATTTTATTCATTTTACGAAAATATAAAAGACGCGTTTTTGCACTAAACGGATAAATTTCTATTTGCATCTATTTTTTCCAACAATTTTCATATTATGTAACCATGAAACAAAAAAATTGTTACCAATTTTATTAAAAATATATTATGATTTTCATTCAAATAATGTAATTTTCTTGGCCCACACTGTAGATTATAGTAAAAGAAAGTTGTTTCAAGGAAAACATGTGCAGACAAATAAAATTATCGATGATGTTGAATACGAGAGTAGTATGAAAAGTATCTGAATATTTTAGTCTTCGGCCCGGATTTTTCTTATTTCACGAGGATATACAAATAATTTTTTACAGTAAATTCGACTAATGTAATTTTATTAGGTCTCACTATGGAATCTAGCTAAAGGATTGAACGAAATATTATCAAAAAAAAATAAGAGTTTGATATTGAATACGGGGGTAGTACGAAGCATTTTGGACCTTCGAGCCGGATTGTCATTCTAATACTGAACTTTTATTCAGTCACACTGTAGATTACCGTAAAAGAAAATGGTTTCCATTAAAAAAGATGAAAAATTCCAAAAAAAAATAGATTTTGATATCGATTATTTGGGTTATACAAATCTTTTTCTTCCTTAGAGCCAAATTTTCATTCGAATAATGTAATTTTATTAGGTCACACTATAGAATCTAGCTAAACGATGCTTGAACGAAAAATTATCAAAAATGAAAAAATAGAGTTAGATATTGAATACGGGGGTAGTACGAAACATTTTGGACATACGAGCCAGATTGTCCCTCTAATACTGCAATTTTATTGAGTCACACTATAGGTTACCGTAAAAGAAAAGTTGTTTCCATTAAAAATTATGAAAAATCCAACAAAAGCAGATTATGATATCGATTCCGTGGGTTATACAAATCGTTTTCTTCCTTCGAGCCGAATTTTCATTCGAATAATGTAATTTTATTAGGTCACACTATAGAATATAGGTAAAGGAGGCTTCAATGAAAAATTATCAGAAATAAAAAAAAATGGAGTTTGATATTGAATACGGAGGTAGTACAAAACATTTTGGACCTTCGAGCCGGATTGTCATTCTCATACTGCAATTTTATTGAGTCACACTATAGATTACCGTATAAGAGAGAGGTTTCGATTAAAAATTACGAAACATCCAAAAAAAGTAGATTTTGATATCGATTACGTGGGTTATACAAATCTTTTTCTTCCTTCGAGCCGAATTTTCATTCGAATAATGTAATTTTATTAGGCCACACTATAGAATCTAGCTAAAGGACGCTTGAACTAAAAATTATCAAAAATAAAAACAAATAGAGTTTGATATTGAATACGGGGGTAGTACGAAACATTTTGGACCATCGAGCCGTATTGTCATTCTAATACTGCAATTTTATTGAGTCACACTATAGATTATCATAAAAGAAAGTTGTTTCGATTAAAAATTATGAAAAATCCAAAAAAGTAGATATTGATATCGATTACGTGGGTTCTACAAATATTTTTCTTCGTTCGAGCCGAATTTTCATTCGAATAATGTAATTTTATTAGGTCACACTATTGAATCTAGCTAAAGGAGGCTGGAACTAAAAATTATCAAAAATAAAAAAAATAGAGTTTGATATTGAATACGGGGGTAATACGAAACATTTTGGCCCATCGAGCCGGATTGTAATTCTAATACTGCAATTTTATTGAGTCACACTATAGATTACCGTAAAAGAAAGTTGTTTCGAATAAAAATTTTGAAAAATCCAAAAAACGTAGATTTTGATATCGATTACGAGGGTTATACAAATATTTTTCTTCCTTCGAGCCGAATTTTCATTCGAATAATGTGATTTCATTAGGTCACACTATTGAATCTAGCTAAAGGAGGCTTGAACTAAAAATTATCAAAAGTAAAAACAAATAGAGTTTGATATTGAATACGGGGGTAGTACGAAACATTTTGGACCATCGTGCCGAATTGTCATTATAATACTGCAATTTTAATGAGCCACACTATAGATTACCGTAGAAGAAAGTTGTTTCGATTAAAAATTATGAAAAATCCAAAAAAAGTAAATTTTGATATCGATTACGTGGGTTATACAAATATTTTTCTTCCTTCGAGCCAAATTTTCATTCGAATAATGTAATTTTATTAGGTCACACTATTGAATCTAGCTAAAGGAGGCTTGAACTAAAAATTATCAAAAATAAAAAAATAGAGTTTGATATTGAATACGGGGGTAGTACGAAACATTTTGGACCATCGTGCCGGATTGTCATTCTAATACTGCAATTTTATTGAGTCACACTATAGATTACCGTAAAAGAAAGTTGTTTCGATTAAAAATTATGAAAAATCCAAAAAAAGTAGATTTTGATATCGATTACGTGGGTCATACAAATCTTTGTCTTCCTTCGAGCCGAATTTTCATTCGAATAATGTAATTTTATTAGGTCACACTATAGAATCTAGCTAAACGAGGCTTGGACGAAAAATTATCAAAAATAAAAAAAATATAGTTTGATATTGAATACGGGAGTAGTACGAAACATTTTGGACCTTCGAGCCGGATTGTCATTCTAATACTGCAATTTTATTGAGTCACACTGTAGATTACCGTAAAAGAAAGTTGTTTCGATTTAAAATTATGAAAAATCCAAAAAAAAGCAGATTTTGATATCGATTACGTCGGTTATACGAATCTTTTTCTTCCTGCGAGCTGAATTTTCATTCGAATAATGTAATTTTATTTGGTCACACTATAGAATCTAGCAAAAGGAAACTAATCAAACATTTGATACTGAATACAGGGTTAGTAAGTAACATTTTGGTCCTTAAAGCCCGATTTTAATTTGAATATTGTAATTTTATTGAGTGATACTGTAGAATCTCGCAAAAGGAAGCTATTTAAACAAAAAATAAATGAGATCTTGATATTGAATACCGGCCCTTCGAGCCGGATTTTACTTATTTCACGAAAGCATATAGAAAGTTAACGTTATTAAATTAAATAATTAAATTCCTATTTGTGTTCTAGTTTTAATATTATTTGAGAACAAAATCAAAAAATTTGTTAGCATTATCTTAATATAATTTTCATTCAAATACTTTAATTTTATTATGTTCTACTGTAGATTCCCGTAAATGGATGCCATTTAAACAAAAAATTATCAAAAAACAAAAAAAGGAAAGTTTGATATACGGGGGTAGTACACGAAACATTTTAATCCTTCGAGCCCGATTTTCATTCAAATATTGTAATTTTACTTGGTCCTTAAACGAAAAATTATCAAAAATTAAATAAAAAAAGTGTTTAAGATCGAATACGGGAGTAGTAGTACGAAAATTTTGTTCCTTCGAGCCGAATTTTTAGTCGAGTACTTTTATTTGGTCACACTGTAGAACTCCGGGGGTAAGGATGAACGTTTCTGAACATATTGGTCATTCGAGTCGAATTTTTATTCGAATACTGTAATTTTACTTGATCACACTGTAGAAACCCGCAAAAGGAGGCTTCTTAAACGAAAAATTATCAAATAGCCAATAAAAACAGAAAGTTAGATTTCGAATTTTCATCAAAATATTGTACTTTTATTTGGTCATACTGTAGACTATTATGAAATAAAATAATTTGATATATAATACGGGGGTGATACGAAACATTTTGGCCCTTCTAGCCGGATAAAGTCAACTTTTATTTGTAAACATATTTTCATATTAATCAACAACGAAATAAAAAATGTACTGATAAATACATTAATATTAAGAAATATATTCAAATAATTAAAAATGTGTCAAATTACAAATTCTTACCTACTAGTTCCGGATATTCCTCGATACCGGCTATATTTATATACTTTCTATGACTAGTGCGTGAATCTTCGCTTATTCTACTTAATATCGGCGGTAAAATTGCGGCGGCTGCGGCTTCGGATTGTGCTCCCAAAGCACCCTTATGTTCCGGACTTTCCGGTTTCCATTCGTTATCCGTAGTCTCTTCGCTATCGTCGAACTGAGACTTCCACTGACTAGCCAACGTTAAAGCCCCTCCTCTTGTCATCTGAAACATTACCAAGGTATTAAATCCGGACTATATGAGGGCCACCGTCTCCTACTTACTTGCTGACTGACGTTTTCGTCGTCCATGACAGCAAATTGCGTCAAACTTTGATCCCGCATACCGGAACGCGAACTCCTAACAGCCGACGGCGGTCTCCTTCTCGGTTTCTCTTGATCCGGCGTCGCCGGCGAATCTACCAAACTCGCTGTAGTTTGTACTTGCTGCGTCGGCGCTGGCGTAACGACGCGTAATCTGCCGACGGTAGCGACTCCGGATTGACTTTTACGGAGAGGCGCCGGTTTGACGGCGTCCGACGTCGACTTGGCAGAAGCTACGGCTTCGTTGTCTAACCTATCCGGCGGTTGGTCCAAATGGGATGTTGCGCGACGTTTACGAGCTGGAAAATGTTTTGAATAATTTCAAATTGAAACGAAATTTTGTCGATTAGTTACCTTGAACTTCTACTGCGGTTGCGTTACAGTTTTTGTCAACAGTTGGCTTGGACGCATTTATTTGCGTGTCTGTTACTAAAGGTGCGGTATTTTCTGTTTCTATACGTCTTCTGGCGTCTACTTGGGCCTAAAAATATTCATAAACAAAAACGATAGAGATAATTTGCATTTTGCCGTATTTTTGTTTGATAACGCTAACGGAATTGGTTTGAAAATCCAGAAGTCAAATTTTCCAAAAAAATTAAAAACAAAAAATCAGGAAAGAAAAGAAGATATAAGATGAATCGAACAAATAATTTAAAAAAATTAATAATATTAATATGTCAGTCACATGCTCTTTTGGTACACTCGGTATCGAATTATTAGAATTTAATTCAATGTTTTACAAAACCGACGCATATCATTGGAAATTCCAAAATGTAAAGTAAAATTTTCAAAATACTGAAGAGAATTAAAAAATAAGGCCAATTCTAAAAATCAAGAAAGTTTGGAAACTCAGAATCCAAAATTTAAAAAAAACAAATAATTTAAAAAAAAACTATATATGCAGTCACATTTTTAAATATTTATTATTAATTTAATTCGTTTGAAAAGTCAAAATCCAAACATTTTAACAAAAAAATAATAAATCAACAGAAATTATGGGACAAATCGGACAAATAATAATAATATATGAAGTCATATTCTTATTTGGGACACTCGGTATCCCGTTAATAAAATTTAATTCGATTCTATGAATTGATAAAAGTGTTTTCTAAACTTAATTAAATACTGTGATATTTACTGACATTGATTATAGGTACATGTACCAAAGAAATTAATAATAAAAATTGGTGAGTCAAAAATGGTCAAAATTTCGAAATGAATTGAAGTTAATTTGTCTAATTGAAAGAATTCAAAAACTTGAAATATAAAATTAAAAAAAAACAGTACAAAATGTGACATGGAACAAAATAATAATAAAAAAAACATTAAAACTTTTGATTTTTTAAAAATAATTTTAAAAGTTTAAATAAGCTGACTAAATATTGTGACATTATTTGCTTGATACGAAATGTCTCAAAAACATTTTTAGTTACGTTGTACAAAAATTTTTAACTTATGATTCCAAAAATTTGAAAAATTATAGAAATTGTAAGATAAATCGAACAAATAATTTTTATTTATTATTAATTTAATTCGATTTTTGATCAAATGAATTTTTAATTTTTTCTTATACGAGCGTGTTTTTTAAGTTTTATTATTATTTTTAATTAAATTATTTATTATTAATTAAATACTGTTCGATTTTCTACTTTATTGTACTCAAAAAAATAAGAAGATTAGAATTCAGTTACGTTGACCTGAGTTTCAAAAACAAATGAAAAAATATAATTAAGATAAGTACCACATTATTTACAAATTAATTTAAAAATATTTCTATTTTATTTAGCGACAAAAAAAATTTTAACGAAGGAATTTTTCGAAGTAAAGTTCATTTATCCTAATAAAATCTTAGAAAAATTTAAATATAAATATATTAAAAGAAATGAAAAACCACCCAAAAAATAAAAAAATATAATTAAAATAATTCTTATCTGCAAATTTATAAAAAAATTATAACAAAGGAATTTCTCGAAATATAGTTTCAATTAAATTTACATAAATTCACCAAAAAAACATAAAATCACTGAAAAAATAATTTGTTCTAAACAATATAGATATATGAAATGAAAGAAAAACAAAAAAATATAATTGAAAAATAAGTCTCAATGTTATTTGCAAATTATTTAAAAAACATTATTTCGTTTTTATTTACCAAGAAAAAAATTTATAACGAAGCAAATTATCGAAATTTAATTTAAATTCAAATGAAATAAAATTGAAAGCAAACAAAGAAAATTATTTGTTTCAAATGATATATAAGCTGAAATAAAAAACACCCAAAAAATATAATTAAAAAAAATATTTCGATTTCATTTAAAAAAAATGTTTTGATTTTAATTAGCCAGAAAATCTAAGAAAATAATTAAAAAAATAATTTGTTTTAAATAATATGTATAATAAAATGAAAAAGAACCCAACTAATAATAAAATATAATTAAAATAAGTATCGCTTTTTTTGGAAATTATTTAAAAAATTTATTTTGATTTTATTCGCCAAGAAAAAAAATTATAATGAGGGAATTTCTGGAGATTTAAAATTTCAAAGAAAATAATTTGTTTCAAATAACACCCAAAAAGTTTCCCACTTATTTGCAAATATTTTATTTAACCAGAAAACAAATCAAATAAGCCTTATTTTGAAATTAATAAAAAAGATCATTTTCATTTTATTTAGCGATAAAAAAATTATAAGGAATTTCTCGAAATTTAGGTTTAATTCAAATAAAATAAAATTAAAAAAAAAAGAAAATCGTAGAAAAAACATATGTAAAATAAGTTTCTTATTTGCAAATTATTAAAAAAAATATTTCGATTTTATTTAACCAGAAAAAAACTAAATCATTGAACAAATTAATTGTTTAAAATCATATAAAAAATTTCAGAAAAAAAATTATCGAAAAAATAATATGCTTTATGTAATATTTTAAATGAAATAAAATTTAATGAAATATGTTTCAAATAATATATAAAATATGAAACAAAACATCCAAAAAAAATGAAATATTTGTCTATGCAAAAATAAAACAAGAAATTATTGAACAAATAATAAGATTTAAACAATAATTAAATTAAATAAACCTTCAACCATTTTATGAAAAAAAGTATGCAAAATAAAAAGAACGTTATGGAAAAAATAATTTGACTTGATTTATTAAATGAAATAAAATTTAATAAAAACTATTTTACGAAAAAAATATGCGAAAATAAAAAAAAATAAAAAGGTTATTACAATTATTGAATGTGCTGACCTCTTTGTTGTCGGTAGGTTCAATATTTTCTTGATTATTATCAGTGGTAGGCGTGTGTCTCGTATGCCTGGGAACAGTAGTGGGGGCGGTGGCCTGTTGCGTCGTCGTACCCGTCACCGTCTGTTGCGATACAATCTGATTATCCGTCTGCGTCGGTTTTTCCCAATCGTAAGGATCAGATTCCTTCACCCCTCTACGTTTCATGCTACGCTCGAACAACGAAATCAACATCTGAAAGAGAGATTTTTATATACCAACAACACAAAACACGCAATCGCCTCACCTGATAATCGGGTTTATCGGCGTATTCCAAACTCTGAATGTGATCGAGAAATTGTTTCAGATCGGACGGTAAATGTTTCAAGAATAACCTATGATCGTATTTTTCTTTCATCAAACCGACTTGTTCTTTATCTTTCACTTTCCTCCAAGGTAATTGACCGTTAACGAATTCCACTAACATGTAAAATAAACTCCAGAGATCATCGTGTCTACCCATTTCTATAAAAATGTGAACAGAAATGCACAAAATTAAATTTGATACATGACTCTGTAAGAGAACAATAATACGCGAAATTGAAAAAAATCAATTTGGATATAAAATTTTAAAAATATTTGTAAAAAATTTCAAATTTATTTGGAAATTTACGATGTTTGAAAGCTACTATTCGTCATAGTTTGGTATATCACCCTGTAAAAGCGATTGAAATAATATGAAAAATCTGTTATATGACTATTGGTAATTCCCCCGTATATTTTACTACTTATTTGTGCGATTTTAGGGAGGTTTTTAAGTTTCTAACTAACTGAACAAACTATTACAGCGTGAAGTAACGAAACATGATTAATATCCTCTACCAAGGATTAATCGAATACTAGACATGTTACGCGATGCTAAATTTATAAGTTGTATAGATCTATGCAAAGCATTCTGGCAGATACCACTGGATGACAGTTCTAAAGAAAAAACTGCATTTTGTGTTCCTGGTCGTGGACTATTTGAATTTACAGTGATGCCTTTTGGATTGTGTAACGCTGCTCAAACACAACAGAGATTAGTAGATGCATTGTTTGGTCCAAAGTATGAACTTAAGATAATCACTTATCTTGATGATATAGTCGTTACTAGCTCAACTTTTGAAGAACATTTACAACTGTTGAATGAAGAGAATGAAGAGAAATTTTCAAAGATGCAAGCAAATCTTACTATGAATTTGGATAAATGTGAATTCTTCAAGACTTCTCTTAAATTTTTAGGCTATGTTATTAGTTCGGATGGTTTACACACAGATCCAGAGAAAATCTCTAGTATGTTGAATTACCGAAGACCAACCAATTCTACTGAAGTCAAACGTTTCATTGGACTTTGCAGTTGGTATTGTATGTTTATAAAAGATTTTAGTACTTTATTATCACCGTTGAATGGCTTACTTAAGACTAAAAAGAAGAAATAAGCGATTAATTGGACACCTGAGGCTGAAGTATCATTCAATAAAATCAAAGAAGCTTTAGTATCCGCACCTATACTTTCTCAACCTTTTATTATAGAATGTGATGGTACTGACACTGGTATTGGTGGAGTCCTCAAACAATCTATTGATGGAGAGGACAAAGTTATAGCTTACGCTAGCAGATCTTTATCCAGGACTGAACGTAATTATTCTGTGACAGAGAGAGAATGTTTATCGCTAATATTTTGTATTGAAAAGTTTAGACCTTTGTGTTACAGATCATTATTCCGTTTTGTGGCTAATTTGAAGCTTAGCTAGATGGTCAGTTCGTCTGCGACAACACAACTTTAATTTAATACATCGTAAAGGTTCCGATAATGTAATTCCAGATGCTCTATCCAGAATACCACCTTTAGATGAAGAAATCTCTTCTATAGAAATAAAGACGTGTGAGAACGATCACTGGTACTTGAAGTTAAAACAACAGATAAAGGAAAATCCGGAGAAATGCCCTCAGTGGAAATTAGAGAATGAAGTCATATACAAATTCGTTCCAAATAAATTGCCAATGAATACCAATTTAAGTGACTGGAAATTGCTGGTTCCCAAGTCTAAACGGAGACAGGTAATTGAATCATGTCATGATCCTGTAACCTGTGCTCATTTTGGATTCTTTAAGACATTCGCTCGAGTACAAGAACGGTACTATTGGCTCAAGATGAGAGAAGATATTTTAAAATATGTCAAGAAATGTCGAGTTAGTGCAGCTCAAAAGGTTTCTAACTTGCCTCGTATCGGTCATATGGGTTTAGAAAAGAATGTACAGTATCCATGGCAGATAATTTCAGTTGATCTAATGGGACCATTTCCCCGTTCATCAAAGAATAATACTCATCTTTTAGTAGTCGCCGATTGGCTTACAAGTATACACTTTTGTTCCCTCTTCGAAAAGCTACTGTGGAAAATGTAGTTAAACATATGGCAAATGATATATTTCTTGTGTTTGGTGTACCACAATTTATTTTGTGTGATAATGGTACTCAATTTGCTGGTTCAGTTTTTAGGAAGTTAACAGATAAATACGAAGTTCAAAAAATATGGTTTAAACCGTTATTCACCGCAATGTAATTTTGTAGAACGTATTAATAAAACAATATGTTCAGCAATTATATGTTATGTTGATGAACATAAGACATGGAATAAAGAATTGCTTATAATTAGACAAGCAATTAATACAGCACATCATGAAGTAACAGGTTATACACTTGCATTTCTAAATTTTGGGAGATACGTACCTGTATCTGGAAATTACTATGGTAAAGTTGCTACGACCAAAGATATAGAAATCGCTTTAGGTGACCGAGAGTCATATGCACTGAGTGGTTTTTCCAAAAATTTTGATAGTGTGAGAGAAAAGTTACATGCTTCTTATCAGCGTAATACAAAGCAGTATAATCTCCGTAAAAGAGATATTTCTTTCGAGGCTTGAGATAAAGTATGGAAGAAAAACAAGGTTTTATCATATGCTTCTGTGAAGTTTTCAGCGGAGTTAGCACCAAAGAAAATTCTATGTATAGCCCGGAGAAGAATTTCTTGACTGGTCTATGCTTTAGATTTTGAAGATGGCTCCGATGCTGGAGAATGGCATGTGAAATATTTAGAACCTTACTTTGGATCTAATTCGGATATATCGTGTAATTAATTATGTTTCAACATGTATTGTTACAAGATGCAGTGGTTCAGTATGTTAGGTTAGCAGCTGAGCATTGTATGTTTTTTGGTAATTTTTAATGAATTGTGGATGTATTGTCTGTTATTTAGGCTTTGCAAGTTTGTATTCGAATGGCTGGATTCGAAGAGTTTTGTTTGCAAAATTAATGACAATATGAATTTTCGAAAAGTTTATTTTTGAAAGTTTTTTCAAAATTATCATTGGAAACTTATTTCAATGTCCCCGAGAATTCTCAAAATTGTTTCCTCTCAAAATTATTTCCCCGTATATGAATTCATATATCCCCCCTGTAATGTGATGATTCTAGATTCTCATTGCAGTCGCACTTGTATTTGCAATTGTGTTTGCAGTTGCGCTTGTACTTATATTTGTATTCACACTTGTACTTGTATGTGCAGTCGCACTCATACTTGTATTTATACTTATACTTGTATTTGTAGTTGCACTCGTATTTACACTGGTACTTGTATTTGTACTTGTATCCGCACTTGTACTTGTATATAGCACATGCCAAATGCTGGTTGCCACAGCGCAGGCTATATGAAATGAGTATACATTTCATTAAGTTTTGTAGTTTTAAAATTAAATATTTTGGCTAGACACTCACCGATTTAAGACTTTACCCGATTTTGTAAATTCCTGGATTTGACTTTCCCGATGATGACCCTCCTCCCACAATCGTAATTTTAAAATGTTGTACTTTGCAGCATCAAGCACTTGCAATGCCACTTTATGCTCCATCAAATACATCTTTTGAAACCCTCCCCTCAGAAAGTAGTATCACGTTATTCAGAGTAAAGTTTCCCCCCTCAAGGTCAATTTGCAAAAAAGATATACTGCAGCGGAATCCAGTTCTAATATACTCATATGCACCACCCTCAAAAACAAACTAAGTTATATACTTAAAATTGCCCACCAAAAATAATTTTCAAAACAGCGGAATCCACTTTAAATGCACTACTATGCACCATCAACAAAAACAAAATCCCTTCTCCTCCTATTTAGTTGAACCTCGTTATTTAAAGTATAATTCCCCCAATGACAATTTTCGAAAAAAGTATAGGGCTGTGGCAACTCCAGAATACCCATCGTCTCAGTTGAAGTTACTAGAGACAGCATATGCTCTAAAATGTGTGAGGTCAAGTGTAAATTGGAGTAAATACCAAAAAAGATTCACGTGGGTGAACATTCAATGCATTTTAATTGGTTTAGATGTGTACAAGATAGTGTATAAGATCTGCTAAGACTACATTGGGTAGTTCCCTTGTATTTCTACCGATTTTAATAAATATGGGAAAGTTATTGTTATTATTTTCAACATTTAGTTTCGTTATTTTGAAGTTATAATAAATTCACACAATTGCCGTTATTCCAATGGATAATAACAGTCAATTATCCACAATTTTGAGACAAAAATGATGTCGACACTAATACAGGGTGTCCCACGACGTTTTGACAGTCCAAATTCTCGAAAACTGTTCATATGACATGTTTGAAATTTGGCAGATATAAACAGTCGAAACTGATGCTTATATTTATTATAAAATGGCTTCCGTTTGTCCTGTAATTTCTGGTCACGTGACCCCAACATAATTTTTTTAAATGGGACAACCTGTATAATATTACAATTTTGGATATATTATTCAAAAACCACTTCAACGATACTACACTTGTCATCATTGTATTGTGTATTAATGATATTAAGGGCGATTTATGTTTACTAAATTTATTAAAGCAATATTTTGCACTCAAAAATGTAGGTGGCTTTGAAACAAATAACTATAGTAGCTACAACATAGGATGTCATTCATTACTGTTAGGTAAACATTATTCAAGAGCTGTCATTCATTATTAGTAATAATATTGTGAAGACACTGTAATAATAAGTAAATAATGCCTTCAATTTTTACTTACGATGAATATGTTAACATGTTACTTATTTATGGAGAATGTGGAAAAAACAAAGCTCATGCTCAAGGTTTGTACAGAACCGTTTTCCTCATAGAATATCTCCAAGCAATAATACTTTTGAATATGTCGAACGAAAGCTAAGCACTGGTTTTTTCCAAGTGGTAAAAATCAAGTTCCTCGTCAAAAGACCGCTCAGACAGATGACCATGTGATAAATATTTTGGCATATCTTCAGGTAAATCCACACACCTCAATATGATTTCTTGAACAAGAATTCCAAATAAGTAGAAGTTCGATAAAAAGAGTATTAAAAAATCACAAACACCATCCTAATAAAATATGTTTAACACAGGGTTTAGTTCCTGCAGATCCTGAAAGGAGAATCAATTGTATTGCTGAAATGTTAGTACAAAGTAATGATGACCCTTCTTTTTTAGAAAAGATATTATGGAGTGATGAATGTAAATTTCATAACAATGATATTGTTAATCGCCATAATTGTCATTATTGGTAACAGGAGAATCCAAAGTGGATGCGTGAAACCAATTTTCAAACAGTATGGGTAATCAATGTTTGGTGCGGTTTATTTAACAGTCGGTTGATTGGTCCCTATTTTTATGAAGGAACATTAACGAGGCAAATATACTTAAATTTTCTTCGAAATACGCTTCCAGAATTACTTGAAGATATTCCCTTACATGATAGGCAAACAATGTGGTGGCAGCAAAATGGAGCATCACCTCACTTTTTTGGGCCAGTTAGAGAATATCTTGATAACACATTTTCCTGAAAATGGATTGGTCGAAAAGGTGCAATTCTGTGGCCACCCCGTTCTTCGGATATTACAACCCTAGATTTCTTTCTCTGGGGTTACTTAAAAGGTCGAGTTATGTCACACCCCCGATTGATTTAGATGATTTAAAGGATAAAATAAAACAGGCATGTCGGTCCGTAATACCCGAAATGATTACAGCAGCACTTACAAGAAATCTTTTAACAAGGTTTGAATATTGTGTCAATGCACATGGTCATCAATTTGAACATTTTCTTTAATTTTTTTAATTACTTGAGTTTTTCAATTCCCTATGTTACGTTTTTCAATAAAATAATTTATACGGTTGTTCACTTAATTGCCCCTATTATCATTACTGCACAATACAATGATGACAATTGTGGTATCGGTGAATTTGTTTTTGAATGATATATCCAAAATTGCAGTAGTATACCGGTTGTCCCATTTATAAAAATTATGTTAGGGTCACGTGACCCGAAATGACAGGAGAAACAGAAGTCATTTTATAATAAATATAAACATCAGTTTCGACTGTTTATATCTGCTAAATTTGAGACATATCGTTTGAACTGTTTACGAGAAATTGGACTGTCAAAACGTCGTGGGACACCCTGGCAAATCATAAAATAGACATTTGGACCGAATGAAAATTTTTTTTCCAACTATCTTAAAATTTCAAAGCTGAAAATGTAAAAATCACCGAACTTTTTGTAAAAAATGCGTGGTGGCCAGCACAAGACTTCCTCACCACGATACATGTCAAATTTTTGACAGTCATGTTATAAAAACTATTGCATTGTTTTGAAATAGTTGAATAAACCTCACTACACTACATATTCAAGATTTTTCTTTAGGCTTTAAGGCTGGACCCCCGCACGTAGTTTTTGGCTGCATGGGTCCCGCCCTAAAGCAAAAAAAATGTTTTATTTTTTGAAAAGATATTTCAAAGAAAAGTTGTTCAAAAATTAATTATCTTCTAGTTTTATTTGAAAAATTTTCCATTATTTTATATTACAATGGGCTCGTTTCATGAAATTCAAAGATAATGTCACAATATATATTGGGTCTGAACTAAGAATTTGCGACTAATAACGCCACTCTACGATTTCAAATGGAAAAAAATATTAAAATTTGAATTCTTGTGGTAGACTGTGGTAAGCTAGAGCCAATGGCAAACAAAGATATTTTGCGCTGTTGTCACGAGGGAAAACTTTATAAGTAGACTAGTTATTTTTTTTCTTTAACACCCGTTAAAGAGAAACGCAACGTACTGTCAAAACGTACTCTTTCAAATAATGTTCTCCTAATCGGGTGTATTTTATTAAAAAAGGTAACTCTCGTAGTCAAAGAAATTTGGAAATATATATTTTAAACTGCAGTGATGATGCTTTCAAAATAGAAAATATAACGTAAAATGTATGTATAATGAAAATTGAATTTTCTCCATGTTAATAAATAATAATATTTATTTACCATGTAAATTTACAATTACAAAATATATACGTTCATTAAATTTAGAAAGATCACAGGAGGGCAAGCCCTCATGCGTGGCAAAGAATAAAACATTTAAAATATAAGTATTTGTATAAATCTTGAACATCACCTAGACAATCTAAAATTAAAATTGCATTGTTGAGTTTGATTGATACCCTAATATTCCTGATAATTTTAAAACATTTCCACAATTTTATAAAACAACTATGTAAGTGAATAAATAAATAAACCCTGAGGTATCCGAGAGGTGTGGATACACCTGTTTCGGGGAAAACACAATTAAAAATACAAGTCAAAACAAATTCACTAAATTTAACATTATTGCATCTTATTGAACAGTTTTGAATAAAATAAATAAAATAAAATTAGGACCAAAGTCAATATATGTATATATGGACAATATTAGATTTAAGCGAACACAGAAATTTGAGTAAACATAACTTCTATGTTTTTAAAGTAGGTGAAGTAATATGTGTTTACCCCACCATAACAATATGACAGAAATTTCTCGTCTGTTCCAAAAGAAATTCTTTCATTAGTGTTTTTAAATGAAACTCACGGTCTCTAGTTAATTCCACAATATAATAAAAGTTATTGTGGAATTAACTAGAGACCGCGAGTTTCATTTAAAAACACTAATATGAGCATATTCCACGAAGTAAGGGTCAAGACAGTTAACTTCAGAAATTCTTTCAATTTTTTTTTGAAAACAATAACACTACTCGTATTCTTGATACTATCCGGAATACAATTATAGATTTTCGGAGCTAGAAATGAAAAAGATCGTCGACAGAAGGACTTTATCATTCTCGGAGCAATGTAGTGGCTTTTGTTTCTAGTTACATATCTATGTGCAGGTAAGTTTCTTACATCTTTTATTGTGTGGTATTTTATAGATGCACATAGAAAGTACAACTGTTTCAGGTCAAACATGTTGCTTTCCCTATACAATCGATCTGAAGAATAGGTATAGGGTTTACACATGATGATCTTTAGAAATCATTTTTGAATGATTTCTAACGGATGAATGTGAGTTTTCAGGGTACTTCCCCAAGCCAGTATACCATAACGGAGTTGATTTTCTACTAGTGCGAAATACATCATTCAAAGATATCTAACAGGGATGAATTTTCTGAGGTATTTAAATTTGTAAAGTACGAATTGTAGTTTTTTTATAATAAATTTAATATGATAATCCCACTTTAAATTTGCATCTATGATAATACCTAAATATTTCACGTGTTACAGGTTTGATGCTAAAATTTTGTCCGTTTTGTGATATTTCAAGAGGTTTGAATAGTTCGATGCTTAAATTGGAGCTAAACAGTGGTAGGTAATATGTTTTTTTGAAATTTATGGTAAGTATTTTATTATCAAACCAGGTCTTCATTAGTTTTAGGTCAGTTTCGGCTTTTAATTTCAGCTCATACCAGTTATCTGCTTCATAAGTAATAGCAGTGTCGTCAGCGAACCCAGTTATATGTCCTGCACTGCGCAATGAAAATAATCCATTTATGCAAAGATTGAATAAAACGGGCCCTAAAATTGTTCCCTGAGGTACTCCATATGTTACATCCCTCTGACCACTCGCTTGTCCGGCAACCCTTACTATCTGCTGTCTCTCTGACAGGTAACTCCTAAATAGTTCTAAACAGTTGTTTCGTATGCCAATTTTTTCCAATGTTTACAATAGATTGCTATGGCTAACAGTATCAAAACTTTGGCTAGATCTAAAAAAACACACAAACAAACTTTATTATCATTTAATGCTTCATAAACTTTTGATGTTAAATTTAAAACGGCATCTTGTGTGGAGTTATTTTGCTTAAAACCAAATTGCTTGGATGAAATTAAATCATATTTGTTTATAAACGATGTAAGTCTATTTTTCAACAGTTTTTCAAATATTTTTGCCATGTGTGGAATCAGTGATATAGGTCTATAATTCGCGGCAAGGGTCTTATCTTCATTTTTGTATACGGGTATGACTACGGTGTTTTTGAAGGATTTGGGCCATGTACCTTTTTCTATACACATATTTATGATATGTACTAGAGGATCAAGTATAAATGGTGAAATTGCTTTTAGACATTCCGCACTTATCAATACCAGTTGCCTTTTTACTCTTCAATACATTTATAATTTTTTCAATTTGTGGGTAATAAAACAATCGAATTTGGCAAAGAAGAACTATCACCATATGTTTGCTGAGGGTTTCAATTTATTTGTTTGGCCAATCTCTTGCCCATTCCTGAAAATACACGATTAAATTCATTCGCAATGTCACATGGGTTTGTCAATATATTTCCCATTGGATCCTTAATAGCTTCATAAGGCATTTTTACTTTTTTTGTTCCACTCAAATCTTGCACCACGCTCCATAATTGTTTATTGTTATTTGAATTTTCCATGATCTTATCCGTATAAAATTTGCGTTTTGTCTTTTCGATAAGCGAATGCAATTTATTTCTATACACCTCGTATTTTACAAGTAAATCACAGTTATTGGGATGGAACTTTGTTTGTCGATATAATCTATTTTTTTCATTAATGGATTCGATGAGAGCTTTTGTAACCCATGGCGCAATTTTTGTGGTTTTTCTATTTCCCTTTCTAAAATAGGTACTTTTATTGATGTGTTTCTGTATAATTGTTATTAATTTTTCTGTTGCAGGGTCTGGATTACTACAATTTAGTATAACATCCCATAATTCTTTGGATATATTGTCTACAAGTTTTTTATAGTTGACATGCTTAGTATAATACTCAGCTACCTTTTTAGTTGTTCTATTATCAAAAACTATTTGCAGCGCTATTGTATAGTGGTCTGTTATATTAGCTTCTATTACTACAGGGATAATATTTTCTAGAATGTTAGCTCTTGACTTAACAAACAAATGATCTAAGCAAGCTGCCATTCTGGTTGGGTTATTAATGGTGGATGTAAATCCACACTCACTCAGGCCACTTACATATTCCATGGTTTCACCATTTAAATCCAATAAGTCAATGTTAATATTTCCAACAAATAGACAACAATTTTCAGAATTGATACCACTGTTATATAGGAAATTATGGAAATTATTGATAAATTCAGGTATACTTGGATTATTATTTTCCTTAGACGGTGATCTATAAAAAGCAAGAATCGTAATTTTATTCTTATTACTGAAAGTAACAGTCACTTTCAAAATATTTGTCGGTCCTAATCTTAGGACATCATATTCGAACGAGTATCTGCAGTTTATGTAAGCCACAACTCCATCATTTTGATTCAGATCGCCGTTGTTGTATATTATATTATATCCCGGTATGTTATACAAATTGATGTCAGTAATCTTCCAGGCCTCAGTTAGAACTAGACAATCAAAATCCGTAACATTAGATAACGAAAGTTTAAGCTCATCCAGATTTTTGCTTATACTTCTGATATTGTTATGAAGTATAGTAAAGTTATGGTTCGTTTGGTTAATTTCGAAAATCTCATCACATTCTCTGAAATCTCTTACGTTATATGTTTCAACAATGGGTACATTGAAATCCCTTACATACTGGTCCATTATAGATATATAAATAATGTAACAAACAGTTAAAATCAGTCATAAACTAAAAATTAAAATGAAATAATGACATTAAAATACATGTCGAGGACTGTGCCTATACATCCAATAATAATGAAGTCCCACAACCACGTACAACAAAAACTAAATCTAAATGCACAATCCAATGAGCTTATAAAAATAAGGAATGAAAAAATATATTACTAACAACTGCTGTATAACTGCAATTATTTATTTTTCGAGATGTAGGTTGAGTTGTTTGGAAAACGTGTCATGTAACACACATACACAAATTGCGTTACCTCAGAGCAATGACTAAATAATACAGAGGACGAGTAACGCATATATAAGCTCAAGCGCAGTAGGTGTTACCATAAATTGTACGACGCCATTATTATGGTGACAAACAACGAGTGTGGAACCAAGATTGATTTTAGTGGTTTTTCTGTTTTTTGTGAATAATAACTTTGATTTTTTGACTTTGTTATAATGGTGATTTGTTCAGCATTTAACTGTAAGTAGTGAAAGAAAATAACCAGGAGTTTCGTTTCACAGGTAAATAAATATACACTTTGTTAGGCAAGCTTATCTTTTTCGCTCTTTTTTGCCATATATGCTAATGTTATCATTTGATATTTGAATATGATGTGTGCTACATAGTAAAGATAAAAATGATGACAGTTGAAAACAGTTTATTTAAGTTTTAATTCATAAATTTGTAAATTATTGCCAAGGCTACGCCTAGAGAAGCCATTTACTCCATAGGCGTAGACATATTTTTTTTGATAATGTTAGTAAATTACCTTATACCAGTTATTATTTCATGCAAGATGGCAATTTTATTAAAAATGTTTTAGTGATTAATCTAAATATATTAAATGCTATCATAAATCCTTTTTACATACTTCAGGTTTCCTGTTGACCCGGAAAGAAGGAGTCACTGGGTGGAACAAATGAAAATTAAAGGTTGGAGCCCCACGAAAAATGATAGAATTTGTTCTAAACATTTTGGACAACACTATTTTTATCAGTCTGGTGAAAAGACTCGCCTATTGAATGGAGCAGTTCCCACAATATTTCATGAATTTCCAAATTATATGCAACAAGAGAAGGTAGGTTCACTAGATAATGTAGATAATAACCACTAAAACAATAATTATAAATATTTGTTTATATTTTTTATTTCTACTACCACCAATAAATGACATAGAAATTGATTAGCTTATATTGAAATTGAGTGTTTTATACAGCACATAAAACTTTTATATTTTTTTGTAGACTTTCAAGAGTACTCTGGCATCTACTTCTACTGCCTTGGAAGAATGTCAAGCCTTGCAGAGTAGTCAGCCACAAGAAGAAAGAACTCCTAGCAAGAAACGTTCTTATAATGAGCTCCAAGACGACACTCCTCGTAAAAAACGTTTACGGAGGAAGTTATTTCAGCAAGAAGTGAGATCTAATGAAAAAACTAAAAAAATCAGAGTTTTGAATCAAAAACTTAAACGTTTAAAAAAGAAAGTCACTACATTGCAAAGACTTGTAAGAGTTAGAGAAGAAAAATTTAATATCTTCAGAAAATTTATTGCTTTTGGAAAATATGCCCAATATCGCCAAAGAACTAAATGAACGTAAATTGAAAAAAAATGTTAAGTATTCACCGGAATTGCGTAAATTTGCCATCACTCTTAGTTTCTTTTCGCCAAAAGCATACAATTATGTCAGGCGAGTTTTTGACACATGCTTACCTCATATTAGTACTATTGGAAAGTGGTTTAGAAATGTTGATGCTGAGCCTGGTTTCACGAAAGAGTCATTTAATACTTTAAAAAAATATATTGGTCAGTCTCTGTCATTCTTTGTCTAATTGTTGACGAAATCTCTATACGAAAACAAATTGAGTGGGATGGGGCAAGATTTCATGGCTATGTAAATTGTGGGATTGATTTTGATAACGACCTAAATGAAGTAGCCAGAGAAGCATTTGTTGTGATGGCGGTTTGTTTGAATGGGGCATGGAAGCTACCACTAGGTTATTTTTTTGCTAACGGTTTAAGTGGAAATCAAAAAACTGCAATTGTAACTCATTGTGCAAATTTAATATCAGATGCAGGGGCTCATTTACTCTCGTTATCTTTTGATGGAGCGCCATCGAATATTACAATGGCTCGTACGCTAGGTTGTAATATAGATGTTTTCAATATGACGCCATATTTTCAGTTGAATGGTAAAAATGTATTTATCTTTTTTGACCCATGTCATATGGTGAAGCTAATAAGAAACACTTTTGGTGAAAAAAAATATCTGAAGGATGGTGAGGGTAATCTTATTAAGTGGGACTATATTCAACAATTAGAGACATTACAAGAGACTGAAGGGTTAGATTTAGGCAACAAACTTCGAAAAGCACATCTTAATTTCTTTAAACAGAAAATAAAGGTGCGTTTGGCAGTGCAGCTTTTAAGTAAATCTGTTGCTGATGCTTTGAGCTACTGTGAGGAGCAATTAGGTCTAAGTGAGTTTAAAAATTGTCATGGAACCGTCAGATTAATCAACATCATAAATAATGTATTCGATATATTAAATAGTCATTCCCTAGTTCCTCCAAAATACAAAAAAGCGCTTTTTGAAAAAAATATTGATACTACCAGATATTTCATATTTGAAGCTATAGATTATATTTCAAATTTAAAATTTATGAATAATGATCTAGTAATACACTCCAATCGTAAAACTGGCTTTGTAGGATTTATTTGTTCACTGAAAAGTGCTTTGTTGATGTATGATGAAATGGTTATTAATGAAAAAAAAAATGTTATCTTCCACTGTACAAGGCAAGCCAAGACCATTTAGAAATGTACTTTTCTTCAATACGTTCCAGAGGTGGATGGAACAACAACCCTACTTGCCGTCAATTTACAGCAGCTTATAAAAGGTTGCTAGTCAGGGCTGAAATTAGAGGAGGGATGGGAAACTGCATACCCTTAGAGGATATACCAATATTAGTAGGATCAAGCCGATTGGAAACACCCGAGCAAAACATAAATCAAGGTTTTCCACATCTAATTGAACAAATACCGGAAAATTATGGTTTGCACACAATTTGGGAGGATCACGAATATATAATGAATACAAATATCATTACAGAGTGTTCTTTGCAAATTATTGTTTATATTGCAGGGTTTGTTACGAGACAATTACAAAAAACTCAAATGTGAGGAGTGTATTACAGTATTATCAGAAGATAAAGCAAATTTTTTAAATTCATTAATTACCAAAAAAGATCGAGGTGGATTGTCTTATCCATCTAAAGATGTAATAAAAATTTGTAAAATTACAGAACATTTTATTAGAAATAATGAAAATCAATTAACAAAAAAAAATTTTATTCAGAGTTTGAAAAATAAAATTATTCATCAAGCTATTGAGGATAATAGCTTCTGTAGTTTAAAGAAACATGTTGCTGAAGTAAGTAATAATCACATTTATTTCTTAGTTGAAGCAGTTATGTTGAAATATTTGAACATAAGGATTCATTTTATTACTAAGAAAAAATCTGAAGTGGCAGAGCCTGTTAGGCAACAATACACTAAATTAATTTTATTCAAGGACCAATAATGTATTGCTTTGTTTAATTTATGTAATTCTTTTTATTATTGTGATAGTATAATAATGTCAAAACTATTTATTAATAACATATTTATGTAATTATCTTTTTTTAGTCCTATACTATAAGTTGTTAATTAAATGGCAATTTTCTGTTTCATAATGATACTTATTACAACACTAGTTTTGATTATAAAACTGAAAAATTGACCAGTAGAAATCTAGATTTTTAAATAACCTTGTAGGCAGACCCAATATTTTCTCTAGAATAGAAATAGAATAGCCTCAATTTAATAATAGGCAAAACCTAATGTTTTATAATAACAATGCGAGAACTAATCTATTACTGAGACCATCTGTATTCAATATGTGCAATAATTTTAATAAGGTTTGTAAAAGTGCGATTTGTTTTTTCACAGTTTAAACCACATTAAACTTGTAGCAAGTAGTATGTAATGTTTTAATTTTGCTTATGTTTTGTTTTTGTATCATTTATGTCACTCGTATTACTGTTTGTATCGTTTTTATTTGTCTAGTTTTATATAAATATAAACACACATGTACCTAGGTATTGCTCTTTAAAGGGATTGTAAGATCTGTTGGGCAATAAATGCTATTATTATTAACAGTTTCAAAACGTCAGGGATTTTAAGGACAATTTCATAATAAATATTCCTGACACAAAAACCAAAATACCAAGAATCTTTATAGTCACAGGAAAATATAACAATATTTGTAAAAAATATATAAATTTGCGGCCAAGAGATTGTACCACACAGTCTTTTTTTATTTACTACCAAAACGTAAAATTTGTACAAAAAAATATCGGTATAAATAAATTCGGGAATTTGGATAAAGAAACTGCTATATTTCTAAACCTTCCAAATGGATCTACGAGTACAAATTTGTTTGTGACTAAAGATGGTACACCTCAATTACTTTTTAATAATTGTACTATTCAAAATTTGTATTTTAACAAAATTGATTAAAATGTAATTTATCTTGTTTAATGTTACAAATTAATTCGTTTATGTTTATTGTTAACAGTTAAAGTAAGTTCATAGTGGTTATTTTGTAGGAATAAAAATTAACTTGAAGAACTTATTATTTTATATTTCAAAGAATATTTTGTAATGTCTTCTCTTATGTGCATTTAAATAAATACTTTTATAACTGTGTATGTGTGCTGTATTTTATTCTATGTGTTTGTTAATATAATTATTATACAAAATGTTTTCAAAATCTATCTTTTACTTCTTCTTTTGATTTAACTCATGAACCGCCACTGGAAATACATTCGTGGTGCCAATCGGTAACACGCTAGTCGCTGTGGTTATCGGTCCTCTGTATTATTTAGTCATTTCCTCAGAGTTCCAAACTCGATTTAGTACCGGGTCGCTTACTCTTCTTCTGTTTAGGAGAGTTCGAGTGACTGAGACACCATGTCCACATCCACTTGAGGAAGATTTGTCGAATTAGCTTCGGTGAAACCTGGATCCATTTTAACGATGTCTTTTAAAAGGCAAACAAACAGAAGCACATTTTTTACTATAAAATAATATAACAAACAACTAAAAAGTCGGTGAGGATGATATCTGTTTGAGGTTGGTTGTGGATATTGATGCCAATTGTCAAATTCTTCTAGTCCACTTTCACTTTGTATTAATCAGCTTGGATAGTCAAGTAGGATTTGTCAACAGAACGTACTTTCAATCTGACAACAAGGGCTTCTGTCATTGGTCGACTTACAGCGGTTAAAATTTGTAAATCTAATTTTCGAAGATATTTATAACTTTTTGAGATAAATATCGTTATCATAGAAAAATATATGATATTTTTAACCCTTCTGATATCATTTCATTTGTTAATTCATACCCATGAAACTAGCCCATTAAGAAAAAGTTTTTAACGCTTCAAGTAAACTACCAATTCTCGTTGACGGATTTCAAGCAGAAGTAACTGGGTGTCTGCATTATGTCCATAAAATATTAAATTCAAAATTTAAAAATGATATTTCAACTCCTTAAAGTAGATGTGCCGCGACCAAAAATTGATGACATACGGACGTACCGACATCATACTCAAACTTCTTAAATAGTCATGAAACGGGTATTTCCGCAAAAATCCCGACTATTTTTTCGCCCCATCATATTACTTCTTTTTCTGACATTGGGTGTTCGGAAGTAAAAATCACGAGTTCTAAATATTTCGAAGCAGAAAATGCAAAAATCATCGAAATTTTTGTAAAAAATCACGAGCTTAAAATATTTCAAAGCTGAAAATGCAAAAATCACTGAAATGTTTGTAAAAAATTACGGACTAACATAATATGGAACCGAAAACGCAAAAATCACTGAAATTTTTGTAAAAAATCACGGACCAAAAATATTTAGAAGCTGAAAATGCAAAATCACCTAAATTTCGTAAAAAATCACTGAAATATTTATAAAAATAAAATACGTAAAAAATTCTTTAATATATTCAACTTACCTCTATTCTTGTGAGCATTAATGCTGGCATATCGTACAGTCCCTCTAAAACCAGCAGCTGCACGTGGTGCTCTAACTTCGCCCGTAGCCGTCGTATATTGCCTGGCAAGGCCAAAATCTAACATGTACACTTTCCTACAATTATACGGTAGCCTACCCATTGAAAAATTACTCTAAAATGCAAAAAAAATCAACAATTAACTCGTTCAAAACACAATTATCAGAATCACTTAAGCTGCTTCAGTCAAAATACTGAAGATAATAAAACCACTGGAGCTTGTGTAGGTGTTGGACTAATTTTTTAGTTAGAGTACTTACAGGTTTAATATCACGATGTAAAAATCCAACAGAATGTATACTTTCGATGGATCTGAGAATTTGTAAAGCTAAACGCATACTAGTGGACAAACTGAAGGCAGCTCTCGGTTGGGCTCTTCTTAATTCAGCCAAATTACGACCTTGCAACTGCATCACAACATAGTTGAAACGATCGTTTCTACCACAGCCAATAAATCTTGAAAATAACATCAAATTGGAATTAACATGCCAAATTTACGAAACATTTGATATAAATGCATGAAAAAACGTAAATAAATAATATAGAACAACTAATACTGAAAAATAATCTAAAGGTGTCAAAAACTATAGGGGAAGTAGGGTCACATTTATCCGTTGCTTATTTTGTATTGTATTTTTAATATTTTCGCGTTGTTTGTTCTTAATACGCGCTATTAGTGGTGACGTCATAATCTTAGGTTATGTCAATTTTGCATCCAAACAAACATAACTAGCCATTTAGATACCATTGGTGTGATTTTGCACCAAAGATTATTCCTTTATATTTTGAATATAACTGCTGATTTAGGCATTTAGATATACACTAAGACTTTTACAAAGAGATATATTCGATTCCAGTCAAAATAGGTATGTATAACAATATAATTTTAATAAAAGAGTTATCTAACCTAAACATGCTATTATAAACTTATGAAATACAATTGGTTTAATTCTTTTTCTATCTCTATTATCTAATATTAGGTTTCTTCACATAAAGAATAATGGTACTGTGCTGGCCACCAGGCTGATGTAAGCATTATAATGTCAGAGAGAACTGTAAGTATTATAGATTTTCAAAGGATCCAAAAGTAAGAAGCAAATGGATGAAGCCGACAAGGTACCTACATAATGATAAATATAACATTTTATTTTGCGTGTTTATACAATATTTGTAGAACAATAGAACCAGGTCCCGGAGCTTTTTGTGGATTTTATGGGTGGAGAAAAGGAAATTAGCCAACTATTTTTTGTGCATGATCAATCTTTGCAAACAAGGTAGAAGCAAACTTGTACGTGTACATTGTATGTTTGATTTTGTACTGTATATATCGATCTCCCTATAACATATACATTATTATTTGTCATTGCAGATCTTTCGCTTTACATTTTTTATAAGTTGCTTTGTATGATTTTTTAAATGTTTGCTATTTTAAATTAAAATTCCTCACTTTCCTCTTTCTATTAACTGTAAACCATTGTATTACAAGTAAATATTTCTCTGTGTAATAAAGAAATTTGGAAACGTTTTTATTTATATTTGTTTTTAGATAAAATTGAATATGTTTACACTTGTAGTTGAAAGAAGAGCCTAAGGGTTAAATACAATTTGAAAGCAACCAACAGAAACTCTGAACCTCATACAAATATGATTTGATTGAGGCAAAGTTGTGACATGCTGTTGTGAGTTTTCAGACTAAATGGCATTTAATCATGTAAATTTGTAACGTTCCCTCAATTTAATTTTCTTAGCACGAAACAAACCAAAATTTACAATTATGAAAACATTTTATTATGTTGATATGAATGGTACAAATTAAAACATGTAAATTTTTCTTCCATTGCAATTCCCACAATAATGTCACTTGCTATCCATAATATTAAATAGCACATGTCCTCTCATGCAATATGTAATGCACCTTGCATATGGTGATAATATTTATATTTTCCAATTATCATTAATATATTTTCATCAAAATGAATTATGTAATTCCTGTCTTTTGAGAGTTGTTTTATTTTTTCGTACTTGAAAGGACACTTCACTTCAATTAAGCATTCTTCACTAACAAACTCATATTACCATTAAAAAAGGTTTCAAGAGAATGTTGAAACATATTTTGATGACACTAGAACAAACAATCACTATTATTTGTCTTATATTTTCACATTAATCGAATAATCCAGTAAATATAACCTCAAACATAGCTTTTAAAATCAAAAATACGAATTGCAGGATAACTTACATTATCAAAACTATTATTTTTTATAATGAGTAAACACGATTACTTACTTTTCAACAATTTATTCCTTTCAAAAACACGTATGAAACGCTTAAATAATGAAAAATCTACACTCAAATGGAAATTCCTATGGCAAATAGTTTTGTTTGGATACAGCTTCAAATTGTGACGTCACACTAATCTCGCGTATTCTTCTCTTTACCACCTATTCAGAATTCTGAATTATTAACGTGACTAGAAAGCGTGCTGAGTGTCAACAAATTGTTAAAAAAACGTCTTTAAGAGGTAAGTTTTTTAGCATTCAAATATATCAGTGTTCATTTGTTAATAATTTTTAAATGATCATACACAATGTTGAATAGACCTTGCAGTAAATAAGAAACTATTAGACAATCCAACGACCTGTCAAAATAAATTCAATATGGCAGCGACGGTCAAATAAATAATAAAGTTATTGTTGAGTGTGGTTGTTTAACCTACGTTTAATTGATTTTATTTCTGCTTTTTGGTGGTAAATTGTGGTTGTCTTGTGAAATGCCTTCGATATTTATTGTAGTTGGTTGTGGAAGCCGTTCTAATCGTGATGAAGTTTCGTTTTATCGCGTTCCCGCAGAGACAAAACACAGGTTATTAACGAAGAAAAACAATTTGATGTATGGGTTGCAGCTATAAAGAGAGACGATCTGACCGAATATATATTGAAACACCAGAAAGTTTGCTGTAGACACTGGTAGGCTTCTTATCAAATATTATATCAATTAATTGGAATATGTTTAGCTGATCGTCCTGGTCCAGAAAATATACTGTATGAGCATGTTTTGCACAGTTTATTTTCATAAAAAGAATGTTAATTTTTAGTAATAGCAATGTTAAGTTATGTATTCATAGTTGCTGAAAATAATATAATTATAATTAATTACTTTGGCAACAGGTCATGGATATTGATGAAATGCCTCAACAGTCCCAGGTTGATCAAATTGAATGTATGGAGACTGAGGTGTCTATGATGCTTAAGTATTTATGTTTTAGTTTCGAAGCTAAACATTTAGTAAATATTACTTTGCAACTTTTATTATTTCTCTACATTTATTGAATGTTTTATTTTGATCTGTACTTACATTAGTAATAATTCTTGTCTCTTCATAATACGTATAACGTTTATGTACTAAGTGTTATATATTTTTACATAGCTTTGTCAATAAGATCAAAATCTTTGAACAATGAAGCTGAAGTTCATCATTGATTTTACTCATGTTAATATTAGAAATATGTATTGTAATGTACACATGTCAAAATGAAATAAAATGTATATTATGCAGTGTAAAATAATTGTTTTTCTAATGCATTAAATGTCACACACTTTAGGGACAATAAAAAATAAAACCCTTATATAACAGTTTATTTAATTGCAGAAGGTTACACATAATATATCTATTCGCTAAACTATGTTTCTCCAACATCTGGATTTTCCACTAATAACAATTTAAAATAAGCACTCTTCATCTTAAAATAGGGAAATTGTCCTTCTCAAACACTACAAAACACCTTAAAACCCCATAAAATACAAAGTAAACCGTTTTATATCCATAAAACTGAATCTTTCTAAACATAAATGACGGTACTGAATCCAATGTTTGACCGTCGCCGCCATATTGACAGTCACGTGGTTTGGATTGCCTAATACCAAAAACGTCACTTAACCTAAAAAGTTGTCGGTGTTCTTCTCACAAATATTTAAATATGTGACGCGGTAAATTCATCCATGCATGATGGAGCACATTCATCCAGTGGATGTAAGTGCCCCTCACTCGGGGGAACATTTATGCAGTCGCTATCAGTTTCCCATGATCATTTCTAGTAGGTTCATTTTCAACATGTAGGATCTTCTACTTCAGATGGTCCGTAATTACATTCCAAAAACTGATCAGAGTAATATGAGTGATGTAGCTGTAAGGAGGGCCGCAGTAAAGGATGTTTTCAGCAAAAGGTTATCAAAACATCAGGCAGCAACAACTCAAAGACTAAACGTTTTAACCCAGAATCAGAAAAATTCTTAAAAATACTGTACGAATTTAAAATTAAATTTAAATTCTTCCTGAGAATTATAAATTAATCACATTCATATCCACCCCTGTCTAATAATTATTACGCATTCCATATATATATTACAAACAAACATATCATATCTATTCATTATTCCATTCTCTATACAAATATCAATTTTAACCTCCCTTTATTTATTTAAACTCTTTCTCACAAATCAAACCCAAAGCAAAATATGATTCCATGAGATAAATACCACTGCCGAGCAATATTTGCAACAGTATGTCTCATATGATAGATGTAACAATGAACTAGAATATATTTTCTACCGATCCAGAGAGTGAAATAGTTGAATAGTTAAAAAATTGAACAATGTCAATTATTGATTGATCTATAAACAAATAATATTCATACGAAATTAGTCGACAAATTTCTGCGTCAGTCGAAAACAGCGTTAGAAGTGAAACCTTTATGTTATACAAAAACGTTACAATTTCTCCTCGAATAGGGAATACGTTCGACGCCACTACGCCGAGACAGGCGTTAACACTTCTGTATCAGACAACAGCCGCCGGGAGGATGTGCTTGCAGAAATGAATAAGAAATATTTACGATTACTTCACATCAGTTTTTGAACAAATGAATCATTTATTCAATTTAATCTGTCGGACGAAAGGTATTTCAAAGCTTCTTTACCGAAAAAAATCAAATCTTCTTTACCGAAAAAAAAAAGAAAATTCTTAAACATCAACCAAATAAAACGATAATTCTTTAAAAAAATTAAAACAAAAATATAATACTTTTACAGATACACTATAAAAAACTATTTACAAAAACAGAAGTAACAAGTTATTTTATGAAATCTTCAAACAGCCTTTAATTTAATTTTTGTATGTTTTCACAACAACGGCTGGCAAATAATGATTTGCTGCCTACACAGTGTCTAGCGTGCTTTCTACGATGCTCTGTTAATTGGCATAGTGTCGTAATCAGTTGATGAGTCTAGGGGGATAACAGGAGTGGAGAACAGCACTGCCAGTGTTGCCACAGGTGGCTCGTTCGAGGAGTGTATCCGTGATACGTATTTGGTGTTGTATTATAGCAATATGCGAACATTCTTACAAACTCACACCAGTTATCCCTAGAATCTTTGATAAAGTTTCTTATATATTCGTTAAATGTTAAATGTAATCTTTCACAACTGCCTATTGCTTCGTGATGGCGAGCTGTTGAAAAATTATGTTTTATATTTAATAGCTCCGCTAAATTCTTCATTATTTCTTTCTTATATTCCGTCCCTTGATCTGTTCTTATCTCCTTCATCAATCCGTAATTCTGTATAAAGTTGTCGAAAATTGCTTTTGCTATTGTGTGCGCTTCTTTATTCTGAACCGGTATCATAACTGCGTATTTAGTTAATTCGCATAATATTGTAATACAATAACGATTCCCGTTGTTACTTTCTACAAACGGACCTATTGTGTCTATGTAAATAATATCAAACGGTTTTATAGATGTATCTGTTATAACAAATTTTTCTTTATGATTAGGTTTCGCTTTATTCACTTGACATTTATGACAATTTTTTACATACTTCCTTACGCCTTTCTCCATGTTTTTCCACTTGAAATTTGCTCTTAGTTTCTTTAATAATCTATTATTTCCTACATGTCCTCCAAACATTGGATCATTGTGGTATCTTTCTATCTTTTGGATCTCTTCTTTTTGCTGTACCATTTTTGGTACTTCGCATATACATACTTGAATACTTTTTAACCTTTGATTTCCTACTTCTATAAATTCTTCTACTGTGCACTTTTTGAATATATCATCATTTGTATATATTTTCATTCTTTTTACTTAATTTCTTACCGAAAGCTCTTCAAGCTTTTCCAACGTTCGTCCTAGGTCGAAGTTGTGTAATCCGGTATTTAAGGCTTCACTAAATTTCAATTTATTCTTGATCCGGATGCTCATCCTAAGTGAGATACGGTTATTTTCAAAGTATAAAATTGGTAATTTATGTGCCTCAAGGTTATTTAAAACTTTTACTACTGCAGGTTTTTGTATTCTCGCTTCCTTTGTTTCTACTTTATTCCTTTAATCCTTTTCTGTTTTAGCGTTTTCTTTTTGCGTTTGTGCTCTTGTGATTGCCAAGACATGTGAATTATTTATGTATAAATCCTTAAGTTCTTCTATGGATATTCTCGGTATGCTATCCGCGTAGTTCGCTATACCTTTAACATACTGTATTTCAAAATAATATTCTTCCAAATCGATTCTTATTCTCGTTAGTTTCGACGTCGGGTCTTTCATTGCAAATAAATGCGTTAATGGCTTATGATCTGTTTTTACTATGAAATGTGGTGAACCATATAAATAACACTTAAAATGATTGATTCCCTAATGAATTACTAATAACTTTTTTATGATGGTGGGCTTGTTAAGCTCGCTTTTCTTGCTTCGCCGTTAAAACTCGTTCGGTAAAACTTTACTCGCAAAATTAAAAAAATCGTTCATACTTGTCGCCATTTTCAACTGTTTGCTTATTGCTTGTAATACAACAGTGTCAATTTCCTCAAATATAGAGGTAGGTATGTCGATAATACAATTTAACGCTTGAAATGCCCTATCAGCTTTATCCCTAATCATACTTGAATAATTTCTACAAGTCTCCTGTTGTACTAAACTTAAATTTTTCCAATTTTTGGCTATTAACTTAGCAAAATCATTATAAAGACCTACTATGCTATTAATTACTTCTATATGTATATCAGGATTTTTAGGAGTTTCTTTCTTCAAAACCCTTTTTCCCTGTTTATTAACTTATTCCACAAATAATCGTAACTTATCTTCAAAATCTTCCCACGTTATTGACATTTAAAAAAAAATTCGTTCATAAGAATAGAATGCATATGTACTTACAATTATTTTTACACGGTGAGAGTTCCTGTTGCCTGCTTTACTGCATTGCTTCGGTTGATATCCCTTTTCAACGCTCTTAGGTGCGTTTTCCATAATGACCAAACAAATTTTAAGATGAAAGCTATAGTTATAATGTATAATAATACCATTATGTGCATCGCAACATTATCTTGCTGTACCATGAAAGTGTTGTTGACAATTCCTGTTTCTTTTGCCTCTTGTTTGGTTGATGATCCTCCCATTGTTTCTCTTCTCCAAGGTCCCAAATTTAAATAGAAAACCATATAGTTCTACTCTTATAACATCAATTGTACCATAATTTTTCGTTCGCCGAATGAAATTTTACCATTTACTTACAGGATAATTTACCATAACCATTTGTTACCATTATACCATTTCCATTTTACCATTTACAATAACCATTTGATTCCATATTACCAATCATTACCATTTAGTTTGCAGGATCGCCATGTGGTGGTTACTTAGTAAGTGTCCCTCGTATACTCGACGTTTATCGTAAAGGCATATTATCATTGAGGAAACCACTTACCTAGCAACCTGTATTCGGGAATAGAATAAACAACATCACATTTATAAAATCACTGGATCGAGTTTTAATACAAAACTATAAATATCAATCGACTTAGTCAAAGTATTAATAACAATTCCAATTCCCTGGTTCGTTCACTCTCATTTTATAGGAAGTGTAGCTATGTTTTACTACATTCCTGACCTCCGTCTATAAGTTGTACGTGTTTGTTTATACATTAACAAGAACGTGACTGACATTGCCCGTCTCAGATCAATGCTCGCTAAATACTATAATTAATATTAATCTAAATTTAAATCTTATTTCTAAGCTAATGTCCTTTTGCCGTTACTGTCCTTTAGGGATCACTACAAGCCGTAGACAGAGTGTTAGAAAATTGGGAAGCATTAATCCTGTTTTTTACAAATGAATGCTTCAGTCAAAACTTACATATTTGCAATAACATTTTAGAATCTTTAAAAAACCCTCTTTATAAATTATATTTTTATTTTTTAAGCTACATTCTAGACATTGTTAATACAATGAACTTGGAATTTCAATCACAAAAAATTAAAATTCACTTGTTGCTTGGCAGAATCTCAGACTTATATCGGGATGTTTTAAAAAATTACATGAAGGTGGACTATATTTTAAAAAACAAAGGAAATCTAAAAAATATAGATCCCAAAAATCCACACAATTTTCGCCCTATTAAAGACATTTACCTGGGAACCAAAGTTGAAATTTTAATAGCTGAAAATCATCATATAAAAACCAGTGACATTGAAACCTTTCAAATGAAATGTTTGGAGTTCTACATAGAATTAGCCAAACAAATTAAAGATAGGTTTGATTTTGAAAATCCGGTCTTATCATTTATTTCGTGTTTTAATCCAAAAACCGCCTTGTCTGGTGAAAACAATAGTATTATAATTAATTGTAGAAATTTTTTTCCTTAGTTAGTATTAGTTGAAGAAAAGTTAAATGCTGAATGGCGAATGATACCAGACATAGAAGAATTGCAAAATATTGCAAAAACTAACAATTTCGACATGCAATTATTTTGGGATAATGTTTTTGACTTAAAAAATGCTTTAGATGAGCCAATGTTCCCTAATATAAGTTATTTTGTAAAAGGTATTTTGGCATTACCGCACTCGTCCGCAGCCGCGGAAAGAATATTTTCTCAATTGTTTTTATTAGAAACCAAAGTGCGTAATCGCCTAAGTATCGACACTTGCTCCAACATTTTACATACCAAAGAGTTGGTAAAAAATGACACCTGCTACTCTTGGACTCCGAGTCCTTCCTTATTAACAAGAAGTTTTAAGGAAAATATCATTACCTAAAAATAATAATTTTTATTCGTTTTTTTATCTTTTATAATATGTATTTTATTACAGAAGTTCCGTTTTTGTTGTGATTTGTACGTTAACATAGGTAAAGAAAAATGTAATTTATTTGTTTTTTATTTTAGTTATAAGAGCAGTTATTATCAATACTGTCTTAAGAAAGAATTTATGTTTTTGTTTTTTTATTTACAGAAATTTATAAATATAAATATAGAGAAAATATTTTGTGTTGTTTGAATCCTTATTTACCCCCTACCCCAAAAAACAACTATTACCTAATGATGTTAATGACTAACACTTAAAAATATATATTTTCAAGAAATATTCACTAGTAAATAACATTTTTGAAAAAGCTCGTTCTAGTATGAATTTGGCTCGTTTCCGCCACATCATCTGGCTCGAAAAAAAATAGGCATGTGGCAACACTGGCACTGCATCTCTCTCACTCAGCTTAAGTAAATAATAATTAGAAAAGGACTTGACGTTTAAAAGATTTGTTAGGTTAGAAGTTTACTCTCATGCCAAAACACCAATAGTGTTCCATAAAAAGTTTCACTTCAATAAGACAATTTGTTTATGAATTTGCAAAACAGACGGAATCTAAATATCCAGGTCCTTGAGAAGTGATTGGTATGACTGACATGGATTAGTTGCATGGATTCATGAAAAGACAATAATTTAAGCGTGAAAAAACTCGAGAACAGCAGCCTGTCAAGAGGAATTGGATACAATAAAGCAAAAGTAGATGAATTTATCGACATCTACATGAAATTGCACAAGAAGTTTGGATTCGCAACAAATAGAATCTACAAACTAGATGAACTTGAACCCGTGTTGAAACCATCGAAAATAGTGGAATAGTGGCTCCAAAGGGAAAAAAGCAAGTTGGCTTTATAGCATTCGCCGCGAAAGTAGATACAGTGACTGAAATCAGTATAGCGAATGCATTTGGACAGTCACTACCGCCAGTTTATATTTTCCCCAGAGTTCGACTCATCTAAGAGTATTTAGATGAAGGTCCGGATGGTTCTGTGGCGGTTAGAAAAAATGTATGCTTTAGAAGTGAACCTTTTTATGTTACGCTAAAAATGCAAATGAGTGTACAAAGAAAATTCTTAAACATCAACAAAATAAAACGACACATTTAAAGAAAATGAAAAAAATATTATTTCCAAAATAAAAACAATACTTTTTCGATAGACTATAAAAAACTATTTATAACATAAGGCAAACAAAAATAAATATTCTTATTAAGAAATTATTATATTAGTTCCAACAAACCGGTTTTTGGGGCAAAACTTTAATTTAATTCCGTTACTTTAAAAAAATGTATGAATATTTAAGAAAACCAGTTGATGAACCCAGCACATGACTTCACCTTATGTAATGAAGCTATTACTTTTCACCCAACATTTATTTTATATTTCAGAAAATATTTTTTAATTTCTATAATAAAGATTTCGTAAAATTGAACAAAAAAATAGACATACATGCTACTGCATAATTTTTTCCATACATTCATTGTAAACCAAAATTTCCAATTTCTGGTACAGACCGCTAAATTTTTGAAAAACTTAACATACTTCCATGTTGTTTTTATTTATAAAAGTTTTTATTACGACGCGTGGGATAAATTTATAAACACGGTAGGTCTACTCACTTAATGTATTTATTCACTCAACTATTCACTAATTTATATTAAAACACAGCATATTCACTTACACTAATTTATATAAACACTTCACTACTGTTTATTTACTTAGACTTATACTTTACTATTTACTATTTCACTGTTTATCTCACGAGATCAAATTGTAAAACTAAAAACTGCGGTTGGTAGTTAGTCGCTTATATATTAGGTGCCTTCTATTCCGGAAACTTCTCGATTGCGGTTCCCAAAAACAATCGACCTCCCTGGAAATGTCTAGAAAAGAATAGTCACAAAAAAGAATGATAAATGGTTTTGAACTCTAGTTGATAATTTTAAATTGAACATTTTTAACATGTAAAATATAATTAAACACACTTATTTTAGGGATAATTTTAACTTATTTGTTTTAATTAATTGCAAGTATTGTAACTTCAAACAGTTTATCTAGTTATGCATAACAAGTGCAGTTTTATGTTCTTTAGACACCAGCTGTATACTTTTTGACGACAGCTTTGATAATGGCCTAGTGGCTGAAAGCACTTAGCTGAATGTTTAAATAAATTACACACTCCGTACTCGTCGTTTCATTCACTCAATTTATATCTAGTGTGTACACCATACTAATACAATTCTTATAACTATCAACATGTGTAAGTCCAGTACTAACATATGCTGCCGAAAACATGAGCTGCAACATCACTCACAAAAAGTCTGATGAGAACTATAAGGGGAATCTTACTCAGAGATAGAATTAAGGAATGATGACACACGAAGAGAAACGGTAGTCCAGGATGTGGTGAGATGGATGCGATTATGACGTCACAAATAGAGGGATCATGTCATCAGAATGGACACGTGAAGAATCGCGAAATGAGCGAACATAAATCCTATATGAAAAGACCAACGGAAGTCCACTGAAGAGATGGCACGACACCTAGATATCCCCATCAGATGAGCTCGGATTACAAAATAAACAGAACCAAGTCCTCAACAAGAGGAAGAAGTAGAAGACACATTCCCAAATTGACTGCAACTCCATTTATTGACGCTTTCTCTCGGAAAAACCACAAATTCTTTCAAAAAGCGGACCAATAAATTCAACATCATAGTCAAGTGTTTCACCCATATTACAAGAAACTTTAGAAAAACCCATGATTGTGACCCAGGAAAATTGTTTAGTCTGCTCTTAATGTAGATGCTGTATTATATTTGACAATTCCAGATGATGCGTCAACATCAGAGCAGCTTCAAAGAAAATTGACATTATGACCAAGAAAAAGACTGCAGACACATCCAAAGCAATAATTAAAAAAGTGGAAAATATAACTAAAAAGAAATGCAAGATGAAGGTTAATTAAAGAAAATTCTGATTATACACAGAAATTCCTGAAAAGTAACGAATTGAGAAGATAGAAAAAGGAAAAAAATTAAAAAAGAAAGCAGAAGTTGAAAATAAAATTTTGCAGAAATATATAGCTATTGATCAATTACAGAATGTAGAGAAAAACTGAGATCAAAAAGAAGAATATTCCAGGATGACAGTGAATCAAAAATGTACATTGATTCTTTCAAAGAGTGATACAGAAAGTGAAATGTCTATGTTATCTCTAGATGAAGAAGATAATTTTACTTTTGTCAAACTAGCAGGATCAATTGAGCAAAATCGAACAATATAGTGCTAACTTGTGCCGCAAGAAACAATTTTGTACCTCTTGCCATTTAAAATTAACTCATGGCGCAGATAATATAACACCAACCTAGCAGGACCACTAGGAAAAAAATTAAAACAACGACAGATTTAATTAGTACTGAATTTGTGGTAATTTTTGTCGCAAGAACAAAATTGTAGGCAAATGCTGTGATTGTTCCTGCTATCATAAAGTAGATTACATACTATGGTCCACACGTTGGGTGTATGAGATATCCTGGTAGTCCAATGCAAGAGGTAGTTTTCTCTGGTCTGATATAGGATATCTGAGAACTGATCTAACTTGATGTGTTCTAAGGACACCTCTGAGTTTAAAGTTGGTAGTGTGTGGTTTATAATTTGGATGCCGGGAAGAAGTATTGGTGGACTATCAGCTGTTGATTTTTTACTGGGAGGAATTTTTATTGCTAATTGTATTTGACATCCTACAGGGATTTTGATATTAAAAATGTTCAACTTTTTGACCGGCTTGCGGGTAACCTTTAGCATATCTTTATTTGGAAATATAACTATACCATGAATAATTTTGATTTATTTAGTTTTTTAGTTTCAATTAATATTGAATTTAAGTCGTAAAGGTGCACAATTTTGTATGAGTATTCTTCAATTTTTGCTAAACCTAAATTTAGAGGAAATAATACTAGGTTGTATTTTATACCAATATTGAAAGCTTCTGAAATAAATGATATTCTTGAACAAGGTATTTTGCACTGTTAATCTGCCTTAATATAGTCGGATGCTAGTTAAGAATTTTTATATATTTTACTTGATTTTAGACAATTTAAATAAAGATTCACCTGTTGACACCCATGAGGAAGAGAACATAGTTAAATTGGATGAAGAAAATATCAGCCTTTTAAAAGAAGAATAGGGTAGTCAAGGTACTCTATAAATTATAAACTATTCAGATACTAAATTAGCAAGTGAAAATAGCATTGATTCACCTTTGGTTAAAGTAAAGCTATTGTTACGAACTCGCACACCGAAGCAGATACTAAGTACGGTCCTGTAACCTTATGTTCGGAGTTAAGAAAATGGCGAGCGCGCCGAATTCTGAGAAGGTCTATTGGGATTTATTGTGACCGTCCTTTTTAAACATGTTCTCGAAAGGCATTTTAAGAAATATCGCGAAAGGCATTTGTCCCATCCGGAATGTTCTAGTAAAGAAAGCTTTGATATAAATACAGGACCGATCAGCGGATGAGTTTAGTTGAGTTTAGTTTATGAGTTGATAAAGTGATCTTGACAGTTAAACAGTAATTAAGTGAATATAAAAGTGTTAGAAATTGATAAGTTAGTGTGCATATAAATTAAATTTAAGTGACTAGTTAAGTACATATAAATTAGTGTTAGTGTTTAAATAAATTAGTAAGTAGCAATACCGAGTGTTTAAAATTTATCCCACCCGTTTATTGTTCAAATAAATAACAAAAGACATTACATTGGTTTCAGGTGTGGGATAATATAAATAAATAGCTACATCAAAATGGCCAAGAGACTGTGTGATCTGAAAATGGCGGAATTAGGAGCAGAATTGGAAGATCGTGAGTTGGAAACGTCCGGTAAGAAAAGCGAATTAGTAGAAAGACTCAAAGTGGCACTGGAAAATGACGGCTTTGATCCAGAATCATTTTTATTCAATGACGAGGCTTCCACCTTAATCTCGTCAATTACTGCTGATATGGACGAGAAGATTACCACAATGAAAAGCGAGATTTCTGCTATGAAGAATGATATTTCTGCAGATATTTTATCATTGAAAAATGACGTTGCTGCTGAAGTCGAGAATAAAATTTCGTCTCTAAAATCAGACATGGAGAATAAGATGGCAACGATGGAAAATCAGATGGACGAGAAAATTAGGAAGTTAGAGACAAAGATTACCGATTTAAGAACACAGGACACTTCAGCAGAAGAAAAGAAGATCGAGATCTGCAAGCCAGAAACACAACCCAAGACAGATGATATTGGCAGTTTTACCCGAGTCAAGGCCCCAAGGTTCGATGGAAAGATGTCGTGGACCAATTATGTGAAACAGTTTGAAGCAGCCGCTAGAATGAATAATTGGTCCGATAGAGAGAAGGCAGTGAACTTAACCATCGCGCTTCGCGGAGATGCCTTAGATGTACTCCAGACGATACCTTTGGAAGAAATGGATGACTTCGAGCTGCTGAAGAAGAGGTTGGACATGCGATATGGTCACGAACATTTGGAACAGTTGTACAGATTCCAGCTGAAGAACCGAAGGCGGAAACGTGACGAACCCCTTCAAGAGTATGAAATGGATATTGCCCGACTAGTTCGATTTGCTTATCCATCAGCACCAGAGAACATGATGGAATGTTTAGGCATCCAGGCCTTTATTTACGGCTTGTGTGACCACGATATGGAGAAGACGCTTCGATTAGCCCATCCTAAAACATTGGCCGATGCATTGACTGCTGCTCTTGAATATGAAGCAGCCACGATGGCTTCGGGATACAACAAAGGTAGGACCATACAGGAAGAAGGTGACGATGACAGACTTGACCAGATCGTCAACTTGTTGAAAGGTATGGCAGACAAGAAGCCGAAAAAAATCAGGTGCTGTAATTGTGGCCAGCCAGAGTATGCACGCAGTTTGTGTAAGCGTCCTACGACTACTGCAAACCAAGAACCTCTTAAATGCAAAGCAGCCAAGAAAAGCTCGCGGTACAACGAAGGTAGGACCATGCAGGAAGAAGATGACGATAATAAACTTGACCAGATCGTCAACTTGTTGAAAGGTATGGCAGACAAGATGCCAAAGAAGATCAAATGCCGGGAGTGTGGCGAGCTAGAGCACGTACACAATCCGTCTAAGCGCCCCAAGATTCCTGTAACCCAAGAACTCCAGTCACAGGGGAAATCAGACAGGGGTGAACATCCTGCTGATGTGAGTCACCGAAATGCCGACTCCCTGTCCAGACGGCCGTGTCCAACAGACTGCTCCCACTGCAACAAGGTGGAATCTAGGGAAGCTGCAGTTTCAAGAACTACTGTAGTCAACGAGGAATGGTCACCCACCAGGATCAGAGAAGATCAGGAGAATGATCCTCACCTGAAGATGATCCGGCAATGGAAGAAAGAAAACCGGCGACCTACCTGGCAAGAAGTGTCAAGATTTTCTCCGAAACTCAAGGCAAATTGGGCTCAGTGGGACTCCCTTGTCCTGGAAGAAGGGCTGTTGAAAAGAGTCCTTGAAAACGATGATGGTTCTGAGATGAGGAGACAGCTAGTTATCCCGAGAACAAGAGTAGCTGAGGTACTGAAGAAGTTACACGACAGTCCATCGGGAGGTCATCTGGGAGTGAAGAAAACCCTTCAGCGAGTTCGTGAAAGGTTTTATTGGATGAACAGCTCCGACGATGTGAAGGACTGGTGTAAGAAATGTACGACTTGTGCTACGAGTAATGAACCACATCGCAAGAGAAAGGCACCCATGAAACAGTACAATGTTGGAAGCCCTTTCGAATGGATTGCTTTAGATATCGCTGGACCATTTCCGACGACAGAAAATGGTAGCAAGTACATACTGGTTGTAATGGATTATTTTACAAAGTGGGTGGAAATTTACGCTATCCCGAACCAAGAGGCCACAACTGTCGCGGATGTATTGGTGAAAGAATTCATCAGCAGATATGGAGTGCCCAAGGAAGTCCACAGTGACCAGGGAAGAAATTTCGAAAGCCATCTATTCCAGGAGATTTGCGACAAGCTGGGAATGAAGAAGACCAGAACAACAGCATTACATCCACAGTAAGATGGAATGGTCGAGAGAATGAACAGGACTATTGGAAAATACCTGTCCAAAGTAGTATCCAGCCATCAGAGAGATTGGGACCAGTATCTCTCCCTATTCGCATTGGCTTATCGATCTGCCGTCAATGAGTCCACGGGTGAAACACCTGCGAAAATCCTGTTTGGACGTGAAATGAGGCTTCCTTGTGACCTGGAATTTGGCTGTCGGCCTGGAGAAGATTACAAAAATCCTGGGAAGGTCCATACTTGATCAAGAAAAGGATCAATGATGTTTTATATCGCATAAGTAAGATCCCCAACGGAAAACCAAAAGTAGTTCACCGAAACCGACTAGCGCCATTCGAAGGAGACCATGACATAGAGGAAGAAGTAAACCTTATTCAAGATGTGTCTGACCCCACCTTCGATAAATTTATGGGAGCGTATGGAGGTACCGGGAAAGCTAGATATGGAGTCACTTCGGAACAATAACAAGATTTGTTCACTCTCACAGAAGATTATTCACTGGCATACAACATCCCCGCCCATATCAAGAACGTACGAGGGTTGGCAACCGTCTTTCGAAAGAAGTTCGGGCAATTAGAAAAACTTGAAGACCAGATTCCAGCCCCTGGCAAGACACTGAAACTGAAACATAATTCGCGGTACGTCTTCTACGTGGTAACTAAAAATGAATTCCAAGATCGATCTACCTACCGCGATGTGTGGGAAGCACTTCGAAACCTCCGAGACCATGTGTTGGAATCCAACGTGAAGAAACTGGCTATGCCTAAGATAGCGAGTAACCAGTTGAATTGGCGAATCATCAGGAACATGGTAGAGATTATCTTTCAAGGTACCGGTGTCCAGATATTAATTTGCAGCTACAACCCCCGTTATCAATATCCGATGAAGACGGTGCCCTGTTATTTCCATAAGATCGGAAAGTGTAGAAATGAGGCTAGTTGCCGATTCAAACATCCAGTCTCGGCTACACAAAAGTTCCAGGAGGAACTTTCATTTAAGGAGGGGGTAATGTTACGAACTCGCACACCGAAGCAGATACTAAGTACGGTCCTGTAACCTTATGTTCGGAGTTAAGAAAATGGCGAGCGCGCCGAATTCTGAGAAGGTCTATTGGGATTTGTGACCGTCCTTTTTAAACATGTTCTCGAAAGGCATTTTAAGAAATATCGCGAAAGGCATTTGTCCCATCCGGAATGTTCTAGTAAAGAAAGCTTTGATATAAATACAGGACCGATCAGCGGATGAGTTTAGTTTATGAGTTGATAAAGTGATCTTGACAGTTAAACAGTAATTAAGTGAATATAAAAGTGTTATAAATTGATAAGTTAGTGTGCATATAAATTAAATTTAAGTGACTAGTTAAGTACATATAAATTAGTGTTAGTGAGTTAGTGTTTAAATAAATTAGTAAGTAGCAATACCGAGTGTTTAAAATTTATCCCACCCGTTTATTGTTTAAATGAATAACAAAAACATCACACTATGTTTAGGTCAACATATGACAGTTAAAAAAATCAACACTTTGTTAGCTACTGCAGACGACAGGAAGCCCAAAAGTAAGCAATGAGTGCCTCTTAGAGGTAAGAGGAATAGAAAATCCTGAAAGGAGGTAAATAGTATTTCTCCGATAAATACCTAATCAAAACTTAAATCTATTTCTAAAAGAATTAAAAAGAACACTATGGAAAGCAGCAGTGAATCTGAAGATTGTAGATAAGATTCTCCTTCAACTTCTGACATGGAAGAAGTGATGATAAAGACGACCAACTTCAAGATGAGGCAATATCAAACAAAGTTGTCTTGAAACTTGAACATTAATATCCTGTTTTTTATGAGGAAATTTGGTTTTTGGAATGTGTAGTTTGTTTAAAAGAGAAGATTGCAAACAAAACATCAATTGGACCAATATATCCGTGTGGACAAGAAAAATGAGGATATTGAAGAAGGTAATGAAAAATATGTGTTTCATGGACCAAAATAATTGTCAGGCAATAAGCTTTTTTTATAAATCATGCTGAAAAATGCAAGAGTGGTAAAAAATTTAAAGCTTTGACAAAATTATATTTGGAAACACTTAGGGAAAAACGCTATAAATATCTAGCATAATAATACTTTTACTCTAAAATGTAATAAAGTATACTATATTATGTTTTTTAAAAATTTAATTGCTATCAAATCACAAAAGCATGTTGTTATTAGTTTAGACCTAAAAACCAACTAAGCCAGCTTAGTATATTATGATGTGGCAACATGGCCTCTGACGAAGCAGTAACCAAAAAATTAGATCGCCTGAAAAAGTTTGGTTTATTGGAAATTATCTTATCAAAAAAGGTGCCTGATACAATAAAAATCAGTGATAATGCCAGAAAATTATTGGAAAGTGAAGAGAAAGGTGGAGTTCGTGGAGTAATCGAAAATGAAAGTGATTTGAGGTTAGAAATAACTCAACTTCAATGTGATTTAAAATGTGCAAATCAACAGTAAGTTATTTGTCCTATCAGTCCTCATTTAAGATTGATCCTAATGAACTGGTGCAAGCTCAGCAAAATGCTATGTCTTCTACAGTGAATTTAAATCAAGACAATTCACCAAACAATTACTCCTGGCAAACCATATCACGCAAGAATAGTAAAAGAAGACAATTAATTGTGGGCACAAACACAGAAGGAGTCGCTGGTACCATCAAGGTGCCTAAATTTGTGGACTTACACGTTTTTTCGAATTGATCCGGACACCAATGTCACTGCAATGGAAGATTTATTAAAACCACATTTTCCTGAAGTAATCTGTGAAAGCATGTCATCACGTTATCCAAATCTTTATTCTTCATTTAAAGTAAGAATTTATCAAGAAAACTTCAGGAAGGGTATGGAACCAAATATCTGGCCAAAAAATGCCTGTGTCAATAATTTTTTATACCTTCGGAAGCCAGTACAACCTCCAAAATAGATTTTAACCCGAGGTTAATGCTGCTAAATATGGAAAACCTGATCGAAAACAAAATATGTGACTTAATATTAGACATTAATAAATATGAGAGCATTGACGTAGTTTGTTTGACGGAGTTGAGGGAAACTAGTGACTCTGTGGAGCAAATTCATGTTGAGGGTTTTAATTTAGCTAGTAGTTATTGTCGTGATGCCACTATTAAGGGTGGTGGTGTTGAAATTTGGGTAAGAAGGGGTATAACTTTTAAAAATAATTTTAATTTAAATGAGTTTTGTACCGCTAAAGATGCTGAGTTTTGTTGCTTTTCTTTTAAGGACAAAAATAAAACTGAATTTTTTGTAATAAATTGTTACCAGTCACCATCAGATAATGCTGACATTTTTTCGGAAAATCTTGAGAATATTTTAAATCATTATTTTAAAGCTAATGTTTCTTTTATTATTTGCGGTAACTTTAATATTGATACTAGAACAAAAAATAGTAATCACAGTAAACTTTTAAATGTGTTATCACCTTTTAATACACACAATAATATTGTCAAGTGACCGACTAGGGTGTCAGATACCAGCAGTACAACTATTAATAATGTATTTGTCAACTTTCTGAATATTCCCTTGGCCTGTGTCTTTGACAACACTGTATCACATCACCGTACAGTATTTGTGGAACTCGTTTATGAATCGGTTGCCTTACCAAGTTTTTGCTATAGGAAAGTTTTTGCTGAGAGTCATTTTGTTGATAGTCTTATTCTTGAGAACTGAAATACTGTATATGGAATTTTGGATACCAATCTAGCTTTTGATAATTTTAGAGTATTTTTATGCATTATTTTAATATTCATTTTCCACTGTTGAAAAGGAAACTAATTAAGAATAATAAAAGGTGGATAACAAAGATGTACAATGTTCTAGCAATAATTTAAAAAATCTGCATGCATTGTCTAGAAAATTTCCGCAACTACGGCCATACTATAACTTACAAAAAAAAGAACATGTAAAACTTTTACAAACAACTAGGAAAATACATTATCAAACCATAATTTCAAGTTCGGATAATCCAACAAAAAGTGCATGGAAACTAATAAATGATTTTACTACAAATAATGAGCGTAAAAAAGTTATTTCATTGTATGATAACGATAATGTAATAATAGATAATCCTACTCACGTAGCTAATATGTTTAACACATTTTTTAACAATGCGCCACAGGAAATGGTGTCGAAAATTTCACGCACCATAGTGATTGGAGAACAACTCAATTTTAATGAATCAAAAATACCCAATGATACCTTTCCTTTGTGTCCTTTTAATCAGGAAGAATTATATGAATTCTTACATGCCAAACTTAAAAATAAAACATCTTGTGGTTTCGATGAAGTACCAGCATTCTTAATTTAAAAAATATTGCCATTTATAATAACCCCACTGACATATCTTGTAAATCTTTCCTTTTCGAATGGAACTTTTCCGGATTTGATCAAAACTGGAAAAATAATTCTAATATTTAAGAAGGTGATTCTAAACAGGTTAGAAATTACCGTCCTATAACTATTCCTTCTATATTTTCAAAAATTTTTGAGTATAGCTATCTGAAAAGGCTTAATGCATACCTACAGCTAAATAATACGATTTTGCACAACCAACGCGGTTTTCAAACTGCAAAATCAATTAACACCGCAATACATTCTTTTTATCAAGAACTCAAAAATATGATGGAGTCGGGTAAGTGTCCTGTTGGGATCTTTTGTGATCTCAGCAGGGCATTTGACTGTGTCGATAATAACATCTTACTATAAAATTATATAATATAGGAATCCCAAATCACTCACTAAATTGGACCACATCTTACTTAAACACACGTCAACAATACGTGAGCTTACCAAAAATAACAAAAAACAGTATTGAAACCTGTAAATCACATCATCTATCATCAACAGTAGGAGTGCCTCAAGGATCAATTATGGGTCCAATTCTGTTTTTAATTTATATAAATGACATTGTGTCAGTTAACTTATCAACTCACTTTACATTATATGCTGATGACACCTCGTTGTTGGTTTCTGATAAGTAAAGCTTGGAAAATATGCAAAATGCATGTTAAGTGCATATTTCGCCATTTTTTGAATAATGCATATGCAAAATAAAATAATGCATATTTTACCGTATTTTTGCAAAAATTTAATTTTTTAGTGCATTTTTAGAACAAGGCACAGTGCGACGGCTTGTCAGGTAGCCGCAATTCATCTTTGTATCGGGATTAGGATCCACTAATTACTATTTTACTGCCGTTCTTGTGTTAAACGACAGATGGTCTCATAAAATGGGATTATTTTTACATTTCTTTCAAATACTAATTCTTCACGTCCGGCTTAAATATTTCGGTGGTTGTAAAAACCATGGGTCGTAATAAAATAACCTTGCTAGCTCGTAAATGATATTCTTCATTCATTCCCGCTACCAGTTTTCAAACTATTAAATATGCTTTTGGGGAAGGGATTTCTTTTCCTTTGCTTGTCTTTAGAAAACATTAGTTAAAATTGATTTGGTAGTCCTTCTGTCAACAAGAGAATAATTTTGTGAATTGTGGAGTTTAAAGTTTTATCAAAGTTGCCAAAATGCCAAAACAACCAACCGAAAAAAATATTCTGCTAAAAAAGTGGATCAACAATAGAAAGGATTTAAAGATAGTGGATTCAACATCCGTTTTCTGCACAATTTGCGCTAAAACGGTAAGCTTAACAACTATATTATTGAAGTTTAATAATATAAATAAATAAGTATAGTGTTTTTTCACTCTGTTTTTTGTTTACCTTAAAAATGATGTTTAGGTAATATCTATATAAAGGAGAAAAGTGCATATTTAAGAGCACAAGTGCATATTTAACTGCATATTTTGAGCTATTTTTAGAGCATATTTGCATGCATATTTTGGTATTTTTTAGTGCATATTTTCCAAGCCTTACTGATAAGTGTCAATCATTAGTTGAAGATAATTGTAATAGTCTCTTGGCGGGTCTTTATAATTGGTTTTGCATACATTCACTCTATCTTAATGCAGAAAAAACGCAAGCAATACAATTTCATCGTAGACAAAAACAACTGCAGTTTGTAGATCTAAAAATTAATAATGAATCGATAAAGTGTGTCTCTTATGTCAAATTTCTGGGCTTGCTGATTGACGAATGTCTTAATTGGAGTAAACAATGTGAGGCAATGATTTCAAGGTTAAATTCCACTAATTACTTATTTAGAAATCTAAGATCCGTTCTTACACAAAAACAAATGATTATGCTGTATCACGCACAAGTAGAATCCCGTCTGAGGTATGGCGTATCTTTCTGGGGAATGTCTACCAATTCTAAAGACGTCTTTGTGTCACAAAAAAGAGTAATTCGTTGTATTGCTGGTGTCTCTCGTCTAACTGGTTGCAGAGAACACTTTTTAAAAATTGAAAATATTAACGTTGCCCTGTTTGTATATTTTAGATGTTTGTGTTTTCATATATAACAACATGTGACTTCAAAACTAACTACCAGAAGCATAATATCAATACAAGACGCTGTAATAATCTGTCTTTGACTTTTCCTAAAAGTAATATTATTTTCAAATCCCCTCATATAATGGGACAACGACTTTTTAATAAATTACCATTATATATTAAATCAAGTAAAACAATAAAATCATTCAAAATTTTACTCAAATCGTTTTTAGTAGATAAGTATGTTTTTTTATTCAGTCAATGAGTTTTTAAATTTGTAAGAACTTTGTGTATATTATCCTATATTTTTCACTATGCGTTATTTTCACTTTACTTTTAGGCTGTACTAGTTAGTTAGTTAGTTAGGTAGTTAGATTAGTTTTTAAGAAAACTTTTCATGAATTTTATACAAACTTTGTTTGTCATTCAGAAAATAAAGGATTTTATTTTATTTATTTATTTAATGGCAACATATCTTTCAAATTTTCTTTAATCCTTCAAAATTTAAAAAAACTCTAACATTCCCAAAAATTCTTTTAAATCCGTTAAAATCTTTCAAATTTCCAAAGATCCTTTAAAATTCTCCAGAATTGCCTGAAATTTTAAAAATCTTGTGGATATTTTTAAAATCCTATAAAATACATAGATTTGAAATCTGTGTACATATTTTAAGGAGTTAACCCCCTGGGGAATATTATTGCAAAAATAGAATAATCCAACTGATATCAAGTAGAATTTCTACTTTGCAGAGGAAAACTTATAATTTCTTATTACCCAGTAATTGAAGATGTACCAATCTGCAATAATACTAATGTTCTATCAAAATTGAAATGTTCCATAGATGCACGCAGGAAATATCCTACATTTTATTATAGATTTGGATCTTCGAGTCTAATGTAACATAACTAGAAATATGGCATACTCAATTAGGTAGCTGGTTACTTCTATTTATACAGTAGAACCTCTGTAAGTAAAATTTGAAGGGAGACGCCAAGTTATAGAGTTTTCGACTTATAAAGGACTTCGACTTTTGTCATAACGTCAGTCATATTCCTTTATCATTTAATAGGATTAGTTTATTGTGTACCTCCTTTTACATTATGTACATTGTCAGCATATTCTTAAAGTCACTATATATCTTATTTTTCTTCGAGCTATAGAAGGTCGTTTCAAATAATAGAGTTGTAAAGGTGGTTGTAAAATCAAATATTGCTATGTTCGAGATGCAGAGGTCACATTTATTTTTTCGAGTTATAGAGGAGTCAGATTTCGAGCAATGGGGGTTTTGGGGCTTGAAGGGAAGGAAACACATTTTTTGAGTTAGGGAGGTTTTTGATTTATTAGGGTTCGACTTAAACTGTTGTTGACTTTCTGAATTATGAATTTTATTTGTGATTTGTTGCAATATGTTATACTATTTTATTTGTTTACTATGCACTGGCAATCAATAAAATATTGTTTCTTCATTTAACTTATATTTTATTGAAGCATATAGTACATACCTTGTACTTTTATATTATTAAATGAATTATTGTGCCTCAGGGTCGGGATGAATTGTATATATTGTATTTTACATTTAAGGTATAAATGGTATATTATCATGTCTGAAATATCACATCATAATGTATTAGGATGTATTTCAACAGAACCAGGGAAGAAACTAACATATCTCCTTTGAGTCAAGTGGTAGTCCATAAATTTTCAATTGGATGAACGTGCCCCCATCTCCCCTAATAAATGAGAATAACACAAAGATAAAATCTTTTGTGACAAACCCTTTTTTGTAGTAATTATTTTATCGATTTACCTGCATATATGTTCTTTTCCTTGTAACTTTTTAAGGACAGCAACTTCCATTTTCAATACTTGTTTAGGTTGTCGGGCCGATTCCACTTTAAGCGCCACTTGTTCCCGAGTGATTAAATCTAGACCTTCGTAAATTTCCCCAAAACCACCGCCGCCTATTTTTTTCACTACCTAAAACAAAAGCGAAAGTGACAGTCAATTTATAACAAAAGAATTTTGTTTGCCAGTATATTACCTTCCATCGTTCTTTCACAACATGCCCCGGCTGTAAGAGATCTTCGGATGTCATTGTAATATTGTTATTTTGATCTGTGGAATCTAAGTGACCTTCCCAGCTCAACTTTTTTGGCCTGAAATATAAACATTTATATTATTCATCATCGATTATCTTCATGTTATTATGTTGGATTAATAACGAAAACAATCAATTCTTAATTAGTTTTTATTGTGCGATAGAGGACCAGCATGTCACTAATGTAAACGGAATTGCCTAAAAATGGAGAAAACCGCATCAAAAACCAGCTGACTGTTTGTTGCGCATGTTCGGCACTGTAAACGGACTGGATGTCCTTATAATTTTATGAAACGCCCGAAGATTATTGATTTTTAAGGGAAATTCCACAATATTAAAAGATTTACATACACTTATTTTTAATAAAAATATTTAATACCTACTATAGCTTTTTAGTAATAATTATTTAAAATAAGAAATATTGAATTAGGTATTTACCGGGTATCTTTTTATACAATTTGAAAATATTTCAATATTACGAAAAAAAAAAGAAAATTTAACAATAATTCTTGTGAATACCAAACCAAAAATAACTTTTACGTAAAATTAGAAAAAGCTGATATAACCTACCTACATGACAGTTACAAAATTATATCACAAATAATTTAACATTGCCTATAATAAAATGTACCTATATAAAAGTTGATATAAAATTTAGATTACAAATAACGAAACATTTTCAAACATATCACTGCGAAACATGCATATTATAAAAAAATTGGATGGACATTCTCAAAAGGACGTTGTGCAAAAATTTAGCTCCACAAGCAAATAATTTCGTGAAATCAATTAAGTGATGAACATGAAAGCATGCATACTTGTTAAATACACGGCTTTATACCAATAAAACTGCTAAAAAGGCTTAAAATTTCACATTTCTTACAGTTAATTGTGGTGTTAATCAATATGAACGCCATTTTTCCTGATGATCTGAAGTTAGCTTCAACATGTTGATGTAGACAGATCCCGCTTCTATTTGAATGATTCGAATAACAGCTACAATTTTAAATTATTTCCAAGATATTCAATTTTCAACTTAAAAAGATTATCGATTTTGAAATTGACGTTTATTTACTGTAATTTTGAAGTAATTTACGTCTGACACTATACGTGAATGTCTATTTAAAAACATAACATTTTCTTCAAACACTGTTAATTATAAATAAATAAATAATAATCATTGAACTCAATTAAAAATACTTTATTTGGGTAATAATCATTATTATAAATAAACTTCAAATTAATTTTGTAGAACTATTTGAAACAAATTTGTAATATGAGTTGCATAACTACCGGCTTCAGTTTCTGTTGGCCTTGCTTATATATACGCTACGATCCGTTATATATAAACAAAGATCAACGTGAAAAAACATTTCCTCTTTGAAATACTGCTAAATCTAACGAAAATATTTTGAATATGATCTAATTGATAAGGAATTTTTCATATATAATATTCATTTTAAATTAGAAATATTTAAATTACTTTTACATAGACAATATATTTTACAAAAATATGAGATATGTCTTGCATAAGCATCAGGTGTATGTTTTTATTTATATAATATTGGACGCTTTTTCAGAACAAAATGAAATTAAGTGCCCTTCTAAATATTCATCACCAAAGCCTAATGTATGTAGTTTTTTCAATTCAGTATTGACGATTAGATCACTTGGAGCATTTTTCAGTTCAATCAGCGACAAAAATATCATAATAGGTTCACTGGTTGGTGTAAGTGCGGCTCATAAACATGCAACTAGTGCTGCTTCGTGACTAACAGATGTCGATTTATTCATTGAAACCCAATTTTCACTTATTTTTAGTCTTATTTCAGAATGAAATAGGGCTATTGTAGAGAGTAGCAGGACGCGACTTCGGAAAAATTTCAATGCAGTTTTTCGTTTTGGTGTTCCTAGATGCCAAAATCACCCTCCGTTCCAAAGGTTAGATATATATCTATATATCTATATATATATATATATATATATATATATATATATATATATATATATATATATATATATATATATATATATAAAAACAAAATGGCGGCCTGTCAAAGTTGAAAAAAAATCGTATTTCCTTTGTTTTCCATTTGACGCAAAAAAGTTACTAAGCTTTTTCATAGACCTTAACACGTTTTACAACTTTTGTATTTAACATTTTTCTCTAAATCGTACATTAAAACATTTATTTGAGAAAATTCACAAATTATAACGGAATTTGTAAGCACGATAGAGGGCGTATTTTTTGACGGATCGAAACCAAACTCGCTACAAAAATCGTTTTTATCAGAGATGATTTGATTCTTTGCCTGGTCTTTTAGGGCTGCCGTGTTGGGTTTTCTTATGACTTTATTTTTAAGTTCTTTCAATCGAATTTGCATTTGAGCAACTACGATATTGTGATATGACTTAACATTTTTCTCTAAATCGTACATTAAAACATTTATTTAAGAAAATTCAAATTTACCAGAATTCTTTTGTTTTTGATTTGATGCCAGAATGTTACTTTGGTTTTTTGTACATCTCAAAGCATTCTATTATTTTTGTATCTAATTTTTTATTTTCGGTTTTATGCAAACATGTTACTGAAATAAGACTGTCCAATTGGTCCTGTGTCATTGGGATTTTTTAATAATTTCAGCATTAATCCTACCAACGTGTACTTTATTCAGTTTGTTACACGTAACAACAAATGGATGATCGGTAAATGGTCTTCCTTTTTTGACAATATTATAAACAATCCTGGTAGAATCCATATCTTGTTGCTTTAGTACCTATTATTTGATTCTTCAACATAATTCCGCCTCTCGCGACATTTTTTTAGCTAAATTATACTCTTCAGGGTTTTTATGTATGTGAATTTTTTGTCTCATGGGCTGTTATTGGTGTTCAGATTTATTTTTTCTATTTACTGATGATATACAGCTATTTGCTCATTCCGACGATAAACGAAACGACCCCAAATCACCCAGAATCGACTACCTTTGTCGTTTAACATTAATTTTGAACAAATCTGTAATATGAGTTGCATATCTATCAGTTTGAGAATATTACACACTATTTAACCCTTTATTTTAAAAAAACATTTCTTCTTTGAAATACTGTTAAATTTAACGGAAATATTTTTATCATGTTCTAATTAGTGAGAAATATTTAATTTCGAACAAATCTGTAATATGAGTTGCGTAACTATCAGTTTGAGAATATTACACACTATTTAACCCTTTATAAAAAAAAAACATTTCTTCTTTGAAATACTGTTAAATTTAACGGAAATATTTTTATCATGTTCTAATTAGTGAGAAATATTTAATCACTTAAAATTATTATTACAGTAATATTCAAATTACTTATGCATAGGCAATATCTTTCACTAAAGTACTAAATATGTGTTGCATACGTGGAAGCTCTATGTTTCAAGTATTATTATTTATGTCGTCACAAATATTGATCTAATTAAAGCAATAAAAATCTATCTGAAATGATGTTTATAAATTCTACTCTTATTGAATAATAATAGGTCTGTTCCAACCAACACAAAAACCGTACAATTACGATACAAACCCAGTTGACCTGCTGATTAGTGAATATAATAAGTCTGTAATTTACATCAAATTTGCTGCGTTACTGAGATTGTACGGTAATAAAACGGTATTTACCTCGGTTTATGGAGGTTACCCTCCATACCTCGGTTGGAACAGACCTAAAATATCTGTTTTTCCTTAAATTCACAGATTGTAATGTAAATTATATAAATATCGAAATTGACTGTCTCGACCCTTACTTCGTGGAATATGCTCATATTAGTGTTTTTAAATGAAACTCAAGGTCTCTAGTTAATTCCACAATATAATACAAGTTATTGAAAATTCTAAAAAATTGACAATTGTTTCTATATTGATTTATCGAAACAATTGTCAATTTTTTAGAATTTTCAATAACTTGTATTATATTGTGGAATTAACTAGAGACCTTGAGTTTCATTTAAAAACACTTATATAAATATCAGTTTAACAAAGTTCAAATCTTCTCCCATGGATGTCAGCACGATATAATTATGGTAAAATATACTAAAATATTAAATTTAAACGAAATATTTTCAATATTATAGTCTAATTGATAAGAAATATTTTGTATTTCAAATATTCATTAAAAATTGGTAATTTCATTTCATTTTAAAATCTCTTTATTTACAATAGTTTATCAAGCCCATTTTACAACAAGATTCAAGAATAAAAGGAAAATGCCGGTGGTCTGGCGATTCTTGAATTTGATGAGTGCTTCATCCATGAGAGTATATGTGGCTCCTTGCGTTCACCGCATTATCCATAAGTTGTGTTTCGAATAACTTTGTCCCCGGTATATATTTCGCGCTCCTACGGTATTTCGGCTGGGTTTTCCCTGAAAAGCCAGCCGAAATACCGTAGGAGCGAGAAATATATACCGGGGACAAAGTTGGTAATATTTAACCTGTAACGGCTACTACTCAAAATACGCAACGTAAATATTACTAGAGGGTCCCAGGGACCCAATAATTAAAAAATTCATGACAATAATGTTTTTTGTCAAAAACTTTATTTCTTACATTTATTTAACCAAGATATGCTTCTATTATAACATAATAATAAAAAATAATAATTAAATGCATTTTGGGCACATTGTGGCCGTACATTTTAAATATATGGGAATTTCACACCTAGCGCAGTAATTAGTTGTTTTTCGGTCTTTTCCTGACGGGCAAACGCGGCATCTGGGTCTTTTAGACCTGCAAGGGTTTTCCGAAGGTACAGGTGGTTCCTCCATGACATTTCCTAAAATATCAGCGGCCATTGAACGAAGTTTGCGAGGTACATGCATGTTGTATATTCTAGCCGTCATGTACGGAGTATACAATTCACGTCCTAGCTCTTTGAGGAAATTGTACCTGGAAATTTCTTTTCCTTGTTGGGCGAACTGGTATATGATCCTGCTATTTACTCCAGCAATATTTAGTATGGCGTGGAATAATGACATTGGCCATCTGCGAGTTCTTCTTGACGTCGAATAATTAGCACATTTTTCGTCAAGTCCGTCAACACCTGCTTTAGTGCCATTGTAGTATAAATTTAATTCGGGTTTTGTGCTAACATCATCTACGGAATTATCGTGATGCATACTAAAGACTAGGATAACTGCTTTTCCTCGTTTTGGAATATGAGAAACAACAGTCGTTTGAGCTGAAAACCCAAATAATGAACTCTGGAGGGATCCGTCTCTTATTTTTTCGCATTGTGCCCACATATGTTAGACCACTTTTTTTTAGTTCATCAATCAACTCAATAGGAGAATACCAGTTGTCTCCCGTAATGTTACGATTACTATTTGCAGCGGGTGCAATCAAACGTAACACTACTTGCGTGGGATGCGACAATTTACTTTTTATAATTCGCGTATAAAAGAGACTTCATTATAACATTGTTTACAGTGTCACAATGAAGCTATTTGAACACTGTTATAGTAATTTTTAGTGTACAGTTGGTTATTGTATTTAGTTATATTTTTATTTGACATTTGACTTTAACCTTGACACAAATTATAAATAAAATGGTCTATCGTTGTTCTAGCTAGCAAATTATTATATTAAAGGTAAATTAGAATGATTTATATATTGAAAATATTAATGAATAAAGTACGCTAACGTTTATTTATCAATGATTTGTCAATTGTTTATTTTTATATTGTATAGGATCAATATATAGGTATACAAAACATTCGATTTTTGGGATAAATTACCAGATGTGTTACAGAAATAATTCTGTTCATGATATAATATAAATAGATCGCAAGAGCATATACGAAGAAGCTCTTTTTTAAACAAATAATCTTCCTCTTTTTGCTTAAATAAAGGTTTGTTTACAATTTACACAATTATTCGGTTATAATATGTCAAAAGTCAGAAGTGCTGAATAAAACCATCTGTGATCTGACCAATTAAGAATCTACAGAATTGCCAACTTAAATTCAAACCACTCCCCCTAGTTTAAAAACAGGGATTATATAAAATTCTATTTTATTTAAATAATTAAATAAATGCGAATTATAAAAAAAATTGTGTAAAACTTGTGCCACAATGACTTTCTGTAGTACTCGTGATTTGCACAACTCACCGCTTCGCGGTTCGTTGTGCAAACTTCACTCGTACTACAAAACGAGTCATTATTGTGACACTTGTTTTACAAATAACTATTTTATAACTCGCGTATAAAAGAGACTTCATTATAACATTGTTTACAGTGTCACAATGAAGCTCTTTGAACACTGTAATAGTAACTTTTAGAGTACAATTGGTTATTGTATTTAGTTATATTTTTATTTGACATTTGACTTTAACCTTGACACAGATTATAAATAAAATGGTCTAGCGTTGTTCTCGCTAGCAAATTATTATACTAAAGGTAAATTAGAATGATTTAGAGGTCTGTCACACGGTCAAATTAGCAGCAAACTGAATTTGATCAAACCATCAAACTGGTGACGTCATTGCGAATTTGATGCCCGACTCTATATTCATCAGTTTGACTGTTACTGTCACTTTTGAGGTTAAAAATGTATTGATTTTCCAGTTTGTTTGATTTGTTTATACAATGAAACTGGAAGGTAAAGAGAAAGTTGTGTTTTCATTATCAATAGCAGCTTTAGGCATAGTGTTATACCGAAAAATAATCAAAGCTAAACAAGATAGTAAAAAAAAGCAGAAGAGAATATGGTCTAGGGGATGGATCAAGAAAAGAAACCAACTAACCAATGCTGCTGGTGGAGCTAATAACATTATTGATTTGATAAAATATGAACTTGCCCCAGAAAACCCTCATGATTTTAACAATTATATGCGAATGGATGCAGCAACATTTAATCTCCTACTTAGTTTATTAGAACCGTCAATTGTCAAAGAAGACACTGTAATGAGGCAGGCAATTCCTGTAACAGATCGGTAAGCTTAATATTGAAACATACTTTTGCTGAGAATAATGTTGCTATTTTATTTTCTGGGATTGTTTGAGCCTAATTGCTACTTTACGGTACCTTGCTACAGGGGAAACTCTGAAAACATTGGCCTTGTCTACAAGAATTCCACATAATACATTAAGTGTAATTATAAAAGAAGTTCTGATGGTTATAGTTGAGGTTCTACAAGAAACATACTTAAAGGTGGGTAGAAAAACAAGAAATAAGTTAAAGTAAAATATATATTTGAAAAGTAATTGAATCTAATTATGTATGTTATGAATATTCGTCATCTATTTCTTGGTGCTCCAACAATATTCTGAGCATCGCTCTCTTGCACTTCTTCTTTTGCTGCTCATTGTTGAATGCATCCAACTCTTCTGTTAAAAGAATTAAGTTATAAATAACATTTTAGTGAAAAAAAAATATTGTAACTTACCAGCCAAAAAATTAGCAAATGTTTGGGAAGTGCTAGGAGTGGAACCCTCATCATTACCAGCAATTTTTTGTAAAGTTTCCCCAATTAAGTTGAGAGTCTCACTTTCATTATTCATGGCCTTTTCTTTCTTCTTCACTCTCTTCTTGGCCGGCTCTTCTGATGAGGAAGAGTTAGTTGCCCTTGGCCTTGACCGAAGTAAATGGGTCGAAGGTTTTACACAAACTTGTGTAGACTCTATAAAATCTGGTTCCTGTTCCTATAACAAGGAAATACACTTAAAAAATCTAATTTAATGTGGTTACTTTCAGGTACCAAATACTCCTGAAGAATGGACTACCATAGCAGGCGATTATGAAAAATTGTGGCATTTCCCCCACTGCATTGGGGCAATGGATGGGAAACACATTACTTTCCGTCTATTCAAAAGGGACGGTTCATTTTATAGGAACTATAAAAATACAGACAGCATAGTTCTGATGGCTGTAGTAGATGCCAATTATAAATTCATTATGGTGGACATTGGAACAAACGGTAGGATTAGCGATGGTGGTGTTTTTGCAAGAAGTCCAATTTGCACAGCATTTGAACACAAAACTTTGAATTTGCCCACAGCAGTGCCTCTTCCTGGCAGAGAAATGAATGTGCCATATGTTTTAGTTGCAGACGATGCATTTCCTCTTAAGGATTATATAATGAAACCCTATCGTTTTCGTGGTTTAACTAATGAACAAAAAATATATAATTATAGGGTGAGCCGTGCAAGGCGAATAGTAGAAAGTACTTTTGGAATTTTGTCTAACAGATTCCAGATATTTTTGAAGCCTATGAATGTGTCTGTTGAGAAGGTGCAATTAATAACCCATTCTTCCGTTATTTTGCACAATTTCTTAGCGACATGTAATAAGTATGCTGATGGATCTGACATAGATTTGGAATTAAATTTAACAAGTATTCCCAGACAAACTTATGGAAACCGAAACACTGCAAGAACACGGGCTATTCGAGAAGAATTCCAAGTTTATTTCAACACAAATGGAGCTGTTGAATGGCAACAAGAAAGTGTGAATAGACACAATTTGTGAATATGTTTATTTGGTAATGCATAATATTTGCTCAAGATTACATTTTTTAACGTTATTTTAATTTGTGTAGTATAATTACTGCTCTTAGTTATAGGATCTGTTTGTTTTCATGTATATATATTTTTTAATTTTTAAATATATTCCTAAAGTACAGTTTTAAATCAGCCACTTTTTCACATACACATTCATCCCTATCTGATATCCCCATTCATCTTTATATACTGGACTTACTCAATGGTAGTTTCTCATTCTGCAAATAGTGCCAATGATATGGAACATCTTTTGCCAAAGTTGGTAAATCACGAGTTAAAAGAAAATATGACTATAACATGTTTTTCTGATTACCCTGCATTTTCATACTAAAAATAAATAAAACATACCGAAACTTCAATTAATTGAGAATCCTCCAGAATAATGTTTTCATACGAGGTTGCTGTTGCACTTTCTCCCACATTTGAAACTCCCTTTCGACTTTCAAAGTGGTCTTGGAGGAACAACAGCTGTGTAAAAAATGACATTTTTGGCACATATTCATTATATCCAGATCCACTAGCCGTATTCTTGAGGTCGCGCAGTTCCATGCTAAACTGCGTTCGCAGGCTATTTATTTTGGTAGTGACCTCTTTCACTGTAAATAATTATATATAAAAAACATGTAATTGACTATCAAATTTGCTTTAAAAAATAATTACCAGTTGTGTCGGGACGAACCACTTGTATGTCCTTTACAATTGCCTCCAAAGCAGTTGCCCTTGCCGACTTCTTGTGGTACAAAGGATCGCTAACATTATATAGTACTTCAAAGGACCGATATAAATCTATTAATAATGAGGTAGCACTAGTTGTCCAGGCCATATTGTCCACTACAAAAACTAAACACTAAAATATACCTATCACGAATAAAACTAAGAAAGAAAAAGTCCGCAATCGTCACTACGTGGTCAAAGAGTTTGCAAGTAAATAAAATGTTTTTTATAGGTTAGATTGTTTGAATTTCCGAACAGTTGTAGATTATTTGGACGCATTTTTTGGAGGGAATTTGCAGTGGCCAATGAAAATGCTAGTTTCATCAGTCTGGTTTGATACGAATAGGAGAGCTCCTAAATACATCAAACTAGCAACTTCAAATTGATGACGTAATTTTATAGTTTGATCAAACTAGTTGAGTGCCAAACTGAAGCAAAATTGATCGTGTGACAGTCTTAATTTTGCCCATCAAATTGGTGACGTCATTCTACAGTTTTATCAAACTAGTAGACAGCCAAACTGAAGCTAATTTGATGCTAATTTGATCGTGTGACACTGGCGTTTTATATATTAAAAATAATAACGCATAAAGTACGCTAACGTTTATTTATCAATGATTTGTCAATTGTTTATTTTTATATTGTATAGGATCAATAATATATAGGTATACAAAACGTTCGATTTTTGGGATAAATTACCAGATATCTATGTGAAGATGTATTACAGAAATAATTCTGTTCATGATATAATATAAATATATCGCAAGAGTATATACGAAGAAGCTCTTTTTTAAACAAATAATCATCCTCTCTTTGCTTAAATGAAAGTTTGTTTACAATTTACACAATTCTGTATACGAAGAAGCTCTTTTTTAAACAAATAACCATCCTCTTTTTGCTTAAATGAAAGTTTGTTTACAATTTACACAATTCTAGAGTGGAAATGCCACATACTCGAAATTTTATATTTTATCAATTTTAGGGTCTACGTGCCATGGCCAATAACCTACAAAACGGTCTATGTACCAAAACGAGAGTTAAATCTTGTTATTGTTCGTTGGTTAAAGGTAGGAAATATTAGTTCGAAAGTGGGGGTAGGTATAGGTCCGCCAGCGCATTTTCGGTTGAAACGGTCTATGTAGTATGTGCCAGTTATTACACGTTAGTTTGATACAAGATGGATGCCACTGCAGATGTTACGGGCAATGTAATATCAACAAATGTGAATAAAAAACAAAGAAATAATATTAGAAAAGAAAGAAAAAAGTTAAAATTAGTTGGATTATCATATAAAAACTACAAGGGCGTCGAGGTTTCAGCAAAAGAAGCACCAACAGCTGAGGTAAATAAAATTTTCTTAACCTCTTTGACTAAAACGCGGTGTTTAAGCTTAATATTTTTGTTTTAGGCGGTCTGTTCCTGCCGATACCATTGCAACTCGATATCTTTTGAGCAGAAAACGTCGCTTTTTCGAGATTTGTATGCAACCGCTGATTACGAGAAACAGGGTACGTTTCTTTTGGGACTAATCCAAGTGGGTAAGGTGAACAGAGTACGTCACGGAGCATACGAGAGTCCAGAAGCCAGCCATAGACAGTGTACTGTTTATTATACAATCCCGGATGGTAAAGGTCAGCACAAGCAAGTATGTCGTAAAACATTTTCAAACATTTTTTCACTTAGTCACAGAAAAGTTGAGGAGCTTATTGAAACAAAAAAACGGGGAAAGGTGTCATTTACAGATGGACGTGGTAAAAACAGTAAACGCATGAAATTTACAACATATTTAAAGCAGCAGATCAAAGATCATATAAATAGTTTCCCCAGATAGAGCAATCATTACAGTCGCAGCAAATCGATCAGAGAATTTCTAAGCACTGATTTAAATTTAAATCGTATGTTTCTTGCTTTCAAACAGACATTTCCGAATACTCTCGCAACATATAAGCTGTATTCGTCCATTTTCCATATAGATTTTCCAATGCTTCGATTTGGCCGTCCTAAGTCAGATACCTGTTCAACATGCGATTCTCTGAGCAACAAAATTATATCTAGCTCAAACAAAGATGGAGAAAAACAAGCACTTTCGGCACGATTGCAGCTACATCACATAAAGGCCGAGAGTGCAAGAACCGCTATGAATAAAGACATTATTGCCTCTCAGTCTATTACTTACGACCGCAATGTGATCTCAATAGACCTAGAACAAGTACTATTTATACCCACTGTTACCCACTCTGATATGTTTTACAGTCGCCAAATTTCTTGCTTCAATTTTGGTATACACATATCTGATACAGAAACTGGTATAATGTGTCTGTGGGATGAAACTGTTACAGGAAGGGTCGGTAATGAAATTGCATCGGCTTTATATAGAGTTCTCACCCAGCATACCTAAATGTTTGCCAAAAAGCATAAGGTTGTATTTTGGAGCGAAAACTGCACTGGCCAACATAAAAATAGGATCTTATTAATGTTCCTTATTCACCTTGTTGCTACAGGAGTTTTTCAGCAAATAGATCACAAATTTTTGGTAAGCGGTCACAGTTATCTATCATGTGACCGCGATTTCGCTCAGATAGAAAAGCGGAAAAGGGTATCCAAATGTTTCGTCCTCAATGATTTGGAAAGAATGATTGCTGCAGCCCGTCACAAAAATCCTTTTAAGACTGTACTTCTAGAAAAAAATGATTTTAAAGATTTTGCACAAGCATCGAACGAATTTATTAACACGACCAAATTACAAATATCACAAGTTTCGTGGCTGCGAATCGATAGGGACAACCCAACACTCATAAAAACAAAACAAAACATTCAGCGACATTGAATCATGGGTTACATGTAACGTTTTAAAAAAAGGCAAAAAGCTAAATCAAATTACAGAGCATATCTTACTTCCGCTAAAGTGCCAAAATAGGGTTACGGCCGAAAAACTTAGAAATATAGAAGCAATGATTGACTACATTCCTTTACAACATCATGCCCATTACGAAAATCTTATTGCGGCTACTAAAGAACATCTTGGAAGTAGTGCTTAACTATAGTATAGATTGTGTCTTTGGAGTTAGACCAGTTTGACTTGCCACTGTCTGAAGGACTTAGAACATTCCAGAGGTTTTTGTTTTTGATGTTATATTGTAGCCGGTTAAATTTTTTGATTTTGTTTATATTTGTGTTCATTATGTTCAGATGTTTAGGTAAATATCTATAGAGGATAATTTTTTTGTGATTTAGCCAGTTAATAAACGTTTTTTGCATTTATTCCGAATTTTATTTTTGGCACATAGACCGTTCTGCATTTCCACTCTAGAATTATTCGGGGGTAATACCACAAGAGCTCAGATTTAGCCAGATATTTTTTGTGGTTGTTTTCGAATACTTACTTTCATTGGCAATTTAACAAGAGCTGTTCAGGCAAAATCACTCGAGCTACGCTCTCGTGATTTTGCCAGAACAGCTCTTGTTAAATTGCCAATGAAAGTAAGTATGAGAAAACCACCGGAAAAAATATCCTGCTAAATCTGAGCTCGCGTGGTATTTGGTAAGACAATCCCATGAATAAAAAACTTATGTGTTCCACATTGTTTTCACCACGTATTCTTTATAATCTTCTTTATTCTTTTTCTTCATACTGAAGCCCCAGTCCATCAATATTTCTGCCACATCTTCTACTAACTGTTCGGTTTCAAATTGAAGTTTCGTTGTTTACAAAATTCACTAAATTGATTCTATATGGAGATATGAGTTTTCTTGGTATTTTCTGGAGTTGATTTTTCAATCTCCCTTACTATTTCTGCCTTGCAAATATTTCCAAATCTCGACATACTTTTTGGAATTGTTATATGCTGTTTAATTCATTCTGTTTTTGACATTTATAATTGTCAAATTGACGTGCATTGCTTGGTAAACAGACAGTACCTAAATGCTAGGGTTGCTACGGTAACGTAATTTATCCGATATTTTTATCCACTTGTAAACTCTCTTCCTTCCTATTTAGCCGACAGCAAACTACGATTTTTGTATTCACAAATGGGAATTATTATACATGAATGGGATTGTCGGTTATAATATGTCAAAAGTCATAAGTGCTGAATAAAACCATCTGTGATCTGACCAATTAGGAATCTACAGAATTGCCAACTTAAATTCAAACCACACCTCCTAGCTTAAAAACAGGGATTATATGAAATTATTTTTTATTTAAATAATTAAATAAACGCGAATTATAAAAAATATTGTGTAAGACTTGTGCCACAATGACTTTCTGTAGTACTCGTGATTTGCACAACTCACCGCTTCGCGGTTCGTTGTGCAAACTTCACTCGTACTACAAAACGAGTCATTATTGTGACACTTGTTTTACAAATAACTATTTTATAATTCGCGTATAAAAGAGACGTTTATTTATCAATGATTTGTCAATTGTTTATTTTTATATTGTATAGGATCAATATATAGGTATACAAAACATTCGATTTTTGGGATAAATTACCAGATGTGTTACAGAAATAATTCTGTTCATGATATAATATAAATAGATCGCAAGAGCATATACGAAGAAGCTCTTTTTTAAACAAATAATCATCCTCTTTTTGCTTAAATAAAGGTTTGTTTACAATTTACACAATTATTCGGTTATAATATGTCAAAAGTCAGAAGTGCTGAATAAAACCATCTGTGATCTGACCAATTAAGAATCTACAGAATTGCCAACTTAAATTCAAACCACTCCCCCTAGTTTAAAAACAGGGATTATATAAAATTCTATTTTATTTAAATAATTAAATAAATGCGAATTATAAAAAAAATTGTGTAAAACTTGTGCTACAATGACTTTCTGTAGTACTCGTGATTTGCACAACGAACCGCGAAGCGGTGAGTTGTGCAAACTTCACTCGTACTACAAAACGAGTCATTGTGACATTTGTTTTACAAATAACTATTTTACACTCGTAGGTTTTGGATCTTTACCAGTATAAACTTCGGCATTTACCATATAGTGGGTTTTACTGTCAGTTAATACTTGCACTTTTATCCCGTACATCTCCCTCTAAACGGAACTAGCATCTAGCGTCTATGGTGAGATTAGATCCCGAAGCAAAATTTTCTTTGGAATTGGTTACGAACTGTTCAAATAGATCGGAGATTGCAGCTAACTTGTTGCTTTTTACCCTTTCAGGTCTAGTTGTAGCATCATCAAAACGAAGACAGGCCAATAAAAATGAAAACCGTGCCAATAAAATAGTGGATCGAAATAGTGGCCTTCCGGTTCCATCAGTAGCCCACATAGATTTCAGATCTTCTTGACCTGACTTGAACAGTCCTTGCATGTATAGAAGCCCTATAAAAGCTCCAATTCGTCTGTGTTTTGTACAAACGTAGGCAAAAATGTCTTTCTGCTGTTTCTGCATGTTTTAAATTTACTGTAATGAGCTTTCATTTCGTCGATTTTTAAATTAGTGTTTTCAACAATAATTTGAATCATATTGTCGGTAAAGAGTAACTTCCAAGCTTCCAACGGAGTTGTCAAACGATTTGCACGAGCTGAACCTTTCAGACCAGGTAACACATTTTTTATAATATTGTGCTGTAAAGTTTTTTTACGAGAAGGAGCTTCTTTCGACCATTTAGTTCTATCCATTCCGTACCACGCCTTTTGAGGTGGTTAAGCGTTTGAAGTCGAAGCGGTGTTACTATCAGTGGAAGAATCTGTTAGATGTTCTACTTGGTTATCATCTGCACTTGAATCAGCCTCAACTTCGCTTTATGAATCATGGTCATTGAAAATTTCGTTATCTTCTTCTTCCTTATCACTTCCGTCGCCGCCCCTCAATATTTTACCAAAAGTCCTGCCTTTTTCTTCTTCCGGTATAGGTACGTATTCAACGTTCTTCGCATTGTTATCATTGTCCATATCAGTCCAAAAAGCGTGATCGTCTAATAATTCCGCCAACTGGCGATCCGAAAGTAGCTCATTGGTTGAGGCGTTCATAACTATAAAAATTAGCAAGTATGACGAGTATCTTATAATATAATATTGCTTCATTATAACCATACTCAAGAAACTAGTTAGCAATATACATAAAGTTACATGCTCACTCACCTAAATTATCCAAGTTTATAAACTAACACTTATTCTACTATCGGGTCCCACGGACCTAAATATCGTATTGCTTTGAAAGTAAACAATATAGACAACCACTCACAACAGCATTCGACAAAAAAATACGTGACTGGAGAATAACTGGAAGCACGATTTCCCCACTGTAATATGTCTGGGCTATTTTCAAGAATTTAGATGTCGCTGGGTCCTTAGGACCCGATAGTAGTAGTTACGGGTTAAATTACTTTTACATAGGCAATATCTTTTTTAAAAGTATGTAATATGTGATGCATAAGAGTAACCTGTATGTTTATGTATACAGTGTGTACATAAAGTAACGTAACTTGCTAATATTTCGATTTCCGTTAGGTATACAAAAAAAAATGTCGAATAAAAGTTTTTTCAAATAATCCAGACCGTCTGCATAAGTCGATTAGAAGTATACAGGGTGCACCGTTGCTCCAAAATAACTTATTAACATATTTTTTTAAATAGTACACCATGTATATATTTTCAGTTTTTGATAATCTATTAAATTACAAATACAACCGTCAAGACCGCATAATTCTAACCTCATTTGTTCTACAGTTATTGAGAAAAATAATTTACGAGAACGTTTTTATTACCAAAATAATTAACAAGAACAAATACAATCTTATTTAATAAGATGTTCAAATTGTCTTCCTTCTTCTATTTGACAGTATCCAAGTCGATTATAAAAAGCTGATATGGTATTACGCAATTGCTGATTTGTTATTTGATGGGCTGTTAACAGTATTCTATTCCTCAGTTCATCCAGATTATCAGTTATACTTTCCTGTTCGGTAAACATACTTAAATTTTAAAAACAACTTATTACAATAAACATCTTTCACTAATGACAATGAGAAATAATTCATGACGTTTAAAAACAATTCATGACAAAAAAACCTACTACTTTTTTGACATAAACAATTTTTTTATAATTTTAGATTCAAACCAATGTAACTTTGGAATTATTGAAGGTAGAATTGTGCGGTTTTGACGGTTGTATTTGTAATTTAATGTATTATGAAAAACTGAAAATATATACATGGTGAACTATTTAAAAAAATATGTTAATAAGTTATTTTGGAGCAACGGTGCACCCTGTATACTTCTAATCGACTTATGCAGATGGTCTGGATTATTTGAAAAACCTTTTATACAACATTTTTTTTGTATTCCTAACGGAAATCGAAATATTAGCAAGTTACGTTACTTTATGTACACACTGTATATTTATGTCGTCACAAATATTAATCAATTTAAGCAATAAAGATCTATCTAAGATAATAGAGAATTATGGCACTTTCTAAAATACTGACCGTCACTATTACTGATCGGTCTTATTTATATACTGACGTCAGTATTTTCATCATGTAAAGTGAGATACGGCACTCATAATTTTGTGGTGGGTGGTGGTTATTTTTATTTTATGCTTTTACCTACAACCTCACTTTTCTGTGGTGTGTGCTTCATTGTTTGTTTATGTTTATCAAGTTATCTAACAAATATTTCACTTTTGGAACTTCTTGGTAATCTTCACGGGGATTCGAATAATGGAAGAAAAATTACAAGCAGCCATTCTAGGGGGTGTAATTAAAATATTTGCTTGCACTTCTTCCCAACCGTGAGGGTTTACTACTTAACACTTAAAAATTCTGTTAACAAGGCGAGGTCCTCCTCGTAAGTAAATCTTAGTCGTGTTGCTTCCTGTTTCTGCTGTTCCATTTTGCTGTGTTCAACTCTCAACTTCTTAGCATAAATGTAGCGGGTAGCAGTTTGTTTGTTTACAAATTTGACACTAATAAAATATACAATTTTCTTTTACGCATGTCTCAAACATAGTGCCGCCAATTTTGTCCGTCACTATCCAGTCACAATTAAGGATAGTCCGTATTTAATTACGGACCGCCCGTATTTTTATCTACAACTACGCGTGCGCACTTGTCAACAATGTCAAAATATGGACGTTTTTATTAGTGACTGTCACTATTTGAACCTGCCATAATTCTCTAATGATTATGAATTGTATTCTTATTGAACAATAATAAATCTATTCTCCCTAAAATTCACAGATTGTAATGTAAATTGTATATCAGTTTAACAAAGTTCAAATCTTCTCCCAAGGATGTCACCACCATAGAATTATGGTAAAATATTAAATTTAACAGATATTTTTTTAATAAGATCTAATTGATAAAAATATTTAATGTATAAAATATTTATTTAATATTGGTAATATTTGAATTACTTTTACATAGGCAATATCTTTTATAAAAGTATATGTGTTGCATAAGAGTAACCTCTCTGTTTTTATTTATTGGATTAGATATTTATTTCGCCACAAATATTATTCAAATTAAAGCAATAAAAATGTATCTAAGATTGATTATTATAAATTGTATTATTATTGAATAATAATATATCTGTTATCCCTTAAATTCACAGATTGTAATGTAAGTTGCATAAATATCAGTGTGTTATAAAAATTCAGATCTTCTCCCAAAGATGTCCCGACGATATAATTATGGTAAAATATAGTTGAAATTTTGAATTAATTATAGGGAATGGGTGCTAAATGTCTCTCTATTTTAAATTTAAATTGTTTGAGTCGTCGCGCCAGTTATTTATTGTAGATTAGAGTGCAACAATGTGCATACTCATATGATTTAAATCCGCATACCATCTAAAGATACACAATTTCATAGGCGTAGGTGGGCTATAATTTATAACAAAGAAAAATAAATAATTTCGGTATGCAGTGAAAATAAATATAGCAACAAAGTATTTTCTTTATTTTTGGTACTTTTTGTATAATTTTTTTCTATAGGAAACTGTGATAAGTACACAAAAAACTCTTCCGCTTACACCATGATGGACTGTTATACATTCTTTGAAATTAATGCTTTGTGTTAAGCATACGTATTAAAAATAAATGTGTATTTTTAACTTGTTGGAATTTAAAAAAATAGATGGTATAGTTTCAGTTTGTTGACAGGGCACTAATTGCACAATACTACTTTCTGGCAAATATATTTTAATACTGGTTTTAATTTTAAATATGTAACAGAATATATCAATCTTTTTGTTTTGGGAAGAGTAATAATTTTATTTTTGACATATTTCCGTGAAAGTGAAATAATATTCTTAAACAGCAAAACTAAAAGTTAGGAATCGTTGCACTCGTCACAGGTTCGAAATTTGCTACAACTAAATTGCCAACTGTTGATTTATCCAAAAATAACATTACACGTGTTTTATCTAAATTCGTAAATATATTTCGGTTGAGATGTAATGGATAATTTCACGAGATAAATTAAATATACAGGGTAAATCTGCAGTGAAAATTTTAAAATAATTTCCAACAAAATTGAAAAATAATTATTGGCCTATTATTGTCGATAAAAAATTTGCTTATAAAATTTTATTGGGCTGTTATTATATGAAAAACTTACAATTATGATAAGAAATTTATAAATTATTATGGTTTCTGAACAAATAATAAATGTTACGTCATTTAGTAATTATTATCAGTAGAGTAGAGGTTGTTTTTTTTTCAGAAAATATCATTCTTCTGTACATAAAAAGATACATTTTTATTGTAGTCCATTCGTTTAGCGTACGAAGCAATTTCACCTGAACGAAAACAACATAGAATAATTTATTTCAATAAAGAAGCCTTAATTAATTAATGTGTATTATAATTTGGTTTTATACACTACGTCAACAAACTTGAAGACTTTTGATCAATAAATTGTCTTCCAAATTGACCACATATAATATATTTTTGACCATTATGGAGAAATTTCGGTTTGTTAGCACGATACAGCCTCCGGAGTGTATACAAGTGACCAATTTTATGATTGGATATTGTCCAGGGCATCAAAAATATTAACCCTATTTATTTTCAGCTCACCAGAGCCAGTAAAACTGTACCTATAAATCCAGATATTTTGTGTCATTTTGGAAAAATTTCCAAAAACGACTGCAAAACTTCGCGGGTGTTTGTTACTGGCGGAGATGTTACATGCCAGTGAATACTCTTCTGGGAGCGTGAACAAATATTGTGTTATATGGTTCACACCTTCCTCTTTGTCATGGTCTCCTTCGAATGGCGCTGCTAGACGGTTTTGGTAGACTACTCTAGGTTTTCCATCGGGGATATTGCTTATGCGATAGATGACGTCGTTGATCCTCTTCTTGATTAAGTACGGACCTTCTCGTAATTTCTGTAATTTTGGAGAAAATCGTTTTCTCCTTTTTGGGTTTTGTAACCATACTTTGTCCCCTTCTTTGAAACTGCATTCTACCGTTTTTTCATTCTGTCGCTGGCAACTTGAAGATTCCTTTGACCCAATTCGTACACATCGTCCATCCTTCCTCTCAATTGGATCACGTAATCTTCTCGCCAGGCCGACAGCTGAATTCCAGGTCACAAGGAAGCCTCATTTCACGTCCAAACAGGATTTTCGCAGGTGTTTGACCCATGGACTCATTTATGGCAGATCGATAAGCCAACGCAAATACTGAAAGATACTGGTCCCAATCTTCTTCATTTATAGCTTAAAACAAATTTCCTGGAATACCTGGCTCTCGAAATTTCTTCGTTGTTCGCTGTGGACTTCCAAGGGCACTCCAGATCGGTTAATAATTTTTTCACCAATACATCCGCGTCAGTTGTGACCTCTTGATTCGGGATTGCGTACATTTCCACCCAGTTTGTGAAATAATCCATTACAACCAGATTGAATTTATCACAATTTTCTGTCGTCGGATATGGTCCAGCGATATCTAAAGCAATCCTTTCGAAAGAGCTTCCAACATTATACTGTTTTATGGGTGCCTTTCTCTTGCGATTTGGTCCATTACTCTTAGAACAAGGGGTACATTTCTTACATCAGTCCTTCACACCGTCGAAGCTGTTCGTCCAATAAAACCTTTCACAAACTCGCTGAACAGTTTTCTTCACTCCCAGATGACCTCCCGATCGACTGTCGTGTAACTTCCTCAGTACCTCAGCTACTCTTGTTCTCGGGATAACTATCTGTCTTCTCATCTCGGAACCATCATCGTTTTCAAAGACTCTTTTCAACAGCCCTTCTTCCAGTACAAGGGATATCCACTGAGCCCAATATACCTTGAGTGTCAGTGAAAATCTTGAAACTTCTTACCAGGTAGGTCACCGATTTTCTACCTTCCATTGCCGAATCATCTTTAGGTGAGGATCATTCTCCTGATCTTCTCTGATCCTGGTGGGTGACTATTCTTCGTTGACTACTGTAGCTCTTAAAAATGCATCCTTAAATTCCGCCATGTTGCACTCGGAACATTCTGCTGGGCACGGCCGTTTAGACAGGGGGTCGGCATTTCGGTCACTCACACCAGCTCGATGTTCGATATTGAAATCGTACTCTTGAAGTCGTTCAATCCATCTAGCGATTTGGCTCTCGGGATTTTTGAACAGCATCAAGCAACTGTTTTTTTAGGAATAGGGACAAATGTAGATTTTAGCCAGTCTTGAGGAATGTATCCATTGTTATAGATGGTATTGAATAGTTTGGTGGTTATTTTAAACTTTACTTCATTTATAAGTTTCAGGAGTTCTGGACAAATGTTGTCTGGTCCAGGTGCTTTACCGTTTTTTATTCCCTTCAAAGCCTTCTCTATTTCTGCAGTCATTATATTTGGTCCCATTTCTGTTTGACGTTGGTTACGAAAGGGGGGACCTTTGTCGTCGAAAAGATCAGAAATATCATTTGTCCGCAGTTCTTGTGTGTCTTGTTGTCTTGATTTACTATTTTAGGCTTATTTCAGAATGAAATAGGGCTATTGTAGAGAGTAGCATGACGCGACTTCGGAAAAATTTCAATGCAGTTTTTCGTTTTGGTGTTCGTAGATGTCAAAATCACCCCCCGTTCCAAAGGTTATATATATATATATATATATATATATATATATATATTGAACCAGATATCTTAGATAATAAGAGAAGTAGTATTATAAAATTAAGTTTGCTAGTATGAAATATATATGAAAATAACATAATTTAAGAAAACAAGTAAAAAGGAAACACTTTTCTTAATTTAAACAACATATCAAATAAAGATATATTAAATAACAGCCTATAACAATATAATAAAAAAGGAATTACCTCAATGATAACATAAAATATAGATATTGCCTAACCAATGTAATGATGTAAATAAAGTTGCCTAAGACGAAGATTATTTTTCATAACATAACAGCTGTTCATCTGAAATGAAAACAAATATTACTATAGTTAATTCATTATAATCATTAATTTAAGAATAAGAACAAATATAAATATTGAATAGAATATAATCCAATAGATTTCATAGATAAACAAATAATGACATATAGACAAATAACATAAGAGAATTTATATTTATAATTGATATGAATGTAACAAGAATATACTATCAATAATAATATTGAATGTTGTACTATGTAAGTGTATCTAAGTATAACCAATTTTAATGTATTTGTATGTATGAAATTGTTTTGATAAGTGATTGAAGTTTCAATTATCTGATTACAAAAGACAATATCTTATTGGTTGTAAAAGATGACATAACAAACTGTGAATCAATAAATAAACTTTTGAATAGTGATCTGGAAAAGAACAAAAGACTGTGTTGTTTAAAAAAGTTGAAAATCGAGGGGACGCTTAAGGGGAACGGTAGCGAGTGTTAAGAAGCGAGGAGTGTGTGGGATAGTGTTCCTAAAAATTTAAAGATATTCCCGGTATAAGACATTTAAACTCCTAAAGTACTGTTAAATATAATATTAGAAATACTTACAGTTAATTGTAACAAGTTTTCCGACAAGAATTTGCGAAATTTTCAACAATTTTGGTTTTTTGGAGATTCAGTGGGTGTTCCTGGGATCCAGAGACTTTCTTCCAAATTCAAGATCAACAGGTCAGTGTATTTAAATCATTTATTGGCCAATAAATAGTGTAAAAACTCAAAATCCCAATTAAGTACTTAATATCATAAATTGACAAACTTTTTCACATATGATCGATCTAAAAAAGAAAGAAACAGACTTTATATAGCATATTCATTGCATAAATCATTAAATTTAAAAAAAAGGCCGAACTTTATATAAATTAAAATATGTACTTACGCTAATCACGCCATCTTGTAATCGCAGAAATCTGGTGATTGAAATTTTATAATGTTGTAACCATGTCCATTTGTATATAATTTCTATTTTTCTATCCATGTATATAACTCATTTCTTCCCACAGCTATGTGTATCATATATAACTATGATATATATAAATTCTTTTATGTTTATTGTTGAACCATTCAATTGTGTGCATCGTTAACAAACTGTGTTGTATAATATAGATGCTTCTTACATATCATAATTTTTCGTTTCATGTTAAAGCGCATGACTAATTTTTTCACGCATGCGCATTTATGATATTATTAAAATCAATAAATAGGTACATATAACCATTGGCGTCGCATATTATTTTATCAAATAAATATTGCATTGATAATTAAATTGATTTCAAATAATGTGTTTTCTTTTTATTTCAACCATTACAACAGTATAAATTGCCAGGACTCAAAGGGAAAAAGGATTTCATGCTCCCGAATAATCTAATTAAAATAAATTATTAAACAAATATTAAAAACAAACTGAGCTAGCCAAACTAAAACTAAAAATCTAAATTATAAACATATACATTAAATCTACTATAAAAGTAAGTATAGTATTATAACAAATATAAAGTTTAATTGTCACCCAAAACGTGGGGCGTTGTAAAAATTTTGGTTATATTTGTAAAATTTAATACTTCATCAAAATGGCAAAACGAATGATGTTGAGAGATGGAAGGCAAGTAGGAGCAGACAGTGGTTCGGAAGAGGAAAGGGAAGAAAGAAGTCATGGTATGGGAGATTACCAAGCGGTATATTTGGAACAAGGACATTAATTAGAAGGAGATGTACAGGAAGAAAGTATGACAGGAGATGGGGAAGCTGTAGGACAAGAAGATAGGATACAGAAGATGCAAAATAGAAGAAGTAGAGATGATCAGATGGACATGATGCAATTTTTGATCAGAATGAAGGATGAATTAAGAGGAGATATGAACAATATGAAGAAAGAGTTGAAAGGGGATATCAACACAGTAAGTGAAAACATAAAAGAAATGAGAGAAGATATGAGAAAGTGGGATGACAAAAGAAGAAAAGATAGGAAAACTATGGTAAAAGATTTTAACCGAGTAGAGGGGAACATTGATGGTAAGATGGATAGTAACAAGGATAACATAAATGTGGAAACGATTGGTAAGGAGGACAAGATTAATGAAAATATGAACAATATGAGGGGAGATTTGAAAGCGATTATAAATAAAAATACTGATATGATGGAATCGAAAACAAGTAATAATTTGGAAAATAAAATTGATGATATGAAACCAGAAAATATGAAGGAACTCAAGGAGAACCAAGAAGAATTTGAGAATGAACAATTTAGAAGGCAAATAGATGAAGTTAACTTAGATATGGAGGATCAAAATAAAAACTTGAAAATAGAACCAAAAGAAAGCGGAATGAAAATGGAAGAAAATTTACCAGGAACTATACAAACGGAAATATCAAAACAAACTAGTAATATAACAGATAACTATGAACGGAATGAAATTAGAAATGATGGAAATGGGAATTTTGAAAAAGAAGAAATTTCAATGGAAATTAAGAATATTGAGAAGAATAATCAGGAATTAACAAATATAACTGAGGGTACAGAAGAAAAGGAAACTGGAGATATGGAATACATAAGATTACAGGAACAAGCGATTGACGAGGAAAATCAACATTTCCAAGAAAAAGTAAATAAAGAAATCACAAATTTAAATGGTATAATAGAAAGATCAACAGGCATATGTACTAGAAGAAGTGGAATAATGGATAGACAAATTAACAGAGAAATAGAAGAAATGAACCGGAGATTAAAGGACACAGTAGAAGAAATAGAAGATAGTATAAGAAGCAATGAAGGAGGTATAGGATGTTCAGGAAATTTTTATAATAATGTAGTAACAGGAATAAAATGGGACAACATGATGACTATGATTCATACAAAAGCTTTCTTTAAAATAATACATAGTAAATTGCATAATATGGAAGAATTGGAAACGCAGATTTTAATGGATTCATGGGAAGAAATTTATGAGATATGGGACAACAGAGTTAAAAAGGATACAGTAGAGAATAGACAGACGCTTCAGAAATTTATCGAGCATCAAACCACAAGAGAAGAAAGCAAGAAAAAGGTTAGAAAAAGAAAAGCAAATTAAATAATAGAACAAGAGAATAGGAATGAAATATGGAGACGAAAATGCAATTCAATGAAAAAGGGAAAGGATACAGAAAGGAAGTCGATATAAATAATGTACATAGAATTTAGAAACAATGAATAACACAATTATATATATGTCATGTATATAAATAATTATAGATGATGTTATGTTACGAATAATATTTGAAAAGAGGAAATGATAGTCATAAGGATAGATTTAAAATTTAATATTAAGTAGTGTACAAAGATAAAGTAGATATTAGACAGAGTTTTGTTTTCCTTTTGGCAGCTGGTGATCCAATTAAATTCATCACGTTTGTTTCTTCAGAACCTAAAAAAATAAATATAATATAATATAAAGAAAAACTTATTAGATAAAACTTATAATTAAAACATTTTAAAAAAATTTGAGTATGGCAAATCAATATATATAGCAAATAAAGGAAACAATTTATAAGAGATACTGGTTTTACATAGAATGAAACTATTAAAGAATATAGGATAGAGGGGATAAAATAAGAATAACTCAAGTATCAAATAGAAGTTCACATTTTTAAATAGGGAAATAAGATGTAAGTAATAAAGGATAGGAAAGGATAATAATGAATGATATTGATTAAAAATATAGGAGGTAATGTTTAATGTCAATTAGAATCTTATAGATTACTTGAAAATACAGGAAGGAATAAGGAAGTTGATATTGATGTATATATGAATTTAAGAAATAATTAATTATATTGAATAATGAATATTGAAAAGAAATATGATATGAGGAGTATGTAGAAGTATAATGTAATTACAAAGAAATAAGTTGATATATAAGTGGATGTTAGGAAGAAATGTTAATAAAGAAGTATTATATGAAGTAATATTAAAAATATAAATTGACATTGATCTTAATCAAGTGTATTTTAAGGAAAGAATTAGGAGACAGTTATTGAAAGAAATAGATTTTGTAGTAGGAAAAATGTGAACAAATATTTGAGAAACAAAGGTAAAGAAAGTAAGATTATGCCATAAAATTGTTAAATTTTTTTTGAATAAAATAAAATCAATCATTTATAATAAGAAAATTGAAATTTAAATAAATATCCAGGGTATGGATATCATTTAAATTTAAATTTGAGGGGAATTGAACCAGATATCTTAGATAATAAGAGAAGTAGTATTATAAAATTAAGTTTGCTAGTATGAAATATATATGAAAATAACATAATTTAAGAAAACAAGTAAAAAGGAAACACTTTTCTTAATTTAAACAACATATCAAATAAAGATATATTAAATAACAGCCTATAACAATATAATAAAAAAGGAATTACCTCAATGATAACATAAAATATAGATATTGCCTAACCAATGTAATGATGTAAATAAAGTTGCCTAAGACGAAGATTATTTTTCATAACATGACAGCTGTTCATCTGAAATGAAAACAAATATTACTATAGTTAATTCATTATAATCATTAATTTAAGAATAAGAACAAATATAAATATTGAATAGAATATAATCCAATAGATTTCATAGATAAACAAATAATGACATATAGACAAATAACATAAGAGAATTTATATTTATAATTGATATGAATGTAACAAGAATATACTATCAATAATAATATTGAATGTTGTACTATGTAAGTGTATCTAAGTATAACCAATTTTAATGTATTTGTATGTATGAAATTGTTTTGATAAGTGATTGAAGTTTCAATTATCTGATTACAAAAGACAATATCTTATTGGTTGTAAAAGATGACATAACAAACTGTGAATCAATAAATAAACTTTTGAATAGTGATCTGGAAAAGAACAAAAGACTGTGTTGTTTAAAAAAGTTGAAAATCGAGGGGACGCTTAAGGGGAACGGTAGCGAGTGTTAAGAAGCGAGGAGTGTGTGGGATAGTGTTCCTAAAAATTTAAAGATATTCCCGGTATAAGACATTTAAACTCCTAAAGTACTGTTAAATATAATATTAGAAATACTTACAGTTAATTGTAACAAGTTTTCCGACAAGAATTTGCGAAATTTTCAACAATTTTGGTTTTTTGGAGATTCAGTGGGTGTTCCTGGGATCCAGAGACTTTCTTCCAAATTCAAGATCAACAGGTCAGTGTATTTAAATCATTTATTGGCCAATAAATAGTGTAAAAACTCAAAATCCCAATTAAGTACTTAATATCATAAATTGACAAACTTTTTCACATATGATCGATCTAAAAAAGAAAGAAACAGACTTTATATAGTATATTCATTGCATAAATCATTAAACTTAAAAAAAGGCCGAACTTTATATAAATTAAAATATGTACTTACGCTAATCACGCCATCTTGTAATCGCAGAAATCTGGTGATTGAAATTTTATAATGTTGTAACCATGTCCATTTGTATATAATTTCTATTTTTCTATCCATGTATATAACTCATTTCTTCCCACAGCTATGTGTATCATATATAACTATGATATATATAAATTCTTTTATGTTTATTGTTGAACCATTCAATTGTGTGCATCGTTAACAAACTGTGTTGTATAATATAGATGCTTCTTACATATCATAATTTTTCGTTTCATGTTAAAGCGCATGACTAATTTTTTCAGGCATGCGCATTTATGATTATTATTAAAATATTATTAAAATCAATAAATAGGTACATATAACCATTGGCGTCGCATATTATTTTATCAAATAAATATTGCATTGATAATTAAATTGATTTCAAATAATGTGTTTTCTTTTTATTTCAACCATTACAACAGTATAAATTGCCAGGACTCAAAGGGAAAAAGGATTTCATGCTCCCGAATAATCTAATTAAAATAAATTATTAAACAAATATTAAAAACAAACTGAGCTAGCCAAACTAAAACTAAAAATCTAAATTATAAACATATACATTAAATCTACTATAAAAGTAAGTATAGTATTATAACAAATATAAAGTTTAATATATATATATATATATATATATATATATATATATATATATATATATATATATATACATATGTATGTGTTATAACGGAATTTGTAAGCACAATAGAGGGCGTATTTTTTGACGGATCGAAACCAAACTCGCTACAAAAATCGTTTTTATCAGAGATGATTTGCTTCTTTGCCTGGTCTTTTAGGGCTAACGTGTTGGGTTTTCTTATGACTTTCTATTTAAGTTCTTTCAATCGAATTTGCATTTGAGCAACTACGATATTGTGATATGACTCCAGATCTGCACCAGGGTAAGCTTTCACATTGCGGATGCCATTTCTGGATCTTTTTGGTACGGATATAGTCAATTTGGTTTCTAATTGGATGGTCTGGTGTGTCTTGGGGAGATATCCATGTATAGAGGCGCCTTGGGGGTAGTTTGAACCACGTGTTGGAGATGAACATTTTCTTCTCTTGGTAGAATTGAACTAATGTATCGCCTCTTTCGTTTCTTATTCCTAGTCCATGCTCCCTGACAGTGTCATCGCATCTTCCTTTGCCTACTTTTGCGTTAAAGTCTCCTAGGATGAGGGTGGTTTCATCCTTTCTGGTTTGGGACAGCAGTTGTTTAATTTCCTCGTCGAAAGATGTATTCTCTGATTCTGGTTTATCAGCTGTTGGAGCATATGCTTGAGTGATATTTAAATTTTTCGGTGTTGTCTTGAGTTGTATCATCATTGCCCTGTCAGAAAGTGGTACGAAATTAAGGATCGAGCAAGCCGTTCCAGGATCCAGCATAATCCCGACTCCATTAGATATAGTGTTAGGGATCATCGTTCCCAGAATAGTAAAAAGTGTAATTGCTCACTTGAACTTTCCTACTGTTGGGCCATCTTGTTTCACTTATTTCCATGATATTTATTTCTAACCTGCACATTTCTTGATGTATGTTGTGCATTTTCCCGGCTTTCTACAATTAATTTGAGTTATTTTTGTGTTTGTCCTCGTGGGGATTCTTAGCACCCCTTGACCATTTAAGGTCTGCCACGGACTAGGGGCCATTGCTTTGATCCTTACTGCCATAATTGTTTTTCTTGAGAAAAATATAGTGCGCTACTTTCTCTGTTATGATTTAGAAAATTTAATAGGAAATTGGAATTTTCGATACCAAAAAAAAATAATATTCTACCGAGAATCATAAGTTAGCTATTTTATGTATTTGTTTTGATCGTTATGTCGATAATGTATACTTGAACTTACCTTTGTATATATTCCAAGAATTGTTTTTTTACGTACTCTCGCCAGACGCGCGAGGCCAGCTGCTTACTTACATTTTATAAACTTATAAGTGATTTATGTTTACGCGAATCAATAAAGATGATTCACATTAACTAATAAACCAATAAAAAAGCTCGTAACCGTTCAGGTGTTGTTTTAAAATGAAAATAACACAAGGCATCACAAAATTGTAATTATTTTCGTAAGCTTCCTCGTAGATACATTATTGCGTTTTTAGCTAGATCATTTCATATAATTACAACAATTCTAGCCAAAAATCCAGCCTGTCCATTTTTATTTCTTCTAATATTAAATCATTATTAAAGACTGCAAATATTATTATTATCAACAGACACATTCAAAAAGTTTTGGCTCGGTTACAGAGATTTTTCTATACGAAATTATAAGTTAAGAACTATCACAAGTCTTTATCAAAACTGTCTCGACAAGAAAAAAATTCATTGATAAATATTATCATAAAAGAAAAATATTTGTTAGTAATAAATATATTTCGCGATAATGTATTGCAATGAAATCGTTCAAATTTCTATTTTTATGTGTACTATTTTGCCAATCCTGAAATAAATCACAACTTCAGTGTTAAAAATTTGATTCAAAAACTTAAAAATCCATTTTTTCTAGTTACAGCTTCGTTATGGTTCTAAAATATATAATAAACATATATTATGGTAGATTGTTTCGAAATAATAATTCATGCGCGGTCGTTGCCCAATATTTTTGTGGAGGGATCAACTTGGCTCAAGAACGGTTCTAAAGGCAACTTTACTAGTGAAACAACTAAAATATGTAGGAATATTTTTTAATAAAATAAAAAAAAGGACAAAAATCTCAATTATAAACTGAAAGGAAGTCTTTTATCCATTTTATAAAATCGGGTGATTATTTTCGAGACATCAGCGGTTATTTGGAGATGTATATTTAAAAGGGCTAACTAAGCCGTCAGCCTCTCTTCTAACATATTTGTTCTTAACCTAGTTTTTAAGCGACTTAAAGTGGAAAATGGACGTACTGAAATCGCGGCGTTTATGACGAGGGTTGCCAAAATTTTAAGTAACATCTATATGTACAGTGAAACCTGGTTAATTGGGATCTCAAGGGACCAAGATATATGTACTGTTACGAAACAGCACACTGGTATAGTCCCTGAATCCGACTCTGTCTAAGCCAGGTATGAAAGTTAAAATTATGGCGGACGCGCAGGGTTTCTAAGAATTGTTTACGAATTGTGACTATCTCATCTAGTGATGTTTTTGTGACCAGTCTTATCTAGAAAATGCCAGAGCCAATTGTTTTTGTGTAAGCCGCAGTCCGGAATTTTCTAGTAAAAAAGACTTTAATATATAAGGGACCGATCAGGAAGAGTTAGATAGTTGATAATTTGACATCGTGAGATAAACAAGTAAATAAGTGAATATAAACTAGTGAACTCTTTATATAAATTAGTTTAAGTGAATATACTGTGTATATAATTAGTGAATACTGTAGTGTTTAAATAAATTAGTAAGTAGTCATACCATGTGTTTAAAGTTTACCCACCCGTTTATTGTTTAAATAAATAAGAAAAACATTACATTGGTGTCAGGTTTGGGGTTGTGTTTCTGGCTTGCAGATCTCGATTTTCTTTTCCTCTGCTGAAGTGTCTTGTGTTCTTAAGTCGGCAATCTTTGTCTCTAACTCCTGATTTCCATCGTTGTCATCTTATTCTCCATGCCTGATATTATTTTCTCGTTCATCGTTGCCATCTTATTCTCAATATCCGATTTTAGAGACGAAATTTTATTCTCAACTTCAGCAACAATGTCATTTTTCAATGATAAGATATCTGCAGAAATATCATTCTTCATAGCAGAAATCTTCTCGTCCATGGCAGAAAAATCGTTTTTCACATTAGTAGAAATCTTTTCTTCCAGGGCAGAAATTGACGAGATTAAGGTGGAAGCCTCGTCATTGAATACAAATAATTCTGGATCAAAGCCGTCACTTTCCAGTGCCACGTTAAGTCTTTCTACTAATTCACTTTTCTTACCGAACGTTTCCAACTCACGATCTTCCAATTCTGCTCTCAATTCCATGACTGTCAAGTCACATAGTCTCTTGGCAATTTATTTATATTATCCCACTTCTGACACCAATGTAATGTTTTTCTTATTTATTTAAACAATAAACGGGTGGGATAAACTTTAAACACACGGTATGACTACTTACTAATTATTTATTTAAACACTACACTATTCACTAATTATATACACAGTATATTCACTTAAACTAATTTATATAAACAGTTCACTAATTTACATTCACTTATTAATTTGTTTATCTCACCATGTCACATTATCAACTATCTAACTTTTGTTCCCATTGGAAAGCTCTTGCTTCTTCCGTGAGTCGAGTTAGAGGTTTGGCGATATCTCCAAACTTCCTGATAAATCTTCTATAATACGTGCAAAGTCCAAGGAAACTCCTAATTTGATGTTTATCGGTTGGTTGCCGCCATTGCTGAATGGAAGCAATTTTCTCTGCATCCACCGCCACTCCTTCATTGCTCACTATATGACCTAGATAGTTGACTCGGATTTGGAACAGCTGACATTTCTTCGGGTGAAACATGAGCTGGGCAGCTTGGAGTCGTTTGAATACGTCTTCCAAATTCTTCAAGTGTTCGTCAAATGTCTTCCCCAGTACTACGATGTCGTCCAAATAGACCAGGCATGTCTTCCAAGACAACCCTCTCAAGACATTTTCCATGAGTCTTTCAAATGTCGCAGGTGCATTACAGAGCCCGAATGGCATGACGTTGAATTGCCATAATCCAGATGCGGTAGTAAAAGCAGTCTTCTCTTTGTCTTCTGGAACCATTTCCACTTGCCAATAACCAGACTTCAGGTCCAAGGTGGAAAACAGTTTGCTGTCGGCCAAAGTATCTAGCAGGCGAAGACTACGTGATCCAATTGAGAAGGCTGGACGATATTCATGAATTAGTTCGAACAAATCTTCAAGTTGCCAGCGACAGAATGAAAAGTCGGTACGACACGCAGGCCACAGAGGGCGGTTTTAAAGAAGGGGACAAATTATGGTTACACAACCCGACGAGGAGAAAAGGATTTTCTCCAAAATTAGAAAAATCCTGGGAAGGTCCATACTTAATCAAGAAAAGGATCAATGATGTTGAATATCGCATAAGCAAGATCCCCAACGGAAAACCAAAAGTAGTTCACCAAAACCGACTAGCGCCATTCGAAGGAGACCATGACCTAGAGGAAGGAGTAAACCTTATTCGAGATGTGTCTGACCCTATCTTCGATGAATTTATGGGCGCGTATGGGGGTACCGGGAAACTGGATATGGAGTCACTTCGGAACAACAACAAGATTTGTTCACTCTCCCGGAAGATTATTCACTGGCATACAACAAGAACGCAAGAACGCACGAGGGTTGGCAACCGTCTTTCGAAAGAAGTTCGGGCAATTAGAAAAACTTGAAGACCAGATTCCAGCCCCTGGCAAGACACTGAAACTGAAACATAATTCGCGGTACGTCTTCTACGTGGTAACTAAAAATGAATTTCAAGATCGATCTACCTACCGCGATGTGTGGGAAGCACTTCTAAACCTACGAGACCATGTGTTGGAATGCAGCGTGAATAAACTGGCTATGCCTTAGATAGCGAGTAACCAGTTGGATTGGCGAATCATCAGGAACATGGTAGAGATTATCTTTCAAGATACCGGTGTCCAATATTAATTTGCAGCTACAACCCCCGTTATCAGTATCCGATGAAGACGGTACCCTGCTATTTCCATAAGATCGGAACGTGTAGAAATGGGGCCATTTGCCGATTCAAACATCCAGTCTCGGCCACACAAAAGTTCCAGGAGGAACTTCCATTTAAGGAGGGGGTAATGCTACGAATCAGCACACTGGTATAGTCCCTAAATCCAACTCTGTCTAAGCCAGGTATGAAAGTTAAAATTATGGCGGACGCGCAGGGTTTCTAAGAATTGTTTACGAATTGTGATTATGTTATCTAGAGATGTTTTTGTGACCAGTCCTATCTAGAAAATGCCAGAGCCAATTGTTTTTGTGTAAGCCGCAGTCCGGAATTTTCTAGTAAAAAAGACAGTATTATATAAGAGACCGATCAGGAAGAGTTAGTTCAGTTGATAATTTGACATCGTGAGATAAACAAGTGAATAAGTGAATATAAATTAGTGAACTGTTTATATAAATTAGTTTAAGTGAATATACTGTGTATATAATCAGTGAAGAGTGTAGTGTTTAAATAAATTAGTAAGTAGTCATACCGTGTGTTTAAAGTTTATCCCACCCGTTTATTGTTTAAATAAATAAGAAAAACATTACATTACCAATTATTGAGGGTTTCCAATAATCCAGTTTTCCGATTAAGCAGGTTTAAAATTATAGGTGTCTCATTTACAAAGGCCCTTGCTTATAGAGGTCGAAATGTGCCGTTATTCCATTTTTAGAGATGGAAATGTTAAAAAAAATGCGTATTTTTGATGTTATGAATTTAATGTAGGTATGTACATTCATACATAATGTATTGCGTCGAAAAAAAAACAATACGGTGAAGTTTATGACTTAAAGTAATCGGTTATGTTTGTTTGTACTTGATTTCTAGTTTCTGAAACCTGTCTCTCGATAGAATAAATTTGATCAAAAATATTAGAATTATCAATATTTGACATTTCGAAATACTTGTGTAAAGTTCCTAAAGCTTCCATTGCTCACGCTTTGAAATTTTCACTGGAGTCTCTTCACAGTCTTCTTCTCCTTCTTCTGTGTCCAAAGAAGAATACATAGCAACTATGTCACCATCATTGAGCTCCTCTTAAATGAGTACATTATCATCCATGGAAACGAAGTCCTGAAAAGTTGCCTGCTGCTCATTTAAGTCATTCCTGCATGTGGTAAATATTCTATCCCATTCTGGAAACGTTGTACAGATCTCCAGCTCCTCTTGTAGGCTCTCAGGTTCAGATACATTCGTCATTTTGAATCCACCTTTTTTGAAGCAATGACTAATTGTGGTTTTGCTAACAGAAAACCAAGCTTTTCTTGCAAATCTCATGGCCTGGAGGATGTTGATTTCTGGCCTTTCATCCTCTTCTATAGATTTGAGAAAATACTGAACAACTTCCTTCTTGTAGTAAACCTTAAAGTTGTTGATAATACCCTGATCCATGGGCTGCAATTTACTTGTGGTATTGGCGGGTAAGTACAATAATGTAACATAGTCTAATTTGGGCATATTGTTGTGAGCTGTGCAGTTGTCGACAAACATAATGCATTTTCGTTTTTGAGCCCTCATATCGGCGTTCACTTTTTTTTAACCAATCTGCAAATAATTCAAAAGTCATCCAGGTCTTTTTATTGTTTTGATAATTAACAGGCAACGTTTTAATACCCTTGAAGCATATTGGGCTCTTAGATTTTCAAATTAAAAGAAGTGGCAGTTTTTCAGTTCCAGACATATTCGCACTTACAAGTACAGTGACCCGATCTTTACTCAATTTACCACTATGGCAAGGCTGACCTTTGAACGTAAATGTTTTATCCGGTAGACACTTGTAGAATAAGCCCGCTTCATCAGCGTTGAATACGTCATCGGGGAAATAATCGTGTAATCAAGCTGGAAGGTTTTTAATCAACTCATTACATTCGTTATTGTCCACAGAATTGCTCTCGCCACCCAACATTTTTGAATGCGATATCGTTTTTTTTCTTAAATCCCTCCAACCACCCATTACTGCCAGAAAAATTATCAATATGGAGCTTTCTTGCAAATTCCTGAGCTTTCTCTTTAATCATTGGTCCGCTTATTGGAATGTTATTATTCCGTACCTGCTTTATCCATGTACAGAGACACTTTTCAACTTCAGGATACTCTGCTGCTCGTATTCGTTTGAGTTTTCCTTTTCCATCAATACACTGAGACCGAATTTTCTCGTTGTTATTAATAACTCTACACAGGGTTGACATTGGTATGTTATGCTCCCTACGCAGTTCATCGCGCGACTTTCCACAATCATAGTCTGATAAAAGTTGTGATTTTTCAGATACTGATAACGTTTTATATTTACGTTTGGACATTTTGTACACTTTTATTCCCTTGTTCTTAGGTCAAAACCTGAGATAGTACTGACAAACAAAGCATGCGCGAAAGACGACGCGAAATGTATGTAAACAAACATGTCAAAATGTGTGAGAACCTGATTAATGTGTCTCTCTTATATAGTTAATTGAGCTACAGAGTCTCAATTAGGTCAACATCGAAAAAGTCTTATAATTCAGATCTCATTTAACCAGGTTCAGAGAGGTAATTTAATGAAAAAGAACCGGGATCTCATTGCAACTCTCAATAATAGAGGATTCTCACTTATCTATATATATATATATATATATATATATATATATATATATATATATATATATTTATATACATGAATATATATATATACATATATATATATATATATATATATATATATATATATACAGTGCTATTCAAAAGTCCCCTCCACCCCTCGTATCTTTTGAACGGCTCTACACTTACATTAATAAAATTTGGAGGGTGAAAATTAATAAAATTTGGAGGGTGAAAATAAAGTGTTGTAAACTTCTCTACGAATGGTAACAGGTGACGTAATAGTGATAGATGACGTCACAGTGCCACTCTGGCCAATAATTTTAAATAGGACCTTATGGCTAGTGATATCTCGTTTGAAAGGCATTGACATTGGCTACATAGCCATATTAATTTTGTTTGGGTTCAAATGAATTTTGACGGATAAATTAAATAAATACCAAAATTATTGAAACTTTTTTTTTAAATTTAATTAATCAAATATCAACAATGGATTCTTATAGCAAGTGTTCGAAATGTGCTCCGTCTACTTCCTGACAGTAATACATCGGCCGGCGAGGTCCTATAGAATGGCCACCTCGGTCACCAGATCTGACACCATTAGATTTTTTTCTATGGGGGTACTTGCAATCCAAGGTTTATACTACGGCACCAGATAGCATTGGCCTTTTGAAAGAAAGAATTACTGAAGAATGCAATGCTATTTCAGCTGACACATTCGAACGAGTACAACAAGAGTTTACTAATAGGATGTATTACTGCCAGGAAGGAGACGGAGCATATTTCGAACACTTGCTATAATAATTCATTGTTGATATTTGATTAATTAAATTTAAAAAAATAATTTCAATAATTTTGGTATTTATTTAATTTATCCGTCAAAATTAATTTAAACCCAAACAAAATTAGTATGGCTATGTAGCCAATGTCAATGCCTTTCAAACGAGATATCACTTGCCATAATGTCCTATTTAAAATTATTGGCCAGAGTGGCCCTGTGACGTCATCTATTACTATTACGTCACCTGTTACCATTCGTAGAGAAGTTTACAACACTTTCTTTTCACCCTCCAAATTTTATTAATGTAAGTGTAGCCGTTCAAAAGATACGAGGGGGGAGGGGACTTTTGAATAGCACTGTATATATATATTTATATATATATATATATATATATATATATATATATATATATATATATATACATATATAAGATGTGCGAATAGTGCGTGACATATAAACAATAAGTAACGAATATATTAGTGGGTATTGCACGCAATTAGAAGAAGGGGCTAATGAGCCAGAAACATACATGTCTGCGGTTACCACTTTTTTCAGTAGCCCCTTCTTCTAATTGCGTGCAATACCCACTAAAATATTCGTTACTTATTATATATATATATATATATATATATATATATATATATATATATATGATATATAAATTGCGGTTGTCTACTATACATCTACGTTTCATTCGCAATATTAATAATTTCGAAATAGTAGTCTGACCGTTCCTCGAAAACAATTACATTTCCTGGCTAATAAGCACGCAAAATATTGAATTACATCCCATTTTGTCGATACAGACATCTATGTTGATTTGCAACTGTACGCTGACCGGTTTCGACCTTCTTAGGTATCTTCAAGAGCGCCGTAATGCTTTCTAGTACGGAATCTCTAATTGAGTAAAATTTACCATAACCTTTTACATGCAGCCTCATAATTTGTGCATAATAAACCGACCAAATAAAAAATAATATGCCTCCGTTTTATATTATCGGACACCCTGTATAATGACAATACTCAAACATTGCCAAGACACAGTGTATATAATTAAATTAAACTCTAATTAGCTGTTATCAGTGAAAACAATAATAAAAACAAAAAAAGTCTAAATACTTGAACCAAACATTCATAATCGATCAAAGATGATGGTTGTCAAGGTACGTACTCTTTTATATTTTAAATGTATATATATATATATATATATTATATATATATATATATATACATATATATATATATATATATATATATATATATATATATATGTATATATATATATTATATATATATGTATATATATTATATATATATATATATATATATATATATACGAAAGCTGAAGGGTAGTGACCGTTGAACACAAAACTGCAAACAAATATATTGACCGCATCCCTACTAGATTGTTTGCAGTATATATATATATATATATATATATATATATATATATATATTTAATTTGAAAAAAGATATTTGCCAACTTATTTGTAATGGATATTTTTGTGGGGACATGGCAATAAGACTCCAGAGTAAATTCTTTCAGATATTTATTCCCGAGCTTTCGAATGATTTTCATTCATTATCAAGGGCTATAAATAATTGGTCAATGTTATCATTAATAATAATTAAATGAAATAATGAATACTTACATAAAATCTATAGTGAATTTTGGAATAGTTGTAAATTTTTATAATAAACTCTTTTAAACATAAATCAATGAAAAACTCAAAAAACAATATGACAATAAACAAAATATTTGATCTTGAACTACCACAATTTTTTATTTTTTTTTATCATAAAATTAAAGATTGTTATGAATCATCTGTTCTTTTTCATAATCTAAAAGATATGCATAGATAACACTAAGGTTATTTAAATCTGTTTTTTTATTTATTACATAATTTTGTTCTGCAATATATGTTGTTTCCAAAAAAGGCGTTTTCTATAATTACTTTCTATTGCTAAGACTTTGGCAGATTGATAATCCATAGAATGGCCTTCATAAAACACGTGTTCCGCTAAAGCACATCTATCAGGATATAATCTACTGTCACTTTTATGAGAGGCGATTCGATTGGTTAGCGATCTTTTACTGTGACCAATGTATTTCTTATTACCAATCGAATCGCCTCTCATAAAAGTGACAGTAGATTATATCCTGATAGATGTGCTTTAGCGGAACACGTGTTTTATGAAGGCCATTCTATGGATTATCAATCTGCCAAAGTCTTAGCAATAGAAAGTAATTATAGAAAACGCCTTTTTTTGGAGACAACATATATTGCAGAACAAAATTATGTAATAAATAAAAAAACAGATTTAAATAACCTTAGTGTTATCTATGCATATCTTTTAGATTATGAAAAAATAACAGAAGATTCATAACAATCTTTAATTTTATGATAAAAAAAAATAAAAAATTGTAGTAGTTCAAGATCAAATATTTTGTTTATTGTCATATTGTTTTTTGAGTTTTTCATTGATTTATGTTTAAAAGAGTTTATTATAAAAATTTGCAACTATTCCAAAATTCACTATAGATTTTATGTAAGTATTCATTATTTCATTTAATTATTATTAATGATAACAATGACCAATTATTTATAGCCCTTGATAATGAATGAAAATCATTCGAAAGCTCGGGAATAAATATCTGAAAGAATTTACTCTGGAGTCTTATTGCCACATCCCCACAAAAATATCCATTATATATATATATATATATATATATTATATCATTAAAGCACATTAGCTGATTGAGAATGTTTAATTTGGTATTTAAATAAATTGAAATTAAAGTAAGATGTACGAATAGTGCGTGGCATATGAACAATAAACAACGAATAGATTAGTGGGTATTGCACGCAAATAGAAGAAGGGGCTACTGAAAAGAGTGGTTACCACTCTTTTCAGTAGCCCCTTCTTCTATTTGCGTGCAATACCCACTAATCTATTCGTTGTTTATTATATATATATATATATATATATATATATATATATATATATATACATATTTATATATTTGTATACAATTTCTTGGGATTCGGTCCTTAGTAATATTTAAAATAGACTCTGAGACATCGTGTATACTTAATTTATTTTAACGTTTCGGCTGCAATCCAAGCCTTTATCAAAAACTACAAAAAGTGTATAATAGAATAAAATTTTCAAGTCTATGCCTCATTCACATTAACAAAACAATCAATTGTGTATAGTACTCACATATTTAGAACAGTAATTTTCTCCATTGGAACGTCACAATCGTTAAAATCATTTAAAAACGGCCATTCCCACATAACATATATATCCTGCTGAATTCTGTTATATTTTCTCATGTATCATTCAACACCTTTGCTCCCATGTTTCACATCTTTTCTTGGTTGTACCGTACCGATGACCGCTAATGAGCCAGAAACATGCATGTCTGCGGTTACCACTCTTTTCAGTAGCCCCTTCTTCTATTTGCGTGCAATACCCACTAATCTATTCGTTGCTTATATATATATATATATATATATATATATATATATATATATATATATATATATATATATAATAAATAAAAATACTATAATATAAATCATTTTAATATATATATATATATATATATATATACATATATATATATATATATACATATATATATATATATATATATATATATATTAAACAAGACTTTAATTTAATTATTTATAATTTTAATTGTTTAGATAGATATTTATTTAGATGTGTGGCTAGCTCAGTTGTTTATTATTATATGATAGATTATTATTTTATTATATGATATTGTTCGGGAGCATGATACTTCCTCTACTCTTTGAGTCCTGGCATTATTTGGAGATATTTCGCTCATTCAGAATAAAAAGAAACACAATATTTTCAATCATTTAATTTTATAATGAAATTTTTTTTATTTAAACATATTTTTTAATCAAACGGTTACGCCTATAGAATTTACTAACACAGAATTATCAAGAATATACACTATCTTATGCGCATGCCCAACTAATAACGAACATAATCGAAACGGAACGACCGTTTCTTAACGACGCTCTGCTCCTGCGTAAATATTAAATACATAGCATCATTTCCTTTAAAACAATGCTGATGGATTTGCATAAAAGAATTTATGTTGGAGATTATATACATACACTAAATAAATTGTTGTAAGAAATAAGTTACTAAATTTATATATACAAATGGAAAATTATGTGAATGAAATGAGATGCATCTTTCTTATATGATTATGAAAATACGTAAGTACAAGCATTATTATATCACAGAATAGGCCTTTTTATATAATATTTAGAATTTGCCTAGTGAATAAAATAAATAAAGTCTTTTTTTCTTTTTTATACATCGATCATAAAGACGCAAGAACTCTTATATATACATGGAAATAGTCACTGAATTTATACTCAAAAGTTATTATTTTTATTATTGGCCAATAATATCTAAAAAAAACACTAACCTGATGCCTGGAATTCTGGATATATCCCGTCTGGATACAGGACTACGCCTTCCGAAGTTCTAGCTGCTCGATTTATTGAGAAATTTGGATATTCTCACGGGAAAAACTGGTTATAAATACATGTAAGTGTTCTGGGTTTTATCTTTGTTAAGAATTTGTGGATTTTATTATGAAAATTTGTAATTTAACTTGAAATTTCGGGAAAAGTTTCTTATCACCTCCTCACCATTTCGACGCCAAGAACCAACTTCCAACGCTTCTATTCGATCGTCAATTTTTTAGTCAACAACCAATATATTGTTTCTAAGCACACTGATTATCAATAAATTTTTTGTTAAATTTTAGTTAATCGAAATTTGTCATGCCACTTTCCACCAATCACATTGTTTCTGGAGCTGTCGAACTATTTTCACAGATGCTACACTTTAGGAGTTTTTTTGAAAACATATATAAATGTAAATTCCACCCGAAAAGTATCTGTTTTCTTTTACTGTTCAACTAATTTCAATAGAACAAATCTTTTACTGATAGTGAAATTCCTTTTATATGTCGACATGGCAATGTCTAATTTTGTTTTGACATATACATATGATAATTTGTAAATAACATTTATTTTTATGAACATAAATTCTTTTATAAGGTCTTTTGCTCTGATTATTTACACTATTTAAGTTCTCTAATAGCAAATATTTCTTTGAATCCATCATCATTTAATATTCATTAATTTCATAAAATTTTATATACATTATGACATATAAATTATCTTTATGTCTTGATATTTTTCTATTATAAATTTATCTATTTCTTATTACTAAATATGAAATAGATTTATATTATTATTGTTTCAACTAACTACTTATTAAATTAGATAACTAAACTTGTTTAATTTCAGGTGAAACAGCTGATTTCTTCATGACAACAACTAAACATCTATATTTGGGCAGATTCCATGTTCTCCATTATACTTGTTAAGCATTTTCTAACTTAAGACAATTATTAAGGTAATTTCTTTATTTTATTGCTGTTCTTTTAATTATTATAAACAAATGATTTAATATATTCTGATTTTATATGCATTTTTACTTATGATTGTGTTTCTTCTTGATGTGTTTTTAACTACATGGTTTCTATTCATTTCAAATAATAAGCAAAATATATAACAGTTGATACTCTTTCGTATATAAGATATATGGTTCAATATATATATATATATATATATATATATATATATATATATATATATATATATGTATATATATATATATATATATATATATATATATATATATGTTATATTCACAAATTCACATTAAACTTTTTAAAAACAATTTTTATTGAGTTACACAGTTTTATGTTATAATCAAAAAGAATTAATGGAGTTCGGCTCTGACAGAACAAGTGACTAGTCTAGTTTTGTGCAGTTCTCGAAATATTACAAATATTGTTAGTTTAAACCTTTTTTAATTAGTTTCTATCAGTGAGAAGTACTTTCAGAAACTGTAAGTTCACTTTACTTATATTGTTCTTCAAATTATTTAAACTTAGTGAATTCTACATCATAAACACGGCCAATTCAAGTAATACATCACCTATAAAAAGCAACAAACTAGTTTCGCATGCTACTATTTACTAATAGCGGCCAGGGACGTATTCCAAATTCCGGCCAAATAAAATCAAATTTTAATGATGTCTTCTATCAATGATTCACGCTCAAATACTCCTACAACAGTTATCTAAAGTTATTCATCAGCAGTCAACCAAGCTGTTTTTCCAAGCAAGCAACAAGCAATCGTTTTTTGCGCTATCAAGAATGACAAATTACAGGATTACCTTATCCCATTAGGATCAATCATTCAACCAAAAAATATTATTTTTTCATCAAGGCTTTCGAACAATCGTGTTTGTATGTACTTAGCAAACAAATCAGTAGTTGATAACTTCATGAACAATTATGGCTCCATAACCGTCAACGGCGAAAAACTAGTAGCTCGTCGACCATAACTCCGGCTGATAGAATCATACTTTCCAATGTAAGTCCAACCATCCCACATCAACTGCTAACAGATGAAATATCAAAAATAAGTCTAAATCCAGTTTCTCCCATGACGTTTCTAAGAATCGGTGCAACATTACCTGAGTATAGTCACAGTATAGTCTGAGTTTCAGAAGACAGATTTACGTAAGCCCTTATACTCAACAGCTTCCAGACTCCATGTTGATTGAATTCGAACAAACCAGCTACCGAGTTTTCCTCCAAAAAGACGGACTAACATGCTACAAATGCAAAGCTGATGGTAATATAGCCTCACAATGTATCAATAGCTCCAACGAATCAGAACCTAATACATATAGTTCAATATCAAATAATGAACCGCTTACGACTTCCCAAACTCTTCTCACAACCCCAATCCAAACTCTCCCACCATCTTTGTCAACAAATACCATTAATACACAAAAATTGACTTCTGATCCAATAACAGAAATAACAGAAGACTCTTCACTTAGTCAAGAGAAGTCCACAACTTCAATGAATATGGAAGCAGAAACGGAAGCAACAGATATCCCCAATATGGCCAAAATCACAAGCAAAAGACCTATGGAAGATACCCCCACACCCGATAGCGATAATAGCATAACGCCAGAAAAATTATTCCCTAAACCAAAACCAACTCTTTCAAAAGAATAAATTGAGCAAGAAACAATCAACCATCTCCTGCAAAGAGTACATCGAAAATCATTCTGGACTACGACCAATTAAATGTTTTATTAGATAACGTAACCGGCTCACCCCAACCTGTAAATATAGCTCTAGCTTTCACATCTGATCTCCTTGCGCTTACTACTATGTTAACCGAAGTATATCCCCACATAAATGACAAGGCAACAAAAACGAGAATCACCAAACTTAAAAAAATATATTCACTCATCTTGGCCAAGACCTAATTGACTCTGAATCGGATTCATCTACTAATAATTAATTTGTCGCCCATAACCCTCTCAAATTACTCCAAAATTCAACTCCATTCTTCAATGGAACATAGATGGTTTCTACCATCGACTTGGTATGCTACATGTTATCATTAAAGAATACTCTCCTGACATCATATGCATTCAAGAATCCAATCTCAAACCAGATAGCAGCTATTCAAACAGTCAATTTCAATTTTTCTCCAAAACTCGTAACAACACCAAACGTGCCAGTGGAGGAGTGGTAACTTTAATAAGTAAATCTTTTCAAGCAGATTACTTCCATGTAAACTCAGATATCGAAGCTCTTGTTGTAAAACTCACCAGCCATAAAACATTTTACATTTGTAATATATATTGCTCCCGATTCCACAATAGAATACAAAGACTTAGAAAACTTATTAAATCAGATACCAAATCCAAGAATTATTGGAGATTTTATCGCACATAACATAATATGGGGCAGTAAATCGACAAACCCAAGAGGACACATACTAGAGAAACTCATTGCCGACATTCCACTGAATTTTCTGAACGATGGAAGACATACTAGGTTTAACATATCTACCGTAGAAACCTCTGCTATCGATTTAAGCCTCTGTGACCCAGCATTACTGTCAATCTATCATGGAAGGCTCTCTCGTACTCGTATGGAAGTGATCACTTTCCAATAATTATCGAGAATCGTTCCTCTCCAGGAAAATATTCACCAAAATACTCGCCTAAATGGAGAATTAAATCAGCAGATTGGACATCGTTCAGAAATCAGATTGAACTAAATATGGATAGCTGCGATATTACCAACGATATCCGGAAATGTGTATTGAACTTCAATGAAATCATCTTGGATAGTGCCAACCAGCACATTGGCCAAACAAAAGACATAAAAGGCCATACTCCAGTCCCCTGGTGAAATCAAGAGTGCGAAAAAGCTGCCAGGGAAGCAAAAGCAGCATTGAACAAGTACAGGAAACACAAAACTCTCCAAAATCGCGCAGAGCTAAAGAAATACAAGGCGAAGGCACAACTTGTAATCAAACAATCCAAGAAAAAATCTTGGCAGGAATATGTTTCTGGAATAAACTCTTCCACGCCAACAAGCCAAGTCTGGACCAAAATAAGAAAAATGAATGGACATAGTTCAAAAAGCACTATTCGTAGCGTTAAACACAATGATCACTACTACTCATCCACAATAGATATAGCCAATATTTTGGGCCAATCCTATCAAGAACAATCGTCAACTTCAAATTTCACACGCGACTTTCTCAATTACAAGGCTCAAATCGAACAAACTCCCATCAGTTTTGAAGATACACTCGATAACCCTTTAAATCATCCTATCACCATAGAAGAACTTGACAGCTCCTTAGACAAAATGAAAAATTCTAGTCCAGGTCCAGAGAATATTCCAGTCATATTTCTCAAATATCTACCACCTTCAGCAAGACGGCTACTACTGAAACTTTTCAACAAGATATGGGAAGACAAAGTATTTCCTTATTTATGGTCTGAAGCTATTATTCTACCATTTTTGAAATCTAAAAAACCCAAAAAGAAGCCAACTCGTACAGACCAATATCTCAAAGTTGCTCAATGGGAAAATTGCTAGAGAAAATTGTCAACCAAAGACTCATGTGACATCTCGAAACTTCTAACCTCCTAATCAAAGAACAAACTGGATTTAGACCAAACCGCTCAACTCTGGACAATATTGTGTATTTGGAAAGTGAGATCAATGAGGCTTCTGCCACCAAACAGGTATGCGTAGCCATTTTCTTTGATATCTCAAAAGCATTTGATACCTGCTGGACTCGAAACATCCTGATGCAACTACAAAGATGGAATATCACAGGAAATTGCCTAGCTTTTATCAACAACTTTCTTGCCAACAGAACATTCAAAGTTCGGGTTGATGACGAACTATCTGATACTTACCGCCAAGCAAATGGAACCCCACAAGGCTCAGTTATCAGCCCTACTTTATTTTTGATTGCCATTAACAACATTCTTAACAATTTAAAAAACCACTGAAAGCAAGAGTTTTCGCAGATGACCTAGTGGTTTACATAAAAGGAAAAAATATAAATACAATATCTCTATTTATGCAACAATTCATCACAAATTTGGAACTATGGTCACGTCAATCCGGCTTCAGGTTTTCTGTTACCAAAACAACAGGTGTGGTATTTAGCAGGAAACGTTCATATACTACTCCAAAATTGAAGCTTTATAACCAAAATATTAACTTCAAATCATCAGCAAAATTTCTAGGAATGATCTTGGACCATAAGCTTACCTGGAAAGATCACATAGAGAAGTTGGTCCAAACATGTATGCAGCGGCTTAATATAATGAAAAGCCTAGGAAATATAAATTGGGGATCAGACCAAGCAACGCTACTGCTTATATATAAAACGCTCATCAGGTCAAAAATAGATTACGGCTCCATAGCTTATGCATCTGCCAGAAAAACTGTACTTCGCAAACTTGATGTTATCCATAATACAGCATTAAGAATAGCTTCAGGCTCGTTTACAACATCCCCTAATACCAGCATCCAAAGTCTTCTTGGTGAACCATCATTAAGTTACAGACGCTCTACATTGAGTTTGAATTACGCGGCTGCTATATCCACTAATGCTGAAAAACCAGTTTACAGTAACACATTCAACAACAGATATAGGGATCTTTTTGATAAAAAACCGCATCTATCTAAGCCATTTTACGCCAGAGTTAGAGAACTTTTTCAGAAGTTTAATTTAGAGCTCCCAACGATGTTTCGGACAGAGATGCTTTTAAGAGAGTGGTCGCCAACCTCCGTTAAATGGGGACGGCATTCGAAGAAGAAGAAGAACGATGTTTCCATCCACTGTCGAACATCCAGCTCCGTGGACAATTTCTACCCCTCGTACTAACCTGACTGGGCTTGATAGGGATACAAATCGCCATGAAATCTTCGCTCGCAGAACTCAACAAGATACTACATGACTACAATGGCTTTAACTTAGTCTACACGGATGCTTCGAAATCGAAGGCTGGAGTGGGTGCTGCAATAGTGACTACAACTGAATCTTACAGAATAAAATTCTCCCCTCACACTAGCATATTTACGGCAGAACTCTATGCTATCTTTCATGCCCTTAAAGTAATTACCTCCTTTCCAAATCCCAAAACCCTAATTTTAACTGATTCCTTAAGTAGCATTCATTCCTTGAAACATCCTTATCCCAAGCACCCAATACTACAATCAATTAAATCACAGGTTCATAATATCCAGAACAACAATAAATCTGTGGATTCCTGCTCACATTGGCATCAGAGGCAACGAACAAGCGGACCTATGTGCGCGTAACGCAATCGTAAACGTTAATGCCGAACTCATAACAATGTGCGTGGTGAGTGACTTGAGAACACTTATTCGGGAAAAAGTTTACAACCACTGGCAACAAGACTGGCAGCGATCGCAAGACAAACTTCGCGAATTTAAGTCAAGTGACGCGGTGGAAGCATCCAACCACAACACGCAGAGCACAAGTGATTGTCACTAGACTTAGAATAGGGCATTGCAAATTTACGCATACTTATCTTTTCAATAAAGACAATGCTCCTATATGTGATCTATGTCAAGAACATTTAACAGTGAAACATGTTCTGATCAATTGCACTAAGTTTGACACGAACCGGCTAAAATATAGACTACCTACAGATTTAAATATACTCTTAGGTGTAAATTGCCCAGTTGACAAATTGATGGGATTCTTAAAGGACATTAATTTACTAAACAAAATTTAATATTGTATATTGTTATACACCGCTAATCACCTTGGGTGGAAGCGGATTAGTTTGAATAAAAAAAAAAGAATTAATAGTTTGAAATTATAATTGTAACTAACTATTTTACATAAAGTCAAAGAATTTATAGATTTTGTTAAATCAACGTCAGCGTTTATTTTCATGGAGAACTCGATGTAGCGTCGCTCCCATGAAAGTGCAGAAATCATTCTTCTGTAACATGATATTTGTGTTATTTAATATGTTTATTTTATAAAAACGCAACGTAGCATCGTTCTCATGAAAATACGGAAATCGTAATCTGATGTTTGACATTGCGTAACATTACTTGAACATAAGCATTTTTTCCTATATAACATATATATATATATATATATATATATATATATATATATATATTAATACACATCCTCTATTTGAAATTTAAAGAATAAGTAAAACAAGGAAATTTATTTAATTTTAGTTGTCATACTCTTGATACACACTGTACTCTACGTAAATTCCTAAATTTTGAAAGATTCAGTAGAAATATCAAACATGACATTTCATAATTTCGATGACATTTGAGTAGAATACATCTAATGATAGATAGAACATAATAGGATTTGGAGAAAATATTTGAAATTGTAAAATATAGAGGTCTCTGCTAGCAAGATTACAAATGTAATAAAAGAATTTCAAAATCTCACTTGGTTATTGAAAATTATAGATTAGTAATTTTTTTTTAAAACAAGAAAAATCGGTAACCAACAGAAAGGAGAATTATTTATTTTGTAAAAATTTAGTCAGTAGTTTTTTATCCTTTGAAGAGACAACATCAGAATAAGAGTTGTCTCGAATTTTTTTGGTAGATTGCATACATTGCATATCATACAATGAGATAAATAACCCATATAATAAATTCAGTGCGTACATAATTCGGATAAGAATTGTATCGTAAAAGTGTATGTGGTTCCAGTTTTTCTAAATCGTATATATTTAGAAAGTTGCAGTATTCTAAATACGTTAGAATAAGTACGAGATTTCCTGATCCATTGTGTGAGTCCTCTCCAGTTTTAAATTTATTTCTCGAGAAATATCAGGCCTTAAATTCAATACAGTTAAAAGATGCATCTATATAAAAAATTTGAAATATACCAAATTTATTGATACATATCATTTACAACATCAAGTGAATAGACCATTTGGAGCAAAAGTTTCGGTATTTGACATTGATACACGTCAAGTGTAAATTATTATTTGAACGTTTGATAATAATTCATTAGGTTAAATTTTAGCATAGTTGTATTCTAATTTTAATTTTTTTGTAGAGGTTACGACTGTTGTTCTTTTATCATAATTTTTGGGAATAACAATTTTGTTAATTTTGCGTATCTGATAGTATAATATATAATTTTGATTCTAACTACCTGTAGTATTTATTCATTCAGTATCCAATCTCATTGAACTTATCATTTTACATTCATAAAATTTTCAATTTAATCAGTGACATTTGGTTGAAATTTTTAGTGACAGTAAATTAGTAAATGTCATAAAATAATTAAAGGGCCTTTTATTATATTGAATTAACAGTTATTTGAGAGTTTGATAATAGTGAAACATTTGATTTGGAAATATCTTAAAAAAACAAATAAATTTGAAGAATTAATTTTGAACAATTTTGATCTCACCCTGAGATAGGAGTAATAAGTTGATTGTACATAAATTCATCTTTATATTGATATTTATTGGCGCCGGGCATGTTTAATTTGACAATTACTGTCAAATTTGAAATTCAATACGTACTTAAGTGGTATGCACAATAATTGTCGCTGCGACAAGATAGTATAATTTATTTCCATATCGTAGGGCAATTATATCTAAAGAATTGAAATATTACAAATTGTCTCCAAACGCGGGCAATTATATTCAAAGGTTTGAAAATATAACAATATATATATATATATATATATATATATATATATATATATATATATATAGCGTTGTTATAGTTATAGTTGTTAAGCTTGGTAGTTAGTTGGCAAAAGTCGTTGTTTAATTCTTAGCATTGTCGGTTGATCATTAGCTTTGTAGCAAGTATTGTAATTTTGGTTATATTGTGAAAATAATTTTCGGTGTTAAAAAGTTATAATTGGCATTACAATGAACTGGGAAGAATCCAAACAAATACTAACATAATTTAAACAGGGCTGAACGTAAGTACATCAATTATTTGAAACTTTCCAATTAATAAGGAATAAAGTGTGAATATGTAGCTGTAGCTTACCCTTATTTTAAAAAGATTAGAAGTAGATATAGTACTTGTGTCACCCTATAAATTTTATGATTTGTTTAGAAAAAACTGTTGAATGAAAACTACTAGTTTCGTTAAATAAGGTGAAGTCATATGCTGGATACATCAACTAGTTTATGTTTATTTGCAAATAGTTTACATTTACAGCCAGAAATACCTACGACATCTGCGATTGCTTCTTAAGCCATATTTACTTTTTGTAATTGTAAGTATCCTACACAATAATTTTTTGTTAGCGACTTACATTTGTTTATTATTACGTCCATAAATGTTATAGACAGTAACGAGCTTAAGCATCCTTATCTTAGGCCTATATTTGTAGTGAATGTTTGTGATATCATGTTGAGTAAACAAATATAATTTTAATAATATTATTAAAACGTCTTCTAAATTCCGGAATATTGCGAAACTAAAAATGTCATTCCGGTATAATAATATCTGAAAAATAAACTTTTCTTACATTTCAGAAGTAATAAAAAAAGTTGCAACATCTAACGTTAAAAATAGTTAACCTATCTACTGAATCTAAAGAACATCTTCAGATCAGATTTGCGTCATAACAAGAAATTTCAATTGAATTTATTTCCGAAAATACTCTCGGCCTATTCCGAATAATATTTTTATCAGATGAAACTTAGAATCTAATTAGATTATTAAAAAATACGAGGTGCGATGAAAAGAAATAACTATATCTACCCTCTCAGATTTACTGTTAAATGTTTTTCAACAATAACTACTTGTTGAATATAAAGTTGAATGGTCAGCTCAGCATTTCGTTTATTTGTTTCTTACTATATAAAATCAGAGGTGTTGTATATTAAAAAAAAAAGAATTTCATGTCAAAATAAGTATTATTATTCACGCGATACTAAAAACTGTGTTTTTATGAATATTTTTGAGTGGCACTTTTTTTCCGAAATGCAAACTGATTAATAAAAATATAGCTTTTTATGTACATAAACAACCTCTCGAAATAAGTATTTTTATAGTTCATTCATTTTGGTTACATTAACAATACAATCATAAAATAGAAATGAGGCTAAAACTTTGAAATCTATGTACAGGGGCGGAGAAACATTGAATAATTTAATACTGTAAATGATGTTTAAAAATTTAAATTACTGTTTCGACCCGGACGCATATTTCAAAACTGCACATTGATACGAAACCAGTAGTTAAATGCTGCGCTGCCATTGGCTGGATTGTGTACTTACCGTCTTTTAACCTCGAACTTAAAATGTTCCTTGCTATTGTTTACAACTTAGGGATGTCAATTTTCTTCAATTAGGTACTAATACCACCGTACATAAACAAATTCATTTGTTTATGTACGGTGCTAATACTATGGGATCACCTTGCATAAAAATATTGATAGAAATTTTACTTAAATCTAAATTATTACATAATTTAGTAATTGTCATTCCACAATGGCAGCAACAGCATAAAACCAATTTATGTATCGTATTCGAATAAAAACGGTCGCAGTCGCATAGGAAATGACGGTGGAAATCCAGCAAATAGCAGCGCCGCATTTAGCCACTGGTTTCGTATCAATGTGCAGTTTTGAAATATGCGACCCGGACTCTACTCATACTACTTTTTTAAATAAAACTAACTATCTCTAAATAATTTCACAATACAATTTAAAAATGGTAATAATTCTTAAGATATCTGTTTCGATATTACTATCATCGTCGGGATGACAGAAGTTACATTTCATGTCATGCTTACTGTTGTTTAATAATTATTGTTTTTGATTATTAATTAATTAAACTTTGTCGACTGTAGTAAACGTATTCAATTATATTAGTAATCTTAATTTGACAACGTTAATGTCGAAATTGATAGTTTATTATATACGAATTTACGTATGAATCGTACAAATTGATTATTGTGTGAACTTCGACTGTATTAAGATCAGAAGGTAATCACGAACTTAATGATTTCGGAAAAACGTTATGTTTCGGCTTGTATATCCCTACTTTGGTATTACTTGAATACTGACTAACAATCAATGGAGTAGTGAAGCGCAACGTATGACGCCGTATTCAGCTAGCGTCAAGTAACCGCTCCTACTCATATCCGACTCTCACCTCCGCAGTGTGAACCCTGGTAACCTGAGTAACCTTGTGGAAGACTGTGGTAACCAATCCCAGAGGGAAACAGGGTCAGGGCTAACGAGAGCGGAAGAAATGGTCCACCAAAAAAAAGATTCTTTTGGGAACATGGAATGTGCTGAGTTGGTCTGGTATAGCAACGAGAGCGGTTAAAGAGCTTCAAAAATATAAGATGGATATAACTGTAATACAGGAAGTGAGATGGACAGGAACGGGAAATATGGAGATGGAAAACGATATAGTGTTCTGGTCAGGTAGTGAGGATAGACATGAATACGGATGCGGCTTTGTCATAGCAAAGAGGCTAAAAACAGCAGTAATAGACTTTAAGCCAGTCAGTTAGAGAATTTGTTATATCAGACTTAAGGGTAAATAACAGTATAGAGCGGCTCCAAGGCATGATATCAGAGTAGTGATGGGAGATTGTAACGCTAAACTGGGAAAAGAGGAGTATCTCAGAAAGGTGGTAGGAAGATATAGCCTAAACGACATAACGAATGATAATGTGCACCAATTAGCAGAATTTGCAGTATCTAATAATATGGTAGTAAAATCCACACAATTTGAAAGAAAGAACATATATAAAGCCACATGGGTTTCAAATGACGGAACAACGCGAAACCAAATAGACCACATTCTCATAGATGCAAGACACTCTAGAAGCATCATCAGTGCACGAAGTATGAGAGGAGCAGACAGCGATACTAATCACTTCCTAGTTAAATCCAGGCTGACAACGAGAATAACAACACAGAAACCTGAACAAAAAGAGTCATGAGAAGTATGGGACGTAGAAGCTTTTCAAGAACCCAAAAAGGAAGGTGAGTACCAAACTGCCTTGAGCAACAAATTCGAATGCCTAAGACACGAGGAAGATAATAAAGAACTAGAGGAAGCACGGCAGCAAGTAGCAACAGTCATAGAAGAAGCAGCGACAGAAACCATTGGAAAAAACAAGAAGCGTCCCAAAAGAAGGTGGTTTGACAGAGAATGTGAAGAAGTGCTGGAATTGAAAACAAATAAGAGACTGACAATGCTAATAAACCCTACGAATGAACAAAATTTCGCAAAAGAAGAGCACAGACAAGGAGATTAGTCAGAACTAAAAAGAAGAACTACCTAGAACACCAAATACGGGATATAGACGGGGATAGAGGCATGAATCAGACAAGGGAGTTCTTTAGGGAAGTAAAGAGAGTGAGGAGGAATGGGAGTGTAGGAGGAACAAAAGGCATGAGAAATGAAAGTGGAGAACTGATAATGACGGGAACGGAAATTGTTGAACGATGGAAGGAGTACTTTAAACAATTACTAAATATTGAAAGGGAGTCAAAGGAAGAAGAAGACATTACCTTCCACTCAGCGGATATGATAATACCACCACCAAAACTCCAAGAAGTAAAAAATGCGATAAAATATCTCAAAGATCATAAAGCACTAGACAATGATGGTATAAATTCAGAGTTGTTTAAAAAGGGAGGAAATGTTTTACACCGAAAAATATATGAAATGATCCTGAATATATGGGTACAACAGAAAATGCCTAAAGATTGGAGCGGAAGTATCATAATACCTATACATAAAAAAGGAAACAAAGAAGAATTTAGAAATTATAGAGTAATATCACTGATCAACACAACATACAAAGTATTGGCAACCATACTACTGAGAAGGTTGACCCCTTATCGGAATACAGGTTTCGTGCTGGAAGGTCAACGATATATCATATATTCACGATTAAACAAATATTAGAAGAGAACTGTGAATTCAATCGGGATGTTCACCAAATCTTTGTCGATTTTCAGCAAGCATATGACTCTATAAAAAGAAGCAGGATGTGAGTGGCAATGCTAAAAATGCGCATCCCAAGGAAATTGGTGGAGCTAACACAAATGTGTGTGGTAAACTCATATGCACAGGTGAGGATAGGACGCAGAACATCAACTCCATTTAGGGTAGCATCAGGGCTCAGACAAGGAGATCTCCTCTCACCGTTGCTGTTTAGTTTGGCCTTGGAGTACCTATGCGGTTGGTAAAATAACAACGGAACTAACTGAAGGTTTTGCTAAGTAGGCTTCAAAACTATTGTTGGCTTTTGCTGATGATATAGATACAGTGGCTCATTCAACGGGAGATATGAGAGAAGTGTTCTCCCAACTCGAGGAGGAAGCAGGAAACCTCGGTCTACGAGTAAATGAAGAAAAAACGAAATACATGGTAGTAACCAAGAACCCAAGACCTAGAATCAGACAGAATATTTCCATTGATGAGAACAACTTTGAAGTGGTTAAGGAGTTTAAGTACCTAGGAGCGATAATTATAGATAATAATCGAGTAGAAAGAGATGTCTCAGCAAGAATAATGGCGGGGAATAGGGCGCTATATTCTCTTACAACACTCTTGAGATCTAAGCTGTTAAGAAGACAATCCAAATTAACAATATACAAGTGATTTATTCGCCCGGTGGTTACATATGGCAGCGAAACCTGGACCCTTAATCAACGGGAAATAAATAAGTTCTTGTCCTTGAAAGGAATGTTCTTAGAATTATATTTGGACCGCAACAAGATGAGCCAACAGGACACTGGAGAAGACGCCACAATGCTGAGTTGTCAGCGCTGTATGGCAATAAGAACATAGTCAGACACATAAAGGCTAATCGAATAAGATGGGCAGGGCATGTATTGAGATCAGAGGACCACATATTGTTAAAAACAGTATTCCTTGAGAGACCAGATGATAGAAGATCAATAGGCCGACCCAGGAAAAAATGCCGTCGCAGCAGATGTGTCTAGAATGTGAGTCCAACAGTGGGAAATGGAAGCACAAGATCGAGGAAGATGGAGGGCGATAGTGGATGCGGCCAAGACTCACCCAGAGCTGTAGGGCCAGGAAAAGAAGAAGAAAACTAACAAACGGTATGTCCGACCTAGTGACTTACCTTCACGTAGAAATTATGAGTTTCGACTTTGAGTACACGTGCTTGACTTGAATATTAACTAAGGAACGATATGTTTGACTTAGGAATTAGCTTCACATAGAATCGGAATCGGAAAGGCTAGAACAGTGTTTAATAAAATGAGGAATGCATTAACCAGAACAGATCTTAGTCTACATCTTAAAATCAGAATGCTTAAATGCTACATATTTCCAGTACTATTATATGGAATGGAAGCCTGGGCGCTTAAGAAGTGCGACACTGATCGGCTGAAAGCATTCGAGATGTGGGCATATCGAAGAATCCTCAGAATAAGTTGGGTGAGCAGAACAACGAACAATGAGGTATTGAGAAGAATGGAAAAGGAGAAGGAAATAATCAGCACAATCAAAAATCAGAAAATTGCAATAACTGGGCCACGTGATGAGAGGGGAGAGGTATACACTGTTGCAAACTATTATACAAGGAAAAATACAGGGTAAAAGAAGTATAGGAAGAAGACGCATCTCCTGGTTGAACAACCTAAGGCAGTGGTACAACAGTAGCTCTGTTGATTTGTTCAGATCCGCAGCTTCAAAGATAAATATCGCCATGATGATAGCCAACCTTCTTAAAAGAGACGGCACGTAAATAAGAAGAACCGATGAGTTTTAACTTTGAATACACCTATTTAACTTTAATATTAACTAAGAAACGATATGTTCGACTTAGGTGAGAGGTAACTCTCGGAGAGACTGTATGGCTCGACTTAGGTACGCAACTGGGCAACAGACTTTTTTCCGCTGGAAGCTGTCTTAAATGCAATGCTTCAAGAGGGAGTGATTTCATGAAAGCGTGCTTTGCTGATCGATGTTCATTGTTAAGTAAGGCTAAACAATGGAATACTACAATTTTGTTTTCAATAATTATTGAAAAATATTTCAAAGGTATGACCGTCCTATTAAAAATATTTTAAAGTATAAATTACTATTGAGGATATTTAAAAGGTACAAAATAATTTTATTAAAGGCAGTCCGACACATTTTTTATAGCCTCAATTCACTTGGACTTTCCTTCAAAGATACTGTGCCTCTTGATACAGTGGAAGTTCACAATTTAGTAAAATGCAATAAACCTTACAAACATTACAATAAGATATAAATCAAAGATATGTGATATTCTAAGGATATTTCTAGTCAAAAGAATTATATATATATAAGATATAGAAAGCTGTCCCTTTAAGAGAAATTACTCATACAAACGATAGAGCTGCTACGTGACCGTAGTCGCGTAGTCACGAATTAAATAATAGCCGCATTGATGGCGGGTATTTTAAATGTTTCACTATCAATTGCATTTCACATTTCAGTTTGTACAAAGCAAATAGAAAACCTTACATTATATTATATACTATTTTTAATTCGCAGTTACGTAATTGCGAAAGATGTGAATTGTATATTGTATGGTTTTCTACCTGCTTTGTCCAAGTGCCAAATTTTAAAATTTCTCTATAATATCGCGAAAAGTATTTTCGACTTATTTTATTTTAAAGTGTTTTTTAATTGTTAATTATTACACATGAAGATAATTACACGAGAATGCTATTCTTTTTAATTTCTGAACAACTGCGGTTGAGCCATGGCGCTCGTGCCCCCCCCCCCCCCTATGACCGCCACTGATCCCTTGCAAACATGAACCTGCGTCGTTTATGTTCTCTTGTACGTTAAGAACGACTGGCTGCTCTTCTACTGGGCAATCCAAAAGTTTTTATTCTTCTTCTTACCGTTTTAGATGACATTCTAACATTTCTGACCACTTCAAGTTGACTGCTCAATTCTCTGCCTGTCTTTTTCGGCTTCATAAAACCAGTTGTCGAAGAAAACGATCATCAAGGTGGCTGCCCTGACCTCTGACTCGATAGTGTGATCTAGTTTCCCTAAATTTTCTTAACATTCGACTGAGGATTGAAGTATTCACTCCTAACAAATTGGCCACATAACACAACGCATACTTCTTCCATCTTGAACAATAATCTATTACACATTCGTCGTTGGTCAGTATTCATATATCTACGGTTAAATTACCTACCCTATTCAAGACACCTTGAACTATACTACGCCTTATAAACTGCTCTAATTTGCTTATCAATCCAAAAACTGGAAAAATTCTTTCAAACTACACCTTTCATCCTTTAATGTCACACAATAAAAGAAATATTAATTACTTCTCTTTATCAAAATTGACACCAGCCACAAGGAATTTACTTTGTAAGGATTTCATTGTAATATAAATTTGAATTACAAAAATTGTAGAGATAGAAAAGTTGTATCTTTAGTAAATAGAAAGATATTGGAATGATTTTTTTTTATTTTAGCTTAACGTGCCTCGACAGCGCTGGTCATTGGCACAGAAAAATGATTACAAATATTTACATGATATTAAATAACAACTATTACTATTTTTAAATTAGATTTTATGGTAGAGATGCGTAGCTTTCAGAAACTGTATGACTTTCTTGATCTCGGTGGGGCAGTGGAGTATTTCCTTGAGGTTAGGCCTTAGGTCAAATCGTTTATATGTAGCGGAAAATTGTTTGCAGTCAGTAAGTAAGTGCTTAACTGTCAGTATAGCATTACAGCTATGGCAAACAGGACGATTTCCTGAAGACATCAGATGACCGTGTGTGAGTTTAGTGTGGCTGATTCGAATTCTTCTGATTATAGCGGCCTCTCTCCTTGTTAAAAAGCTAAGGGAGAGAGGAGAAGTAGATGAATGGATATCGTGAAGTGATGTCGTACTATTGCGCCATAGAGGTCGCCAAGATTCTTGCGTGACGTTTTTGAAATGGAACTTGAGGTCGCTGGCGAGTTGGACTATGTGTTTGGCGATCCGCAGTTTCATTACCAGCAATTCCAATGTGAGATGGTAGCCAGATGAGAGAGACTGTTATATCATGAGCAACGAGAGTTCGATATATGTCATGTATGCTCTGGACAATTGGGTGGTCAGTGAAGATTGATTTAATTGATAAAATGGAGGAAAGGGAATCAGTGTATATTGCAATATTTTTGTGAGGGAGGGAGATATATTTAAAAGCCTGAAGAATGCTGTGAAGCCCACCTGTATGGACGCTACACACTGAAGGTAAAGTAAAGGAGCCTATGAGTTCATGTTTCGAGGTAACTGCACAACCAACGCCGGAGTCAGTTTTGGAAGCATCTGTGTAAAGTGTTAAATCGTAAGATTTTTTTTGTAGTAATTCAAGGAATGCTTTCTTTACAAGTGCAGTGGGTGACTCATGCTTATTAAAAATGGTGAGTGAGGTATCGATTATAGCAATAATTTTGGTCCAAGTAGGAGAAGAAGGTAGTGCGAGCGGGGATGTCAGAGAGAGGTCAGTATCTTTGAGTAGAGGAGTGAGCAATTGGGGAAGAGATTTAGTAATTGTCCGAGGGTTTGTAGGGAGATTAGTCGTTGAAGTGAAAAGTGAGCGAACAGGATTGGAGGATACTGAGGCAGCATATGTAAGGAGTAGAGTTTGTCGTCTTTAGGGGAGGGGTGATTCATTAGCTTCAATATGGAGACTATCAGCAGGGCTAGAGCGGAAGGCACCAAGGCAGAGGCGGAGAGCGGTATTGTGAACAGAGATCAGCAAATCTGTGACAGATTTGGGGGCTGACATGTAAATGAATCAACCATAGTCAAGCTTCGAACGGATGAGAGCTCTGTAAACTCTTAATAATACGATTGCGTCGGAACCCCAGGGAAAATGACTGAGCGTTTTAAATATGTTTAATCTCTTTAGACAGATGCCTTTGAGTTCATGGATATGGTGTTTCCAGTTAAGTCGAGAGTCGAAGGTTATTCCGAGAATTTTACATTGATTTACAGTGGGTAAGGGTGAATTATTAAAGAAAATGTGAGGTAGAGGAGAAGATGTTCTTCTTGGAAACTTGATTAGTTTGGATTTACTTTGAGATAAGGATAATCCCAGGTAAGAAGATCTATCCTGTAGAAGGTTTACTGCGGCTTGAAGGAGTTTGCAAGTGGATGAGATCGATTTACCATGACAATAAACAATTAGGTCATCAGCATATTGGACATATTTTATGGGAGCAGGAAACTTGCAATAGAGCTCGTTTATTGTGAGGATGAATAGAGTAGAACTTAATACTGATCCTTGAGGGACATCAGCATTTTGTGGGTGAGGCAAGGAGAGTTTGCCATTAGCGCAAACCCTGAAGGTTCTACAAGTTAGGAAATTATGAATGAACGATAGAATGTTGCCATGAAGATTATATTGGGAAAGTTTATTTAGTATTGCCGTTCTAGATATCGAGTCAAAGGCACCTTCAATATCAAAGATGGTTGCAACGACGTCCTGGTGATTGTTTATTGCTGAAGAGATATGTGTTTGGAGAAGAACAAGGTTGTCGCGAGTGGATAGATGACGCCGGAAGCCGGATTGGGCGTTAGGAATGATTTTGTACTTTTTAAGAAACCAAAGTAGTCTTCTATTGATCATTTTATCCAGGAGTTTGCAGGTAGTGCAAGTGAGTGAAATCGGCCGGAAGGAATTGGGCGATAAGGTGGTTTGCTTTTTTTATTGAAATAATTATGGATTTGCGCCATGCGTCAGGGAACTGATTAGTATTCCAGATTAGGTTATACATTTCGAGAAGCTTAGAGAAAGATGGATTGGATATTTTTTTGAGAAAGATGTAAGGAACATTATCAGGGCCGGCGGCAGAATTTCTACAAGTAAACAAGGCAGATTTAAGTTCATTTAGGCTGAAAGGGGCGTTGACGGAAGCAACGTCATGAGGGTTTGACTGAAAAGTGGAGGAAAGCTGAATATGAGAATTGTGATAAACAGAATTGGGGTTACGATTATTAAATTTGTCATCAAAATTTTGTGCGAGTGAATCGGCAATTGTTTGGTTGTCGGAGATAACAGTGTCATTCAATATTAAGGAAGGAATTTTAGTATTGGTATTCTTGCCTTGAATTTGTGAAACTTTTTTCCAGACTTGACTGGGATTTGTATTATGATTCAGCGAGGAGGTATAGCTTTGTCATGAGGATTTTTTGCTTTGCTTGACTAAGAATTTAGCTTTAGCTTTGAGCTGTTTGTGTAGGAGAAGGTTTTCTTGTGTTCTATTTCGTCTAAACCTGTTAAGAGCATGTTTGGACTCTCGGATGGCATTTTCGCAAGCTGAATTCCACCAAGGCACAGTTTTTTGTGAAGAGGAAGTCACTGATTTACCGATGTGAGTCTCTGCAGCGGCAAGTATGTTGTCAGTAAACATTTTTAGTGTCATTTATGTTTGCAGAAATAGCTAAGAGGATAAATAAGTTTGGGAGAGAGAAGTAAACTCAGACCAATTTGCGTTTTTTAAGTGCCAGAAGCTATAGTTATAGTTTCCTTATTATAATGATTGGATATAATGATAGGAAAATGGTTGATATCATGAAGGTAATCTGAAACTTGCCAGGAAAGGGAAAGAGCAGTTTTAGGGTTACATAAGCTGAGGCCAAGGGCAGAAAAGGAGCCGGAGGAAATGTTGAAGTGAGTGTTGAGTCTAGTATTCAACAAGCAGGTTACGGAGGAGTTTATGACGTTTTCTATAACTTTGCCTCTAGTGCAATCACGAGTTGAGCCCCACATGGTGTAATGTGCATTAAAGTCACCAACAAGGATGTATGGGCGGGGGAGCTGAAATACTAGGTCGGTTAAGTCTTCTTCATTGAGGGGGTGATCAGGTGGAATGTAAATACTGCAAATGGTAAGCTTATTAGGGTTCCAAGCAGTTACAGCAATTGCCTCTAGATTTGAGGTTAGTGGGAGATGAGTATACATCGCTAGATACGAATATTGAAGTACCACCACTGGCTCTCATACAGTTGGTACGGATGTAATGATAACCTTCAAAGTTTTTTAGCTTGCATTGTTAGTCAATTTTGAAGTTGGTTTCCTGGAGGCAGAGAAAGTCAGGGGTATGGAGAGATACGATTTTCTGAATTCTTTCTAAGCGACGATAAAATCCATCGCAGGTCCATTGAATTAGAGAGAATGATACTAATTAAAGGGGGAAAGAGGTTAATTACTGAGATAGTGTAGAGGAGTCAGTGGTGGTACCGTCATCAGAAAAAATATCGTCAGTAAGATTGTTTTGGTCGGGGTGAAGTTTAAATTTAATTTTATTGGTCAGACGTGTAATGCGATTTTTCAAAGATCTTTCGTTGACATTAGAATAAATTAAAGATAGATCTTTCAGTAGGGAAGCAGTGTCGGAGATAAATTTATTGGCTTCAGATAGAGGGTCGTTGACGCGGAAGTATTTTCGAGGAACGCAATAAGTTGGATACTATTAAGGGAGAAGGATTTAGGAGACTCTTCAAAAAGTTTATGTATGATAGAACGTGATTCGGGTCTTATATTGTGACAATCATCTTCCGCCAGTTTGGATTTTTTGGTTCTTTTTTTTTGCAGATTTTTTTGAATTAGAAAATTCTAGGGAGGTATTGGATTGGGATTAGCGAGAGGAGTATTAAAAGGTGATATAGACTGCGGAGAGTCAAGAGTGCTATCATTAGATCGGGGTCGTTTTTCGCCAGGTACATAGGAGGAGGGTGCGAGTGGCACTTGAGAGGGTAATTCGGGATTGTCTGAAAAGATATCAGTAGTAGCTGGGTCAGCTGAAGTGGAGGGTTTGACGGAAGTATTTAATAGGGAGGGGGGGGAAGGTCGTGGGAAATGTTGGGACATGATTCAGCGGTATGTCCAGCCTGCTTGCAAAGAAAGCATCCAAGTTTATCAGTAGAAATGAATATTATGTGTGATGTATTTTCATGCGTAATAAGAATCGAAGTTTGCAGTGAAAAATCGTTACTGGTGGGCAGAACGTAAGTTACACGGCGGAAGCTCAGGACATTTGACGTATGAAATAGGGGAGGTAAGTGTTAATCCTTGGTCATACAGGGCTTTTTCAATAACGGAATGTGGAATGGAAGGATTGACATTGGAAATAAGGATTCTTTTGGTGGGGGAAATAAACCGACGAATAGGAATGACATAGGAATTAACTAAGATGTTTTGATTCGATTTTAGAAGGTCGTCGACTTGAGTGGTAGATGATAAATAAATACATATGCGGCCATGAAAGATTCTGGAAGCGAAATGTACGTTTTTGGGAGAGACAATGTTACCTATTGCTTTGATGTAATCGAATAGTACAGTGTTGGGGATAGAAGGCATAATGATGGCTTGATCTCGAGATGGTACCGGGGGAGGAGGTAGTCTTGCAGAAGTAGCCGCGGCATAAGTTATGGGTGTTGAAGGGGTATTTGTGTTTATTGAGATAGATTGTTTAATGGGGGTTGAAGAAGTGGTAATATTTGAGAGCAGTGGTTGTGAGGGGAGGTTTGACATATTGATGTGATCCTGGATACCAAAATCACAATCAATAGATAGAAATAGAAATTAAAAGAAATATATAAGTAAATCTCAGCTCAGAAGACCCCCAGTGACTGATCTATTTATTTCCAACACAAATAAGTAAATTTAAAGAATATTTACCAATTTTGCAGAAAAACAGCACTTTTACAAGATTTATTATCACATTTTAATGATGACAAAAAACACGTATTAATTTGCTATGATATTGACGACATAACGATCCGACTCTAATGAGTTCCGACTCGTGAATGGGGAATGATTTAAAAAAGAAAATATCGGCGAATTAATGATTTTTTCTAATCATTTGCAAAGAAAACATTTGTAGCCTTCAGTTTACCCTACAGGGTGTTTAGAATTTACGGTACATAAATATTATTTCATTCGACCCGGTATAATAAATTGTCAAATTCACTTTAACAAAAATTCAAAATGCTTGTAATAATGTCAATGAATTTCCTATAATGTGCCAAAAGAATAATTTTCATCGGTTGAAAATTAAAAGAGTTAGTCTAAATCAAAAATAAGCAAAATTTTAAGTGTTTTGTCCATGAGTTTATACACCTACACCCTACACGAATACCATTTGTCATAGTTGGAGATGAAGCATTTGCATTATCAAAACACATTATGAAATCATATCCAAATCGAAATAATAGTATGTATCAGTATAAGCGAATTTTTAATTACAGGCTAAGTAGTGCAAGAAGAATGATGGAATGTACTTTCGACATATTAGCAAATACATGAAGGATAAACCTATTGAAGTAGCTGTACATTTTGAGCAACTAATAGTAACAAACTTTATGCATCCTACACAATTATATTCGAAGAAAACATGGTACAAATTTTGAAGATACTGTATGAATGTCCTCTTGAAAATATTGCCAGACGCCGAATAAGAGCAAACGGTCTTGGTATTATTACTATCAGAGATTATTTTGCAGACTATTTCATTTCTTCAAGAGGTAAAATTGTATGGCAATATGATAAAATATACTAGTCTCGATATTTTCTTCTTGTTAACAAATTAATAAATATTGTATCTACATTTCTAAGTATTCTTTTTAGGGCTCAAATCGTCCCTTGTTGGTATCACCGCGTTTGATACTTCCTCCCGCAACTTAAGCTGTAAATTACGATCACTGTATTTTGGTAAAACCATCTTATATAGCCCAGGGCCCTTTTCAACTTCTATTCTCAGCTGCTCCGCAAAATCTGCCGTTTTTGTAGAATGTACAAAACACCAATGGTATTTACAGTCCGATGCGAAGTATTGCAATTTTATTGTCGCTTGCCTATGCAGCCATGTTCTTTCTTATTTGTTGAAGAATTGCAGATAATCGCCAGACGACCATTAATACATGTGTAGTTAAAGCTGCACTTTTAAATTTCACTGGATTAAAACTTGTGGTGGATGGCATTTTTCTCACAAAAATTCAGAGATTTAGTTTAGTTTTCTTGCTATTCTGTTTACAGACTATAAGACACAGTTAACTAATAAAATTAAAAGGGAAGGTATGGTTTATGAAGATTAACTTTTTTATTGCTTGAATCATGTAAATTTTGCTTCGCTCACTAAAGGAATAGAGTATAAGCAAGATAATTTCTCTTAAAACTTAAACGGCAAACTATAACACACACAAAAATCGAAAAAAATGTCAATATCATTATTGAAAGCATTTCTTATGGTCGATTTTGCTTTAACGATTCGACATTTTTGATGAACTGTTAAAATTAGCAATTTTTGGTCCTCTATCACTTAAAAAAAATCACATAAACTTGACTTACCACTTCATTTTGACATATATTCAACAGAAAACTAATATCCTTATAATTTTTTTTCATTCGAAGCACTTTTTGGGAAAAATTATCACAAAAGTGTCGTCCGTTATTGACCGGCAGTTTAAATATTAAAAATATTAGACCCGGCGTCTACAAGTTGATTTACACAGTATGAAAATGAAAATACGATTTCAGCATCTTAATACCTCCACTCCGAACCGAACGTAAAATGTATTTTTAGATTGGAAAAATGAATTTCACTATTTAGCCGATTTAGCTAAATTGTTTTGAACAGGTGATGCATTTAAGAAGTTATAAATTTAGTAGAATTAAAAAGATAACAAGGTATTTTTTAGAAACAATATTTGCTCGTATAAGACGCTTTTCATTCAAAAAATGAATATAGAAACATATTAGGTGGAATTTTAGGGTCCTATCTACAAAAAATTTTTCTTTTCTTTAGATAACACGTTAAACAACTATTTTTGCATAATTTTTTATGATTATTACCATTTAATTTTCGATGAAACTTTGATTATGATTGATTTAAGACATGACATATTGAAGTACAACAAAACCAAAAATAAAGCATCTATAGAAAACATGAACCTATGCGACATTTAGAGGAAGACAAGACACGTTACTTCTTCTTCCACAGGGTTCCAGCATATAAATGTACCTTTTATAAAATGATAGAAACCGAATTGAGCAATGGATACATTGTACTACCTATTAAGCAAGTGGGAGAGTTGACGCCCTCTCGCTACCACTACTTTTCTTATAAAAAGCCGTGTACCAACAATTATTCACACTTGTTTCAGTCCATTGTTAGAGGAAGGTGTAATAGCAGAGTTGGTCACTGATTCAAACCAGCTCATAGTCGACCTCACCGGCAACTTGGACGCCTCCACCATAAAATATACGAACCCACGTGTTTTGTCGAACTTTTCAGTTCGACAGTCCATGTAATACTTGGAAGTGTTACAGCTGTTTCTTTTGAAACAAATTTTTATTTATGACACTCTGAAGAAACCCGTAACTAACACAACACAAATTACACCAGACGTAGGAAGGATATTTAACTCAGGTAAATATAAAACACCCACAAAAGCTAATAAGTCAAGACACCCTTAACTGGGGAGGCAACTCCCTCCAGCAGTGTGTCCGCTGTTGGTATTAGCTTTTACAGCCATCCACACCTATTCACAACACAATTAAAAACACCCAAAATGTCCTCCAGACGCAACCGCAGATCCCAACGCACCACATCCCAAACCTCCAATTTCGTCGACTATTCCCGACAACTCGACGAACTTCAACAAAAAATTCTACTCCATGAACCCACAGACCCCCCACGTCAACCCCTTGCTTACTCCGAGAACTTGACAAACTCGGAAAAAAATTAGACTCCAAACATACATACTCGAAGCCTCTAATCCACCCTCCCCACACCCTCAATACTCCAAACACCAAAACGAGACAAACCCAACAACACGACATACAACGCACCTTACAAAAGACTTTTGACCAAAGGAATAGCAACCTCCTACAGCTCGTAGAAGCTAAAGAAATACTAGCACTCCACCTCTCCAGACACGAATCTTCCTATTCATCCTCCCCAAACTCTCAAAATTTCTCCACGCCAGCATCAAATCCTAAAAACTCTTCCATGTCAACCCCAAGCCCTCTTCAACCTCAATACACACTTCCACCCCACCCCGGTACTCCTACTTGCACCAATTGCAGCGGACCTCACGCCGCTTTCCACCCTCGCTGCCCCCATAGGCTAATCACACCAAATACCCCCCAAGAAACCGCCCCAGTCACTCTCGAAAAGCCACCAGTTCCCTTCGAACTCTCTACAGACTCCAAAAAATCATCATATAAATACTAACTGTCATCCTAATGAACGCCATTCCCAACTCGAGGGACATCATAGCCGACACTACTACTCTATCACAAACATAGACAGGCGTCCCCACTTCGCATTCACTTCCATCAGGAGTGAAAGTACTTCCACTTGAATCCGCGAGCCCCAACCCCCGTCGGTGCTGCAGGTTTTTCACGTTTTTTCCTGTAGCATGGTGAATTTATTCACTAGACACATGGGCCGACGTATCGCCGAAATTTTTGGATATACTTGATGATACCAACCATTCAATCAACTTCAATTCCAACACAAACAAAAATTAGCTACTTAACCTCAACTAAATTCAATAAACTATCGCTACTCCTCGAATTGTTCAACCAACTACCCGACCCTCTCAATCACACACCCAACCCGCCACCGATCGCCAAACCCCCCGAACGCGCACACGAGCCCCATTCTAAAGATGCCAACCCCGCCCTGCAGAGGAACCGCATCCTTATCTTGAACATCTCCATATATCTAACCCTCAAAAACCAACAAACCCAAACAAAAAAAAACTCTCGAACTTCTCTCTCTCAATTATTCACTATAAACCACAAGCATCGTATTATTCATTGATCTAAAAATCTGGTACTACAAGTTACTCATTTATATTGCAAAATTTTGGCAGAATTTAAGATTAGCAATCGAAGTTAATCGTGTCGTATAACGTGTACTTACTCAAAAATCGTTCTTATACAGTAAAAAAACTCTCGAACTTCTCTCTCTCTCAATTATTCACTATAAACCACAAGCATCGTATTATTCATTGATCTAAAAATCTGGTACTACAAGTTACTCATTTATATTGCAAAATTTTGGCAGAATTTAAGATTAGCAATCGAAGTTAATCGTGTCGTATAACGTGTACTTACTCAAAAATCGTTCTTATACAGTAATACGTGAATCGTACAATCAAGAATCGGATGTTATTCGTGCATTCAATAGTATGCAGTAACATCAAAATCCGATCGAGGAGCAATACATCATAATCGAATCAAAGAATGTCGATCTCAGAGTCCCATACCACAGTCTTCAATAAATAGACCCGATGATCTAACGCTATAATGGGACTTATACTTTTGTTTTATTGAAAATAGCAAATTTAAAAATAGTTTTTCGAAATACGTAGGTATTCCTAGTAGAGTTAATGACACGTTGACGTGAAAACATTTCATTTTGGATTATATCCAAATTCATAAAATCTTATTTATATAATGAGAAGTACAAAAGAAAAATTTTCCTTATCAACAATACATGAAATACAGACATTCCTTAAAAAAATCATCTACAATTGCAATTTTCACTTACCAAACGCTTAAAAGCTCAAGGTGAGAAGAACCACCTAGGATTTCAACGACAAATATCGTGAAGTTTAAACAAGTTTTGGTTCTGATAAAAGAAAATGGACTGAAGACCTAGCGACACCAAAGAACTCTACAAGATCTCATCAAACCTGAAGAGTAATCAACATAAACCAATAAGAAATAGAGAAGGCGACCTTATTGTGGAAGAGGCAAAACAGCTAAAGCGATATGGAGATTACTTTGAGGACATCCTAAATCAACTTAGCACAACTCAAGCCAATGAAACAGAGGGCAACACGAGACTGGTAGAAGATGCTGACATCAACAACGACCTATATATTCAAGACAAGAAATTGTCAAATCCATAAAGAAATTGAAAACTCCTGGTATTGATAACTAATCACCTGAAGTGAACAGTACCCGGCAAAAATCCTGCACACAATCTTTGAATAAATATGGGCGAAAGAAAATATTCCAGAGGGGAGTGGAAGAAAGGACTGCTGGTAAAACTGCCAAAAAGGGGGATCTCGCAGAATGCAGGAACTGGAGAGGAATCACTTTTCTACTGATATTCAGCAAGATTCTGAACCATATTAAGGATTCCATTGACAGCAAACTCCAGAGAGAACAAGCTGGCTTTCGCAAAAACTGGTCATGGGTGGACCTGATCAACACCTTAGATTGAGATCCATTTAAATGGTAAGAAATTGAAAGTATTTGATAATTTAGCCCATTTGAGTGAATAAAATCTCATTTCACACAATATTTATGCTTGTCTAACCTTCTTTCCACCAGATTTAGGTACTAGTAACTATTATCTGATTTTAGATTAACAATGTAAATACAAAACTTACAATATGAATAAAGGATTTCAGAAGTTACAATCGTAGATTTGAATACTGGTGACTATTATCTGTTTCTAGATTAATTTAGAATGTACTTTCGTGGTATTTATTCCTCACATTGTACATAAATAGTTTTAAAACTCTGAAAATGCAAAACTTATAATAATATGAATCAAGAATTTCGGAAGTTACAATCGTAGATTTGAATACTGGTGACTATTATTTGTCTCTAGATTAATTTAGAATGTACTTTCGTATTTATTCCTCAGATTGTACATAAATAATTTTAAAACTCTGAAAATACAAAACTTACAATATGAATAAAGGATTTCGGAAGTTACAATCGTAAATTTGAATACTGGTGATTATTATATGTCTCTAGATTAATTTAGAATGTACTTTCGTGGTATTTATTCGGAAGTTACAATCGTAAATTTGAATACTGATTATTATATATCTCTAGATTAATTTAGAATGTACTTCCGTAGTATTTCTTCCTCACATTGTACATAAATAGTTTTAAAGCTCTCAAAATACAAAACCTACAATATGAATCAATAATTTCGGAAGTTACAATCGTATATTTATATACTGATGACTATTAACTGTCTTTAGGTTAATTCAGAATGACTTTCGTAGTATTTATGCCTCACACTGTATATGAATAATTCTGAAGCTCTAAAAATACAACATTTACAATATGGATCAAGATTTTTGGAAGTTACAATCGTAGATTTGGATACTGGTGACATTATCTGTCTCTAGATTAATTTAGAATGTACTTTCGTGGTATTTATTCCTCACATTGTACATAAATAGTTTTAAAACTCTGAAAATACAAAACTTACAATATGAATAAAGGATTTCGGAAGTTACAATCGTAAATTTGAATACTGGTGATTATTATATGTCTCTAGATTAATTTAGAATGTACTTTCGTGGTATTTATTCCTCACATTGTACATAAATAGTTTTAAAACTCGGAAAATGCAAAACTTACAATATGAATAAAGAATTTCGGAAGTTACAATCGTAAATTTGAATACTGGTGATTATTATATGTCTCTAGATTAATTTAGAATGTACTTTCGTGGTATTTATTCCTCACATTGTACATAAATAGTTTTAAAACTCTGAAAATACAAAACTTACAATATGAATAAAGGATTTCGGAAGTTACAATCGTAAATTTGAATACTGGTGATTATTATATGTCTCTAGATTAATTTAGAATGTAATTTCGTGGTATTTATTCCTGACATTGTACATAAATAGTTTTAAAACTCTGAAAATGCAAAACTTATAATATGAATCAAGAATTTCGGAAGTTACAATCGTAGATTTGAATACTGGTTACTATTATTTGTCACTAGATTAATGTACATAAATAGTTTTAAAGCTCTCAAAATACAAAACCTACAATATGAATCAATAATTTCGGAAGTTACAATCGTATATTTGTATACTGATGACTATTAACTGTCTTTAGGTTAATTCAGAATGAATTTCATAGTATTTGTGCCTCACACTGTATATAAATAATTCTGAATCTCTAAAAATACAACATTTACAATATGGATCAAGATTTTTGGAAGTTACAATCGTAGATTTGGATACTGGTGACTATTATCTTTCTCTCGATTACTTCAGAATGTACTATCGTAGTATTTATGCCTCACACCGTATATAAATAATTCTGAAGCCCTGAAAATATAAAACTTATAGCATGAATTAAGAATTTTTGGAAGTCACAATCGTAGATTTGGATACTGATGACTATTATCTGTCTCTTGATTAATTCAGAATGTACTTTCGTAGTATTTATGCCTCACATTGTACATAAATAGTTTTAAAACTCTGAAAATGCAAAACTTACAATATGAATAAAGAATTTCGGAAGTTACAATCATAAATTTGAATACTGGTGATTATTATATGTCTCTAGATTGATTTAGAATGTACTTTCGTGGTATTTATTCCTGACATTGTACATAAATAGTTTTAAAACTCTGAAAATGCAAAACTTATAATATGAATCAAGAATTTCGGAAGTTACAATCGTAGATTTGAGTACTGATTACTATTATTTGTCTCTAGATTAATTTAGAATGTACTTTCGTGGTATTGATTCCTCACTTTGTACATAAATAGTTTTAAAACTCTGAAAATGCAAAACTTACAATATGAATAAAGAATTTCGGAAGTTACAATCGTAGATTTGAATACTGGTTACTATTATTTGTTTCTAGATTAATTTAGAATGTACTTTCGTGGTATTGATTCCTCACTTTGTACATAAATAGTTTTAAAACTCTGAAAATGCAAAACTTACAATATGAATAAAGAATTTCGGAAGTTACAATCGTAGATTTGAATACTGGTTACTATTATTTGTCTCTAGATTAATTTAGAATGTACTTTCGTGGTATTTATTCCTGACATTGTACATAAATAGTTTTAAAACTCTGAAAATGCAAAACTTATATGAATCAAGAATTTCGGAAGTTACAATCGTAGATTTGAATATTGGTTACTATTATTTGTCTCTAGATTAATTTAGAATGTACTTTCGTGGTATTTATTCCTCACATTGTACATAAATAGTTTTAAAACTCTGAAAATGCAAAACTTATAATAATATGAATAAATAATTTCGGAAGTTACAATCGTAAATTTGAATACTGATTATTATATCTCTAGATTAATTTAAAATGTACTTTCGTAGTATTGCTTCCTCATATTGTACATAAATAGTTTTAAAGCTTTCAAAATACAAAACCTACAATATGAATCAATAATTTCGGAAGTTACAATCCTATATTTGTATACTGATGACTATTAACTGTCTTTAGGTTAATTCAGAATGACTTTCGTAGTATTTATGCCTCACACTGTATATGAATAATTCTGAAGCTCTAAAAATACAAAATTTACAATATGGATCAAGATTTTTGGAAGTTACAATCGTAGATTTGGATACTGGTGACATTATCTGTCTGTAGATTAATTTAGAATGTACTTTCGTGGTATTTATTCCTCACATTGTACATAAATAGTTATAAAACTCTGAAAATACAAAACTTACAATATGAATAAAGGATTTCGGAAGTTACAATCGTAAATTTGAATACTGGTGATTATTATATGTCTCTAGATTAATTTAGAATGTACTTTCGTGGTATTTATTCCTCACATTGTACATAAATAGTTTTAAAACTCTGAAAATACAAAACTTACAATATGAATAAAGGATTTCGGAAGTTACAATCGTAAATTTGAATACTGGTGATTATTATATGTCTCTAGATTAATTCAGAATGTACTTTCGTGGTATTTATTCCTCACATTGTACATAAATAGTTTTAAAACTCTGAAAATGCAAAACTTACAATATGAATAAAGAATTTCGGAAGTTACAATCGTAAATTTGAATACTGGTGATTATTATATGCCTCTAGATTAATTTAGAATGTACTTTCGTGGTATTTATTCCTCACATTGTACATAAACAGTTTTAAAACTCTGAAAATGCAAAACTTACAATATGAATAAAGAATTTCGGAAGTTTCAATCGTAAATTTGAATACTGGTGATTATTATATGTCTCTAGATTAATTGAGAATGTAATTTCGTGGTATTTATTCCTGACATTGTACATAAATAGTTTTAAAACTCTGAAAATGCAAAACTTATAATATGAATCAAGAATTTCGGAAGTTACAATCGTAGATTTGAATACTGGTTACTATTATTTGTCACTAGATTAATTTAGAATGTACTTTCGTGGTATTGATTCCTCACATTGTACATAAATAGTTTTAAAACTCTGAAAATGCAAAACTTACAATATGAATAAAGAATTTCGGAAGTTACAATCGTAAATTTGAATACTGGTGATTATTTTATGTCTCTAGATTAATTTAGAATGTACCTTCGTAGTATTTCTTCCTCACATTGTACATAAATAGTTTCAAAGCTCTCAAAATACAAAACCTACAATATGAATCAATAATTTCGGAAGTTACAATCGTATATTTGTATACTGATGACTATTAACTGTCTTTAGGTTAATTCAGAATGACTTTCGTAGTATTTGTGCCTCACACTGTATATAAATAATTCTGAAGCTCTAAAAATACAACATTTACAATATGGATCAAGATTTTTGGAAGTTACAATCGTAGATTTGGATACTGGTGACTATTATCTTTCTCTCGATTACTTCAGAATGTACTATCGTAGTATTTATGCCTCACACCGTATATAAATAATTCTGAAGCTCTGAAAATATAAAACCTATAGCATGAATTAAGAATTTTTGGAAGTCACAATCGTAGATTTGGATACTGATGACTATTATCTGTCTCTTGATTAATTCAGAATGTACTTTCGTAGTATTTATGCCTCACACTGTACATAAATAATTCTGAAGCTTTCAAAATACAAAATTTACAATTTGAATCAAGGATTTAAGAAGTTTAAAATCGTAGATTTGTGTACTGGTGACTATCATCTTCCTTTAGATTAATTCTGAATGTACTTTCGTAGTATTAATGCCTCACACTGTATATAACTACATTTCAAGCTCCGAAAAAACAAACGTTACAGTATGAATCAAGAAAGTTGAACTGGTTTCTTTCGCCAAATTTAGGTACTAATCACTATTGGTTGGCCCTAGATTGATTCAGAATGTAAAATCGTCGTATTAATAATATCGCCCCCTGTACATAAATAATTCTGAAGGTCCGGAAATAAAAAATCAACAATGTTAATTAAGAATTATGAATGTTTTCTCGCCAGATATAGATATTAGTGACTACTATCGGTCTTTAGATTGATTCAGAATGAACTGGTAATTATTTATGTATCACACTATAAATAATTCTGCAGCTTCAAAAATAAAAATTACAATTTAAATTAACATAAGTTAATTTCATAACATTACCTTGTTTTTTGAAAAAATATGTAAAATAAAACTCGAGAAAAAGATACAAACCAAGTTTTAATTACCTGTTAAAAATGGGTCATCAGGTGAGGCTGCCAAAAATACTGATTTTACTTGGATATAATTAATGCCAGTAAATAGGAAAACAGCGACGTTGATTTTTTTAAAATTTGGGTTAACAAAAGTTATTGGCCCAATTCTACAAAAGGAAACATCCAAGGACAAACCGTACATTAGGGGCATTGAACAATAAATAGAAAAAATATTACGGGGGGTCGTTAAAATATATTGATGCATTATTAGTTGAAAATGTAAACACAAATATTTATCACACGTCAAGAATGTTAAACTTACCTGTTACTACCAGTTGTCGATTTCCAGTGTTACTCGTATGTGGTTAAAGGGGATTAATAAAAGACGTAAAAAAGTATTTTTTAATAAAATTTACTTAAATTATGATACCTACAGCATTACAGTAAAATTTACATGTCTAGGAGCAGTTATTATAAGTCTGACGAATATTAAAAAACTTCGTTTGAAGCCCGGTAGATTCCGAAACAAGAAAATGAAAAAAAAATCAATCCGGAAAGGCTTAACACAGTTTATATATGGTACAACTTAATCTAATCATAAATGGACATTACGGAAGTATAAAATAAGTTCGGTATCGGTTCTACAGGGTGTACCGTTTATCATTCACATTTCAATTTATTCTTTTAAAATTTGAGGTAGTTTGCGACAAGGACTAATAGATTTTTCTAAGAGACGATACAGTTACGATCATGAAAACTAAACGCCCTGTATTACATTCCTCGAAAACATAAAAAAATTACGACGTTCTATTATTCCATATTCGTGAATTAACTAGATCTTTTATTTGTTATAGTTGTATCACCCTGTATTTAATTTTTTTGTTTGATAGAAAATAATAAGACAGGATGGAATATAGGGTGATGCAAAGGAATAAGGGCAGATTAATCATTCTGAATACGTAAAGTTAGAATACAGGGCGATGCTGATGAATAAAGGCCCATGATGTAAAATTAGAATACTGGGTGATGCTAATAAATGAGGGCCAATGATTTGGAAAATGTAAAATTTGAATATAGGGTGAAGCTAATAAATACTCGGTAAGTGCTAATGATTCGGAAGATGTAAAATTTGAATACAGGGTGATACAAACGAATAATAAAACAGGATCGAATACAGGGTGATGCAGATGAATAACAAGACAGGATCGAATACAGGGTGATGCAAATGAATTATTCGGAAGATGTAAAATTTCAATACGTGGTGATGCAAATTAATAATAAGACAGGAAAGAATAAGGGCAGATTAATAATTCAGAACATGTAAAGTTGAATACAGGGTGATGCTGATGAATAAAGGCCAATTATTCGGAAGATGTCAAATTTTAATACAAGGTGATGGTAATAAATAAGGACCAATGATTTGAAAGATGTAAAATTTGAATACTGGGTGATACAGATGAATAAGAGAGGATCGAACACATGGTGATGCAGATGAATAACAAGACAGGATTGAATACAAGGCGATGCAAATTAATTATAAGACATGATCGAATACACGGTGATGCAAATGAATAAAACATGATCACCGGGTGATGCAAAAGAAAGGGCAGATAATTCGGAAAATTTGAATACAAGGCGATGGTAATAAATAAGGGCTAATGATTCGGAAAATAAAATTAGAATGCAGGGTGATGCAGTTGAAGAATCAGACAGAATTGAATACAGGGTGATTCAGATGAATAACAAGGGATCGAATACAGAAATGATTCGGAAGTTGTAAACTTTGAATACGGGATGAAGCAGATGAATAGGACAGGATCCATAACTGGATGATCCAAAAGAATGAGGGCAGATAAATAATTTGGATAATGTAAAATTTGAATACAGTGTGATACAGATCAATAGGGGCCGATGATTCGGAAGATGTAAAATTTGAATACAGGATGATGCTGATAAATAAGGGATACTGAATGATTCGAAAGATGTAAAATTTGAATACAGGGTGATGCAGATGAATAATCAGATAGGATCGAATACAGGGTGAAGCAAAATAATAAGGGCAGATTAATTATTCGGAAGATGTAAAATTTGAATACGGCGTGATGCAGATGAATAAAAAGACCTGTTTACTGATTGTTATAATAATGATATGAAATATTTGGGCTTTTATGAATAAATTTTGTATTCCATAAGTAGAAATGGGAGACGTGAATAATTTTAATAAAATTTTGGATTTTATCCAATTACGTGAATTGTTTATTCAATTTTGACAGTTTCAACACTTTTAACAGCTCGCTGTCATATTAGAAAGAATTGTCATCAAGACGAATTGATTATTGGATAATATAATAATAAAATGTTCGTTTTTACATATTCCGAATTCCGTATTCGCTGTAAAAAGAAAGTAGTTTCATAACGACCTAAATTTGTTTAAACCCCATCGCTTTTCTTAAGAACTGAATAGTAAAAATATATTATATTTGGTTTAACCCAATAAAAACCTCAGATATTTTTGATCATAAACGGAATAGGAAAATTTCACGAATTATACTTCCAATAAAACAGGAACTAGTTCAGAGAGAAAAAAATGCTTAAAACACGGAATAAAATGCAATATAATCGTGCAATTTAAACTTTTTCGAGATTTTAATCACATTTTAAGAACATTTTTAATTACAATTTTCGTGATTAATTTTAATCTAATTTTAATATTAAGATTTCCAATTATAGGGTCGACATGCCTGTTATGGCCACCTTAATGGACAAACTCATAAAATAAGATCCCTTCACAGTTTGGAAACATCATTAATGCATTACAGTGAACTGTAATATATACTCAATCTCTACCCATCACCAGATGGCGATATGAAAACTACTTTAATTTATAAATGGCGTCAGAAATGTAAACGGCCAGTGTCGTACACTTCCTTAACAAATTTGGTTAGAAACTTTTATTTATTTGAGTTACGTTATATAAATATTTAGTGGGCCTATCAACAACAATGTTATATGTATATGAAGCGAATCTTTCCGTTCATCTTCCTGAATTAACTAATTCTCATAATCATAACCTATTAATTATTTTACCGAAAGTGGCCATAAACGGAAAGATGATTTGAATAATATGCCAGTTTTGACCACTATGTGGCCATAACTAGAAAAATGCATCACATCATGCAACCCCTTGATGTGGCTGTATTTGGTCCTCTCAAAAAGCACTGGAAAAAAATTGTTCGTCAATGGCGTATTGATCATAATGGAGTAGAAGTTTCAAAATTCGATGTCCCAACAGCACTTTCAAAAATAATAAAAGAACCCACGATGCCTGCCAATATACGATCTGGATTTAAGGTTAGTGGACTCTATCCATTTGAACCGAATAATGTTGATTACTCCAAAATTGTTTTACATTCTGTGGACAATAAACAGCAACGATAACGCCTGTGCTAAAGATAAAGATCATTTAGATTATATTGAATCCAGAATCGAGATCACTTTGCTGCGGCAATTCAAATCTACCAGAGAAAAACAAATGCACTAGGAAGGCAACCCTGAAGCATTGATGCTGTATGAGTTCTGGTTATCAGTTGCAGATGAGTTGGGAGGCCCAAAGGAGCAGCATGCCATTACCCAATACAATGAATTAGATAATGTAATAGAGTTATCACCGATAAAATCGAAAAATCAAACCAATTTCCTGTTGATCGTGGCGACCCAAGTAACCCCTACGAAAGAGAATTCACATATTCAAGTCACTACACTTACAAATATAACTCCCCTGAATGACAATCAGCCCAATCAAAGGGTAATATCTGAAAATAACAGTTCGGGAAATTAATCAGCATCCTGTTCTATAATATTACCTAAAAAATCCTAAGCAACCGTTTTTGACGACGTATTTCGATGGCCCCATTGTGAACCATCTACATCGAAAGCAGGCAAAAGGAGTATACCCCTAGCGTTGTTACATCAGATAAATGGATAGAATTTTTCAAACTAAAAGAGAAACAAGACAAAATAAAGCAGCAACAGAACAGAAAGGAGGAAAGGGAGCGAAAAAAGAGGGAAAGAGAGCAAGAAAAAACAACAAAAAATTGAAGATATCCGAGGAATCCAGTTCTGAGGACAATGAAGAGGAATGGGAAGAAAGTGGCAGCAGTCTAGATGATATTGACTCAGAAATGGGTGTGGATCCAGTTGATCTCTTGTCAAAAGATGATCTGAGACCTGGAAATTTCATTCTGGTGGTTTTCAAATATCTTGGCAAGAGCTCATCGGTAACCTATAAATATGTAGCTTCAATAACAAAAGTCAATAATGAAAATGAGGTTGAACTACATTGCTTGAAGAGTATGGATAGGGAAAAACGATCCTTCACTTACATCGAAAATGATATATGGTCAGTTGACACCAAGGATATTTTGGGCAAGCCCCTGAGCCAACATAAGTTCAGGATGGCCGCTCTCTAAAAACAGTTTTTTCTTCTCCAGTAGAAGTCTTTGAAAAGGAATAAAATAATTTGACCTGTAATAGTTGTATTATTTTTTTCTCAGTGCTATTCCACACCCCATTTCAATGTTGTTAGATATATACCAAATCAGGCAAGATGAGAGAGAAATTACAGTGAAATATGAGGAGTGGCCATAACTGGCAAAAACATGTGACCATATATGGCAAAAAGTGGCCATAAATTGCAAAAACTGACACTTTATTTAAATTAATTTAAATCAATAGTCTCCTTTGAGAAAAACGTTATTATTTTATGGGGAATATTTTGAGAATACTCCATAGAACATCATTGAATTTTTCCAGTCAAAATTATTTAATAGAAAATAGCTAAAGTTGACTTTTTCCTAAAAATGGCCAAACATACCCGAAATTAAATAAAATTTATTTGCTGTTAAAAGAAAGTAAATCTTAATAATAAATTAAATTTTATTAAAACCCATCGCTTTTTATAGAACCGAATAAAATTCAGATATTTTCTCATGTATCATAAATTTTTCCTTCACGAATTATACTTCCATTAAAAACAGAAACCGGCTCAGAGAGAAAAAAAATCGCTTAAAACACGGAATAAAATGCATTATAATCGTATATATATATGAAAGTGTTGTTTATTATTTTAAACTAAAAGAAATTTTTTTTATCAATATCAGATTCCTAATTTTAGAATAATTATTATTAATAAAAAAAATATATTATATATCTCAAATGTTGTCGACGAGATCGTACATATGCAAATACATAACAAAAATTAATTAAATTAAACGGAGAGATGTGATTCGCGACGGTGTTAAAATTTATTTTTTAAATTATTCAAAAGATTTTGTGTATAAAAAACTCGACGTACAAAGAAAAAAACGTAAATTTTAACAGCCCGAGAATCAAATCCGAAACTGGATGTTGTTGTTGTTATTTTTTTTTCTTTTTAATAATAATTGTTTATAAATTTAATACACAGTCATTATACTAACATTCCTCTTGTTCCTGTGACTTCCGGACGCATCTTGCTACTTTCCGTTTGAATTCCGAATACGATTCCCGCCATTCTTTCTGCAATTAACAAGAAACAGACAAATCAGACAACCTGCAATTCCTGGATCAAAATCTACGCTACCACAACACATCGAAAAAATGTTTTTTACTTACCGCAGCATCGACATTGGCAGGTGATTCGTCATTAGGATCGGCTAACATTGAAATAACTGATATTAAAATAGTTTCTACTGTGTGTACTGGTAACCACCTCTCTGAGGCTTTTTCGTAACCGAATTTGTCGTCTCCGGGCTCATGGAGTATTGAAATACAAACATCACCATTTTTATCAACTGAAATATCATAATTTTTTATTCAAACGACGAATTGTACAACTTATAATCCACATTTAGTACATTTTGATTGTTTGGAAAATCGATCGTTTATTATAGTAATTACTTTACTTTATACAACATTATACCAAAATAACCATTTTTATCAAATAAAATATGGTAATTTTATATTCAAAAGATGAATCAGTCAACATATAAGCCAAACATTTTATTGTTTTGGAAATGACGTACATTGACCGGTCGTCGACATTGTTTCAGTTTTTATTAAGTTTTAATCAAGATTTTAATAATAAATTGGTGTCTGTGGTTAGATAAAATTATGGTGAGTATGATAATACAAAAATTAGAGGGATAACTTATCGGTGCTTTACTAGTATGAGTTTGTGTATCGTGAAAAGGTAGTAAGATATAAAACAGTGAAAACATTATTAGTGCATACATAGAGGTGACCAAGTGTAAGTTGCGTGAACTTTTTCCTTTTCGCAAATTAAAACAAATTAAACAAACATACTTAGCTTAGTCTAATAGACAAAATCACTTTTTTACTGATTTATATATCCAAAATATTCAAGCAGACAGATCCGTCCTCAGAACGTATGAAATCTCCCACAGAAAATTTATTAATTGAAACATGAATACAACCTCTGACGGAGTTTCTGACTACAGGGGCCCCTCTCAAAGTACGGTTACAAATCACCCACAGTCTCAAAATACATCTTATGCATCCGCTCTCACTCAACAAACATTTCCCAGCAAGGAGCAAGCGATTGTGTTTCCAACAATTGATGGATTGTTTCCCCAGGATTACAGATACGGACTAAGGTCTCTTGATTGGTCCAAAATCTATTATATTTTGCTCAAGAATCTCCAATGGTGGAATATGTATATACCTAATAAACAAACAAGCAGTGGACACTTTTACGAATAAACATAAATCTATTGAAATCGGTAACTCTATACTTGATGGTCGTAGACTCATTACTCCATCTCAACGTTTGGTCTTATCAAATGTATGTCCATCTATACCCCATGATGTCTTGGTAAATGAACTGAAACAGTCGCCTATAACCTTTTTAAAAGCGAATGTGTCGAACCCTGAGTATAGTCATATTCTAAGTTTTTGCCGACAAGTGTACATAAAACCTATCTCAACTCCTACAGATATACCTTCCCACATTACTTTATCTTTTGACGGCACACCTTATCGTATATACATATCACAAGACGGTCTTTCCTGTTACAAATGCAAAAAAGATGGTCATATCGCCTCCCAGTGCCCCGATTTTTTACCAGCTGTTACTCAAAGTACAATGACAAATCAAAATCCGGATTCAAATATTCAAAAGACAAATACTGACATTGAAACACAACCTCTCAGAGAAAATACAGATCAATTACAAAAGATTCAAGCTGCAAAACCTCCACCACAACTAGCCCCAATCGACATAAATACCGCGCATAGTGGAAGTAAAAGACAAATAGAACAGATTATCTCTACGCCAGATACACCCGAAGAAAATAAGGACTCAAAACAATTCATAAAACCCTAACAAAAAACGAAGCACCCAAAAACTGATGAATCCAAAAGCTGCAGGGAGTCACTACTACCAGCACAAACATTTATAAACAGTCAAAACCCTCCCAACTCACTCGATTTTGATCAACTGGTGCTCTTGCTCGATAATACAATGGGAGACCCTGACCCTGTAAAAACCATTCTCGAATTCACCGATAATCTTGACAACTTGGCTTTGCAACTTTACCAAATCCGACCTTATCTCACAGAAAGAAGCATTAAATCTCGCTGTTTACGACTCAGGACAAGAATCATGAAGCACATTGGCACTCGATCTACGGATATAGAAAGTGACGCATCATCATCCCAGGAATTGTACTAATGAACAAACTTATGAACATATCTACTACATCAACATACATTCTTCAGTGGAACCTGAACGGGTTTCACTCGCAGTTACCTATGCTACAACATTTAATAAGTCAATATAACCCATTCACTGTAGGACTACAGGAAACAAATTTTACTGAAAAAATAACTGGATTAAAAAAATTATACAACTTTCTATAAAAACAGGGTAAACGCAAAGATAGCTAGTCGAGGAGTTGCAATTTACATAAAAAATGACGCTGATGTCAACGAAATATCTCTAAAAACAAATTTAGAAGCTGTTGCAGTCTCTATCAACCTAGAACGAAAAATTTCTATTTGCAATGTGTACATACCCCCCAATAAAGAAATTTCAAGTGAAGAACTAACAGATCTCTTCTCTCAAATAACATCTCCACGTATCATTATTGGAGATTTCAACTGCCACAATACCGAATGGGGATGCAAAACGACTTCCAACCAAGGCAAACTGCTATCAACTACAGATATCTGCGGTTTTTGCCTACTGAACAGTGGAGAAGGCACTAGGCAGGCTCAACCCCTGCACTGGAGACGGCAGCTCTAGACCTTACCTTTTGTAGCCCAAATTTACTAACCGAACTAACTTGGGAAATTTTACCTTTCATTTATAATAGTGATCATGCTCCAATAATTATTAATAACTCCAATCACAGGAATATAACCAATACAAACATTAGTACAAAATGGCAATATAAAAACTCAAATTGGGCACTGTATCAGCAAACAGTCGAAGAAAATATAACAAACTTTGAAATAAAAATGGAAATAGACGAAACAGTTGATGCTTTTGCAAATACCATGTTAGAAGCAGCAAAAGAATCAGTAAAAAAACATCACTGATTAAAAATCGTCAACCCGTACCATGATGGAACAAAAACTGCCAAGAAGCGGTTAGAGCCAGTAAACATGCTTACAATGTATGGAAAAAGCACAAAAATCAAGAAAACCTGATCGAATTTAAAAAACAAAAAGCAAGATGTAAATACATAATAAAAAAACGCAAAAAAGAATCGTGGCATGAATTCGTAGCCAGCATTAATGACAACACTCCACCCACAGAAATTTGGAACAAAATTCGACGAGTATCAGGGAAACGCACTATCACAGGAATACGAGCTCTTCAACATCAGAACAAGCTCACATCTGAAAATTAACTAATAGCCAATGTTTTAGCTGAAACTTACAGAAAACACTCTAGCAACTCAAATTTTTGTGCACAATTTCTCGACTTGATGCTACAACAAGAAAAAGACTTTCCCATAACTATAGATCCAAATGACGATTCTTCATTGAATGCTAAAATCTCTGAAACTGAACTTGAAACATTACAAAGAATGAAAAACATAAGTCCAGGACCAGACGAAATCCCTGCTATATTTATCAAAAATTTGCCTAGCTGTGCCAAAAAAATCTTATTGGACATCTACAATGTTATTTGGACTGAAAACAAATTCCCGAAAAAATTGAGCCATCATACCTATATTAAAACAGAACAAAAACAAAACTGATCCAGAATCTTATCCGCCAATATCTCTAATATGCGTGATGGGTAAATTATTGGAAAAAATTGTAAACCAGCAGTTGATGTGGTATCTAGAGTATCACAACTATATAGCAATGCAACAATGTGGCTTCAGACAACAAAGATTTGCGCAAGACAACATAATCGAACTAGAATCCGAAGTACATGAAGCTTTTGTCACCAATCAATCATACAAGACAATATTTTTTGACATCCAACGTGCATTTGATGCTGCCTGGCCCTACAAAATATTAAAACAATTAACAGAGTGGGGGTCATATGCTTTCATTTATCTCCAGTTTTTTGAAAAACAGATCCTCCCGAATCAAAGTTAATGGAGAACTCTCAAAAAGCTTCTTCCATGAAAATGATACTCCTCAAGGATCAGTAATTAGTACTACACTTTTCCTCACAGCTATTAATAACATTGTCGATACAGCTACAGCGCCTGTCAAGTACAGATTATATGCAGACGATTTAGTACTTATTGCCAAAGGAAGGAACTTAGAATCAATTTCGAGAATAATTCAAAATCAATTAAATAGAAAACTGGTCAAAAGAAACTGGATTTATGTTCTCAACAGAAAAAACGAAATCTCTTATCTTTTCAAAACACAACAATAATTATCAACCGTGTCTCACACTATACAATAAAAATATCAATTTCGTACAAACTTACAAATTTCTAGGGGCAATTGTTGATTCTAAATTAAATTGGAAACATCATATTCTAGAACTCGTGAGGACCTGCAAAAACAACTTAAATATAATAAAAATGTTGAGCAACACAAGTTGGGGATCTGACTCAAGTACTCTTCAGAGAATCTATAGAGCAATCATTAGATCTAAAATTTATTATGGAGCAATTACCTATGGCTCTGCCACAAACACCACTCTCAAACAATTGAATACCATCCATAATACTGCCATTTGTTTAGCCATTGGAGCATTTTGTACCAGTCCTACTTCAAGTGTACTATGTGAAGCAGGTGAACTACCTTTGCACCATAGAAGACAACTACTCAGCATGTCTTATGCTACTAATGTTGCAGCAAACCCACAACATCTAACACATGCCAACACCTTTAAAAATCATTATAGAAATCTGTATCAAAACAAAAAAAGAGCAGCTCCAGCATTTTATTAAAGGGTTGCCAATTATTATAACGATTTAGCTATCACCAAACCAGTTATATTCTTATCTAACAACAAATCCAGCACTCCACCCTGGACTATTGCTAGTCCGAAATGCCACTTTGATCTTTGCAGCTTCAATAAACAAAACACACATCCAGCCCTTATTAAGTCCAAATTACAAAACATTCTTAATATTTACCTATCCCATGTGCAAATTATACGAATGCATCAAAAACAACGGAAGGAGTAGGAATAGCAGTGAAAGTCCAAAACGATACTCGAATGTACCAATTACCCAAACTATCATCTGTATCCTCTGCAGAGTTATTTGCAATACTTCAAGCCCTTATACTTATTCAAGGGAGGCCAGAACAAGAGTACTTAATCATTTCCGACTCTCTAACCTCGCTGAAAACTCTCAAAAATATATACAGTCATTGCCCCCTCTCAAAGATGATCAAGCAACAATTCCATTAAATTCGGTATGGTGGAAAAGAGGTTGTATTCATATGGGTACCCTCGCACATAGGAATTCTCGGAAACGAAGAAGCAGACAGGTCAGCACAAGAAGCAATTACAAGTGATAGTGCAGTGCGCGAAAACAGAGTCAGACTAGAAATGTCACATAAAATCATTAATTTATAACAAGTGGCAGGCCGAGTGGGATCAATCTAAAGATAAACTGAGGCCAATTAAACCAACCATCAAACCTAAAATTAACAACGTAATGAATAGAAAATGTCAAACTGTGTTAACACGCCTCAGAATTGGTCACACTCGGTTTACTCACCAACATTTAATCACAAAATCTGATCCGCCAGTGTGTGATTTATGTAGAGTTAATGTAACTGTTGAACACTGTCTTGTAGAATGCCCAAAGTACAAACAAAATCGTCAAGCGCACGGACTACCGACCGATTCAAAAAGTATGTTAAATAACACCTTGTTGAATATAATTGACTTCTTAAAGGAGATCAATCTTTACAATCTAATTTAAATTGCAAACATTCGTATAAATAACAGTACCGTTAAAGCGCTAATAACCCTAGTAGTTGATGCGTTTACAAAAATAGAGGACTCGAAGAAGTATTCAAGTAAATATTACACAAGTTAACTGTTGATATATTAAAAAATAACTAATTACTTTCTGTCTTATGAAAATTTATTGTGAACAAATAAACAAGCTTAATGATAAGGAACTTGATTTATGATTATATTGGTAGTGTCTACTGTTCCAAAAATTCTTAAGAGGGAATATGGAAGGATACTTCAAATGCTGCAAAAAGAAAGAACATTCTAATTACATTTGTGTTGTTTGTTTAGATGTTTTCCACCCGTCTTGTCTAGAGAGAAAAAAGAAGTTTTATTTTATTGAAGGGTATAAAATATACTGCAGGGAAAAATGCAAAAATGGCATTGATCAACCTTCAAACATTATTTATTTAAGAACAGAATTATCAAAACTAACACAAAACGTCAAAGAAAAGGACCAATGATTGGAGGAAATCAAACAGGCAAAGGAAGAGAGAGTTGAGGAGCTACAGACAATAGTAAATGAACTACATAAAGACAATTAAGTTAAAGATACATATATAAAAACACTAATCAAAAAACAACGGGACTTTGAAGATGAAGTTTGTGAAATTGAAAGTAGGGATGCTCAAAAGTTGAAAGAGCAGATAGAAGGAAACAATTTTAAAACTAAATAATAATATACAATTTAAAGAGAAGATAAAATTGTATGACAATGAGTTAGAAGGCAAGAACATACCAGTATCAGATTTAGAAATTAGAATAAAAGAATTAGATCACATTAGTCGCCAAATGGTTGAGTCTATAAGAATACTAGAACAGGAAAATGATAGACATTATAATGAATTATGCATCCTGAATAATAAAATCAGGGTTTTGGAGAATCCCTTTTTAGTAAATAATAAACATGCAGCTCAATTAGAATTCTCTAATCATGGATGAGGGAAGGTATCTGATACAAAAAAAAACAACCAGCAAAGTGAATATTATAAAAGGAACACAATAGACGACTCCAAAAACAACAGAAATGGTGACGTCTAATGATGATCATTACAAGGATGAAGTAAATAAGTGGTTTAAAAATATGTGGAAATTTAGAAAAGTGGGCAATATCAGACTTAAAGATGTAGTAGTGATTAAGTATCAAAAACCAGAAATAAATAGGTGAGTTTAAAACATTTATTGTATATGAGCATACATATTCAAAGTAGAAACATAAACAAGTTGTCTAACAAAAACAGTTGTGATACCATACTAATTACTTGTTAATGTGAAGCTAATACAACAATATCAGTGTGACAATACAGGACCGTAATCTAAGAAATAAATTAAGTACAACTGGAATATACAACAATTGAATTAGGAAACGAAACGAATTATACGCTCAAGGAAACGATAGATTTGAATTAAGTAGGATCTTGGTAAATAAAAACTAGGTCAGTGACACAGTACCAGTCAATTTCAAGCTGGGAAAAATATTGGGAAAACTAGAAGAAATAGAAAATAGAAATGAAAGGATTGAGATAAAATTAGATAGCATTCAGAGTGAAATGGCGGAAATAAAAAGAGAAAACAACTGCATAAGACTGGGGAACCAAGAATTAAAAGAGGCTTTAGGCAGGCATGAAGAGAAAATAGAAAAATTAGAGCGTGAAGCGAGGAGCAAAAACCTTATAATACAGGGAGTAAGAGAAACGGGAAACGAAGATGAGCTGCAACTAATGAGTGTCTTACAAAATGTAATGGAGAAGCTGGAGCTGGAACTTAAAAGCGATGAAGTTGTAGAGGCTAGAAGAATAGGGAAAAAAATCTTAACCCTAGCAAACCAAGACCGATTTTGCTGGGACTGAAAGAATACAAGAAGAAAGTAGAAATATTAAAACAAACAAACAAATACACCAATAAACATACATAAACGAAGACTTTACTAGAGAAGTACTAATACAATGGAAATAACTCAGATTATACATGAAACAAGCAAGGGATGAAGGACATCAAGAGAATCTAAATTATAAAAGACTGTGGATAAACGGAATGGCTTACTCATTAAATGAATTAAAACAAAACATGCAAGGGAAGGATACAGTTAAGACCATCAGGTTGCAGACCCAAAAGAAGAACATTCAGCAGTAGATCAATGGCCGAAGAAGAAGAGGATATTGATAAAGAACTACAAAAATGTTTAAAAATCTTACGGATATAAAAAAAGGAAAAAAACTAGCAGCAAAAGTAGCTCAAGAGGATCGAAGCATTGTAAAAATGACCACGGCAAATAACAAGGAGAAAAAAGTAACTAAAACTATAACAAGAACCAAAGACGTTAGGAAAATATCAAAGAGGGAAAAGCAGGTGAAACAAAAAGTAAATGCATTGAAAATTGGAACGTGGAATATTAAAACTATGCTAAAAGTTGGGAAAATGCACAACATAGCGCAAGAAATGAAGAGTTATGATTTAGACATTCTGGCGTTACAAGAAATCTGATGGAAAAAACAAGGGAAAATAGAAAACAAAAACTTTACGATGTATTACTCAGGGGAGGAAAAGCAAGGAAGGAATGGAACAGCAATAATGGTTAGTAAAAAAATACGAAACAAAGTAATTGAGTTTAAGCCAATCGGTGGTAGGATTTCATATTTAAAACTTGAGAAAACAAACAAATATAAGTATAATTAATGCCTACGCCCCAACGGAAGAAGCAAGCGAAGAAGAGAAAATTAAGTTTTATGAGAAGATAAGTGATGCCTGTGAAGATATCTCTAGAAATGACATTTTGATAATAATAGGAGACTTTAATGCCCACATAGGAAAAAAAGAAAATAATCGGTAAATAGCTGGAAAAGAAACAATACACGAGATCACAAACGATAACGGCAACATACTGTGCAACTTAGCTGCGGAGAAAAATACGTTCATAATTAGTACAAAATTTAAGCATAAAAAGGAGCACAAGACAACTTGGTTATTCCCAGGAAAAATAAGCGGCAACCAAATCGATCATATTTTGATATCAAAGAAATGGATGAAAATGGTTAAAGACACAAAGTCATACCGAGGAGCAAATGCAGATACAGACCACGTTTTACTAATAGCGGAGATGAACATAAAAATATCAACATATAAACCTTTCAAACACAAAAAAAGAAAGTGGAGCTTAAATAAGCTGAAAAGAGAGTAGGGTGAAATAATTATGCGGAAACGCTAACAAACAATCTGAGAATTCACAATCAAAAAGGAGATATAGACAGTGAGTGGAAGATCATTAAAGATAGCATTATAGACTCTGCAGAGAAAGAAATTGGATTACAACAAATCAAAGCATCCAAAGACTGGTTCGAAGAAGAATGTGAGCTGGCAAGCGTAGAGAAAAAACATGCAAGAAATAAATGGTTGGAAACAGGAAAATATGAAGAGCTGGACGAATACAGAAAGATAGGGCAAAAGGCTGAAAAAATATACAGAAGAAAAAAATCAAATTGGGTTGCAGAACAGATGGAAAAAATTGAAAAGAACAATAGAGATAGTAGTAATCTCTTCAAATATGTGAGAAAGCAATGCAGTAGCAGAAACGCAATTGGGACAGTAAAAATAAATAAAAAAGAATGGGAAACATACTTTCAAAATCTATACCAAAACAATCATATTATGGGCGAAAATTATAAGGAAGCAGTAACGGAGGGAGAAATTGGTGAACAGCAGTACAGACCCTCTTTCGAGTAATTTATAGATGTTGTGAAACAACTCAAACCAAACAAGGCGGCAGGTCCAGATGATATAAATAACGAACTAATCCAACATGGAGGAGAAGCCTTACTTTAACAAATATATGACCTGATAATGAATATATGGGCAGAAGAACGCATGCCAAACGAGTGGAGTATTGGACATATAGTTCCAATCTACAAAAAAGTAGACCCAACCAAATGCAAAAATTGCAGGAGTATAATGGTGCTTAGCACTACATACAAGATATTAACCAATCTAATAGAAATAGAACTAAATAAACAGGCTGAACCCATATTAGGTCGCCATACACTTACTAACACAGTCTATCGAAAAGTGTTCTGAGCATGACATAGATCTACATCTACTATTCATTGACTCTCAGGAAGCGTTTGACTATGTCAACGGAGAGTGGCTAATTTCTGATATGAGGAACATAGGAATTTCTGAAAAACTAATAAGACTAGTGAAAATGACAATGAACGATTCTACTGCAAAGGTGGTAACCAGAGATGGGAATACAGGAGACATAAACATTGAAGTAGGTGTAAGGCAAGGAGATAGTTTGTCTACAACTCTTTTTATATAGTCAGATATATAAAAGCGCAGAGTCTTAGATGGTAGGGGCATCTTCGAAGTTACCTGTATAACTCACAGAAAAATAATATACATACTGACTTTAAGAATATGCACAATGTACATAATGTAAAAGGAGGTACACAATGTACATAATGTAAAAGGAGGTACACAATAAACCAATTGTATAAAATGTTAAATGAATTTATGACTGACGTTAACAGGAGCATGTTCCCAGTTGAACATTTCCTGATAAAAATCGAAGTCCTCCATACCTCAAAATCTCAATAACCCGATTTTTTATGTTTCCCTTCAATTTCGCCTTACAGTGGGTTCTACTGTATTATGTTGGGGACGACGTCACACATTTGCTGTTGTCCCTTCTACAATATCTTCTCTTTCTCGACCAGATAAAATCTACCTTGCCCTTGAGACCCCCTTAGGATAAGGTTTTAATAACCATTTTATATAAAATCTAGCATTAGACACTAAAATGTTTAAGTTTTTAGGGGCAAAAACGTTACTCCGAAAAAAATATTAATAGTCCAGTCATTGAAGACGACATAAAAAAGGGTATCCTAATTAAAATTCCGAGTTTGCAGCCTTAGGCAATCGCCACTCGTTCTTGTAACTTTTGTATGAAACATTTTTTAATTAAATGAATAATTCACGACTTACAGCGGAGTCAAGCTCAGCAAGTTTCTACAATTCGTAAAATCCTTAAATTTTAGTAATTACCATTTACTTAATTATTACTTTTTTAAATCATTTTCGCACAATAAATGACGGCATTTACATACATTTTAGAACAAAGCAGGTTTGAAATTCTTTCGTATGGGGCCAATACAAAATACCCTTGGGGCTGCGGAACTAAGGTACAGTGTTTAATTCGAGCTGTGATAATTAGCTAAATAATCGAGAACTAATATTGAATTAAAAGTGAAAAGTACAAACATCCAACGACAGAAGCAATCTCTACTACATGAGTAATACATTATTTAAGAAAGGTAAATAGTACTTCATATAATTTACAAATATCGGAAATATGTACAACCAAACTTCTCTAATTTAATAGAAAACAAAAAAAAAGTAAGACACGCAAAAAGCTTATTAAGGTTCTGAATAAAACACAGTATGGAGGAAATACTTACAATATCAACTAAAAAACATGGATAAAAATATGGACAACCAACTCAATGATATACACTATACACAATGAATTAAGAAGTATCAAACATGAGAATGTACAAATACAAAGAGAAAATCAAATGCTGAAAGAAGAACAACAGAGACAACACACTAGAATCGAAGAAATGGAATGAGAAATAAGAGAAGACAAGACGAAGAAAACAATGCAGTAGAAGATTTAGAAGAAATAATCAAGAAGATAGCGGACACATTAGATTTAGAAATAAATGGAGAAGGTATAATTGACATCAGAAGAATAGGTAGAATTGCAGACAACAAAAATAGGCCAATTGTGGCAGAGCTACGAAGTGGAACAATGAGAAAAATTGAAAGGGATTGAAGTATTTTTAAAACAAGATTTTTCAAAAGATATTCAAAATCAAAGAAAAATACTAAGAAAATAACCATGGATAAGGGAAGAGCAAGTATAATATATAATAAATTATACATAAACAGGGAAATATATACAGTTGAAACCTTGGGAGAAGTGAGAAATATCCAGGTAAGAAATAAAACAATAGCAGTTTAATCAAATGAACTCCAGAGCATCAAACTGATGAATAATCGAATAAAATAACTAAAACAAATAATAGAATACTAGCAACTCCAAAAAACTACTAAGCGAAGTAATTAAAACACAAACTTGAAACTTCAAGGAACTCGGCTCAACCAATAAACACACCTTTTAAATTTAATATCGAAAAATCGTTAAAATCTTTTAATGTCTTTTGGAACAGCAAGGGAATTAATACTACAAAAGTGTTAGATACCAACAAACTCAATTAACTCCAAAGTTTTCTTGTTATGTGTCTGGTAGAACCTTGGGTTACTTCACCTCAACCTTAATGGCCGCAACCTCTAGTCAACTACTACACTTACAACAGTGAAGCCCTAAAGGATAAGCAGAAAGGAAGAGGAAGTGGCAGTATCTCACTCCTCGTGTCTAAACATATTTAAGGTTTTAAAAATGTTAACATAATTGAAACCTGTAATATGTGGATTTTTGTCAGACTGTATATTAATACATTAATATTAAAAAGTAATATTTTTGTAATTTTAGGAACTAAACCTAAGCTAGATGATCACATAAGCATATAATTGCTAGAAGAAATTGTTAAAAACATAACTGATTAATATTCAAATGAATATATTATTATATATTGGAGAATAGATTGCCCAAATGAAACTGATCATTATCACTCCATGAACTTTGATTTCCCATTAGACTCCATGGATGATAAAGTGAGCAATTTACGGGGAACGCTACTCACAGAAGGCCTTGAAAGTTTGGGTTTATTCCTACTAAATGGAAGATATGGTGACTATGAAGGTTATACATACATCGGGCAGACCGGTAATAGCGTGAGATTTAGTGTGAGAAAATTTTAATAACAAAAATTTGATGTCAAATTTCTTTGCAAATAAAACCCTCATTTCAGATCATTTAGGTTATGTGCTTAGTTCAGCCATAGGTAAATGCTGAATGAAACATATCCAATATATCCTCAAACAGTAAAGTAAATTGTTAGATGGGACCCCCTAAAGAGAAACTAATATAAAAACAATTTCTCAGTATGATATAAATCCTCATTTACGCTACCAGAAGATTTCTATAATCAGTTAAACGAAGCTATTAGATCAACATTTTTAGGATTGGAAAAAAAGCAAACTTTTAAAAGTAACCAAAACTCTAGAACAAAACCGTGGTTTGACAGAATATGCTGAGAAACTAAAAAGAGTGAATAAAACTAAAAAATCGAATTAAATCAAAATAAAAAAAAATTCAGTTCTAAACTACAAAACTACTAAAAAAGAATAAACATTCAATTAAACCTCCCTATACAAATATGCTGTGATTGTAGGAGATCTAAATGTGAATCAGAATAAATGCAGACATATAAAGGATTTTATCAATAATGCACCCTTCGAAATGGCATTTACTCCTACAACCTTTAGAATGGCCAATACACCAGATCGTGTAATATACACGAAAAACATCAAAAATAATATAGTAACAGTAGAAACCCATCCAGATTTAGGAACAGAACATGATGCAATACAAATAACCATCGACCTACAAAGACGAATCATAGAGCAAGAAATAATAAAAAAGAACATCAAGTAGTGTGATATAGACAAACTTAACAAAAAGTTGGAGGAGTATATTGATCATATGGCGGACGATCCAATTGATAGAGGAATAATTTAACAATTCAACACCACAAGAACATCACTCACAATAGAAAACAGCCCAGACCAGAAAATAAAACACTAAGCAATTACAACAAAAATGTACAAGCCCTAATTAGACAATACAAAGAACACAAATGGGCTACAGTGTGTACTGAAATAAACGCTAGCAAAAGTAAAGATTACTGTAAACAAATAAAAAACTAACAAACTATTGCCAATTGAAGAAAACAACATTGTGTATGCCACCGATAAAGAAAAAGCAGAGGTATTTGCAAATTACTACAAGGAAACATTCAGAGAAAACCATGAACCCCAATACGACCAACAAATATATGATGAAATCGGACAGTGGTATGATGAATACTTTGAAGGGGAACACGGAGCACACAACAGTAATATAGATGTGTATTTTGAAATATTAAGCAAAGGAAGGAGTACTGCTCCAGGACATGACCACATTAATAAAGATCTATTACGAAAACTGAGCGAAAAGATATACAGATATCTCATCAAAATATACGAGTACTGTTTGAAGCATCACTACTTTCATGGTGAGTGGAAGCAGGGAACCATTATCACCATTCCTAAACCTAATACGAACCATTATAGAGCAAAAAACTACCGTCCTATCACTCTTCTATCAGTTTTGGGAAAGCAACTCGAAAACATCTGGAAATATTTGATACAAAATGAAATCTGACACAAAATTCCTGATTACCAATTCGGCTTTAAACATCAAACATCTACCATTCACCCAGTAACTATTTTACCATCGAACATTCAAGCTAACCAACTAATCGGAAACCACTTTGCTGCCCATTTCTTGATATAAGCAAGGCATTTGATAGTATTTGGGACAAAGGACTACTCTACAAACTAATGACACTAGAATGCCCTCGATATTTGATCCTGCTCCTGAAAGACTATCTTGAGAACAGAACTCTGCAAGTCAAAATCAACAACCAGTACTCGGCAACATTCCACAACAAACAAGGAGTTCCACAAGGATCGCCTTTGTCTCGTCTTCTATATAATGTTTACTGTCACGACATATGCAACTACAGTCATCAACAAGACTACTTCAATAACAATCATTACAATGACACGGCCTTGGCTAGTGACAACAGAACCCCCTCTCGAAATCCGTTGAAAATCTACAAGTATTGTTAGACAGGACACTGATCTGGTTCAACGAACGGAGGCTGAAAGTTAATCCAGACAAGTCACAATATATAATATTTAACCACAATAATTCACCAAACTCACCTGAAGTAAATATAGATGGCAAAGACATTCATTGCGTAAACTATGCGAGGTATACGGGGGTAGACATAGACCACAAATTGAACTTTAAACAACATGCTAACATAAAGAGGAAATGTAACAGTAGAAGCAAACACTTTTGGAGATTAACATTTAACATTCAAGAATTCAGGCAAAGTAAGAAAACAGCTGCACATATATGTAGTTCAACATGCTGACCTATCCTAGAATACTGTCACCCAATATACCTTACTGCGAAGACTCCTACCATCAAGACACTTCAAACTGCAGAAACCACTTCCTTGAGAACCATAACGAAGATAAGATACCCCAGAAATCCTCTGCACAACCCACCCAATAACCTACTGTACGAAACAACAGGAATTGTCCCCATAAATCAACACATGCACAACCTATCTGAAAAATTTGCACATAAAGAACACAACCTAGAGATACTAAGCCGGTTCTGCAGGAACAGGAATCAAAAAAGAAGGCCACACAGAAAATATCCACTCAATTCCATATGGGAGCACATTCAAAATTTCAATATTTAAGGTATAAGAAGGCCACATACACACACAATTTTTTTTGTTTTTTTGTCTTTACATATATTTTTCATTCAATTATCTAATAATTATACAAACCACCATGTAATATATTGTAACAGGCTGAAGGACCTCGGCCGATGGCCTATTAGGTGACCCAATAAAGTACACTAATTATTATTATAAGAATAAACAAATACTGAAGAATGAAAAATATGACTATAAGAAATAAATTGGAAAGCATTAACAGACCTAAAGAGTTTTAGAAAAACTTGAATTAAAATTAACAACTTATTGTAAATACTGACATGAATATGTTTGATTGTTACATAAATTTGTATACACCAACAACAAATTTAAAAACCCTTTATATAGACATTTAGATTCAGACCTAGACTTAAATTTCTCCAATGCTGAAATTTACCAGGTTTCGAATACAGTAAAAAATAACAAAGCACCAGGAGAAGATACAATAACAAATGATTTCTACAAGAACTTGTCAACAGAATGGGTAATATATTCAAAACAGCTTTTTAATACAATTCTCTCACAAGAAAATATACCCTCTACATGGCTTAACATAAAAATGATCCACTTCCACAAGAAAGGCCCAAATAACTACCGCAGTATCACACTACTAAACCAAAAGACAAAACTATTCATACATCTCATTAACAATAGACTGATACATTTTACAGAAAACTATTAAATGCTACCCCAATATTAAGGTAGGTAGGATTCATAAGTTGTGAGGATAATATTTTCGTCTCATCAGTAATCACAAATAACTACCTACATCTCACAGGTAGAAAATTGTTTACTGTTTGTAGACTTCAAAAAGGCATTTGATTAACTGAACTATGAACTTCTTTGGGGCAAACTGTTCACTAGTGGGATAAGCGCTAAAATTATTAGAATACTTAAATTAATGTATAGCTCAGCTTCTCTGTTTATCGAACAAGGTAAAGTGTCAGAGAGAATAAAAATTCGTGAAAAGAGTTCTACAAGGGGACACTAAGCCCACTCTTATCTATCTTTTTATCTTGGACATCAATTCCTTTTTCAAAGAACATGGTGCTAAAGGGGTCACACTTGACAATGGTGAAAATATCCACATGCTTTTTTATGCCGATGATCTGGTATTGTTTGCTGAAACCCAAATAGAACTAAAACGGAACCTGCAAATTCTTTAATATTATTGTTCTAACAACAAACCCGCCAATCCGATAAAAACAAAAATAGTTATTTTTCGCTAAAGCCCAAATATCGGGCATCAGCCAGAATTCACATATAAAAAAAATAACAATATTACTCTCTCAAATGCATATGAATATCTAGGGGTTATTTTCACCTCCAATGGGCTTTTTTTAAACAACGTGAGCAAAAAACTCGATTCTCACGAGGAGTTTTAATTAAAAATATAGTCTGTTCCAAAGTCTCATACTACAGTCAATAAACCTACTATATAATAACGTTGCAATACATACAATCACTTATGCAAGTGGTATTTGGGGCCTCCGTATTTCACAGTGTATTCATTCATAACCTTTGCCGCTCTCCTTGTTCATTATTATTACAAAAGACATTCGCAAGAATGATTTTTCTCAAACAAAACTAATAAAATTCGGTTGGATTCGATGCTAAAGAAGAAATTTGATAATTTTAATTTCATAGTAAAACACAGAATACAGAAGATACTGACACATTGATTGTTAACAGGGTGATCAGTATGTCCACATAATTTGATTCCGTATTTAAAGTAGAAGATATAGACAGCAATGGCGAGATCTCATCAAAACATCTACCTTTGTAAACCAGGAAAAATGGTTGAAAAAATTTACTCACCTCGAAGTCTACAGTATGGAGTAATAATAGTGGTGAAAAACATATTGTTCTTGCATTCATTCAGCAGGTGCGACACTACTTCTGTTATTTTTAACGCAGGAAAAATTGAGTTTACAAAAACACTTTAAAAGAACGAATATTTAAGCCAAACTATACAAACTATCAAGGAGCAAAACGCAGATCCCGAAATTTTTACTGCTGCGGGAGAGAGCTTTTTAATGCTCTTTATGGCGTTTCCAAAGAAAACACCAATACTTTGGGCTCTCTACGTTATCAAAATTTCACAAGATCTATTACAAAGAATAAAATCAATATTGCTGCATTACCCCCTACAAGAGAAGCTTCACCGCAACATTTCATTCGGATCTACTACCAAGTTCAAGCTTGGTATGATACACACCAGAGTCCAGAGCAATGAGGTTGGGAAAAGAGCAAGATTGGGTTTACTTCAGTGAAAAATCAAAATATCCAGCACCCGAAACACTCTTGAAATTTATTTCGTGCAAGTGCAAGGAGTGCGGTTGGGTATGTGGGTGTCAAAAAACAGGCTAGAAGTGTTTAGTTATCTGCACATTCAGCCACGGAGACGCATGTGAAAACAACAAAGATATTTTTGAGGTCTCTTGAAGAAGATAACAGAGAGAATGGAGACCTGAAAGTTGTGAAATTATTGGCATTTGAAGTCGAAGAAGACAACAAAGATGGGGGAAGAAATTTGCTATAATCTGTTGATATGGTCTAAGTGAGCCTGGACAATCTAGGGCATTGAAACGGAAGAAAAGATATCAGTAAATAACGAATCATGGATTAGGCCTACTGGGGATACCACATAAAAACGAACCTCTTACTTTACCTCATGGTAATATGGAAATAAATAAACAACAGTAGTACATAAAAAGTGCTCAGTATTTACTGAAATTACGGGAAAAACAGCGATTTTGCGAATTGTAAAAATTTGCTGAGTTTGACTCCACTGTAACTAGTGAACTATTCATTTGATTGAAAAATATTTTATACAACCAACATTGCATAATCTATAATTTTTCTAATAACTATTTTTGACCTAGGTGGCATTGGAGAGGAGATATTCTCAAAAAACTGGTTTTTGGTACTATTTTCCAATATGGTGCAAGGTGAAAAACTCAGCATATTAATTAGGAAACCAAATTATACAAATCTACCAAATTAGAATTTGCCTTTACCTTCTGTAAGTCAGAACCTACCCATTGTCTGGACTGTAATTATCACAATAATTAAGAAATTGATATCTTCAAAAATTTATGAGTAAACATTTTAGTACTTGGTGTTGAAAAAACATTCCATGAGTCACAAAAATCAGTTCATTGGACCTGGATACTGAGGCATAAACTTTATGGTACTCCACTATTATCAAAACAGAAAAAAATGATACTTACTGTTGGGATGCCAAATTTCTGTAACAAATTTCATTTTAGGCGGCCTCAATGGATATTCCTTAGGAAAATACAGGTGACATTTGAAGAAACCCCCCTCACTGTGAAAAAATTGTTAATTTAACAACTAAAAAACTGCTAAATTGGATGAATTTCTTCAATTTTTACACACGAAAAAGTTGAAATATTCCCAAAAAAACTTACTAGAGGGTATCCGGAGGACCTATTATGAGCACTTCCCATCGGTAGATATCATTATCATCTATAAGACCTGCAGAAAAACCCTCTACAGGATTTTTGTTCAGTTCTGAAAGAAAATTAAAAGTTTCAATAGTTGTACTTAACAACAATTACACAGATAAAAGATTTCAAAAATTTAGTTGCAAAATCACTTAAATTGAGTTTTATTTATTAAACTGTAATTACTTGTCAAAAACTACGTTTTTGTTTATAAATATATAAAAACCATATTGAAAAAACATTTATGAACAAATAAAATAACTAAAGAACATAAGGGTCTATTAATATAGTAGAAACATATTTCTTGTCCTTTTTTTGTTGTATATGATAAAGAACTTTTAGTTAAAACAATACCTATCCTTTATACAAACCGAAATTTCTTCATTTAGAAAATGAAATTGAGAAATACTCATTAAAATTTCAAGGAATTGGAATAGCTTTGTGATTTTACACCTGATTAAACAGTTATGTTTACTATTGATAAAAATTGAAATACTTTCACGATGTTTATTATCATTAACGAAATAATTCTACACTTTTATATACAGTGAATATAAAAATTTAAAACAGTCACCACCCACTAATTATATAGCTATAAAATCTTCATTTGTAGGTGTAATGAACTTTTACTAAATTTCCTGATTTAATTTAATATATTAATAACCATTTGACTGTTGTAATTAATTAATTATAGATGTTACGCAGCACTTTTCATATTTTTTATATATTTTCTCTAGATATTTCTATTAATTTAATAAACAAAAAAAGTTAATGAACTGTATGAAAGAAATTTCGTAAATTACCTTCACATTGACGGGTATGATAAGGGATAATATGCACGCTTATTGATTTTACTAAAAGCCCTACGAATATTTTAAAATTCGTATAAATTGTAACCTTATATAACGAAAATAGTATGCCGAAACTATTTTTGGACAGACCAGACTACTCGGCATACAAAATATATCTAGGTTGTATTGCAAGAACATTTTGATTACAGAACTCGAGTTTATTTTTGAAGTAACACGAGAGCTTTCATTATGGTATAGAAAAAACACAACACTTTCACTGACCTGCTAGCTGTTTTCTTAATAGGAGAGCTGACTGTGGTTCTGACATTAATTACAAATTTAATTTTGAAATATGAATAATCCAACAACAGGGTATTGTAAAATGGCCGGTCTCGATCTTGACTTGAAAGTTTGGGACCGCATTGACTCAAACATATGTTATTTCCGGAAAGGTTTGTTGCTACACTGTATTAACTGTCAAAATAGCAGTCCCCTCTAACGGTCAATATAATAAGCATACTAATCTTACAGTTTCCTGTTAAATGCTTTTCTATCTAATCACGAATAGTGATGAATAACGAGTAGTAAATATCATTAAATTATATTATTTCTTGCAACAATATAGGTTCATGATCGAGCATATCTTCAGATAATGTTTTATTTCTGATAATAAATTGTTATTAAAATAAGAAATAAAAATGGCTCTTTTTACTGTCAAAATAGGTGTGCCCTCTACAGGTCAAAATAATAAGTATACTCCTCTTACAGTTTCCTGTTAATTAGTTTTCATCAAATCACGAATGGTGATGAATAAAGAATAGTAACCTTGTTTATATATAACGCTATATAAACAAGGATAGTAATTATCATTAAATTATATAATTTATCATATCAAATAAATTGACGAATGATCAATGATTTATTTCGTATTATGAAATAGCTATTAAAATAAGGAGTAAAAATGGTTGAGCGTGACAAAACTCGTACTTATTATAACTTTTAGATGTCAACCCTAGTTAGTAACAAATTTTTATGAGCCTTTGTTTATTTATAATATTGGAAGCAAAGTGTATCATAATTTTTGCTAGTGGTGGAATATGGTTAATGCTAATAATATCGAACAATAATATTTCACACGAACATAAAGCTTTGATTATACTATTACTTTTGTATAATGTGTTGCCTATCACAAAATCGTCAAAATGTCTAAAAAATTATTAACACGTTGACGGACAGAATGTCAGTTTGTATGCAATAATAATAAACTCCAATCGCGTTATTTGTTTCATTATTTTCTTGAGCAAAACGTAAAATGCACACGGAATCTAATTGATAGGGGAGGAGGGGGTATTTTCGGCCATTTAATATATTTTGATTTGAAAGAAGTAGTGGCATATATTTTTTAACTAATTAAATTAAAACGATTATCTGATCACTTTTAGAGTTATGGTGGCGGATATTTCTCTTAAATTCTAAGTAATAATTAATGTATTAGTAAAAATGAAAATGTTTACATATTGGCCCTAGCGTGGGGTAGATTCGGCCGGTAGTTGGGGTACTTTCGGCTTATTTAAATTTAAAGCAGATTTTGAAAACATGGTGCATCATAAACACGATAAATTCAAAAAATGTAAAATATAATACCTTTCAACAAATAAAATACAAAACTCAAAATCATTCCTTAAAATCTTGCAAACAGAAACCAAAAAATATACTTAAAATAATGTAAAAAAAATTATTTTACACTTAGTTCTCCAAAATTGTAGTAAAATGTGACGGTTGAATATCGTCTTGACGTCGAATATTTTTTTTCAAATTCCTATTATACTCTCCTTATTGTTTATATCTACGTCTGCCACTTGGGGAAAAGAAAATTTATTAGTTGTTCCCCTTCTCCGAAAATATTTTACCCCTAAGAGTCACTTGTAACAATTTTTTGCACATGGCTTACATAATGCCAAACAGTATTTTTTAATACGAATTTAACCAAAATATAGTCATTTAACATTACACTACCAGCATCATCTTTAAAAGATTCCAGACTAAGATTACTCTGTCTTTCACTACAATATTCAATATATTCCACATCGGATTCACTGCTGGAAGTATCAAAAATCTTCTTTTTAACTTGCTTATTTTTTTTAGTTCAGTTTCATTATTTTTGTCGTCGTTACATCTTTTTCTCACTTGTTTTTCAGATTTTTGTGCTTGTCTTTAAATTTTTTTCGCGTTTTCTCTTCCTCCAGCTCCTTCTATTCTAGTTTTCTCCGGAGTGTCTGTGCAGATCCTAGATTTCGATAGAACCAAAATGATAATGAAAGCTTACCTTTTTACCACAAAAACACAATTTGACAGAAAATGGAAGTGCTTTTATCATTCTTTCCATATAGAAACAGCGCGAATGTATGAAAAATTTGAATTTTAAATAGGATGCCCCTTGCCCGAATGTGCCCCCTCCCCCTATTTCGTAACATTACCCCCTCCTTAAAAGAAAGTTCCTCCTGGTACTTCTATGTAGTCGGAACTGAATGTTTAAATCGGCAACTGGCCCCATGTCTGTATTTTCCGGTCGTATGGAAATAACAGGGCACCGTCTTGAACGGGTACCGATAACGAGGGGTATAGCTGCAAATTAATATGTGGACACCGGTATCATGTTCCTGATGACTCGCCAATCCAACTGGTTGTTCTCTATCCTGGGCACTGCTAGTTTCTCCATGTGGAATTCCCGCACATGATATCGGAGGCTTCGTAGCGCTTCCCACACATCCCGGTAGGTGTATCGATCTGGAAATTCATTTCTAGTTACCAGGAAGAAGACGTATCGCGAATTGAGTTTGAGTCTCAGTGTCTTGCCAGGGGCTGGCATCCGATCTTCAAGTTTATCTAATTGTCCAAACTTCTTTCGAAAGACGGTTGCCAACCTTCGCTGTTTGTTACTGGCGAAGATGTTATGTGCAAGTGAGTACTCTTCCGGGAGCGTGAACAAATCTTTTTTTTGTTCTGTAGTGAATGCGTATCTAGCTTTCCCGGTACCTCCGTATGCCCCCATACATTCTTCGAAGGCTGGGTCAGACTCTTGTTGAAGATGATTCAGTCCTTTCTCTTTGTCATAGTCTTCTTCAAATTGCACTAGTCGGTTTTGGTGGACTACTCCCGGTTTTCCATTGGGGATCTTGCTTATACGATAGATGATGTCGTTGATCCCCTTCTTGATTATATATGGACCTTCCCACGATTTCTGTAATTTTGGAGAAAATCCTTTTCTCCTTGTCGGGTTGCGTAACCATACTTCTTTGAAACTGCCTTCTTATCATACCGTTTTTTCATTCTATCACTGGGAACTTGAAGATTTGTTCGAACCAATTCGTACAAACCAATTCGTGCATATCGTCCATCCTTATTCTCAGCTGGAACACGTAGTCTTCTCCTGCTAGATATTCGCCAGGCCGACAGCCAAACTCCAGGTCACAAAGAATCCTAATTTCACGTCCAAATAAAATTTTCGCATGTGTTTCACCCGTGGGCACAGTTATGGCCGATCGATGAGCCAACGAAAATAGGGAAAGGTACTGTCCAATCTCTCTGGCGGCTGGAAACGACTTTGGAGAGGTATTTTCCAATGGTCCTGTTCATTCCACCTGATTGTGGATGCAACACTGTTGTCCTGGTCTTCTCCATTCCCCGCTTGTCACAAATTTCTTGGAATAACAGGCTCTCAAAATTTCTTCCTTGATCGCTGTGGACTTCCAATGGCACACCATATCGGCTGATGAACTATTTCACCAGTACATCCACGACAGTTGTGGCCTCTTGATTCGGGATCGCATAAATTTCCACCCACTTTGTGAAATAATCCATTACTACCAGGATGTATTTACCACCATTTTCTGTCATTGGAAATGGTCCAGCGATGTTTAAAGCAATCGTTTCGAAAGGGCTTCTAACATTATATTGGTGCCTTTCTCTTGCGATGTGGTCCATTACTCGTAGCACGAGTAGTACACTTCTTACACCAGTCCTTCACATCGTCGGAGCTGTACATCCAATAAAATCTTACACGGATTCGCTGAAGGGTTTTCTTCACTCCCATAGGATCTCCCGATGGACTGCCGTGTAACTTCTTCAGTACCTCAGCTACTTTCGCTCTCGGGATAACTAGCTGCTTCCTCATCTCGACACCAGCGTCGTTTTCAAAGACTCTTTTTAACAACCAGTCTTCCAGGACAAGGGAGTCCCACTGAGCCCAATATGACTTGAATATCGGTGAAAATATTGACACTTGCCATGTAGGTCGCCGGTTTTCTTCCTTCCATTGCCGAATCTTCTTTAGGTGAGAATCATCCTCCTGATTTTCTCTGAACCTGGTGGGTGACAATTCTTCGTTGACTACAGTAGTTCTTGAAACTGCAGCTTCCCTAGATTCTTGTTGCAGTTGGAGCAGTATGTTGGGCACGGCCGTCTGGACAGGGACTCGGCATTTCGGTGACTCACACCAGCTCGATGTTCGATGTTGAAATTGTACTCTTGAAGTCGTTCAATCCATCTAGCGATCTGGCCCTCGGGATTCTTGAACTGCATTAACCCTAGAGTGCTGTGTGATCAGTCCTGATAAAGAACTTTCTTCCATAGAGATACTGATAAAAGTGTTCCACGGACTTCACTACCGCCAAAAGTTCTCTTCTTGTGACGAAGTAGTTTCATTCTGGTTTGGAGAGGACTTTACTGAAATATCGCAGCACTCTTTCTCACCTTCTCATTGGATCTGTGAAAGCACTCCTCCAATTCCTACGTTGCTTGCGTCAGCGTCAAGAATAAATGGTAATGGATATCCTAATATCGGCGCCGTGGTTAAATGCCTCTTCAAGGTTTCAAAAGACGTTTGACAGTCTTCGCCCCATTGGAAAGCTCTTGTTTCTTCTGTGAGTCGAGTTAGGGGCTTGTCAATATCTCCAAACTTCCTGATACCTCTTCTATATATAGTATGTGCAAAGTCCAAGGATGCTCCTATTTTGGTGTTTGTTGGTTGGTTACGGCCATTGCTGTATGGAAGCAAATTTCTCTAGATCCACCGCCACTCCGTCATTGACTATATGACCTAGATAGTTGACTCGGTTCTGGAATAGCTGACATTCCTTCAGGTTTAACATGAGCTGAGTAGCTTGGAGTCATTTGGATACGTCTTCCAAATTCTTCAGGTGTTCGTCAAATGTCTTCCACAGTACTACGATGTCGTCCAGATAGACCAGGCATGTCTTCCAAGACAACCCTCTCAAGACATTTTCCATGAATCTCTCAAATGTCGCGGTATCATTACAGAGCCCGAATGGCATGACGTTGAATGCCATAATCCAGATCCGGTAGTAAAAGCAGTCTTCTCTTTGTCTTCTGGGTCCATTTCTACTTGCCCCAATATCCAGACTTTAGGTCCAAAGGTGGAAAGCAGTTTGCTGCCGGCCAAAGTATCCAACGTATCGTCGATTCGAGGCAGAGGATAGCTGTCTTTTTTCTTAACTTTATTTAGTTGGCGATAATCCACGCGGAATCTCGTAGTTCCAACCTTTTTCTCGACGAGCACTACTGGAGACAACCATGGACTAGTAGATAGATGGTTATATTACTTTTTCTTCTGCAATCTCTTGAATTATTCTTTCAGCTTCCTCTCTTTTCGCCCGTGGTAGTCTTCGGGCTGATTGCCTAATTGGCTTGGCATCACCAGTATAGATTTTATGTTTGACAGCTGATATTCTACCAGTCTTGCCCCCTTTTGGTACGAATAGGTCTCGATACTGCAAGAGAAATCCTCTCATTTTATTTTTCACAGCTTGACTTAATGATTGACCAGCTATTGCTAACATTTGTTAGAATCTGGCATTCGAGTTGTCTATGGCCGTTGTTTGGCGAATTATAGACATCACTGGTACGCAGGATCCAATCTTGGATTTCTTCTTTATGGTAATTGGGTAATCGTTCACGTTTATCACTCGTACTGGGATCTCCTTCGCCAACGTAACCAATCCCTTCCAATTAGTACTCCTTTGCCAACTTCTTGGTCATGGTTCCTTGGCTCCATCATAACCGGTGTACCTTCCTCCATGATTCCCTGTAGCTGTGCTACTATCATGGTTTCGCTTCGTGCAGGTGAAACGGTATATTCCTATACAGCTGCCAACACCGTGCTGCCTTCATATGGATGAGGAAATACCTCCTTGGAACCCACTTTAATGGTTCTGTTTATGAAGTCCAACGGGAAACCATGTAGATTCATCACGCTCATTCCCAGAATCACGTCTTCTCCAATGTCAGCTACGATTACCGTATGCGTGAACTTTTCTGCGCCAATTCCGAATTGGACAGTGAACGTTGGCACTCTCACCTGTGGCGGTCCACAGTCGCAGTCTTGTTGGTAATAGCTTCTTCTTGGAGTCTATTATCTCTGGTCGTATAATGGTTCTAGTTGCTCCAGTGTCTACCAGCAGAGTATATATCTTGCCATTCACTTCGCCATCTACATACACACTATGGTTGCGACATCTGAGAGAAGCTATCAGTATGAGATGGTCTTTGGAACGATCATGGGTCGGTACTGCCCCCTCGTAGCCGACTTGTTCTAGTTTTCCTGTGACTGGGGCTCTTGGTTTGCAGGAGTCCTGGGGCGCTTGCACGAACCGCGTACATGCCCCACCTCGCCACAATCCCAGCATCTGACCTTTCTCAGCTTCTTGTGCATTATCCTTTTTATCAAGCTAACGATCTGGTCAAACCTGTCCTCGTCGCATTCTTCTCGGATAGTCCTAACTTTGTTATAACCTGAAGTCTTCGTTGCTGCTTCATATTTAAGAGCAGCTGTCAATGCGTCAAGTAATGTTTTGGGATGAGCTAAACGACGCGTCCTCTGCATATCGGGGTCACGTAAGTCATCAATAAAGGCCTAGATGCCCAGATATTCTATCATGTTCTCTGGTGCTAATGGGTAAGCAAATCGAACTAGTCTTCTTACTATTGGAGGGATTCATCACGTTTCTGCCTTCGGTTCTTCAGCTGGGATTGGTGCAAATGTTCATGACCATATCGCATATCCAACCACCTCTTGAGCTGCTCGAAGTCATCCGTTTCTTCAAGTGGTATCGTCTAAAGTACATCTACGACAACTCTCCGAAGCGGGATGGTTAAGTTTACTGCCTCCTCCCTATTGGACCAATTATTCACTTTAGCGGCTGCTTCAAACTGTTTTGCATAATTGGTCCACGACATCTTCCCTTCGAACGTTGGGGCCTTGAGTCTGCCAATGTCTTCTAACTTAGTGTGTGTTTTCTGGCTTGGAAGGTTTTGTTTGGTAGGTCTACTAACTTAATTTATTCATTCACAAAATTATTCAATAACTTATATAAACACTTCACTACTGTTTATTTACTTAGATTATTCACTTGTTCACTGATTATCTCACGAGATCAAATTATATGCCAACTCCGATGGTACGCAGCCTCTCTTATATATTCACTGCCGTTTTTTTCTGGATAATTCTAGATTGCGACTCACTCAAAAATGAACGCCTCCCAGAAATTTCCTAGATAAGACTGGACATATTTAGATAAGAATAGTAACAAAAAATAATGGTAAAAAGTTTGAAGAAATCTGTTCAATATTATTATTGCATCGCCTAATTTATGAATACCCCTTGTAATATTTATTTGTAACGTTAAACACACATGCGCGAAACCAGCGTTCAGCGTTCATGAAGAGGAGAGAGGGTTCGAGTGAAAACTGCATGCGCGAACAGTAGTAGCTACAATCACAGAAAACGGACCCGCGTATTTTGTGGCTACAATAATGTAATAAGAGAAAGATGTAATCTGTACTCGCTGTACTCGCTATAGTCATCTGAAAATCAATAGGGTACATCTGTGAGACACCTTGAATGAGACACCTTGAAAAATATCCAGTTATAAAATTGGCCACTTGTGTACACTCCTGAGGCTGTATCGTACTAAAACCTAAATTTCTCCAAAAAGGACAAAAATGTGGCACTTCAGGTACAATAGCACCCATTGTACTAGCACTGGTGAGCTAAAAATCAATAAGGTTCATCTATAAGACGCCCTGAACAATACTCAATCATAAAATGGGTCACTTGCATACACGCTAGAGGCTCAAATTTCTCCAAAAATGACAAAAATATCGTACTTAAAGTACTATAGCACATGTTGTATTGGCTGTGGTGAACTGAAAATCAATAGGATTCATCTGTGAGATGCTCTGAATAATATTCAATCATAAAATAGGTTCCTTTTTGCACTCCGGAGGCTGTATCGTGCTAACAAACTGAAATTTCTCAAAAATGACAAAAATGTCGCACTTCAAGTACCATAGCATCGGTTGTACTGGCTATTGTGAGCTGAAAATCAATAGGGTTCATGTGTGAAATGTCCTGAACAATATTCAATCATGAAATTGGTGATTTGTTGCACTCCGGAGGCTGTATAGTGCTAACAAGACATGTATCGAACAGTGGCCGACGACAACGACGACGACATACACACAGGATTTTTTCTCTAAAAAACCATTTTTTTCGTGTTGTTCTTGATGAAAAACGTAAAAATAACTCAAAAAATGTTTTCAAAATTTCTTTTTTTTGTGGGCAAACCAATACTTTTCTCGCATATAGATAGGTTGGTCGCAAAAGTAAGAATAAATCTCCCGTATTGTGATTGTTCCTCCTGAGAGGAGAGGGGTAGGAAGGACTATATGAAAAAACAGTGTTGGCTGCCCCCTGCTAAGCCTTATCAGTTGCTGCCGGGAGATCAGCGACATCTTCACACCCAGGTTTCTATAATCATCGACCTCCCCAAAGAACAGAAGCTATTCTGAAAGGTCATCATTTTACTTTTCCGCCCCTCCTATCTAATATGCGAAAATAGTATTGGTTTACCCCAAAAAAAGTTGAAAATTTGAATTTTTTTTTTGAGTTATTTTTACGTTTTCTATCAACAAGAACCCAAGAAAACGGTTTTTGGAAAAAAAATCCTGTGTGTATGTCGTCGTCTTCGTTGTCGTCGGCCACTTTTCATTACATGTCTTGTTAGCACGATACAGCCTCCGGAGTGCAACAAGTCACCAATTTTATGATTGAATATTATTAAGGACATATTACAGATGAAACTTATTGATTTTCAGCTCACTAGAGTCAGCACAACGGGTGCTATGGCACTAGAAGTACGACATTTTAGTCATTTTTTGAGAAATTTCAGTTTGTTAGCACGATACAGCCTCCGGAGTTCATCAAGTAACCAATTTTATAATTGAATATTATTCAGGATACTTCACAGATGAACTATTTTGATTTTTAGCTCACCAGAGCCAGTACAATAGGTGCTATAGTACTTTAAGTACGATATTTTTGTCATTTTTGGAGAAATTTAAGTTTGTTAGCACGATACAGACTCCGGAGTATATACAAGTGACCAATTTTATGATAGGATATTATTCAGAGCGTCTCAAAGATGAATCATATTGATATTCAGCTCACTAAAGCCAGTACACCGGGTTCTATGGTACTTGAAGTACCAAATTTTTGGAGAATTTTCAGTTTGTTAGCAGGATACAGCCTCCTTTTTTGGACAAATTTCGGTTTGTTAGTACGATACATCCCCCGAAGTGTATAAAGTGACAATTTTATGATAGAATATAATTCAGGGCCACAGATGCGGAAAAGTTTGTTTTAATCTTTAAAACCGTTTATTTTGTGTAAGAAATACCACTGCTACCTTTTCCAAACAGTGAAGAACATGGCAGCAAAAGCGTTTGAATGTCGTCCTCCGCGCAACTGAATTTGGCGTTTTAATTAGGTTTTCTCAGCAATCGCCCAGTTCTTTTCGATTTGTAATATTCAAATACGCCTACCACTATCACGAACAATGAATTTTACGTGTCATGGATTGTTTAAACAAATGAAATCGCATATTTTATGTGATGTTTTTCGATTTTTCATCAGGTTTTATTGTATTACTTTTCCGCCCAACCTTTCTATATGCGAGAAAAGTATTGGTTTACCCAAAAAAAGTTGGAATTTTGAAATTTTTTTTGAGTTATTTTTACGTTTTCCATCAACACAACACGAAAAAACGGTTTTTAGAAAAAAAATCCTGTGTGTATGTCGTCGTCGTTGTCGTCGGCCACTTTTCCTTGCATGTCTTGTTAGCACGATACAGCCTCCGGAGTGCAATGAGTCAGCAATTTTATGATTGAATATTGTTAAGGACATGTCGCAGATGAACCCTATTGATTTTCAGTCCACCAGAGCCAATACAACAGGTGCTACAGTACTTTAAGTACGATATTTTTGTCATTTTTGGAGAAGTTACAGTTTGTTAGCACGATACAGCCTCCGGAGTATATACAAGTAACCAATTTTATGCTAATTTTTCCTTCAATCCTGTCCTTCAGTTCTTGTTTGTTGCGGGAGGGGCGTCAGCGTACACGACACTTTTCGAGTGGCCCCACAAAAAAGTCAATATCCATATGTAACGAAATAAGGTCCCAGGAAACAATTGTCTAACTGCTTGCAGTGACAATGTTACTGTGTGTGTCATAGCACCATCTTGTTGGAACCACCTGTTATTGGCGTTAACTAGGCAAACGCCGAAGAGAAGGGCGTCCCACTGTAAATTTCGCCTTTACCATTCGCACAGACAGAGAAGCAGATATGCGCAACATAGTATTTCCCGTCGTATAGTACTTGCTGTGAAATCCTCACATTTTATCAGTTAATTCTTTATTTTCAAATGTATCGAATTATAATTATTCTATATACCCTTTTTTTAACTTATTTCACAGGAAAAAAATGGAAATGTATACAAATATATGACGGGCGTCCTACTGTGAGTATATTGATTCGATTGATTGGTGTTTTGGTAATTGAAAGTATTTTTTTTTATTTAAATTAACGTGAATAAGACAGCTATGGCCATTAGCACGAGGTACAATACAGACAAAGTTACATTACATAATGTAAATAAAAACTAATAGCTTAAAACTAACATGAATATGGGATTACATGATAAGTTATTTAAATGTAATTTTTTTGGATTAAATTCTGTTAATAAGTTGTTCTTCCTCTAAGAACTTGATCACTTTTCGCATTTGATTATCACTATTTAGGATCTCCGTGTAGTTTGTATGTATTCCTAGTTGTAGGCGTCTTGTGGCAAAGTATGGACATGCAACGAGGATATGCTTGATGCAGAGCTTTACGTGGCAATACTGACAGTTCGGCTGAGGTGACGATGTCATTAGGTAACCATGCGTAAGTCTAGTATGACCTAAACGTAATCTTCGAATGACAGCCATATTTTTCCTAGATAGATCGGGACAGGTAAACTGATTCAATATTGGTTGAATTTCACGCAGTGAACACATAATTTGACTCCAGTGAATTTGCCAGTTGTAACTAATGATTTTTAAAGGCTAGCTTTTAAGTCATTACAAAGCTGAAGATTCACCGTGGCAGTAGCAGTTGAGGCAGCTTCTTTGGCAAGGCAATCGGCTTTTTCGTTCCCAATAATCCCAACATGGGAAGGGACCCATGTTATTGTAACTGTTGTATTTTGTCTTTTTAGTTGTTGATATATGTCGTGTATATCTTGGACAAGGGGGTGGTTACTAAATGTATTCTTAATGGAATGGATGGAGGATAATGAGTCTGTGCATATGGCTATGTGTGTATTTGCAAGTTGTTGGACATGTTTGAAGGCTTGTAGGATAGCGTAAAGCTCACCCGTGTGGACGCTACATATAGAGGGTATTTTGTAGGTTCCGATCGATCTATGTACCGTGGTTATGGAACACCCAACTCCTACTTCTGTCTTGGATGCGTCCGTATAAATGACCATGTTATATTCTTTAAAATTTAGCAACTCGAGGAAAGCAGATCGAATAACATCTCTATTGGTTTCATCTTTGTTAAATTTGCAGAGGGAGAGATCGTATTGTGGGAAAAATTTGGTCCATGGAGGAGTGGGCGGGTTCGAGTATGTGAAAGGTTTACGTCTTGAATTAGAGGTTGTATAAGTTGAGGAATAGAACGTATAATAAATGTATATGGAGGGTTGTCATGAAGTTGGTATGATGTTAATATAGGATATACTGGATTGGAGGGATTGAAGGAAATCGCGGCAATATAGTTGAGAAGGAGGTGTTATCGTCTGAGCCAGAGAGGGGGTACATTTGCTTCACAATCGAGACTTTCAGCTGGGCTTGACCGAAATGCTCCCAGGCATAAGCGGATGGCGGTATTATGTACTGTGTTGAAGGAACGTAAAATAGTTTTTGTTACCGACATGTAAATGAAACTTCCATAATCTATTTTGGAACGAATGAGGGTTCTATATACTTTTAGCAAGGTAGATTCATCTGCGCCCTAATGATAATGTGAGTGAGTTTTAATAATATTTGGTCGGTTAAGACATATTCCTTTAATTTCCTGTATATGTTGTCTCCAGGATAATTTAGAGTCGAATAACATTCCCAGGATTTTACACTCATCTACAACAGGTAATTGAAAGTTGTTGACTGTGATACTAGGAATATAAGTTTGCGCTCTCCTACTGAATTTAATAACTTTAGATGTGATATGTGAGAGGGTAAGTCCTAGAGTGGCAATTTTGGTTTGTAGGGCATTTACTGCTAGCTGAAGTATTTTGGAAGTAGAGGCATTGGATTTGCCATGGCAGTACATTATTAGGTTATCCGCGTATAGAGAGCATTTAACAGGGGAAGGAAGATTGTCGCATAACTTGTTAATGGCGAGGATGAACAAGGATAAACCTAAAACTGAGCCTTGGGGAACTCCATCATGATGGGTATATGAAGAGGAAATGGAGTTATTAACAGAAACCCTAAATGCTCTAGATGTTAAAAAACTTTTTATGAATGCATATATATTACCAGTGAGATTGTATTGTGTGAGTTTTTCGAGAATTGCATTTCTAGAGATGTTATCAAATGCTCCATCAATGTCGAATATAGTGGCTATTACATCTTGTCTGTTATTAATTGCGCTAGAAATGTGGGCTTGTAGTAGTACAAGATTATCTCTGGTTGAGCGTTGACGTTTGAAGCCAGATTGTTCCTTTGGGATGATACTATGTTTTTCAAAAAACCATAAAAGACGCCTATTGATCATCTTTTCCATTAATTTGCACATAGTGCATGTAAGTGAAATCGGTCTGTAAGATTGAAGAAAGATAGGTGTCTGATTTGGTTTAAGTACCGGAATAACTATCGACTTGTGCCATTGAGAAGGAAACTTTTGTGACATGCATATGAAATTGTATACATTCAGAAGCTTAGTGAGGCTATACATGGATAATTATTTTAGGAAACTATAGGGAATATCATCAGGACCAGCAGCAGAGTTTTTGCATTTGGCTAAGGCAGTTGTTAGTTCGCTTATGGTGAAAGGAGAATTAATGTGCTTGACATCTTCGGAGAGTAGAATGTTACTAGAAGGAGTTTCTTGAGAAGGTGAAGTATTGACATTTGTGTGATTCCTGGATTTCGCTTCGAAATGACTTGCAAGAATATTTGAAATATGTTCATGTGATCCAAAACCAGAGCCGTTTGAAATGAGACGGGTAATTTTGTTATTTGTTTTGTGACCTTGAATTTGTCGGATTTTCTTCCATAGTTGACTGGGGTTGGAATTTTCGTTTATGGTTGATACATAATTCTTCTGTTTTACTACGTATTTAGCTTTAGCCTTGAGTCTTTTGTAGCTCATAAGATTGTCTGAACTTTTGTTTTTCAAATATTGGTTCAGAGCTCTTTTGTATTGGCGTATTGCGTCATCACAAGAGGAGTTCCACCAAGGAACTGCCCTATGATTGGGCAAAAAAGACATTTTTCCAATGTGGGTCTTCGCAGCCGACAGAACTGAATCTGATATTGATTTTATCAAGTCATCAATGTTGTTGAAAGCGTACGCATAATGCGTAAGTAGTAGGGTGTCAACTGTCGTGCCAGTTAGCTTTTTTGAGGCACCAATAACTTTTTTCGGAAACTGCTTCATTGTGATTGATATAATTATTGGGTAGTGATTACTGTCATAAAGTCCATCAGCTGTTTTCCAAGACATAAAAGGGGCTGATTTGGGATCACTTATGCTTAGGTCTATGGCAGAAAGGGTACCGGAGGAAATATTAAAGTGTGTATTACACCCTGTATTGAGTAGGCAAGAATTTGTACAGTTCAATATATTTTCGACTACCTGTCTGCGTCCAAATGTCTTTTGTGAACCCCACATGCTGTTGTGAGCGTTAAAGTCTCCTGTGAGGATAAACGGCTGGGGGAGTTGATATATTAGTTCAAGAAGCTCATCTTATTTTAGAGGATTATCTGGAGGAATATAGATGGAGCATATGGTTAGCTTGTTGGGGCAGTATGTTGCTATGGCGACTGCCTCCAGGTATGTTGTCAGAGGAAGTAGTTCTGAATACATTTAGTTTGAGGCGAATATTGATGAACCCCCTCTGGCTCTTTTGCAGTTATTTCTAATAGAATGGTACCCTTCAAAAGATTTACTTCATGGGATATTAGTTGTTTTAAAATTGGTCTCCTGTGGACAGAGGCAATCTGGGCGGTAAATTGAGGTTAGATGCTGAATTTGTTCTAGGCGCGGATAATATCCGTCGCAGTTCCATTGTAAAATACTGAATTTTAAAATTTAGAATATTAAAAAAAATGTTGAAAATGTGTTGGATAAAAGATATATTAAAATAAATCGGAATCTTCCTGATTGGAGTCGTTTGAATTCATGGACGATAGGCTTGCAAGTTCGACAGCATCATTGGGGTTTATTGCGCGTTTTAATTTTTTTTGCAATCTAGTAATTCGATTTTTAAGAGATCTATCAGATAGTATTTGGTATATTTGTAAAAGGTCTTCAATGAGTGATTTAATATTAGTTGTAAAGCTATAGGCTTCTTTTAAAGGATCACTACCGCCAAAAGAATTTTCCAGGAAAGCTATTAACTGTATGGACGATAGAGTTTTGGATTTTTTCTTAAGAGCTGAAATTGGTGTTATAAAAACAGCAGTTGAGGGGGATGGAGTATTTTCAAGGTCGAGAATTGGAGGAATGGTAGTAATTTGTATAGGAGGTTAATGCCAAAGTTGGGTGTTAAACCATCTGAAATTTGGGGTTGTTAAGTAGTTTTTTTTTTAATGGAAGAGGTATTATCGGCAGGATGCTCTTCGGATGAGGAATGTTGAGGAGGTGATATGCCAGAAGATATGTTTTGACTTTCGTGTCTGAAGGTAGAAGGTGTAGGGGGGTTGCAGGATATATCTTGCGGATTTGGGCAGGAATCTGCGGTGTGTCCAGACTGCTTACAGAGGAAGCATTCAAGTTTGTCTGAAGTAATGAAGATTCTATAGTTGGTATTTTCATGTAGGATTACAATTGAAGCTTGAATTTCAAAAGGTTCGTTTTCAGGTATAACATAAATAGAACGTCGGAAACTGAAAATGTGTGCATATTCATCTTCTGGGGAGCCACATCGAATGGAGGAAATTGGAGATGCGAGCTGCAGCCCAAGTTCATTTTTAAGTGCCTGTTCGATAGGAGCGTTAGGGATACGTTAGGGATAGAGGGACAAACATTGGAGAGTAGTAATCTTTTAGCCGGAGTGATAAGTCTACGAATTGGTATGATTTGTTGTTTGACGGTAACGGAAGGATGATTTTTTATAAGATTATCTATAACGGATACAGAAGATAGATATATACATATACGGTGATTGGAAATGCGTGATGCAAAAAGGTATTCCCTTTCGGTGTTACAATTTCGCCGATTGCCTTAATGTTGTCAAAAAGGACGATGTCTGGGAGAGCATTCATGACAATAGCTTGATTTCTGTTTAGGAATGATGTAGGTGCTTGCGGTTATATTATAGCCTAAATTTTTTGCAACAGATTCATCAGAAACGTTTTTTATATACCAAGATCACAGATTTTGACATTTACTTAAAACATATTTTTCAATAATTACACTTATCTTGATACATAATATATGAAAAGAAACATGTTCAAAAAATGTAAAAAAATAAGCAACCGGAAGGGTCATCATTTGATTTTAGCTTTTTAAAATGTTTGTCATGAAGTTGAATTTTTAACTGTCTATAGGTCTATCATAGTTGGTTTATTCAAATATTTGAAGAAGGTAGTTAAAAATAAAATAATATGCTATTAAAAAAATAATTCTTTATAGCAAAAAGTCATCGTGTTATGGATATACGCAAAAAAGATCAAGGAGTCACAAGTTTAGTAGAAACATTTAGCACTGCTAAGTCAAAGCAACAAAATTATTCTGATCAAGTTAGAGAAAGAAAATAAAAAATAATGGATGAAATCAAACGGTTTAGCTACAAATGTCACCGTCTATAAAAAAGGCACCAAGTAGGTAATTAACAAACAAATAGAGCCTCAAAGATGACTTTGTAGAACAAAGAAGCCTTTGAATCGGAAGAATTCAACTCTGGAACAGATCTCTGATGACTGATAAATGACAACAATTTACAAAAAAAGTACATTTTCCAACGAGCATAACAATGATATATATATTATTCACAAGGGTTTTACATATGAGATGTCTAATAAAAAATATTTGTCAATACACGAATTATTTATATTTTTATACATAATAAATTGTTCGAATTATATGATTAATGAAATAAACGCTTTAAATAAATTGTATTCAATTTTATTTAAAACAGCGGTAATTTATGAGCTAGTGCTAATTGGATTAAATCAATAATAACAACAAATAATTTCAATGCTAAAGTTATAAATTTAATGCTTCTGAAAAACAATAAATATATCAGACAATAAATACATTCTATTTTTTAAAGACATCCCTTGATGTCAATTAAAATTATTCAATAGTAACTATTAACTATCGATATGATAATTTTTAAACTTTTCCTATCCTTCTGTACTACACAAAAAGACAGATGAAGAAATATCAAACATATTTCTCGTCCAGTTTCATAAGCGCTTGCGCGCATGGTAAAGGTAAACTTTTAACGTGGGCTCCCTAGATCCTAGTGGCATTTTCGGTCCGATAATGCGGACATGGCACACCACACAGTCACCTTTTTGGAGTGAAGTTGTTTGCTTTGTTTCTGTCTTGGATTGTTTGCCGCCCAATAGCGAGCATTTTGCTCGTTGACGTAAGCGTCCAGGTAAAAATGAGCCTCATCAATAAAGATAACCTCCTCGAGACTGCCTTCATTCCTAAAATTATTGATCATTGTTTCCGAAAATGTTTTTCTTGCAGCGCAATCTGTTTCCTTGATGTACTGTGTCATTTGAATTTTGAATGGATGAAACTTTAGTTCTTCCATTAATATTCAGTACACACTGCTACTAGACAGATCCAACCCCTGCGCATGTTTTCGTACTGACCGCCTCGGATTTCGATTCACAGCCCGACATACTCTAGCCAAATTGTCCGGTATTCGTGCAGTTCTCTCTTTACCTAGACGTTTTTTTTGATAGCACTTGATGTCTCTCGGAATCGTTTTAAGGCCGGGCCACATGGGAATCCATCCGTCCGATGGATGGACGGCCGACCTCGACGTTCACGGAGCGCTCCGATTCATACCAAAGCATTCAACCAATGGACGGGTGTTTTCATGAATCTCTTCATCTCATTTATATTCGCAGATATGAAAAATCTGTATTTATATCTTGTTTATATCTGGATTTTTAAAAAATGTCCGCCATGTTGAAATGGCTAGACCGATTTCAATGAAGTTTTAATCTCATACTAAAGTGTTATATTTCAACTAAGTTTTCAGTTTTATCACAATATCTTAAAAACTGTATGAGTCAGGCTTGTTAAAAGTTATTAAAAATGATCGAAAATCTTTAGGAAATTCGCCAATAAATTCTAGGGTATAATTTTTCATTTAAATAAGAATATTCTATTGAAAACTTACTGTCTCTTCCCAAAGCAGCAGCTATATCATCTCATGCTTTCTCCTTCACATTGAGTTCTCTATACTCAGGAGATCTCGTGTCCCATAGCGCGGTACGGTTTCTCACCTCTTCAATTAGCAGCTCCAATGTAGCCAAAATAAACTTTTACACTCAAAACTTAAAAATATAAACCTAAACTAATCGCAAATGAAATAAAAAAAATAAACTTGGTACAAAACTGGTATACTTGTGAAAACAATGCGAGAAGAGTATCCTACACGAATATGTTTTTAGAGAAACCATGTGGACAAGGATAGATTTGTCTGATACCGAGTGGAACGCGTGTGACCGGGCCCAGAGCTCATACACAGGAGAAACGTCCATGCGGATGCGAAGGAAAAATCGCTGCCCCGGCGATTCCAAAACATCCATCCAGTGGATGTTTTAAACGTCCAGCAGACGGACGGATGTCGGTCTGCGTTGCGCTATTTGCCAAGCTGGTGTGGCTTGGCCTTTACCCATGATTTTACCAAATTAACCGATAGGGCGTTTGCTATTCGTCGAATATAGAATCGGTTACAAAAACGACGTCCTGTCAGAGTGTAAGAATCGTTGGCCTTAAAATAGGCTTCGATTCTGTACGCGCGATGTTCACCGGACCACTCTGCCGTGACAACTAAAATCCGCATTCGTTGACGATCTGATCGCATCCCCGCACATTTCCCCTCTTGTACAGGGCCGGCGTAAAGTGCATATGAAAACTGAAATTTCCACTGAAACACCCTGTACTTTGTATAGGCATAGACATGTCAAAGGGTCATATGCATAAAGTTGAGTGGCTACTTGTTATTTCCATTTTTAAAGAAGATACTTCATTTGATATGCATAAAAATGAAGGTGTAAACTCCAACTTGATAGTGGGTGGTATGAATTAGAACTCAGTTTAAACTTGTAGTATATACTCTTGAGTATGAGCATGAAGTCTTAGCTTATATCTATTACATTTCGTAAGAATAAAAAAGGCTTTAGTTTGATGAGTAAACACTCCCAGTACATAAAGTAGATACTCAACAGTCTATTTTTCGAATTTGTGAATAAACAATTGAAACCTAATGACATAGTACCTATAATTTTTTTACTTACCTTAAGGTGTTGGGGTAGACATGACAACAGTGACAATCTAGTATGTGACTTAACGACAGGAATTGACTGCATGTAATGATTTATAATAAATGATTGCACTGAACTCCAATATTATTAAATAATTTACTTAGAAAGTATAACAACAGAACATGGCGCAATCAGTAGACGCGAAGTAAAATTACCTAATAATTACGAGAACAAATTACTGGATTAAAAATGGGTGACAATAGAGGAATAATGTCTTTGTCATTGACCGGCAAAATTCCAAAATTACTTAATTGCATCCGAAGTAAATAAAAAGGATGAGAAAACTCAATGTGCACAGCTACTTCACTATATTGGGGAAGAAGCATTCAAAATATATTCCACTTTTAAATTTCAAGAAAACGAAAAAGACAAATTACATGTATTGTTCAAGAAATTCGACGAACATTTTCAAGGCAGAGAAAACACTTCATACGAAAGATACACATTTTTTAGCTACAGGCAAGAGGCTGAACAGTCAACTGAGAATTTCATTATGGAGCTTAAAAAGAAGGCATCTAGGTGTAAACTTGATAATTTAACAGATAGTCTAATAATTACCATGATTATTTGCGGAATAAGAAATAATAATGTAAGAGAAAGACTATTACAAGAAGATGGACTGACCCTGGAAAAAGCTATTGACCTTTGCTATGTAATTGATACATCAAAATTCCGTAGCGATGTTATGGGTGCAGGTGCAAGTAGTAGTACTTTTTCAACAACGGTGGATGTATTAAGTAAGACATTTCAAGAAGGAAAAAATTACAAACCCAAGAGTGTGCTACATTCAAATACAAGTTAGAGATTAATTAAAAACTTTCAAAAGTGTGGTGGCAAGGAACATAAAATAAATAAATGTCCTGCGTATGGAAAGACCTGTAATTACTGTAATGTAGTAAATCATTTTGCTTCCATCTGTTATAAAAAGAAAAATAGGAAAGGCATAAATAACATTGAACAATGCACTGAAGAAGTAAATTCAATAAATTCTGACAACTTCATGTTTGTAGGTACGATTTCGCAGGTGAGTAGTGCCATCAATAAAAATGAGTGGTTAACTGATTTAGAAATAAATAAAAAAATAATTAAATTGAAGATTGATACTGGAGTCATGGTAAATGTTTTACCTTGGAATATTTGTAAATTCGTAAAACTACCTAATGATAAAATCACTAAAACGAATAAAACATTACAATCCTATACTGGAAATAATTTAAAAGTATCAGGTAAGGTTTGTTTACCATGTGTAAGAAATGAAAAAATACACAATTTAGAGTTTTATATTGTAAATTTAAATTCACAAGCCATTCTAGGTTTGCAGTCAAGTGTTGACTTGGGACTAATTGCAAAAGTACAATCTGTTGATTCAAATGTTTCAGATTACACCGAACTGGTTAAAAAATACAGTGATCTTTTTGAGGGGATAGGTTGCATCAAAGATACTTACCATATAGAGGTAGATGACAAAATAGATCCAGTGGTTCATCCCACTAGAAAAGTTGCTATTCCTTTGTTAGATAGTCTTAAAGAGAGTCTTGAAGGTTTAGAAAAAGATAAAATAATTGAGAAAGTTCACGGGAGTTCACAATGGGTAAATCCGCTAGTTTTGGTTACAAAACCAGATAATAAATTACGTATTTTTCTTGACCCTATTGATTTAAATAAAGCGATTAAGCGAGAACATTATCATATACCCACTTTAGAACAAATTACTAGCAAGTTATCAAACGCAAAACTTTTCTCTACATTAGATGCTACACAAGGATTTTACCAAATTCCATTAGACGAGGCTAGTTCAAACTTATGCACATTTGGTACTCTATTTGGGAGTTATAAATTTAAAAGAATACCTTATGGGATTAAGTCAGCCCCGGAGGTATTTCAAACTAGATTCAAAAAAATTTTCAACATAGAAGGAGCAGATACATATATTGATGATATACTTGTGTGGGGTTCTAATAAAGCTGAACATGATGCCAGGCTTAAACAAATTCTTAATTTAGCAAGAGAACATAATGTAAAATTTAATTTAAGTAAATGCAAATTCAGGAGAAATGAAATTAAGAACATGGGACATATAATTTCGGAAAATGGTCCAGATAATTCAAAAATTCAGGCAATTGCAAATGTGCCACGTCCTCAAAATAAACAAGATGTGCAGAGAGCATTAGGAATGTTAACTTATGTAGGTAAATCCATAAAAAATCTCTCAGATGAAACTTATTCGTTGAGAACATTGATTAGAAAAGATACAGAATTTATATGGCAACCCGAACATGAAGAAGCTTTTCAAAACTTGAAGAGCATGTTCATTGATATACCAGTCTTGCAGTTTTATAACGTTAATGCTGAGACAGTTGTGGTAGTTGATGCATATAAAAAGGGTTTGGGGGCGGTTTTATTACAAAATGAATTACCATGTGCGTATGCTTCTAAAGTAATGACTGAAACACAGTGTAGATATGCCCAAATAGAGAAGGAACTTCTAGCAATTACATTCGGATTAAATAAATGTCATGACTTCATATTTGGTAAAAGAGTAATCGTTGAAACGGATCACTTACCTTTAATTTCTGTATTTGAAAAACCATTGAATAAGTGTCCTGCGCGTTTGCAACGAATGCTATTACAAATCCAGAAATTTGATTTTGAAGTTAGGTATAAGCCAGGAAAAGAACTAATCATAGCAGATGCTCTTTCTAGGGCTACAGTAAATGAAAGTGAGTTTGAATTTCCAGATGAAGAAATTTCATCACAAGTTTGTCTTATAGTTTCAGAAATAAATATTACCACTAACAAGTTCAATGAATTTAAAGAAAAAACCGAAAGAGATAGTGAATTGCAAGCTTTAAAAAAGGTTATATTAGACGGATGGCCTAGTACTAATAAAAATTTAGACAACCAAGTTAGGAAGTATTGTAAATATAAAAGTGAATTAACAGTAATGGATGGTTTGATTTTTAAAATAACGCTATTGTAGTTCCAAAAGTTTTACACAAAGAAATGCTTGATAGGATACATTATAATCATATGGGAATAACAAAATGTTTGCAATTGGCAAAAGAATCTCTTTTTTGGCCAACCATGCAAAATGAAATTAAACAAAAAATTCTAGAATGTCAAATTTGTTATAAGTACTCAAATTCACAATCAAATGAACCGTTAAAATGTCATGAAATTCCAAAAATGCCTTGGAATAAGGTGGGGTGTCATATTTTTGAAATACAGGGTAAAAAATATCTCTTAGTAATAGACTATTATTCCAAATACTTAGAAGTTGAAGAACTGGAACAAAGTACAAGTAGTTACAAAATAATTCAAGTATTGAAGTCCATTTTTGCTCGCCATGGTATTTCACTTACATTGATATCAGATGGAGGTCCTCAGTTTGACTCCAGGGAATTCAATGAATTTTGGAAAAGTTGGGAGTTTAATCACATAAAGAGTTCACCGACATATGCACAATCTAACGGTATGTCAGAACGAAATATACAAACGGCAAAAAGAATTTTTAAAAAGGTTCTAGAAGACCAAAAAGATCTATACTTAGCTCTTCTCATGTATCGCAACATGGAAATCGATGGTACTTACTCTCCGGCAGAAGTACTAATTTCAAGAAGACTGAGAACAATTTTACCACTTGAAAATGATATGTTCAAACCAAAATTAATCAATTACAAAAAGTTCAATAATTTTCTAGATAACAGACAGAAACAAAGTGCAAATTATTATAATAGTAAGGGTGTTAAAAATCTAAAACCTCTTAATCCAAATACTAAGGTTGTTGTTCAATTAAAACCCAAGGGTATATGGTATTCTGGTATAGTCTTAAATAGAGTTAGGGATAGAACATACAGGTTGAAAATGAATAACGGCACAATATTCTATAGAAATAGAAAATTTATTAAGCCTTGTACTCTAAATTGTAACAATGAAACTTCAAATAATAACAATACTTTAGAAAGGAAGGAAGATGAAGTAAGGAAAAAGTATTATATAGAAATAGAGAGTCCTGATGAGATTAGTAATGTAAATAATGGATTAGAAAATAGTATTAGTAATACAGTTAGTAATAATGATAGTAGTAATAGTGATGTAGAAAATAGTATTAAGATGGAAAATGAAAATCAAGGTTCAGACAGTGATAATAGTGAAAATTACGAAGATTCGCTAGAACACCCGATAGACGTTCCTCAGGACAATGCTAATAATTTAAATGTCCAAGTTTCATCAAAAGGAAGAATTATTAAAAAACCAGATAAACTAAATTTGTAAAAAAGGGGGATGTTGGGGTAGACATGACAACAGTGACAATCTAGTATGTGACTTGACGACAGGCATTGACTGCATGTAATGATTTATAATAAATGATTGAACTGAACTCCAATATTATTAAATAATTTACTTAGAAAGTATAACAACAGAATGGTTTCTGCTATTGCAGATCGCTTTCGCTTTGTCTAATATTAGCAACCTCTTCTTGTAAAGGAAACAGAACTGAAATGTCTTGTATGAGGCTCCAGTTCATCCCTTAATTACTTTGCTATGTTGTGTAATATAAAACAACATATGATTAGTTTGGGGACTTTCCTTAAAGTCACTTGTACTTTATATGGAAGCATGGGAAAATGTTATGTTTAGTTGACCAAACCACCTCTCAATTATAACACGCTCCTTCGTAAATACATTATAAGCATACTCTTGTCGTGTGTTAGGGTCTCCAAATGGCACCATTAGCCACGGTACTATGCCATATTCTTTATCTCCTAAAAGTTCAGAATTCGATCTTTGAAAATTATCCCTTGCGATAAAAAATATTCCCGAATTGTTGTAAATTCTGGAATCATGGGCTGATCTTCTTAATACTGACGTATTCCTTACGATTTATGTACTCGCCATCATGAATGGGTGGGTTTTTTATGTGTGTGCAATAAACTACGATCACAGCACATGGAAATTTATATTTTGCTTGCCACCTTTCTATCGCTTCTATTATATCCGCAAGACTGTCGAAAAAGTTGATCTACGGTTCACTTTGCTGAATTACCTTATTAGCCACTTCCGACACAATTTTGGACACTGAAGTTTGGTAAATTCCTACATCTTCGCCTACTCCTGCCTGAAACCTGAAACTCCGGGTCACCCACGTGTCTTGAAAATAATTGAAGTGAAACTTTTTATGGGACACTAGCGTTTTGTCATGAGAGTTAACTCGTCGAGCTAACAAAACTGTTAAACTCCTTGTGAGAGAGGCGGAAAAAATTAACGAAGATCCGCACAAAGAGGAGACGCCGAGAATAGTCGCAGGGCATTGTTTATTGATGGCGATCATTTTATTCCGTTTATCAATCCCCACTTCGCTGCGCGAACGATAAAGTGAGAACGCATTCGGGGGGAAAAGGATACCAAAAGCGCTTAATCAGTTCTGCCGATATTGGTATAATCCAGTGCGAAATTAATATAGAAATTGTTTACCTTTAAAATTAAGGCGATAAAAACTAGGAAATTTCTTTGCATTGTGTATTTATTTGTATTATTTTGAAAAAAATATGTAATAAAACGTAACAAGAGTATTGAAATATATTGAAAAAGGAAATAAACAGGTATACTTGTCCGTACAGATAAGTTCTGTACTCATTAAAGTTTAAGCATAAACTGTGTTATCTCCTACTTTCCGCATTGAGACCAACGCGCATCGTGGGCGTGTCCACTTTCAAACTTTCAGCTATATTTGCTAACCTGTACGTAGAAGAGCAAGTAAGTCTCAGTTCATCAGAGAAAGTCGTTGTAACTAGTGTTGCTTTATTTATGGAAATATTTTTTTTGTAATTGTAATTTAAAATTATTTTTTGATAAATGAAAATGAATGGACAAAAAACTTCAATTTCAGTCGTTGGCGATGGAAATTGCTTGTTCAGATGTTTGTCTTATTTTATTTTTTCAACTCAAAAATTTCATTATTTGATACGATTAATAATAGTGAAATTTATTCACGATCATTGGGACAATTTTAAAGAATTTATATGTGGAGAAGGAGTATATGATATACAAATTTCAAATAATGAAGATTATCACAACCATTTATCGAAACAACGAATTTATGGAGGTGAAGTGGAAATAGCTGCTTTTTTACATATTTTTCCCAATATAAAAATAGTCATACATCAAGATAATAGGCCACCTGTCGTACATGGAAATACAACATCTAATTTTCAATTAATATTGAAACTTAGTGGTGTAGTTGATTCTGGACATTACGATATAATTCAATGTTATAATGAAAATTACGAGGTAGAAAATATTGAAGATCTGAAACATTCAGCACTTGATACAAAAAAACATTTTGATGCAAATAAAAAAAGACAATACCACAAAGAATACATGAGAAAATATAGAATGAAATCAAATCAACAAGAACGAAATATTCAAATTGATACTAATGAAACTCCAAGGCAGAAAAAAACAATATATATGAGAGAATATATGAGAAAAAAACGAGCGGAACAAAAAATTGATACTAATGAAACTCCAAGGCAGAAAAAAACAATATATATGAGAGAATATATGAGAATATATATATATATATATATATATATATATATATATATATATATATATATATATATATATATGTATATGTCTATTAAATTATTTCATATTAAAAATTTTTTAATATTGTTTTTATTCTCAGTTATTGTCAATGAAGATACAAAAAAATACATTGCAGCAAAGAAAAATTGACTGGAAATTATAATAAAAATGATTTATAATGAAAATCAAGAAAAATCTACAGACTATCCCGAATTAATTACTACGGAAGTTTCACTTGTACGTACTATTATTTACATATACATAAAACTATATACATATACGTACAAGTGAAACTTCCGTAGTAATTAATTCGGGATAGTCTGTAGATTTTTCTTGATTTTTATTATAAATCATTTTTATTATAATTTCCAGTCAATTTTTCTTTGCTGCAATGTATTTTTTTGTACACTCATTGACAGTTTTTGAATTACATGAAAAGTTTCACTTTTGACGCTGTTAGTTTTGGACTGACGCATACATTTTTAATCTTATTGTTGTTGCATACAGCTCCTCCTCCTCTTTCTCCAGACTCTTCGCCCAAAAAGTGATAATCACGCCCCATTTTCCTTACTAAACAGGTACTACGTTTTAAAATATCGATCACATTTATTCATTCTAGCTTTGGAACATTATTCTATGCGCAAGTTAATATTGAAGAACTCAGCCTTCTACCGCGGGAAAATTGGTACTGAAGTAACTGAAGAAGAAAGTTGAATCTACTGCATAGCAGACTCCGAAATTATGGAGTAGATTCTCCTCCCGAAGAGCATAAACAATTTTTTATTCATACCAAAAGTGAGAATTTACTGATACTAGATTATATATAAGAGTACGTACTCAAGCGAAATATCTACTACTAGTTTTTATTCATACCACATGGAGTATTTGCTCCAAACATTGGAGTATAAACTTCATGCTCATTTTTATTCATGCCACCAAGTGTCTACTTTTTCCTTGAGGATGTACTCGCTCCTTAATTACCGACTTTTATAAGCATAAATGCGAGTGTCCTCTCCAAGTACTGAGTATCTACTTTTAAAAATGCAAGGTTCCTTAGTAGCATAGTCAGCCTCATAAGGATTAGATACCTGTACGCGATGGTTGAATTTATGCAAAGTCTACCAAGGTGTTTAAGGTTCGTAGAGAATCAAGAGAAGTAGAGTATTGAGCCTAATATCGATTTAGCGAAGTTAATGTTCAGTTGATAACTAAGAATTTTCTCGGAGATATTGAAGAATATAGGCGCCCAGCTTTGAGTAATCAAGAAAGAATTGAGGCTCTTTACGTTATGTTGGTGATTCAGGATTCCAAATTGGCGTAGCAGAAGATATTGGTGCCCATCAATCGATGGTACCCCGAACCGTTACCAACGCTATAGCACGTATTGTACAGAAATTAAATGTTTGGATCAAATTTCTATCCTCACACGAAGATCTCCACTGAAACCGTCTAGTCACGGAGACGAATATGTTAACAGAAAAATGTTGCTAGTATAAATGTGCAGGCAACGTGAAATTCAAATGAAGAATTCACAAGTGTGGATGCTCCTTGGCCAGAATCTGTACGCGATTCTAGGATATAAAAATTCGAATGTATATTACAACGTCATGCAATGGAACCAGGCTAGTGCTGTTATGTTGACTCTGGATATGGTATAGCTCCAAGGCACATGACTCTTTTTAAGGATGCAGATACCCCAGAACAAAGGTCATATAATAAGCTGTTTACAAGAGAGAGTTATAATAGAGAGATGCTTCGGACAACTAAAACAGCTATTTCCCAAAGCTGCCCATCATTATATTTTACTCCTAATTCAGCTTCTAACTTTTCCTTTATTTCTTCAACCACTTTACGTTGTTTATTTTTTACTTCCAGGATGTGGGCTTTCTCTAACTAAACAATATTGTTTAATTATTCTTACGAAATCGCACACTGGTGTAGTGCCTGAATCCGACTGTCTTATACTATATATGAAAATTAGAATTTTGACGAAGGCGCAGGTATTTCTTCGAACTATTTATCATTATTTTTTGTGACCATCTAGATATTTCCAGGGAGGTCGATTGTTTTTGAGAGCCGCAGTCGAGAAGTTTCCGGAATAGAAGGCACCAAATATATAAGGGAACATGAAGGAATGTTTGGGCTTACATGCCTCTATAGACGGCTTATGTTATGTGACCACGATATGGAGAGAACGCTTCGATTAGCCTATCCTGAAACCATGGTAGATTTCTTGACCGCTGCTCTTGATTACGAAGCAGCCACGATGGCTTCAGGATACAACAAAGGTAGAACCATGCAGGAAGAAGGTGACGATTACAGACTTACCAGATCGTCAACTTGTTGAAAGGTATGGCAGACAAGGAGCCGAAGAAGATCAAATGCCGGAAGTGTGGCGAGCTAGAGCACGTACGCAGCCCGTACAACGATCTGATGAGAATCACCGAAACGCCGACTCTCTGCCAAGATGGTCATGCCCTGTAAACTATTCTCACTGCAAAAAGTCGAAATCTCAGGTAGCTGCAGATTCAAGAACTACAGTAGTCAACGAAGAATGGTCACCCACCAGGATCAGAGAAGATCAGGAGAATGATCCTCACCTAAAGAAGATTCGGCAATGGAAGGAAGAAAATCGGCGACCTACCTAACAGGAAGTTTCAAGATTTTCACCGACATTCAAGGCATATTGGGCTCGGTAGGACTCTTTTGTCCTGGAAGATGGGCTGTTGAAAGGAACCCTTGAAAACGATGATGGTTCCGAGATGAGAAGACAAATAGTTATCCCGAGAACTAGAGTAGCAGAGGTACTGAGAAAATTACACGACAGTCCATCGGAAGGTCATCTGGGAGTGAAGAAAACCCTTGAGCGAGTCCGTGAAAGGTTTTATTGGATGAACAGCTCCGACGATATGATGGTCTGGTGTAAGAAGTGTACTACTTATGCTACGAGTAATGGACCATATCGGAAGGATTGTTTTAGACATTGCCGGACCATTTTCAACGACAGAAAATGGTGGTAAATACATCCTGGTTGTAATCGATTATTGGGTGGAAATTTATGCGATCCCGAAAGAAGAGGCCACAACTGTCGCGGATGTACTTGTGAAAATATTAATCAGCCGATATGTAGTGCCCTTGGACGTCCACAGCGATCAAGGAAGAAATTTCGAGAGCCAGGTATTCCAGGAAATTTGCGACAAGCTGGGATTGAAGAAGACCAGGACAACAGCGTTGCATCTACAGTCAGATGGAATGGTCGAAAAAATGAACAGGACCATTGGAAAATACCTGTACAAAGTGGTTTCCAGCCACCAGAGAGATTGGGTACTTGTTCCATTCTCTCTGGTGGCTGGAAACCACTTTCCCTGTTTGCGTTGAATTATCGATCTGCCATAAATGAGTCCACGGGTGAAACTCCTACGAAATACTTATTGAAATGAGGCTTCCTTGTGACCTGAAGTTGGCCGTCGGCCTGGCGAAGATTTAGCAGGAGAAGATTACGTGATCCAATTGAGAAGAACGATTGTCGATGTGCATGAGATTCGCACGAATCTCCAAGTCGCCAGCGACAGAATGAAAAAAACGTTATGACACGCAGACCACAGAAGGCACTTTCAAAGAAGGGGACAAAGTATGGTTACACAACCCTATAAGGAGAAAAGGATTTTCTCCAAAACTTCAGAAATCATGGGAAGGTACGTAGTTAATAAAGAAGAGGATCAACGACGTCATCTATCGTATAAGCAAGATCCCCATGGAAAACCGAGAGTTGTATACCAATTTTGACGTTCTCGTTCCACTTTTCAATCAATAATAATCATTGTTTCCATTTCTTAGATACTTTCCCAGTTAGTTAATTAGTTCTTAATCCTCATCGAATTATTCAGCATTTGACATTGTCACCTTTTTGATAAAAATAATCTTCATCCGCGTTAGTGATAAACGAATAAGTGCCATGAAACTATTAGGAAGCAGTTTACTACATAACATGCAGAGAGGTGAGCCGTTGGAATCAACAAATCCGAAACTGATAATTGATTCATAATTATTTTTTTTTCGCCTTTAAAACCGTGGAGCATGACGTCGTTGCTTTATCGTCTGGATCGGTAATTGCTGTATACTCCAGGCGTACTGCTTCGTTAGAAGATGTTGTTGCAACTTGTTTCACGCCTTTAAGCTAACGTTCCATTCTTCTTTATTGATAATATTACTGCGTAGAAGAGCTTAGTCCAAAGAAGAAATATACAAAACTGATACAATCAGAATACATCAGTAGAACAATACCTTAACTAAAATTCGCAATTCGCTAGCTAACTTGTAAGTAGGTAGGTATTTATCGCTCCGAACGCTAATCGTCAACTGATGAGTGTTGAGGCGCGATCGTCACTTTTATAGTCCTAACCACAGATAACCCACAGATAGATGAGACACTCATTGTGGCGCCATCTAAAGAGCCTGTCGACTAAACAATTGAGTGATGTTGATTAGCAATTCATAGTACATCATTTGACATTTCATTCAGTTTAACTCCATTAACTCAATAATGATTAGATGTTGAGTTAAATTAAATGAAATATCAAATGATGGACCATAAATGCTTAAAATGGAAAGAATAAAACAATAATCATATAAACAGTTTATTTATTTTGGTATAAAAATACACAGCAAATAATTTCTTTCACAAAGTACTTTTCTTAACAAACAGAATATATAATGTAAAAAGAATGCAATAATTTGAGTAACATATATTCTAGATTGGAAAATCGTTAGATTTTCAAATGGTGTTAAATCAAGATAAAAGTAGAAAATTATATTTATAAGTATATATTAATTTTTTTATTCATTATTATACTCCTATAAACACACAGAACTGGACAAACTAGTGGTGTATAACTGCTAACTACTTAATCAAAAATGGTGTTAGCAATGAGTAGTTAACTACTATTTTTGGTAACTTTCTGTGATAGAAAATATTTGAGTATAATTAATGTGACTGTTAGAACTTTTTTTAAAGGAATCGTAGTTAACTGCTGCCCAGATCTGTAAAGACAAGGTACCAAGTACTAACATATAAGAGTTGCTAAACAGCACTTATGACTGTACAAAATATAAAATATTATATCTAACATTTCATTTCCACTTAAAACGCATCTTTATTTCTTCATTGGAAGTATTAAATATGTCTTCATGGCTCTTAAAAATCCCACCGTCTTGTGGAAATCTTTTCTCGTTTCTAGATGAGCTTCTACAATTCACAACAGTTATATAAGTAAACGCACAAAATAACGACAGTAAATAAGTAAACACACAAATATGCTTGAAAATTTATATCAACAAAAGAAAACAAAATGTGATTACTGTTGAAATAATAATCAAAAAATGTTTGAATGTTTAAATTTTGGAGTTATTGATTTTTTTCGAATTAATGATTTTTTTTGATTTCTGAATAATTTCTTGACTCATAGGTTTTTTTATTTTTTGTTTTTATTGGATATTTTGGATTATTGGTTACCGCTAGACCAAATACTTACGCGTTATAGTTCAGCAAAAGTTAATACTGACTTTCCCATAAAGTGCCATACCATGGGCTATATATATATGGAAATCGTTTCTTAAGGAGTAAACTCAAAATATAAGTACTTAGTGGAAAAATAGTGCTTTTGCTAATTGTAAAGCATTCATTTTTACTTTGTAAATGCCTTTAATTGAATGTATTGGAATTAACTTTGGCATTAAATAAAATTATCAATTTTTACTACCTACTGATCAATTAAAATAAATGAATAAAATATAATAAACAAGATTGTCAATTTTACATATATATGATTATGAACATTTACGTATTTATTAATTTATTTCTGAAAACTATCTACCTATGTTTGAAAAATGAAAGGACTTTATGCTGATTAATGTTTTTTTCCCATAGCTGGTGGAGGGAATAGCATCTGCGTGTGGTGAAGGTGGAAATGGCTTAACTCCTTAACTGGTGGAGAGAATAGCTATGACATAAAATAAAATCCAGACTATTATTTTTTCAATGGGTACATTTTAAAATGTCCAAAATTATAGCATGCATATTGAGTGAAATTAATTGTCTAGACCCTTACTCCGTGGAATCTCTCATATTACTGTTTTAAATGAAACTTAATGTTTCTAGATAATTCCACAATATATTGAAAAAATGTTAAGAATTCTAAGAAATTGACAATTGATTCGATATTAAATATTATCGTCAGAATAATGCCACAAGTTACATTTCATTTGATGCCTACCTGATGTTTAATAATTATTTTTGGCTAAACCACGAAGTGACCTACCTTGTGATTGACTACAAAAAGTATGAAATTATATTACCATATATTAAGTCAATCACAAAGTAGGTCACTTCTTGGTCTAGCCAAAATTAATTATTAAATATCAGGTAGGTATCAATGGAATGTAACTTGTGGCATTCTGGCTATGATATTTTTTAATATCAAAACAATTGTCAATATCTTAGAATTTTTAACATTTTTTCAATATATTGTGGAATTATCTAGAAACATTAAGTTTCATTTAAAACTGCTATATTGAATACAATAAAACTTACCTTCAGTTTCTGTTAATTTCCTCTCATATTTTCTGGTGGGCATTTCAACTTTTCCAACTGTAGAATAATATGTATGGCTGGAAGGGATATCTAGAAAAAAATGTAGGTATGTTATAAAATTCTTTTTTTTTCAATTGCAGATAATAAATACCATTAATTCTTTTAGGGATCGTGTCCTATATAGGCTCTTCTACTTTGACGAGAAACAAAAAATTGTCTGTTATATTCCCCTTCATTGAATAATCTAAAATATATACGTATTTAATAACATTTATATAAAAAAATTACTCACCATCAAAAACAGGGACGGCAAAGCAAACTTTCTCCGTCTTTTTCAAATTTTCAGAAACACGGTTTTTGAAAATGAAGGGGACATATCCTCCATTATTTCTTCGTCGTGAAATTGGATGATTTATTTCCACTGCGTACCAGCAAACAGGATAAACGAAAATGACCAGCAACACAAAATACGGGTCAGTTTTCTGTGACGAGCAATATAACATCGCGCATATGCAGTTATAAAAATCAATAAAATTTTATTACTAACGACGTTACAGTTTTCATTAATGTTTCGAAATTTTTTGAAACCTACCGATTTTAGTTACTCGACATGCTCTATAGATGGCACGGTCTGCAGTGTCCCTAGCAAGGTCCTAACCTCGATCTCGAACATTCTCAAAAATACTCGAGTCGGCGCCTTTGATAAATAAAAAGCCGAAATAAAAATACGAATTAAAAAAATGCGGTGTAAGCTATTTCGACTTTATGTTTTGAAGCTAGACCCGAAAGTTGCTTGTTTACAACTATAGTATAGCCTGAAAACTGCGGTTGGCATTTAGATGATTATTTAAAACCAACAGGATTTATTGGGGACACTACAAGACATTATCGAAATGACGGAAGATAATAGTCAATCTACCGAAATCCTGAATGAATGAATAAGACATACAATGATAATTATGAATTAAAAGTTCTTTTTTATTAATGTGATATTTATGATGTACTATAATAAAAAATTTGTTTTGAATGAAATATCCTTGGTATTTTTTATTATTTAGTTTGAAATTTTACTAGTCTATCGCTATTATTTTCTATTGCATGTGCTACATCAACTCTGTCTTCGTCCACAAGAGCTGATGACGAATTTTTGGAAGGTTCTTTAGGCAAGCTGAAATTGCGAAAAATTACAATTTCGTCAATTGGCGAATCCAGTCCTGGCTGTCGTTTAGCGAATTAGCGGTTATTTCGCTACTGCGCAGCATGTAACATTTGCAAAAAAAAATCAAAAAAATATATTTTAGGCAACTTGAATTTATTTTCATCTTTTAATTTATTATTTCTAGAATTCAAAAAAAAGTCCCAGACGTTTTTGTCGGATATTAAGCATTGCCAGACGACTTCAAAATTTTTTTTTAAATTACCAAAGAATATTCTTTAGGAAATCTGAAATTTATACCACATGTTTATTAAGTAATTTCAATAATACCTGCAAATTGCCTGACGATTTTGCGGGTTGTAAACAATTACCAGATGTTAATAAAATTTGTAAATAAGCGCAATAAAAAGTCTTACGCGCATCCGTAAGTGCGACAACGATAGCTATCGAGGCATGCTGGCAGCTGCCGGGACCCGAGCTCTTCGCGCTGTGATTGGCTATTGAGAAACCTCGTGTTTACAGCACTGCGTTTAAAACAGAAATATGTAATTTTTTATATTTTTTTCGATAAAATTTGACAATTGATTCAAAATTTGTAAATTATTAATTTCGTTCGCTGCATACATTATTTAATTAAAATCTAATTTATTATAGTCTCGAAAAAAAAAAAAAGAAATTAAGAAGATTTATCTTAAATTAATTATTTATATTTAATACAATTTTGTATTTTTGGAGAAAAATATGCCTTATTGTAATATACAGAGCATAGTTTCCAACTTTTTCATAATCTCCTTAGATTGTAATTAAAATAATGATGATAAAACTCTAAAAAATTCTAAGCACTGATATAAAACAGTCCAAACTATATAAGAAAATATTTACATGGTCATATATACACGCTACACGCATGCTAAATTTTAAAAAAGAAATTATATTTTAATAAAATCATTAAAAAAGGTACCAAAACACTAGATAATTTTTCACGAGGCTCCGAATGCTTGAACTGACAATAATCTGTTATGAACGCAATGCTGAATGTAAGCTGGAAACACGAGGTTTCTCAATAGGCAATCACAGCGCGAGGAGCTCGGGCCTCGGCAGCTGCCAGCATGCCTCGATAGCTATCCTTGTTGCACTTACGGATGCGCGTAAGACTTTTTATTGCGATTATTTACAAACTTTATTAACGTCTGGTAATTGTTTATAATCCGCAAAATAGTCAGGCAATTTGCAGGTATTATTGAAATTACTTAATAAATACGTGGTATAAATTTCAGATTGCCTAAAGAATATTTTTTGGTAATTTAAAAAAAATAATTTTGAAGTCGTCTGGCAATCCTTAATAACCGACAAAAACGTCAGGGATTTTTTTTGGAATTCTAGAAATAATAAATTAAAATATGAAAAAAAATTCAAGTTGCCAAAAATATTTTGTTTTGAATTCTTTTGCAAATGTTATATGCTGCGCAGTAGCGAAATAACCGCTAATTCGCTAAATAACCGCCAGGACTAGATTCGTCAATTGACGAAATTGTAATTTTTCGCAATTTCAGCTTGCCTAAAGAACCTTCCCAAAATTCGTCATCAGCTCTCCGACTATCCATCGCACGAGGTATTTGTCTCGGACCTCTTTGTCGCACGTTCACAGTCGCAGTAAAATTTTATTTTTTTAAATTCGACAACCGTCATTCAGGACAGTCTTTTTGCGGGCAACCCTATATCATTGTGTTCGCAATAAAACAGCACTTATTACTTTTCCGCCCAACCTTTCTATATGCGAGAAAAGTATTGGTTTACCCCAAAAAAAGTTGGAATTTTGAAAAAATTTTTTGAGTTATTTTTACGTTTTCCATCAACAACAACACGAAAAAACGGTTTTTAGAAAAAAAATCCTGTGTGTATGTCGTCGTCGTCGTCGTCGTTGTCGTCGGCCACTTTTCCTTGCATGTCTTGTTAGCACGATACAGCCTCCGGAGTGCAATAAGTCAGCAATTTTATGATTGATTATTGTTAAGGACATGTCACAGATAATCCCTATTGATTTTCAGTTCACCAGAGCCAGTACAACGGGTGCTATGGTACTTGAAGTATGACATTTTGTAATTTTTTGAGATATTTCAGTTTGATAGCACGATACAGCCTCCGGAGTTCAACAAGTCACCAAATTTATAATTGAATATTATACAGGGCATCTCACTGATGAACTCTATTGATTTTCAGCTCACCGGAGCCAATACAACAGGTGCTACAGTACTTTAAGTACGATATTTTTGTCATTTTTGGGGAAAATTTAGTTTGTTAGCACGATACAGCCACCGAAGTATATACAAGTGACCAATTTTATGATTGGATATTAATCAGAGCGAACCCTATTGATATTCAACTCATTGAAGCCAGTACAACGGGTGCTATGGTACTTGAAGTACCAAATTTTCTTCTTTTTTGGAGAATTTTCAGATTGTTAGCACGATACAGCATCCAGAGAGTATACGATTGATCAATTTTATGATTGAGTATTGTACAAGGTGTCTCACAGATGTACCCTATGGATTTTCAGTTGACTAGAGCGAGTACAGCGGGTCCTATAAATCCAGATATACTGAATTTTTGGTTATTTTTGGAGAAGTTTTGGTTTGTTAGCACGATACATCCCCCGAAGTGTATACAAGTAACAATTTTATGATAGAATATTGTTCAGGGCCACAGATGCGGAAAAGGTAGTTTTAATCCTTAAAACAGTTTATTTTTTTGTTCAATTTATAGTATAAACAAGTAAGTGAAAATAACTAAGACCAAAATACCTGTTTACACCTGGGAACCCAATAGTTAGGCCAGGAAAAAAATAGACAACCTTACGTTTGCGTATTCTATAGGCTTTGTACTTATGTTTGGTGTTCAATTTTTTCATTAAACTTATCGATAGAAATTAAAAAAAATGATTTTTTAATTTTTAATTAATTACAGCTTGGACAGGATTTTTTAAGCAACCCATTTTTTTTCAACTTTTAACATACTAAATTACTTATAAAATTATTTCCATACATTACCCATATGGGTGAAGGTCGATTTTACTTCGGATCCTCTACTATATGTAATAAACTAAAAAAAATTAGTGATACAAGAAAAGCCCGGAAACTGCATTTATACCGGATTTTTATGTCTCAAATGAAATATAAAATTAATAAGAATAATATATTGACAACGGTCAATATATAAAATCAATTAATACTTTTAGACATACGTCAAAATTGAAAGATACTGCCAATCGATACAAAACATCCGTGATGACTGATCCCTTTTTTGTTTCATACAGGGTGGGGCATTCCTCTGACATCGGAGGATTACATCGTTGTGGTAAGAGATAAAACTTTAACGTTTTGTGTGAGCTAATACAGTTACTGAGAGCACATTTTGAAAATACTTTCGATTCTACAGGGTATTCCATAACCACGTAGCAGCACAAACTTACATTTTTTTAAATGAAACGTACTATATTTTGTTCAAGAATCGAAAAGATCTCACCGAGAGCGTTACAAAAATATAGCATTCTAATATTTATATGGGTGTTTTAAAAAGATATGGCCAATTATGGGCAAAAATACCTCATCTTTAACACTCTGCAAAACAGTAAATCAAAATGAATTAACAGGTCTTTGTATTCAATTATCATTCACATATCATTGGCTGTGCTCAGTATTAATTACTTTTTTATATGTGGGTTCTTTAATACAGGGTGACACAAAACGCAAATCAAGCAATATCTCAAAATTTTTAAATGAATCACCCTATAAGTCTTCTTACAATTTGTTAGTACAATTAATAATCTTTCAAACGATGTAGTACAATTAGGGTATAAGTTAATGGAAAACCGTAAATATTTTATGATAATGGTCAAAAACAAGTATTTTACGTACACAAATTAAATGGTATTAAATTTTTACATGCAACGTCTTGTAAATTTTAACATTTCTAAGGCATAAATTTTAATCGTAATTTTGGATGCATCAATAATATAAAATGTTTGTTAATACCGTAGGTACCGGGAATTACCAAACATTTTATATTTATGCATGTTTCACTTAATTATTATTATAGGCTTGTTTGAGAAAGGGCGAAACATCATAAAACCATATTTTTGATTATATCAAGGGGCTACTGTCAAAATAGTATCTACTAATAAATATCAAAGAAATATTGCTGTATTCTTCGTTTGTATTGTTAGGTTTAAATAATAAATAACTATAATGAATTTTCCGCAGAATAATCAAGATAATTTACGTGTTAGGAGAATGTTCAAAAAATTGTTTACTCGCTTCAAGAGGATATCGTGAAGACATCCAAATGAAAGAGCTTTCTTAAGACTTAAGGAAAGATTTGACACATCAGGTAATGTTTCCTATCAACCTCATGCTTTTCCAAAACGTGTTTTCAATGAGGACAACGAATTTTTAGCAATGACAAATTTGGTTGAGAATACTAATACAAGTACTAAAAAACTTAGTACTGAATTAGACATTAGTAGACGAACAATACGAAGAATATTAAAAAAGTATAAATTTCACCAGTACAAGATACAGATGCATCAAGAGCTTTTAGAGAGAAATTTTCCAATAAGAACAAATATTTGCGAGTGGTTCAGTGGATTAATTAATAGATATCCAGATTTAAGAAAAAATGTTTTATTTAGTGACGAGGCCACGTTTCACAGAAATGGTTTCGTCAACCGCCGTAATTTTCATTTTTATTTGGATAGTTATCCACATTTGTTTCGTACAACGACCAAACTAAATGGTCCATAAATGCATGGCGAGGAATCGTAGGAGATACAGTTATAGGACCATACTTTTTTGAAGGTAGCTTCACTGGAAGAAGGTATTACAATTTTCTTAAAAACCATTTGGGATAATTATTGGAGGAAGTTGATTTAAACACAAGAGTTCACTTGTGGTTCCCACAAGATGGAGCATCTGTACATTACGTTCGTTGTGTACGTCGGTGGTTAAACAGACATTATACCGACAGGTGGATAGGACGTGGTGGACCAATTTCGTGGTCTCCTCGATCTCCAGATCTCACGCCGATGGATTTCTTTTTATGGGGATAGATCAAGCAACTTGTGTATCAAACAGAACTACTACTAGAGAAGACATAAAAGAAAGGGTTCGTAACGCATTTTCCACAATAACTCGAGCTATGTTAGAAAGAATAAGATCCTCGTTTTTGAAAAGAATTGAGAAGTGTATGGAAGTAAATGGTCGTCATTTCGAACACTTAGCATAAACTATACTTATTATAAAATGTCAATGTTTATTTAAGTAAATGTAAGTGTTTTTATAATGTTGGTTTCCATAATTGTTAGTTTCTTAAAAATAGAAAAAGTTGGAAAATAAAATACAAGCTTGCATTTTACGTAAAAAAGATATACTGTTTGTGATGACTTAATTATTTCGTAAAGACTGCAAACTGCTTTTATATTTATTAGTACTATAATGACATTAGCCTACTTACAGTAAAAAAAAATATTGTTTTCAACATAATTTCGATTAAGTCTTTCCTTCCTCTAATGGTAAGAGTAAAAGTAAGAGATATTTTAGATGCATCCAAAATTACGATTAAAATTTATGCCTTAGAAATGTTAAAATTTACAACACGTTGCAAGTAAGAATTTAATACCATTTAATTTGTGTACGTAAAATACTTGTTTTTGACCATTATCATAAAATATTTACGGTTTTCCATTAACTTATATCCTAAATGTACTACATCGTTTGAAAGATTATTAATTGAACTAACAAATTGTAAAAAGACTTAAAGGGTGATTCATTCAAAAATTTTGAGATACTGCTTGATTTGGGTATTGTTTCACCCTGTATTAAAGAAGCCACAGATTAAAAAGTAATTAATACTGAGCACAGCTGACATTTGTAAAGTGCCGTAGCGTGTAAACAGTGACCAATGTTTAGCAGGATAACGTATGCCGGGTTTTACTAGTATCATTATTATTTGTAACCTTTCGTTATAACCCAACGAAACTACTGGTGTAGTTCCGGATTTTTAGCAATAGCTACTTTGATTTTCTCTCTAGTAATTGGCATCGTTGCGATTTGATTTAGATAAAATATATCGTCATCTCTTCTTTTCGTTATTTTTTTATATTAGGCTGCATCAGTTTTCCTGTGTAGGTATGCTTGGTTAATGTCTAATGTGCAAAAATATATTCCTCCACTCAATTATTCAACGCACGGTACATTCAAAATTGTCTTCTTATGAATCTATTATTCATGGTTTTTGATCTCATTTGGACGTATATACATACAAATGGGTTATTCACTTTTCATCACAATCAAATAAGTACTTGATCTAATTATTGTCATAATTATCCTAACAATAAAATTCTTAACTGCAACAATACACTTGTGACAGACGTTTTTGTTCAAATCTTCGAGCATATCGGATTATAAAAACAACAAAAAAAGTTGTAAGCCATCAGTACGTTAAGATTTTTTTAACATATGGTTACAATGTTCCATCAAAACTATCGCTTTTGTGATTATTCGACTCCCAATCATCAAGAAACGCATGTAGTAATGCCCGGTGGTTCTTTGCTATCAGTGATTACAACGGCTTCTATGATTTTTGCAGTGCTGGTGATCGGATTTTTAGTGATCTTAGACAGAACAAGAATGACGAGTATAATAAGGGCTAGGAGGTTTCCTGAACCTACAGCTGAGGATAACTTAATAAGAGCGTTAGCAAAATTTGAAGACTAAAAATATATATTTATATTTAGTAAAATGGAAATTGAATCATTTTGAAAATTTTAATTGAATCAACTTAAATTATACAAATAAATACTATAAAATTATTGTATTTTCTGTTTGTTACAATATTTTTTACATTTGTTCATGTAGTAGGTTGTTTGGATGGGTATAAAAAATCTTTTGTTGTTACAAATCTCATTTATTCGATATCATTCAGACAATATTTTTATAAATTACATTTAAAGTGTTGTTTTTTTGTTAACGAACACTCTAGACATTGAATATTTGACCAGTTTCAACATGAAAATTAAATTCAGAAATTATTTACAATATTTTTTAAAAACTGTAGATGATAGTTACATAAATATCTAGATATATTATCAATTTTACAACTGTCAAAATAAGAAGGAACCTGAAATATAGTGCATTAAACATTATTTTCCGATATAAAATTGAAATAAAGCGTTCAATATCTTAACACAATGACGTTTGTTTGATAAAACTTTAGGTTACGTATGTTCGTTTCCTCTAAACGTGTACCAGTTCCAAATTTGAGCAGTAGTTTAAAAAGTGCACACTTACACGTTTGAAATTGATTTGCGCTCGACAATTTGTATATGAAAAGCTTAGTGTTTGATGGAAAATCCCCTTGACATGTTGATGTTTGATGTAATGTTACTTTAAGTCTGTTCATTTGTGTTACTTTTAGTGTACTAGTTCTAAATTAGTGTAAAAGCTCAAGTTCAGACAATGTATAAACAGTAAGTTATTGTATTAATGAAAATGAAGAAGTTTTTAATGTTTGTTTGATAAAATTTTAGGTTAAGTATGTTCGTTTGCTCTGAAGTTAGTGTACCAGTTCCAAATTTGTACAATAGTTTGCATACTAAAAAGTCAAAATTTGTTTCATAAACATATTTTTCATTGGTATTGTCTATTTTTGATTGCAAAAATATTTGCGCTAGGCTGTTTGCATTTGGAAAGCTTAATATTTTATAAAATTCGCTCGTCGTGTTTATGCTTGACGTAATGTTACGGTTAGTCTGTTTATATGCGTTTCTATTAGTGCACTAGCTTCAAATTAGTGTAAAAATTCAAGTTAAGAAACTTTATGAAGAGCAATTTCAACAGATTATTATAAATCTGTGTCTTATTCTACACGTTTCTTTAGTTTTAGATACAATAAAATGATATAAAATTTGAGTGCTTTGTTATGACCATTATTTTTAACAACTTTTGACAACTCTTTCCAATTTTTTCAACGTTGAGAAACAATATTACTGCGATTGTGGGTCCCAAAAGTTCTAAACGTGGTATTGCGAAACTTTTACTATTCTTTTTTTGGTGCAACTCTTGCCTTGTATTCAGTCAATCTAACGAACGTCTCATCTTCACTCTTTGGCCGCAAAAAATGCAAGGTGCAGACGCATTTTCACTTCCATCCCAAAAAAGGTGAATTGTCGATGACATTTGGTCACGTCCATCGAGGTATCTTCGCCATTGTATCTTTTGCAACCATTTTCGTATTTAAGTATTAATAACGGGCATTGTAAAGTGCCAACAATATGAATTTGGATTAAGTTACATATGGGTTTAATTTTCGCTAGCCATTATTTATATTAATTATAATTGTTGGTTACGATGGTCCTTAGTTTTAGATAATTATGTTCTAATTAAGAATGCAATTCTGACTGAAATTATTATGTTTTGTTTATTTTCCATTTATTCCAATTTTTCTGAAAAGATTTTCAGGGTCGGGGGTATGTTTGCACCGCATTTTTTGTTGAAACAGAATTTAATCAAATTTTAAGTAGTAGTAAAAAAAGTAAAGAACGGCGATAGCGTTTTACTAAAACAAATTTAAGTGGAAACCGTGTGACAAATCTGTACAATATACTTAGTGAAATTTCCCCTATCCCTCCTCCCATTTAGGATTCATTTTTATCATCTCCTAACCTTGGGTAACAAGAAAATAAACCTAATATAGTCGTCTGAAATCGGTAAGTTCTTTTCAGTAATTATTTCTTTTAAAATTTCATATCTATTCATTTATTGGAAAGATTGCATATTAATCTAACTTTTAAAGTTTAATTGAGCTACGAAGGAACTCACACAATATCATGAATTTAAATCAAAAGTTTACAAATTGTTAAAACCCAGTACGAATGTGAATTCAGTATATTCAGAAGTTAAAAAGAATCTAAAACTACCTGAGGTAGAATTTAGAAATTTGGGGGAGATCTCAAAGACTGTCTATTTTTCTAAAGCCAATTTCGTAGGATTAACGATCAATCTGAAATGAAGAATGAAGACAAGTTTGGTTACATGATACAATCCACAATTCCTAATTCTAGATCTCGGTCAGTTGATATAGAGCTATCCACAAACTGCAGATAGTTACCTAGAGTTATTGAAAGCTTTAAAACACGATTTTTGAGGGACAATCTGCTCGTAGAAGCTTATGTTAGACAACTACTCAAACTAATTTTGAGGAAGATCAACAAGAAAAACAAACTATCTCCATTTTACGATAAGATTGAATCTCAACTTCTTGCTCTAGAAACTTTAGGAGGAACATCTGTCACTTGCACTGCCATACTTTATCCACTCGTAAAGTCGTGTTTGGGGGAAGATTTAATTAGAATCTGGTAGAAAAGTACCTTCTTTACTGACGATTCCACAATGAAAAAGCGTTTAGAACAAATAATGGTTTCTCTAAGGAATAAGTAGAAAACGAAGACAGAATATCACTAGCTGTAGCAAGATTTGAAAATATTCAGGAAAAAAGACAAGGACAACCAGAGGGGAAAGAAAAAGTTCAGACATCCGCTGATTTGGTGAACAAAAGTTCTCTAAGATGTAATCATTGCTCAGTCGACCATGACGAAGTTTGATTGCAGTTGTCTGACGATTGGACACATTAAACAGAAATTGTTTAATATCGCGCCTACTGTGGTCGCCATAATATATACGAACAACTTGCACAATTTCTTTACGAGTAAGAATTTTACAACAAGAAGAAAAATAATTAATAACTAACTGATAAAACTAAAAAATACCATAAATTCATTCATTCATACAATGAATTAACAAACAGGAAAACACAAACAATATTAAATTAAATTATACCTAATAAATTGAAAAACTATTATAACATCTAAACTTAAACTAACAAAGTATATAACAACAACATTAACAAACGAAAAGGAAAAAACTAGAAATTAGTCACAACTACACCAAAAACCCCAAATCTAATCTAATACTTGTTCGCTCAAAAAGTACAAACTGTCAAAGATGAAAATGACATTAATTGGAAGACTAGATTTTGCGTTATTAAAATTGACACATACATGTCTGAACTTTTATTTAAATAAATAACTTCTTAAAACAAAAAACATTGTCTAATTTTAAATTTAATTTTTTGTAGACAAAAATTATGAAAAAAGAACTACAAACAAAAAATTTCGTCCCAGCGTGGAATGGAACCCCGATACCTCATTTCTAAATTTCCAGTGGGCCAATCGCCACTTTTATTATTTTTCGAAAGTGTTATGAATATGGCGTACGTCTTTTTTAAACCTACATTATGCATTTCCTTTATTAAACCAGAAAGACTTTAAGAAACTTGAAAGTGCATTTGGACTTATTTATTAACGTTCAGTTCAAATCTGTTATTATTTTTAATGAACGCTATTTGGTTAAAAAGTTAGCTCGCTTTTGATAGTTTTTTACAGTTTATGTCGGATTTTATATATAACACAGTGTATACAATTCTTCTTAAGAATAATTGTAGGAACTCTCATATTTAAATAATAGTAGTTTGTACAAGTGCGCAAATCGTCACTTTCCCACGAGGACAGAAGTGCATGGTACGAGGCGTAAGGCGAGTGCCGCAAATCCAACGAGTGGGAAAAGTGCTCTGCGTACGAGTTGTACACAATATTTTTTCTACAACCACGTTAATTAATGAAAGGAGAAGGTAAATTATGGTTTATTAAACTTTGAACAGAAAGAATTTAAAAAATGAATTTAGAAAAATCAGGTGAACGTGACCAATTTTGTTCAACTATGAACTGTTATGCCTGGTGTTTTTTAGAGATAATAAGTTTTCATTAATTGTAATATTAGAGGAGAAGGTGTAAATATGGAATATGCCTGTAATATGGAATACCGCGGTTTTGACTAAACCAAATGCCGCCCCTATCGAAAACCGGCTAAACTTATGCATGTTCTTTTTTTCTTTTTTTTATTTCTCCGCATCGACCTACAAGATCATTAGCGGTTTACACAGTACACATTTTTTAATACAAAATAAATTAACAGTTACATGGTAGATATTGAAACAAATAAAATACATTAGCGGTATATGGTACACAATTCATAATTAATAGAATAAACAACAGAAAACAGGTGTCTCAGTGCAGTATTAACGTTTAGTTTAGATATAGTGTGTGACGGTAGAATTGTTATATCTTATTTAACATATTTGCACTTTTCAGAAAAGCTATACTACTTGATGGGTTTGAGGCATTTCCTAAGATTTCCTTAATATTTCGTGGAATATTGTAGGTCTTTCGTAGTAGATCATACATAGAGCAATCGATTAGTAGGTGATGAACGCAGATATTTTCATCACAGAAATTGCAAAACGGAGGATCCTCCCTTGTTATTAAGTATTCATGCGTGTATCTGGTGTGTCCTAGACGTAGTCGGGTGATGATTATCTGGTTCCTTCTGTTTTCTGTTGGTATATGCCAAGGTCCGAAGAAAGGTTTTAAGTGTTTTTAATTTAGATTCGGATTCTTGCCAAAAAGTGTTTTATGATTTTGTCCTTGAAGTATGCTTTCAAATTAGTTGATGTCGATAGATTACAAGCTAGACAGTTTTGATAAGTTGCCGCTTGTGCTTTCTCGTCTGCTTTCTCATTACCTTTGATTCCCACATCCAATGGAATCCAAATGAATCTGATGTCCTGGTTATGGTTGTACAATTGTTCTAACTCTTTCCTTATTAAATTAAAAATTGGATGTCTTTCGTAGATTCTTCCTAATAATTTTAGTGAGTTCAATGAGTCTGTCAAAATGATAAAGTTTTTATCTTGCTGATGTTTGGCATGTTCTACTGCTTTGTATATTGCATATAGTTCTCCAGAAAGGATAGTGTATGTGCCTGGTAGTTTGAATATTTCAGAGTTAGTATTTTTTACAATGGCTGCTCCAACATTTTCCCCTTTTTTAGATGCATTTGTATGTATCTCTGTGTATCCATGATATTTGCTTGTAATTTCTTTAAATTTTTTATGTATAGTATTAATATTATAGTCATGTTTATTGAGATCGGTTAAGTTGGTATTGATTTTAGGAGAGACACGTGCCCAATGATGAATGTTGGTTTGAGACTCTATTTGAAAAGGTTAATGGAAACGAGACATAGTTGTGGCTTTTTAAATATCTGCGAATTCTTTCATAGAAAGGAGGGTACCAGTATTTCCTTTGGAAGCAGGAAGGATATCTGTCGGATATGGTATTCTTATACGTTGGGTGATGCTGGATATTTTTGCTGCGTATCTCAGGATCTGCCTTCTATCACTTAGACTTGCTTCTCTGTCTTCGCAATTTAAACTATTTACGGGAGTGCTGCGAAATGCTCCTAGTATTGTTCTTAGTGCCTGATTATCGATAACATCAAGGGGCCTCAAGATTGACTGTTTTGGTGAAGCGTATGCAATGCAACCATAGTCTATTTTTGACCTAACTAATGCTCGATATACCATCATCAGTGTTTTCCCATCCGTTCCCCAGTGTTTGTTGGCTAGACACTTTAGGAGATTTAAACCTGACTGACATGATAGAACAAGTTGTTTAATGTGAGCTTGCCAATTCAATTTTTGATCGAAAATTAATCCCAGGAAATTTACTTGTTCTTTACATTGAAGAATTTCGTCGTGTAAAGTGAGTTTTGGTTGTAATTGTGTATATTTTCTGAAGAATACTATGCATTCTGTTTTTTCAGATGAAAATTTGAAACCATTTGCTTTAGTCCATTATTCTAACTCTTTCATTTTATTTTGTAGTAGGGTGTTTACGCTGTCTAAATTTTTTCCTTTCATGAACATAATTAAGTCATCGGCAAATAGCCTAGCTTGGACCGGTTTGTGAATTGTTTTGAGAATGTCGTTACTCGCAATTAGACATAGTGTGGGACTCAATATTGACCCTTGTGGGGTTGCATTCACCTGTTGTTTGGTACTGGATAATGTACCATTGCTTCTTACTTGGAAAAGTCGACTTCTCAGAAAGTTTTGGATAAAAGCTAAAATATTGCCTTAATAGTTCTAGTTTTCATAAAATTTGATGATGCCATGCAGTATCCAAAGCCTTACTGAGGTCAAAAGACAGTGCCACACATTTCTGTTTATTAATAAAAGCTTCATTTATTTGACTTTCTAAATCTATAATGTCATCTAATGTAGATCTATTTGACCGAAAGGCTGATTGTTCTTCAAATAATTGATTGTTTGTTTCTAGGCACCATAATAGCCTGCGGTTTATAATTTTTTAAGGAGCTTACATGTACTGCATGTGAGTGATATTGGTCTATAAGACAGGCGATAGAGAAGCTTTTCGTGGTTTGAGGATGAGTATTATTATAGCTCGTCTCCAGACATCTGGAAACTTATGTTGATTCCAGATCAAGTTAAATATTTCTAGCAAATGCTGTTTTGCAGAGTACGGAAGATTCTTTAAAAATACAGTCGGGATATCGTCCGGTCCCGGTGAGGTGTCTTTCATGGATTGCAATGCTTCAGAAAACTCTTCTATTGAAATGGGATTATTAATTTGATCTAAGTTTTCCTCAATTGTTATAGGGGAGGATTCAGCTATATTTTTGAGGTTTAAGAAATCGGCATCATAGTTTTCATTACTTGAAGATTGTTTATATTGTTCTGCAAAAATTTCAGCAATTTCACTGGAGTTCGAGATTAGTGTGTTGTTTTTTTCTTTTCAAAGCAGAGATTACATTATTCATATTTTTTCCCGATATTTTTTTCACCTTTTTCCATACTGACGATAATGGCGTGGAACTATTTATATTTTTCAGGTAGTTGTGCCATGATTCTTTTTGGCTATTTCGTGTTGTGCGCCTCGCATGTGCTCATTGTTTTTTGTATTCTAATAGGTTCTCATTTGTTTTGTGTCTTTTAAACTTGTTCCATGAATGTTTACTTGCTTTTATTGCAGTATCACAATCATTATTCCACCAAGTTACAGGGTTGTGTTTTTTGAGATAACCAGTTTTCACAATTTCATCAAAGGCAGCAGATAATATTATAGAATTGAAATTATTGAGGGTTTCATTGACGTAGTTGGTTATTTTTAGGTTAGTAATGTTTTTCCCAATGTGATCTGCGAAATTTTTCCAATTTGCTTTGTTTAGTTTCCATCTTTTCAAAGGATTTGTGTTGTTATCATTATTTGATTTGTTCGCTAAGTTTTCTATAATAATTGGAAAATGGTCACTGTTGTATAGATCATCAACCACTCTCCAATTGAAGTCAGTTGTGATGTTCGAAGTGCACAGTGATAAATCTATAGCAGAGAAGTTTTTGGTAGCTGCATTGAATCTAGTCATACTTCCATCATTCAATACTGAAATATTCATTGTGTCTATCCAGTCTTTTATTTTTCTACCTCGTGTGTCGAAGCTCTCAGATCCCCAAGAAAAATGGTGACCCTTAAAGTCGCCGACGATAATAAATGGATTAGGTAGTTGGTTTGTTGGAAGTTCCAACTCGTGTTGGTCTATGGCTTGACTGTAGGGTATGTAAATATTGCATATAGTTATCTTGTTAGGAGTTAATAGTTCTACGGCTACGGCTTCAAATGGGGTGTTTATTTGTATTGAGGTTGCTGCTAATAGTGATTTAGTGTAGATGGCAACTTCACCACTGGCTACTTCAGAAATTCTATTTTTGAAGATTCCGGTATAGTATCTGGGTGTTTTATTTTTGTTTACATGAAAATGTGTTTCTTGCAAACATATTGCATCTGGGGAATATTCTGCAATTAATAATTGTATTATATTTGAATGGATGTAATATCCATTCAAATTCCATTGTAGAATGGTGTGGAAAGCGAATATTTATTTAGAGACAGCTGTCGGCGGATGCGTTACTGCTAGGGTCGGTATCTGTCTGTCTTTCTTGTTTTTTCTGTAGTTTCGTACATTTTGTTTTTAGGCTTCTAATCTTTTATTTGTGGCTAAACTTGTAGCAGCATTTCGATTAAGTTATTTATATTGTTGGTATAATCTTTGGCTATATTGATAACATTTTGAGCTCAAAGTGAGTCTTCCAGTAATGGAGTGAATTGGTCGGCATTTAATACGAATGGAGGGCTATGTTTATCTATAAAATTCTAACTTGTTTCATTTCTTCTAGTTTGGATAAGTTATTTGTTGAGATTTTTCTTCTTTGCCTTTTTAGTTGGCTTTTTTGCATTTTCTGGGAGAGTGAAAGTGAGCTGTTCAGTTGGAGTGGATTGCTGAGAGTGTTCTGGGGTGGATACGGTAACTTATGAAAAACATCTTTTATTAGTTGTAGTTTGATCTGGTAATTGATTGATTTCCATTGTATCGATTTCTTAGTTTGAATTTTGTGATGTTTGTTCATTGATAGTTTTTTCTTGATTCATGTTTCTGATAGGAAATGAAGTGCAGGGCACAGTATTTGTTAAATTAGCAACAGGCTCTTCTGATGTGGATGCATTTATATTTTGGTTTGAGTGAGGTATGTTGATTGTTGTGGTTGGGAGATATGTTTGGGAAGGAGTGTCCAGTTTGGTATGATTTGCAGGAGTAGTCTCTGTAGGAATTGGTTGTCTTGATAAAGTGGAAGGTGCTGATGTAGGTATTGAAATATTAGGGCACCGTGAAGATAGATGACCTGGATTTCTACATTTGAAACAGTTTTGATTGTCTCGAGATGAAAAAATACGGAAATTGAGAGTATCGTATTCTAGATCGACATAATCTGGAATAATTATATTATCTAGAGAAATCAGGTGACCAACACGGCCTGGAAATAAATACAGCAAAAACCAAAACGATGGTCGTCAGCAGAAATCAAAATCCACAAGCCAATATACGAATATATGGTACTCCAATAGAAGAGGTGAGAAAATTCAAGTATCTCGGGTGCTGGGTTACCCAAAACCTGGAACCAGAGACCGAAATTCGAGCTCGAATTGAAAACGCAAGAGCCACGTTCGTGAGAATGAAGACATTTGTAACGAATGCCACCCTGTCACTCGATACTCGATACCGTTTCGTGAAGTCATACATTTATTCTGTCCTCTTACATGGTTCGGAATCCTGGACAATGGGAAAGAGGATAACTCAGCGACTGGAAGAATTTGAAATGTGGATCTTCCGCAGACTTTTGAAGATACCATGGACCCAAAGAATGACAAATGAAAATGTTATAAGAATGATGGGAAACGACAGGGAAATTTTACAACATGTGAAACAGCGCAAAACTGGTTATCGGGGATATGTATACAGAGGAGAAAAATATCAACTTTTGAGACTGCTTATGGAGGAAAAGATAGAGTGCCGAAGAGGACCCGGAAGACGAAAATGCTCATGGCTTAAGAATATAAGAGAGTGGACAGGATTAGACACATGCACCCTATTGAGAGCAGCAAGAAATAGAGAGGAGTTTGCTGGTATTGTCGCCAACCTTCAGCAGTGAAGAGGACACTTGAAGAAGAAGAAGAGGAGCAATGTATATTTGCCGTCTAAAACTTAAAATATAGCTGTATTGGAGGTTATCTGAACTTTAATGTTGTTGTGACAAAGCGGTAGACTATGGCATAGTATTAGCTTGTGAAGAATTATTCATTTTGGTCAGATGTAGAAATTTTAGTCATCGCTGAGTGTGGTCTTGTCACTCAATAGTTATTGAGGACAAAAACTGGTAGTATTTAATGTGGTCGATAGAATGTTCAAATACTTCAGATTCAGATTTCTAGGCGTTTACAGATAAAAACAATCAGAAAGTACTCACTGTGTTTTCAGTATGATGATAACTAAACTGTATTATCACCTATGTTTGGTTTTACCACTAAAATTGTTAGGTTTATCGGAGCCGAAATTTACAACTGTTAGCTGTTTATCGGTCTGAGCCGGAATCCTTATGTATGTTTGCCATCTTTATTGTTGGCGATTTACCCCGCTCCGTGTTAGTATCGTTTTGGTTCTTGAGGTGTGCACATGTGAATTTCGCGTCCTGAAAAGCTTAACTCATAAGTGAATATGCAAGCCTAATTTTTTTATATGCATGTTTTTATTTAAATATTTGTTACGATGCCACTGTATATAAACTAAGATGACATTGCATTTGTTTAGTTTCTTGTTATGATATCCTAGATCTAGCCTGAAATATTGGTGACATGAGTTGTTGGTAATATGAAATACTAGTATTCCATATTTACACCACGTTTTTATTTGCAATAATAAAAGAAGACAATACTAAGAAGAGGACATGGCTAGGATCATCCAGGTAGTGAGATAAAAAACAATGGTATATCTCAATTGAGGCATCCAAAACCTATGAGGTTCCTCGTACAATGCTCTTTCGTCTGAGTCAAATTAACACAGTTCCACCAGATAAGGTTAAACAACCAAGCTTGAAAGAAAATGTGTTTTGGGACCATAGCTAGAGAAGCTACTAGTTGATTACATTTTAAAGATGGAGTCCAACTTTTACGAGCTCACAATGACAGATCCGAAGCTCATGGCTTATCAGTTGGCCATGAGAAATAAAATCAAACACCCATTTTCTACATCTCAATTAATAATTAATTTGTTTTTAAAGCGACATCTAAAATTGTCAATAAGGAAGCGAACGGGGCCATCATTTGCAAGAGCTGCAGGTTTTTGTAAAGAAAGAGTTGCCAGCTTTTTTGACCTCCCTATTACCCGAGCAACGTATAAAATGTAGACGAATCAGGGTTAACAATTGTCCAAAGTAAAGTATCGTCAGTAATAGGGTTGAAAGGCAAACTTTAAATTGCCTCATTAACATCAACAGAGAGAGGGGATCTGGCTACAGTTATTTTTTGTATGAGTGCGGCTGGAAACTTTGCCCCTCTCTTAATTATTTTACCTAGGAAAAATATGAACATTCAGCTCATGAAGAGAGCTGATACTGGGCCCGTAGGAGTTGCACATCCATCCGGTTGGGTACAGTCCCATATTTCCACCCAGTGATTCCGTCACTTTATCCAGTACACTCAACCAACTGGAGAAACCCCCTCCTGTTAATCCTTGACGGCCATTGCAGCCACACTCGCAAAATCGACTTTATCGAGCTTGCAAGGGAAAACCATGTTAACATTTTACGATTGCCTCCTCACTCGACGCATAAGTTCCAGCCTTTGGATGGTTAAGTCATTTATGGGGCCATTCAAAGTCTATTACAGTGAAGAAATTCGTATTTAGAACCGTCAAAACCAACGTGCTCCTATTCTTTTTGATATAATGGAGTTATTTGGTAGAGCTAACGAAAAAGTTCAGACATACACAATAGCGGTTAATGGTTTTCGCACCACTGGTATCCACCCTTTTAACAGGGATGTTTTTTCCGAAGCTGAGTTCATTGCTGCGGAACAAGAAGCAGCGAAAAGGGGAATTACCATTAACAATCAAGAAGTCAAAACAACAAAAGCTTCTACTCCCCCAATCGGTAAACCTTCATGCTCTAAAACGTCATGCGAAGACAATGCACTTTGCCGAATTCAAGCTGTTGACCAAGATCAAGATGAAGATGACCAAGACCAAGATGAAGATGTAGATTCAACCCTGAAGTTTGTTCCACCGTTCGAAATATCTCCAGTCCCAAACACAATCCGGAAAAAAACAACAGAGGACGCAAGACGATTGAATCTATTGTGATTACCTCGTCACCTTACAAAGACGAACTAAATGATTCAATAAATAAAAAAACTGAAAAGGAGGCAAAAGCGCGTGGCGTTAAAAGAAACTTGTCTTCAGGAAAATCCTTGTAACAAAAAAAAAGATTCTCAAAAACAGGAGAAGTCAAAGTACAAAATGAAACGTCAAAAGAATGCATTTTCTGAGGATTCAAGCGAAGATATGAAACTTGACGATTCTGACAACGATTTGGAAGACATGCCGAGACAACTTAAACCGAATAAGGACGATGCTCATTGCATGTTTTGCAATAGTTGCGTTTTTTGCTGACAAGCAAGGAGAACTGTGGGTCCAATGTTTAATGTGAGCTCATAATGCGTGTGGAGGTGCCGAAAAAGACGAATATATTTGTGACTGGTGCAAATGATATGTGGATATATACCTTTCCTAAGGTGGACATTTTGTAGTTTTTTATAACTTGTTTTTTGAAAAACTGTTTAAGATGATTAAGGTAGCGCGGACCAACATTGACATTGGTATAACATTGACACAATATCTAAATCTAATCAAAAATGTGACTACATTGGTAGCCATACTATTTTCTCTTTATGGTGCTCTATTACCATCCGAAGGCATTACATAGACGTAATGTGCATGCTCCGCAGCAACCTGTGGATTTATAACGGCGGCTTTTAACAGCCGATGTTTAACGTGCTCCCAATATTTGCATAGAAAACTTTGTGAATTTTGAGTCAACAGGCCCGAAGTTTTGGTGTTAAAGGTAATTTAAGCTCTACTTTTAATATTACAAATCAGTTTTTGTATCGGTTAGTGTTTTTATAAAACTAAACATTTTTTTATGAAAATTAATCTAAGGTTATGTTTGACAGTGTCAAAGTAACCATTGGCAAACAAAAAAAGAATAGAAAGGCACAAGAACCTAGCTCCAGTTCGTCACAAAGTGAGGTAATTTATGATGATAACAGTGACAATGAGCCGGAAGATTTTGAAGATTTGATCACTGCAGAAAATGAACAAGTAGATAATTAGATAATTGAAGAACAAGGAGAAAATGGGCTAATTGAGGCTAAAACAAACAAAAGTCAAAGAAGTACCCATGCTGACATTCAAAACGTTAAACTTGGGAATTGGGTGGTCGTTGAATATGCTGGGAAAAAAGATATCATTCATTACATAGGAAAGGTTGTACAAGTAGAGGATGTCGATATTAAGTTTAACTTTTTACGTAAAAAGGCTTTGTATTTTGTATATCCTGATGTTGGGGACACATAGTCGGTAGTATTGAATGCAGTAGTTGCAATTATTGACGAACCGGCGATAAACAGAGGAATGCATTTTTTTAAAGTGGAGTTACCAAATTTATTAGTTTAGTAAGTATTGTCACCTTGCCAAAGTCATTAACCAAAATTTAGTTTGTATGTTTTTAAGCTCCAATTCCTAATTTAAGTTCCAGTTTTTGATAATAAGGTTCCTACATTATTTTATTCTTGTGTTATTCAGAATAAAAATATGATTTATTTAACAACAACAAGGTTTTTAGGCTGTTTTACCCAACAAGTCATTAGTTTTGAAAAAAAAAGGAGAAACTGTTCGTTTCTAAGTACCTAAAAGACCATAAAACAAATTTATGTTTCAATGCTGCTTAACGATTCCCTAAGATTGACTTAGGCTTCAATTTATATAGGGTGTCATTGTTATACTATCTATGGGGTAACATTGCCACCGGACAAACTTTTTAAAAAAAATTTGTGGACAAAGTGAAAATCAGAACATTACGTACATCATTGCTCAGTATTACTATATAGTATGCCTGTCTCAGGAAATTATTAATTAGAGATTTTAAAAAAAAATCAGAACAGAAATTGAAGATATGTCAATTTTTGCCCCTCTTACCTTACACATTTGCTTTTACATTTTGGTGTCTAATTGTCTAAAGTACCTTTTCCCTAAATTTGGCTTAATTCTATTCAGTAAAAATTTTTTTTTACATACCAAGCACCTTAAGTGTCTGTAAACGAAATACACTATAAAGATAATGTTAGATTGTCAAAAAATATTTGACATTGAGATTTCCGTGCGGAAAAGTGACATTTATGTGCGGAAAAGTACCATAACGTGTACTTTTCTTACTGTAAGGCATTACTTTTCTAACGGATATCTAAGAAAAGGCTTTGCGTAAAAAAAATTGTGTAGATGAGCGTGTTTTGCCCAGTGGTTGTAGAAAAAATCAGTTTTGTTACTTTTTACGTACATACATCATACAAAAACAATTTAGTTTAACTGAGTAACTTTAAATTAAGCCAGACGCTGGACCACCAAAACATTATTTTTAATTGACAAATTTTGTTCAGAATTCCTTTTTTGTATTATACAAAATTATATACAAATTCCTTCTTATATCAATTATCGAAATAAATATCGTCGTTCTAAATAATGATGATGATCTCATAGTATATGTCCTTCATTAAAATAATATTAATAATTCAAATAGAGGGTATGTCAGTCCCTAAAAGGTTGGTCCACTTTTAAAATAAAACGTCTAGGACTCTGAATATCAAAGATCTATTGAAATTTTGATTTTTACAGAAAAATTATTGTTCGTTATTATTTGGTAACCATGTAGACCAGCATCTAATTATAGGACGACGATATACTCAGATGTGACTACGTTATATTTACAAGTTTAGAATTTGCTTCCAATAAGAAAAAATAAAATGAAAATATTATAACTGATGAATTTTTTTTTAAAAACAAATAGAACTTTGAGTACCGTCTTTGCTGTGGTATGTTGGTACTTTTGAGATTTTCTCAATCTGTATATTTGACAACATATCCTTTCCAATGCCATTTTAATGAGAAAATTCCTTGTGTAATCGTGTTTCCCTCATTCAGGACTAGTTGTGGTCTTCAAACAATATTCCCTAACAAAAGGCATCCTCTAGTTACCACTTTATCCCCTAATATAGAAAAATTTGTGATGAAGGAAAAGATAACCTCAAAAAATCTACAACTTGCTTGGTTCTACGTCTTTCTATGATAATATGAAAAAAATAATAAAATGAAAAGAATTTAACCCTGATTAATTATATAAAACATTTTTTATAATATTTACAATATAAAAACAAAGTCTCAATTTCACATTTCCGTATTTTGTTCGGCGGCTTCCTCGTTTTCGGGTTCTTCATGGAGTGTGTACACTCCAGTTTTGACGGGTCCCTCTAAAACCTCCGGTATTTTATTTGGCACCGGTAACATTTCGACTCCGGTTCCAACGTTGATATCGAGAGCGGAAGTTGGAGTACCGATGCCACCGGTACTCAGCAACGTTTCTTCTGTTAGATTACGCCGGTAGATGTTGTTGGACTTCTGGGGAAATTGTCATGAAGTCATGTTGAATGGATCGTTGCTGATATTCAGATCGTCAGGAAAACTTGTCGAGTTCAGTTTCGGTAAAGAATTTTCTTGGTGCTTCAATCTGAAAACACAAAACAATTTTTTTGAATGCTACTGGATTAGTAATATTAATAATGGCGGAATATCTGCTTCCAATGAAATATTTCTAAAATCACAATATTATTTTCTATATAGGTATTGTTACGAAATCGCACACTGGTGTAGTCCCCGACTCTATCTAAAGCTATGTATGAAAGTTAAAGTTTTTGCGAAGGCGCAGGGATTTCTTCGAACTTTTTACAATTATTTTTGTGACTAGTCTTACCTAGATATTTCCAGGAAGGAATATTTTTTTTGGGAGCCGCAATCGAGAAATTTCCTGACCAGCAGGCACCTAATATATAAAGACTACCTACCACCGGGAGAGTTAGTGAACAGTGAATAGTAAAGTATTTATATAAACTAAGTCTAAGTAAATAAACAGTAGTAAAGTGTTTAAGTAAATCAGTGAAAGTGAATATACTGCACATTTAATATAAATTAGTGAATAGTTAAGTGAATAAATAAATTAGTGAGTGTGTATAAAGTTATCCCATCCGTCGTGATAAAAACTTTTAAATAAATAAGAAAAACATGACATTGGTGTCAGAATATCGATAAATAGCTACTAAAATGGCCAAGAGACTAAGTGACCAGAAAGTGACAGAGCTAAAGGCAGAATTGGAAAATCGTGAGTTGGAAACGTCAGGTAATAATAGTGAATTAGTAGAAAGACGTGAATTGGCACTGGAAAATGACGGCTTTGATCCAGAAACATTTTTATTCAATGACGAGGATTCCACCTTAATTTCGTCAATTTCTGCCACGGAAGAAGAGATTTCAACTAATGTGAGAAACAATATTTCTGCCACGGAAGAGAAGGTTTTAACTAATGTGAAAAACGATTTTTCAACAATGAAGAACGATATTTGTGCTAACATGGACAAAACATCTGCTAATATGGATGAAAATATTTCAACTATGAAGAACGATATTTCTGCCGATATCTTATCAATGAAAAACGACACTTCCGCTGACGTCGAAAATAAAATTTCGTCTCTAAAATCGGTTATGGAGAATAAGATGACAACGATGGAAAATCAAATGGACGAGTAAATCAAGGAGTTAGAGAGAAAGATTGCTGATTTAAGAACACAAGACACTCCAGCAGAAGAAAATAAGACCGAGCAAACAAAAACTCGCAAGCCAGAAACTCACCCTGAGTTAGAAGACATTGGTAGTATTGCTCGAGTCAAGGCTCCAACGTTCGACGGAAACACATCGTTGACCAATTATGTGAAACAGTTTGAACCAGCCGCTAGAGTGAATAATTGGTCCGACAGGGAGAAGGCAGTCAACTTAACCATCGCGCTTCGGGAAGATGCCTTAGATGTACTTCAGACGAGACCACTTGAAGAAACGGATGACTTCGAGCAACTGAAGAAGATGTTGGACATGTGATATGGCCAAGAACATCTAGAACATTTGTACCAATCCCAGCTGAAGAACCGAAAGCGAAAACGTGACGAAGCACTTCAAGAGTATGAAGTGGATATTGCCCGACTTGTTCGATTCGCTTATCCATCAGCACTTGAAAACATGATGGAATATCTGGGCATCCAGGCCTTTATTGACGGCTTATGTGACTCCGATATGCAGAGGACGCTTCGTTTAGCACATCCCAAAACATTGGTCGATGCATTGACTGCTGCTCTTGAGTATGAAGCAGTCACGAAGACATAAGGTTATAACACAGTAAAGACCATCCAGGAAGAAGGTCCGACAAGGACAGAATTTATAAGATCGTCAGCCTAATGAAAAGTATGATGGACATGAAGCCGAAAAAGTTAAGATACTGGAACTGTGGCGAGCTAGACCTCGTATGCAGCCCGTCTAAGCGCCCTAGGACTTCTAGAACCCAAGAACTCCAGTCACAGGGGATACTAGATAGGGCGAACATTGAGCTGATGTGAATCACCGAAACGCCGATTCTCTGCCTAGACGTCATGTCCTGAAGACTATTCTCACTACAACAAGTCGGAATCTAAGGAAGTTGCAGTTTCAAGAATTACGGTAGTCAACAAAGAATGGTCACCCACCCGGATACGAGAAGATCAGGAGGATGATCCTCACCTAAAGAAGATTCGACAGTGGAAGGAAGAATATCGGCGACCTACCTGGCAAGAAGTGTCAAGATTTTCACCGACACTCAAGGCACATTGGGCTCAGTGGGACTCACTTGTCCTGGAAGAAGGTCTGTTGAAAGGAGTCCTTGAAAACGATGATGGTTCCGAGATTAGAAGACAGATAGTTATCCCCAGAACGAGAGTAGCCGAGGTACTGAGAAAGTTACGCGACAGTCCATCGAGAGGACATGTGGGAGTGAAGAAAATCCTTCAGCTAGTCTTTGAACGGTTTTATTGGATGAACAGCACCGACGATGTGGAGGACTGGGGTAAGAAATGTACGACTTTTGCTACGAGTAATGGACCACATCGCAAGAGAAAGGCACCCGCGAAACAATATAATGCTGGAAGCCATTGCGAAAGGATTGCTTTAAATATCGCTGGACCATTTCCGACGACAGGAAATGATGGTAAATACATCCTGTTAGTAATGGATTATTTCACAAAGTGGGTGGAAATTTACGCGATCCCGTATCAAGAGGCTACAGCTGTCGCGCATGTATTGGTGAAAGAATTTATTAGCGATAGAGAGCGTCCTTGGGAGTCCACAGCTATCAAAGCAGAAATTTCGAGAGCCAGATATTCCCGGAAATTTGTCACAAGCTGGGAATGAAGAACAGCGTTGCATCCACAGTCAGATAGAATGAAGAAGATCATTGGAAAATACCCACCGGAATGTTGGAAGCGCTACGAAGCCTTCGAGATCAAGTGCTGGAATTCCACGGGGAGAAACTAGCAATGCCCATGATAGAGAGCAACCAGTTGGATTGGTGAGTCATCAGGAAATTGATATAGGGGATTTTCCAAGATACTGGTGCTCACATATAATCGGCAAACTACCTGGTAAGAAGTGTCAAGATTTTCACCGACACTAAAGGCATATTGGGAAGAGTGGGACCCCCTGTCCTGGAAGAAGGCCGGTTGAAAAGAATTTTTAGGAACGATGATGGTTCCGAGAAAAGAAGACAGATAGTTATCCCGAGAATGAGAGTAGCAGAGGTACTGAGAAAGTTACCCAACAGTCCATCGGGAGGTCATGTGAGAGAGAAGAAAACCTTTCAGCGAGTCCGTGAAAGTTTTATTGGATGAGCTGCTCCGACAATGTGAGGAACTGGTGTAAGAAATGTACAACTTGTGCTCCGAGTAATGGACCACAACGTAAGAGAAGGGCTCCCATGAAACAATATAATGTTGGAAGCCCTTTCGAATGGATTGCTTTAGATATCGCTGGACCATTTCCGATTACAGAAAATGGCGGTAAATATATCCTGGTAGTGATGGATTATTTCCCAATGTGGGTAGAAATGTATGCGATCCCGAATCAAGAGGCCACAATTGTCGCGGATCTACTGGTGAAAGAATTTATCAGCCGATATAAAGTGCCCTCGGAAGTCCACAGAGATCAAGGAAGAAATTTCAAGTGCCAGCTATTCCAGGAAATTTGTGAGAAGCTGGGAATGAGGAAGTCCAGGACAACAGCGTCGCATCCGGAGTCAGATGGAATGGTCGAAGGAATGAACATGACCATTGGAAAATATCTGTTCAAAGTAGTTCCCAGCCACTAGAGAGATTGAGACCAGTGTCTTTCCCTATTTGCGTTGGCTTATATATCTGCCATAATCGAGTCCACGGGTGAAACACCTGCGAAAATCCTTTTTGGACGTGAAATGAGGCTTCCTTGTGACCTTGAGTTTGGCTGCCGGCCTGGCGAAGATCTTGCAGGAGAAGGTTACGTGACCCAATTGAGAAAAAGTATTGGCGAATTTGTCGAACGAATCTTCAAGTCGCCAGCAACAGAATGGAAAAAACGGTACGACATGCAGGCCACAGAAGGCAGTTTCAAAGAAGAGGACAAAGTATGGTTACACAACCCAACAAGGAGAAAAGGATTTTCTTCAAAATTACAGAAATCATGTGAAGGTCCATACTTAATCAATAAGACGATCGACGACGTCATCTATCGTATAAGCAAGATCCCCATTGGAAAACCGAGAGTAGTTCACCAAAATCGACTAGCGATATTCGAAGGAGACTATGACAAATAGGAAGGAGTGCGCTATGTACAACAAGAGTCTCATCCAGCCTTCGAATAATTTATGGATGCATACGAAGGTACCGGGAAGGTTAGATACGTAGTCACTACAGAACAAACACATGATTTGTTTACGTTCCCGGAAGAGTATTCACTGGCACATAACATCTCCACCAGTAACAAGAGAGTTGGCAACCGAATTCGAAAGAAGTTTGGACAATTGTAAAAACTTGAAGATCAGATGCCAGCCCATGGCAAGACACTGAGACTCAAACACAATTCGCGATACTTCTTCTAACTGGTAACTACAAACGAATTTCCAGATCGATCCACTTACCGGAATGTGTGGGGAGCGCTACGAAGCCTTCGAGATCATGAGCTGGAATCCCACGTGGGGAAACTAGCAATGCCTAGGAAAGAGAGCGACCAGTTGGATTGGCTAGTCATCAGGAACATGATAGAGGCGATCTTCCGAAATACCGGTGTCCACAAATTAATTTGCAGCTATACCCTTCGTTATCGGCACCCGTTGAAGACGGTGCCCTGTTTTTTCCATACCACCGAAAAGTGCAGACATGGGTCCAGTTGCCGATTTAAACATCCAGTCCCGGCTACACAGAAGTTCCAGTAGGAACTTCCTTTTAAGGAGGGGGTGATGTCACGAAATCGCATACTGGTGTATTCCTTGAATCAGACTCTGCTTAAGCTATGTATGAAAGTTGAAATTTTGGCGAATGCAGAGGGATTTATTTGAACTGTTTACCATTATTTCTTGTAACTAGTCTTATATAGAGACTTCCAGGAAGGTCGATTGTTTTTGGGAGCCACAATAGAGAAGTTTCCAGAATAAAAGGCACGTAATATATAAGAGAGACTACCTACCAACGGATGTTGTTTATAACTTGATCACGTGAGATAAACAGAGAGCAAGTAAATAGTAAAGTATTTATATTAATTAGGTCTAAGTAAATCAGTTTCTAAAGTGATCTCGTGAGATAAACAGTAAAAAAGTTAATATATAAATTAAGTCTAAGTAAACAAACAGTAGGGAAGTGTTTATACACATTCGGCTTATATTTTTCTAGTATATTACCATTTAACGGGAGGAAAAGAGACAGCTTTATAAAAAGCCAGTACGCGATGAATCCCACTCTGTGATGAACTAATTAGTGGGGATGCGCTCCTCCTTCACGTAGTATGAATTATGACTTTCTGTAAAGATTTTAAGTTTAGTAATGTGCAATAATCGGTAGCGTGTACATCGAATGGCAGCAATTGCCGGAGTATTTTACGATATTTTATTTCAAATGAAAGATATTATTTTTATCTTTTAAATAAAATAATATCTTATCTCCAAACTTATTAACTTAATTTCTTTTCTGCCATAGCAGACATGAAAAATAAAACAATAATTCTGGTAAAAAATAAAAAAACAACTCTGCTAAAATATAAAATTTATGTGAAAATAAACATTCTTATCAAATAAAAAAAATTAATGCAAAAGTGGTTCGAACAAACCTCCAGCTTAGGCTAAACAGAAACCAAACCTATTGCACAATGATATTCTCATATCATTAAGTTCATAAATCAAGTTAAGTACATGCACATTAAGTACAAGTAGTACAAACGAATTTTCATATCATTAAGTTACTCAAGTCTGATTTGTGTGATTTTTTGTTTTAATTCGTCCAAGTTGGTAGCTCGTTCGAACTCAAACCTGAATAAATTGCTTTTAAGCATTCCTCAAAAATAAAAATCAAGAGGCGCTAAGTCTGGCGACCATGGGGGCCATTTTATAGTTCCTCTAGTACCAATGACTCGACCAGGAAATTGCTGGTTCAGATATGTAGTCACTATCCGTGCATGATGTGCTGGACATCCGTCCTGTTGAAACCAAATGTCAGTGAAGTCGACTTGAAGGTTTCTAAGCGCAGGAATAATACTGTTTTCCAACAGTTGTAAATATTCTGGGCCATCCAGGATACCCTCAATAAAAAAAGGACCGATGATATTATCCCCTAGGATACCCGTCCAGACATTTATTATCTGTGGGTATTGTGTGCGTACAGCTACACTCAAATGTTTATTTTCCTGTGACCAATAACGTAACACGGATGGATTATGCTTTCGATGGAGGGTGAAAGAAGACTCGTCCGTGAATAAAATATTTTTCAAAAAATTTATATTTTGATTAGTTCTTTCCATCATTATTTCGCAATATTCCATCCGTTTAAAATTGTCGTCAGGAAAAATTTCTTGAGTGGTCTGTACCTTGAAACAGAAATACCCGTTTCTTTTTAAAATATTTCTTACCCGTCTCTTCTTCAAGCCAACTTCATCAGCAATTTGTCTACTTGAAGACGCTGTAGCCTCAGCTAATGCACAGACTTGTGTTTCCCTAATTTCCCGTTCTTGGGTCATTTGATTTCGACGTGGTCGATTAGATGGACAACACTTTTTGCAATTATTGACAGAGCCAAATTTATCAAATTTGGCTATAATTGCAGAAATTGTGTTAGCCGAAGGAATTGGCCAATTTTCAAAGGCAACAGCATATAACTTTACAGCATCTCGAACCGAATGGCCCCATAAAACCATTTTACAATTTGAATTTTTTCTCTTGTGGTATATTTAGTTAATTGTAATTTTAAATTAAAACACCAGAAACTATTGTCTTACCCTTCACACTCTATGGACTCGGCTGCCGGTCTGGTCTCGCTGACTTTCTGTCTAAAAATGAATCTGAATGTATGTGTACTGTGTGTGTGTTGGAAGTCGACGGGTGATATCCAGTTTTGCTAGCCGGAGGGAAATTTCCCGTTTTGCGGGAGTTTTCAACATAAAAGGGAAAAAGTTAACTGAAAACGGGAATTTTTTACTCTAGTCCAAATTGTGACAATAAAAATATGTATGAAATAGAATTGTTAATTATTTGACGTATTTTCAACGTTTTTTTAAAACATTTATGTTTTTTAAACTTTTTATACTTTGTTATGTAACTACATTCGTTTTCTTATAAAAAATATTTTTTTGAAAATATGCACATGTTTGTATTTCTGGTATAAAACATTTTTAGTTAACGGGAGGGATTTTTTTTTAAAAATGTCAGAATTTTTAAGTTGAGTGGAGGGAAAAAGCTTACTTCAAGGTTGGCAACACTGGTGAGGTCGGTCGCTGTCGCAATGAATAGTAGGGATATCACGGCCTTCATCTACGTTCTCTCTTCTGTCCTCGCTTCATATGAATATCGTTCTCTTTTATTGCCACTTAATAGTTTTGCCTATATCCAAGAAAAATATAAGCCGAATCTGTATAAATTAGTGTGAGTGAATTAGTGAATAGTTCAGTGAATATATAAATTAAGTGAATAGACATACTGTGTGTATAAATTTATCCCGCCCGTCGTAATAAAAACTTTTAATTAAATAAGAAAAACATTACAATATCAGTTGATGCAGGAATATGAGGAAGGGATTTTGGGAAGAAGCAGTATTATTTTCTTCATATGTTACAAGCAGAAGTCCAGTTGCAGGATGAGATACTACTCCAAGTGAGCTGTGGGAAGGCAAAAACCCTGATTCAAATTTGAGAGTATTTGGGTCTATTGCTCACAATCATGTTCTTAAAGAACTGAGAAAGAAATTGGATGATAAAGGCAAGGGAATTGTAATAGTTGGATATAATGTAGAAGGATGCAAATTATTTGATAATGAAGATAATATGGCAAGACATGTGATATTTGATGAAAACCTTAAGAAACTAGAGAAGACAATTTATATCCCTGATTACACAGAGTATGAAAGTGAAGAACAAAAAACAAGTAAAGACCTAGTACCAGAAACAATTATAGAGAATGGAGAAGAAAGCCATCAGAGAATTGAAAACATTGGAAATGAGCAAGGAATTAAATAAATAAGAAACGAAGAACAAGGAAGAGGAAAAAGAAAGAGACAGAAACCAAAGTGGCACAAAAACTACGCTGTAGATTTCGACAATGAAAGTGACGACACACCCTTTGCATTATTAAGAAGTCAACTTGAAGGTGCACCGATCAGATATGAGGATATTGAAGAAAGAGAAGATAGAAATGATTGGGTAAAACCTAGAAAAGAGGAACTAAAATTTTACAGTGAAATAATCAGAAAATGGCAAATTATGTAAAGCCAGACTTGTAATAAGTGGTTTCCAGCAGGAAGAGACATTTGAAGATATATATTCACCGGTATTGAAACTACAAACGGTAAGGATATTGTTAACAGTAGCTGCGGAGAGGGATTATATTATATATCACATGGACGAAAAAGAAGCTTCTCTGTATGAAAGAATTGATGAGGGTGTGTATCTAAAATCATCAGGAGGAACGAATGTTTGAGAAAACTGTGTGCTCAAACTTAAGAAATCTTTATATTGTTACGAAATCGCACACTGGTGTCGTCCCTGAATCCGATTCTGTCTAATACTATGTATAAAAGTTAAAATTCTAGCAGGGGCGCACCTATTTTTAGGAAGGACTATCTTTTCTTGTCTGAATGTTTTATAGACATTCTAAGAAAGTGTATTGTTTCTTGGGAGCCCCATACTAGAAGTTTCCGGAACTCGAAGTTACTAGAAAAACGTTTCATATATAAGCAACTACCTGCGAACTAGGAGGCAGTTTACAATTTAATCTCGTAACGAATAGACCTGAACATAAATAATAGTGACGTATTTATATAAATTAGGTGTAAGTGAATATATAGTGTATTTAATATAAATTATTGAATAGTTAAGTGTATAAATAAAGTAGATATACCGTGTGTAAAAATGTATCCCACTCGTTGTGTATTTAAATAAATAAGAAAAACAATAAAATATGGACTGAAGAAATCACCTAAGTATTGATATGAAAAATTCAATGAAACTATTACATCATACGGGTTTAAACGCTCGGATAATGACTATTGTTCATAAATCAAAAGGGGCACATACTTTTATATGTAGACGATTTATTAATTCTTGTAGAAAACATTAAAGATATTAATTCTGTAAAAGACATATTGAAGACTCAATTTAAAATGAAGGATTTAGGGGATAATAATTCAACTTACTTCGGTTTTCTATAAAAATAATTCTGATGGAATTTTTATTGATAAATGTTTAATATGTAAAGGCTGGAATACATCTTGTAGTATGATAAAAATACAATGCCTTGTTGTATTGTATTATAGGAGTAACTCACGGAGATTCATTAATTCGGTTAAGCCACCCACTGAGTATGCAACTTTATACACACTTCTGTAAGGTTGGTTGCATAAGGGAATTAACTATGGGTTTTAAAATTATTTAAGCATATCCTGGAATAACGGGATGTAAATAATTAAATGGGTGTTTAGAGTAATATTTTTATTTATTAATATTCTTCATGTGATTTAACCAATCCATGAGTATTTTATTATTTTATGTGGGGATTTTATTTGACTGCCATTGGTAACACTGTTTGCTGATGTCAATTGTAAAGTAAAGGGAAGCTAAAATTGTTGAAATCACTTCCAGAGACTCTGTCACTTGTCTGATACTTGTCGAATGGTTAAGTTGGGTATCGATGAGGACAAGTCGTGAGTATACCAAAATGGCCGGTGGCACATGGTTTAATCCATATATTTTGGAAACTATAGTGGTGAAAAACCCTTGGTAACAAGGTAAGTTTTCATCTTGTATATATTTTCACGGCTATAACCCCCAATTTCTTTTTGGGTTTTTTTTCTATACTGCATAGTTTTTTACATGCAAATTTTTACAACATTTTTTGTCAATTGAATATGGTTTGATAGTTTTTATGGGTGATGGTGATCAATGATAGGATGATCAAGAACAGATTTTAAGAAGCTTCAATTTCGGATGATTCCTGTATGGTATATATTCTCGTAGGGATAAGTGACAGGATAACGTTCTCCGTCCAGGGTTGTAGAGACGATTCGTACCTCGGATTACGATTAACGTTATAGAGCGACAAGAGCTTCTAACGGCGTCTCCAGTTCAAAGGACGAAGCTGGACTTGTGTTTGTTGGTGCAAACTGCCGAATAATTCCATCATGAACAACGATTATTAACCGCATGGCTGAATCTTGTTCCATAAGTCAGATGTTGCTTGTCAATTAAGCCAATTGACGTCTAATAGTTTGGACACTAACCGCAAGTAACATTTAAATTTTTATTTGTTTTTCATTTTTTAACGTTTACCGACACATTAACTTTTATCTTCTACTATTGATAACTTCACATTTTTATGAAGACGTCTATCAAATTCACAATTTTAACATTACATTCTTTCAATTCTCTAGAGTTGAAATATCAACTTTGTTAATGTATACCGCCCTGAAATTATATTTCAGTTTAATCTTATTATATAAGAGATACTTTTGACCTACTTGTATATGGTTAATTATTACAGTTGTAAAACGGTAACTGGTATACCATTTACGTGTTGCTGAAGATTTAGTGTATTGTATATTATGATCTCAGTTAGTTGATAACATTAGAAATTGTTAAACATTTTAAATTAACCAATCATTGATAACTGATTATCATTTCATAAATATAGTTGATCACCTCATATTTTTGAGACAGGTTATTACAACATATGTTCAAGGTACCATCCATTTAATTAAACTGTTTCATTGGCAACAAAGTGTTTTATTTGATTCACAAACGTAAAAGCAAAACGACATAAATAACATATTTGAAAAGTTACAATAGCTAATTTTTCCATTATTGGTTTCTTGATTAATCAGTAAATTTCTTGAATGTCCTACTAATCAAGTGGCGCCTTAAAAAAATAATAAAGGACAAGCTTTCAAATATTCCTCACTAACTCATGACGTTATGCTCTCCGGCGAAAAGCGAACCTTTGGCAATGTAACCTCACTTCTTGAAGTAACAACAGCAAGGTAAGGTTACAATCTATAGAATATAATTTTAAATTTGAAGAAAACTGAGAAATGGACCTGTCATATGAAAAACAATGTAGAGCTCTCATACGTTCTCTTATATATACAACTGTAGGATCAATACCACATCTGGCTACATTTGAGTAATAATTAAGACGATTTCAATCAAAACCTATTGCCGAACTTTGGCGTGCTTTAAATAATGAGATATGTTATAAATACAGTTAACCTTTACTTTATACTAAGTATGACTGTAATAAACCGCTTGTTGGTTATGCAGATGCGGATTGGGCTAGGGATAATGATCGGAAATCAACTTCTGGATATTTATTTAGTTTTTAATAACACCGTTGTATGGAAATCTGAAAAGCAAAATAGTGTCGCACTTAGTGCAACTGCAGCTAAGTATGTTAGTTTGTGTGAATCTGTAATGGAATCATGTTTCATGATAAAATAAAGTTGTTCAATGATAAATGTACCAAATGTAACTATTTTTGAAGATAACCAAAGTACAATTGAATCATTGAAAGGTTTTGATATCAAATTACTAAAGCATATAGTTGTGGAATTTAATTTTGTGAAACTGAAGGTTGAATAAAATTTAATAAATATAGTTTATGTTAATTCCAAGAATCAGTTAACCGATATCTTAACAAAGCCTTTAAGCAAAAATGTATTCTACAGATTAATTGAAGGTTTAGGATTGATTATATGAACGGAATGTTTCTGTTGAGTGACAATCTGGTTGTTCTACAGTCACAACATTATACATTACTTCCTCTGCGTTTTAAAATCAATAACCTATCCTTACTTATTTGAGATATAGCGAACAAAAAGCTCTGAGAGATGAAAAAATAATTTTTGATATCTGTTATAGTTTCTAACTAAAAAGTTATAATAAGAGTGATTTTAAAAGGAAATCATGGTTTTATTATTAATAAACCCAAAATATTGATATGAGGGACACAAATAGACTCCCTTTCCTCAAATGAGCTTAAAAAAGAATTCGAAGACTACTGATTGGAATTTGGTTTCAGTACAATTCTGAAAGTTGTCACAAATTGAGGGTGAAAAAGAATTAGAAACTTCACTAAAGAATTTAAACTGATCTATTTAATAGGCACGTTCGGTTCTGACTTTCCGGCGACTTTATATTGGAATTCTTTATCTAAGATGCCATAAGAATTCGCAATTTCACAAATGGAGTAATTGGCTTTAAAAAGATTCTCTTTCAAAAGCTTATTTTAGAAGTAAACAATTTTTTTCAATATTGTAATTACGTGGAAACTTTTCTCACATCCAATTATACTTTCTTCATAACCTTTTATAACATTCTCTATATGTCGAAAGATAGAATATCAGGATGAGGAGAAAAACAAATATTATGACATTATTTCCAATGATAATAACAATAAAAGCTCCAAAACGATCATTTTCTGAAATTTTTTGTATCGTGACCCTTCACAGCCAATTTCTATTCTTCTGTCAGCATAAATATTAAGACTACCATTGGGATTTCCGCAGTCGTTACAGCCTTTTTGGTCGTTTATTATATTACATCTACAATGTACTTGATAACGCCATTTTCTTTTCATTGACAGCGTCGTTTTCTTTAACGGATAATGTCAGTTCAATAAAATGCTGTCATGAAACAATCGATTCGAGTTTTACCACAAAAATAATTGTTTTGGGGTACCTATTGTTTCTTTTTTAATTATATTGTCACGTTTAGAAATAACACCCAGTATATGGTAGGCTTTGCAAAAGTAGATCAATGTTTTAAAATATGTTTTGGTAATTACTCACAAAGAAAAACGTATTGTTTCTTGGAGTAAGAGAAAACAAAAAACAACGAAATCAGCATTTTTCGAGAGAACACTTTCTTGGTTCGAAAAATATATTTTTTCTGGGAGTTGGTCTTCGGACTAGCGAGGCGACCGCAGTGGTTCTTGGAACCAGCAAAGCGAATAGTTGGGGAAGTTATAGTTGTGTGAATCTAGTAAATCCTACCCGAGGGGTGTTTGGCGCGATGGAAGACAAAATGCCCCTTCAAGAGCAGAAGACATGTTAAAGTTAGTGAATAGTTTATTGTATTTCTTTCGCATAGTATTGTTAATTTGAGAGGGTACATCATATTGCTGTCGGAAAACTATCAAACTTATGCTCAGTACGGCCTGTAGTACTTTTCCCTAAGCGTTGCCATTTTGGGAGAATATTGTATTGTCTCCTGAGGGCCATTAAATATATGCCCGGTAAGGCTGGTTGTATTTGTTTTCTATATATTTTGTTAAGTTCATGTGCATGATTTAATATCGGAAATTCCGTCAATATATTTGTTAAGTTTTTTAGAGTGGTTACTTAATTGATCCCAGACCCAAATAGCGTTTCCAGTAGCTACATCGTCAAGGGTGGCGAGCGGATAGGGATCGAACACAAAACCCCAGCGTAGGAAAAACTCTATATCGTAGCAATATTCTTTAAATGAATGTGAAACTCCACAGAGGTTGCAATTTGAAAAGTTTGAGCTTATCACTCTCTAAAATATGTGTATGAAAGTTTGAAACCATCTAAAAATGTAGTTTTCATGTCTCTTTTTTCTTCAGTTTTTTGAATCTTAATACTCCCCCCCTTAAATTTTGGAAACCCAGTATATTGTGATAGTTACTTACCTGTGTATAATTTCGTCGTGAACGACATTAAAACACATGGCTGTTAACGCCATACCGGACATAATATAGATAGAACAAAACCATATGGTGGTACTGGAATCGTACTGCAAGGGATCGGCGCCTGGTACCATGTCTCCGAACCCAATAGTCGTTAGGCTCATGAAACAAAAATAGAAACCGTCCAGGAGTGGCCAATCTTCTAATTTATACAGAACAAATGTACCTGAAATTCAAAAAACACTAATTTATACAAACAATCTATGACTAATGTTGTCAAAAACCTTTGAGAAATCTAACAGCACCAAATCCGTACACTTTCCTAAATTGAGTTGTCTAAAAATATTTTCTCAAGTTTTTGGTGGATTATATGATTATGGTCTGTTTATTAAGATATGTTAAGTTAGTATTGATATTAGGAGACACGTGTACTCAAGGATAAGAAACTCTATTTGAAAAAACTAAAGGAAACGAAACGGAGGACCTTTTCAAGTTAATCACTCTTACTAATTTCAGTTTTGCTTAAAATGAATTTCAATCACATTTCAATTGTCATTAAATGGCGATTGTTCACTTACCGAGACATATGTATATGAACATGATGCAGAGGCACAATATAATGGGCGCTAAAATAGACCAACCATGCATGGAGGATTTTGATTCGTTGTCGGTGCCACTAAAATTATCCAATTCTTTCACAGGACCATCTCGACAAGGCGAATGTATGTTGTTGCTGTAGTTAGAATTAGAACGAACGTAAAATGGTTCTTGTAGTCCTGAAAAATGAGTATCTCAGTTCTTACATTTCAAGATATTCAGAAAAATATACTTAAGACAAAAATAGGAGTATAGTTTGTAGTTGGAGAGAGAATAAGTATTATTTTAAAGATAGGATGTCATTTTCTACAATTTCAAACATGGGATTGAGCAAAATTTGATACTAAAATGTATCCTTAAAAACCATTATTTGACACTTTTATACATTTTTTTAAAGTTATTTGGTGTAGTTCTTTTTAACAAAATAGATGTAAGACATATTTTCCACTTTAAGACAACAAACCCGTACAATGAAATTGAAAATTTTCATGAAACTTTCGATCTCAAACGACATAAAAACATTAATTTCATCATCCGAATGAAACAAAGTTTTATCCCATGCGCTCCCACCAAAAATTTAAAAATGTCTTACCCGTAATCCTCATTTTACTGATATGAAAATTTTTTCTTGCACCCTTCGATTTATTTTAAGTGACGCAATACGACGATTAGGATGTTTAGATACTCTCTAATTAAAACAAAAATAATATAGAGGCTGTTTTATCTTGTGCGCAACAACCAAATTTTAAAAAAAAATATTTGTGTCGACTATATATTACTGAAATGATCATAATTTCATTAAACTAGGTAAAACTAACAAACTTTTTGAAAACTAAACATACATTTGATCATTCACATTCAAATTTTATGGTTACATGTTAATATTGACCCAACTGTTGTCTAAATTCAAATTTTTATGCTTTTATATTGATATTTACCCAATTGTTGCTGCAATTCCATCTGTTGTCTTTTCCTCTTCATCCTCTTTTCCTTCTCGGCCATTCTCTTTTCGTCATAACAACAGTACCCGCAATTAGAACAGAGACAACAGCAGAGAGCTCTAGAAAATACACCTCTAGCTACTCTACTCAAGATTGATCCTACACTGGAGAGGTAGAGTAATGTCAGTGGTATGCCTAACATCGCATATCCTATCGTCACTGCTTTGCCTAAAGATGTTCTTGGCGCTATACTTCCATATCCTTAAACAATTCAATTATTGTGTTTGATAATAAGTTATTGTTATGAAAGAAATTTTGATTTAATTTCAAAATATTGTTCAATTGAATTTCAATTATTTCTGAATATGATATGATATCAAAATCAAACGTTATTTCAATGTGTGTTTGCAATAATTAAAAATTCCAGTCAAATTGAGTATTGCAGATAAAATTGAAATTGTTCTTATTGTTGGAGAAAATGATGAAACATATAGAGATGTTAATCATCTTGAAATAATAATTATGGAAATATATGAAGTTATTATAACTACAGATATGGTTAAAAATGTTTCGATAGAATTTAATCAAAGACCAATTACCTGTTTAGAACGGGACGGATAATACAGTTCTGTAGTATTTAAGTATTTTTAAACGTTTTCGATAAAATTTAGTAGGTGTATATTATTATTATTAATAAAAAGTTCTGCATCATATTATAATCATTAATAAAATTTTCAAAATATTTAATGATATGCAGGTTAAATGAAAAATTTGAAACCGGGTCAAGTTTTATTTTATAAAAAGATGCACGGTATTCTTTAGCAGAGATTAAAATAGAGAAATGAATACAAAATTGTCAATTATTTACTAAAAAAATTTATAAACCAAAGTCTTTCTAAAGTCATAATATCTGGTTCTAAATTGGTAAGCTCACCTAAAATGTCGTTAGTAACAAGTCTCCCAGATAACTTTTAAAAAAAATCAATAATAAGCGTACTTTACTATTGAGCACAACCTGAGCGGAAGTGTTATCTCAGCTGTTTCTATCTTACAGCTAACAGGTGAAAATTACGAATTGGACTATATGGCCCTGGTCAACAGATATCAATCTCCCCGCAGAAAAGCTCAAGCCCATTTAATTAAAATTCTCAAATTTGAAACATTTTCACGAGACGCATAAAAATTCCGTACAGGCTATTAAAGCATTATCCATCGATGATCAAGCCAACTTCTTTTTGTTAACTTTATCAATAAATAATCTTGATGCACGTACCGGTAAAGCCTTCGAGGATCGACAATCTTCAGAAGGAGTTTCGCGATTTGATGATTTGTTGGAATTCGTAATACATCAGATCAAAACATTGGAAATAATCTCTTCCCCCGCAAGTTCTAACCCCATTACTCGTATCACGGTCGCTTCTAGATCAAATTCATTCATTGCCAAACGCAATTCAAATTCCTCAGATTCAAATTCACATCGTTAGGTTCACTCCGATTCAAAAATCCTCTCTTGTATATTTTGTCACAAGGCACACTCATTGTCCTCCTGTTCTGCATTATTTTCTCTTTCTCGCGATGAAAAGATCGATTTCATCAAACAACACAAACGTTGTTTCAATTGTTTAGGTTCCCATCTGGAATCACAATGTGAATCTACATCTGGCTGCCGTAAATGCAATTCTCGTAATCATCATACTCTCTTACACCCTTTTCAATTAGATAATTTAGGTAACAGTTCCGCGTCCAGTCGCACCTCGGATCATGTCAATCATGAATCCAATATTGCATCTACCTCCTCTGTCGAACAACCCGCATCTGCTTCTACGCTCTCGTTTAGTTGTGCGACTACAACGCCTGTGGCGTGACGTTCAGGTAGGGGAGACTCTTGTACCTTGGGCAGCTTTTCTTAAAAATATATATTCAACTACAGAGAAATGTGCAAGCGAACTATCAATGGTTTCAGTACATAGATTAGGATGTTTGTTACTAATATTGGCAATTAAAAAGGCATACAAACTTAATGGCTATTTTTTAAGGGCGACAAAAAAAATTTGGTCAAATGATCCAAGGTTTAAACCTATCTTGCACCTTGGGCAGCAAGGTATTGTACCTTAGGCCATACAACTAAAAATGTTATATGGTTTTTTATTCAACGCAACTAAAAAAGTAATACGGTAAACACGTAAAATGTAGAGAAAGAAAACTGTCAATAATTTTTATTCAACATGGCAAGAATCAAAACTGATTTGTAAAGCAAATTGTAAGGCCTGTCCAGCTGAGCCTTTCTCAGGTGTTTCGGTTAATACCCTGGTTCTTCCTGGTTTGCGTCTACCTCGGCTAGATCCAACCCTGGTAGTAGCTTTAGGAAATGGACGTATTATTTCTGGAGATACAGAAGTAATAACACCTGAAGGACTAGCAGATGTTGATGGTCCGGGATATGCTATATCTTGGACTAATGTATTCTGAGGATCATTAGATAATGATTCTGTGGGCCTATTCGTATCTTGCACACTTACTGTAGGTAGAAGTCGATCAGTTACGCTTGTGCTTAAAAATTCGTCTTCTCCAAAAATATTTTCATTCACTGGCCAGATTCCAGAGGCCCTAAATCCTGCTAAAATGTTAACTGGTGTAAATGCTCTTGGATATTCCTGTCCGACAATTTCTGCAACATCGTATATCGTCACTGGTTTGCCAGAATGTGTTTGCAACCACTCGCATGCTACTGCTTTGTAAAACTTCTTAAATGTTCCAAAGACACCTCTATCGAGTGGTTGCAGTTTATGGCTCGTATGGGGTGGAAAAGTGAACATTACCACACCTGATCGTTTTGCTAAGTCCATTGCTTGAATGCTTATATGACTTTGGTGGTTGCCCATCAATAACAAAACTTTATTATCCTGAGAAGGTTTTGTATGTTTTATAAAGTGTTCAAGAGACTCTAAGAACTTCTCAGAATTGGACCAGCCCCTAGCATGTGCTATTCCTAAAGTTCCTGCAGGTGCTGTTTAAAATGAACTCGTGCAAAAATCATAGCAGGAGCTATAGAGTTTCCTATTGCATTGATGCAACTAATAATAGTAGTATTCACACCTTTCGTGCACGCACATTAGATGAGTGCAAAGGTTACATTCCCGTACGGAGAGTTATTGACCCCGGATCACAACTCTCCTTTATCTCAAAGCGTTTATCTAACCAGTTGAGTCAGAAGATATACGATCTGCCAGTTTCCGTATCAGGCATTGGCGGACACTTCTCTACCACTCCCGGTACTATCCAATACCAAATTTTCTCCAGACGTACTCCAAATCATATTGACATAAACCCATCAGTGGTTTCTCATATTACTGATCATTTACCATTTACTAAAATTAGTACCGAAGATGCTCGTGCTTTTCGATATTTAACTGGATGATCCTGAATTTAATCGCTCAGACCAAATAGACTTACTTTTGGGTGCTGACGTCTACCCCCCAGTTATTACTACCTCAACCTTTTGTTTCCGGCTTTCTTGGCCCAGTTGCTATCAGCACCATATTTGGTTGGAAAATTATTGGTCCTATCCAAATACGTGATCGAAATCAACGAATCACTTCATTGATATCTACTTGTCAGATTTCCCACGACCTCAACAAATTTTGGGAAATTGAAGATGTTTCGAATCTCACACCGCAAGATCCTCTTGACATTTTACTAAAGCAACATTTCATCGCCACTCATAAACGAAATGAAGACGGCAGATATTCAGTCTCTCTGCCGATCAAACCAAACGCGGTCCCCTTAACTAGTAATCAGAAGGTTGCTCGTTGTTCACTTATTCAATATATCAAACGTCTTGATAAGACTCCTTCACTCAAATTGGAATACGAACAATTTCTACAAGAATACTTAGAACTAGGACACATGTCAAAGTCTCTGCAACCCATTCAGTATATTATTCCCCATCATGCAGTAACTAAACTTACAAATCAGGACAACAAAATCCGAGTAATTTTCAATGCATCTTCCGGTCTGTCCTTAAATGATTGCTTAATCAAAGGACCCAAGTCACAGTCAACTGTACCGGACATATTACTCAATTTTGGACTTTCTCGATTCGCTCTTCGCTGCGACATTCGACAAATGTATCGACAAATCCTAGTACATGAACAAGATCGTCACACACAGCATATCCTCTGGAAACCCAAAGCCAATCTTCCGCAACAAGAAGCTGAGCTAAACACCGTAACTTATGGCTTGGCTCCCTCCGCTTTCCTTGCCATCCGCGTTCTCCAGCAACTCGGTCAAAAAGAAGGACATCGCTTTCCTTTAGCTTCACAAGCCTTATTAAACCACACTTATGTTGACGACATCATTTCCGATGCGGACGACATTGCATCCGCATTGCATTTGCAAATGCTATTGATACAGTTACTTTCGTCTGGAGGGTTTGAACTACGTTAATAGTCATCTAGTCCCCCTCAGCTTCTTAGAGACTTGCCTCCTAGCCATTTAGAAGCTCCTGTACAGTTTAATCATGAAGACAATTCGTTAACAATTTTAGGTTTGAATTGGGAACCTTCTCGAGACTGCTTTGTATTCAGAGTTCAACCTTTTCAAGCGGCTTGTACTCAGCATAACATGCTTTCCTGTTTAGCTAAAATATTTGACCCAAATGAATTTTTGTCTCCTCTCGTCATTTCCATTAAAATTATTATCCAGAAGATATGGCGCGCTAAACTTGATTGGGATCTGAAATTGCATTACATTGGAACCAGGTTATCAATAATCCTGATCGCATCGCCACGTTTAAACTTCCCTCGTTGCGTCATTCCTAACAAGTATTTCGATCAAATACACCTGATAGGCGTCGCGGAAGCCTCGTCTCTTGCTTATGCTGCAGTAGTGTACATATTTTTCGAATCCGCTAATTCTCGTCATTCCTTTCTGTGGAAGTTCAAAACTCGTGTTGCCCCATTAAAAACACTCTCTATCCCTATACTTGAACCTTGTGCCGCAGTATTTTTAATTGATATAATCAATTCGGTTTTGCATATCTGGTATCCGAAACCATTCTCTGATATCAGACTTTTTCGGATTCTGAAATAGTTCTTACATGGTTACACACTCCCCCTCATAATCTCAAAACTTTTGTTTCACATCGAATTGCTCATATTGTAAGTCACTCACCTCATACTTTAACGTGGTCTCACTGTCCTTCTGCTCTCAATCCCGCTGGCATGGCTTCACGTGGGTTATCTGCTTCTAATTTTCTTCAAGATTAGATATTTCACTTCTGGACTTGAGGTCTACTCCTATTGACCGATTACAACCAGCAATGGCCTATTCCCTTTCGTAGTACCAATTTGAACTCCGAATTTTCATTAGAGTTTAAACGGATTCCCCTAGCTCTCATCACTACTCAACCATATCCCTCATTTGAAGAATTCTCTCTACGATTCTCTTCCTTTACACGTATGCAACGAGATGTTGCGTGGATGCGACGTTTCGTTTTCAATTGCAGATCCCGTAATTATTGTAAACCTCCCTCTGCAGGTTGTTTGATCGTTATTGAATTACAATATTGATTACGTACAATCATCTTGCGTACGCAGTCACAATATTTTGCTGATGTTCTGCAGGAACTTCGAGTCACTAAGACAGTTAATTCTCTTTGCAAATTGACCGCCTTTCTTGATGACCATGGGGTCCTCAGGGTGAGCGGTAGACTGACAAACTCACACCTAAATTACAATGCACAACATCTTATATTATTGCCCCGACCAGCTCACCTCTCTATGCTCATATGCAAGCACTATCATTTAACCGCTTTGCATGCTGGACCCACCACGTGTCAAGCTTTAATCCGCGTTGAGTATTGGATTCTTTCATTACGTCAGCTTATACGTAAAGTGATTCACCAATGCCTCACTTGCCATCGCTTTCGGGCTACCACTATTCAGCCAATCATGGCCGATTTACTCCCTTGTCGAGACCCTTTCTTAATACAGGTGTTGATTATTCTGGACCATTTCAAGTTCGTGCTTCTCGTCTTCGTAAAGCCACCGTTACCAAAGGCTACCATCTGTTTTTGTTTGTACCGCGACTAAGACTGTACATCTGGAGTTTGCTTCTGAACGTTCTACTGACGTCTTCTTAGCAGCGCTCGATATGTTTATCGCTCGTAGAGGTCTTCCTCATTCCATCTTGTCCGATCAAGGCCGGAATTTTACTGGTACCAACAGGCACATTCAGGAAGTTTATCATTTCCTTCACATTTAGCATCACGAGATCTTGAGTACTTTGTCGTAGCGCAATATTAAGTGGATTTTTAATCCTCCATTTGCCCCTAACTTTGGCGGGCTGTGAAGCAGCCGTCAAATCTGTCAAGAATTTGTTATATCACCTGTGTGCTGAAATAACCTTTACCGCCGAGGAGTATGACACTCTTTTTGCACGAATCGAAGATATTCTCAATAGTCGACCTCTATGCTCATTGTTCTCAGACCCCAATATATCTCAGTTCAGGTCATTTTCTTATTGGTGTCCCTCTCTTATCAAGACCTGAAATCCTTTCCTCTGAAGGCATTTCTTTAACCTCCTGTTGGAAGATCATCTCACAGATTTCACAATCCTTTTGGCGTCGTTGGTCTCGGGAATACCTTAATACCTTGACTCAATGTACTAAGTGGACTTCATCGGATCATCCGCTCAAAACGGGCGACGTTGTAATATTGAAGGGAATAAACAATACTCCCTTATCTTGACCCTTGGCTCGCATAGCTGAAGTACGGTTGAGACGGTGTTCCACGCGTTGTCGTCCTTCAAACTCCCACTGGCGTTCTTACACGTCCCGTTAACAAGCTCATTCCCCTTCCGGAATTATTTTCTCTTTAGTTTATTTAACTTTTTAATTTGTTTTATTTTTTGTTTGTATCTTGTTTGTTACCACACAGGCTAACTTTCTTTATTAGTTCCTCCATTTTCTAAAAGTTTCGCTTATCTCCCTAGTGTTGAAATTGGACAACCATTCCAATTTTGGTGGGCGCACCACCCTCTTATTTTGCATAGAATTCGGTGCGCCGCAAATGGATTATTTTCATTAAAATTCAGCACCGTTTTTTTTGTACATTTTGATAACAGACTAGTTTTAATTTTGGTCATTAACGTTTTCGTTGAGGAACAGTTTGTTTCAAATATTTCTTAACATTAATCTCTCATTGTTAAACCGCTGAAAATTAATTAAAACCGCGACGTGTGTCTAGATTATATTATTTTACTGTATTTATTCGCAAATATAGAGGTTGCAATAAACTTTATTTAGTGTCACAAAGGCCAGGGCTTTCCACTAGAAGTTAAAACGATCGATTGTGGAAACTGACAGTGAGTTGCAGACACCAGCATCTTTGGTAAGTTCATTTAAATTAAGGTTCACGGTATATTAACACAACTACAGTCCATTGTCATTAGAGCTAAAATGTACATTTTCTTGAATGTTCCGAGAAACACTGGTCGCTAAAAGGGTTTTCACCCCCTTTTCCTTAACTTAAAGTGCAACTACAGATAAATTCTTCTTACATATAAAACACATACTCATGCCGCTGGGACTAGGATCCGACATTCCTCAAATTTCGACTTCAAATATTAACAAAAGAATACTAAGGTATGCACAACTTTTACGCCAGCCGGTAAGACGAGAACTGATGTGCCACATGCGAAGGAAAGAGACTCGTATACATGCTGTATATAGCGGTGTTTTCGGTTGTCAACGGCAGCTTGACTAACCGAAAAGATTGACAAAATTTAAAAGCTGTGTTTCGGAAACTATTAGGCTTAAAGCGATGTTTGTAGTCTCAAATTATACGAAATTTAGTCCACTTTAAAAATTTACTGAAGAGTTATTTTGAAAAAACCAGTCCTTCAGGGTTCAAATCGCCAAATATTGAAAAAATATCGAAAATTCCGCGTTTTTGTGGATTTTTGACTAGATTACGTTCGACCGTCGAGTGCGAAACTTGGATTATTCATTGGACCAAGATTATAAACATCTCAGCAAAAAATCAGAATTACCAGATTTGACGCATGGACGAATGTATATATGTAGTAACTACTATTTACTGAAACATAGTTTTTTTCCAACAATATTTGAAATTTGTATCAAGTGTCTATTTTTTTTTCTATGCATCCGGCAACTCCATTTTTCCTCAATTAAACTGAATCGAAGTGTCTCATCTATCACAAAATAGCGACTGATGAAAAAAGTTGTCAAAATTCGTTTAAATAAAAAGTAAACCTAGTCGCTCGAACTTTTCCAACTCAAATAATGTTCAATCCATTAAACCTCCAAAGTGTTTAACTCTCCTTTGCCTGACCAACACGGCACGTCACTAACATTCCTCCACTAGTTCCATCGAATTTTCCACTGTAAAGTTAACGTCAGGAATTCGTTTAGTTTCCCTATTATTTCTCTAAAACTACATTCATAGCTAAATTTGAGACCTTTTTGATGTTAATTTACGGGCATGAATAAATAAAACATTTTACATACGTCAAAAAGTGAATTAGGAATTTAAATATATTTCAATAACAGAGACATTGTTTATATTGATATTTTAATAATTTATACTTCTGTTTAGCTCAAAGCTGATGAACTTGCACTGAAGAGAGACAATAGAGCTGAAAATATTTCCTGTGGAGGAGTGATTGTTTTTTTGTCTCAAATAATATTTACCAGAGATTTTCTCAGGAGAATAGCGTATAAATGAATAATTTTTAAATACAACAAAAGTTCGAGTGCGATTTTTTTTCACAGACTTTTATATTTATTCTGTACAAAACCTAGACATTTTCCTTTTCATATCATTTATTCAGGTAACGGTTCGTATTTTTTATTTTCTCAAGGAACGTTATGAAATATACAAAGTGCTAAGTCGAGATTGGAAATGTACACAGTTGGAAATCGCTAGAATTCACACCATTTATATATAAAAAAACAATACAGAGCAGAGTTGGAGCAGAAACAGTGTCAACTATGGTGTATAATATTTTTTACAATTCTTCGTTTGACGAGAATACATAAGGGGTAGAATAAGTATATTATTGAAGGCAAAAATAAAGAGTTTTAAATTTTAAAACTAACTTTTCTGTGAGATGCTTTGAATAATATCCTATCATAAAATTGTATATAATTCGGAGACCGTATCGTGCTAACAAACCGAAATTTCTCCAAGAATGACCAAAAATGTAGTACTTCAAGTACTATAGCACACGCTGTACTGGATCTAATGACATGAAAATTGAGAGGGTTTATCAGTGAGACGCCTTGAACAATATCCAATCATAAAATTGGTCATGAAATTGACTGTCTCGACCCTTACTTCGTGGAATATGCTCATATTAGTGTTTTTAAATGAAACTCACGGTCTCTAGTTAATTCCACAATATAATACAAGTTATTGAAAATTCTAAAAAATTGACAATTGTTTCGATAAATCAATATCATCGTCAGAATGACAGAAGTTACATTTCATTTTATGCCTACCTGATGTTTAGTAGTTATTTTTGGCTAGACCAAGAAGTAACCTAACTTGTGATTGGCTTAATATATGTTTATAGAAAAAAGAAGAAGATGTGATATTACAAATATTGAAGCTTAGATATCCAGGATATCACCATAGGGCTAATAATATCTAAGCTTCAATATTTGTAATATCACATCTTCTTCTTTTTTCTATAAACATATATTAAGCCAATCACAAGTTAGCTTACTTCTTGGTCTAGCCAAAAATAACTACTAGACATCAGGTAGGCATAAAATGAAATGTAACTTCTGTCATTCTGACGATGATATTGATTTATCGAAACAATTGTCAATTTTTTAGAATTTTCAATAACTTGTATTATATTGTGGAATTAACTAGAGACCGTGAGTTTCATTTAAAAACACTAATGAAATTGGTCAATTGTATACACTCCTGTATGGTCTAATAAACCGAAATTTCTCCAAAAAAGACAAAAATGTCTTACTTCAAGTACCATAACACCCATTGTCCTGGCTCTGGTGAGCTGAAAATCAATAGGGTTCATTTGTGAGATGTCGTGAACAATATTCAATCATAAAATTGATGACTTACAGCACTCCGGAGGATGTACCGTGCTAACAAGACATGTTACGAAAAGAGACAGACGACAACGACGACGACATACACAAAGGGTTTTTTTCTCTAAAAACCGTTTCTCCGTATTTTACTTTTCCGCCCAACCTATCTAATATGCGAGAAAAGTATTGGTTCACCCCAAAAAAAGTTGAAATTGTGAAAAAAAATTTTGAGTTATTTTTACGTTTTCCATCAAGAACAACAAGAAAAAATGGTTATTAGATAAAAAATTCTGTGTGTATGACGTCGTCGTCGTCGTCGTTGTCGTCAGACACTTTTCGTTATATGTATTGTTAGCCTGATAAAGCCTCCGGAGTGCAAAAAGTCACCAATTTTATGATAAAATATTGTTCAGGACATCTCACAGATGAACCCTATTGATTTAAAGCTCACCAGAGCCAGTACAGCGAGTGCTATGGTACTCGAAGTACGACATTTGTGTCATTTTTTGAGATATTTCAGTTTGTTAGCACGATACAGTCTCCGGAGTGCAACAAATCACCAATTTTTATGATTGAATATTATTTGGAACATCTTACAGATAAATCCTATTGATTTTCAGCTCACCAGAGCCAGTACAACAGGTGCTATAGTACTTTAAGTTCGACATTTTTGTCATTTTTTGAGAAATTTCAGTTTGTTAGCACGATATAGCCTCCGGAGTATATACAAGTGACCAATTTTATGATTGGATATTATTCAGGGCGTCTTAAAGATGAACGGTGTTGATATTCAGCTCACTAAAGCCAGTACAACGAGTGCTATTGTAGTTGAAGTACCAAATTTTTGTCATTTTTGAAGAATTTTCAGTTTGTTACCACGATACAGCCTCCATAGTGTATAAAATTGATTGATTGAATATTATTCAGGACGCTTTATAGATGAAGCTTATTGATTCTTAACTCACCAGAGCTTGTACAACGGGTGCTATGGTACCTGAAGTGTCACATTTTTTGTCCATTTTGGAGAAATTTCGGGTTGTCAGTACGATACAGCCTCCAGAGTGTATACACGTGACCAATTTAATGATTGATTATTGTTGAAGGTGTCTCACAGATGTACCCTATTGATTTTCAGCTGACTAGAGCGAGTACAGCGGGTCCTATAAATCCAGATATACTACATTTTTGGTTACTTTTGGGGAAATTTCGGTTTCTTAGCACGATACATCCCACGAAGTGTATACAAGTGACCAATTTTATGATAGAATAGTGCATTTAAACTAATTCAAAATGGGATGGACCAACGAAAAACTGCAGGAGCAATCCCAAAAACATTTTCAATAACTCTTCGCGCTCTGCTAAGACGATAATTAAAATCTCGTTCTACTGACCCTTTCTTGTGTGTTCCTGAGGATGGCTTCAAATATGTTTAGTCAGAGGAAAAGCATCATCTGCGAGAAAAACAAACGGCAATTTTTTTACTCGTCCTGGTAGAGATTGTTCTGCTGGAAAAGACAGAGAACCGTCCTCAAGTTTTTTATAAAATGTACTATGTTTAAAGACGCCACCATCTGAAATTCGGCCTTGGCAACCTGCATCAGCATATCGTCGTCGACACCGCAAACCACGTAACTAACAAAAATTCGAAAATAGGATTTTAGCAGCAAACGATTTGTCAAAACAAGTGGCGCATGACTGCGAAATCCTTTAACCAACAAAAAATCCTACGCCGTTCAATTCCATAAATGTAATTCCACGCATCTGAAACACGATTTGAATACGTGTGCAAAAACAAGTATCTAACAGTTTCTTATGTCATTGTAAGTGAACACTGTATTGAGCCCAAATTTTAACTTGTAAGTATGTTATTTGTTGTAATTATTTTTTTAAACAATAATATTTTGATCTATAACATTATTCCCGACTGATTTTCGTCCATTTTTGTAAATGTCTTTGGATATTATTGCTAAAATCATCCATTTTAATCAAGTATGCAGATACGTGTTTTTGCAAAATTTCTTTTTGTTTGTATTTTACAGATACGTGTTTTTGAGATGGAAATGAACAAAAAACCCTTTTCTCACTCTGAATTGCAGAAAATATTGGAGAGTGAAGAGTTTTTTTTGAAAATACTGCAGAATTAGAAGACAACGCCGAAGAGTTCTCAGACGTAATTCCTGAACGTATTGTAGCAGAAATAAATTTATCCCCCCCAGGAAAATGTCGATCAAACAATCAGTACGTTGGAGACTGATGATGTCTGCCATATTGTTTCTCTGGTTGACAACAACACCCATGAATTTGAACCAAATAACGACAGTATCAATAGTAGTCAATCCGAAGTAGTCGACAATGAAGAACCAAATATTTTAAATTCACATAGTAAGAACTCGCATGGTTCTGAAAAACCTAATGAAGACTGCGAGAGTATTCTTATGAGGCACGATAGGGATGATGGTATGTCGGGAGATCCAAATAGCGAGTCTTCGGAAAGCGATGTAGAACTACTAGACTATTCAGAAGAAAAAGATTTAAGAAAAAGAAATCGTAAACTTAGAGAAGAAGGCTTACAATATAAAACTTTAAGAAAAAGTAAGGACTCTGAGAAGTATGTTTATGAAAAAGACAAAGGGGAGCGGAAACTAAGACCAACCTGTCAGTCTGTGTTGTGTAAGAAAGCTAAAAATAGGTTTTGTGAATCTTTTAGTTCTCTTGAGAGAAAGAATATTTTTTCAAATTTTTGGAAAATGTCGTGGAATATGAAAAAAGGTATCGTTTCATCGTTAGTTAAGACTGTACCCACTCGACGCCCAAAAGAAGCACACTCAAAAAGACAGCAGTCACTTGAATATTTTTTGCAAAAAACGCTGAAAATCTCCGAGTTTTTAAAGAAATGTTTTTAAGTACATTAGATTTAAAGGAATGGATGGGGAAAAATTGGGTAGTTGCCGCAGCTAACAACAAACTTAAAGATAGCAATGACATATCCACTAAACATTAAAATAAGGATTAATACGTTAGAAACATTTTTAAACGACCTTCGCAAGTTGGAATCACACTATTGTAGGTCTTCGTCGAATAGACTTTACTTAGAGCCATTATTCCAAAGTAAAACAGATGTATATCAGGTATACAAAGATTTCTGTGATACAAACGGCGTTAAAGAACTCAGTTTAACTCACTTTAAAAAAGAAATGAAAATCAAAAATATATTTATTCACAAACCAAAGAAAGACCAATATGATATCTGCATTGGTTACAAAACTAAAAATGTTATTGAAGAAGACTATATAAAACACGTTAAAAGAAAAGAAGATGCTAGAAATGAAAAAGAGAATGACAAAAAAGAGGCTACAGAAAATTCTGAGTTAGGTATTTTTACAATGAATGTGCATGCACTAAAACTAGCTCCAGTATTACGTGCATCTGTAATTTACTACAAAACAAAGTTGTGCGTGCACAACTTTTAACTTAAAAAACAAGGAGGTAAACTGCTATTTATGGCATGAGACTGAAGGAGGTCTTGAGGCTAGCATTTTCGCAACTATTATCACCAAACATCTTTTCCAGTTTTTGGAACAGGAAACCTCAACTAAGAACATTGTGATCTATAGTGACGGATGCGTTTACCAAACCGGAACAACACTCTCAGTAATGCCCTTTATCATTTTGTTAATGAGACAAACGTAACTGTGATCCAAAAATTCTTGGAAAAAGGGCATACGCAGATGGAAGTCGATAGCGCACATAGCTTGATAGAAAGAGAACTAAAAAATAAAGAAATAAAACTACCATCAGATTACATAGAGGTCTGTAAGAAAGCACGACCAAAACAACCCTTTCACGTAGAATTTTTGGATCATACCGTTATTAAAAATTTTTCAAATTTGTGCTATCACCAAAGTATTAGACCAGGAAATAAGAAGACTGATTTACACATTAATGATATAAGATGTCTTAAATATAGAAAAAATAAGAAGATATCATACAAAATTAATTATTCTGATGACTGGACTAATTTGTCTCAAAGAATTAAAGTTAATCTAAACCCCCAAATAGGCAGATTATATCAAAGTCGCCTAAAAATAAACGGTTTTAAAGATTAAAACTAACTTCCCCGCATCTGTGAGATACCCGGATTAATATTCTATCATAAAATTATCACTTGTATACACTTCGGGGGATGTATCGTGTTAACAAACCGAAATTTCTCCAAAAGTAATAAAAAATGCAGTATATCTGGATTTATAGGACCCGCTGTACTCGCTATAGTCAGCTGAAAATCAATAGGGTACATCTGTGAGACTCCTTGAATGAGACACCTTGAAAAATATCTAATTATAAAATTTGCCACTTGTATACACTCCGGAGGCTGCATCGTACCAAACCCGAAATGTCTCCAAAAAGCTCAAAAATGTGGCACTTCAGGTACCATAGCACCCGTTGTACTAGCTCTGGTGAGCTAAAAATCAATAAGATTCATATATAAGACGCCCTGAACAATATTCAATCATAAAATGGGTCACTTATATACACGCTGGAGGCTGTATCGTGCTAACAAACTGAAAATTCTCCAAAAATGACAAAAATTTGGTACCTCAAATACTATAGCACTCGTTGTACTGGCTTTAGTGAGCTGAATCTCCTAAGAGTTAATCTTCGAGATGCCCTGAATAATATTCAATCATAAAATTGGTCACTTGTATATACTCCGATGGCTGTATCGTGCTAACAAACTGAAATTTCTCCAAAAATGACAAAAATGTCGTACTTTAAGTGTTGTACTGACTGGTGAGCTGAAAATTAATAGGGTTCATCTGTGAGATGTTCTGAATAATAATGAATCATAAAATTGGTGACTTTTTGCACTCTGGAGGCTGTATCGTGCTAACAAACTGAAATTTCTCAAAAAATTACAAAAATGTCGTACTTCAAGTACCATAGCATCCGTTGTATTCTCTATTGTGAGCTGAAAATTAATAGGCTTCATCTGTGCCATGTCCTGAACAATATCCAATCATGGAATTGGTTATTTGTTGCACTCCGGAGGCTGTATCGTGCTAACAAGACATGTAACATTTTCATCTAGTTTTTACTGTTAATAGTAATGTTTACTTACTTATTTTAAATTTTAAGTGAAGTAATAATATCGAAAAAATAAAATAAATAAATATTTAGCTCTGCTCAACTGGAGCACATATTTTCGCGCACAAATATGAACTTGCAATTAAAATTTACGTCGTAACTAAATAACTCGCACGAACGTATATGCGCGCAAACTGTTTGTGTGCATATAAATGCTCAAGTCAGTACGCACCTTTAGATTTGGTGAAAAACTTATTGAATAGATGAGGCTTCTTGATAAAGATCCATACTGAACGATGAAATAAAACAATTTAATTTGCTTAACACTTCATTATATTTGAACTAATGTTCAATTTAAACTAATTGACGCGTTTCGCTAACACAGTAGCTTTCTCAAAACGAATGAAAGTATAATGAAAAATGTTTTAATATATACAGTGCTTATATGCAGAATTCTGTTATACTAATATTAACAACGGCATTGAAAAAAATTACCTGAAAATTCATTCTCTACAAACATTCCTAAACTATCTTCTAGGTAAAAAGGTTTAGTAAAGCATAGTGGTTGATATCTATTTGGTCGTTAAGAAGGTTACCTGAATATTTGTTTTAGTTTATCTCAAGAGTTTCTAAAAGATTTAAACTAATGGATTCACGTTCTACATGTAAAATTTCAAAATGATTTGAATAGTTAGAATCTAATTTTTTGTTATCATAGTAACGTATGTGTTCCAAAATTCTAGTTTTATAATTTCTAAAAGTTCTACCGATATAAATTGTATCACAGTTGTCATTACCACATTTTAATTGATTTGTTTGATATTGAAGATTTAAATTTGTTATTTTTAATGAGTTTTAAAGCAAATATTCATGTCTTAAGTTTCTAAAAATGATTCCAAAGTATGTTAAGCCTTTGAATTGTTTATTATTATTTTTATCAGAAGTCTGTTTTATTATCTTTTTATTTATGATATTGTCAATTAAATTTGGATCGTAATAATTATTAACTGCTATTTGTTTTATGATATATAATTCTTTGCTATAAGTATTTAATGGGATTGTTCTGTGTAACATTATATTGAAAGCTGCTAGTTTATGACTGAATGGGTGGACCGAACTATTATGAATTGTAATATCTGTATGTGAAGGTTTATGAAATATAGAAAAATCATGTTTATTATTTATATTTCAAATTGTAAGGTCTAAAAAGTTTATATACTTATTTTGATCAAGTTCTACGGTAAATTTAATATTATTGTGAATTGAGTTTATGTAAGTGATGAAGCTAATTGTCTATCTGTACCGGCGAAGCTAGCTAAAATGTCGTCCACATATCGGTGCCTGTACATAAATTGCTATAAACCTCTCCATTGAAATTAAAATAATTTTGATTCAAACACACTTTTAATGAAAGTGAATCAGAGTTAATTATAGGATTAATATTATTGTATGTGAGCAAGTTATCAACAAAAGTTATAGTTTCTTTAAGAGGTATACTAGGGAATAGGTTTGTTACATCGAACCATATGAATTTTGACTTATGGGGTAGTATTATATCTTCAGTATTATTAATTAAATGCGTTGAATTTTTAATTGAAAGTCGAGGTTTGAATGAACAATAATTAGAAATGGCATCTACGAGAATCTTTGAAATTTTAAATGAAGGTGATGTGAAATAAGGAACAACTGGTCTGATTGGGTACCCCTCTTCATGGAGTTTAATTAATGAATCAGGGTGTTGCGGACTGGGTAAACATAATTTATATTTTTCTCTATCGTTTATTATTGATTTAGCGTTATCTAATGCTGATTTTATTTCTTTCTGAAACTTATTAGTTGGTTCTTTTTTAAGGGTCTCAAAATTGCTTGCCTGTATAAAATTGTTGGTTTTTAATATATAATCTTCTTTAGGTAATGCTATTACCGTATTTCCGTATTTAACTTTGCTTTTCGTTGAATTGATTTGGCGACTGGCAATTGAAAGTTGGGTTTGTTGAAGTTGACAAATTCTTTGTTAATAATTTCTGAAGTTTTATGTTTTAGATTAGATTTATTTGGAAAATTACACAAGTTAATTTCTGTTTCTATACCTAGTATGTTGAAGTTATCAAATGAATATGTGGGTTGAATATTACGTTTAAAACCCTTTTGTAATAATTGAACTTCTTTATCTGAAAAAATTGTATTTGAAAGATTGATGAATCTATGAAACAATTTATGTTCTGAGATTTTGGTTTGTGGGTTTTTTGATACTGGTTTGTTAGTTAATAATGACTTTAATTTACTTTTTGTCCTTGGTACTTTTTGTGAATTATTAATTTAATTTTATCTCTTATGTCCCTATCCAAAATGTCAAACTCTATCCAATTCTCTGATATACCTCCTAAAGAAACTATAACTCTTGTTGATAACTTGCTCACATATAATTATGTTAATCCTATAATTCACTCTGATATAATTACATTATTAACAGTGTGTTTGAATCAAAATTATATTCATTTCAATGGAGAGGTTCATAGCAGTAAAGATGGTTTGATTATGGGCAACCCCCACAGCTCCCTACTAGCAGAAATCTTATGGATAATATAGAAAAAATAATTCATAAACACCTCCTTAGTAATAAATTTATGTATTGACACCAATATGTGGACAACATTTTAGCTAGCTTCACCGGTACAAATAGACAATTAGACAGTTTCATTACTTACATAAACTCAATTCACAATAATATCAAATTTACCGTAGAACTTGAACAAAATAAGTATATAAACTTTTTAGACCTTACAGTTTGGAATATAAATAATAAACATGATTTTTCTATATTTCATAAACAATCACATACAGACATTACATTTCATAATAGTTCGGTCCATCCATTCAGTCATAAACTAGCAGCTTTCAATAGTATGATACAGCGACTTTTAACAGTCCCATTAAATACTGATAATTATAATACAGAATTAAATACCATAAATGAAAAGATAATAAAACAGACTTTGGAACAAGTATTCCCTTCTCATCAAAATAATATCAAACAATTTAAAAGCTTAAGCTAAAAACATACTGTGGAACACCATCCTCAAAAATTAAATCATTTTTAGAAACTTTAGACATGAATATTTGCTTTAGAACTGAGTTCAATTTATCCAAACTCATTAAAAATAACAAATCTTAATCTTCAAAATTAAACAAATCTGCAGTTCATAAATTCAAATGTGGTAATGACAACGGTGATAAAATTTATATTGGTAGAACTTTCAAAAATATTAAAACTAGAATTTCGGTAGCACAAACGTAGCTATGACAACAAAAAATTAAATTGTAACTATTCAAATATTTTATTAGAAAACCAACATATTTTCAACCCAAATTTTGAAATTTTGAATGTAGAACGTAAATCCTTTATTTTAAATATTTTAGATAGACAAAAACCAATATTTAGGTAACCTTCTTAACCACCAAATAGATCAAACACTCTCCTTTATTAAACCTTTTTACCTAAGAGATATTTTAGGAATGTTTGTAGTGAATGAATTTCCTGGTAACTTTTTTCAATACCTTTGTTAATATTTGTATAATAGAATTCTGTATTTATGCACTGTATATATTGAAACATTTTTCACTATATTGTCATTCGTTTTGAGAAAGCTATTGTGTTAGCGAAACGCATCAACTAGATTAAATTGAACATTAGTTCAAAGATATTGAAGTTTTAAACAAATTGAATTGTTTTATTTCATCGTTTTGAAAAACTTATTTTGTCAATATCGCTATTTCCACATAGTCCTATATACCAAGTCTTACAATTTAAATTTGGAGAAACTAAACTTGGCAACACTATAATCTTAACAAATCAGCTGGTTAGCTGAAGATCAATAGGGTTCATATGCGAGATTCCGGAATAAAAACGATCAAAAACGTACTAAGCTGGATTCATAGCACCCGTTGTACTGCCTCTGGTGACCTAAAAATCAATAGGGAATATCTATAAGATGCCCTGAACAATATCCAATCACAAAATTGGTGAGTTGTATTCACTCCGGAGGCTGTATCGAGCTAACAAACAGAAATTTCTCCAAAAATTATAAAAAAAGTAGTAAGCTGGATTCATATGAACCGGTCTACTTGTTCTGGTGAGCTGAAAATAAATGAGGATTATTTATGAGACGCCCTGAATAATATCCAATAATAAAATTGGCCACTTGTGTACACTCTGGAGGCTGTATCCTGCTAAGAGAGCGAAATTCCTCCAAAAATGATCAAAAATGTTGTTAGCTTCAAATGTCGTGGGCGCATTACAGAGCCCAAATAGCATGACGTTGAATTGCCAAAATCCAGATCCGGTGGTAAAAGTAGTCTTCTCTTTGTCTTCTGCGTCCATTTCTACTTGCCTATAACCAGACTTCACGTCCAAAGTGGAAAACAGTTTGTTGGCGGCGTATCGTCGATTCGAGGCAGAGATTAGCTGTCATTCTTCGTCACGTTGTTTAGCTGGCGATTGTCCCGCAGGATCTCGTAGTTTCATTACGAGCACTACTGGAGACATCCATGGACTAGTAGATGGCTCTATTACTTTTACTTCCAGAATTATTCTTTCAGCTTCCTCTCTCTTCGCTCGTGGTAGTCTTCGAGCTGATTACCTAGTTGGCTTGAAATTACCAGTATCGATTTTGTATTTGACGGCTCATGTTCTACCAGCTCTTCCTCCTTTTGCTACGAATAGGTCTCGATACTGCAAGAGAAATTCTCTTACTCTGTTTTTTTCAGCTCGATTTAAGGATTGACCAGCTACTGACAACATTTGTTCGAATTTGGCATTATAATTGTCAGTGGTCTTTGTTTGACGAACTATCTACGTCACTGGTACGCAGTATCCAATCCGGGTTCCTTTTTTGATGATAATTGGGTAATCGTTTACTTTTATCACACGTACTGGGATCTCTTTCGCCGATGTAACCAATCCTTTACCAATTAGTACTTCTTTGCCAACTTCTTCGTCGTGGTTCCATGGCTCCATCATAACCGGTGTACGTTCCTCCATGACATCCTGTAGCCGCGCTACTATCATGGTTTCGCTTCGTGCAGGTAGAACGGTATCTTCCTGTACAGCTGCCAACACCGTGCTGCCTTCATGTAGATGAAGGAATAATTCCTCGAAACCCACTTTAATTGTTCTGTTTTCAAAGTCCAATTGGAAACCATGTAGATTCATTACGTGCATTCCCAGAATCACATCTTCCCCAATGTCAGTTACGATTACCGTATGCTTGAACTTTTCTGCGCCTATTCCCAATTGGATTTGTGTCTCCCCATGAACGTTGCCACTTTCACCTGTGATGGTCTGCGGTCGCAGTCTCGTTGGTAAAATCTTCTTCTTGGAGTTTATTATCTAAATTCGTATAATGGTTCTAGTTGCTCCAGTGTCTACCAGCTGAGTATATCTCTTGCCATCCACTTCGCCATCTACATATACACTGTCGTTACGGCATCTGAGAAAAGCTATTAGTATGATAGGGTCTTTGGAATGATCATGGAACGGTGCTGCCCCCTCGAAGCCGACCAGGTGTTGTTTACCTGTGACTGGGGTTCTTGGTTTGCAGGAGTCTTGGGGCTTCTTTTCTTCTGCTGGCGTGTTCTTAAATCTGTCATATTTCTCTCTAACTCCTTGATTTTCTCGTCTATCGTTGTCATCTTATTTTCAATGTCTGATTTCATTCTCATTCATCGTTGTCATTTCATTCTCGATTTTCTCATCCATCGTTGTCAAATTTTATTCTCGACGTCAGCAGCAATGTCATTTTTCAACGATAAGATATAGGCAGAAATGTCGTTCTTCATAGTGGAAATATTTTCGTCCATATTAGTAGAAATATCGTTCTTCATAGTGGAAATCTTCTCGTCCATATTAGTAGAAATATCGTTCTTCATAGTAAAATATCGCTCTCTATAGTTGAAATCTTCTCGTCCACGTTAGTAGAAATTGACGAGGTTAAGGTGGAAGCCTCGTCATTGAATAAAAATGTTTCTGGATCAAAGCCGTAATTTTCCAGTGCCACTTTCAGTCTTTCTACTAATTCACTTTTCTTACCGGACGTTTCCAACTCACGATGTTCCAATTCTCCCTTTAGCTCTGTTACTTTCAGGTCCCTTAGTTTCTTGGCTTTTTTACATAGCCATTTATTTATATTACCCCACACCTGACACCAATATAATTTTTTTCATTTATTTAAACGTATATATCACGACGGGTGGGATAAATTCCTCCACACAGTAGGTCTACTCATTTAATTTATTTATTCACTAATTTATATCAGATACACAGTATATTCACGTACACTAATTTATATACATACTTCACTACTGCTTATTTACTTAGACTTAATTTATAATTTACTTGTTTATTGTTTATCTCACGAGATCAAATTTTAAACTAACGTCTCCCGCTGATCGGAAGTCTTTATATATTAAGTGCCCTTATGCTGGATAATTCTAGATTGCGGCTCACACAAAAACAATCGCCTCCCTGGAATTGTCTAGATAAGACTGGTCACAAAAACAATGGACCTCACTGGAAATGTCTAGATAAGAATAGTCACAAACTGTAATGGTAAACAATGCGAAGAAATCCCTGCGCATTCGCCAAAATATTTACTTTCATACATGGCTTAGACAGAGTCGGATTCAGGGACTACATTAGTGTGCTATTTCGTAACAATATGTTATTAGAACGAAGACAGATAGGATTACAGAGGCAGGAAATTCAAATAAAAGATGAAGATTGAGACCTATAAAGGAAAGGTGCTGGCCGAAATGAGAACAATGGTGAGAAATAGAATGGAATGGAACAAACGTAACCGAAATCCCAATCTGACACCTGAATAGATGGAAGAAGGTGAGAAGTGGAAGAAGTTATAGAAAAAATACTGCCACACTTGTTTCAAATTCAATGACTTGCTTTCAACTGTTTTTAAATTTCGCTTATGATAAATTCCATCTGAAATTGTATTTGAAGTAACAGAATTCAAAACGTTGTTATTTTATTGATTATAGAATATAAATTTTACAGCAATTATATAACATGGAATTCTGGTGTATTCAAAAAAAACTTTCATTTCACTCATGCAAAATGATTGGCAAATTACTAGATTGAAATTACTGCAAACATTTTTTGATTACAGACCTTTGTAAAATATATCAAACGTAAATCGTTGTTTATATATATATAAAAAGTAAATAAAACACATACGCAGTTTGGAAAATAGCTATAGGATCAATATTATAGCAGTTATTTTTAATTAGAAAACTCCTTTTTAAAATTTGAATCGGTTGGTAATTTCTTTAATCGAAATCCAAATAGCTTCTGTACAAATATATCTGGATTATCACACAATCCGAAAGTGTAGTCTGCTTTCGGTCATATCGATTTGAGGTTGACGTGCTCCTGTTCATTCCGAACGTTTACAACATTGGAATTAAATAAATTAAGCACGTCCAATACTGTGTACCATAATTTCACAACGCCGCAAAATTGCGACTGTGCAGATATATTTGTTTATATGTGCATACAAACATATCTAACCAAAAACATTGATATATGAAATAAAATCATTGACGAAAATCTCTTATCAGTTACTATGTCACACTCTACTTAAAATGTATCAAATATTATAACTGTCTCAATGGCCTCAGAAGTCGAGACACATTGATTTAATTAAAAAAACTGCTGAGAGACACGATGTTATTTTGATAATAATAATAATAATTTATTCAATTATTTCCAAAAAAATGCATACACTATGATAACAATAAATCACAAAATATGAGAGAGAATCGTATAACATATAGTAAAGTATATAAATGTACAGCTAATCATGAATAAATTAACCCAAAGGGTTCCGAGAGGTGTAATAATAACACCTGTTTCGGCATGTTACTAAAACATATCAATAAAACTTTGCTTATTATAAGACTAAACTAAAATTGAAATTAGCATAACACAAAAGAATAATTCTATTACTATGGACCAGTAGACAAATATTAAACCTTTCAAATGATATCCGACTGTGTTTTTGGTTTAAGGTTCCTACAAACTATAAAACTGTATTTTCGGGCATCTCTAGTACTTACCTACTAAGGACAACGTCAAGATTTGTTCACTCCCCCGGAAGATTATTCACTGGCATACAACATCCCCGCCGTATCAAGAGCGCACGAGGGTTGCCCTTTCTAAGAGAAAAAATTTAACTTTTTTTTGAATAAGTTAATATTTGGAATGCCTTGCAATTCTATAGGAATGCAATTGTATATCCTTGGTGCTAAAAACATAAATGATCTCTGACATAATGAAGTAGTCATTGTAGGAGCAGTAAAATGATGTTTCCGTCTAGTTTCGTATCTATGCTCAGGTAAGTCAAATTTATTTTTTGTGGTGTGAAATTTTGTGTTTACGCATAAGGAATATAGTTGATGCAGATCTATTATCTTGGCTTCTTTGTATAAAAGGTCCGATGAATAGGTGTAATGTTTATGTAGCATTATCTTAAGAAATCTCTTTTGAAGAACTTCTAAGGGATGCATATGAGTTTTTAAGGCACTACTTCAAACAAGTGCCATACCGAAGGTGACTTTCCACTAAACCGTGGTATAAAGTCTTGAGATACTTAAACGTTATAACATTTTTTAAATACTTAAATCTATAAAGAATAAATTCTAATTTTCTTACAAAATATTTAATGTGGTAGTCTCATTTTAAGTTTTTATCTATAATTACTCCCTAGTATTTAATGTTTGTTACAGGATTTATGATGACGTTTTGGTTGTCTTGCTGTATTACCAGAGGTTCAAAATGGTCACTGGTAGAGTTATTTTCAAGGAATGGTAAGTAGAAGGTTTTTTTGAAGTTAATTGTTAGTATTTTTTTATTAAACCACTTCATTATTATTTTTAAGTGATTTTCCACTTTCTTTTTTAGGTCGAACCAGCTGTCTTCATCGTAAATGATAACTGTATCATCAGCAAAACCAATCATATGTCCTGTACTATCAATTGAATACAATTCGTTTATATATAAATTGAACAATATAGGGCCCAGAATTGTTCCTTGCGGTAAATGTGTAATATTGCATTGATCACTTGTCACTCCACAAATCCGTACAAGCTGTTGTCTATCTGAAAGGTAACAAGTAAATAATTTCAGACAGTTGTCTCGTATAACAATATTTTCTAAAGTCTGTAGCAGATTGCTGTGGCTAAGAGTGTCGAATGCTTTGGTTAGGTCTAAAAATACGGCTAGGCATACCCTATCACTATTTAATACATCAAATATTTTAGATGTTAAATTTATCAAGGCACCCTGTGTGGAGTTATTCTGTTTGATACCATACTGATTAGGTGAAATTAGATTGTATTTGTTTATGTAAGATCTCAATCTATTTTTTAATAGCTTTCCAAAAACTTTGGATACAGTTGAGATTAATGATATAGGTCTATAATTGGTATTATCGGTTTTGTCTCCATTTTTATAAATCGGTATTACTAATGACTGTTTAAAAGCATTAGGCCAAATACTCTTATCAATACACCTATTTATAATATGTTTAAGATGTTCTAAGATGCATGGTGACACAGCCTTTAGACATTTCGTATTGACATCGTCAATTCCCGCTGCCTTTTTTGGTTTTAGGTCTTTTATTATATCTTGGATTTCCAGATTATTTGTTGGTAGTAAAACCATTGAGTTAGGTAGTCGAATAGAAGTATTCCTAACGATAGGAGTTTCATTAGAGTCTACAATGATTTTTGTGGCCAAAGTTTCACCCATTTCTGAAAATGTTTTATTAAATGCATTTGCGATTTGAAATGGATGAGTTATTATATGTCCTTTATAGCTTTTCATAGCTTCTATGCAAGTTCTTAATTTTTTTTCCCACATACATCTTGAACAATATTCCATACGTGTTTGTTACTGTTTGAATTTTGTGTAATTTGTTCTTCGTAACATTTTTGTTTTGTTCGCAATAGCTTTGTTTGACGGTAAAGTCTATTTTTTTCACTAATTGATTGTATAAGAGCATTAGTAATCCAATGCGTTAATTTAGTATTTTTTCTTGTTGCTTTTTTCACATAAATGCAATTGTTAATATTTGCTTGAAAAATTGAAATAAATTCATCTGTTGCAGAGTCAGCATTATCGCAATCAAATATGGAGTTTCAGGACACTTTATTTATATCGTTACTAAATTTTTTGTAGTTAATACCTTTAATAAAATTTTTTTAAACTTTTTAGGTATCTTAGTGTCAAGAATTATCTGTAGCGCTATAGAATAATGATCAGTTATATCACTTTCTATGACTAGTGGAATAATATAATCTATTGCATTACGTTTAGAGTACAAAAATAAGTGATCCAGGCATGCTGTATCTCTAGTTGGATTGTTAATAGTTGATATGAAACCGTGTTCACTTAAAGTATTTATATATTCAACTGTGTCGTGCTTTAGATCTAATATATCGATATTTATATCACCAATGAATACGCAATAATTCTCTGAATTTACGTTATTTTCTTTTAGGAAGTTTTGGAGATTATTTGTGAATTCTGAAATATTAGGATTATAGGTATCTTTGGATGGTGATCTATAGCATGCTAAAATAATTATATTGTTTCCTTTACTTATATTAATGGTAATTTTTAGAGTGTTTACATTACCTAATCTTATGATTTCATGTTCGAACCGGTATTTGCAGTTAATATAAGCTATGACACCATCATTTTGGTTCAAATCTCCATTATTGTAAACCACATTTTACCCTGGTATATTAAATAAATTGATATCAGCGATTTGCCATGTTTCAGTTAGAACCAGACAATCTCGGACTCCATAACAATGCCAAAGGAAATTTAAAGTTCGTCTATATTTTTCGAGAAGTTAATATTGCTATCATTTATTTTAAAGATTTTTTCACATTGATTGAGGTCGTTTATTGTGAATGTGTCTACAGTTGGAAGATTGAAGTCCCTTATGTACTGGTCCATTGTTGACAAATAATTTTAAAAAAACACACAGTTTATAGTAATGATAAATGAAGGTAAAAACTATTTGATTAATTTGTTAGTTAAATTTGTTAATTTTAAAATATAAAAACAGTTAACATAAAGCGAAACACAAGTACAATCGAATGAACATCTTTGAGAGGTAACTTTTTGATAATTTTATTTCATTTTGTTTCTACATTCTAAGAGTCCATCTGGGTACCAATGTTTTTCGCTTTGTTTGAAGAGTTATTACGCTTTCTCGTATTCGGTTCGGATGTTGACTCTAAGGTTGGTCGATTACTTACGATTTTTTGCCCGTAATTATTTGTAATTATTTTTTCTGTGTTGCTAATTTTGTCACTTTCTGATACCAGTTTATATGTTATTAGCTCTTCTGTAAGTCCGAATTCTTGAAGTATTGTCTCTTGGCGACCAATTGGAGTTGGAGTAGATGGAGCACTGTCTGATTCTTTCGGTAGGTTTATGTCATGTTCTTCGTATTCTCGCGTTTCTAGATCATCGATCTTCTGTGGAACGTCGTTTATATATAGCGTAAACTTTTTTATATATGCTTTTAAGTTGTTTGCTCTAGCTCTTTTTTGGTAAGTCAAAAGAGTTTTTTGAATAGCTTGATGTTCTGGTCTTAGGTCGTGAGTAATTGAAATTCCAGTTCCCTTTAGTTTACGTAGCTCTCTGAATATCTTCTGTTTCAATAAATATGATAAGAACTCAACAATATAGGTCCTTTTTTGACAACTGTATATATATTGTTAATATCTCGCTCGTTATAATTTGTATTTAAGGCTTGATTTATTTTTACTAGAGTTGTTGTTAGTAGATTATTTTGATCGATTGATGGTAGTCCAAAAATTGCTATATTGTTTTTTTATTTGCTCTTTCCGAATAAGTAATCTTATTTTTAAGATATAAAATCTGTTCTTCAGAGTCATATACTTTTTCCCTTATAGAGTTAATTTAATTTTTTATTTCATTTGTATTTTGTTCAATAATACTCTTCATTTGTTCCAATAATTGTTTGTTTGTAAGATCACTCATATTTATTTAATCTCCTGTACTATAACTGTGATTAGTGCTAACGAGGTAGGTATGCGTTTTTGTTTTAAGAACTGGAAATACTGCAGATAACAAAATATGATTGTATATCGATTTGTACATCTAATTTCCTAATTATATCCTAATTGATAATTGTTTTTAATAGATTTTCTTTACCACTGTATTGTACTTATCCTCTTCTACATTTTGGTGTAAATTTTAACTATCACTTTGGACTTTTTCCACTATAACTTTGCTTGTTTATCAGAGTATTTAAAACATGACTTCACTTCACTACTGCTTTTTTAATTTTCCTGTATCTTTTCAATTTGTGATGTATTGATATGATAACGACTCTGTTCCATTCAACGTCAAATCGATAATAAATTTTCTTCAATTATATCTCTATGCATCTAGTACCTACGACATTTGATATTAATATTGATTATTGCAATAAGTGAGCTTTCAACTGTTCCCAATTAGTAATAAAGTTCAGCTAATTACATTATCGTGACATAATGATGTATGTGTGTATCAACAAGTAAGTCGGATAGATATAGTCTATTCGGAAGTTTTGTACTATCCAGAGTTTCTGAGTATAAAAATGAAATAAAGAAATATCTGGATTTGATTATTTAGAAAGTGTATCTCGAACATTTATACCAATAAAGAACGTTGAGTTAGATCAATTAATTATTAACCTTCATAAACCCGAGCGGGGTACAGATGTACCCCAGACATGAATTCTTGGGTATATTTTCTAAAATAGTTTTTTTTATTTAATTTCCTTCGAGCTATGTTTCTTAAGTATATACCTAAATTGGTATACAAAATTTTGAATAAATTGCTTTTCATTGTAACTAATTATAGAGAGTTTTGTTGCTTGGGATCCAGCTGCACCCCGCTCGGTATGTAACGACAGGTATAAATTTAGCCTACGTTAAAAACCAACCGGGGTACAAATAAACCCCAAATTGTTGAAACGACGGGGATTCCTTGTTTCTTGGCGTCAACGCTCTCGGGGATTCCCAATTTATTTAATAGCGGCTTTGTGCACGTATTTATTTCAGTATAATGTTAGTGTGTTTAGTCACGTTTGCAGTGCTTGTCGAGTACGCGTTTATAAAAATGAGTGAACCACGGAAGTTTCGAAATGAACTGACGAAGAACTATTGGCGATATTAGAAACGGACGATAACGACACTTTTTTTAATGATTTAGCACTAGAGGATGGTGCAAGTGATATTGAGGAGACTGACATAGTGACTGAAACTGGTGAGATAGATGACGTTTTACAAGTTAGTGATAGGGAAAATGAGTCGACAGATTCTGCAGATGAAGTAGGCCCGTCAGTAAACTGTTATACCGATCATCCAACTTATTCGTCTAAAGATGGTAGTGTGTGGGCAAAGGTTCCATTTACTACGAACATCAAGAGGCGAAAATGTAATATTCAAAAGGTTGCACCAGGTTTGACTAGATATAGTTCCCAATTTTCCACCATAAAAGAAGTTTTTGAACTATTTTTTTCACAAGATATTATGGATGTGATTTTATCGGAGACGAATAGAAAAGCCGACTCATATTATGCGAGAAATAGGAAGGCCTTTTCTCCTTTTGTGCAAGAAGAACTAGAAGCATTTATTGGTTTGCTTATTAATTTTGGAGCCTGGCACGCTGCTAACGAGCCAATATGTGTAATATGGAGTCAAGATCCAACTTTATATCGGCCTCTAGTATCATCTGCCTTGTCTCGCAACAGATTTCAACAGATTATGTGCTTTCTAAGATTCGACAATTTTGAAACAAGAGAAGAAAGAAAACGCACTGATAAATTTGCCCCAATTAGAGATGTTTTTGATGGTTTTGTAACAAATTGCAAGGAATCGTTTAATCCATCTGAACACTTGTGCGTGGATGAGCAGCTGGTCCCATTCCGAGGCAAGGCTCCTTTTCGGGTTTACATGAAGAGTAAGCCGGACAAGTACAACTTAAAAATTTGGGCACTGGCTGATTGTAGTTCGGCATATACAGCGAATATGCAACCTTATTTAGGTAAGTTTTTTCATAAAAAAATGTAGATTTTTATTACAGAATAATAATTTTAGGTAAAGGAGGAAACAAACCCGAGAAAGGCCAAGGACAAAGGTTAGTGATGGACCTGGTAAACCATTTATCTTCAGGATATGGAATAACTGCTGATAACTTTTTTATCAGTATTGAGTCAGCTAATAAGCTTTTAGATAAAAACCTTACCTTGTGTGGTACACTGCGTAAAAATAAACCTTATATTCCAAAAGAAGTACTTCCAGCAAGATATAAGAAGGACTTTTCAAGCATGCTTTTATGGAAAATAAAACCTTAGTTCCTACGTACCAAAAAAAATGCGGCAGTTGTTCTTTTATCGACAGAACATAACGATGACAAAATAAGTGGAGAAAAAACCAATTACCAACCAGACATTATCTTACAATACAATAAAACAAAGGGTGCAGTGGACACGACGGATAAATTAGCGAAGGAATTCACGACGCAAAAAAAAAGTAATCGGTGGCCGATGGCAATTTTTTTTCATCTGCTGGACATTGGTGGCATCAACGCCTATAAACTTTGGATGTTGAAAAATCCAGATTGGAAAAAAAATCGCTTGGATAGGAGAAGAATTCATACATAATTCGTAGATACCAAAATGACAAGTCGTTACATTCCAATATAAAACAATCCATTTTAACCATTTTTCCAGAATTAAACATAAGGAATGAACAACCTGTTCCCGTTATTGGCAGAAAGCAGCGATGTTTCTTATGCAACAGAAGTAAAGACAGGAAATCTCGAAAGTTTTGTATTCGGTGTAATCAATTCGTATGTGCAGAACATTCAAAAAATATAACAGTTTGTAACAAGTGTGATAATTCAATAATTATTTGAAATGTCACTAAAATGCTTTTTCCTTTTTCATAATAATTTTTGTTTTTAATATTTCTAATCATTTCATAATATTTTTTCAAAGTGTGCTTACAATGCATTTATCAATGCTGACAACTTTTTTATGTAAAAATACATTAAAAAAATAATAATAAGCCAAAAAAATGTTGGGGTACATTTGGACCCCACTCGGTATTTAATGTAAGTTTTTGACTACGGGTTTATGAAGGTTAAATAAGTATGTATTTGGATTTTTCTTCTTCTTAAAATGCCTATCCGCTTCGGATGTTGGCTATCACGTTGGCTATTCGAACTTTGTTAACAGTAGCTCGAAATAGTTGAGTGGTTGATTTGTTGAACCACGTTCTCAAATTTTTTAAACTATGATATTCTTCTTCTTCCCACTCCTCTAGCTCCTCATACCTTGCCATGGAGAATCTTCTGTAGAAGGGTATATCGGCTCTCATTACGCATTATATGTCCAAGATATTGTAGCTTTCGGGTCTTGACTGTGTTCAGGACTTCTTTTTCCTTTCCCATTCTTCTCATTACTTCCATGTTGGTTATTATCTCTGTCCAAGGTATTCGTTGGATTCTTCAGTACAACCACATTTCAAGTTTTTTGGAGAACACCTCCGTAAGCGTCCATGATTCGACCCCATAGAAAAGGATCGAGAACACGTAGCATCGCATTAGGCAAATTTTCGTTGACAGCTGTAAGTCGTGACTGCTAAAGACTTTCTTCATCCTGATGAATACTGTTCTGGTTTTTTCAATACGCGTTCTGATCTCCACAGAATGGTCCCAGTCATCATTTATGTTCGTGCCCAAGTATGCGTATTTGTTGACTCTCTAAAATACCACCAACAAAATACCGCGGGTGTTTTGTTCTTACTTATTATCATGAACTTTGTCTTGTTGGTGTTTATTTCCAAACCATATTGTCGGCTGTATGTCGTAACACTGTCTATTAGGAGTTGTAAGGAAGCTAGGTTGTCCGCAAAAATAACGGTATCATCTGCATACCTTATATTATTCAGTCGTTCCCCGTTTAGCAGGATTCCAGCTGCAATGACTTGCAGGTTTTCCCTGAAAATGCATTCCGAGTACAGGTTGAAAATTACAGGAGATAGTATGCATCCATATTTTACACCACGTAATATTTGTATCTCTTCTGTTGTCTCTATGTCTACCCTGACACAAGACCTCTGATTCCAATAGAGATTTCTGATGATTTTGAGGTCCTTCCCATCCAGGCCAGCTTTTTGCAGAGCTTCCATCATTTTCGTATGCCGTACTTGATCTAACGCCTTCCTATAGTCTATAAAAACATACGTAGACATCGCAGTTGACATCCCTTCATCGCTGAAACAGCACCTGGACCGAGAATAGAGCTTCCCCCACAGCACTTCTAAAGCCGAATTGAGTCTCAGACATCTATTCCTCACACAGTTTAAATATCCTATTGTGAATCATCTTCAGGAAAATCTTTAGCAGATGACTCATCAAGCTTATTGTTCGAAACTCGCCACATTTCCTAGCATTAAGCTTCTTGTGGAGAGTAATGAATTCAGACCTCTGCCATTCTGTGGGTATGACGCCCGTATCATAGATCACATTGAACAGTTTTGTAAGCCACTTTAGATTCTTCCCTTGACATTCTTCGATTTCCATACATTTTTCCAATTTCTCTTTTCCTTTGGCTGTTCTTATTTTCGCCTTTATTTCCTTTTATATGTTCATGTATTCTCTTTTATTATTTTTATACAATCTCCTCTTTTCCATCAGTTCTAAGTTCTCATCCGTCATCCAAGATTTCTTCATCTGTTTGTTAGGCTTTAAGTACTTTTCTTTGACTTTATGTACTTTCTTGAAGCATCTTGAGGTCTTTTCTACATCTCCATCGTTTTTTTGTCCTTCCGCTTCTGTCAAGAGTTCCCTTTTTACCAAAATACTTGTGGCTGTGTCTTTCAGTTTTCTGTAGTCGTATCTCCCTAAACTTTTTTCTCTACCTTTTTCAAGCTGATTCGCATCCTTCCTATCAGCGGGTTATGATCCGACTGTACATCTGTTCCTGGATAGGTTTTTATGTTTTTGATGCTGTTTCTAAATCTCTTATTAATGAGTACAAAGTCTATGTGATTCCTAGTTTTCCCATCATTCGATTTTCACATGTACAATCTTCTAGGATGATGTTAGAAGAATGTATTGGCAACATTCAGATCATGTTCCGCTACGAATCCACTTAGAGTGTCGCCACGTTCATTTCCCTCTCCTAGTCCAAAGTCTCCAATGTGTTCCCCAGTTCTACCTTTCCCAAGCTTGGCATTGGAATCACCCATAATGATGTTTATATCATGCTGTGACAAGGTTTTGATTATATCTGATATTTGCTTGTAGAACTGGTCTACGTTTTCGTTGCTGTAGTCTGTAGTAGAAGCATAAATTTGGATGAGATAAACATTCACGGGCCTTGCATTAATTTGTAGAAGAGCTATTCTCTCTGATATTGGCACAAAGTTGGTAACACACGTTACAATTTGTTTGTGCAGTATAAATCCAACTCCATGTTGTAAAATGCTGTTTGCTGTTCCAGAATACTATACAGAATATTCCTCCCCGTTGCTATTAGCTCCCGTACCTGGCCATCTCATCACACTAATGCCTAAAATCTGCACTTCAAGTCGTTTCATCTTTTGAATTGTGTTTTGCAGGTCTCCAGGCTGTACTAGTGTTCGCACATTCCATGTACCAAATATCACGGTCTCCAACTTTACCTTTCTGTGCCATCCTTTCTTACTATTAATCAAAACATTCCCTCCCAGAGATCCGAATGACACACTTTATCCGGACATTTTAAATTTTGTCTTGACCATAGCCATCGTGATAATACTAGGGAAAACTCTAATGAGTCTTTAATGTGTCGGGTTCCCATTTGCCTACCACATCCTTATGCCGTTGATCATTTTCTGATTCCTCCGCCTTCGGAGCCGATTTCTCAACTCCAGGACAAAAGAGTGCCCTGCCACTTACTAGCTCCTCCACCCGAAGCTGTTGGCCAGCTTGTGTGGTATTGCTTATCCCGGCAATCGTTCGGTCGTCAGTCTCGTTGGCTTGGATTAGTAAATAATAATTAAAATAGAGCCCAATTAGAAGGAATTAGAGCCGTAGAAATTTTTTATGGAAATTAATAAAAAATATAGCAAAAACGGGTCGCTTAAGGTCTTAGACAATAATAGAAGCGGTTATAGTAGGACGCCGAAAGGATAATAGATCAAATTAATAAAAACTTCCATCAATTAGTGCAATTTCTGCCAGGGTTAATCGAAAAGTTAATAATATTTATAGAAGAAAACCAAAATGAAATGTTATAAAAATTAGCACAGTAAAATATTAAAATAATCTTAGTAATCCATACAAAACAAACTTTATTTTTATTAATTATTCTAATGTTGTTCTTATTTATTGGAAAAGTTTTTAACACAACGGGTGAGATAAATTTATACTCACGATATATCTACTTACGTAATTTATTTATACAGTTAACTATTCACTTATACTTAATTAATGTACACACTTAATTTCTAGTTTATATTAAATGTACTGTATATTCAGTTACACTTAATTTATTTAAATACTTCACTACCGATTTATATTTGCAATATACTGTTCACTATTATTCACTGTTTATATATTCACGTCTGTTCATTGCCATATTAAATTGTAGACTAAGCTTGCGGTTCGTAGGTAGTCGCTTATATATTAAAACGTTTTTTCTAGAACGTTTGGATTCCTGAAATTTCTAGATTGCGGCTCCCAACAAACAATAGTTCTTCCCAGAAATCGGTGCGCTTCCGCTAAAATTTTAACTCTTAGATATCGTATTAGATAATGTCGGATTCAGGGACTATACCAGTGAGCGATTCCGTAACATTATTTTCGCTGCCTTTTTGATTGAAATAATGTTTGAAATCGATTATTTCGTTTGCGATACCTGCCATTCACATAAATTGTGGAAGCGCCCGACTCTAGGACGACATTCTCATTAAAGCTGCGAATTGTCGAAATCCTATCATATTATACCTCTTGCTGATCGGATTTGAAGCATTATTACGGAAGCCAACTAATCAACGTATATATCAACGAAATAAGAGCAAAAAATGAAGAGTTTGAGGTCCCATTAACGTAAAATCGATGTCAGTCACTGCTAGTTTTCGTTTTAAAATTTTAAAGCGTAAGGAATATACCGTAATTGAGAATTTGATTAATTAATTTTCCTAGAGGAATTAATTTTGTTAAGGAAATGACTTGATGCAATTTTTGATCGGATGGAAATTGGTACTGTATTTGTATTTTTAATAGATACGTTCATCAGTTTAATTTTTAAATGTTCATTTCTCCAAAAATGTTTGGGTGAATTAACCCTCCGTTAGTGTGGTATACCCCAGTTCCGCAACAAACGTTTATAAAATCAGAATAATACAGTGACTATATACGAGACAGTGGGGCCAATAGGGTAACCCGTTTTTGATTTGCTGGCAGTTTGGCAGCCATATTGAGGCTAAAATCTCTTTGTTTACGTTTGGTGTATACGAAGTTTCTTATAGTGCTGGTTATATTTGTGATTAGAATTATTGGTTTTGTGCTTTTTTGGTGAATATTCAGTGAAAAAGAGTTGTTTTGCCTTTAGACAATTGAAAGACTTGTATTTCGACTTATAAATAATAGGAAAATTCGTGATATTTGGTAAGCTAGCTTGCTTAACCCTAGAAATTGTATACTATTTATCAAGTTTTGATTTTTTCTAGATAATAACATTTGAAATGCCGGGCTGTGCTGCAATACATTGCAGTGATTTTGCTAAAAAAGGGTTTCTCATGAAACGTTTTCCTAGAGATCCATCTAGAAGAAAAGAATGGCTTATTAAAACTAGAAGATATCATGAGGCTCCAACAGACTATTCGTGTTTATGTGAGGTAGGTAGAAGCCTTTGTTTTTCGTCTTATAATTGTTATATCTAATTTAAAATTATTGTTTGTCGTTATTGAGATAAAATTGAATGTAAGATTTTAAGATTCATTTTGCTCCCGAAATGTGGGAGCGACCTCGTGTAGATGGCAAGAAAATTTCAAAGTCAAATGCTGTTCCTACAATATTTTTCTTTGTGGAAACAAAACCTAAAAGGAAACTCCCAGTTCAAAGGAAATTTAATTCTCCAAAAAAACCTGAACGTCTGTAATTACAACAGATCCCCACATAATATTGAAAAAACTCTTAGTTAGTTTTTGCCCTATTAAATATGTTTTGTTGCAATTATAGTTTAATAATTAGTTTTTGGTGAAAATATCGCTCTAGATGAGACTGTGTCAGAGGATCACCGGAACCATCTACTTCAAATTTAGCTTTGGATGTAGAATCAGGTCAACAATTGTCGATATCTAAAAGCAGTTTGAGTGAAGATAGTTTATGCACATAAACACGAGATATGACATAGGAAATTTTAAGAACACCCTATATAAATGAAATTTTCTTGATTCGAAACAATTTAATAATAAAATAATTGTTGACCTCCGCCAGGAAAGAAGTTGATACAAACAATTTTGTTATAAGCAGTAAAGTCGATAAACATTATACCTGGTGTTTTGACATGTTTTGTTTATCAATAAAAATAAACAAACGTTGCAGACTAGAATAATGAAATTTAAAATTAACCTTCAGACAAGGGCACTAACGAAACAATTTTAAAATAAATAGCAGGAATTTTGAAAACAGAGACAGGCCACTTTATCGTCTACAGTAATATTGTGTAGTTGTGACTTGTGATATTTCAAAAGCGTAAGTTTGTAACGTATAATTATTTTGTTTATATACTGTATTGATATTTTTATATTTGATTTGACTGGGTGTCCAAACAAGGAAAGAGAGACCTATATTTTCGGTCATATTGAGTGCACTATTTACATCTGAGCCCCTCACCTACCGATCTAGTCTAAAAATTATAGGCATATACAAAAGATATCGTTTGTTCGATGATCATTTTTCTTATATGGTTTTTTTCTGTATTGTGCAAGGATATTCCACTGTACGAGATATCATATTTATTCTATTTAATTCCGAAAGTTTTGTTCGATATTTTATTTCCTTATATTGTACAGGATATTCAAATGCACGAGATATCATAATTATTTTATTAGATTCCGGAAGTTTGTCTGATATACTATTATACTATATTGTACGGGATATTCAACTGTGTAGGATATCACCTTTATACCATTCGATTTCAAAAGTTTGTTGATAATTAGTATACGATATTGTACAGGATATACAGCTGTACGGGATTTCACGTTCATACCATTCAATTGGGAAGGGTTGTTCGATAATAATTTTTCTTATATTGTACCAAATATTTAACTATACGTGATATCGTACTTTATCTTCCATAATCAGGAAAGACCCCTTTCAAAAGGTTCTTTCGTTGGTTTCATTTCTTATACAGAGATAGTCCTATATAAGACATCCTTTACGGGTGTCACGAGAACGGGTAACTACTTCCAGCTTTGGAAAGACGTTTTTCCTTAACTGAATTTTTAATGTAACATACCGGGGCATTCCCCCCCCCACGAGTAACTGTCATTTTATCCAAATCAGGGCTTTATAATTTACTATTGTTTGTAATATATATTTGTACATATTTATCCACCCAGTCTGTTTCCTTTATCAACAACCCTTACCCTCTACCACCAAGTTAGAGCGGGCTGACACGACCTGCATTAGAACTCAGGCTTGGCACATTGTATAAGCCCAAGAGGCCCCACGGAGACCTTGACCGCTCGAGCCAGGAAAACACCTCCCTCGAGGTAACCCGCAGGGAGATTCCTGGCTCCAAATTTTGTGCCGTAAGGCACTGGTGACAGCACGCTGCAAAGATTTCTTAAGATAGGAGTGTACAGTGGGACCCCTCCGGTCACTACAATCAGAAGAAAAGGAGCCAAAGGAATAATACCGTTTCCTATACCATTGCAATATATCAAACGATCTATTAGTGTGGGGCAGCGGTCACTGGATACATCCAAAGGAGATTTAAGAGTTAATTATTACAGCTCCCTCACCGTTAATATCAGTAATTGATCCAATGAGTGAAATAGTTCAGTTACAGCTTAAATTAAACAGGTACAAGAAGTTGTATGGAAGAGAAAAACGTAGAGCTTATCGATACAAAAAAACTGTAAGAGCTACACGAAAGGAGCTCATAAAAAAAAAGAGAAAAAACTCCCAATTCTTCGGACTGTGAACTACTAAAGCAAATATTCAACGAAGATCAAATAGAAGTTTTAAAAAAAGGAAAAAATGGAAAAACAACAAAACTAATTAAGTGGACCAACAACACCGTTACAAGTTCTTTAAAATTAACATTTAGTTGTGGTAATAGTGGATATACTGAACTAATAAAACAAGGATATCCTCTCCCGTCAAACAGAGCTTTACAGAGGAAACTACAGAACTTGAAGTTCGATTCAGGTATTCTAAAAGAGGAGTTTTCATTTTTAGAATTGAAAGTGGAGCAATTTTCAACTCATGAAAAGGATTGTGTCTTGGTTTTGGATGAAATGGCTATCACTCCAAGAAAAACATATGATTCCTCCTAGAATAAATATTTTGGAGATGTTACTTTCCCTGAACATTCAGGCTTGGCGACACACATCTTAGTGTTTATGCTGGGAGGTATTGCAGGACGTTGGAAACAGGCCTATTACTTCACCAGTGACTCTGTCAACGGAGCTGTCATGAAGAATATAATAATAGATATATTTTGAAAAGCCGAATAGCTTAATTTGAATATTTGTAATCAACCTTTGTGGACAGCTTGGGATATTAAAGCTGGAAAGTACAGTCATATAAAATGAAAGATTCTGCACCCATTAAATAATGATAAAAATGTATATGTCTTTGCAGATGTTCCTCACTTATTTAAAAATATTAAATCTATGTGAGTGACAAATAAAATCATCCAGTTACCAAATCATATTGTTCTAAAGTATGGACTACCCTCTAACATGGTCATGTCCAGTCATATCTCAAACATATTAAATCATCAGAAAGATACTTTTTTTAAACTTGCACCAAAACTCTCAGAAGAAGATCTCCTTCCGACACATTTTTCTCCAATGAAAGTGTCAACTTCAACTAATGTTATTAGTCATTCAGTTAGTAACGCTCTCAAATTTTTGGCTGAAGAACTTGATAAACCAGAACAACGGCATAGTTTATTGACCAAGTAGAGAAATGGTTTTATTTAATGACTTCGAAACATCCTTCTTGTGCTCTAAGCAAATTTAATATTGACATTTATAAAGAAACAATATTATTTTTGGAAGGATTTATACGTTTATTTTCAGATATATTGGTTGGCTATAAAAAAATTTGGAAACCTTCACAAACGGGTGTTCTAATCTCAACACAATTAATGTTAGAACTACAGTCAGAATTATTGGAACAAAGAAATTATGAATTCATTTTAACTAGCCGATTTTCTCAGGACTGCTTTGAAAATTTATTTAGCGTATTGCGAAGCAAACAAATAGTAGAATGCGGTACAAGTTAAAAATAACTTGAAATTAATATCTGTATCACAGTATTTAAAAAGTGTAAGTACCAGTAGTTACGAAGAAGATGAACGGGAGTTTCTTGGATTCTCTTAAGGACTTGAATACAGTGTATGATGAAGTAAAGCTTCCAAGTGAATTAAAGACTCCCTCATACAATTTAAATTTCAGCGAACTTAATTTGTTATATAATATTCAGGATATATTTTAAAAAGTATTGTGAAAACTTCAAAAACTTGTGTTGCCTATGTAGGTGCAGCAGGTTCAAAAAAACCAATATAAGAAGTTTTCAAAACTCTCTTTAATCGAAAGGTTTAAAGAACAATCGCTTTTTTGTTACCGAAGAGGTTTTTTAGCATTTTTTAGAAATTGAATGTGTTTTCCTCGAATATTTAGATTTTGTTTCACTCCAGAATATAGACATAAAAGAATTTTTTATAAAGGAAATGTCGAAAATACATTTCAATTTACCAAATTGTCACCAACTTAAAGGCAAAATAATAGATTCACTGTTTTCAGGTTGATAATTAGTTATAAAAAATTTAAATCCGCCTCAAAAAAAGATAAACTCATGGACAAAATTATCGAATATTTTTGTAATCATTATTTCAAAATAAATTTAAATATTCGCCGTAAACTCACATGCGCTGATATTAGTTATCTAGTAGGCTGATTACTCATTTGATTTAACATACTTTGACGTTTAATTGACATTAATGGCGCATATTATTGTTTCTTGTGCATTTTGTCAAAAACAATTAATTACATATTTTATGAATTACAATGAATTAGGCCTGGAATTATGGTACTGAAGTGTAATTAACTAAGTAATAGAAAATAGTGTTTGTGTTTGTTGCTATTGAAAACGTCAGTATGCCACCAGTTAGACACTGCAATGAAGTTGAAGCGGTGCAAACTGTAACTCTATATATAAAAGGATATAAACAAGAGGATATCGCACGACGTCTCAGGAAGATCAATCTACAGTATCGAATATTTTAGAAAGTTATGAAGAGACTGGAAATTCCGTCCTAGTCCTAGTCCTAGACCTAGTCAAGAGCGCAAAAGATGTACAACAGCAATTAATGATCCATTTGTGATACTTAATTCTACACGAAATATCACATTAACATCGACGCATCTCAAAAATGACTTCCTCAATGTGAGACTAATTAATGTAAGTTTAAAAACAGGCGAAGATTAAGAGAGGCAGGTTTAAAGCCAAGACGGCCCGCCAAAGTTCTACGTTTTCTCCAAAATCACAAAGCCCGACGATTAGAATTTGCTAGAAGATATTTTCAGTGGAATATCGAGAATTGGAAAAATGTTCTCTTTATGAGACTTGGCTTCAGTTATGGAAGCCAGATGGACGAAACCACGTCTACAGAAGAGTTGGAGGATGATATGCTGCCTGCAATCTCATAGAGACCGTTAGTTTTGGCGGTGGTGGTATAATGCTGTAGTGGTTACTCAGTAAGTACCCCTCGTATAAACTACGTCCACCATAAAAGTATTATATCTTTGGGAAAGCACTTACCTAGTAACCGATCTTCGGGGGTTGAATAAACAACATCTTTTATAAAACTCACTAGGATAAGTATATTTAGAATTAACACAGATTACAATACCTTATACATACATTTAAACTTATTCAGAATAATAATAATGAATGAGTCATGGTTTGTCGATACTGTGTATTTATAGGAAGCATTCGCTCAGTGACCCGCATGCACGACCTTCCGCATAGTGTGATATTTACAAATTAATTGGAACGTGCTCTTCGTATATCTAGCCTGGCCTTCATAGATCAATGCCCGCTATTTACATCGAAATTAATATTAACATAATTTAATCTTGTTTCTATGCTAATGTCCTTTTTACACTACTGTCCTTTCGGGATCATCACATCATCCCCTCTTGGAAGAGAAAAATTATCGTTTCAATTTTTCGATACTACCTATAACGTTGGTAGTTTGCGCTGATTGTTTTTTATTTTTGTTTACTAACACTACTTGTTTGTTTATGAACACACTTCACTTGTTTACAATTGTTTTCAGCTGTTGTATTTATACAAACGATTCTTATGAACGGTCTGTGGTTTACTGTCCTGAGATGTAATTTCACAATTTACGCCTTTTATTTCCGTTATTTAAACGGACCTAAATAATGTGGATCGAACTTATTTCTCCCTTCATTCTTTAAAATAACTAATTCCCCTAATCTAAAGTTTACAGGTGAAGATTTCTTTTCACTATTATTGACTCTAATTATTTTATTTTTTATTAAAAACTCTTTATCATATCTTTCAAGATTGTAACACGGATCTATTTCTATATTTAAGAATTCTGGTAAATTGGGTTTTCTCCCGTATAATAACTCAAAAGGAGTGTATCCGTGTTACGTGTTTGGTGTTGTATTATAGCAATATGCAAGCATTTTTACAAACTAGCACCAGTTATCCCTAGAATCTTTGATAAAGTTTCTTATATACTCATTAAATGTTCTATGTAATCTTTCACAACTGCCTATTGCCTCATGATGGTATGCTGTTGAAAAAGTATGCTTTATTTTTAAAAGTTTCGCTAAGTTCTTCATTATTTCATTCTTATATTCCGTCCCTTGATCTGTTCTTATCTCCTTCATCAGTCCGTAATTCGGTATAAAATTGTCAAATATTGCTTTTGCTATTGTGTATGCTTCCTTGTTCTTGACCGGTATCATAACCGTGTATTTGGTTAGTTCGCATAATATTGTAATACAATAACGATTCCCGTTGTTACTTTCTACAAACGGACCTATTGTGTCCATGTAAATAATATCAAACGGTTTTATAGGTGTATCTGTGATGACGAATTTTTCCCTATGACTAAGCTTTGCTTTATTCATTTGGCATTTATAGCAATTCTTTACGTACTTCCTTACATCTTTCTCCATGTTTTTCCACCTAAAATTTGCTCTTAGTTTCTTCAATAATCTATTATTTCCTACATGTCTTCCAAATATTGGATCGCTGTGGTATCTTTCTAAAATCTTTTGGATCTCTTCTTTCTGCTGTACTGTTTTTGGTACTTCGCATATACATACTTGAATATTTTTTAACCTTTGATTTCCTTCTTCTATAAACTCTTCTACTGTGCACTTTTTGAATATATCATCATTTGTATATATCTTCATTCTTTTTACTTCATTTTTTATCGATAGCTCCTCAAGCTTTTCCAACGTTCGTCCTAGGTCGAAATTGTGTATTCCGGTAATGAAGGCTTCACTAAATTTCAATTTATTTTTGATCCGAATGCTCATCCTTAGCGAGATACGGTTATTTTCAAAGTGTAAAATTGGTAATTTATGTGCCTCAGGATTATTTAAAACTTTTATTACTGAAGGTTTTTGTATTCTTTCTTCGTTAATCCTTAGATCCTTTTCTGATTAAGCGTTTTCTTTTCGCGTTTGTGCTCTTGTGACTGCCAAGACATGTAAATTATTTACATATGAATCCTTAAGTTCTTCTATGGATATTCTCGATATGCTATCTGCGTAGTTCGCTATACCTTTGAAATACTGTATTTCAAAATCATATTCTTCCAAATCGATCAAATTTCACATTTTTTCTAGACAATGTATTTACCTCTTGGTTGATTAAAACTTCTATCGCTGAGAATTTCATCCAAAATTTTCATATTAGTTTCGTTATTTTTCTTTATATGTTGATTTATTCCATCCTGTATGTATTTCTAATTCATTCTTCCTTTCTTCTAGTTCTTTTAAACCGTACACGTTGTCATTAATCATTAATATATTATCAATTATCTTAGCTTTAGTTCCACTTTCTCTCGCCTGTTTCATGTATCTTATTAACTGTTTTCTATGTTCCAATATATCTTTTGGGCAATCTTCATCAATATATATCTTTGTTCCTTTTAATTTATTCGTTCCGTTCAAAGTCTCTACTTTCTTATTCACATCTTTCATCATTATTAGTACTGGCCTATTTTTGTTACTGTTTTTATTTCCTATCCTCTTACATTTCAGAATATCTGATTTAATATCTACTGTATTATTATCCTTTTTCATTACATCTTCTAATTTATTTTCTAGTTGTTCCTCATCTTCTTCGTTTGCTTCTTCTATACCATGTATTATCAAATTCTTCTCTCTAAAATTTTTCTGTGTATGCGTCATGTTTTCTTGCAAAAATTCTGTTTTTTCCTTTAGTTCCATATTTTCCATCCTTAATTCGTAGTTTTCCTTTTTTAACTGTGCTATTTGTCTGCTCATTTCTTCCATTTTTCATTCTATCTCGCATATTCTCACATTATTGTTGACTCGATTATTGTAATTTCCTTTCTTATTGAATTTCCTATCTTATAAAATTTTTCGTATCTGCCATAGTTATTTCCATGGTTAAACTGTCGAAATGTCCTTCCCGAATGATTACCGTTATAAAATCCTCTATTGTTTCCTCTCCAATGATTATTCCTAAAGTCAACGTTTGGCTTCTTGAAGAAATTCCGGTTATCCTTCATGTGCAAAACTTGTTGTTGTCCTACTATACCTTCTACTGAAACTAATTTGGATAGTACTTCTTGCGTAGTTTCAAAACTACCCGCTGCTATTATTGTTTTTGTTGCATCCGTTGTGGCATTCGTAGTTACTGCCTTAATCGTTGCTTCCTTAGTATATTTTTCGGCTAGTCGTTTGGGCATCCCTTCCGACACGTATGCTGCCTGTAGTCTCTTTGCTAATTTTTCTATCTCCGTTGCGTAGTGTGTTACGTCTTTTCCATTTTGTCTTACTTTACCAAGTTTCGCTAAGAGAAGGCTTGGATTGTCTCCTCTTATTCCTGATTTTAGTTTATTCTTGATTTCTATAATGGAGTTTTCCGTCGTGATCAAATTTTAGGCTTTTCCCGTTAATCTCGTCTTAATTAGTAAAATAGCATTTTCTTCGTTACCCGTCGTGTTTGTTTGTAACAAATCTAATGAGTCCAAAAATGATTGTAATTTGCTTGCTTCACCGTTAAATTCGGTTGGTGAAACTTTACTCGGAAAATTAAAAAAATCATTCATACTTGTCGCCATTTTCAAATGTTTGCTTATAGTTTGTAATACAATAGTATCGATTTCCTTGAATATAGAGGTAGGTATTTTAATACTACAATTTAACGCTTGAAATGCCCTAGCAGTTTAACTTAGCAAAATTATTATAAAGAACTATTATACTATTAATTACTTCAATATGTATATCTGGATTTTTAGGAGTTTCCTTTTTCAAAACCCTTATTCCCTGTTTATTATTAACTTTTTCTACAATTAATCTTAACTTATCTTCAAAATCTTCCCACGTTATTGACATCTATAAGATTCGTTCATAAGTATAAAATGCATAAGTACTTACAATTATTTTTACACAGTCAGAGTTCCTGATGTCTGCTTTGCTGCAATGCCTCGGTTGATGTCCCTTTTCAACGCTCTTCGATGCCTTTTCCACAATGACCAAATAAATTTCAGGATAAAATCTACTGTTATGATATACAATGGAACCATTATGTGCATTGCAAAACTGTCTTGCTGTACCATAAAATTATTGTTGATAGTGCCCGTTTCTTTTACCTCTTGTTTAGTGGGTGAGCCGCCCTTAGTTTCTCTTCTCCAGGGTCCCAAATTTAGATAGAAAACCATATACTTCCACTTGTCATTTATTGTCGAATATCACCATTTACCATTACCATTTACTTTGCAGGAATATTTACCATTTATTGTCGAATATCACCATTTACCATTACCATTTACTATTGCAGAAATATTTACCATTTTACCATAACCAATCTACCATTAGTTCGCAGGATCGCCATGTAGTGGTGGGGATGGGGTGGTATTTCTTGGGAGGGACGCACCGAACTCGTAGAAGTGATAGGACGAGTGACAAGTGACTTGTATATTGGAAACATCCTGTAAGATCATGTTTTGCCTTATGTCGGGTATATTGGATATGAATTGCCTTATGTCGGGTGTATTGGATATGGAGAATTCATATTAATGCACGATAATGCTCGACCGCAAGCAGCTGACGTAGTGATTAATTACCTTGGTGCGGTCCAAATTCAAAGATTAGATTGGCCACCATATAGCCCCGACTTAAATCCAATAGAACGTACATGGGACTATCTTAAACTCCGCATACGACAAAGAAATCATGTTCCAAGTACAATAGACCAACTTCGGACTGCTGCACAAGAAGAGTGGAATGCAATTCCTGAACAATTTATCCAGAACCTCCTTAGCAGCATGCCGAGAAGAATGAAAGCAGTAATTACAGCTCGAGGGGAGGATACTCGTTACTAACTGATGTATATATTACTAATATGATGTAAGTATCCTTAATTTCATAACATTTAGCACTAAATTTTTTTCACGATTTTCTTCTGATTAAAACTTAAGATTGTTCACTGAAATATTTTAAAATAAACAGTTTCTCGTAAATGATAGTATTTAAATGACTTGATTCATCAGAATTTATTTTCTCAACAAGAAATTATGAAAAAGAAAAAATATTCAATAATTTTGTCCATGAGTGTAGTAGTAAATCATTAGCAGGTAACTTGTTATGAAATCAAAAAAGCTTTCCATAATTATCAAATAAAATCAATAAAAAACAAATTACACATAAGAAATTTTATTTATATCAATTTTTATAGTTTATAATCCTGACGATGCAAATGGAATTTGGTAAACCGATCAAGTAATATACTCGTATGTTATATTTTTGGTGTTGAATTTGTTATTTATAGATTTCACTTGAAAATTAACTGAATCTATGGTTATATTTGCAGACAATAACAATTGTACTTATAGCAGTATAATTTTTTTCATGATTTGTCCCCCATTACACTGTACAAGCATCTAATATTCATTATTTTTTTGTATCGTTATTTATCCTTATTATATACTAAATATAATTAGGTGAAAAACTAAAAATTGCCTGTTTTATTTGAATATACCCAGTTCCTATCAAAATCGAAGAGATATAATGTATTTTTTCATGTATTTGTGTTTCAAATTGATAGTTTTATCATGGATTTCCATTTAAATTATATGCATTTGATATTCAAATTTGCCTCAATATGGCGGAAGGGGCGGAATTTAGTAGAATTGTCGTCACTGTCTCGTATATAGTCACTGTAAGAATAATACAGTGACTATATACAAGACAGTGGCGACAATTGGGTATAAGCTCCGCCCATCCGCCATTAGCTGGCTAATTTTGGTTTAATTTTGGTTTGTTTACATTTGACTACATGTAACTAAATAACCCTTTTTAAAAGAGTTTTGCCACTATTAAACAAGTTTTGAATGTGTAATTTTAAATAACAGCTCTTTCATAAGGCGTATCATAAAATATTTTCGGAAAAAGTGGACAGATGTTAAATAAAATCATCAAGGATGTAATGGTGTTGCATACAAAATTATGCATATATCTTTATTTACCATCTGATAAAGATATAAGGTAAGCTCTTAAATTCTGGATTATAATATTAAATGTCATGCTAAATAGATACTACAATAAATCGTAATGTGTAGTCTAGGTATATGTACTAGGGAGTCTTTCTTTAATCTATGATTACCGCAAATATACTCGGAGCGGAAATAATGCACCAGGCCTCTTAACAAAAGCAGGTAGTTAATTAGATAAATATATGCCACAGAGGGATGTTAGTCCCTATTTTTGTGTGAATAGAAAAACGTAACATAAGTAATAAAATATTTTAAATTGACTTGTTGGGATACAAATTTGGACTATTACGGTGTTAGTCAGAATTATATCCAATTTCAGTACATAATTAGGAAATAATTACCATATGTTTATTTTTTCATCTAATCTGAAATTATTCAATGAATGTTTTTATATGTTACAGACTGTATCTGCAATTCTCACATTGAAACTCCACCAGAAAAAATGAAACACATACCTATTTAATATTTATGTGATAAATGCTTTACACTATTAATAAAGAAGATAATATTTAATATTTTTGGCCATTGTACATGTCATAATGCCCCAATATTTTTGAATTTGTCTCAGAGATTTTAAGTTTAATTAAAAAACCATCAAGCAAATAAATAATAAAATAAAAAATGTTCTATTGCAATTGTTTATTGAATATTCATAACAAATGACCAGCAAGGGATTTACTAGCTAATTTTTTAGAAGCACTCTTATTCTTTATTGACTTATTTTTAATCTGAATACAATGTATCATTTAATAATTTTATTTTTCAATTCATGACAATCGAGTATATTTAGAACTAAATTTTCTTCACACATTTTTTTGACATAAAAATCTTGCCAATTGTCCCTTCTGGTTTCAATGAGCCACTGCCTCCTTCTTTCAGGATCTTTTGGAAAGTGTTTCATAATAAACCTCTTTCTTGCAGAATTACTGCAATTTACACCAGCACAGCCAGGCATTGTCCTATTACAAATAAAAACAAAATACTTTTTAAAACACTTTAATTCTTATGCAACGTTTTATACATCTAAGAGGTTTTACAAATAACAAGAAACAACTGGTAAAACTCGAGAATACATTTCTGTTTTAATTTAATCGATGAATTCAATGTCTAAAACTATGCTCAAAATCCACTGTAAGAACCAAGAAAATTTGGTTATAAAAAGGCAAATATTCATATTTATCTGAATATTTTGTTACTCTAAACAATATATAAATAAGCCTTAAGTCCAGAATTTTAATAAATAGCACTTAAACACCTAATTTTGCACAAAAACTTTCAAAAACCAAAAACTGTGGTAAGAACACAATAGAACCAAATGATAAATAAACAAACATTTAGCAAACTTATGGCGGCCGATACCACGTGACATAGGTAACCAATCACTAGGACGACCATAATTGTCGCCACTGTCTTGCTTATAGTCACTGTAAAGAATAAGACCAGCTCCCTCTAGTTGTCAGTAGCTATAGTTCATACATTGCTTAATGAAATTATGGCATTGCCCGCTGTCATCTAATTGCCAGTTACAAATTAGAACTTGTGAAAGTCGGTTGGGGCATACCCCGGAACGCTACTAACGTTAATTTTTTATGTGTATAGTGTGTATTATTTGGACAGGTTAATTATATCAGTTATTCTATTTCTTAGTGTTTTTAAATGAAACTCACGGTCTCTAGTTAATTCCACAATATAATACAAGTTATTGAAAATTCTAAAAAATTGACAATTGTTTCGATAAATCAATATCATCGTCAGAATGACAGAAGTTACATTTCATTTTATGCCTACCTGATGTTTAGTAGTTATTTTTGGCTAGACCAAGAAGTAACCTAACTTGTGATTGGCTTAATATATGTTTATAGAAAAAAGAAGAAGATGTGATATTACAAATATTGAAGCTTAGATATTATTAGCCCTATGGTGATATCCTGGATATCATTTTTCCAATTAAGATCAGTATAACTGTGCAATGATATAGAAAACCAGGAAAACTATATCTGCTGATCTTTACAATTATCACTTAAGAAGACAGTTTATTAGTGGAGAATTCCCTAGATTTAACTGTTCATTGACAACTTCATATTGTGGGTTTCTTAAATGTCTTCTAATTTCTAGTTTTTCAAGGAAATCCAGTTTTTGTTTCTTTTCACAAATATGCAGCACTTCTAGTTCTGTGTTAGGTATCAATGAATGATTGGTGTCAAGTAGATGTTTTGCGTAGTGGGGTTTATCTGGTTGTTTTAATCTATATGCTCGTAAGTGCTCACTGTATCGTATTTCAAAATTCCTAAGGGTCTGACCCAAATAGACAGCATTACATTCTGGACATTTGAGTTCATATATACCTGACTTCTTTAATAGTGGTATTTTTGTTTTTACATTTAACAATTTTGTACTAACGTTACTTTCTGTTTTAAAAGAAATTGTCAATTTCATTCTATTTCTTTATAAGTGACCTGACTATTTTAGGTTCATTTTGGTACATAGAAATACAAAATGCATAGAATGTCTTATTAAGCAGAGCAGGAACGTTTGAGGAAACTTTGGGAGGAATTTGGAAACGCTTCGGACGATGAGCCGTTTATAGACATGGAATCGGAAGGACAGGTAGTTGCAGAAGTGCCGAGATGAACCTTCATAAAATACAAATGAATCGGATGATAATGAATTGGAAAATATAGACAGTGACTCTGAAAATAATGTAAGCGAGTAGAAAAAGAAAAGAAAATTCCGCTTGATTGTTGGTTGCTTTTTTTCACAAAAGATATGCTGGATTATATTGTACGTTATACGACTAGCAACTAAAGCGTCTAAATACAATACAAATCACAAGTATTTAGTAAAAGAGACCGAAAAACAGGAAATTAAAGCCATCATAGGTTTGCTTCATTTGACTGGATTGTACAAAGCAAACCGACAAAACGCTGCGGACCTATGGAACACAGAAGGCAGTGGTATTGAGCTATTTCGTACAACAATGTCTTTACAAAGATATTATATCCGATTACAATCTGTTCGGTTTGACAATATAGAAAATAGAGCACAACGCAAAGAGATTGACAAATTAGCACCAATTTGCGGAATATTTGAAAAATATGTTGATAACTGTCAAACCCATTACAGCCCTAGTGAATATCTTACGGTAGATGAAAGGCTAGAATCGTTTAGAGGACGAGTATCATTCCTGCAATATCTGCCGAACAAACCAGCGAAATATGGTTTGGAAGCCTTGCCCTAGTAGATGCAAAAACTTATTATAAACATGGTAGTTTATGTCGGTACTCAACCAGACGGGCCTTATCGACAAAGTAATAATCGTCAGGATATTGTTGAATGCTTAATTGAACCAGTATCTGGAACAAAATGGAACATTACGTTCGACAACTGGTTTATTTATAATAAGAGGGTAACCTCTTATGATAAATTTTTTAAAAAAGCATAAACTTACGTCTGTTGGGACGGTAAGAAGAAATAAAAGGGAGATACCATCAGGTATACTAAATATTAGGAACAGAAGTGCATATTGTTCAATATTTGCCTTCAAAGAAGACATCAGAGTACTATGTACCAAGAAAATCAAAAAATGTTATTATTTTTTCCATGTTGCATCATACTGACAGTATTATTCAAGAAAGTGGTGATAAGAAGAATAATTGCATTCTATACTTCAACTAAGGGAGGTGTAGACACCTTAGATGCATTATCTTCCAATTACAGCGTTTCACGTCACAGCCCTCGCTGGCTTCTAACTTTATTTTTCTCCTTTTTCAGTACTGCGAGGGTAAATCCTCAAGTTATATATAAAACAAATTCACAAAATTGGAGTTTAAAAACGCGATTATTTTTGAAAGAACTTGGAATGCAATTGATAGGAGAATTTCGAAACCAGCGTAGACGTAACCCGCATTTACGCCGAGATTTACGTGAAAACCATCAAACAAATCTTCAAGAATCAACATCAAAGCATCGTAAAACCAGCACACGATGTTCTGTTTGCCCAAGAAATAAGGGCAGAAAGACATTTTACGGCTGTATGCGCTGCCCTGTGCTTAGAACATGAATTTTTTTCTTGCGAATAGTTTCTTTTGTTGAAAACGCGAGTCGTGACAGACGGCGTTTTTGTGAACACCCAGTCTGAGAATTGGTGAGTCAAATTTAAAAATTATACTAACTGTGTACTATGACTTTTTTTAGTAGTTTGGCCAAATTATTACCATCTCAACTCTTTTACGAGGAAATGAGAAAGTTTTTAATTAGACACTTACTTAAGTAGCTTGGTGCCAAGTATTTGTGAAAAATTTATAAGTGATGCCATCTAGCGGAAATTCTCTCAAATGATAATTCATTTCATTTAAAAGAAGAAAAATTTCAACTCCTTTACGAGGAAATGGGAAAGTTTGTAATTTGAAACAAAGCGCCAGCTATACTATTGGTTTTATTAATTTACAGTCACAAGACTTTACATACAATTATTCCTGACGCTTTTGTCAATTGGTGCCATTTTTTTAGAGGGTTTATTTTATTTAGAAAACTATATATAGGACGCCACGAATAATTCAAGTTAAGGTTTATTATTAATTAGTCATGCATGACATATGGACATAAGGGAGTTATTTAATTTAGGGAAGGCTATAGGAAGCCATGATTTAATTTGAATAATAGCAGTAGTTATTCAACCAAAAGAAGGGCTATAGGAAGCATTGGTTGATATTAGCTTACTTAGACATAATTATTTGATTATCAAAAAAAACATATTAGGTTGTTTGTGTAATTACTATAAAGGATATAGGAAACATAATACACTAGGAAGTACTATAAATAAGACTTATAAAAGCAAATATTAAGAAATATGTAATGTGCTTATAAGTCCCTCACAGTAGTATACATGCACGCTATAAGAAGCATGTACACTAAGAGTATCATCGTTCTTTGTTAATTTTAGTTATTTTAATTGCGAAGGTAAACTGTATGAATAGCGCGTATTAAAACGGGACTTACAAATTGAACAGAAGGAAGCAAACCCAGGAAGTTCACCCAACGGATTACCATGACTACCCTAACACTAATCTTCGCCATACTACATGGAACACATGGTTTAATAGCCTACGATTGTGCGGACGCGAAAACTAACGCAACAGTTATATCGCTAAGAGACATTAAACCGTGCACGCCTCCGGAAACATCATATGAAAGTGAAACCGTGTCAGTCCAAGTGATCCAACGAAACGAGTTCAGTACGCAAAAGGTATGGAGCTGCAGCGTCGAAGTTTCAAGGTTGATATTTCACTGTGATATGCACAGCCACACATCCATAGTCAATAATTGACTAGACACATACATAGAAAAATTAGGAGCAGAGGAATGCAGAAATATGCATAGATATAAATCAATAAAACTTTACCATAAAAATACTGGAAATATAATTATGAATGGCACGACTACGGTATCAGCTACACTCTATGGATCATTAGGAGAAGAGGGAACCTGCAAGGGAACATAGTACCACGAAGTTGGGGAGCAGAAGTTGGATTGACGTCGTAGTCACCTCCTCCATAAAAGTTACGGCTTTTGACTACCTAACATCCGTCAGCCTAGACGATAATGAGATACACCTAAAGGAAGGAGTAAGTGGTCAATTCCTCAAAGGATACTGTTTCGACTCAACGATCGGCCATTCCACCTGTGAAAAAGATACGCCACCAACGTGTGAGAACCACTTAAGTCAACTATATACAGGTTCAGCAGAAATAATTACAAACAGAAGCACCAACGAAGAAGTAATCGTCATTGAACACAAGGCAAGGTTATTTGTTCTAACGCTAAAGAGTAGGGCATGTCTTTGCGGGGCAGAGACATGGCAAACCGAACACCCCAGAATACTAATAAACTTCATCAAAGAGGGACAACGGCTACTACCAGAAATGCCCCTTCTACCTCAAAATGTCGGCCTACTCAACTATGTCAACAGCAAGTTCTTATATATGGAACAGGCATATCAAAGGCAACTTGAACAACCGTATATCGACACCGTACACCGAAGATGCCTCACAAAAAGGTAAATCTTAAGAAACCGCTTACTTATGGCACCATCCCTACCCCACGCAGTCAGTCAACTGATGCAACACACACCAAGATACAGCGGCAGGGTGTTAGGCAAAACCTTACACATCATTAAATGCATACCCAAGCCAGTCACAATAAGAAGAGCAGACAAATGCTACCACGAGTTACCAATAACAGCAGCAAACCAATCCAAGTGCATGGCACCTACTAGTAGGATAATACAAAACTACGCGGAAGAAATAGACTGTAACACTTTCAGTGCATCTCTCTATTACATAGACGGAAACTGGGTAAAACTAACTCCTTATCCAGTAATTTCCACACCCCCAATAGAAATCACGGTAGAACAGGAAGAAATCATCAACCTAGCACCCCTACAGCCAGTAGGAGCACAAGACGTGTATAGTGTAAGAAATCAGGAAGCACACAGACTATTTGGCACAGAACGGAAAGCAGTTGAAAACATACTTATAAGGCGGACACCAGGGCTACCAGCAGTGGACCAAGGCTACAAAGTCACCAGTATGTTCAATGAAAAGGACCTGAAAGAACTCGTGCACACCACCATAAATCATATATGGTGATGGTTTTCAGATTTAGGAACAGTCGTAAGTGGCCTCATGGGATTCTACTTCGTATATTAGATTCTGCATTACCTTTGCGGAGTTATAATAAACAGTTTAAGAATACATCAAACCATGGGCTGCGGCATAGCTATATTCGCAGACATATGGTCAAGCCTAACTGCATGGGTACTACACAAAAATGACAGGAAGAAGAAGTCCAAAGAAGAAATTGGCCTCACCAATCAAGACGAGGAAAACCTTCAATATGTCAATGTACAAGTATCCAGCAACGTTCATTGGACTGACTCAATCGGTAGTATAAACGCTCCGTAATAAGTGCGCGAAACCAACTATAAACATAATGTATTAGTTAGTTAACCAAAAACAATATAAAACCAAGTGCAAACAAAGCGCGCGGAATAAACAGTTTCTTTTGAAAAAAAAACATTATTATAAACATAATCTATTAATTAAACAAAAACATTTTAAAAATCAAGTGCAAACAAAGGGCGCGGCAGACAATACGCAAACATCGAACCAACGACAAGAGACGAGAAGTCGGCAATACAGGAAGCAAAGGGCACATAACGAGGGAGTACCTCGCAACAAGCGCATCGCCGAAATTGTGGTCTTTAGACCATCTCCAATTAGTCCGCCAAAAGTTTGTCAATTTGCAAATCGTCCTCGCCCCATTCCACAGGCACAGTATTGAAACCAAAACGGTTTCTCTCCCCACAATTTCGCCAAATTAGTAATGTAGCAGTACCAGAGAAGTATATCTAATCCTACACTGCACGAATTTAGATTCAAATACCAAAGTGATCCCTCCTCTTCTGGATACATAAACGAATATAAACCAGTGAGGAAACTAATTGCCCCACACCCAAAAGAGAAAAAAGCAACATAGTGCAACTAAGGAGTCATAGGTAGTACAATAATGAACACGAAGGTGCAAGCAGTCAATAATCAGTGTCTCAGTGCGGCATACAACGCGTAGTGCTCACGGTGAAATCGCGGTAACATGTAACGCAGTAACACAATTTTGTACTTAGATAAGTTTAGCGTATGGGATGCACATCAAAGGTGTTGGACAGGTAAGTCCAACACTTTTTCAAAGGGGGTGGCAATGTAATGAATACCAAAGAACGAATCATCGGGAGCATTACCCTGTATAACAAATTGCATTTTATACTGTAACGTATAAATTAAAGAAAGCGGAAATTGACATACGATCAAAGAAAAAACAGTTAGCAAAGCAGTCTGAATTTGTTGCAAAAAAAGAATATTTTAACAGGAAATAATATTTACGTCAAAATAAGGAAATTTTGCTGAATCGATTAAAAACTCATTTTTAATCGAGGTGAAAAAACTATTATGAAACTTCGTCGAACGATACGGGACAACCAGTCAGGAAGTAACATGTACAAAAAAATAAAACGAAGCTGAGATAGCGAAAATACCGAAGCTACGAAAATGTAACAGAGGAAGTGGCAGTTGGTAAAAACTCGCGGTCGGAAGCGGTCTAGTTTTTTTGGGGTTCGCGGATAGCGGTTTTTGAGGAGTCCTCATAGTCATTGGTTTTGATTATTTACAGTCACAAGACTTTACATACAATTATTCCTGACGCTTTTGTCAATTGGTGTCATTTTTTTATTTTTTTTTTATTTTTGATAATAAACTCGCTGAAGAAATAAAAAAAAATAATAATATTAAAAAAATGACACCAATTGATAAAATCGTCAGGAATAATTGTATGTAAAGTCTTGTGACTGTACATAATTAGAACCAATGATAGGATCGAGAGAAAAGTTGAGATACCATGTTACATTAACGAGAAGGAAATGCAGAATAAAATGAAATTTGTTAGTTTGAAAAATGCTTGCCGCAACTTAAATATTTAGCACACCTTATATACGAAACTTTGAAATTAACAATTTAGTATTCAACCTCAAATGTGCTCCCTATTCCTGATTCATACGGAGAGGTACCACCATTGAATACTCGTATGCCATATTAAATAACATTAATTGAATTATACAGCTAGTATCATAGATGAGGGCTGGCAATGCTAATAATTTGGCCAAACTACAAAAGAAATCATAGTACACAGTTAGTATAATTTTTAAATTTGACTTACCAATTCTCAGACTGGGTATTCACAAAAACGCCTACGGCCACGTCTCGCGTTTCGAACAAAAGAAACCCTTCAGAGCGCGTACAGTAGACGTTCCCTTGTAATTTACTTTTCCCCCTTTCGAAAAAAATTACACTTGATAAGTTAAAACACTACGTCTTAATTATATGTTACTTAAACTCTGAAAACTCCTCAAAAACCACTATCCGCGAACCCCAAAAAAAAACTAGACCGCTTCCGACCGCGAGTTTTTACCAACTGCCACTTCCTCTGTTACATTTTCGTAGTTTCGGTATTTTCGCTATCTCAGCTTTGTTTTATTTTTTTGTACATGTTAGTTCCTGATTGGTTGTCCCCTATCGTTCGACGGAGCTGCATAATAGTTTAAGTACTTCGATTAAAAATGAGTTTTTATTATATTCCGCAAAATTTCGTTATTTTGACGTAATTATTATTTCCTGTTAGAACATTCTTTTTTTGCAATAAATTTAGACTGCTTAGCTGACTGTTTTTTCTTTGGTCGTATGTCAATGTCCCCCTCTTTAATTTATACGTAACAATATGGAATGCAATTTGTTATACAGGGTGATGCTCCCTATGTTTCGTTCTTTGGTATTTATTACAGAAACAATCAGAAAATTAAGAAACAATCATAATTCACCCATCAGAAACTCTGTAATTCAATCAACAGTTTTCAATATTTTGACTTATTGAGTGTCAGCAGCTTAGTATTTTTTGGTACATTCAATGTAGCCAACGTAAATAGTTACGCGATGGCGACTTGCATGCCCCAGTCATTTTTGTAAATATTTTCCATAAGGGCTGGCATCCATTTCGTTTTCCTATATCCGTGGTTTGCACGTATGAAAGCTTTTAAAAATAAATATAGTAATACTTAATCGGGAATAAAAATCTCACCAATAAGAAGCTTTTTGTTTGAGATATTTCAAACAAACTCTAATATTTTATAAAATAGGTGATTGAAATTTAAGTCACATAAATAAAATTCATCTCTTTTTATAAAAATGAATCTCAATTAATATCGGAGTAAACTTTTATCCAATTTAAAATCTGATGGGAATAAAATTTGTTTCGATTTTTTTTGAGTTAAGTAATTTGAGTGTCAATTTAAAAAATTCATTCCCTCGTAATTTCGATGCGGTCCCTTTTGAATTAAATTCAATACAGAATCTACGGAGTGAGAATAATGAAGAAATATTCTCAAAGAATTCGAAACACATACTTTGGAAGAAAATTGAATCAATGTAGTAGTCTACTGAAAAAAAAAGAATCCTCTTTTCTTGGAATCGCAACAAACGCATGAAAAGCCTCTGCGGTATAATAACGAGATCGTCGAGCTCGATTCCAATCATAGCTGACTGGGTTTCTGATTTTCTATGGTAATTGTCGTTTATCGGTTGTTTTCGAGGACAATGCGGACTTCTGATACCCCTCTATATACGATTCAAATATTTCTTATTGAAATTATATGCAATATCGAACAATTCAAGATAATATACAATTTCATATCATCGAGATAAACCACATTTTAATAAAAAATATTGTTACTATAGTTAAAAATTAAATAGAAACTGGCCAGATTTTCTGCACAAATACTTCAAAGTGAGAGGCCAACATTTTAACCTTAATTTTCCCGTGCAGTAATTCTGTCCATTAATATATGGCTTTAGCGTTATTTTGACGGCGAGTGTGATAGATGTTATAAACAACCAATACTTGTGCTCAACTGAAAATGCGCGTAGTTTCCGTCAGATGTGCTCAACTGAAAATGCGCGTAGTTTCCGTCAGATGTCGCGGCGCTTAACATTAACCTCAGATTAACAAATAAAATAGATATGTTTGTTTTGATCTTTTCTTGCCCCAAACAATGAGTCACATTCTAAGCTCACTTGCGGACACTTCCACTGCTTTGCCATATTTACAAAGTCTCATTAGTTGCAGGAAAAATGAAATTAGAAGTTTAATTGAAAATGTGTTAAAAAGTTATGCAAATAAAAAAAAGTCATACTAATTTATGCATTTGAGTCGCTATTTTTAAGATTAATTAATAATACTTGAATTTAATTTAATAAAGGCATATTCTTATATAAATTTTAAGCAAGTATTTGTTGTAACCTTTATGGTTATAACTAAAAGTGACAACATTGCTCAAAATTTCAGTACCTGTTTAATGTGTCAATAGTAATCTATTTAGTAGTTTTGTCCTTGTTTAATTACCATATAGAGAGAGATGCAAATATCGTCAGACTGTGATCGACGATCATTTCAAATATGTCGTAGTATTGTAGTAAATAATGTCAAACGTGGTTTGTTTATACGAGCGCCATTACGACTAGAGAGTAAACATTCAGTTTTTTCGTTTTGATGTGTTTTTCAAAACTTTTAGTGACAAAATAAACTTTTAAGTTAATTAATTTAACGTTTTTGGATTATCATCGTTCGTCGGTGACAAGTTTGTCAGACGAAATTACCAAGGCCATATGTAGCTACAATACCATCCCCACTTTTTGTAATTCATTCATTATTTCACTACTGGCGTTTAGAATTGTTGGCCCCAAAAATAAACGTGTTTATGAATGAATAGCCCTCTCTATGTTATTATTACTCTAAGGCATTAACTTACAATAATAAGACGCATTTTGAGATAGATTGAAGAGATGATACAATTTCTGGAAATACTAGTTCATTATCACTGGGATTTATCGTCACATGAATGGCACTGATTGCAATTGAATACAATTCAATATAAAACTAATCAAGTAACATTTCGTACGCTAATTTAAGTGATCATATTCTGGTGTCATAAAGACCTGGGAAACTTGGAACTAACTCTATTAACCTCTCCATTTCTAATAAATCGACCCACGAAAACTGCGCGACACACTCAAACCGACACAGGTGAACGTGGGTTGGGCTTGTGCTCGGCGTAGGTTAGGATCAATGTGCGGTACCCTATTGTAAACCATTATTTACAGAAGACACGAGTGGGTTGTCCGTGGGCTGTGCGTGTGCTGGGTTCAATATGCGCTGGGCCTTAGTCGGGTTCGCAAACACCATATCGTGAATTCAGGAGATTTAATGGGAATGTATCAACAATTTTTAGTTAGAAAGGAATACCGTAAAGTTCATTGTATCATTTGGAGAGATCAAAGAAACAAGTTACTAATTTTCGAATTAAATACCGTCACATTCGGTATTACCTGTGCTTCGTATCTAGCAATTCAATCTTTATATCAATTAAGTAAATATGAGTGTAAAAAATATAGCGTACCAAACGACACGAATATGTATATAGTGAATTCTATACAAACTAGGGTATCCAAACGGATAATGTTATCCGAAGTTGCAAAAATGTTCGAACTATTAGGATTATTGGCTTCCGTGATTGTACTCGGAAAAATAATCTTACAAAATTTGTGGAATTATGAGCTCGATTGGAACGAATCGTTACTTATCAAATTATATAGTGAATGGTAAACACTTTGCTAACCATTACTGTTACTTGATCTGTTGTCATTTCGACCTTAATTACTGCCGATGTTAAAGATATTAAATTACGTGAATTTTCCAATGCAAGTGAAAGGGCATTCGGTGCGTGCGTTTACTTACGCACACTTAATCACGCAAGAAAACTTAAAGTTCAATTATTATGTGTTAAATCTCGTGTTGTACCTAACGTTGTTAGATTAATATTATTAATATAGTTGAATATCTACGCCAGTCGATGGAGTCCAATTGAATTATAATCAAAACCAATAATTGTGGCATTGATAACAAAAGTACGTGCTAAGCAACGAAACTTATTTATTATTATTTCTATAAAGATTTGTTGAAAGTTTTTCAACGGTATTGATGACAAGCAGTTGTGTTCTGAAATAAAGTGTTTTATTAGTTAATAGGAAAAATTGTAAGCAATGAATCAAATAATTTAACACGGCTTATAAAAATTCATAGTTGTTCGATAATTTAATTTGTTTCTTATCTATCATTAATTTGTTATTATTTGAAAATTGAATAAAATTAATTAGCTCTCAATATCCTTATTTTTTTTCAGATATTCATTAGAATTGATCAAATTCAAAGTTTCTTTTCAATTCAGTATTTTTCCTAAATTCAATTATATTCAATTCAATACACTCTTCACAGTATGTTATTCTACAGCATTTCTATTACACATCTATTTTTAAGTTGAGAATATTCTCAAAAATTATCAAAGAATTACGCCACTGGCAATGTTATGATTCTATTTACACAGCGTTGCCACACCAGGAAAATGGATGTATTGTTGTCCTTTTCTAGCACATTGTTAGATAATTTAATGATGGCTTCAAAACAATCCCGATATTATGAATAATATACTAGATCTATTCTTTTTCTACGTTATTCCGATCCCGTTTCACTCTGGAATGGAGTGAATCGGGCAACCGTTTATAATTGAATTATTCCATTCGGAATTTAAGTAGAAGAGAAATCTAGAAACAGGATAGCCAAATTGGTAAATTTATAATTCAACCAAATATCTCCACTATCACTCATCTTATAATTGATATGTTGCTTAGTGTTAATAATAAATAAATAGCTATTTGTGTACCTAAGCCAGTATTCTTGAAAGCCAGGGACATTCCTTTCACACTTCACGATGCAGTCGATAAAACATTGGACGATTTAATTGCGAACGATATAATATATCAAGTGAATCATTCGGATTGTGGTTCACCGTTGGTTCCAATTCCAAAAGCATATGGCAAGATCCGCTAAGCAGTTGATTATAAAGTCGCTGTCAACAAACAGCTAACGACGTACATTTTCCTATTCCACTAATTGATGATGTTGTGAATAACCTTATAGATGCCAGTGTGTTTTGTACACTCGACCTATACAAAGCCTACCTTCACGTTCAAGTCGATTAAGAAAGTCAAATGATTCAGACAATGTCAACACACCGAGTAGTCTTCGCCATGAAACCTCTGAATTTCGGAATAAAGTCTGCACCATCTGAATTCCATCGAATTCTACATTAAATACTGTCCGGATTGGAAGGTGCTACAGCATATTTCGACGATATCGTCATCTACGGGTCAAATAAAGAAGATTGTTTGTCAAATCTAATCAATTGTCTAAGTCGCCTACGCCAATATGATCTGCACCTCAACCGCGAAAAATGTAAATTTTTCAAGACGTCAATTACATACCTTGGATACGTCATTGAGCACAACAGCATCAAGAAATGTCCTGAGAAAGTGCGCGCAACTATAGATGCTCCACCACCAAATGATACTGCAGGAGTACGAAGATTTTTGGGAATTACCACTTACTACGCCAAGTTTATTCCAAATTTTTCATCCCTGACATTTCCTCTAAGGTGTCTGCTCCGCAAAAATACAAAGTTCAAATGGTCAAAATCGTGTCAAAAATCGTTCCTTCGATTGAAGAAAGGAATTGCCAGCGATCGTGTTTTAATGCCATTCAATCCATATTTGCCAGTTATACTCAGTTGTGATGCTAGCCCTGTAGGTATAGGTGCTGGCTTATCACATGTAAATGGTCAGGAGCGACCATTAGCTTTCGCCTCGAGATCACTAACAGTAGCTGAAGGAAATTGTAGTCAATTGGACCGTGAAGCTTTATCGATTATATAAGGAGTCAATAAATTTTACATGTTTCTATTTGCGAGAAAATTCAAGAAAATATTATTCCGATATCGCGCTACCCCTTTACGTTCTCGTGAAAATGTTCACCAGTTGGAAAGAGATATGGAAGTTAAGAGTTATTTTTTTAGACATTCAAGAGACTACACTACAGAGTGAAGTTGGATGATGGCTATATACTGAAACGCCATGTGTACCAACTTCGACAGTCAGAGGTCACATGTCGAGTTACCTTCGCAAATCCACCAGACGAGTACCCTCTAGCTAGAGAGCAACCAGTGGCTAACTCCTTTACTCAAGGATGTCCACCGACTCGCAATCCAACCGTCACTGTCATTCCTTCGAACGCCAGCGTTGTACAACAACATAGTAACGTCCCTCCGGTTGGAGAAGTCAGACCGCCACCGCCAGAGAATGTTACAGTCCCAGAGCCACCCCCTGTAGCACGAACAGAAACTTCGACTCATCAATCAGTGCGTGATCGTCCACAGCGTACACGTCATACACCTAAATACTTAGATGATTTTGTTAAATGACTTTTCCTTTTTTATTTCAATTAGTGTGGGAGATTGTTATACCATATATAATACTTTAGAGTTAAGTCCGCTGGGCGCGTGTTTGTCTATTGTCGGGTCCTGTAACCGAGCCTTTTTTTAATTCATATGAATATAATAGTAGTCGAATGACAAGCAAGGACAAGAAGTCATTATTTCAATTTCTGTCATGAGTTGTTTTTATATAATCCAGAATACAGTAATTAACTATATAATGTTGACATCAAAATATTCAGTCTCTCCCCTTATTAGTTACAACACAAACATATCTATTTTATTTGTTAATCTGAGGTAGTACCTGCTCGTAAGTATTGGTATTCTTCTTCTTTTTTGAGATCTTGGGCTCAATTCTTCCGAAATATTTACCCAGATGAAATTTCCTACCTATATAATTATAATCACTGAAAGGAGCTGCACTCACGTGCGTCTCAATATACAATTTAGATTAAGCATCATAGCAAGCGGGTTAAAGTATTTAATATAAAATTTGTCCCTTACAACTTTGTTAATTGCACACTCAGAAAAAATGTGGTTAAGATTAGCTGCTGCTCCACAATCGCACAAAGGAGACTCTATCAGTCCAATTCTGTTTAAGTGATCTTTGGAATAACAGTGCCCAATTCTTAATCTTGAATTAGTGGATAATTTAGATTTGTTCAATTGGATTTCACTAAACCATGGCTTTTTAGGGAAGTGATCCAATAGCCTGTATAAATGTTGACCTTTCAAAATACACAATTCTCTCCATTCTTCTTCCCATAATTCGTAGATATCAGATTTATTATTAGGTAAAATATTTCTATATTCAACCAAGTTGAAATTTATATGATCCAACTCAAGGCTTTTTTTTGGCGAGCGTATCCTCCATCTCGTTCCCCTTTATGGAGGTATGGCTCGGAATTCATCCCAATTTTATAAGGATGTTATTTTTCTTAGCCTCCCATAAATCGTGCCTGATCTCCAGCTCTGTGTTTTCCGAGGAGCCGCTCTAGTTATTTTACTTAATGCACTTGCTGAGTCTGATAATATTAACGCTTTAGGTATGTTACATTCTATAATTCTTTTAATTGCAATGGAAATGGCAAAAATCTCCGCTGTGAATATACTGGCTTCATTACAGATTCTGACTGAAATTGTATTAGGGATATTGTTGTGTTTGTTGTAAATTCCAAATCCAACTCGATTTTGTCTGTCTTTGGATCCGTTCGTGAGAAATATCTGCCAATCCTGCCATTTTTCCATGATAATATCATTAAATAGGGGGTCAATATTAAGCGAGACTTTACATAGATCAAATGAAATAAGGGGGATGTGAAGTATTTGAGACTCAAATTCATAAAGATAGCAAGGAAATTCATCAATTTTTTTTAGAAAAGGAGGATAGACAAGAGCTCTATCGAGCCCCTCCAAAATTGGAAAATTATGAAGCAATTGTATATTGTTGTTATTCTGGTACAATTCCAGCAGACCTCTTGACACTACATTATTTTCAATTGACAAATACTTAATAACATACTTTTCCGCCAGCCAGATCCTCCTCCACTTAAAGGGAAGTTCACAAGTTTCAGCCAGTAGTGAAACCGTGGGCGACGTTTTCATCGCACCTAATACCACCCTGAGTGCTCTGAATTGAATGTTGTCCAATTTGTAAAGGTTCTGAAGGGAAGAATTATAAATGAGGATAGTGCCAAAATCAAGGTGGGATCTTACCAATCCCCTGTAAATCATCATCAGTAGTTTGGGATCTGCACCCCAGGAATTCCCTGCCACAGACCTCATGACATCAATGCCCTTTTGGGCCTTAACAACTATGTTATCAATATGAATATTGAATTTAAGTTTATCATCAAACACAACTCCCAGATAGTTATATCTATTCACAAAGTCATTGGAATGTCCATTGACTATTATATTTTGAGGCCTATCTCTAGTAGATCTCCTTTGAAATAACATACATTTTGATTTCAGAATTGACAGTTCCAAACTGTCAATCTCCAGCCAATTGGATATATTGCCTATTGTTTCATTCATTTTCTGACACATAGTGTTTAGATCATTTCCCTGAATTATAACATTTAGGTCATCTGCATATCCAGAAATAATAACGCCCTCTAAACCCAAATCAAAAATTTCATTAGTGAAAACATTATACAAAAGGGGACTTAACGCTGACCCTTGAGGCAGCCCCTTTTGAACCACTCCAGTGTTAGATACACATCTCGAGGAGTTGTCTCTGATAACAACCTTCCTAGACCAAAATAGTTGGTTAATTAAGTTTAGGATATGTTGAGAAATATGACAACTAGCTAATTTGTTAAGCAGTAGGGGAATTCTGACATTGTCATAGGCAGCTTTTATGTCAAAGAAAACAACTAAAACCTTATTTCCTTGGTTAAAGGTATTAATAACACTGGACGTTAGCAAAATTAGGTTATCCACAATACTTTTTCCCTGGCTGAATCCGGATTGAAATTTACGTAAAAATCCCTCTAGTTCCAATTTATGGCCAATTCTGTTTTTAATAATACTTTCCAACACCTTTATTACACACGATTGAAGGGCAATATACCTATAGTTGCCAATAATAGTAGGGTCTTTAAAAGGCATTAGTATAGGATATATTATTTGGATTCTCCAGGATTCTGGTATGGTTCCATCTTTAAGATAACCATTCAAAATTGAAAGTAGCCTTTCCTTACACAATAATGGCAGATACTTTAGCTGTGAGTAATAAATTCCATCCGAACCTGGTGCCGAGTCTTTCCTGTTTTTTAAAGTACATTCCAGTTCTTCCATTTCGAAGGGAACTAGATCATTATTATCCGATCTATTTATAGTAATATCCAGCAGGACATCCGGAATAGTAATATTATCAAGAAAATTATTTAGATTATTCCTTACAAATGAAGTAGATATTGGAGGGGTGTACCCATTTTTAAAGCCCTTAAAAAAAGTTAGAGTCCCTATTTAAAGTTGCACATTATTCTCTGAAACTATTTCTTTTTTTGCGTCTTAGAGTTATTTTAGCTTTCGCAACTGTCAAGTTCATTGCCACATAATTGTCCACAGAACTGTTGTCCAAATATCTCTTAATGGCATTTTTCCTTTCCATTACAACGTTAGTACAAACCTCATCCCACCATATGGTGGAAGACTTATTTGTTGTAGATTTCCTTTCTCCCTTTTTTGGTGATGCCTCCTAAGTTGCTTGAGTAATAATACTTGTGAAAATATCATATGAGCAATCAGGTATTCCAGCCGTCAAGTGATCACAGACATTGTGATACATTCTTGGTATTATGTTCTTGCCTCCTAATATCTGGTTTACTGTTCTGCGGAAGGTCTTGAGGAATGTAAGCGTCTAAATCCATCTTTATAATTATAGGAAAATGGTCACTATTGCTTTAATCTAAAGGGAGAGTGGTCCAGGAGCAATTTATTCCAATTTGAGAGGAAGAAAAAGAGAGGTCTGTCATACTAGGATTTTGTCCGGGAAGGTTGATTCTAGTTGGAGACCCATCATTAAGAATAACAAAATCTCTATCCAAAAAAGCATCTTCTGTTAAGCTACCATTATGATCACTTCGTTATTCCCCCAGATTTGGCATTAAAGTCCCCCCCCCCCAATAACAATATTACTAAAGTTATTCTGCTCATTACAAATATCTGCAAGAAATGATTTATTCAACCGTAGATTGGATGGGACATAAACGTTTATAAAGACTGCATCACTCACAGACACAGCTTGTATCTGCATACCGTAGGGTTTAATATTAGTGTTGAGATTATACAGGTTAGGGTTTAACTTACTTTTGACAACTATACCTATACCATTGCGCCCCTCACTCTTATCAAGTCTAAATATTTTATAATTCTTAAGTTTCCAATTAATGGCTATTTCATAGCCCATAGCTACGAACTCTTTGTTCTCTTTAAAATCATTAGCTTCTTTTGGTAGCCTAAAAGTGATAGAAATTCTATTCCTACCTTTCCTTTCAATTGATTTGATTCCACATATTTTTTTTGATGTAGTAGTCTGCCCAATTCCACTGGGTGTAAGTTCCCCACGTTCATATCTTTATGCTGGACCATAACCATAAAGGGAGCTGAATCATACACAGAGTACTTTATATTTTCAAATACTGAGATCTTTTTGTCTTCGTTGGTTTTTCCACTATTATCAAGGCGTCCTGTTTCCACAGGGGGGCCCGTCCCCCCGTACTATCACCCATACTAGGTTAACTTGTGCAACTACTGCTACTTTTACAAAAATATTATGTATAACTATTTGCTTACTGGTTTTACTAATAATTATATTGAATAAACTAAACTATATTCAAAGATTCTTATTATTTTCAAAGATTTCCGTCACACACTTCCTCACCTTGTCAAAGCTCGGTTTGGAATAAAGTATTGGTATAATAGGTAACATTTGAATAATAGCTGAACGCTGTATGCGCTAATTGACTTCACATTTGTAATATATTGTGGAATTCTGTATTGCTAGTCTCCAATGTTTTTTGTGTGATGTGTCAAAACTAGATTGGCAACCCTGCGAGGCGGGACTACGGTAACAAAACATAAGAACAACGTTTGTAATCTGTTTACTGGAATTGGATTTTGAAATAAAATCTTTTATCAATTTGTTAAGTGGATATTTATTCAAACAAACATTATACACGATAATACAACATTATCAGGCAGGATTGACAAAACATTGACATTCAATCCATACGATATGAAGTCAGTTATGAAACACTGTTTATTATTTAAGTTAATGTGTATATTCTGGAATATTTTACAAACTGATAATAATTTGTGTCCACTAACCGTGGTTGTGAGGGACATTGACAAGTGACATGTAATTTTATTTTAGTCTCGTGTACCCTGTCCCTAACGACATATTATCGTATCTTTATTCATTATAATTTTGTATTAATAAAGTAGTTTCTCTATAAAAGTAGTGGAAGTTAGTTACTGAACATGAGCAGACTGTCGATCTATCAAGTTGGCGACGAGGATAGGACGCCAGTGCGAATGAAATGGTGATTTTAAACAATGATTGACGACGACCGCAAACATCGTTTCCCAGGGAAACGTCAAACAATTTAATGTAACCGAACTCAAAGGGTGGGAGTCTTACGTTGAACGAATGACTTTCTATTTTTCAGCCAACGGTATTGCGAATGAAGGTAAGAAAACAGCAATTGAGTTTGTTTGGACCTGAAATATATGAAAACCTGAGGTCTTTGATCGCGCCGGTTAAAGTCTCACAGAAAACGTACAATGACATTATAACGACTTTGAAAGAGCATTTTACGCCACGTAGATCGGAAATATAGTGAACCGATTCAAGTTCTATCGACGGGATCAACTGAATGATGAATTCTTGTCAGTTTACTTAAAAGAACTTCGGCATTTAGCGAAATCCTGTGGTTTCAGCAACAATGTGAGAGATCGCATCTATTGTGTAAAGGCATATATTAAGGAGGTTTATTTATGTTTTGATTTTTTGTACATACATTGTCTTGTCAATTTGGCCATTCTATTGAAGTGTGAGGTGATTGCATGTTCCCATTGCCTTGACAACTATTGAAGTTATGTGTTTAAATGTAATGTCACAGTTTTACTAAATAGAGCCTTTATCTTGCGATATCTAACTGTTAGTATTATACGACAATTTATTTAGCAAAAATTGCATTCGATACAATCTTCGTGATGGACAGCCGAATTTTGAAACCAGAAAAATTCAACGGATCGCCTAATTCGCCAACTTCCGCTAAGGAATGGAAATTCTTCCTTCAAACACTGACAAGTTTCAATGAGGAATCCAAGGTACCCCAAGAGAAGAAGCTCTAGGTATTGGTTAATTTTTTATCATTCGAAAATTACGAATTCATTTCCGAGAGTGAGACTTATACTGAGGCCATTGACGTACTTAAAGGACTATTTGCGCCCCAACCCAATGAACTCTTTGCTAGGCACCTATTAGCTACTCGAAGACAGCAGCATGGAGAGTCGGTGGACCAATACTTGCAGGCCCTCCGAGCAATAAGCAAAGACTGCAACTTCAAATCTGTAGATGCACTGACTTACTGTAATGAGTATCTACGTGATGCATTCATAAGCGGCCTTAGCTCTCCTCTAGTCCGACAACGCATTTTGGAAAACGTTACGCTGAATCTTGAACAAGTGGAAAAATAGCGCGTTCCCTAGAATCCGCTCAAAAACTCACAGTATCATACAAAACAGCAACCTATATTTCCGATTCTAACTGTAATATTTTGGAAACTCCTGAATGTCCTGCTGTAGAAGCGATTTGCACATCTTGTGATAAAAAGGGCCACTTCCAGGAGGTATGCCAATCCAGATCAAAGGGTGAGTCGACATCCGCTTCTACGTTGCTAGCTACTATCACATCAGCCGCTTCTCCAGGAGGGCTCCCCAGAGCAGTCGTTTTTGGACGAGTAAATGATATCCCATCCAGCATCCTTGTAGATACTGGCAGTTCTGACAGCTTTATTCTTGACTACTCCTATGCCAAGAGGAGTAAATTCAAAATTCATCGTGAGAACCGAGAGGTGAAGATGACTTCAACTTCCCTCCAATCTAAAATTAATGGGTACATTTTGGCAAACCTTCATCTTCAAAGCGAATCATACCCCAAAACTAAGCTTTTAGTAACACACAGTCTATGTTATGACGTTCTTATAGGGCACGACATCATAAAACTCCTCAGTTCGACTCGAATTCGGTGGTTCCAAACCCCCTCTTTCTCTTTGTAACGTCGCTTGTGCCGAAGTTAAACCACCTCGACTATTTGAACACCTAGTTGACGGCTGCCGTCCCGTAGCTACTAAATCTCGACGTTTTTACGAAGCTGATGAAATATTCATTAAATCTGAAGTCGAGAAACTAGTTCGTGAAGGGATCATAGAGGAGAGTTCATCACCTAGGAGAGCTCAGGTTTTAATAACGAGAAACGAAAATCACAAGAAACGCTTAGTAATAGATTACTCTCAGACTATTAACAAATTCACTTCACTAGACGCCTACCCTTTACCAAATATTGAAAAGTTAGTCTCAACTATAGCAAATTACGATGTATTCAGCCCGATTGACTTGAAGTATGCATACCATCAGATACCGATACTAAACTCGGAAAAACAGTTTACGGCTTTCGAACTATGTAATAAAAAAGCTTGGAAGTGAGGTGACATTTATTATTTAAGATCGTACCTACTATGTTCTCACTTGGACAAACATGGCAATAAACCATTGTATTTCTGCAAATTTCCATTAGAGATAACCGTTTACTAATCCTTTGGGACATGTCGGCCGACGAGGCTCATTATAGCAAGGGTCCGATACCAGATGTTTCATTCTAAAAAATAATAGTAGATATAGAGAGTTTCTTACTACCGTTTCCTCATTTATGATTTGTATCTTATATCGTTGACTACACACCTATACAAGCAGCGGAAAGTGACAGTGACATGTATGAAAGTGATCGACCCTCAACCTCAACTTCTGAATTAAAATCAAAACTTTCCAAAATGTTCAAACAACGGAGATCAAACAGGGCACTATGTTAGGTGGTGCATCATCGGGACAATGAAAATCAAAATATTCGCAACATTTTGCTATTACTTTTTAATCAAATGGTTTCATGTGATTTATGCAAAAAAATCAATACTGAGATCGACGATATAAAAATGTGCAAATAAAATACTTCTGGACTAAAATGGCAAAACATCCACAAGAATTTGCTTCACTTTTCCCGTCGAAGATAAAAGTTTCGTCTGCTCAACCGCAACCTACATTGGATGGCATATTCAAATCCAAAGCTAAAATGGTAAGTACCTACAGTTAATTATTTTTATTGTTTTCTTCATATGGGCTTACATGAGTTGCAAGTTAGGGGATTGTTTTGTTTATGTTAATTTTTTGTAGATTGTTTTTGATAGTTTTACTCGCTATTACTTATTGATTTTATGAATGTTCTGATATTTGCATTTACTGATTTGAAAATGTGTAGCATAATCCTTTATCTCTCTGCCCTGTGTGATGGTGTGGACTACACCGAAACGTTGGCGTTGATTTATTAAACAAAATTTGTCCAAAAAGCTGATATCTGACCTTAATTCATAAAAGGTACTTTCCGAATTTCATATTATTAATCTTGCCTTATTGAAGTTTTCACTACTGTCGTTTAGCCCTAAGCACACATCGTGAATTTTTTGAATTAACATTCCTTTTTATTTCAGATCCCTGTAAAAGACGAAGAAATCGTCGAGTGGGTATCTTTAAAGTACCTACCATTTAGCTTTTTTGACGATAAACATACTCAAACTTTCTTCAAAAAATTTAACCCCAGGGCAGTGCTCCCAAAACGAACAGCCCTTAGAAAAAAGGGCAATGAAAACATTTACTTTGGTTCAGAAACGGATATTAGAAATTTTAAAAGAGAATAAATCGCCAATATCTTTCACAATCGATGGATGGACTTCGATAAACTATAAGTCCTATTATGGAATAACAGCACATTTTATTGATGAATTTTGGAATCCGAGTTCAGTAGTAATATATTTTTTGCCATCTAATGGTAGTCATACTGAAAAAGACATTGCAGAAATATTTTACAAACGTGCACAGGATTATAGAATTGTTGATAAATAGCAAGGAATCACATTGGATAATGCAGCAGCAAATACAACTTCTTTAAGAATTGGACAATTTAATTAAAAAAGATTGTCCAAATTACTCATTCAACACAGAAGATTCTCATTATAGATGTTTTGCACATATTTTAATCTTGGGTGTGCAAGATACATTAAAATTATTAAAATTGGAAAATGAATCCATTGAAGAGGGCAACGATGATGATTTGGCCGAAATTAACCAAGAGACGAAGAGACGAAAGTAAGATGTTTGTTTAAAAAAATTAGAAAATCTGAACAAATGCAGAATCTGTTGAAAACATTATGTGATGCTGCCAACATACAATATGTGTCAGTAAATACAGATGTGTCCACAGGATGGAATTCTACTTGCGATATGTTAAATGTAGCGATTCGTTTAAAAAAGGCCCTAAATAGCTTAGTTCAAAGTAACGAAGATTTTAGCCACCTACTTTTAACCGAAGAGCAATGGAAATTAATTGGCATAGTATGTCAATTTTTAAAATATTTTAAATCACTTAGTACTACACTTTGTGGAGAAACCTACTCAACATTAGACTTAGTTATAGTTGGTTTTAACATATGGCTAGACAAATTGGAATCTTTTTTAATTTCTCTTAATAATATAGAAGTCACAGATGTGGAAAACACCTTAATAGAAGCATTTCAGGCAGGGAGAAACAAAATGCTGAAGCATTATTATAAAACGAATTGGGTTTATTGTGCGACGTTAGTATTAGATCCGAGGCACAAAATAGAGACATATAATTTGACCCCGTGGCGAAGACAAATTAAAGAAGGATCTTTGATGAAATGACGAAATCTTCTATTCATTTTACGTAAAACCAACTGCTACTATCGCTACTGCGACGGAAACAGAAACAGAGAAAGATTCATCATCAACAAGTAGTGACGAATTTATGAGTGGCTTATATAAAAAACCCAGCATTAAAATCAACAATAGAGAGGTTGCGAGAGCCGAATATCAAAAATATATGGACGGTGAAAGGGCTGGTCGAGATACCAAAATTTTAAAATGGTGGGGTAACCATGAGGATGTAACGACACAGTCGTCTGAACATGAAATAACCCCGATAAGTAATCAGAAAACAGAACACTACACGAGCCAAACTAGACAGAGTTGGGCATCCAGCACCGAGAGGGCAGCACCTTCGCCTTTCCTCTAATAACTTGACCGATACTACCAAAGCATACCTTCTGCGATATACCAGACAAGCTCTACCTTTCGTAGAATGACAATAGGAAGCTTCAACGGAAAATAACCGAAGTGTTGCACCCTATTCCGGAGCGGGTTGAGCCTGGAATTGTGAACACATAAATATCCCGCTTGTCGTTGACCTCTCGGTGTGCATTTAACCCGAGGCTAGACGCTAAGAAAACCCTGTATATCGAACGAAGTCCTAAAGCGTGTTGAGCTTAGGGCGAATGCCAACTACCCTAGGTCAAGCCCTGCAGCGTGTTGAGCGCAGGACCGAGGCCTTCCCGATTAGCTGAAATTTCGGAGCGCGTTGAGCCCGGGACGGAAGCAAACTCCCAACCTCCGAGATCACGCTGTGCGTTGAACGCGGGTTCTGGACCCTGACACACCCCTTTGGTTATAGGAACCTAGCGTCCCAGTGAGGAATCCGGACAACCGAGAAGAATCATCCGCGACCCAATCCGACGACCACCCTAGAGAGACTGCCCGCCTCCAGGACCAATAAATCGTGTATATACTTATTGTACAGAGCTTTAGATTTTAATTGTAAATATATATTGTAGTTTGAATAAAGAAGTATATCTAACCATCCGACCCCTTTTTATGCTTTACCACACTGACGAACCCTTACAAATGGCACCCGAGCAGGTGTTACAAGGAAATATTTCCAAATCTTGGTGGTCTAGTTCGCTTTGCCGCTAATAACTTTACTTGTTTTTTTTGACAATGTCATATAAGTGACGTCTGTTCATTGTGCTCTAAAAAATGTAGTGTTTTTTCTTTATAATATGGGGATTGTGCCGCTTGTAATTGCTAATAATTAATAAGTATAGTATAACCTATTATTGGAACTAATTGTAAGTACCTTTTTTATTATTATTAGAAGGATAATATATCCAATAATATCCGCCGACGGTCTCCAAGTCAAAATCCATTCACCTAGCACCGCGCGTTTAAAAATGCCGGAGAACTTTGGTAGCTAATTTCAAGATGTCCTGGTTTTGATGCCATATTGCTAACAACTGATTTGTAAACGTTTTATTGCTCTATTGTGTTATTATTCTATGTAAATTCCTAAATTTATGTTCACCTGAAACCATTACTTGATTGATTGAAGCTAAGTACGGGTTTGGCTTCAACTGTAACTATTGTAAATTTGTATAGATTAGTGTATTTTCAGATTTTCCAACCGGCTATTGACTATATTCATCCTAAGGGTGATTTTAATAGTAAAACGTTGATTTAGACTTTAATGTTGCATAACTAGCTGCGTGTTTTCTTAACTAGCAGCGTGTATATATTTGGCGGAGTGTTTACTCATAACTGGCAACATGTTTCCTGATATGTAGCGGAGTGTTTTTTTATCCAACCTCTAGATATTTCACTCTTGTTTTCGCTTCTGTAAATAATCTCTTTCTTACATACTAAAGTAAAGAATCTATTGTAACATTTGACTTTTATTTATTTTCAAATATGTATGTATAGGTTATCCCTCTGCTCCTGGTACGGGTAACAAACTCCTGCAGCGCAGTGCAGGTGGTCCTTCGTTTTTTCCTCGAAGCTGCTAAGAATTATTATGTGATGAGCATTTTTACATTGTTTGGCTTCTGACACCTGCGACCTGATATTTGATTTTCTCTTCTGCCCACACAATATTAGCCATACCTGCTACCAGTGTTCCTGCTGAAAGACCGTTTTCAAAAGCAGGACTCGTAATAAGAAAGCATAGGAACCGCCTTAACACAGAATCAGCGAGGACATTGTTATGTTTAAACTCTTGGTATTCGTATAGCCTCAAGCAAAATATATTTGTTAAAAAATGATTATTTTAAATTTCCAAAGTTTGTAGTGTCCCTAATATATGTATAAGTATTAACTAAATGTAGGTAATAAATGTTTTTTTTCAGCCTAAGTTACTTTTTATACATCATTATATCAACCTTTTTTGTATCTAGGTACCCATCTGTAATATATTTTTTAGATCATTAGTAAATTTTATGTTAACTGTTGCAACATTTTTTCTGACTCTTCATTATAAAAATTAATTTTTAAAATTGGCGTTTTATTATGTTTGATGAGATTGCATTTTTCACCGTACTCTTATTTCGTATTTATACAGTGTGGCCATTTGAGTGTACAACTACAATGATGTACGTTTCAACACAGATTATGGGAAATCAGGAAATTTTTTGAAATAGTTTTAGTAACTACGCCTATGTTTGCTTCAAATATTATATTTTTTCTGTTTTCTACCTCAATTTCATTCTATCTCAAGCAAAAATTGAGATAATATTTGGAAAAGCCATAAGCCTACTGAGAATATTTTAAAAAATTACCTGATAGTGTATAATTTGTATCGAAACATACATCATTGTATTTGAGGTAATATGTACTCAAAAATTAATGTGAAAAAATCTTGGTCAGTATTTAAAAATATGAAGTTGACCATGATATCTCAGAGATTTATAACAAGTGATATAAAAAAGATAACGGTAGTTTTCAAAAACTAAAAGATTACAAAGATTTTATTTCAAGAACGTTGTCCTAAAATTAAAACCTTTCGAGTTGAAAGGAAATAATTTTAGAGGTTTTTAACAAATCATCAGTTTCTCAGGAAGTGAAAACAATTTTACAACGCGGTTAGTGAATACACAAACATTTTTATTGTGCTAATTTCAAAAATGTATGCCTGTCACGAGTTATTTGACTGCAAATAATTTTATCCAGCGATAAAACGTCATAATAATAATATATTTGCAGTCGAATAACTCGAAAACCGCTGGTCCAAATATAGAGACTATATATATTTTTGCAAAGAGGAATTTAAGAAGATTTCAAAAATCTCAAACAATATAACATATTTTGCTCGAGAGAGATCGAGAGAGACGAGAATTTCTCGATGAGAGAGGGTACTTCTCTCGTCTCCTCTCGTCAGACGAGAAAAAATGGGTCTCTCGTCTCGTCGAGAGAGGGTGAGACGCGACGAGAGACGAGATTCTCTCGTCACGTCTCGGCGGCAACACTACTTGACACATAAAGCAGGTATTGAAATTGTGAGCGATGTTACCACTTTTAGTTATAACGATAAATGTATCAAGGTTATGAGAAATACTTGTTTGAAATTTATATAAGAATATGCCTGTAATAAATAAAATTCTAATATCATTAATTAATTTCAAAAGCAGCAACTCAAATGCATAAATTAGTATGACCTTTTTTTATTTGCATAACGTTTTAACAAATTTTCAATTAAGCTTCTAATTTTATTTTTCCTGCAACTAAAAAGAAGTGAGTTTAAAATGTAACTCTATGTTTGGGGCAGGAAAAAATCAAAACAAACATATAAATTTTATTTGTTAATCTGAGTTGTACACTGTGACGTTTTGATGTTTTATTATGATTAGCAACTCGTATATCTTCTTTTATCAGCTTGACGATTAGTTGAGAATTTTAGATTATGTAGAGATGTGACAGTTTTACAAAGAACTCGTTCATCATAACTGTGAAGTTATTAATCATGTATCACTTGAGTTTTCTCAGAGAAAATTCATGCACATTCTCTACTGACTTGAGAATTCATGGATTTGTCAACTTTTTTTATGATTCTACGGCAATAAATCGACAATTTCCCAGGCAGTAGATTCTAAATTTTATGTCAGCGTCTAAACATAAAAGTTTGAGTCTATAAACGCTTTACAATAAATATTTCATGCCAACAAGAAATATACGAGTTTGTTTTAGAGAAAGCAGTTTACATATATATTTTATATTATTTGAAATTACTCTCTTCTGTACTATTAAACGAGGATAAACTCAGGTGAATGTAAATAATATATTTTAAAAAGATGAATTCGTAATTTTATCACTGAACTTTCTGGTAAAGAATATCGGAATTAGAATACGAACATATTTTGTAGTATTGTTAAGAAAAACCTGTGAGAATGAAATTTGAATGAGATAGAACCAAAATGTAGTACAATTATTTTGATACTGCTGCTCTACTTTATTAACTAGTTATATCAAAAATCTCAATAAAAAAATCCAATACTTTTTATTGGTCTAATCTAACCGTTCACTCGTGAAAATGATTGGTTATTTAAGCTGTCAATAAATGTTCATAATAGTTAAGAGGTTTTAGAAATTCACCTCAATTAACTCATACGAAGCATGTGGATGATAATCTTAATAACATAAGGGCTTGTCCTCTCCATACATGAAATCTCATCATTTGATTGAAAGTTTGACTTATCAATCTTATCATCCTCATGAAGTTGATTTTATAACAAGTTCATAAAAGTTATTTACAAATTAATTAACTATAGGGGAAATATAATTGAAAAATTGTGTGAATGGGGCTAAAATTTGTTAAAATAAAGTCTCGTGTGAGTTACAAGAAATTTTTTATTGAAATAACAAGAATTGTAACTTAATTTATCACTACGTTTACAAATTATTCGAAAACATGAATGTCTATTGTTTTATTTTTAGAATTTATTCTGTTGTTTTTAATTCATTTTGTCGAGCTCTTGGCAATACCGCAATAAAACCTTTCCTAAAAAATAAAAAGTTCCCTCCGCCTATGTCATATTTTTTACCTATCAGAAATAGACAATAACTTCCGATATTCGATATGAAGCATTATTAATTGAAGATTCGTCGTGGCATAGAGACTTCTTGACTCACATTTTCGAAAACAGGAATTGTTAAGTGCTATAAGCGAGTGTGCAGATCAACTTCCATCCCATCTCCAATATCCTGAGGTAGGTAAAATTGTTTTAAGTTCTACTATTTTTTAAGCTATTGCATTAACTTCTATCGCGGGCATCGTCCATAAATTCCAATTGGAATTTATGGACGATGTCGCGGGCCTTTCGCGTGGAGACCGAATCCAGAAATTCCGTAACGAAAATAACCTGACACGATACAAGGACTGTCCAGTAAATTTTAATACCCATATGCTTGTACGAGGACTGTCCAATAAATTTTGATTTTTTATGATGATACGAGGACTGTCCAATAAATTTTAATTTTTTTATACTTATACGAGGACTGCCCAATACATGTTGATACTTTTATGACTATACAAGGACTGTCCAATAAATTTTCATTATTTTATGATGATACGAGGAGTGTCCAATACATTTTGATTGCTTTATACTCATACGAGGACTGTCCAATAAATTTTAATTTTTTTATACTTATACGAGGACTGCCCAATAAATGTTGATACTTTTATGACTATACAAAGAATGTCCAATAAGTCTTGATTATTTTATGATGATACGAGGACTGTCCAATAAATTTTGATTCTTTTATACTCATACGAGGGCTGCCCAATAAATTTTAATACTTTTATGATTATTTTGTGCTGATACGAGGACTGTCCAATAAGTTTTAATACCTATATTCTTGTACGAGGACTGTCCAATAATTTTTGATTATTTTATGATGATACGAGGACTGTCAATAAATTTTAATTCTTTTATACTTATACGAGGACTGCCCAATAAATGTTGATACTTTTATGACTATACAAAGAATGTCCAATAAGTCTTGATTATTTTATGGTGATACGAAGACTGTCCAATAAATTTTGATTCTTTTATACTTATACGAGGACTGCCCAATAAATTTTAATACTTTTATGATTGTTTTATGCTGATACGAGGACTGTCCAATAAGTTTTAATACCTATATACTTGTACGAGAACTGTCCAATAATTTTTGATTATTTTATGATGATACGAGGACTGTCAATAAATTTTAATTCTTTTATACTTATACGAGGACTTCCCAATAAATTTTGATTCTTTTATGACTATACGAGGACTGTCCAATAGGTTTTGATTATTTTATGCTTATACGAGGATTGTCGAATATGTTTTGATTGTTTTATACTTATACGCGGACTGCACAATAAATTTTGATACTTTTATGATTATACGAGTGTTGTCCAATAAGTTTTGATTATTTTATGCTGATACGAGGACTGCTAAATGAATTTTACTACTGATATGATTAAACGAGGACTGTCCAATACATTTTGATTCTTTTATACTTATACGAGGAGTGTCCAATAAATTTCGATTATTTCATACTCATACGAGGACTGCCCAATAAATGTTGATACTTTTATGATTATACGAGGACTGTCCAATAAGTTTTGATTATTTTATGCTGATACGAGGACTGTCCAATAAATTTTGATTTTTTAAACTTATACAAGGACTACCCAATAAGTTTTGATTATTTTATGCTGATACCAGGACTGTCCAATAAATTTTGATACTTGTATGATTATACGAGGACTGTCCAATAAGTTTTGATTATTTTATGCTGATACAAGGACTGTGAAAGTGAAACTTCTAATTCTAAAAAAAGAGCTAAAAAGAAAAAGAAATTGTGAACGTCAAAGTATAAAACTCTAAGCAATAGCTTTACCGCGGCAGTCACCGAGTGACACACGTCTTTTTTTATAACAATTATTATCATTAAACCCCAAACTACAGTCCAATTCTCTCTACTAAATTTATATGAGCAAATCGAACATCTATAATAAGTCAACGTGAAAAGGAGCAGATATATGTTTGTTTGAACTATGATATGAGAAAATTTCTATTACGATTAGAAAAAACGCGTTTGAAGATTTCAGATATGTCGTCATATATCTATTTAGTAGAGCTCAAGAGAAAATTTCATGACAAATGAATTCGGGATATTCAAGCAATAACTTTCATTTTACTTTTCCGCCCAACCTATCTAATATGCGGGAAAAGTATTGGTGTACCCACAAAAAAGTTGATATTTTGAAAAAAAAATTTGAATTATTTTTCGTTTTTCATCAAGAACAACAAGAAAAATGGTTTTTAGAAAAAAATCCTGTGTGTATGTCGTCGTTGTCGTCGTTGTCGTCGGCCACTTTTCGTTACATGACTTGTTAGCACGATATAGTCTCCGGAGTGCAACAAATCACCAATTTTATGATTGAATATTGTTTAGGACATCTCACAAAGGAACCCTATTGATTTTCAGCTCACTATAACCAGTACAACGGATGGTATGGTACTTCAAGTACATCATTTTTTGAGAAATTTCAATTTGTTAGCACGATACAGCCTCCGGAGTGCAAAAAGTCACCAATTTTATCATTGAATGTTATTGAGAACATCTCACAGATGAACCCTATTGATTTTGAGCTCACCACATCTAGTACAACAGGTGCTATAGTACTTTAAGTACGACATTTTCGTCATTTTTGGAGAATTTTCAGTTTGTTAGCACGATACAGCCTCCAGCGTGTATACAAGTGACCCACTTCATGATTGAATATTGTTCAGGGCGTGTTATATATGAACCTTATTGATTTTTAGCTCACCAGAGCTAGTACAACGGGTGCTATGGTACCTGAACTGCCACATTTTTGTATTTTTTGGAGAAATTTCGGGTTTAATACGATACAGCCTCCGGAGTGTATACAAGTGGACACTTTTATAATAGGATATTTTTCAAGGTGTCTCATTAAAGGTGTCTCACAGATGTACCCTATTGATATTCAGCTGACTATAGCGAGTACAGCGGGTCCCATAAATCCATTTTTGGTTACTTTTGGAAAAATTTCGGTTTGTTAACACGATACATCCCCCGAAGTGTATACAAGTGACAATTTTATGATAGAATATTAATCACGGCATCTCACAGATGTGGAAAAGTTAGTTATAATCTTCAAAACCGTTTATTTTATTTTTTAACATCACCACACAAACATTCCTCAAATGAAAATTGCAGTTTTGCAGTGTGCGACATGAAATAGAATTTTGATAAATAGTAAAATCTACGGATTCCCAGGATAACTCAAAATCAACTGGAAAGCCCATTAGGATACTCTTTTCTATCCTTTGCCTTCGGTTTCCAGTACTAAATTCCCCTCCCTCTTAGGTCTTCTATTACTTACCATATTTTCTTTGGTCTGCCTTTTTTCCTTGTTGGTGATTGTTGTTATTGTTCTGAAATCTGGCATTCTCTGTATGTTCCCCAGCAACCCCATTCTTCGTGATCGTATTATTTTGCTCAATTCGGTTTCAACAAATAAATTCCGTATTTCGTTATTCGTTCTTCTCATCCACCATTCTCCCCCTTTGTGGCGTTCTAATATCCTCCTGAGTATTTTCTTTTCCCATATATCCAATTAATCTTACTTTATTATGTTAAGTATAACTTACTATTGGTCTTATTATTGTTTTTGTAGCTTTGTTTTTGGATATTTACTTTGAATTTATTATTTTGTTCATCGTTTCTACCTATTTAACAGAACACTTTTTATAAACTAGACAAATTTATACTCAACTAGAAACCAGTTTTGTGTTCTCTTGTAATCAGCAAACATCAGGAACATAAAAATATACCTACTGTTCTGGCAACACTTTTGCGCAAATTCATTGAAATACATCCGTTACAGAATGTAGAAGATATAATAGAATCTTTTGAAGTGAATTAGTTCCGTTCCTTACCAACCTCGTAATATAAGTAGTGACATTTGGAACACGAAATATAGAAACATACTATTTTGGCAACAGTTTTGTAACATTTCACTGAAATACATCTATACGAGTATACTGCTATGCTTTAGAGAATCAAAAAGATAGTTTGGTATTTTTTAAAATGAATGATTTTAATTTCCTACCTTCATCGTAACATTAGTTGGTTATATTTGACCAAGAAATATGAAAATACACTATTTGGGCAACATTTTTGTAAAATTTCATTGGCATACCTCTATATACTGCTTTACAAAATAAAATATTGTTTGAAATTTTTTAAAATGAATGATTTTCATTTCCTACCCCTCGTAACATAAGTAGGTAACTTTTGAATAGGTAATATAAAAATATACTACTCTGTCAATATTTTTGTGAAATTTCGTTGAAATACATTTGTATACTTTACGGAATTAAAAAGAGAGTTTGAATTTTTTTTAAAATAATGATCTTCATTTCCTACGACCCTCGTAGCGTGAGTAGGTAATTTTTTAGCAGGAATTGTGGAAACATACTATACTAGCAATCTTTATGTGAAATTTTATTGACAAACATTTATATACTGCCTTACACAATTACAAGAATAATTCGGAATATATTAAAATTAATGATATTCATTTCTTACCACCCTCGTAACATGTATAGGCGACTTTTGAAGAAGGAATATGTAAACATACTACTCTGTCAACGTTTTTGTCAATTTTCAATGAAATACATCCACGTACTGCTTTACAGAATAAAAAAGATTGTTTAGAATTTTTTTAAATGATTGATTTGTATTTCCTAACACCTTCGTAATATAAGTGAATTATTTGGACTAGGAAACATTAAAATATATTGTATTGGCAACATTTTCTTAAATTTTATTGGCATACATCTACATTCTGCCTTACAAGATTAAAAAGATAGTTTCAAATTTTTTAAAATGCATGATATTTATTTCCTACCACCCTCGTAACCCGAGTAGTTTATTTTTGAGCAAGATTATTCTAAAATTTTATCGATATACATGGTTAGGAATTTTTAAAAATTAATTATTTTCATTTCTTACTACCCCTGTAACATGAGTCGGTTACTTTTGAGTAAGAAATATACAAATATATTATTCTGAAATTTTTTTATAAAATTGCAATAAAATATAACTATATACCGGCTTACAAGATTACAATTTTGCCATATCAATTTTTCTCCTACAACTACTGATCTACAAAATTCTTTTGTTACAAAATGAAATTTATCCGATAAGAAAAAAGCTCTTGTGTTTATACTGTTGACCAAATCTCTTACATTACATCTTAATTGACCTTTATTAGTACATTTCTTTACGAAACAAACATATTTATATCAGCCCCTCCCTGAATTAGAATTATTCACTTAATCTCCGCCCTATGCTTAATGAAATCAGTAGACATTAGATCGAATAAATCGTTTAAAACCATGTCGAAAATATATTCCACCCCTGTGCGCCTTTCTAAAACTTGAATCGGTATTCCTTTGGCGGCCGTTAACGTAGCAAAATTTACATAGTCAGTCTCAGCCCTTTCCCTAAACAACGCGATTTTCCGCAGTTTTGGATCGTGAATTCTTCGCAGTTTTCGCTGAGCTTAGCTGTGCTCTCAACTCCAACAACATTGGAGTGCACTTAGAGCACTCTTTTCCTTTTCGGTATTTTTATTTTTGGGGCCGAATCGTTGATTTTCTTTAATAGACCTACGTCGAATGTATACAGTTACGGGTTTTCCGAAATTAATGACGATACTTTACATTTTCTTTACCGGAATATCGTTTCAAGGGTATAAAAAGGAAGTATATAGAAAGAATGAAAGAATAAGATAATTGAATATTTATTCATTATGATACAAGTGAAAAATTATGTAGCTTAGTTGAGAGAAGGGTCTCACCTGAAATATTTTTGTACATTGTCATAGAATGAAATGTTAAATACTGATAACGATTCATTATTAATAGACAAACACGTAATTCAATAAAATTTCTCAGAAACGTTACCAGCAGCAGGAATAGTATATTCCCATATTTCGTGCTCAAATATTACCGACACATGTTACGGGGGATGAAAGAAATGGAAATCATTTATAATTCAAGATTCTAAACTATCTTTTTAGCCGATATATAGATTTATTTCAATAAAATTTCACAAAAATGTTGTCAGAATAATATACTTCATATTTCGGGCTTATAAATACCAGACACATGTTACGGGGGTTGTAATAAATGGAAATGATTAAATTTTAAATATTCCAAACTATCTTTTTACTCTTGTAAGCCGGTATATAGATTTAATTCAATATTTTCAAAACATATTGTCAGAATAATATATTCTTAAATAACGAATTAAAAAATTACCAACTTATGCTACGGGGTGGAAATAAATTACTTTTTTTTTAATATTCCAAACTATCTTTTTGTTCTTGTCGCTGTATAGATTTATATCAATGAACTTCTACAAAAATGTTTTCAGAATAATATTTTTTTTATATTTTGTGCTAAAAAGTAATCTACTCATGTTATGGGGGTGGAAAGAAATGAATATAATTCATGTTTGAAGATTCCTTACTATCTTTTTGATTCTGTGATGTGGGGAAAGTGGGATACTTCGGAAACTTTTTTTATTAACATAGTTATAGTTGAAAAAGTAACTTTATTGTATTTTTTTATAATTCATATTGAACTCTGACTATTTACCAATGTATCACCCAAATTAAAAACCCGTAATACTCACAGTTTTTTTTATTGCAAAATATAAAAAAAAGGAAATTGTCCAGATTATAGCACACAGAAGGATACTTTGGACAAACAAAAAAATATCAAACTTACAATAAATTATATTCAAACCGTATATACTATCCTCAAATCAGGGCATTGTATCATTGAATGTATTTGTGAGTTTTGTTATGTTATTTTAAGAATGAATGCTTTCTGTCCTGTTATTGAGAGATGGTTTGCATAGTCGAGGCAATGACGCATTATGATAGGAAATCTTTTAGGATAGGACGTATCGGATTGCGGTTTTTTGCATTCGCTTGCAAAAATTATTTATATCAGTACCTGGATGACCGAGCTTTGCTCGTTAACCGATTCATTTCATCCTCTACTTCTCGCATCATTATATATCCCTGTGCATAACGATTTTGCGCTCGAACGATAAACTCCAATAACTTCATCATTGGGGTAGTAACTCCTGAATTGAGTGGATGGTTAACTCTTTCATTCACGGCTTCATCAGGGTCTAAAAAGTATAGTTGTCCATACTGTGGCCGTACAAAGACACCAACATCATTTTGGATCGGATGTGCTGCCATATTCATTTTATGATATACTTGTCCGCAAACAATAAAACTATAAATTCCATGGCTATTTATTGTTCTATCATCTTCTACATTGAAGGATGCTAGAGCAAAATATGCGTTTATCTTTCTTATTTTTTTATGAAATTCTTCCGAATATGGGTGACGGTTTAAAAAGAGACGTACTAATTCATTTTAAAATTTTGGTTGCTCCATTACAATTCGTCCATGCAAACAACAGTCACCAAAAGAATTTCTATTTATACGATTAGAAACGCGTTTCTCAGCGAAATGCAATGCACCACAATGGATACACAAAATTTCAAATGGTCCTAAGGCGTTATATTGCACAACTGCAGTAACGGCACATTTATAAGTCGGCAAACAATTATTAAGTTCTAAAGCCCTACGTCGTCTTCCGTCTCGACGTCTTTGTTCTTCTAATCGGTGCTTTCGTTGTTCCTCATTTTCATTAGCTACACGTTGTGCCGCACGCTGCCGCAAATCTTGCAGACGTTGATCTCGTTGTTCGTCATTTTCAGTAGCTACACGATGTGCCGCACGCTGCCGCAAATCTCGCAGACGACGCTCTCGTTGTTCGTCATTCTCAGAAGCTACACGCTCTGCCGCACGCTGCCGCAAATCTTGTAGACGTCGCTCTCGTTGTTCGTTATTTTCATTAGCTACACGTTGGGCCGCACGCTCTCGTGAAACATCTAAATCTTAAGACCTTTCTGCTCGTGTAATTTCAGTCAAATTTTGCAAGCATCTCACTTTAGCAGCACGTGTGGGACGAGCAGAAACCTGATTATGTTCTGATCAGTTTGATGACGATGCTCTTCTAGGTGTTCTTGAAACGAGTTGCGGCTTCGTGAAGTTAGATTGTTTAAAAGCGTTTTTTTCCAAGATCGTTTAGGCAACACGTGCATTAAGAAGACACAAATAACATAAATAAACAATTGATTTTAGTCTAACCTCAAAGCAAACACTTAACAACGCCATCTGCTATCGTGTCGTTAAAGCAATTAGTTGCTCACAAAAAATAGTATTATTATTCGCCAATAGATGTCAGTAAGAGTCATATTTTTCAGTTGAGACTACTCAAACGCCACCTTTTTGTTATTTTTCTTCCAAGTTTATGTTTAAGTTGATTATCGATAAAACACGAATAAAATGACATTTTCTAAAAATGATTCCTAGCTAGATCGATTTATCTCCCCCGAAACCCCCTATATACTAAATTTTATGAAAATCGTTGGAGTCGATTCCGAGATTTCAATTATATATATATATATATATATATATATATATATATATATACAAGAATTGCTCATCTAAAGATATAAGATTCGCACCTACTTTGTACCTTTGCATTGCTGCAGCCAAAAATGCATACAAAAATGCATTTTTTGAGAGTCCTTTTGGCAAATTTAATAACTTAGTAAATAAGAGTCAGAATTAGCTCAAGTCGGGTTCCAAGGGGTTTTCGAGGTTGCTGATCACGTTTATGATGTTCAAATTGGCTCCCCGAACACCTGAAGCTCAGAAACACCGACGAACGTCATCTCCGGGGACTATCCCGAACTTTATGCTAGATACGAGAGAAACTAGGCACCCGGGTATTTTTTGGGTCGCTGAATTCGAATATACCATCGGCGAATACCCCACGAACACTTAGTGGGCCCCAACCTGGACGCGGTCGTCATTTTCGAGAATTTTCATGGAAATATCGACAATAACGAACCTAAAATTGTTATGGGGGCTTTTTGTGTGCGCTGAATCCGATTTTTTTTGTTGAAAACGACCTCCCGAACACCTGGTGCGACTTAACCTGGCCCTGAACGTAATCCCCGAGGGGCTTCCAGACATATTTGAAAAAAACCATCCGAAAATCGTTACTGGGTTTTTTTTGAGTCGCTGAATTCAAATATAGCGCCGACGAACACTCCACAGACACCTGGTGCGCCCTACCGAGGCTCTGAACATCTTCTCCGAGGGTTTTACAGACACAATTGTAACAGACCAACTAAAAAGCATTACTGCGGTTTTTCCGGATCGCTGAATTCAAATATGGCCTCGACGCACAGCCCACATACACCTAGTGCGCCCTACCCTGGCTCTGAACGTCATCCTCGAGGGTTTTCCAGACACAATTGAAAAAACCACTCAAAAATCGTTACGGGGGGTTTCTTGTTCTTCAATGTTTATGTAATTAATAGTTATAAACTTTTTATTGAACTCAAATGAAATATAATCCACCCGTTACTCCACAAAACCTTATCAATCAATAACCTCGATATTCAAATACGTGACTAAATGTCAAACTCTCCATCAAGTGACACATCGTTAGTCTCATCATTTTCTTCATCACCCACTGACTTATTCATCAGTATACTTATATACTTACACTGAAGCGTTTTGAGCGTTGGGAGAAAAGTGAAAGGCCGCTCGGCAAGGTTCGGAGACCCAGCCGGAGATTATTTTTGTCGTTTTTACAGGACTGAATCACATTTTTTGAGGGCTCCGGGGAAGAGTTACCCATGAATGAATGTATGAAATTATGGGACGATTTTTGGTTGGTCTTTTTCAATTGTATCTGGAAGCCCCTCGGGGATGACGTTGTTACGGTTTTCCTCGTTAGTATACATCTGTCGCATAAAAATAAAACAATCATGCAGTTTTGGTCATAATAAATAGACATTCCTACCTTAATATCAAGTCAGACTAGCTTCGTATGTCAGCCATTTCTAGTTATACCATTAACTCAGTGATTCAATAGCCTGGCCGTCAATTTGTTTAGCACCAACTGGATTAATATTGTAAAGGAAATATTTACACTCAGTAGAATAGTTACAGTAATCTGAATATACACATAAAAAGAGTGAACTTTGTTATATGTACCATTGAATGTAAAAAACATTCTTTTATTCGATTCAAACAGCTGATTAGCTATATGTCAATATCCTCGTTCATTCTTCTTTTACAAACGTTCAGAGATCTGTGATTCGTACGGAAGGTTGCCTACCGGTGTACTGTGGGTGTACATCAGGGTATAATGAGTGATGTTTTATTTTGTAAATATAGTCGTGAGATGTGGTATATTAGTCAATATAGGGTTTATTGTTGATTAGTAAATTTTTGTTTTCATACGGGGGGTTTTATTATGCGATGTGCAAGTAGAGTAATTCACTCCGAGTTCATAGAACGTATGTGCTCCATCCAGCTCAAGTGAGATTGTCTCTCGAACGGAAAGGTGGGTTGTCAATGAAACCTGTCGTGTTTCTTTCTTTCTGATCAGCGTGGTGTTGAAATGAGGTGTTCATTAGGAGTCCCAAAAAAATTCTAATGAAGATTCCACATTCATACCGCAGGGGAACATGAATTTGAGATGGTAGTTTGGTTTGGATGGAGTAGTGTGGGTTAGAGAAGTTTGTGGAGATAGTATTTCGTCCAGACTTCATCTGTGAGATGCAGATGGATATGTAAACCCAGTCACCTACAATGTCATGTGTTTAAGTTCATCTAACGGCTTTTAATTACCTATTAGCAGCACACAGGAGAATCCTGTCCTAGCCATATAGGGTTTATTCATAGATTCTGGGGTATTGTTGGATTTTGGTTATTCGGATTTCCGTGTTGGATTAGTTCCGGGGTTACTTGGTGTTGGTTCGTAGTACCACGGCGTTCCTGCGATGCTTGCAGCTTCACCTTAATGATTGCTACCTCAGGAAAAACTTGTGGATCGTCAGGATTTATCACCAGGGGTGAAGACGTGCAAGTTTTAATCATTTAAATTTTTCTTTAATTATTTTCATAGTGTATATATAATTCACCACTTGTGAACATACAAGTGGCTTGTAATTTTTCTTGGTCATATATTACTCTCTGCAGAGTAGGTAAGTTGCGTCTGAGCTCACACGGAACGTTTATGGTAATTTTCTTTAATTTTTTTTTGCATTTTGGCAAGTTTACGATTTAATATGAGTAGATAAGCCACGGTATGGGTAACCCTTCATGTTCTCACCGTTTTCAAATTGTGTGATTTTATTTTATTTTTTTACAAGTTTCAGAACCAACCTAACTCAGAACTGGTCTCTGTTTCAAATCCTTCTGAGCATCGTGTTATCAATTTTGGGGTAGGGGTATATAGGATTTTAATTATTTGTATCATTGTATATATTGAACTATAAGGGACTTATGTGAACGTCCACAGTTCGTAAGGAATTTCATAAAGATCTCTTTATCTTTTTTCATAGTAAGGGTTGATGGACCTAAGTGTCCACTGTGGGAATAACTACTCCCCAAAATTTTCTAACTCACTATATAATTGTATTCAAAGCAAACGACCACCTTAATAAAACATTTCTCTTGTGAGTTGAGTTACGAGTTTGATTTTATGTAATCCTTTCATAATTGGGGGTAAACAACGGTTAGGGAATTGAACTGAGGTATTTACTCGGGTACGGTTTACCTGGCGCCTTGGGTTATATAGCTTATATTTTGATTGTTCGTTACCAGCGTACGAACCTCCCTTCTTCGACTGAAGTCTAGCGGGTAAAATACCTTGTGGCATAGATCGGCCATCCGATCTGCTGGTAACTTGGTGAATTAGTAGTAATTGATTTCGGGGCCACAAGTTCGATCTATACTCAATAGGTCGCTAGCGTAAGGGGGATAAGTGCATCGGTGCACGGGGTTTGATTTTACGTTACAACGTTCAGAGTCAGGGTAGGGCGCACCAGGTGTCCATGGGGTGTTCCTCGGTGCCATATTTGAATTCAGCGACACGAAAAACCCCCAGTAGCGATTCTGGTTGGTCTTTTTCAATCGTGTCTGGAAAACCCTCGCGGATGACGTTCATAGCCAGGCATCAGGTGTCCGTGGGGTGTTGACCGGTACCATATTTGATTTCAGCGAGCCAAAAAACCACCCGCAAAGATTTTCGGGTGGTTTTTTTCAATTATGTCTGGAGAACCCTTAAGGATGACGTTCGGGGCCAGGTTAGAGCGCACCAGGTGTTCGGGTGGCCATTTTCAACATAAAATTCGGATTCATCGCACACAAAAAGCCCTCATAACGATTTTCGTCTCTCGCATAAAGTTTGGGATAGTCCCCGGAGATGGCGTTCGTCGGTGTTCCTAAGCTCCATGTGTTCGGGGGGTCAATTTGAATATCATAATCGTGACCAGCGACCTCGGAAACCTCCGGGGACCCGATTTGAGCCAATTCTGACTCTTATTTACGAAGTTATTAAATTTGCCAAAAGGCCTCTCAAAAAATGCATTTTTGCATGCATTTTTGGCTGCAGCAATGCAACTTCCGGTTTGTAATAGGTACAAAGTAGGTACGAATGATATAAATAATTTTTGCAAACGAATGCATAAAACCGCATTCCGCTTCACAAAAATGTTGTCATAATTATGTATTTTGATATATCCTACTCAATAATAACCGACTTATGTTACAGGGTTAGTAAGAAATGAAAATTATTCATTTTTGAAGAGTCCAAACTATCTTTTTAACCCTACAAATCCAGTTGTTTCATTATAATTTATGAAAGTTTGCTGTAAAATCTTTTGGTTGATAACATATTGTAAAATCTTGTGTAATTGCCTGCTGTTTTTGATTATAATTTAATCGAACTTTGTCGACTGTCGTAGACATTCAACTATATTAATAATCTTAATCTGACAACGTAAATGTCGAAATTAATAGTTAATGATATACAGATTTTCAATGAATTGTACAAATGAATGACTGTTTGAACTTCGATGGTTTCCAGATCGTGAGGTAAACAAGAACTCAATGATTCGGAAAAACGTTATGTTTCGACTTGATGAGGTGACCAATAGTAGCGACTGTATATCTTTAGTTTGGTGATATCTGAATACCGACTAAGAAACGATTTGTTTGACTTAGTAACTTAACTTGATAAAGAAACGATGAGTTTCAACTTATGATTACGCACTTGACTCGAATAACAACTAAGAAACTATATGTTTGACCTAGTAAGTTAGAACTTAGAAATAATGAGTTTCGACTTTAATTGCACGTACATGACTTGAATACTAATTAAGGAACGATGTATTTGACTTAATAGCGGTTAAACGATGAGTTTCGACTTATGAGTACGTACTTGACTCGAATAACGACTAAGAAACTATATGTTTGACATAGTATCTTTGAAACGACGTGTTTCGACTTGAATTATACTTAGAACTGGAGTTTAGACTTAATTGCACAACTTAAGAAACCAGTTTACTATTCAACCAACTCGTTAATAATGTAACTGATAACTTAATAACCGATTGCATAACTATGTGATAACTGCTTAACTAAGTATGACTGCTTCGTGATTGAGTGATGACTGATTTCTTCACGATGTAAGACGTGTTAAATAGAAATCTTCAAGGGGGTGTGTTGACGCGAAGGTCGGTGGAACTAAAGGAAATAAACCTTTCCTATTGATGCGCATGATTTACCCGGCCGGAACCATTGACAAGAATCAACAATGGACACATCCAATAGATCTTTCAATCACTATTGAAAGACATTCAAAGGTGAGACCGTCCCATTGAAACATTTTACTCTCAAATAATATTCAAATAATTTTCGAAATGTTTTATGACAGGCCTTCTCACACCGATTCATTATTCAAAGATCCCGTCTTTTTCAACTATAGAAATTCAAATATAATATGAAAATAGGTCTCACAAACTTTACAATGAGATATTTCGTTTGATCTAAAGTCCAACTTCACGGCGCTACAATTTTATTAACACAATGAAATGATAGTGTAAAACGTGATATGTTTCTAAATTTTCAACAATGGGTAACTAAGGTCGTTTGCCACTTGAGCAAGATGCCGGCATAAGACTCCTCTCAAGGGTGGTTCGACTCCAAGTTAATGACACACTTGCATAATAGAGGAAGGAGACTATAAGAGACTAGGGCGGCACTACCTTTTTAAACGTCGACGAAAGAACAAGATTGAATTTAATATGAAAGGAAAAACTACGGTGACAAAGGTAGAAACATCGTGTAAAAGAATTTACTCTAAGTTACAACAATATTTAAAAAAATATATTAAAAGTGTTAAAATAAAATGTAATTAAAACTTAACCAACCCGGACACGATACCCTGTGACTCTCACAGCCGGATGGATCAGAAATAAAAAAAAATTAAAAAAATGATTTTATTCTGCCTGAGGGCAGGACGGAAAAATAACAGGATGTACCTTTAGGTACTTAACGGTATTCTCACGGTAAGGTTGTCTTGAAGAGATGGCAGCTGTATTGTGACGGTGATGATGTCTTGAAGAGATGGAAGCTGTGCTCTAACGGTGAAGATGTATTGAAGAGATGAAAGCTGTATTCGAACGGTAAATATGTTTTCTGACGGTAACTTTGTTGAATCTTAGCGGTAGCCTAGCTGCTGCGCTTACCACAGGAAATTAAGGAGAGTTTTCAAGTAGAAACACGAGAAAATGTTCAGAGACGTGTTGTACCTGTAACGTCGATAGGTGGAAAAGACTCATTTCAAGCTCGCAGCAAACAGGAGGCAATTGACAACGGTCAATTGTCTCAACGGTCAGTTTTTATTCTGTGGTTGAGAGTGGCTATTGAGACGACAAGCGGGAATTACAAGGAATTTATTGTATGAAATTGAAACAGGTCGATAGGCATGTTACAAATACTATAGACATAAAAATAAACTTACGCTTTGAATGTACAAACAATAGAGAACGGATACAAAGAGGATTTCTGTTGGAGCTTTTACATTATAGTTACTTTGTTGATATACTCTAAGCTCTACTTAGATAGGTGGATTATAAAATAATATAAAAAATGTCAGATTGATATATACTTGATTGATGTCAAAAACGATTTTTTTATAAGAACATTTTTCTAAAAGCTAGTACAGTTTTTCCTTAGTAAAGTTAATAAATTAAAATAAACAGTCAGGTTCACGGTTAATAACTTTACACATTTCTAAAAATAACGTAATATATGCAAATAAAGAATTCCCATTCTTGAACACCTGCTTTTGGCTAAATGGTTTACAAAAACTTGGACGTCTTCTATCAGAACACGCGTATATCCAGTAAATTTGATTGTTTCTACCCATGGCTGGTAACGTGCTTGACGTAGTGACTCGACGTCTTGTTACTAGTGTTTCTACATATTCTGTATACAATAACAGTTATGGAAATTTTTATCTAAATTTACTGAGCGTAAACGTGATTCACAATCCTCTACAACATAATAGAATCCACAGTATTGAGAGAGAATATTACACTTCTGACGAAATATGCGATTTAAAAGGCGAATATGAATATTTCTCTCTTTGAATGTTTTTGAGAATACTGATTATATATTATGCTCATCATTTAACCAACCAAAATCGTTGCCAGGTTAAGTTATAGTGGGAGCACAATTAAGATTGGTAGTGTAACTAATTACGTTCCTCAAAAAACTTGAAGTCCTTAAAAACTGCAAGAAATTGAAGGGTACCAGAGTATCAATTTCAAGTGATCTTACTTACAATCAACGGATAGAAAATAAGAAACTTAGACTATTTCTGGAGAAGGCTCGACAAACCGCAGCTCATATTGCTACATAAGGGGAAATAAATTGTTTATCGTTGGTAAGGGATATTCTGCCAATGAATTGCAAGAAGAAGGAATAATTTCGAAAAAAACAAAAACGAATAGTGCACCACATACGCCGTCAATTATTAGAGGAGTAAAAGAACGGGAAACCATGGCTGTGACAACTGCCACTGAAGTCGAATCTGTAGCTAAAGCTGAAGAAGAGGTATCTAATCAACAAAAACAAGTGAATAAAACTGAAAATTCTAAAAGTAACCGATATAAAGTTAACACAAAAAATAATCCCGCGAACGTTTACAAGGAAAAAAATATCACACCTGTACTCGCCAAAACGATTAACCTAAGAGAAGGGCTACGAGCTAAATCCACTAGTAGTAATACCAATAATAACTAAAAGTTCAATTTATCCCTATTAGTTGAATATATCTGTGAAATGGACCCATAAATTGCTCACTACAATGTTGAACCAATCAACGCGAAAATAATAAATAGTGTCGCAGATTTTGGTGATGCATATTATGTAGAAAACTCGCAATTTAAAGTATTCCATAAAAATATAAGAAGTATTAAAAAAAACTATGATGAAATGTTATTGCTGTTAACTGAAATAAATTGTGAATTTGATGTAATCGTATTCACAGAAACTTATGTAGTATATGATTTAGCATTATATAACATTCCAGAAAACGATATTATATACAGCAATGGAAACTTCAACCAAAACGATGGGGTGATTGTGTATGTTAAAAGTCACTATAACTATGATTACAAACTAATACCATTATGACCCTCAAATGCTATCGAGCTTACAATTTTAAATTTACAAGAAAAAATAACAGTAACTTCAATCTACAGATCTCCCAGCTCTTCCCCTGACAATTTCAATTCCGCTCTTCATGGATATTTGGGGAATTGTAAATTCAAAACCCACATTATTAATGGTGATATTATTATTAATCTATTACTCGAAAATGCCGATTATGTAGATGAATATAAAACCATATTAAATACGTTTGATTATGTTTCATATATTAACCAAACAACTAGGCGACGGAGTGGGTCCTGCATAGACCACTTTTATGTGAAAAAACGGGATTTCCACATTCACTAAAATACAATCATTCATTCTTATGTATGATCCAATAGTTTTAACATTCAAGTTTTCGAATTCTCAGCAACCTGTAAAAAGTTTACCTATATATAAAAAATTTATAAATTTCAAAAGTTTGAGAAATGAGGTGGAAGCACAAGATTGGAACATGATCAATATAAATAATGATATAGATGAAATGACTGAATCTTTTATATCTACTCTAAATACATATATTGAAAAAAATACCCTTGTTGTGAAAATGGCTGCAAGTAAAAAAAATTAAAAACCTTGGATAACTCAACATTTATTAAATGAAATTACACAAAAAAATCAATTATACAAAAAGTTAAAGAAAAATCCCACAGATGATGCCCTAAAAGATTATTACAAAACATTTAAAAACAAACTTATGAAGTTAATTCAAAAATCCAAAAAGGAGTATACATAACGAATGATAGAACAAAATCAAAATACGTCCCAAAATATGTGGACGTGTATTAATAAATTGTGCGGTAAGGTTAAAAATAACAGCAGTCAATAGATACAATGAAATTGTAACTGAAATTTTTTAGTTCAGTAGGAGAAGTTTACGCTGGCAGAATAGAAGCACCTGATGATTTTAACGAACATATTTCTCAACTAGATAATAATACTATGTTTCTATATAATACAAATGAAATTGAAGTACAAAATATGATAAAATCACTAAAAAATAAAAAATCTCCAGGTGTTGATGGTTTGCGAGCGGAGACTTTGAAAGAATTATCAGACTTAATATGTTAACCTCTATCTACTATCATAAATATATGCTTTTACAAAGGTTATTATCCTAAGTGCCTGAAAACTGGTATGATAAAACCTTTATTTAAGTCAGGATCTAAATTAGAAGTAGGAAATTACCGTCCAATATCTTTGATCTCTTCGGTGTCAAAAATCATAGAAAAAATACTAAAAAGCCGAATCGTAAAATTCCTAAATAAATATCACGTAATCTCAGACAATCAGTTCGGCTTTAGAGAAGGCAAATCAACAGAAGATGCTATTTGTTCTCTTATAAAAAAAGTTTATGAGGCTGTTGACTCAAAAACTCCCGCTTTAGCTATATTCGTTGACCTATCTAAAGCCTTCGATACTGTATCGCACGACATACTATTGTATAAGTTGCAGAAATATGGACTTAAAGGCAAAATCGTCCACTTATTAAGCAGTTACCTGAAAGACCGACAGCAACAGGTAAAAATCGGCAATGTCATCAGTGAACAGAGGACAGTAACCTATGGGGTACCACAAGGTTCTGTACTCGGACCGCTTCTGTTTACAATTTATATAAATAGTTTATTGAATATGGACTTGAAGGGTACAATAACGAGTTTCGCTGATGACAGTGTGATATTCTACAAATCAGACTCTTGGGCAAATCTAAAACGAAGGGCTGAAACCGATTTCTCTTTGATTAAAAAATGGTTTGCCTGTAATAAACTTACCCTCAACAGCGACAAAACCTACTATTTGCCATTTGCATCCTACTCGCGTACCCTGCCTGACATGGGAAATCACAAAATCGACGATATGACGGAAATACCAGAGGCGCAATATGCTAAATATCTTGGGATAATTATCGATAAGAATCTTCGTTGGGATCTGCAAATAAATAATATTGCAAAGAAATTAAGAGGTCTAATTAGTAGGTTTAAATTTCTAAAAGGATTTTTAAGCATACCTCATCTAAAAACAGTGTATTTTGCACTCGTTCAATCACAGTTATCCTATGGCATCCTGGGTTGGGGAGGTGTGTATGATAACCATCTAGAAAAAATTAATATTTTACAAAAGTGGATACTGAAAATAATCCATGGTAAAAAGCGCACCTTCTCTAGCGACCGTCTGTTTGATACCAGCAAAAATCTTGATATAAGACAGCTTTACTGTGAACGAATACTTCTAGCTATTTTTAAGAGGAAAATAGAATTAGAAAAAATTGAACATCAATACAATACGCGGACTAGAGACCAAAATATTGTAAAAATACCCAAATCCTAAAAAAATATTGAACGGCGATTCTTTGATTACATAGGAGCAAAACTATACAACTTAATTCCACATTCTCTGAAACAAATAAAAAAATTACATATATTCAGAACAAAAATTAAGAAATGGATTCTTAGTAAAGAGCGACACATATTTAGAAATATAGTAAATAATCTCTGGAAGATACTTACCTCTATATTAAAGTTATTTTTTCTACTCTAGATTTTGGTTTAGAATATATATATATTAAACTTTAGGTTTATTTTAAATATTAGATTTTAGAACTTATGTATAGATTTAACATAGCTGCACACATAAATGCATCACACACAAGTTCAGGTTCTTTCCTATTAGAGCTTCTGTGATTATTTATGTTTATATATATTTGATTCGTAACTGTAATTGTAATTTTTTTTTCTTTCTTTCAAAATAAATAAACATTACTTACTTACTTACTTATTATTATTAATTTCTATTTTGATGCGTAACGTCATTATGACACATTTTATACAACATTTGTATTGTAATTTCATAGATACTTGATAGATTATATACACATTTCCATCGCGTATCGTAATATGAGACTGATATTTATATCGTGAATAATTATTACATCAACATCAGTTATTACTGAATCATTTTTAAATCAAAATTTTCCATAAACGGAACTCAATATCGAGTGAAAAATTGAATGATTTATGATTAGACATAACATTTTGACTAGAAAATTTAACCTCGAAGAAGATTTGTTTAAATCTACTCAATACAAAAGGTGTAACTAACGCCCTCTGTAAGAAGCAGCTAAAAAATAAAGTGATCTTTCAGCTTCCCAAACAGACTCTTACAAAATTTCATTATAATTTTGCCAGTAGTTTCGACATAACCGTAAGAAATATGTATATATTTTTTTTCAATACCCTGTAATTTGAAAACGGAGGGCGTTGATAATTTTTTTTTACTGGGCGAACCCAAATTATTTTTCAATGTAGTTAAATTAATACTGAAGAAAGCAAAACCATTATAAAGTCAGCAAGAAGAGCTCTACCCACGAAGTCAGCATGGAAGAATATGAACTAGAACGTGTCATACGTTTCAACTATATAGTAGAAAAATATACGAAGAAATGGAATTAAGAATCGTAGAAACATCTATTCGTTGATACTTCCGATTAGTGAGTATTACTCAACTATAAGGTTACTTTTTTTTAGTTAATTTTGTTACAAAAACGTCAAATAAGAGGAGATATAATATTTCTCTCGAGAGTTAAAAGTGAAAAAGCGTGTAATTTTGATAAATAAAGAACTATATACAACCGTTATAATGGTAGTAAGAGCTAATTGAACAAATATAATTGGCTTGATACATGTTCAAATTTGTCACGATTTGAATCTGAATGGTTTGGTGAATCTCCGAAATTTTGTGGATATTTTGGATGGTAGAATTTTTTTTTGGACTGCATAACTTCAACTTCTGTATGATATGAGCCTGATGTCAGCGCCAGTCACAGTGAATTGTGAAATCTGTGGTAAATTTTTTGAGAAGCGAGGCCTAAAAACAGATCAAAACAAGACCCATGGCGGACAAAATTTAAGTTCGATTACAAAAAAAAGTTTTGGAAATAAGGAAATAAAAGCTGGCAATATTGAAGAGCCAACGATCAGTAATCAGAAGAGTCCCAAAAGCTTCAAGGGCTCTTTCTGCCTCAACGCTCTCTAATCTGATTGATGAATGCGTAAGACAAAATTCTATTCCTACCTCGGAAAATCTATTGCTTTTTCCATACAATGTTTTGAGTCTTCCTTCTTAAAACTCTAATAAAAAAGTATCTCCCTCTACTATAATCTAGACTAATTTAAAAACATTTGAAAATATAGATCATCATTTAAATTTCTCAGTTAGGAAAAACATAAATTTATCAAATAATAGTAAAATTAAAAATGTCATTAATAAAGTTTCTGACGTCGACTTGACATTCACAATCAAGATTTTAGCTCCAGATGATAGTTTTGCTGATTTCAGTGCAACCACTTTAACAAAATTAAAATCGAAACATCCTACCCTACTCTGAGTTCGGAACCTATTTCTATTCTTATAACAAAAGTAACGATATAAACTCTTTTAAAACCAGTTCTGCTGGTGATTTAGACTCTTTAAGACCTTCACATCTACAAGATTTAATAAGTTACAGTGCTGGCCCTTCAGGAAAAAATCTCTTATCATCTTTGTGTAAATTATGTAATTTTATTTTAAATGACACCGTCAACATCAATATTCGTCCTATTTTATTCGGAGCGTCACTATTAGCTTTCACTAAAAAAGCAGGAGGCATCAGACCAATTGCTATTGGTTCAGCTTACCGTCGTTTAGTAGCGAAAATAATTTGTTCAAACATCAGAGACCAACTAGGATATTTACTTCGTCCATTACAATTTGGTTAGGGGTCGAAAGGTGGTTGTGAAGCAGTTGCACATGCAGCAAGACGTTTCGTCTCTAATCATCCAGACGTTGATAATGAAGTTTTTCTAAAAATTGATTTTAAAAATGCTTTCAATGCAATTCATCAATCAATGTTATCGATTCACTTCATATCGTTTATTTGGCGAAAACATCATTTGTTCGGAAAGAGGTGTCCAACAAGGGGACCCTTTGGCACCTCTCCTTTTTTGCGTATCGATACACAAACTTATAAGCAAAATTGACACAGAATTCAATGCTTGGTACCTTCGTACCATGATGATGGTTCTTTAGGTGGTAATACTAATTCCGTGTTCAAGTCTCTTGTCTATATTATAAACAATTCCAAGGATATTGGTCTTGAACTCAATTTCAGCAAATACGAGTTATTTTTCTTAGAATCACCAAATAATCTAACCATTGATAAATTTAATTCTGTAGCACCAGGCATAACAATTACTAACAGTTAAAATTTATTTCTATTAGTTGCTCCTTTATTAAACGAATCCTCTCTATCAGCTTTCAATGAAAAACTAACCTTTTTCAAAAAAATGTCATCTCGTTTATCCTGGTTACCGACACATATTGTTAATTACCTTCTCAAGAATTGCCTATTAATTTCAAAATTAACTTATATCTTAAGATGTAGTCCGATTTGGTTACATAATGATATCATAATCAATTTTGACAATACCATGCGTCATTCATTAGAGTCATTAATTAACATCAAATTAGAGGACCTTTCTTGGAAACAAGCATCATTACCTGTTTCATATGGTGGTTTAGGAATTCGCTCAATCGTTTCAGTAGCTCTTCCTTATTTTTTGTCGTCATTAAATAGTTCAAAAAATTTCATTAATTACATTCTGCCTATATTTTTCCACACACAAGACCCTTTATTATTGGAGCCAGAAAATATTTGGTCATGAAAGTCTAACAAAGTTGTACCCGATGAATATAAATCCTTTCAAATATCCTGGGATATACTTTCATTTAACATTGAAAAACAAAACCTGCTAAAGAAAGCTATCAATTCACCAGACACGCCTCGTTTGAATGCAGCATTTTCAAAGGAATCAGTAGCATGGTTGAACACTATACCGTCGGCACCATTAGGTACGCTTTTAGATGACGAAAAATTCCGTATTTCTATTGGCCTGCGTTGAGGGTTTCAGATTTGTGTAAAACATCGCTGTCGTTGCGGAGCTGATGTTGATAAATATGGTAGAAACGGCCTAAGCTGCAAATTAAGTGCCGGCCGTGTTTCACGTCATTCTGCAGTAAATGACCTAATCAAACGAGGCCTGTCATCTGCAAAGATTCCCTGTTCGTTGGAACCGTTAGGTACTTGCCGCGACGACGGTAAACGTCCAGATGGTATGATCCTCATTCCATAGCAACGCGGCAGACCAGTTATATGGGATATCACTTGCACTGACACTTGGCTCCGTCCTATGTCCGATCCTCATCCACTTCCGCAGGCGCTGCAGCTTTACAAGGCGAAACTTTTAAAATCAATAAATAAAAAAATGTGGAGAACATTTACATTTTTATTCCTTTAGCAATTCATCAAAGAAATCGGTAAAACAATATCAGTAGAAACCAATGCTTCAAGAGCAACTTTGTTTTTTATACAATAAATAAGTATTGCAATTCAAAGAGGAAGCGCTTTATCTTCTCTCGGTACGTTTCCCCGTTCTAAGCCTCTAGAACAACTTTTCATGAAAACTAATCATAAGAAACCTAATTCTTCTACCACTTTCTCACATTACCGACCATAAAACATGTGATCTTTCCTTTCCCCGAAATTCTTATATAACATCTTCATCCTCTTCTTCAGAATGTGTGCCTTCTGATAATACATGCGTTGACAATTTTATGAATTATGCCTCCAACAAGCTTTTGGGCCTCAGTGTACTACAAAATATAGACAACCACCAGCCAGATGATGTCCCATTCATAGGAATACTGAAGATGATGACTATGCTAGAGAATGATGCGATTCCTATACGCAATACATTATCTTTGACCAAAACAAAATATAAAATTGGTTTACCCCCAATAAAGTTGCAGATATCAAATAAAAATGTAAATCTCCAAATGGAAGGTATTTATACTAACAGTGTGGCATATTCTAACAATACTAATACAGACAATTTGTCTGATGAAGATGATAACGGAAATCACGCATCAGTAGCCGATTTGAGTAAAAATTTTAATGACAAACTCTCCAAAACAGTAGAAAATGGTACTAACCTCGCCAGTAAGACCTGAGGCTAGATCCAAAATATCTGATGTGACCAATGGAGTGAAACCGCTAAGTACAAAAGCAATATCAACCAGAGCTACAAAATCTAGTAATAATGTTTCGGTGATCAAAAAAATGACATTGCCTCCAACAAGTGTCAAAATAACCCCGATATTTTGCAGTCAAATTCAAAATTGGAAGAGAATGAAGACGTAGAAAAAAATAATGGGTCAAAAGTCGATAGGGTCGTAGTAATTGAGGAATTAATAAACATCAATTCCCTTTCTGAAAATAACCCTAGAGTTAACAACTTCTCTTCATACATTTCATTTTCGATTAAAGAATTTCAGAAAGGGGATGAAACTCAACAAGAACAAAAGGAGATGTCTAAAAATGATGTAGATAACAAGGAATATATTAACAAAGTGAACCATGCCAATGATCTATCGACATCAACCAAACTTTCCAAAACCGCAATATGTACATCCAATTCAATAGTAAACAACATCAATTCAAATTCCTCATCACGCCGATCAAGTGAGAAAGACAATAATAGAATCCGAGATTATTCGGACAATGATAGTAGTTGCGAAAGAGTTCTTAACAATATCTCCACAATCAGATCCATAAAGGGTATTCCCCAAAAATCTTTGGGTCTCAAAGGCCTCAAAAATATTGGTAACAGATGTTTCATAAATAGTTTTATCCAATGCCTATCAAACACAAGGTGGCTATTAGAATATCTAAAGAAAGACGCATACATAAAGAAGAAGAGAGATATTAACATAAACATATCTAGCATGAAAGGAGCACTAATTAAAGCATTTGCTGGAGTTATTCAAGAACTTTGGTCTGAAGACGGTTCAGGCAGTATTATTGAAAAGTCAGATTCGGCGATTCACTCGAAGTTTCAAGGGATACATTCAACATTATGCATAGGAGTTTCTGCGTTACCTATTAGCAGCACTTCACGAAGATGTCAACTAGGTATATGAAAAACCAAAACCCGTATTAACAGAAATTGATGACAAACTTAGTGACATTGAGAAAGCACAAGAATCTTCGTTGAGATATCTGAGAATGGACAACTCCAAGATTGTGGATAAGTTTGTCGGTCAATTAAAATCAACAATCAAGTGCACACACTGTGGTCACTATTCAGTTACCTACGATCCCTTTTGGGATTTATCCCTTTCGATACCCCAAAGAACAGGTTAATTACGACTTTCACATTGTTTAGATTCGTTCACAAGAGAAGAAACACTCGACGGCTATGAGAAACCAACATGTTCGAAAAGTAAGGAACGAAGACGATGCAATAAATCATTCTCAATTCATAAATTTCCGAAAATATTGGTTATTCATCTGAAGCGCTTTTCACAAACAGAAAAATTAAGTGGAAAACTTGATGTTGCAATTGATTTTCCAAAGGGCTTGATATGAGCCATTACGTGGCTGATAATGTGGCACCTTGTATGTACAACCTCTACGTTATATCAAATCACAGTTGAACCACTTACAATGGTCACTACACAGCATATTGCCGACATCCTCACACGGGACAGTGGCACGAATATAACGATTCAAGGCTGCTATTCTTCTTCTTTCGGTTTCGTCTTCACCTTAGTGAAGGTTGGCAACAATCTCGGCGAACTGGGTTCGGTTTTGAGCAGCTCGGAATGAGGAATGTGAGTCTAGTCCGGTCCAGTCTCTTATGTTTTTCAACCACGAATGTTGGCGTCTCCCTATACCTCGTCTGCCTTCTATTTTGCCTTCCATTATTATTTTCAGCAGCCTCATTCTATCACTCCTGATTACATGTCCCAAGTATGCGGTTTTTCTCTTCTTTATGTCGACCACTAAGTCTCTGTCCTTACCTAATCTTCTCAGAACTTCTTCATTACTGATGTGGTCTGTCCAGGGTATTTTTAGGAGCCTATACACCCACATTTCGAAAGCTTCTAGCTGCCTTAGTGTTTCAGCCTTTAGGGTCCAGACTTCGGATCCGTACAGCAAGACGGAATAGATGTAACAATTGACAAATCTAAGGCGTAATTTCAAGTTCAGTGATCGGTTACAAAGCACTGGTCGCATTTTATTGAATACTGATCTGGCCTGTTCTATGCGCGATCTGATTTCTGTACTAGGACTCAGATCAGATGTTATCCAGGTACCTAAATACTTGAACTTGGTTACGTTTTAGATGGGTAGTCCTTTTATATATATATCTGGTGCTGGATTAGTTCTTCTAGTGATGGCCATTACTTTTGTCTTCTTTATACTAATTTTAAAGCCCAGGATCTCTCCTACTCTGTCGATTCGATTTAAAAGTTGTTGGAGTCCTTCTAAGCCATCGGCTATAATGGCGGTATCATCTGCAAAGCGTAAGTTATTAATCAGATGCCCGTTTATTCTAATGCCGTGTTCCATACCCTGTAGAGCTTCATCGAATATGTAGCCAGAATATATATTAAATAGTAAGGGCGATAAGACACATCCCTGTCGCACTCCCATATGAATGGGTACATCATCTGTTTTGTTTCCTTCAACCCTGATGGCTGCTGTTTGGTCCCAGTATAAATTTTTCAGGAACTGGATGTCGTTATTATCGAGACCCGTTTCTTTCAGGATGTTAAACAGGGCTGTGTGTTCGACTCTGTCGAACGCCTTCTCGTAGTCGATAAAACAGATGAAAGCCTCTTTTTGTTGATCTCGACATTTCTGTAACAATACAGATAGGCTGAACAGTGCTTCCCTCGTGCCCATTCCTTCTCTAAAACCGAACTGTGCGTCATCTAGATCTATTTCGCATTTTTTGAATATCCGTTTGTGTATGATTTTTAAAAGAAGTTTTAATGCATGACTCATTAGGCTAATTAGTCTGAAATCTTCACATGTATGTGCATTTGCTTTCTTCGGTATGGGAATGAAGTCGGACTTCAACCAGTCGCGTGGGATGTTTCCGCTCTTGTAGATTTGATTTAGAAGCTTAGTAAAAACCTTTCTATTCTGTTCGTTCAAGAGTTTGAAAGTCTCAATGTGGATTCCATCTGGCCCAGCAGCCTTTCCTGTTTTGCAGGTTTTGAGTGCTCTTTCAACCTCCGATGTCAGAATATCTAGTGCCTCTTTTGAATCTTCTTTATTGTTAAAGTGACGTGGATCTATTAGTAGAGAATAGTTGTCGAATATAATTTATCCAATGGTCTTTCAGTTCTGTTTCGTCTAATATGGGTTTATTGTCGTGTCCAACTATTCTGTTTGGAATGTTCTTTTTTCCCTGGACTACCATTTCTTTAACTTTCTTATGAATTGCGGAATGATCGTGCTTTTGTTGTAACTCTTCAATCTCACAACATATCTGGGCCATCCAGTATTCTTTTGCTTCCTTTATTTTCTTTTCTATTTGTTTGTTACGCGTTTTGTACAAAGTCGTATATCTATTCTTGTATGTTCTGCGTTTATCCATCATATTTAATATTTCTTCAGTCATCCATTCTTTTTTCTTGTTTGTACGTGTTGGACCAATTACTTCCTTCTCAATTCTATGTACTTTATCCCTCATATTTTTCCAATCTTCCTCAATATTTTTCCCCAATTCTGGGTTGTTTATATTCGATATTTCATAGTTGACTTTCTCTCTCAATTCGTCTTTTTTAGATGGGTCGCGGAGGTTGTTGATGTCAACTAACTTGACGTGTTTCTTTGTTAGTTTTTTCAATTTTATATTCAGGTTGCCAACTACTGGGTTGTGGTCTGAGTTAATATCTGTGCCTGGGTATGTTCTTATACCATGAATTAATATCGTGCTATTAATATAGTGGAAATCTTTAGTCAGTGGAGAAGCATATGTTCTCTTCTATGAAGAAGATGACACAAAGTCCCACCTTTAAGTTTAATAAAAAAAATTTATTTATTTTTATTAGTTTTTAAATTGTATATTTTCATTGTGAACTAATGCCTTATTTGGTTTTTTCTGCAAAATTTTTTATATATTTATATATACATTATATTCTTATCAATATACTATATATTTAAAAAAAATATAACTTAAATGACAAAGATTTTGGTTGAAACATTATGTCTCATTTTCTCTGGAACAACTTGATTCTGGACAAGAAACTTGAAATAAATAACCCTGTATATTATTCACACCATAAAATATATTCAGTATTCTCAAAAACATTGAATTCATAGAGATACATATTCATATTCGCCTTTTACAGCGCGGATTTTGTCAGATCTATTATAGTCTCTCTCAACACTGTAAATAAAAATTTCCATGAGAAACAATTAAATTTACTAGATTTACTCAAGTTTTTGTATACAATTCTACAGAATATTTGTCCAAATATTTAGAATTTATAATTTTTTTTTCAAAATGTCGATGAAACATGAATAGGATCGTTTAGAGTGGTATTAAATGAATAGTTACTCGCAGTATCTAATGAAAACTATAAACAGTTTTGATTAACTAATTTCAACGGAATTAGTTCCACCCAGGAAAACATTCAATTTCAGTTAATGGTAGATTCGAAATTGTAGTGTAAATTAATCTATCAGAAAGTTTGAAAGACAAATATTGAGTTCAACTTATCTAAACATTATGAAAAAATCACTTTATAATTTTTGGTAGGATATTTTATTTATGGAAATTTTTTTACTATTATATATTTTTATCATATTGATAGCACGATTTCAGGTAAGAGACCCTAAAACCACAAGAAACCATAAGCGGGCATTAGAATTTAGGCAGGATAAAATGAATTAATTGTGTCTCATCTTTCCAAAAGCGAATAAAAATGGACAATAAGTGGGATATTTAAACGTGGGAACCTAAAACCAAAACATAAAAATTACGCGCACATACTACCTACTTATACTAGGAAATAGTACTCTCATAGGCTCCGCCCAATTGCATCTTGTGCCTTGATTGAATGACAACTTACTTGATTTAATGGGCGGAGGCTACAAGAATACTACTTTCTAGTACAAATAGAAGTCGTTTCCATTTAATGGTTAATTTTACAAGTTTACATAATATATACTTATCTGATTTCTTGTTTATGTATTAGCAGTTTATAAAGTAAGTTTGTGGAATCATCACACCGAGTATATTTTATTTAAAATGACGTCAGGGCCGGCGAAAGCTAGTTTAACGCCCCCTCCCCCCTCGATTTGATGAAACACATATTTTTAAAATTTTGTAAGTTTTGCAATAACTGTTATGTGGAATCAATTTACAAAGTTAAAATAAAAATACTCAACGAAAAACTAATACGTTACTATATTCACTTTCATAATCGTGAATCGTGTGTAAATTAAAATACAAAACAAAGAAGAAAATTATTTATTAAATATTAAAAAACTAATGATGACACTTAAAGTTATAAACATCTAAAACATTATATTATAAAAATAAACATAATAAAAATATTTCCTCAAAAAAGCATAAAAATTAAATTATTCTACTAAATACAAATTAAAATTAACTTTTCTGGCTTCAGTTTGCGAAAAATCCTTAAGAATATTGTCAATATTAATATTCATCATTTGATAAAATGCTATGCTCAACATAGTCAGATTTACACTGCTGTAAGACACAGTAGGTAGCAACTAATTATTTCTTTTTGAATTTGAAAACACTACCCGGATACCGCCTAAACAAAAAGAAAAATATGTATTACCTGCAGGTGGTGCGGTGACGACTGGCGGCGCCTTTCATTCCCAATAAAATAACAGCTCTTGGGCTTGCTTATCTTCTGACCGGCGCGGCGACGACGCCTTTCTTTGTCAATAAAATAATACCGCCCGTCTGTTCACGCTCCGTAAGGCACAAAACATCATAAGCAAATAAACTGATTGATATATTATGGACTTAATTTATACTGGATATTAATAAATAATTTTACACATTTTCTTGTGCTCCAGTTTATTATTTATATTTTTTAGTTCTTGTCAGTTTTTTATTAACTATCTCTTGATTTGGCGCTCCTAGATGTTGGCGCCCCGTGCGGGCGCACGGTGCGCACGGCCCTTCCGCCGGCCCTGAATGACGTCAATAAGTTTTGCCTCTATTCCAGTTAAGTCTGTTAGTAAGACTGCTTTCACGTTGGTTCATTTTCTTGTGCATTCCTTTCTCAGGTCTGCGAAGATCAATAGACTGGATTACCTCTTGGGTGGCTCTTTCTTTTTGGCATCGAGGCATTGCATATGCTTGAGAGTATTTCATAAAAACTTTTTGGATCTGGTAAAGGTGCATTTACTGAAATATTAGAAACTATTTGGCTGAGGCTCGCAGTATATAGCTTCCTCAAATTCCACCCATTGTCTACTACTTTATCACTTAGTTTGTCCGATTTTGTGTTCTCATGTACGTCAAACAAAATGTAGTTATGTTCGCTAAGGGTCTCTCTGTTACTCACATACCAGTTTGTGATTACAATTCCATTGGTTTATAGCGTTATGTCGATGATTGGCGAACTTTGGTTTCTCTGGAATGTAGGTCTATCTCCACGGTTTTGACAGACAAGGTCGTTTTCCGCCATCCATTCCAGTAGGGCTTCTCCCCTTCTATATGTATACCTCATTCCCAATTGGGCGGAGTTGCCATAGAAGTCTCCTACTATAACACTTTTTTCTTTATTCCTATTTCTGTTAAGGTTCTCTCAAGGTCATCCATTTTCTTATTTGGCGAGGCGTAACGACTGTATACTGTGTAGGTATTTGTTACAAAGTATGTAAATCCATGGCACTATCCCTGACGTTTAACTGCTATATGTCTATACAGTACTTTTATTGCTGTATCAATTTCATTATCAAACATCCAGTTCTTCCTGTCGTCTTTTATGACATTTTTGTTTGGTTCACTAATCAAGTGTATGCCCACGTTTTCTTCTCTTGCAGTAGCAACTGCCATGTCTTGTGCTCTAAGACTTCTATTTGTAATTATTTGCATTACTTTTGTTTTCATTTTGGCTTATTTTAAGGTAAGAGGGGCATACGTTGACATATCATCATAATTTATTTTTTATTAGATCTGATTTTTCTTTTAAAATTCTCTAATAATTCCCTGAGACAGGCATACTATATAGTAATACTAAGCAATGATGTTCGTGATGTTCTGATTTTTACTTTATCCAAAAAATTTTTTTAAAAAAAACTTGTTCGGTGGCAATGTTATCCCATAGATAGTATAACATTGACACTCCATATAAATTGAAGCCTAAGTCAATCTTAGGGAATCGTTAAGCAACATTGACACATAAACTTGTTTTATGGCCCTTTTAGGTACTTAGAAACGAACAATTCTTCTTTTTTTTCCAAACGTATTGGGTTGTTGTTTTTAAAGAAATCATATTTTTATTCTGAATAATACAAGAATAATATAAGGTAGGAACCTTATTATCAAAAACTGGAACTTAAACTAGGAATCGCAACTTAAAAACATATAAACTAAATTTTGATACGTGACTTTGGCAAGGTAACAATATTTACTGAACTAATAAATTTTAGTAACTCCACTAATGTGGAGCATTCCTCGATTTTCATTTTCTGCAGTGATCAAATCTTCAAAATCTTCCGGCTCATTGTCACTGTTATCATCATAAATTACCTCACTTTCTGAAGAACTGGAGCTAGGTTCTTGTGATTCTTGTGCCTTTCTTTTCTTTTTTTGTTTGCCAATGGTTGTTTTTGGTTTTGCTTGTTTTACATTGCTTTTCTTCTTCCTTTTCACGAAGTCTTTTTACAACATCTTTGCCTGTTAGGCTTTCAGCAAATTTTTTGTTTACTCTGTTTTTCTCCATAACGGTCGATTTTTGTGTGTTTCCAGTCCTTAGAACTGACAAAATTGAATTTGCTAAACTTGTTTTAATATCTTCTGGTGTAGAAGGAGCGGGTGTCTGTTCTGCTATTTTATTCCTTATGTTGTAAGATGTCAACGGCAATCGGCCATTTTCGCCTGAGTTACTAGATGTGGATGGCATATGAGCAGAATCCTCACCGTTAGCAATGTGTTCCATCTGAGATTTTTTTGTAATTTTTTCTAAAGACAAAGGGTAGATGCCCGACCCATAAAAGCCACCTACCGCGTTACTTCTGGACAAACTTGGAGTGTGGGCCAATTTTTTCATTAAAGAAGAGAATACAATTTTATCGACATTTTTATAACCAGATTCTTGATAAAAATCTCGAAGTATTTTTCTCCAAGACGCCGATTTGTAGAAGCCAACATCCAGAGGCTGAACTAAATGGGACGTGTGAGCTGGTAAACAGGATATTTCGATATTATGTTTTGCGGCTATTTCTACCAAGTCCATAGATAAATATGAGTTATGCCCATCCAAAATAAGAAGCTTAGTACCCTGTAAATCTGAAGTAGAAGGAATAAAACAGTTAGTAAACCAATAAAAAAACTGAAGGGACTCCATCCAACTAGACGGTGAACAATTATAACGACAATTCTCCGGTCCGTCCACGCACACCAAGTGGACTGCAGGTGGAGTCCTTCGTAGTTGATAAACATTGGTAAGAAGTCTCCAACAGCATTGCAACACATAAGGACCATGTACGTAGCTTTTGTGATGCTACCGACTAATTTGTTTGGATTTCGGCTACCCCTTTTGCACAACACTTTCTGGACACCTGCATCGGTTTGAAAACCAATCTCATCACAGTTAAAGATGTTCTGTGGCTTTTTATCCAAATCGAAACTCGAATAGACAGCTTGTAATTTATTATAACAATCTTCCATTACCTCCCGTGACCCCACTACAGCTGTATTGTGGGAAGATTTTGAGCTACTCGTCTACTTATTTCTTTAGAATGTCTTTTTTCGAACATCATGGACCAATCAATACCTGGCATTCCATTGTGGAACGGATTCGGTCGATCAAGTTTTTGCACGTAGTGTTGCACACATCTTTGGAGTTGTACTCGGTCGAATCCATAGCCCCATTCGCCAAGATTAACTAACGTATGCCCCAACATTTCCTCTTCCTTATAGGTTAAAACTGTAGGACGTCCAGCAGCTTCACACTTAAATCTTCTAAAATGGTTCATTTAAGTAGTCCGGTTTATGCCATAACGTTGAGCGGTTGCTTTAAAACTGTCACCATTTCTAACTGCCTGCAGAGCTTTTTGCATAGACTCGTGATCATAGGACTTGTACTTCCGAATTCAAGGGCGTCTGGGTTTCTTTGTGCGTGACCTCTACAAACAATTTTGAGAGTCAAAGTTGGCCTAAGGATTCCATTGTCAGTGTCAATGTTGAACTAGGGGCTAACATTGACACTGTCAAACATAACCTTAGATTAATTTTCATAAAAAAATGTTTAGTTTCCCAAAATCCCTAACTGATACGAAAGCTGATTTGTAATATTAAAATTAGAGCTATTGACTCAAAATTTACAAAGTTTTCTATGCAAATATTGGGAGCACGTTAAACATCAGCTGTTAAAAGCCGCCGTTATAAATCCACAGGTTGCTGCGGAGCATGCTCATTACGTCTATACACAGCCTTCGGATGGTAATAGAGCACCATAAAGAGAAAAGAGTATGGCTACCAATGTAGTCACATTTTTGATTAGATCTAGAAATTGTGTCAATGTTATACCAATGTCAATGTTGGTCCGGGCTACCTTATATTTATTTTTAGTTTTCTTGAAAGTTGTGCTTTTTCTTAGAAACGACTTCCTTGAGCTCGGAACAGCCAGGACTTGATGTTTCATGGCTTTTTGCCTTGCAATTCGAGCAGACGGGTGTTCTATCGCAGATAGCTGCCTTGTGTCCATCTGTTGGGTCCGTAGTCCCTACATCTGTAATCTTTTTGTGAATGATTTTAATTTTTATCCACCCTCCTAACATGAGTCGGTTGTTTTTGAGCACAAAGTATAAAAATACATGGTTCGGGCAAAATTTTTGTAGAATTTTATTGTGATAAATCCATATACTGCGTTACAAGATCAAACAGATAGTTTGGATTTTCATTTATCTCAACCTCGGTAACTTGATTCGGTTATTGTTAACCAGGAAACATAAAAATATATTTTCTGGGAACACATTTGTAGAATTTCGTTGAAATGAATACATATACTGCCTTATCATAATGATGGTTTGGAATATTCAAAAACGAATGATTTTCATTTCCTCCAATTCCAGTAACATTAGTCGGTTTTTTTTGACCAAGAAATATGAAAATCTATTCTGGGAACATTTTTGTAAAACGTATTTGAAATAAATTCATACACTACCTTATAAGATCAAAAAGACAGTTTGGGATTTATAAAATTGAATGATTTTATTTTTTATCCACACTCGTAACACGAGTCCGATATTTTTGAACAAGAAATTTGAAAATATACTATTCCAGCAATATTTTTGTGTACTTAAATTGAAATAAAATCATTTATTGCTTCACAGAATCAAAAATCTTGTTTGAAATGAATTATTTCCCTTTCTCTAACATAAATCGGTTATTTTTGAGCACATATTATGGAAATATGTCATTATGGTAAATTTTTATTGGAACACATCAGTATACAACTTTATAGTATCAAAGAGGAATTTTGAAAAATTGATAATTCTAATTTTCATCTCGCTCCTGTAATATAAGTCTGTAATTTTCGACCATTAATTATCAAAGTTCCTTGTTCTAATAATAAATGGGAAATGTTATTGGAATTTATACATATACGACTATCAAAATATTTTCATAAACTGATGCTTTCAAGTTTTTGTTTCAACAATGTGAAATTTGCTCTAAAATTGTCATGATTCCAAAATTACGGCTACTATTGAATTTAAACATAAAACTCCCAATCTATCCAGTAATTCTCTTATGGAATTGCATTGAAATATATATTTGACTTCTCAGGATAAAAAATTCTAACATAGAGGATTGTCATCTTCGTTTTCCCTTCGTAATAGCAGCTACTTTTGATCGTGGAATATAAAAATGTATAGTTTTCGTAGTAAATTCAATATTTGCAGTAATCTTTTCCCAAATTAAAGATGATAGCAGTAAAAATCGGAGTAATGTGAAATATTTATACATGTTATATACCTTAAATTCCTTACTACATAATACATAAATTGCTTAATCAGTATATTTTGTAATGAAAACTCTAGAATCTACTTCATATCTTGGAACTTGTAACTTTAGTAGAATATATAATTTGGAAAAAAGCTTTTCCGAATATGAAAAGTTAATTTACATATATTTAACTTAGTTCACTAATCTATTTGACAAATAAGTATTCCTCCTTCAAAACGTTTTCAAATTCATTTCAACTTTGTAACAGACGTAAATATTGTTAATACAGTATACACGTAAAAAATGTTTAAAATTTTCCTTTTATGTCACCACCGTATATAAGACTTGATTTATTACGGGCACTCTATTGTATTGCTTACATGGCATAAGGGCGACTTCAAGTTTTGCACTGTATGTCGTTCCTCCGTTACGATATATGGTAGCATAAAACACCGATATGGTAGCATAAAACATCGATCTGGCAGGGTTTATATCCATCTATTATTGGATATCTTTTACAATACCGTTCTTATAATTTCCATCTCTCTAAAATAAATCTTCAAGAATTGTTTAAGTCGAAAATAAAAAAAATTTGTCAAAGTTAACATTAATACAAAAAATAAACTTTGATAGGGCGATTATACATCATCAACTTCCAAAAGGAAAAAAAATGAAGTGAGACAAAAAGATACTTGAGAATTTTTGGAAAATAATTTCACACGTAGAGGCGTTATTGATAAATAATGATATGTGGTAATATCTTAAAGGTGATAAGCCAATTCCTGCTCTTGTTCAAGGTAATGAAGAGAATCTTGAAGCTCGAAATAAATGTATTAAAGCTGATGATAAAACTAAATCAAAATTGATATTGGTAATCAATTCTACGGAATTACATGTTCGTGGATACAATACTTCCCGTGAAGTTTGACTGAAACTTGCAACAGTGTGTGCATAAAAAGGACCTGCAAGAAAAGATTTACCACTTTAACAATTAAGGCTTCATAAGATGTGTGAAGGTGGAGATGTCCGAGGTTATATAATCAAATTCTCTGACATAGTTGATCGTTTTAGTGCTATGGATATTGAGGTTAATCAAGATTTACTGTCTGTAATATTGTAATATTGCTATATAGTAATCCTGACAGTTATGAAGGTTTCAAATGTTTGAATTGTTGAATGTTGAGACCCTTAAAAATAGTGAAATAGGATTACAGTCAGTGGTTGAGATAGCTGGAAATGGAAATCAACGTAACAATGACAATTTCTTCAGAGGATATTGTTATAAATGTGGAAAGGAGACAAGTCACCAGATTGTCCATCAAACTAGATGTCAGAACACACGAACAAGATAAACAATGTGCACAAGCAGGTTATATAATACATTGGAAGAATATCAGACGGAATTTGCTGGTAGTACACCCACCAAGTTATCAGCCATGGATACTCGATAGTGGCTGTACAACACACTAACGTGGTGACAATTATTAAAAATTTTCAATGGTATACTAGTGGAAGAATTATTTAGGCTAGCCAAGTAAGTAGTGAAATAAAAGGAAGTGTCAGTTAGTAATTAGTCCGGGAAAGTAAGGTCGAAAAATCTGTTAAACATCAAAAGTTTCCCAGCGCTGATTTTTCATTTTTAAATGAAAATATATCGACCCCGCATCACTCTCTAGATTGTCTAATAATTTCCGCTGGAGCTTGCGACGCAGCTTGCAAGCACAGCTCGGACTACATAAAATTCAAGCAATTTATGCTCGTATCATTTTTGGACGTGTTCATACAAAAAAATCGTAGGGATAAAAATTGCAGCAAATTTTATGCTCTTGAAGGTGTGATAAATAGTTTTTCCAAAAAAAAATGTTAAGTTTTCCAAAAATATTTTTGGCTGTTAATTATAAATAAAATATTAATATCGAGGTCAAAACATAGATAAACATAGAGGGCGAATTTCCAAAAATTTACGTTTTTACAGATTTGGAAAATTCAAAATGGCGGCTGCTCAAATTATAAACAAATTTTTTTTCCAATCGCGTTTAAATTTATGAACATTAATGATATCGAGAAGCGGTTGGTTGCAATCGACAAAATGAACGTTCTATTTATATAAATAACATAAACAAAATTTTTAAAATTTCCTCTTTTTTGCCAGTCCCGAGACAGAGATACGCCCAAAATGGAAGTTTAGCGCGTAACCTCCTGTTTCAGAGCCACCCCAGATTGGTGATCGATCCCAATGGTGAGGATAGTTCCCTGTCCCTCTTTTTTAGAGTTCAGGATCTTCCAAGCCCCCGAAAGTGAGGGTGGAGTTCTGAAATTCTCCAATTTCATGTCGTGGCTTCTTGTGAGGAACACCGTTATGGTCACCGGCTTTGGGATGTCGTCTCCACTTCGAGCCACCAATGCGGGTCCCTCCCAAGAGTTTAAATTCGGCGCTGACTTCATGAGCCAGTCTGCCGATTCTTGAGACCCACAGTCCACCAGTATCATTCCACAATAGGAATAGATACCTGAGAAGTGGATCCACATCCGAAATGGTATATGATTATCTGATTGAATCTCACTTGAGATATGGAGCTGCTTTTTGGGAATTTTGCAGTCAACAACTTTTTCATTCAGTTTTTGTTTTTTAAAAGCGTGCGATTAGGTACTTATGCAGGGCGGGAGTGCGTGATTCGTGTAGACCAGTGGTTCCCAACCTTTTCTGGACCACCGCCCCTTATAGAAGAGAACAAAAATTTCACCGCCCCCTCTTCCAGTCGCTGGTTAGTCCAAAGTAGTTAATTTTATTTGAATATCATCTGTACCGTCCCAACTGATCTGTATTTAGCTTTAATTTCAGCTAATGTCTAAATTTTATTTTAGAGGAATGGTGAAGTAGAAATTCATTAAACGACTACCAAATATACAATAAAATTGTTTATTAAACTTTTAAATATAAACACAGAATCAATAAGAAATACAATCACAATAGAAATAAGAAATGCAATACAATAAGAAATACAAAATTAATAATAAAGAAAAAATCAATGAGACGGTTGAGGCTGGTGGAGTGTTACCAGTTTGTTAATATCGGATTCCAATTTCGTTAACATCAATCGCAGATCGCCACGTTCAGTGATGTGTAGTCTGTTCCTCTTCTTTGACAGAAAATCAGTTACTGCACTGAATGCACGCTCAGCCATATAGGACGAAGGAAATGCAATTAACAACTTCTGTACTATTGTCCACAATCCAGGATGGAGAATTGGTATTCGTTTTTGAAGCCAGAACTCTTGATATCCACGTTTGAATTTTACTTTCAGTTCTTCGTTAGTTGTGAGTTCTAATAGCTCCTCTTCCAAATTTGATGAACCTTCAGTATCTGTGTTTGCGAAAGGATCTATAACCCAACTTGGTATTGCCATGTTTAAAATATCTTGGAAACGCTCTGTAAAATCAACATGAAGAACTTCCAAGTGGTGGCAGTAAGTAAGTAAATCTTCCGGTTTTGCAGACACTGTTGATAATGTGGGAAAATGGTTGTACTCACCTCTACCAAGATTTCTTTTGAATATAAGAAGTTTTCCTGCAAAAGCAGCTATGACGTTTTTAGTTTTAATTAAATTTAAATCATCACCTTGCAATTGTAGATTAACTTGATTAAATACTTTAAACAGGTCCGTCAAATAAGCGATGTCATTTTTTGACGTAATCAGATTTTCGCGCAATTGTTCGTTTTCTTCAAGAAATTCCAACACTAAGTCAAATAGATTGAAAAAACGATTCAGACAAACACCTTTAGAGAGCCAACGTACTTCTGTGTGCAGCAGCAAGCGATTGTAGTCTTCATCATTTTCATTGCAAAGCTTATGAAACAAACGGTCATTCAATGAATTGCTTGTAATGATATTGATTGCTTTAATAACGTTATTGAGGGACGCATGCAGACGTTCATTTAATTTTTTTGCAACCAAATGCTGACCGTGAATAATACAATGTACAGCGAGTACATTTGGCACTGCTTTTCCCAAATGTGCTATAAAACCCTTATGACGCCCGGTCATTGCTGGAGCACCATCTGTAGCAGCAGACAAAATATAGCTAATAAGAATTTCTTTCTCTTGAAAAAATTCTTGCATGATATTAAATATAGAATATCCCTTTGTATCAGATTCCAAATTCTTAGCAAATAATAACTCTTGATGAATTTTTTCTTCTTTTATGAATCGTACGTATGATAAGAGTAGAGCTTCGTTACTTGGTAGAGTTGATTCATCGAGTTGAATGGAAAATTTGCAAGTCTTTAGGTAATCGCATAATGATATTTCAACGTCATTTGCCATTTCATCTATTCTTCTTTGCACTGAATTATTACTGAGAGGAATTTTTTAATGATATCAAATGGTGTCTTATGATGGAGAACAGTTTTTAATATCTCTACGACTGCCGGCAAAATTAATTCCTCGCCAATGGTGTGTGGTTTTCCTGACTTTGCGATTAACAATGAAACGTTATATGAGGCTCGTTGCCCATCATCGTCTCGTTTAGAAGACGATGTAAAAAGATTTGATATAGTTGGCTGTTTTAAATATTGTTTTTCGGGTTCCTGAAAATAGAACATATCTTTGTTCTTATCAGGATTCATTTTATGTAAATGCTCATGTAGCCTAGAAGGTTCCATAGCTTCATTTGAAAAAACTTTTCGGCAAATTAAACACATAGGTAATGATTTGTTTGTAGAAGATTCCGCAAATCCATATTTTAAATATTCAATACTGTATTGCCGGCATTTCTTTTTTAATTTAGAAGTAGATTCAGCAATTTTCATACAAAAATTAAATTCTCAATAGGTTTATAGATGGTAATGTTTATAAAATGACACACCACTCACGATTATTTACTACGGCAGAGCTTATGATTCACGACTATATATCGCGGCCAAGCACATACAACTAACTAACAAAAACTTCGTAGAGCTGTTGCTTTTATACGTTTCATTTCGTGCATGATTCAACTTGTCTGTGTGCGAACATGTCGAAACATGTTATTTTGTATTAACATCGCGCGTTCGCTTATCAACGTGCGAGGGCAAGTTATAATACTTCTATTCTGAACTGAAAGAAATTATTATAATTATTAGTATTATTATTAATTCTAATTTAAAACTGCTTATTAACCCTTATTAAATCATTTTTATTTCACAATTCCTCTTGACTGCTTATTATTTGCTTCTGAATCCGCTACCGCCCCCCTAAAAGGCTGCAGCGCCGACAGGGGGCGGTATCGCCCCCGTTGGGAACCACTGGGTAGACCTATATTTATTAGAGAAATAATTCTAACTATCACTTGTATTTTCATTCCCGAAACTGCTTGTCTGATTAATAAAAAACATAATATGGTTGGAACTCCGAAAAATACAAATCACGTAACCCGTCAAGCAACAGAAAATAAAATACCTCTTCCTATTCCAAAAACAAGCCAGACGAAATATTCTTCAATTTATGAAAGTAAAAAGCTGTTTAACCACATATCTTATGAAATAAGGAAGGAGAAAAGCTATAAAAAATACAGAAATATTGTTAAAGAAGGCCTTGCAACAGAAGCGTACTGGAACCTAGATGAATATCACAATGAAATTCTGTTGTGATTAAAAGTTGTTATATTGTTTTAATTTATACCTATATGTGGAGTCTCATTTTGATATGTGATATATGTTTTAATTCAATGACTTGTAAACTTATGTTTAAATTATGTAGTTCTATGTATTTGTGCTTTTACATTCAACAAACTTTGCTAATTTACTTGTTAAATCCTGTTTTGGAATGCAATATTTCATATATGACGTGCGAACCCGTGTCAAGCTGTGTTTCTGTGTGTTTGTGTTTTGATTTTCGATTTTTTTTTCTTCGCATTTATAAAGAGTTATATTAAGACTATATTTTGTACACGCTTTGTCAATAAGAACGTATTTTTCTTTGACAATAAAGTATATTTAACTCTCTCTATCAGATTTAATGACCTTTATGACACGTTCTCTGTATCTTTTAATTGTGTGCTGAAAGAAATTATTATTTTATAAACCTGGGAGGTATTATATTTCAATAAGTTTCATAGGAGCACGTCACCCAGAATTCGTTTTTTAAAGAAGAACTTTTGAAGTGTTTGGAAGCGCAAAGTGACCTTGTAGCACTATTTTGGTGACAGTGGAAAGTTTTATTACAAGAGTTATTACTTATTTTGAAAATTTGATTTCAATTTTATTCTTTTTGCTCCGATCTTGTAACATTATTCACACATTTCTATCAAGTATCTGTAGTTACTCTTCTCAGATTTATATGGCTCCTTATAAAAGTATTTCTTTTTCTTAGAAGTTCCAATATTTATTCCTGTCGAAAAGTAGCTTTATAAAATGAAAGAAAATACTGAAAAAAAATACTAATGATGCAAACTTCGCAATATATACTTCCAATAAACTTTTCTGGTATCGGTTTCCTTTCAAATTACCAGACATCGTCTCTGATCGAAACAACAATAAAACAACCGAGACAGGCCCGTATATATATACAGAATAGTCGAACGCAGCGAAATTTCCAGTCAAATTAATTTTCCGGAAAATAGGTAACTCAGTCTTGTCACTAATGAAACATTTGTTAGAAGGTATTTTTTGAATAATTTTTTCGCATAAATAAACGTTCTGCTCCTACTTTTAGGTAGAAACATTCAGTGCATATTTTTTTAAATCTTTATATATCAAAATAATGAATTTTATCCAGATTTTTGAAAAACGATCCTTCCAAAATCCAGTAATTTTTTCAAGTTTGCAAACAAAATATAGTCGTAGGATGCTAAATCTGGAAGATATGTTGGATTTATTACCAATTACTCAAAACATGAATTTCTGTTATCGTATATACGTGAATTGATTTGATAGAACCAGCATTTCTTTCAAGTGTCATTTAATAGTATATTATACACCAAAGTTGTAAAGACTGTTATTATTGAGCCGAGCCCCGAATAAGGTGCGCGGCCTATAAATGTCTTCACCACCGTAGTATATATACAATTTTTTCTACAACTAGTCAAATTTAAGACAACAATTAAAATTATTCTTGTAAAAATCGAGTAGCACAGGAATGGAAATTAGCCTTTCCACCACTAAAACAATAATCAGGTAGTCTGATGCAGATTGACATTTCTACTAGTAAAACTTAATTTTAACCAACGGGCGCGTTCAGAAAATATAACTTATAACTCAACCGTTGAGTGGACGCTCACTGAGCAACCAATAATAATGGTTGATTTGATAATTATTTGAAAAGTATAAATATTGATAAATTAAATTGATGGCTAGATACAATCCAATTCTTGCGTTATTAGATGATGGTTATATAACTGATATAAACAGAAATATTATAGCCCTTGCAAAAGAAGATTTGCAGGAGCCCTTAGGTACCACAGGATTATAACGTAACAAGACGTATTCGTGAAAAAAACCGGAATTATTATGAAGAAATAATTGCAGAGTATAATGTTATGTATCAAAGTGCGTTCATGGAACATCCATCCAACGGTTGTGTTTTTTGAACACACCCAACGTTTGTAGTTATCGCCATGTTGTAGTTACGCGATGTCATTAGTCATTATTGGTTGAGCACGAATTTTAGAACTAATGGCATTTTTATTCAAATAATTCCATCCTGTTGGGTAATTTCAAGTACCAAAAACGTCAATAATAATCTCCTGAGCATTCAAAATTATATTGCACACGTTTTTGTTAAACTACTGGATTCTCAAAACATTTGAATTTGTCCATTCTTGACCTACGTTAACAATAAAAAAAATGTTAACCACTAATAGAGAAATTCAACTTCTCAGTTGGCTAAGATGCAATAATTGTCAAATTCATAGCTTGTAGTGGAAAAAATCTGTTTTTCTAGAATAGAAAATACAGAAATCTTCTGATTCATGGACGGTGTAGCTTGTGAAAAAAGTTTTAATGAATCGAAAAAAAAATTAAGTGTATTTATTGTCACATCCTATTGAAGGAGCAAAATTAAGTTTAACTACTGATGCATCAAACTGTACGATTGGAAGTGTTTTAGAGCAAATATTTGACGGATCAACGAAACTAATAGCTTGCAGAATTCAGTATTTGATAAAGAATGATTTGCAATATATGTAAACCATACGTCGTTATAGACATTTTGAGCATAATCCAGATTTCGCAGTCTTTTTCCAGAATCAGAAAGAGATCTATACAATTTAAGTATATGGAATACATTTTACAAATCACCAGTAATGTTAAATATGTTGGTAGCAAAAATGTTGTCGTAGCAGATTTTTTAAGTCGACTAGAAGTTGAATTGAAAGGAATATCCGATAATAATGTTAGTAGAAATATTATTAATTCTGAAACATATGATATATTCATTCAGGGTTAGATGTAGATTTAGAAGAGCTATATAAGGATCAAGAATCGTACGATGAACTGAAAAATTTGCTTATTTTTAAAAATGACACGAAAAATAGTTTTAGATAATCAGCTCACAAATGTTTCAAATTTGAGCATTTGGTGTGAGATTTCCAAAAAAGAAAAGAGACCTTACATAGCAAAGTAGGTACGCTATGACATTTCTGAAAATATGCATAGCATAGCTCATCCAGGTATTAAAGGAATTCTGATATTAATTAATTCTCGTTTCGGGTTTGTTTGGAGAAAATGGTGTTTTAATTATCAGAAACGTAAAATTTCAAGACACACTAGGTCGGAAATGGAAATTTTGAGATCCCTTAAGGGAAATTTTTAAATATTCACATGGACATAGTAGGTCCGTTAAAAAGTTCGGGAAATTATTGTTATATTTTGATTATTATTGATCGTTGTACGAGTTGGGTGGAGGAATTTCCATTAAATAATATACCAATAGATGACGTTATTAAGGTTTCATTGAATTAATATATTAGATTGGTGTGCCTTTTTCAATTGGACATGATCAAGGAAGACAGTTCGAACCACTCAACTTTAAAGCGTTCAGTAACAAAATGGGAATCAACAGTGTTAACCCCATTGCGTATCATCCAGAGGCTAACGGTATTATTGGAAGGTTTCATCGTACTTTTAAGTGGGAAATTACGGCTAGAAATAGAAAAATGGAATGATGAAATCCCTTTGATTTTGTTAGAGCAACAGTGAAAGAAGATCTTAAGTGTTCCTCAGCTGAGTTAGTCTATGGACAACAATTAAGCCTCTCTAGAGAATTTTTTTTAGATTCTTGTGATGCGGTATGTTCGTGACCTATTTATTGTAAATTACATGAAACATTTGTGAATTTGAACATTTCTTGAGTTGTTCGTCACAGTTCGTATATATAGTTATTTGTAAAGCAAGTGTCACAATGACTCGTTGTGTAGTACGAGTGAAGTTTGCGCAACGAACCGCGACGCGGTGAGTTGCGTAAATCACAAGTACCACAGAAATTCAGTGTGACATAAGTTTTACACAATATTTTTTATAATTCGCATTTATTAAATTTTTTAAATAAAATTGAATTATATAATCCCTAATGAAATTAACTGACTCGACACTTACTTCGTGGAATCTACACATACTACTATTTTAAATGAAACTTACAGTTTCTAGATGATTAGACAGTATATGGAAAAATGTTAAAAATACTAAGAAATTTGACAATTGTTTCGATATTAAATATCATCGTCAGAATGACAGAAGTCGCATTCCATTTGATGCCTACCTGATGTTTAATAATTATTTTTGGCTAGACCAAGCCTTGTGATTGACTTAATATATGTTAATAGAGAAAAGAAGAAGATATTATTTAACAAATTTTAAAGCATACATATTATTAGCCCTATTGAGATATCTTGGGTATCTTTCAAACCCTTAGAAATTTTGAAATCAGATACAGTGAACACTTACGAGCATACATATTGAATCAAATAGGTAAATACCACTACGCAAAACATCTACTTGACCTCAAACATACACTGACACCTAACACAGAACATGAAGTACTACATAATTGTGAAAGGAAACAAGAACTGGATTTCCTTGCTAAAATTAGAAATCAGAAGACACTTAAAGAACCCATAATATCAAGTTGTCAATGAACAGATAAATCTAGGGAGTTGTTCACTTTTAAACTGTCGTCTTAAGTGATAATTGTGAAGGTTAGAAGATATAGTTTTCTCGTTTTCTATATCATTGCACAGTTGTACTGATCATAATTGGGAAAAAGATATCCAGAATATTCCCATAGAGCTAATATTATCTATGCTTTAATATGTGTTATATCATATCTTCTTCTTTTTTCTATTAACATACTTAAAAAACTTTCATTTAAGCAAATAGAGGATGATTAAAAAAGAGCTTCTGCGTATATGCTTGCGATCTATTTATATTATATCATGAACCGAATTATTTCTATAATAAATCTTCACATAGATATTTGGTAATTTATCCCAAAAATTAAACGTTATGTATAGCTATATATTGATCTTATACTATACAAAAATAAACAATTGACAAATAATTGATGAATAAACTTTGGCGTACTTTATCTGTTCATATTTTTATTATGTAATCTATTCAAATTTACCTTTAAGACCAATTAATGTTATAATTTTCTAGCTAGAAAAACGCTAGACTATTTTATAATTTATTTCAAGGTTAAAGTCAAATGTCAAATGAAAATACATACTACATACAATAACCAACTGTATGACACTAAAAATTACTAAAAAAGTGTTCAAAGAGATTTAATTGTGACACTGTAAACAATGTTATAATGCAGTCTCTTTTATACGCAAATCATAAAATAAGTATTTTTCTACTACCGTGCGTAAAGTACGTACTTTAGACACACTTTCGAGTGCGTAAAACTTTACTTTACGCACTAGTGCGTAAAGAGTTTTAATTTACGCACTAGTGCGTAAAGAAAAAGTTCCAATTTGTATGTAGTTTTATCTAGACTTATAAAAATATAGGTATGTATAATAAACGGATATTAAATCTGATTTTCTCTAGATCAGAGATTGAAACGTATAGAATTCAGTTAAGTACATACGTAATAATTATTGGGTAGGTACTGGAAAATAACAGAATAGGATGCATAGGTAGGTACCTATAATTTGGCTGTGAGTGACTGACATTTCATTGTGCATTGAATCTGACATTTAAATTTGGAATTGAGATATTCCGACTATATCTAGGGAAAGCAAAAGTATTTGTACTTAAGTATTGAACATTTTTAGGGAACTATGATGTTATTTTAGATTCTTTTTTTAAAAAACGGAATCGGTAGGTACATATAATTATAAAGATGGATTCCTCTGATGATCCCTCGGAAGATTATTTTGAAAATACACCATCAAACATATTACACGTAGCACAGAATGCTTCTAATGATTTATGGCCCCAAAAGTCTGTGAATATTTACGAAACAAAATACAATTTGTTTAAAGAATGGTGTAGGAAAAATAAAATAACAAAATATTCCGAAAATGTCCGAGTGCACAAATTGCACCTTTAATATTAGTATTGTTAATAATTGAATTCGTCTGTTGTTTTGTTAATTTGTTGTAATTTTGATTAAAATGTTCAAAATATTAATCAATATATAATATATTTTATTAAGAATCATTAAGAGCTTTATAGTTTCTTCTAAAAAAAAATTAAACCTACTTAAGTGTGCAAAGAAAATTACTATTAAACCTCTGTATTTTGATGAAATTTTCGGTAGTAGAAAAAATAGTGTATGCAATTCGTGTGTAAAGGCCTTTTTTCGACTCATGTGATTGTCGCAATATTCACATTCGTCAAAAAAAGGCTACTTTACACACTTGTTACATAAATAACTATTGTAAAACAAGTGTCTCAATGACTCGTTTTGTAGTAGGAGTGAAGTTTGCGCAACGAACCGCGAAGCGCTGAGTTGCGCAAATCACGAGTACTACAGAAAGTCATTGTGGCACAAGTTTTACACAATCTTTTTTATAATTCGCATTTATTTAATTTTTTAAATAAAATAGAATTACATACAATCCCTGTTTTTAAACTAGGAGGAGTGGTTTGAATTTAAGTTGGCAATTCTGTAGTTTCCTGATTGGTTAGATCACATATGGTTTTATTCAACACTTCTGACTTTTGACATATTATAACCGAATAATTGTGTAAATTGTAAACAAACTTTCATTTAAGCAAACAGAGGATGATTATTTGTTTAAAAGAGAGCTTCTTCGAATATACCTATATATTGATCCTATACACTATAAAAATAAACAATTGACAAATGATTGATGAATAAACGTTAGCGTACTTTATTCATTAATATTTTTAATATATAAATCATTCTAATTCACCTTTAAGAAAATTTAATATATTAATTTGCTAGCTAGAACAACGCTAGACCATTTTATTAATAACACTGATCAACACTAATTTTATTGTCAACAATATTTGGGCGACTTCTAGGTAATTTTGTGGTGCTGATGACGAATTTGAAGTCCATTTAGGTGAATTGGCTCTAATTTTAGAGATATATTATCAAAATATGATAAGATAGAGATAAATATCAATTTAATAGACCAATGGCCCTTATAAGCAACTTTTAGTGAAAAATATTAAAGTGGTTTCAAAAAAAGAGAAACGAAAAAATAATAAAATTAATTTATTGATTGGGGATAACAGCAAAAGAATAATTTAATTTAAAAAACTACATCTAATTCGTAGGAAAGAAGCTCTTTTTGTAGGATTTTCTTTTATGAGGACCGTCAGGTACATAACGTTGGAGACCCCAACAATATTCTGCCATCATATGATGATACCATCTGCCCTGATACCTTACCACCATCTCCTTTATATCCCGGTGGAACCGTTCCCCTTGTTCCTCACTGAAATTGCCAAGATTGACGGGAAATGTATCCAAGTGGCTGTGAAGAAAGTGTACTTTAATACTCATATTAGTACCCAAGTTTTTAAAGTTTTATAACATCTGTTGCACTAATTCCTCGTAATTGTCCGCTTTGTGATTACCCAAGAAATTTTTAACTACCATAACAAAGCTACACCAAGCAGCAGCTTCAAGTGTCGTCATGTGATTTGTAAAATTAGAGTCCTTAATAAGTTTGCGAAGTTGAGGGCCATCAAAAATAGCCGCTTTTAGCTTTTCCATACTTAGCCTAGGAAACGATCTACAAATGTATTTGAAGCACTCGCCATCTTTACTCAAAGCCTTAACAAATTGTTTCATTAGTCCTAACTTGATGTGGAGCGGTGGGAGAATGATTTTTTCATGGTTTGTTTATGACATTTGCTGTTCCTACAGTCATATTTTGTCTTATTGGCCAATTAACCATATTCCAATGATCTTGCTTCGCCCTACTATCCCACAAGCAGATAAAACAAGGGTATTTTGGGTACCCACCTTGCTGCCCAAGCAAGAAGTTGACCATTTTTAGATCAGCACAAATGGAAAACTGATGTTCTTCATAGGATAGTTTCTGTAATACCAACTTGATGTTTTGATATTCTTCCTTAAGTTTTGTTGAGTGGGCGATAGGAATTGACGCATATCGGTTGCAAAACACACTTTAAGCTTCTACTGGAACTGTCTATGAATAGTCGCCAATCACCTGGAGCAAATTGTATTCCCATTTGACGAAAAAGTCCGGGAATGTTGTTGCAATAAATAAGATCTTCATCTTGGCTAAAGTAAGGAACAAGTTCCACCTCTCGTGTCCTATAAATGGTTATTTTTATATCTGGTTGAAGACAGCTTTTTTCTTTTAATCTGGATGCCAGAAGTTCAGATGCTTGCTTTGATAGACCGAGATCCCGTATCAGGTCATTCAGTTCTTCTTGAGAGAACTGCTATGGTGTTGATTGTATTTCCTGCTCATATTCACTTCCACTGCTACTGTACTGGTCCTTAATTTCTTTTTCTTCTTCCGCCATCAGAACATCTGGCAGCGTTGTATATACTGGTACGGGAATCTCTTCGCTATGTGGCACATGTCTTCGAGCTGATTCTAAATCAGGATAATCCCATTTGCCTTTCTTGTATTTGTTAAAACCTTTTACATAAACTAAACAAAAATAACAATCATCATGGTGGTTTTAAGGTTCTCTCCACACCATGGGCACACCAAATTTCAAACTTTTTCTTTTTTCGTTTGACCACTGTCGTGAACATTCGACACACGTTTTGCAGACTATATGGGGAGCCCAGGACTTGTCTTGGTCTCCAAGCTGTACGCCGAAATAAGCTTGATTAGCTTGTCTAACAAAATCTGTGATATTTTTTCTTTGTTTCGCTACGGTATTTTCGCCACAAATGTAGCAGAAGACATTAGGGCTGTTCAAACAGATTCAGCTTGAAGAACTCATTCCTCTGAAAAAAAAAATAACTTTAGTTTAAAATATAGGTACAAATATTCGTCACATGTACTCCTACCTTCCACTTGAACTAAATACACAAAATAAGTAAGAAAAGCACAATAACTGCGACGCTACGTCTTAGTAGAACAACTGCTTAGGCTGAACTGACAGTTCAAATCAAGGGACACAAGACAAACAAGTGCACGCACTGATCACGTGATCAGCAGTCGGCACGTGGTACACTCACTAAACAGGGTCGAACTCTCGTTTCTGCGTAAATTTCTTGTACGTAAATTATTCTTAAAAAATAAAAAGCATATGTTATAGCTAAGTTCCTTAAAAAATTATGTATCCATTACCTCAAAAACTAGCGCCAATTTGGAAAAACTGCTTTTATTTTTGAATTCAGCAGACCTGAATTACCCTACAATCGTTCAAAAATTCTTGGCAAGAATTTTTTTTTTAAATTCTGTAGGGCGGTGTAATTTGTCTCGAGGTTAATGTCAAATAAAAATATAACTAAATACAATAACCAACTGTACACTAGAAGTTACTAAAACAGTGTTCAAAGAGCTTCATTGTGACACTGTAAACAATGTTATAATGAAGTCTCTTTTATACACGAATTATAAAAAAAAAAACTTTTGTATATCTGGAGCTGAAAAATGCAGAATTTGTTTTTGTTAGAGTACCGGCTCGACTCCACCTTAGCATCCGCCTTTCAAAGTTGTTAAAAGAGATAGTAAACTTTTTACGATTTTGAAGGAAAACCCTGCTTTTTTGTTAAATGATGATAAGTAGCCAACTCCTTTGAATAATTCGAAAAAAATTACGTTTGTTTAGAATTCATTTTTTTCTTTCGGGAGGAAGGTATTTGGTGCTTTTAATTTTGACAGACACTCCGCTTGTCGCGACTATTTCTGTCAATCATTGAATGTCAATTTAGATGTGACAGATATATTGTAAAAAAAGAGGTTTTGATGATTTTGGTCATTGTTCATATAGCAACGACAGCGGTGTCAAAAGAAGCACATCTGTGGTTCTCATCAAGATTTCGTTGCTTTTCCTCCAGATATGGTTTTCATGTTTATTTATTTATATATTAATTTACATTTTCTAATTGAATTAATTGGATATTTAAGAAGTAATAAATATCACCTCTTTTCAATCCGAGTAATTAATATTTAATTAAAATTAATTTATTCATAGAATGTGGGATTTGTTAAGATTGGAACAACGACCCACAATCAGGAATTACATTTGTTGTATACAGGTCAAATAGAAAGTTTGAATCCGGATTAAGTTTTACCTCATAAAATAAAGTCTAGTATGGATTTGTAAAGATTGTACGATTGTTTTTAAATTAAATGACATTTAAAAGCACTTTACTCTTCAGCATCAATTGAAATGAATTCAAAATGATCATTGTCTTTTTTGGGACAATAGAGAAACACTGTTTAGATTATTACAAAACAGTTATTGGGTTGAATATCACAACACCGTTGTTGCATGGATGCGATAATTATCATAAAAATTCAACCATAATCGTAGTAAATTAAACAAAAACTTGCAGAGTCTCCACAGTATTTCTTTGTTTCGGAGACGTTTCCTCTTTATGTAAAATAATGCTTTCATGTGTTTTATTGATTATGAAAAATACTTTCGATAATGTAAAACATATTGTTTTAATATCGTACCTTGAAGACTTGGGACTAGATGGTAAAACTATACGACTGATTAGCAAAATTTGTACTAGAACCAAAAAGCAGAAATTCGATTGAACAACTTGTCAACAACCGAGCAGTTTGATATAAAAAAGTGGGAGTTGAACAGGGCTGCATTTTATCACAAATGTTATTTAATCTCTACGCCGAAAAAGTGTTTTCTTAGTCAATTTCAGATAACCCTGTTGACGTTAATATTAACAATATTTGATATGCAGATGATACTTGACACTTTTTCATCAATTAATCCAAGTGATAATCAATTTTCACAATCGTGGTTGATAAAATATTTTTGGAAGTTACTGAAACAAATGCAATATTCTTAAACTCACTCAAAAGGTTTTTGTTTTATCAAAAGCAATTATGTCTAATAAATCAACTAGCTCATCATTTCTGATGTTCTGAATATTTCTATTAATTATATCACTTTTGCGTAGGATATTGAACGGAAATAAAATTCGTCTTAAGCCTGGGAAGACGAAAAAATACGCTTCCAAAGGAATTAAGTAGACATGTCAGCTTAGTGACTTTTAAAGCTCGAAATTCGGAAATATTTTTATATAAAATCTCTTAAGATTAGGATTCCGCCGTCTAAGCTTAAAAACAAAGTTCGCTACTTACTTTGACAAGAAAATAATATTTGGAAAATGCCGAATTTTTTAATCAACACGAAATGTCCTGAAGTTAGAAGATTCGATATTTAGTCTTCTAATCAATTTAGAAGGTCTTCAAATATTATTTCAGTCGATCATTACTGGTGGAATCTACTTATATCACTTTTTTAAATGGAACTAATGGTTTATAAATAATTCCACCATATTATGAAAAAATTATAGACATTCTGAAATATTGACAATTTTTTCGATGTTACTAAATATCATCCTCAGAATGAGAAAAGTTACGTTTCGTGTAATGTTTAGTAATTATTTTTGGCTAGACCACGAAGTGACTTACTGTATATGAATAGAAAATATTTATGATATTACAAATATTGAAGCTCAGAAATATGTAGTACTTCTAGTTCTATGTTAGGTGTTTATGAATGTTTGGTGTCAAGTAAATATTATACGTATGGGATTTCTCTGGTTGTTTTAATCCGTATGCTCGTAAGTGTTCATTGTGACCAATTTCAAAATTTCATAGCGTTTGACCCAAATATACAGCATTACATTCTGAACATTTGAGTTTGTATATACCAAACTTTTTCATTGGGACATTTTTGTTTTCACATTTAACACTTTTCTACTCACATTACTTTCTGTTATAAAATTTTTTTAAATAAAACTCGCAGTCAATATGTAACAAAATTTTATTGTCAACAGCTACTAGTTTCGGCCATTTTTAAAGGCCATTTTCAGGGAATTAACGTAGGAAGAAATTAGTCTCCAACATTACCTGATTAAAAATTAGCCAACAAACTCAAACCATTAAAAACGTTATTAAAACGCAAATTAGGAGAAAACGATGATAAGGTAAAATTTAATGAAGCTGAAATGTTGGTTGTGACATATTAAATATATGATTGGGAAAATTAATTATTAAAATATTGATAAGCTAAGTGGCCAGTAGCAGTATTTGTACAAGAGGATAGAGCTGATTTTAGTTCATACAATGTTACAATGTGAAGGGGGCATTGACAGATATTACATCCTGCTGTTCAATTTGCTCGGTAAGGGAAGGAATATAGAGAAGAGATAAGGGTAGATCTCAAAATATTATTTTCGAATTTATCATCAAAGTATTTTGCGAAAGTGTTTGCAACAGCTTGGGTGCCACTTATAAGCGCGTTGTTATAGATAAGGCTGGGGATTTTGAGGTTGGTCTTGTTACCTTGCATTTGTCGAATTTTATTCCCGACTTGACTATTATCAGTGTCAGTTATCAGGGAGGAGACATAATTTTGCCAGGAAGACTTTTTGCTCTGTTTTGTAATGTATTTAGCTTTTCCTTTGAGTTTTTTGTGTAAAAGAAGGTTTGCAGGAGCTCTATTTCGGTGCAGTCTGTTATTAGCAGATTTGAATTGGCGCACAGCATTTTCACAGGTGGAATTCAACCAAGGAACAATTTTATGGGTGGTGGATAAAACAGTTTTACCAACGTGCAGGTCTGCTGCTAAGATAATAGCATCGCTTATCATTTGGAGGTTACTGTTAGCATTCGTTGCAGGAGGTAATGAGAGGAGCGTATTTTGAGTGGCTAGTGTGTATTCTGGCCAATTGGCAGTTTTTAAATTCCCGTATCTGCGGCTAATCGGTATTGAAGGAGATATTGAAATGTGTGTTTGAGGCACTATTTAAAAGGCAGGTAACAGATATGTTTTGAAAAATGTTCAACAACTTTGCCTTTTCGAAATGTACGTTTGGGTCCCCACATAGTATTGTGGGTATTGAAGTCACCAACAAACATGAAAGGTTGGGGAAGCTGATATACTAAATCGACAAGGTAAGAGGGACGGAATAAATACCGCTTGAAGCAAATATTGATGCACCACCGCTGGCCCCAATGCAGTTGGTTATAATGTAGTGATACCCTTCGAAGGGATTTAAGAGAGGATTGTGATTGGTTTTGCGATGTGAAGGAAGTAAGCTTTTGAATTCGTTCAATGCGAAGGTAAAATTTATCGCAATTCTATTGTAGGACAGTCATGAAGAGAATGAGAGACAAGGTTAAAAGTTTGGTGGGATATTAACGAGGAGTCGTCAGTTGTCGGGTGACCGGCATACGTGAAAGAATCAGAATCGAGTTCGGATTCAATTTTGTTCTATAGACGTGTTAAGCGATTTTTTATGGAACGTTGACTAGAAGCTGTGTAGAGTGTAGAGATCTTGGAGTTAGGAGGAAATATCAGAAGTGAATTTATTGGCTTCAGTAAGTGGATCAGACATCTCAATAGTATTTTCAAGAAAAGCAGTTGGGTTTCGGTACGAGAGAGAGGACTAGGCAAATCAGAACATATTTTCTAAATAATGAAACGAGTTGTAGAGCTTAATACAGGTTCACCAGATTTTGATTTTTTGGTTTTATTTTTAGAATGTTTTTTCAAGGGTTTGCGATAATTTGGGTGCAATGGGAGAGACTACATTTGGGTGGAGCAAGTTGCTGGTTTCGGGTAATAAAAGAGTTGGGGTAGCCAGGCTGTCATCATTAGAGTGCGGTCTTTTCAAACCATGTTTTCGTGAGGCTACGTAGGATGTATCAGAAGCATCAAGAAGGTCATTGGTGGAGGTTTGGGTATTATTTAACATGCAGCCGGCAGAAGAGAGGGGAAGATTAGGCGAGGGTTCAATGGATGCTACATTTAATCAGGGAGGGGAGGATGTAAGGAAATTGTTGCAAGGTTCAACGGTGTGATTTGGTTGCTTACAGAGAGAGCATTCTAATTTATCAGTCGAAATTAAGATTCTGTGAGGGGTGTTTTCATGGGTGATAAGTATTGGTGTTTGAAGGGAAAAATCATCGCGATTCGGGATCGTATAAATCACCCTTCGGAAGCCCATAACATGAGCATATGCATCGTCGGGTGTGCCGCATTAAAGATGAGTGATGGGCGAAATATTTTTTAATCCGAGGTCCAAGAGAGCTTTTCCAGTCAAAGAGTGAGGGATCGAGGGGCTAATATTGAAGAATAAAATTCTTTTAGATGGATAAATACGTCTACGAATAGATATAATTGGAGAGTTGGTTGTTATGTTAGGAGTGGTTTTTAGGAGAGTTCAAATTTATTCGCTAGAGGATAAATACAGGGTGTCCCGGGACTAATGGGAAAAAAGTCGGGAGCGTATAATATGAGCTAAAATAATGTTAGTACTTCATATAAACTTTTTCTATGCAGGCCCTCGTTTTCGAGTTATAGGCCTCCAAAGTTTTAATTTTGAATTTGGTTTTTATTTTTAATTTTTGTACTAGTTATTTGATCTTTATAAAATTTACGGCAAAGATATAATGTATGTGTATGTTTATTTTGGTAAGGTAAACAGATTTACAGTAGTGCATTGCAATGGTTAGTGATCCAAAAATTTTGCAGGGATGGCACACCCTGTATGAAATTATCTAATTTCACTTCCCCACACATTAAGCTAACGAAAAGATACTCTTGTTGGAATTCGATAAAATAAGCCGTTTGGCTAATATTTACAGTTTTATTCATGCACTACGTACCAATTTACGCATTCGCCATTTTTATAAGTACACAACGAGGTAAACGTAACTTATTAATAGATGTCCAAGATTTACCTACAGTACTACAAAAAAATAATAGCAGAAGATGAAAAACATTAACGACTTATTAATTCGAAAGTTGGTAAAAACTTTTTACCGTTTATCAAGTTACCATAGGATTAGTTGTCAAACGTTGTGTAGCATAGTTCGTAGTCAGTACTTGTCAATAATTCATAAGTCCTTAATTTAACAGTTACAATGGCAAAATTCGCTTTTATCGAGTACGCAGATATGCATCTAATGTATGGACTGGCTTCTCGAAACTGTTTAGAGGCCAGAAGGCTTTATGAAGAACATTTTGCAAACAGAGCATTGCCAGACAGACGAATGTTTGAGTGTATTGATCTCAGGTTACGAGAAACAGGTATGAATAAGTAAATGTAATTTTCTATGTATACAAAATAGAATTTTTAATTTTAGGAATATTTTTGCCAAAAAAAGTGGAGAAGGTCCAGTACGAAGCATACGTACTGTGGCAGTTGAACAAGACTTGTTAAATGCAGTTGATAATGAACCATCAACGAGTTTTCTAAAAGTATCAAGAGAACATAACGTCTCGAAATTAGTTGTTCATCGCGTCCTAAAAGAACAGCTGTTATATCCTTTTCACATGAAAAAAGTACACAGTATGACAGTGGCTGATTATCCTGCACGGCTTGAGTATAGCCAGTGGTTTCTGCGACAACAACAAGCAGACAATACATTTATTAGTAACGTTCTCTTTACGAACTAATCCAGTTTCACCAGAGATGGAATCATAAATTCTCATAATATGCATTTATGGGATGATGTGAATCCACATGGCATTATCCAAACTAGGAGCCAGCATAGATTCATGGTTAATATTTGGGCAGGAATAGTTGGCAATCATTTGATAGAGCCATATACTTTATTGACGGTACTTTGACTGGTCAGAGATATTTGGAGTTTTTGCAAAATTAGTTATGGAACCTGTTTGATGATGTGCTACTACAAACTCGTAGGAATTTATGGTTCATGCATGATGGGGCCCCTCCTCATTTCAGTTTAGATGTACGACAGCATTTACACACAAGGTTTCCTAATAGATGGATTGGTCGTGGAGGCCCTTTTCAATGGCCACCGCGATCAGGAGACGTTAATCCTATGGATTTCTTTCTCTAGGGTTATCTCAAAAGTAAGGTATACGCAACACCTGTGCAAACAAGACAAGATTTAATAGACAGAATTGTGTTACACTGCAATGTTATTAGAAATAATGTGGGATTGCTCATTCAAGTGCAAAGAAACAACCTTCATAGACTTAGAATGTGCGTGGAAGTGGGGGGAGCTCATATTGAACATTTATTAGAATAACGTTAGTTTTTGTTGTTGTTTAGGAATTAGTATTAGTCTAATGTTTTATAACTTGTGTTTTTTGAGGTTTTCTTAATGGTTCGATAATGTTATGTTCGTAATTTTGATTAAAAGGAAATAAATCCTGGACATCGTATTAATAAGTTAGTCAGGTAGATTTGTACGTAGTGCATTAATAAAACTGTAAATATTATCCAAACGGCTTATTTTATCGAATTCTAACAGGAGTACCTTTTCGTTAGCTTAATGTGTGGGGAAGTCAATTTCGATGATTTCATACAGGGTGTGCCATCCCTGCAAATTTTTTGGATCACTAACCATTGCGAGTAGTCCGTCCCTGGCTTCAAGGCAGTACTGTAAATCTGTTTACTTTTCCAAAATAAACATACACGTACATTATAGCTTTGCCGTAAATTTGATAAAGATCAAATAACTAATACAAAAAATAAAAATAAAAACTAAATTCAAAATTGATACTTTGGAGGCCTATAGCTCGAAAACGAGGGCCTCCATAGAAAAAGTTTATATGAAGTACTAACATTATTTTGGCTCAGATTATACGCTCCTGGCTTTTTTCCCATTAGTCCCGGGACACCCTGTATATGAAAAAACGGCCATGGGCAGTGTGGGACGCAAAATGAACATTTTTGGGAGAAACATTGCTGCCAATTGCTTTAATGTAGTCCAATATGACGGAGTTAGGAAAAGAGTGCAGCACAGTAGCTTGATATTTAGAGGGTGTTAGAGGCGGGGGCGCTTCACTAATGGTAGCAGCAGCATACGATCGGTCAGTTGTGTTTATGGGTTGAGATGTACTCTGAATTGGTTTGACGGTAGAGTTGTTAAGGGTGAGACGGTAGATCGTAGATATGAGGACATGGAGGTGAAATGTAGCGGGAATACACCAATATTCGTTCGATGAATAAAGTTTACGCACTTACTGGACTATTGTTGTAAATTTAAATCTACAAAAACCAAAATAAACACTTGTTAATTACTAGGTCGGCTAAATAAAATACGTCCGTCGACTAAGAAAGTCAACTGGTGAATACCAATAAATAAATTAAAAAATCATCACATATGCTGGTAATATTTCCAATAATATTTCAAACATAGTACCTTTAGCAACAAATACAACAATGTCTTTTAAAACAGAAAGTAATGTGAAAATTGTTAAATGTGAAAACAAAAATATCTCTATTATGTGTGTGTGTGTGTGTGTGTGTGTGTTGGTCGTAACGGCATAAGCTTCCGATATTTGTCACATACTATCTGACATGGATAAATAAATTAATTGTATATCAATATTAGGTGTTACCATTAAATCAAATATAATCTTATTTCCTGTAACTAACAGAGATGTGATACAAGTTGTCAGTTATATTATATTGATTTAGATCTCGTAAGAGAAGGTCTGAAGCATGTTTATTATTTTTATAACCAAAAAACAAAAGGTTTGTATCTGCGATCTTATCATTATCACAATAACTGCAATAGGGTGAACTCACCACACCAATTTTATCAGGACGTGCCGGGAATCAGGTCCGTCAAGCTGGCCTCCCCCGGTTAGAATTTTTTTACCAAAATGCTTGCACACATAAAGGGCACCTAGCACAACCAAGCACAACAATTTTTATAGCTAGCATACAGCTGACAATAATAATGCTTTTGAATTCGGGTGGGGCCAGATTAACGCTAGCCCCCCCCCGGTTGGAATTTTTTCGCCAAAATGCTAGCACAGATAAAGGACACCTAGCACAACCTATCACACCATATTTTATAGCTAGCACACCAACAGCTTACAATAAAAATGCTTTTGAATTTGGTTGGGGCCAGGTTAACGCTAGCCCCCCCCCGGTTGGAATTTTTTGGCCAAAATGCTAGCACAGATAAAGAACACCTAGCATAATGTAGCACACCATTTTTTATAGCTAGCACACCAACAGCTTACAATAAAAAGGCTTTGGAATTCCGGTGGGGCCAGGTTAACGCTAGCCCCCTCCGGTTAGAATTTTTTCGCCAAAATGTTAGCACAAATAAAAGACACCTAGCACAATTTTTTTTATAGCTAGTACATCAACAAGGCTTTTGAATTCAGGGGGTAGAGGGTGTCTGCAAAATAAGGCTATGGTTACACGAATGAATGAAAATGTTGGATGTATTTGTCCCTGAACAACATTTTCCTATAAAAAATGGCCCCTAAACAGCATTATTGTTGTCAGCTGTTGCCGGATTGTGCGTGATATCTATATTTTCCCATCTAGCAGGGTATTTCATTAATTAATAATTAACTATTATTTAATTAACAATTATCTATTCATTTTCAATTAACGCTAAAAAACGAAAGAATACAAAAAACCTTCACTTTTAAAAATAATTTTGTTAAAATCATAGTAGTTTTAATACAACAAAATAATTAAATTGAACCATTTAGTTACGGAATCAGAAACAATCCGTGCACAAATAAGTTGCAAATTACGTCACACTATAAAAAAAGCAACGATAAACGTTTGCGTACAGGCATGTTGGATAAATAAATGTCCAAAATAGCGAAGCCCTTGGATATGTCTTTGGACAAAGTTGTGCAATCTGGGAAGGGGCGGCTGAGATCCCTAAAAATGTTCCAATATATTGAGAATACATGTCTTAGACTGATTGTGGTTCACTGTAGTCCTTATTTAAAAGAAACACTCAAACTTTATATTTAAATTTGCCAGAATATTTATTTCCGAAGTTGATGGTTAACGAACCATTGTAATGATAACATAAATATTGCATTTCACTATCAGATTTTTTTACGCAACAGTATAGGGAAAAATTCATGTGCTTTGGCATCACATGTTTAAAATATGAACCATACATTTGATTACGATAAGGTTAAAATCCTTGAATTTGAAAGCAATTATAGACGTCGATTGTTTCTGGAGATGGTTCATGTGAATGTAAAAACTCTATAAATTTCAGATAAGACATTGATCAACTAAGTGTGATCTATTGCAATATTCGTAAATGTAAATATGTTTTAACCTTTGTGGTGTTTGTGAAATAATTTTACTGGACTATACTATTTTCACTTTTGTATTTTTGTAATTAGTTGTTAATTCCAACTTCACTTTTTATTCTCGCTTATAAAAATGTATTTTTTAGAGTGGCATGTTTTAGAAAGATAGTTTGATGTGTATTTGTACAGTTTAAAATTAAATTGCCAACGTGTTCGTTGTTTTCTGTTTTGACTGGTGAACTCCACGTCATGTGTTTTCACATATTTAATTACTTACGTTGTAAGTAACTTTTATTTTATAATCCTTATGTTTCATCAATTGATGTTTGTAGCAATAACCTGCTGAAGAAGTTGTAAATTGACAACGAAAAATAGAGGCACTTTGAACAACAGAGTTTGAGTATTGATACAGACCGATAACCCAATATTTACCTTTCTTTCTTTTATATATATATATATATATATATATATATATATATATATATATATATGTTTTTATTTAAGCCGCAGTCCGGAATTTACTAGTAAAAATTGCTTTAATATATAAGGAGACTGATCAGGAAGAGTTAGTTAGTTGATAAAGTGATCTCGGGAAATAAATACACCAAAATAGCAAACAGTAAATATACAGTGTTCATATAAATTAGTTCAAGTGAATATACTAAGTATATATGAATTAAGTGTTAGTAATAAGTTTAGTGTTTAAATAAATTAGTAAGTAGCCATACCGAGTGTTTTAAATTTCTCCCAGCCGTTTACGTTTTAAATAAATTAGAAAAACATTACATTGGTGTCAGGTGTGGGGTAATATAAATAAATTGCTACGTAAAAATGGCCAAGAGATTAAGGGATCTGAAGGTGGCGGAATTAAGAGCTGAATTGGAAGATCGTGAGTTGGAAACCTCCGGTAAGAAAAGTGAATTAGTAGAAAGGCTTAAAGTGGCACTGAAAAATGACGGCTTTGATCCAGAAACAGTTTTATTTAATGACGAGGCTTCCACCTTAATCTCGTCCATTTCTGCTAACATGGACGAGAAGATTTCTGTCATGGAAGAGAACATGGACGAAAATATTTCTACTATGAAGAATGATATTTCCGCTAACATGGACGAGAAGATTTCTGCCATGGAAGAGAACATGGACGAGAAGATTTCTACTTTGAAGAACGATATATCTGCCGATATCTTATTAATGAAAAACGACATTGCTGCTGACGTTGAAAATGAAATTTCGTCCCTAAAGTCTGAAATCGAAGATAAGATGTCAACGATGGACGAGAGAATCGAGGATAAAATGTCAACAATAGACGAGAAAATCGAGAATAAGATTACAACGATAGACGAGAAAATCAAGGAGCTAGAGGAAAAAATTGCCGATTCAAGAACGCGAGGCACTCCAGAGGAAGAAAAGAAGACCGAGCAAACGAAACCTTGCAGACATTGGCAGTTTTACCCGAGTCAAGGCCCCAACGTTCGATGGAAAAATGTCGTGGACCAATTATGTGAAACAATTTTAAGCAGCGGCTAGAGTGAATAATTCGTTCGATAGAGAGAAAGCAGTGAATTTAACCATCGCGCTTCGCGGAGATGCCTTAGATGTACTTCAGACGATACCTTTGGAAGAAACGGACGACTTCGAGCAGCTGAAGAAGAGGTTAGACATGCGATATGGTCATGAACATCTAGAACATTTGTACCAATCTCAGCTGAAGAACCGAAGGCAGAAACGTGATGAATCCCTTCAAGAATATGAAGTGGACATCGCCCAACTAGTTCGATTTGCTTATCCGTCAGCAGCAGAGAACATGATGGAATGTCTGGGCATTCAGGCCTTTATTGATGGCTTACGTAATGGCTTACGTGACCCCGATATGCAGAGGACACTTCGTTTAGCCCATCCGAAAACATTAGTCAACGCATTGACAGCTGCTCTTGAATTTGAAGCAGCAACGAAGGCTTCAGGATATAACAAAATTAGGACCATCCAAGAAGAAGGTGACGAAGACATATTTGACCAGTTCGTCAGTTTCATAAAATGTATGATGGACAAGAAACCGAGAAAAATCAGATGCTGGAATTGTGGCGAGCTAGGGCATGTACGTAGTTCGTGTAAGCGCCCCAAGACTCTTGCAAACCAAGTCACAGGAAAACTAGAATGGGTCGGCTACGAGGGGGCAGCACCGACCCATGATCGTTCCAAAGACCCTCTCATACTGATAGCTTCGCTCAGATGTGGCAACGACAGTGTATATGTGGATGGCGAAGTGAATGGCAAGAAATATGCTCTGCTGGTTGACACTGGAGCAACTAGAACCATTATACGACCAGAGATAATATACCCCAAGAAGAAGCTTCTACCAACGAGACTGCGACTGCGGACCGCCACAGGTGAGAGTGCCAACGTTCACGGTGAGACACAAATCCAATTGGGAATTGGCGCAGAAAGGTTCACGCATACGGTAAACGTAGCTGACATTGAAGAAGACGTTATTCTGGAAATGGACGTAATGAATGTACATGGTTTCCAATTAGACTTTAGAAACAGAACCATTAAAGTGGGCTCCGAGGAGGTATTTCTTCATCCACATGAAGGTAGCGCGGTCTTGGCAGCTGTACAGGAAGATACCGTTCTACCTGCACGAAGCGAAACCATGATAGTAGCACGGCTACAGGGAATCATGGAGGAAGGTACTCCAGTGATGATGGAGCAAAGGAGTACTTATTGGAAAAGGATTGGTTACGTCGGCGAAAGAGATCCCAGTACGTGTGATAAACGTGAATGATTACCCAGTCACCATCAAGAAGGAAACTAGGATTGGATCCTGCGTACCAGTGACGGCTATAGTTCACCAAACAACGACCACTGACAATTCTAATGCCAGATTCGAACAGATGTTATCATTAGGTGGTCAATATTTGGATCGAGCTGAAAAAAGTAAAATGAGAGAATTTCTCTTGCAGTATCGAGACTTATTCGTACCAAAAAGAGGAAAGACTGGCAGAACATCAGCCGTCAAACACAAAATCGATACTGGTAATGCTAAGCTAATAAGACAATCAGCTCGAAGACTTCCACGAGCGAAGAGAGAGGAAGCTGAAAGAATAATTCGAGAGATGGCAGAAGAAAAAGTGATAGAACCATATACTAGTCCATGGGTGTCTCCAGTAGTGCTCGTCAAAAAAAAGGATGGAATTACGAGATTCTGCGTGGATTATCGCCAGCTTAACAACGTGACGAAGAAAGACAGCTATCCTCTGCCTCGAATTGACGATACAGTAGAACCTTGGCCGGCAGCAAACTGGTTTCCACCTTGGACCTGAAGTCTGGTTATTGGCAAGTGGAAATGGACCCAGAAGACAAAGAGAAGACTGCTTTTACCACCGGATCTGGATTATGGCAATTCAACGTCATGCCATTCGGGCTCTGTAATGCGCCTGCGACATTTGAAACACTCATGGAAAATGTCTTGAGAGGGTTGTCTTGGAAGACATGCCTGGTCTATTTGGACGACATCGTAGTACTGGGGAAGACATTTGACGAACATCTGAAGAATTTGGAAGACGTATTCAAACGACTCCAAGCTGCCCAGCTTATGTTAAACCCGAAGAAATGTCAGCTGTTCCAAAACCGAGTCAACTATCTAGGTCATATAGTGAGCATTGAAGGAGTGGTGGTTGATCCAGAGAAAATTGCTTCCATTCAGCAATGGCCGCAACCAACCGACAAACATCAAATCAGGAGGTTCCTTGGACTTTGCACATATTATAGAAGGTTTATCAGGAAGTTTGGAGACATTGCTAAGCCTCTAACTCGACTTTCAGAAGAAGCAAGAGCTTTCCAATGGGACGAAGATTGTCAAACGGCTTTTGATACCTTAAAGAGGCATTCAACCACGGCGCCGATATTAGTATATCCTTTACCGGAGGGAGACTTTATTCTGGACACTGACGCAAGCAACGTAGGAATTGGTGGAGTACTCTCACAGATACAAGGAGGGCAAGAAAGAGTGCTGGGATATTTTAGTAAAGTCCTCTCCAAACGAGAACGAAACTACTGCGTCACAAGAAGAGAACTTTTGGCGGTAGTGAAGTCCGTGAAACACTTTTACCAGTATCTCTATGGTAGGAAGTTTTTAATCCGGACTGATCATGCAGCACTCAAGTGGTTGATGAAGTTCAAGAATCCCGAGGGCCAGATCGCTAGATGGATTGAACGACTTCAAGAGTATGATTTCAACATCGAACATCGAGCTGGTGTGAGTCACCGAAATGCCGACTCCCTGTCCAGACGGCCGTGCCCAACAGACTGCTCCCACTGCAACAAGGCGGAATCTAGGGAAGCTGCAGTTTCAAGAACTACTGTAGTCAACGAGGAATGGTCACCCACCAGGATCAGAGAAGAATGATCCTCACCTGAAGATGATTCGGCAATGGAAGAAAGAAAACCGGCGACCTACCTGGCACGAAGAGACAAGATTTTCACCGAAACTCAAGGCGTATTGGGCTCAGTGGGACTCCCTTGTCCTGGAAGAAGGGCTGTTGAAAAGTGTCCTTGAAAACGATGATGGTTCTGAGATGAGGAGACAGCTAGTTATCCCGAGAACAAGAGTAGCTGAGGTACTGAAGAAGTTACACGACAGTCCATCGGGAGGTCATCTGGGAGTGAAGAAAACCCTTCAGCGAGTCCGTGAAAGGTTTTATTGGATGAACAGCTCCGACGATGTGAAGGACTGGTGTAAGAAATGTACGACTTGTGCTACGAGTAATGGACCGCATCGTAAGAGAAAGGCACCCATGAAACAGTACAATGTTGGAAACCCTTTCGAAAGGATTGCTTTAGATATCGCTGGGCCATTTCCAACGACAGAAAATGGTGGCAAATACATACTGGTTGTAATGGATTATTTCACAAAGTGGGTGGAAATTTACGCTATCCCAAACCAAGAGGCCACAACTGTTGCGGATGTATTGGTGAAAGAATTTATCAGCCGATATGGAGTGCCCTAGGAAGTCCACAGCGACCAGGGAAGAAATTTCGAAAGTCATCTATTCCAGGAGATTTGCGAGAAGCTGGGAATGAAGAAGACCAGAGCCACAGCATTACATCCACAGTCAGATGAAATGGTCGAGAGAATGATCAGAACTATTGGAAAATACCTGTCCAAAGTAGTATCCAGCCATCAGAGAGATTGGGTCCAGTATATTTCCCTATTCGCACTGGCTTATCGATCTGCCGTCAATGAGTCCACGGGTGAAACACCTGCGAAAATCCTGTTTGGACGTGAAATGAGGCTTCCTTGTGACCTGGAATCTGGCTGTCGCCCTGGAGAAGATCTAGCAGGAGAAGACTACGTGATCCAGTTGAGAAGAAGGCTGGACGATATTCATGAATTAGTCAGATCAAATCTTTAAGTTGCCAGCGACAGACTGAAAAGTCGGTACGACACGCAGGCAACAGAAGGCGGTTTTAAAGAAGGGGACAAAGTATGGTTACACAACCGACGAGGAGAAGAGGATTTTCTCCAAAATTACAAAAATCCTGGGAAGGTCCATACTTAATCAAGAAAAGGATCAATGATGTTATATATCGCATTAGCAAGATCCCCAATGGAAAACCAAAAGTAGTTCACCAAAACTGACTAGCGCCATTCGAAGGAGACCATGACCTGGAGGAAGGAGTAAACCTTATTCGAGATGCTTCTGACCCTACTTTCGAGGAATTTATGGGCACGTATGGAGGTACCGGGAAAGCTAGATATGGAGTCACTTCGGAACAACAACAAGATCTGTTCACTCTCCCGGAAGATTATTCACTGGCATACAACATACCCACACGTATCAAGAACGCACGAGGGTTGGCTACCGTCTTTCGAAAGAAGTTCGGGCAATTAGAAAAACTTGAAGACCAGATTCCAGCCCCTGGCAAGACACTGAAACTGAAACATAATTCGCGTTACGTCTTCTACGTGGTTACTAAAAATGAATTCCAAGATCGATCTACCTACCGCGATGTGTGGGAAGCACTTCGTAACCTCCGAGACCATGTGTTAAAATCCAGCGTGAAGAAACTGACTATGCCTAAGATAGCGAGTAACCAGTTGGATTGGCGAGTTATCAGAAACATGGTAGAGGTTATCTTTAGAGATACCGGTGTCCAGATATTAATTTGCAGCTACAACCCCCGTTATCAGTATCCGATGAAGACGGTGCCCTGCTATTTCCATAAGATCGGAAAGTGTAGAAATGGGGCCAGTTGCCGATTCAAACATCCACTCTCGGCTACACAAAAGTTCCAGGAGGAACTTCCATTTAAGGAGGGGGTAATGTTACGAAACAGCACACTGGTATAGACCCTAAATCCGACTCTGTCTAAGCCAGGTATAAAAGTTAAAACTATGGCGGATACGCAGTTATAAAAAACTGTTTACGAGCTTACGACTATCTTATGTAAACATTGTTTTTGTGACCAGAGTTATCTAGAAAAGGCCAGAATCAATTGTTTTTATTTAAGCCGCAGTCCGGAATTTACAAGTAAAAATGGCTTCAATATATAAGGGGACTGATCAGGAAGAGTTAGTTAGTTGATAAAGTGATCTCGGGAAATAAATACACCAAAATAGCAAACAGTAAATATAAAGTGTTCATATACATTAGTTTAAGTGAATATACTGAGTATATATAAATCAAGTGTTAGTAATTAGTTTAGTGTTTAAATAAATCAGTAAGTAGCCATACCGAGTGTTTGAAATTTATCCCACCCGTTAATTGTTTAAATAAATTAGAATAACATTACAATATATATGTATATATATATATATGTATATATATATATATATATATGTATATATATATATATATATATAATATAAAAAAGTCGTAAGGTAGGCCATTTCTTGGTCTGGCCGAAAATAATTATTAAACATCCGGTACGCATCACATGAACTGTTGTAACTTCTGTCATGGCCGAAACACTAAATTACTTATTCGTTAATGTTGGGCTGTTATGTTTATGTATTACGTGTTCGCTTAGTATTAGTGTTATTGCTGATTCTTGGAATCACTTTACCTTCAGCCAATAAAGAAATTCTTTTTTTAACACCTCGCTCATAATTTTTCGTTATTCACAGTTTTCTTACTTCTTCATTTATACGTATCTACTTTCCTTAGGTTTTATTCCTCTTATTACCCTCTCATTTCCCAAATATTTTGTTTATGCTCATTATTTTTGCTTGATTCATTTTTATTGCACATGAATAATATTTAGTGCGGGTCTGTATTTTCTCGTCCTGTTTTTTTATCCGTGCGTGGATTACATTACCGTCTACTGGTCTCTGCGCTTTGTAGGTTACTTTTTGCGCTTATCACAGTGTCATCCACTTTGTCTGATGACAGGCGGGATTTTCTTTCGTTCTATATCACCGTGACAATTGTCTTGTTTACGTATATTGTAAAAGCCTCGGTAGCAAATAAGTACGCTACGAATATACAATGGGGCCTTGTGTGCGGCAGACGAAAAAAAACAGGGTGTAATTCTACAAAGAATTTCGTTTACGGGTTTTCCTTTGTAGCTAGGCGAAAATTACAGTTGGAGGCTAACGCGTATCGAAGATACGACGGTTTCTATTTAATGCTGCTTTGTTTTTTTTTGTGGGAGATAATGTTTTTTGTATAGAGAAAGAGATGTATCATATACACTTAAATATAGAATAAGAAATATGACTTCTTTATGAAAAATTTGTAGAATCTCTTCGATAAATCAGTAGGTTTTATAGCGACTACTTGTAGAAGATATTTTTTTCTTTGGCCTCAATATTATACTACAATACATATTAGTGTTTTAAATGGAACACGATGTTTCTTGCTAATTCCACAATATAATGAAAAATGTTGAAAATTCTAAGAAATTGACAATTATTTCGATAACTGAATAAATATCATCGTGAGAATGACAGAAGTTACATTTCATTTGATGCCTACCTGATGTTCAGTAGTTATTTTTGGATAGACCAATAAGTGACCTACCTTGTGATTGACTTAATATATGTTGATAGAAAAAAAAAGAAGATGTGATATTACAAAATTGAAGCTCAGATATTATTAGCCCTATGGTGATATCCTGGATATCATTTTTCCAAATAAGATCAGTATAACTGTGCAATGATATAGAAAACCAGGAAACCTATATATGCTGATCTCTACAATTATCACTTAAGAAGACAGTTAATAGTGGAGAACTCCCTAGATTTATCTGTTCATTGACGACTTCATATTGTGGGTTTCTTAAGTGTCTCCAAATTTCCAACTCTTCAAGGAAATCCAGTTCTTGTTTCTTATCACCAATATGTAGTACTTCTAGTTCTGTGTTAGGTGTCAATGAATGATTGGTGTCAAGTAGATGTTTTGCGTAATGGGATTTATCTGGTTGTTTTAATCTATATGCTTGTAAGTGTTCGGATAACCGTTGGATGTTGCTATTTGTCTAATTGTATTATTCTCTCTATCAAAATTACATTTGTTCGTAGGAACTGAAAATGCTCTATTTATCATTGAATTATATGCCGCTAGATTATGTGACATGGGGTGATTGGAACTATATGGAATTGTCACATCAGTGTGTGTTGGTTTTCGGTAAATTTAATAATCAAGTACATTATTAACTGTCTGAATTTTCAAATCAAGAAAATTGATTGAGTTATTTTCTTCAACTTCTAATGTAAATTCAATTTTTAGGTGTAAATTATTAATGTGGTTGAAAAATAAGTCTAATTGTCGTTCACTACCTATAAAACAAGCTAATATGTCATCTACATATCTTTACCAAAACAAAACATTTTTGGAAATATTACTTTCAAAGATTTTTCTTTCTACACTGTCCATAAAAATGTTTGCCAAAATAGGTGATATAGGGCTTCACATTGGTAAACCTTCATTTTGAATATATATGTTATATTCAAAAGTGAAATAATTCTGATTAATACATACATCAAATAAATTAAGTATATCTGATATTATTCTTGGATTACTATTTTTATCTTCTAGTAATTTGCTTACAAGTATTAGACATTCTTTAGAAGGAATTTTAGTGAATATATTAGTAACGTCAAATGGAATAAGCTTAGAGTTATCTTGTAAGTTGAATGCCTTTAATTTTTTGATTAGTTCTATTGAATTTCTAATTGAGTATTTAGATGCATATCCGTAACTATTAAGTATATTGTTAAGATTTTTCGCCAATATACTATCAGGAGTTTTAACATAAGAAACTACAGCTCTAATTGGTTTCGTTATTTTATGTAATTAACCGGTTCCATATAATTGTGGACATTGAGGATTCTTATTTATGATGGACCTCTTTTCGTAATCATTTGAAAGATAATTTGATTTATTAACAATATTCCTTACATTATTAGAACCCTTTTTTGTTGGGTCTGCTCTAAGAACTTCAACATCGCTAGATTCTATAAAGTTATATATTTTTGAATTATATTTTTCAGTTGTCAATATGACAGTTGTGTTCCCCTTATCAGATTTTGTTAGGTTATTATCTTCTACTTTCTTTTTGATTGCATTTGAAACTGTAATGTCATTTTTTGTTTGACGTTCAACTTTTGAAGGTTCAATATTTTTGATTAAATTTGCAATTTTTAATTTCTCATGAACAAAATTATTTGGATTAGGTTTTAAAGCTATTTCTGACTCAGTAGATATAATTTGTTTAATATTAATCGTAAATTTTGGTGGTATGCTGTATTTTAAACCTTTATTTAAAAATTCTATTTCACTATCTGTAAAATTAGTGTCTGAAGGTTAGGTTAGCTACATAAAGTAGAACACACACAAGATAGAATTCAATAATCTAAACATCATGAAACTGTAAGTACCTACATACAAACACACCAATTTTACAGATAGACAAATGGAATTTTTAAATGAAGGTTTAAAGTACAGCATACCACTAAAATATACGGATAATATTAAACAAATTATAGCTACAGAGTCAGAAATAGCTGTAAAATCTAATTCAAATAATTTTCTTTACGAGATATTGAAAATTGCCAATTTAATCAAAAATATTGAACCTTCAAAAATAAAACGTCAAACAAAAAATGACATTACAGTTTTAAATGCAATCAAACAGAAAGTAGAAGATAATAACCTAACAGTTAGAAAATCTGATAAGTGGAACACAACTGTCATATTGACAACTGAAAATTATAATTCAAAAAATATATAACTTTATACAATCTAGCGATGTAAAAGTTCCTAGAGCAGACCTAACAAAAAAGTTTTCTAATAATGGAAGGGATATTGTTAATAATTCGAATTATCTTTTAAGTGATTACGAAGAGAGGTCTATCAAAAATAAGAATCCTCTTTGTCCACAATTATATGTAACCGTTAGATAACATAAAATAACGAAACCAATTAGACCTGTAACTTTTTATGTTAATACTCCTAATAATATATTGGCAGAGAAACTTAACAATATACTTAATAGTTACAGATATGCATCTAAATACTCAATTAGAAATTCAATAGAACTAATAAAAAAATTAAATGCAATCAACTTACAAGATGACTGTAAGCTTATTTCATTTGACATTACTAATATGCTCACTACTAGAATTCCTCCTAAAGAATGTCTAATACTTGTAAGAAAACAACTAGAAGATGAAAATATTAATCCAGGAATAACATCAGATATACTTAATTTATTTGATGTACGTATTAATCAGAATTATTTCACTTTTGACAATAACATATATATTCAAAATGAAGGTTTACCAATGGGAAGCCCTATATCACCTATCTTGGCAAACATTTTTATGGACAGTTTAGAAAGAAAAATCTTTGAAAGTAACATTTCAAAAAATGTTAGAATGTTTTATTTTGGTATAGATATGTAGATGACATATTAGCTTGTTTTATAGGTAGTGAACGACAATTACATATATTTTTCAACCACATTAATAATTTACACCCAATAGTTAAATTTACATTAGAAGTTGAAGAAAATAACTCAATCAATTTTCTTGATTTGAAAATTCAAAGAGTTAATAATGTACTTGATCATTCAATTTACCGAAAACCAACACACACTGAAGTGACAATTCCATATAGTTCCAATCTCCCCATGTCACATAAACTAGCGGCATATAATTCAATGATACATAAAGCATTATCAGTTCCTATGAACAAATGTTATTTTGAAAGAGAGATTAATACAATTAGGCAAATAGCAACATCCAACGGTTATCCATTACGTATGATAAATAAGCTGATGGAAAAGAGGAGAAATTGGCATTACAACTCATATTTCCTGAACAAACTGAAGAAATAAAAACTTATAAAACCATCACATATGCAGGAAATATTTCTTATAATATTTCAAAGATAATATCTTTAGCAACGAATACAACAATTTCTTTTAAAACAGAAAGTAACGTTAGTACAAAATTGTTAAATGTAAAAACCAAAATACCATCATTAAAGAAATCAGGTATATATAAACTCAAATGTTCAGAATTTAATGCTGTCTATTTGGGTCAGACCCTTAGAAATTTTGAAATCGGATACAGATTAAAACAACCAGATAAATCCCATTACGCAAAACATCTACTTGACACCAATCATTCATTGACATCTAACACAGAACTAGAATCACTACATATTTCTGATAAGAAACAAGAATTGGATTTCCTTGAAGAATTGGAAATTAGAAGACACTTAAGAAACCCGCAATATGAAGTCGTCAATGAACAGATAAATCTAGGGAGTTCTCGACTATTAAACTGTCTTCTTAAGTGATAATCGTAAAGATCAGCAGATATAGTTTTCCTGGTTTTCTATATCATTGCACAGTTATACTGATCTTAATTGGAAAAATTATATGCAGGATATCACCATAGGGATAATAATATCTAAGCTTCAATATTTGTAATATCACACCTTCTTCTTTTCTCTATTAACATATATTAAGTCAATCACAAGTTAGGTCAATTCTTGATCTGGCCAAAAATAACTACTAAACATCAGGTAGGCATTAAATGAAATGTAACTTCTGTCATTCTGACAACAAAAAACAAGACGGTGATTACCACGGTGAAATGAACTTTTGCATTGGTTTGAATACCAGCTTTTAGTGAACTTGGAATAACCTGCCACAATTGTAATGTATAATGCAAGTTATCACAGTACAGTGATCGATAAAGTACCAACAACAGCTACCAAAAAGGCTGATATACAGAACTAGTGGATACAAAATAATATTCCTTATAAAAATACTTTCCTCAAAACACAATTATTGAATTTAGTACAACGGTAAGTTAATATAAACATTTTTCAATATATTATGGTTATACTTAGATAGCTTACTTTGTTTTAATATATGCATTTTTGTAGGAATAAACCACTAATAGTATATAAAGCTAACATATTATCTGAAAAATATGATCACAGAGTTCTTCGACTTCCCCCTTACCACTGTATGTTCATGTTCGACCCAATTGAACATATTTGGGGCATAGTTAAATTTTTTATAGAGACCATGTGGGAACTGATGGTTCTTCAACAAAACAAGCAATAGGTGTATGGAAAAAGTTTTTAGAAAAAGTTACTCCTGATATTAGGTCAAAGACAGTTGAGCACACTGAAAAAATTATACAAGATGGGTGAGATAGAGAAGTAGTATTTGATAGACAGGATATGCCTCCACATATTATTAATTTGACAGTGACAATGAATATAGTGATGATTCTGTACTGGAGTAGTGGAAATCTTGTGTTTTATTTTTTGCATGTTTTTATCCAATTTGCTTTATTTCCATCTTTTCAAAATCACTAATAACTATTATTCAATTAATTAGGTACATTTATTTTATAATACACAAATTAAAACAACGACCACATATCTCTACATAAATAATACTGATAAAATGGGAGATTTTTTATTTTTATATCTTGTAACAAAATTTTACTTAGTGTATCTATATTTCTCTTTTCCATTCTATTTTTATTATAATAAATATACTAGATATTGTATAAAGAAACAATATTCAAATTTGCATGAAGATGATTACAGCTTGTATTGATTCCTTTTAGCGTAAACCCTTGCAGTGCTCTTGAAGTTGGTTCTATAGAGCATAGAATAAGGTATAAGGACCTACAGTTCGTCATTTAACCCTCTTCTATGTAAAATACTTGAATGTTAATTCGAATATAGATTGATTGGTTACTGTTTCTTGTATCTTATCCATACTTTTTCATGAATAAATTTTTATATTAAATTAATCAAGCCTATCATACAATAACTATTTTTGACTTTCGCCCTACGAGGCACGGAACAATGAAAAAGAAGAACTGTCAATCTAACATCAGATTGACTTTTCTAGTTTTCGTTAAGTAAAGGAAAAAACTACAGCTTGGCAACATCACAATATTTTGTTTTGCAACGTCATCGTCTTTTTATCGTAAATAAACTCTAATAATATCAGGATCATATTCAGATATTTGATATTTTTCTGTAAACTTCTTCTTCAATGTCTCATCCGTTACTGTATATACTCGTATAAAACCGGGCTTAAACTATTGTCCTATATATCCCTTTTTCTATTCTTAAACCTTTTGATCTCTGTACATTCGATAAATTCCTTAATATATTTTTTAATATATTCTATTTATTTTTTGTATCAAGTAAAACAATATAATTGTTATAACCAGTCCTTTCTGGTGTATAATGTCCCTCATCAATATATTGATTTGGCGTTTAGTTGAATAACATCCAAAGTGGATTCAAACTTCTGTTTAATTACTTGTGCAATTAATGAAATTTTGATTCTTGTACTTCCTGAGGAAATCCATAATTGATGGAACAACCGTGCTCCATCATCAGGAAACTTTACTGAAGAGCCACCTTGCTAAATTCATAATAATATGGGAAATAAAGTCGCATACTATGTTGTTCGCGATAACGAAAATAATAATAAAATTGGTCGTCATACAAAAACAACATTAAAATGAAATAAAACATCATTGAAACGCTAAATTTGAGTTGGCGGATGCTGTTGAAATGGAAACCATTTATATATATATAAATATATATATATATATATATATATATATATATATATATATATATTATAATATATTTAATGTTCTACTGTTTTTATAATTATGTATTATATGATTTTATTTGAAACTTGATTATTAGATTCTGTTGTTACAATCGTGGTAGTAACTACACTAATGTGAAAACACCTTTATCACTGAATATAACCTATTTGAAATTTTGACAGGAATTGTCAAATTATTATGCCCGGCTCAGATGAATATGAAATTTTATATTCTGAAAGATAAATTACTACAAAATCGACTTACTCGCTCTTACTTCAGGGAGGGTTCAAAGATTAAAAAAAATTAATAATTTAAATTTTAAATTAATAAATTTCCAAAGAATATTCCAAAATTGTCAATTATACTATTGCAAATCTATAGTGACTGCTTGTTCAATATATTCTAAGACCATTAAATTTTTCTGTCACTGAAAATTAACTAAATGTCACTGATTATATCAAAAGTTTTATAGGATCCAAAATTTTTCAAATTCAATGAAATAGGAGTTGAATTAATACCAAAGTGAGTTGGAATCAAAAATTATATATTATATACCATCAGATAACAAGTGAAAATGAATTATTATTCCCAAAATATAATAAAGAACAATAATCGTACTTTCTACGAACCTTAAAATTGAAAAAACAACCTATATACTAGAAGAACAACCTAATTAACTACTTGTTCAAAACGTTCAAATCGTCGAAAATTACACTTGACGTGTATAAATGTCAAATAACTATATGCGATAAAATTGTCTATTCAAAAAATTTTCTCTTCTCTTCAGGTGAAATTTTATATATCTTTAACGTTAATTTTGTCAGTATTCAAAAATGTGATATAGATGCATCTATCTTAATTTTATTTAAAGGCCTGTTAATTCTTGAAAAATAATTTATAAAATCTGGACTGGACTCACCAACTAGGTATCAGGATCACTCGTTCTGATTCTAAGCACGTCTTTTAGAATCGCCGGAACCACTTTTCTAAATTTATAATTTAGAACCCGAAAAATCACTAACACTATTTCAATATAATTATTTAAGGAATTATTCACGCACTGATCTTATCATGCTAATTATTATAATCTGATGCTATTTTAATATATCAATTACTATTATATTATTCAGCGAATTTGAGAGAACTCATATTAGATGTTCTCTCGAGAGGGGTTTAAAATCAACTAACTAAACTTTTTCCATAAATAATTCTCTTCTCCTTTGGTTACCAAAGAATTCCTTTTTTTTAAAAAAAACTACAAATTTATGTTTTCATATAATAAAGAGAGATTTTCATTCTTTTATTCTAATTGTAATTTTTTTACCAGCGACATCTGTATTCTTTTTTTAAAATCTTTATAAAATCTATGTATCATTAAGTATCTTCTGCATTATTGTCATTCGAAATTGTAATGTCAAATTTTATTTGCATATTGAATCTTTTAAATTATTTATAATACATTGTATATCACTAGTATTACATCCAAATATGTACATTTTTCTTTATTTCAATGTTTTCTTCAGAATTTAGATAGAGTATATGTATTAAATCCCCCTAATAAAAGAATGATAAATCGATTCTTGCATATAATTATAATTTATCTTTCAAAATTGCCAAATATCATACTAATATCTTAGTAACATAGTTATATCTTTCAAATAATTATCTCTAAAATTTATCTTCAATCAAATTAAACTATTATTCCTAATTCCTATAAAACTTCTTAAATCTACTATATCTATTAAAATTTCACGTAACATAATATCATTTGTTCCAAGTTAAGTATAATATTTATATACCTGTTCTATGTTAAAAACTCCTCTTTCATTTCCCGTAATGGGGTCTAATAATTGGTAACTATTTTGTGCTCCTTCGTTACCTACTACATAAGGTCCCTCAAACGGTAGCAATAATTTTGCGCAACTATTCTCTGATCTTTTTGCAACTTGCAATGATCTTACAATCACCAATTCTCCTTTTTCAAAAACTGTCTTCCTCTTTATTTTTTTGGTTCATCCTTTTAATATATTTTTTAGCTTGCTTCTGCAGTCTTTCATTCACCCTATTCAAAACATCTTCCATTTCCAATTTTCGATTCACTATACAATTTCTTTGGGGTATTGTGCCAGTAAATAAATATTCTGGGCATTCATTTGTAACACCATGAGGTATTTGGTTAAGGAATCTTTCTACGTGATTTAAATTATTTTCCCATTGACAGTGATCCTGATTACATAAAATTCGTAAGTACTTGTTTATCCCTTTGATGTATCTCTCAGCTGGATTTGACGATGGTTTCCTAATGCTAATAAAGTTCAACTTAATTTCTTGATTTTGACTAAATTTAGCTAGTTTTTCACTTTCAAAATAAGTTGCATGATCTAATATTATTGTTTTTGGCGTTCCATATTTTTTTATGTACATTTTTAAAATCTCTATCACAGTTTTTGCATTGGTTCTTTTGCATGGGTAAACTTTAACAAATTTCGTAAAAATATCAGTGATAACAAATATGTGTTTATTCTCTTGTATGCTCGGTATTAAATTGCTTATGAAATCTATAGCAACAATTTGTAATGGCTTCTGTGCAACTTTTGATTTTGTCAAATTTTTATTGTGATAATTTTTTTCTTTTGCTAGTTGACATATTGCACACACTTTACAAATATTTTTGGCAATTGCTAAATCCTTTTTTGTTATATAGTTTTCTCTAAAAAGCATCCATAACTTCCTAGTCCCAACATGTCCATGTTCTTCATGTAAATTTTTCAAAATTTCCTTTGCATAATCTTGTGTAATTACAAATACTTCTCTATCTTCCAGACATTTATACCATATTTCCTCTATATTAATAGCATTATTTTTATAATTTGATTCCAAATTTTGTTGATCTTTCCTAATTCTATCCAATGAATATAATCCTTCCTCTTGTAGCATTCTATTTATACCAATTTTATACTTTCTCCGTTCAAATGTGGTTTCTGTCTCTCTACTTAAAGCATCTGCAACAATATTCTGTTTTCCAGGAATGTATTTTATTTCGAAATCATATTCTTGTAATAATAAAATCCAGCGATGTATTCTATTATTCGCATATCTATTTTTAAGCATAGCTGTCAAAGCTGAATGATCAGTTTCTATAATGAATTTAGCTCCTAATAAAAAAAATCTCAATTTAGTGATACAAAATACCACGCTTGCCATTTCAAGTTCTGTTACTGAATATTTCCTTTCATGCATTTTAGTAACCCTAGATATGAAACTAATAGGTACTTCTCCTTTTTCCTGTTCTTGTATCAGTACTCCAGCAAAACGATCAGCTGATGCATCTGTTCTCAAAATAAATTGTTTATCATACTGTGGGTGATATACCTTGAGATTATTTGTAAAATCTTCCTTTAGTTCTCTAAATGCTTTTTCCCGTTTGTCATTCCACTGCCATTTTACACCTTTTTTTAATAGTTCAATTAATGGTATTTCTTTTCTACTAAGATCCGGTATCAATCGTTTGAAATAGTTTAAAATTCCTAGAAACCCTCTCAAAGTTTTCAAATGTGTTGGTTGTTTATATTCTAAAATTGTCTTAATTCGATCAGGATCCATAGAAACTTCTTTAGTGTTCAAAACATATCCCAAATAATTTATCTCCTCTTGATAAAATTTACATTTTTCCATGTTTAATTTTAATCCAGCATTTTCTAGTTCTTCGAAAATAATGTTCAAATGCTCTTGATGCTTTTCTTCATTTTCCGAATATAACAGGATATCATCTATATAATGAAGTATGAAATTTTCATATTTGTTTAAAATAGTGTGGTGAAGTGTTCTTACTAAAGCTGCACATGAGCTCTGTAATCCGAAAGGTACCACACAGAATTGATATTCCACTCCATCTATCATAAACGCAGTATATTTCCGACTTTCTTTTTCTAAAGGAATTAACCAAAAACTATGTTTCAGATCTAATTTTGAAAATATGTTTGCATTAGTAATTCTACCAAATATACTATTGATATTCATGGGACTTTCGTATTGTTTCTTTGTGTAGCTATTGATATTTCTTGCATCTAAACATATTCTTATTTCTCCAGATTTTTTTCGTACACACGTAACTGCATTAATATATGGTGAATTTGATCTTTCTATTATTCCATCTTATGACATATTTTCTAATTCATGGTATACTTCATCCTTCAATTTATATGGAATTGGATATGTCCTTACTTTGAAATTCGATATATCTCTATTCATTTCCAGTTTATGTATATATTTCCTTGCTACTTGTACTTCTTCATTGAATAATCTGTTGTATTGTCTTATCAATTCCATTACAATTTTCACATATTTTTGTTTACACAAATTTAAATCTATTTTAGGTTCTTCATTGATTTGATTCATTACATAAAATGTATCTTCTTCTAATTTGAATGTTTCTTGTTTGAGAAAATGAATATCTTCTCCTTTACAATTCATGAACTTTTCTTTATAATTGATAATCATTTTGTGATTGTCTAATTCATCGGAACCTAATACTATATCATAAATTAAATTCTTTACGACCAGCATTTGTACTTTAAACGAATTATTTCCTATTTGTAATTCCTCAATTATCATTTTACTTGTATCATATAGTTTTTTATTATTCGCTCCCACTAGTGATAATCTATTTGTATCTACCACCATAATATTATTTTTTTTGCACTTGTCTATAATCCTTTCACTTATCAACGTTACTTCTGATCCTGTATCTATCAGAATTTTACATCCTATATTTTGTATTTTCCCTTTAATGAATATTAAACCTAAATTGTCATGCATTTCCCCAATTTCCCCAATATCAACAAATTCTCTTGGATGTTCGTACTTAGAAAAGATAATATTATGCACGTGAAAGCGGTTTAAGTAAAATTTCTATCTACAGTTTGACTATGATCCTCATATCTTTCTTGTTCTTGTATTATGTTTACTTGTCTCCTGTCTCCTATTTCTTGATTTCTTCTATCATAGTTTCTGTCTTGGTTTTCCAACGTATCATTTCTTCTATCATCATTTCTTCTTTCAAAGTTTCTTCGATCATAATAATTATTTGTTCCTGACCGTCTATCCTGTCGCCAATTTTCAATTCTGTCTTCATTATCATTTCTTCTGTCCGAATTTCTGGTATCTCTTCTATTTTCAAAGTACTTATTATCATTATTTTTATTTCCATTTCCATATCTTCGGTCTTCATTTCTATAATTTCTATTTTCAGTTCTATAATTCCTGTCTACATGTCTATCATTTCTTCGGTTATCAAAATCCCTGTTTCTATAGTTTCTATTTTCATATGTATTATTCATATCTCTTCTGTAATGTCCATATTCATTTCCCCCTATTCCATTAAAATTTTTAATTTCATTTCTTTTTTCATTATTACTTCTTTCAAGTCTGAGTAAATAATTTGATAAACCTTCCATCGTCTTGATATTTTGTATCCCTATAGTTTCAGATACTTGTTGGTTGAAATGTCTGGAAATATATAACACCATTTCTTCTTCTCGCATGCTTGGCTCCAAATACTGTGCGTTGTTGTACATTTTCATTGCATATGCATTGAAATTTTTACTCTGGTTATAATCAAATTTCCCAAAGTATAGTTTCTCTCTGGAACTCGCCTGTTGTATCTCCCCTCAAAAATATTTTAAAAATTGTTTTTCAAATTCTTCGACATCGGGTATTTGTTCCTCTTTATTGCAAAACCACAATAAAGCATGTCCAGATAACATTCCTCTAATAATGATTTTTTTCTTTACAATGTCCCTTATTCCTCTCATCCTACTTTTCATTATTTTGATAAATACTTTTGGGTGAATTACATTTATATTACCATCAAATTTCACTCCAAAGTCGATATTTCCAGTATACATCGTTCCACCTCCATTCCGTTTTAGATTATCTTCTATTTCTTCTACAGTTTCATGTAATTTTCTATTCATTTTCTCCAATTCCTGGTTAAATAGTTTGTCTATATTTTTACTCCTTTTAATACACGTTCCTGTTTGTTCCTCTATCCTTCCATTTAAATCATTAAATTTCTTATTCAAATTCTGTTCATATATTTGCATTACTTCTTCATTTGTTTGTCCTTGTATTTTAATGGACTGTATCTCTTCAATTAAATTCTCATTTTGTTTCTTCACTTCTACTTGAATTACTCCAGATAAATTTTCTTCTAGGCATCTTCCTAGTTCTTGAACTTCTTCTACCACCTGCTTGTTTGTATCTTCCCTGATTTTAATGCCAATTTCTTGAATTTCCATGCGCAAATTTTCCTTCTGGCCCTTCATATCCCCTTTCACCTTTTCAACTTTCTTTCTAAATTCATTATTTTCTTCCCTAATTTTCTTAATCTCCTTTAAATTTTCAATTTTTCCTTCTTCTATTTTCTTTTCCAGCCTGTCCATGTTACCTGTGATATTGTTAATATCCCCCTTAATCTCCTCCCTCATTGTATACATATCTCCTCGCATATTCTTTTCCATACTATTCATATCTGCCCTATTTTCTTCAAATTTCCTATTCATATTCTCATTCATTTTCAAAAGAAATTGTTGCATCCAATGATCATTGCTATTTGTTCCTCCTTTGGGTTCCCGTCTACTATCCTCCTGTTCTTCCCTTTCTTCATCGGACCGACTTTCAACTCCTACCTGTTTACCATCTCTTAACGTCATTCTTTGTTCCATCGTAAATATTTAAATTTTTTTTATAATATTGTCAATAAATTTTTAATATTTTTATAATTATATGCACAGTTTTAATCACCCCACGTTTTGGGTGACAATTATTATAATGTTAACGTCAACCTAATTATCAACAGTAAAAACACAAGAGCTTTTTTTTTATCGGATAAATTTCTCTTTGCAACGAAACAGTTTTGCCAATCACTAATTTTACGAGAAAAACTGACATGATAAAATCGCGACACCGAAGGTGGAGCGATTTTATCTAATGTCAGTTTTTCGAGCAAATTTAGTGATTGGCAAAACTTTGAGTCAAAGAGGAATTTATCTAATAAAAGAAAAGCTCGAGTGTTTTTTGGCAAGATAAATTAACGACAGAATATATGGATGAACAACAACAATAATTGCGACTCATTGTCATTGTGTAAAAGTGACGTCCGCTTACTAGATATTGAGGAAGAGAAGTTTTTATCGCGATAAAAAAGGATGCACCTTTTTTATCTATGGCAAAGTGACAATAACATTTCCAGGTATATGACATTTTAACATTGGAGTTAATTTATCAAGAAAAATTCTTAATTCGCCACACGTTGGGCCGCCAAATTATAATATATTTAATGTTCTACTGTTTTTATAATTATGTATTATATGATTTTATCTGAAATTTGATTATTAGATGCTGTTGTTACAATCGTGGTAGTAACTACACTAATGTGAAAACACCTTTATCACTGAATATAACCTATTTGAAATTTTGACAGGAATTGTCAAATTATTATGCCCGGCTCAGATGAATATGAAATTTTATATTCTGAAAGATAAATTACTACAAAATCGACTTACTCGCTCTTACCTCAGGGAGGGTTCAAAGATTAAAAAAAATTAATAATTTAAATTTTAAATTTATAAATTTCCAAAGAATATTCCAAAATTGTCAATTATACTATTGCAAATCTATAGTGACTGCTTGTTCAATATATTCTAAGACCATTAAATTATCTAATGACATCTACAATTTTTCTGTCACTGAAAATTAACTAAATGTCACTGATTATATCAAAAGTTTTATAGGATCCAAAATTTTTCAAATTCAATGAAATAGGAGTTGAATTAATACCAAAGTGAGTTGGAATCAAAAATTATATATTATATACCATCAGATAACAAGTGAAAATGAATTATTATTCCCAAAATATAATAAAGAACAATAATCGTATTTTCTACGAACCTTAAAATTAAAAAAACAACCTATATACTAGAAGAACAACCTAATTAACTACTTATTCTAAACGTTCAAATCGTCGAAAATTACACTTGACGTGTATAAATGTCAAATAACTATATGCGATAAAATTGTCTATTCAAAAAATTTTCTCTTCTCTTCAGGTGAAATTTTATATATCTTTAACGTTAATTTTGTCAGTATTCAAAAATGTGATATAGATGCATCTATCTTAATTTTATTTAAAGGCCTGTTAATTCTTGAAAAATAATTTATAAAATCTGGACTGGACTCACCAACTAGGTATCAGGATCACTCGTTCTGATTCTAAGCACGTCTTTTAGAATCGCCGGAACCACTTTTCTAAATTTATAATTTAGAACCCGGAAAAATCACTAACACTATTTCAATATAATTATTTAAGGAATTATTCACGCACTGATCTTATCATGCTAATTATTATAATCTGATGCTATTTTAATATATCAATTACTATTATATTATTCAGCAAATTTGAGAGAACTCATATTAGATGTTCTCTCGAGAGGGGTTCAAAATCAACTAACTTAACTTTTTCCATAAATAATTCTCTTCTCCTTTGGTTACCAAAGAATTCCTTTTTTTTAAACAAAAATACAAATTTATGTTTTCATATAATAAAGAGAGATTTTCATTCTTTTATTCTAATTGTAATTTTTTTACCAGCGACATCTGTATTCTTTTTTTAAAATCTTTATAAAATCTATGTATCATTAAGTATCTTCTGCATTATTGTCATTCGAAATTGTAATGTCAAATTTTATTTGCATATTGAATCTTTTAAATTATTGATAATACATTGTATATCACTAGTATTACATCCAAATATGTACATTTTTCTTTATTTCAATGTTTTCTTTAGAATTTAGATAGAGTATATGTATTATTATTATATATATATATATTATCATGTATTTAAATATTGGAGTAATAACACTTACTTATTTATTAATGATCCTATATTGTAATGCTACTTTATTATGGATCTTATATTTATGAGTATTTATTTATAATTGATTTGACTTTAAATATATATTTTTTTTTAATGATTGTGGGCGCCAGTATTGGTTTAGCTAACCGCTAATTTCCAATTCAAAATTTTATTTAGTAACAAAATTATGAGTTATGTAACTTTATGATACTATACCTCAGGGATGAGATTCGGCACTTGGCGATCGGTAGTAACAAGAAACTGAAAGGTAAGATATCAAAGAAAAGAAAGGAAAAACATAGATAAATAGATTTTAATTGTGAATAGTTGTTTGAATAATGAACATTTTCTGAATCATAATTGTATAATCATATTAATTAAACCTTTGCGTAAGTACGTTTTTTTTTATTTTTTATGAATACTATTAAACATGAAACATATCAAATAAATTTCGCTTCCTATAACTTATCTCTATATGTTTTTGAAAGCTTCCACAAACCATTCAATCTCTACTCTAATAATTTGTTAATGTTGACGTGACGTTGAGTTATTCTATGCTAATGATAATTCAGTTATTAAATAAAGAATGAAAACCAAGTGTGTTTGTGAGGCAAACTGATGATTTATCGTAATGATTTGGTGAGTATTATTTCCTTTATTATTTCCTTTAATGTAAGTTCAATGTTCTATCCCGATCTAGTGGAGATTGAATATCTATATCTAATAATTTTACCAACGAATAAATTTTTACACAATATAACCTAACAAATGAAAATTATGAACGATGTTTTATAGGACAAATATGTTACACACGAAAAGAAAAGTCTATGCTTGGCATCTTCTTGTCTCTGGGATGAAACATTTGGAAGAAATACGATCGCCTATGATCATATATGCGAAATCTTGATATTAAAATGATGTGACGTGATTTATTTCGCCAGGAGCAACAATTTATTCACAGAAGATACGTGAATGAGCAAACGAAAAGCAGATTAATAAAGGTAAATTGTTCATCTTACCAATTCTCGGCGTTTCACTAATTTTTTCACTTTTTATTATGTATTCGATAGAAAGTTTCTGTTATTTTATAGCATCATTGTTTTTAAATACTATGATTAATTCTTTAAACTTAAAATATATCAAAATGTTTGAGATTTATAAAAATTTAGAGGAGAGAAATTTTAATGCGTCCTCACATTATTGAATCTACACCGCGTCTCCTCAAGCTCTCAATCAACAACTTTTAGTTGTTTTTAATTTTTGTTTTATTTTTCAATTGTTTATAAATAAACATCATTGTTTTCAAATCCAAATATCTGTTTTCTATGTTATTGTAGATAAGTTCACTTTGTTCTTATGCATTCCTAATGTCACTCCGAAATTACACCGTTCGAACTATTAACCGAACGTCATTTTACGATGACATTTTGACCTTTAAGTTTATACCAAAATAATCAATAATTTACATAACATACAGGGTTTCTGAAAAGTGTCTATAATATATAAAATTACAATTATGGAATTTTATTTTGAAATTCATGTAATATTATACCGTGATAATCATTGTTATGTACCAAATTAATGTTTACGTAATTTATTTGTTACGTCTGTGTTTTCTGTCATGAAATATAATTTGAAGAAAAAATAATTGCAAACTTAAATAGCAATTTTTTATATGCAATATTAGTTGTATCTTGTTTGTAAGTGTTTCTTCACATATTTATACTCATATTTAAATTGTTGTCTTATGGACTATTATGCAATTTATTGGATTTATTGTCATCTATTACTAAGATTCACATTAACTTAGTGATATCTCTGTTTTAATTTATCTTGATAGATAATTTTCAGTTTAACATTCCCTAAAATTCTATAGAATTATTCTTGGTTTGACAAGAATATTCTATAGAAGTTTACCTTGATTTTTTATATATGATTTCATAATCATGTACTACTTATTTGATTAATTCCCCATTTAAATCTCTCTCAATACTAAAGAAATCTTCTAGATTCTCATAATTAACTTATACTTAACCTACTAATGAATCTTAATTCCACTAATATTAATTCTCAATTAAGATTGACTAAATAAACTATTTTATACTTGATTAACTAAATAATATCTCTAATTCCAATGTTTCTCAATTTTTTAGTTACAACTGATGGTGTCAAATTGATGATTGGTTGGTGTTAAATTGATGCAGCTGGTTGATATGGAAAATTCCACGTTCTCGATGAGTGTCAGGATGTATCAATTTATAGCTATTTATTCCATGACTGGTTTCGACTAAATAAGGACCTTCGTAAGGTAACTGTAGCTTAGAACATATTCCTTTTTTATGATTAGGTACTCTTTATGCTTTTATTATTACCAAGTCACCTTTTTTAAATGTTTTCCTATTTCTAAGTTTAGCTAGTTTTCTTTTAATATATTTGTCAGCTTGTCTTGCTTGTCTTTCTCTTGCTATTCTAATGAGTTTACTATAGTTGACTTCACTAATCCATGGTCTATCTGGTTCTGTTCCTGTAAATAAAGTAATGGGTGCTATTTCCGTAACGATATTAGGTATGTTGTTTATAAAGTCTGTGGTCTCCTTTAGACGTTCTTCCCACATACGGTTTTCGTAATATGTAAGTATCCTCAGATGCTTTATCACCTCCTTAATTCCTCGCTCTGCAGGGTTGCTATTGGGATGTCTGATACTTGTGAAGACCTGTTGGATTTCCAGATCTCTCAACCATTTTACTATCCTTTTGTTCCGGAAGTATGTAGCATTGTCCATTATGCACTTCTTTGGCTTTCCATATTTCTTGAAATAGTTTCCTAGCGATGCTTTAATGGAGTTTTCATTTGTTTTACCACAAGGATAGGTACTAATAAACTTAGAAAAAATGTCTACGATTACCAAAATGTGTTTGTTACCATTATAACTTGGTATAAGGTTTGAGATGAAGTCTATTGCTACTATATCTAATGGATTTTCTGCTATGATGGATTTCGGTACGTTTTCATGATGTATGTTCTTTTCCTTTGATAGTTGACATAGTTCACACTGTTTAATGAAATCCTTTATGATCGTGATATCGTTTTTTGATATATAATTTTCTCGAAATATCATATGAGTCTTCCTAATTCCTAAATGATTAAAATCTAAATGTATTTTTCTTACAATTAATTTTGTTAAATTTTCAGATATTACATACAATTCCTTGTCATTCATCAATTTATACAATATTCCATCCTTTTCAGAGCATCTTCTTTTGTATTTCTCTTCTAGTAATAGTTGTTCCTGTTTTATTTGTTCCAAAGAAAACATGCCACTGTTCCGCTTCATGATGTTAATTCCCACTCTAGCTTCGTTCGTATCTCTTCTTTTCTCTCCGTCCATTCTACTGATCGAGTCTGGTACTACATTTTGAATTCCTGGAATATATTTTATCTCGAAGTCATATTCCTGTAGAAGTAATGCCCATCGATGGATTCTGGCATTATTCATCTTGTTGGTCAATATTGTCAACAAAGCCTGATTATCGGTTTCAATTATAAATTTTCCTCCCAGTAAGAAGTATCTGAGTTTATTCACACAGAATATGATGCTAGCAAGCTCCAATTCGCTTACTCCATAATTCTTCTCTGCTCTTTTCGTTATTCTAGAGACAAATGATACGGGTACATACATGTCATCATATTCCTGCATTAAAACTCCAGCTAGTCTGTTTCTGGATGCATCTGTCCTTAAAATGAAAATCTTCTCATAGTTCGGATGGTATAATTTTATGTTTCTAATGAACTGTTCCTTGATCTTATTGAAGGCGTCTTCTTGTTTACTGGTCCAATTCCATTTTACTCCCTTTCTCAGTAGCTCCATTAAAGGTAGTTCCAGATCAGTTAAATTTTCCAACATTCGTTTAAAATAGTTAAGCATACCAAGAAACCCCCGAAGTGTCTTCAGATTTTTCGGTCTTTTATACTCTCTAATGGTTCTTACTCTCTCTGGATCCATCTCGATTCCTGTCTCTGTGATCTTGTAGCCTAAATATATCACTTCTCTCTTCAAAAATTGGCATTTCTGTATGTTCAGTTTCAGTCCGTTTTCGTCAAGTTCTGTTATAATTGTCCGTAGGTGTTGTAAATGTTCTTCTACACTATTTGAAAAAACAAGTATATCATCCACATAGTGTATCGTAAATTGGTCATATTTATTTAAAATTTTGTTTAGTGCTTTTAATAGTGCTGCTGTAGCGCTCTGTATACCAAATGGCGTTACTCGGAATTGATATACTTCCCCATTAATTTTGAAACCTACAAACTTCCTGCTTTCCGGATGTAGTGGTATCAGCCAGAAGCTGTGTTTCAAGTCTAGCTTGGAAAAAACTTTTACTTTACTTATCTTTCCTAGTATCGATTCGATAGTTAAAGGTGATTCATACTCGGGCATTGTACATTTATTTAAATTTCGTGCATCAAGGCATATTCTTATATCTCCGTCTTTCTTCTTCACTATTACTACTGGATTGATATACGGGGTGGTACTATGTTCTATTATTTTATCTTCTAATAATTTATTTATAGATTTCTTCACATCTTCTTGATATTTGTAGGGTATCGAATAGCTTCTTTGTTGAAATTGTTGATCCTTTTTCATTTCAATCTTGTGTACATAATTTCTTGCAATTCGAGATTCTTCATTAATCAAACTTCCATGTTCTCTCAACATCTCCATTACTTCATTTTTCCACTCTATTTTTCCATCTATATCCAAATTCCATTCCGGCATATTATTATTATTCAAATTTATTTCTCCATTGCCATCCAACATCATATCTCCATTCATTTTTCCTTCCTGCCTATAATCATATCTCTGTTCCATATCATCTTCGATTTTCTTATTATAATTAATACATTTATCTACTTCTTCTATTAACTCTTCATCCCTTTTTGAATTATTATTTTTCTCTTCATAACTAAAATCCACTTTTTCTTTATTAAAGATTATGTAAATTCCTTCATAATTAATAATTGCTTTGTTTTCATACAAAATATCCGATCCTAGCAATAGTTCACATTCCATATCTTCCACTACTAGCAGTTGTACCATAGATTCCCATTCCTTGAATTTTAATGCGACGGTTATCGAAGTACTTGAAATAGTTAATTTCTTTTGATTTATTCCTATTAAGCTTACTTTTGGTACCTTGACGAAATTTTTCTTTGATGTATTTAATTGATTTACGAATTTGTTATTTATTAATGATATCTCTGACCCGGTATCGATCAATATTTTTATACTAATGCCTTCTATCGTTCCATATATATAAATTAAAGTTTCATTGTTTTGTTCTAGCTGGTCCTGTACCTTTAGAAATTCGCGTGGGTGAACATAGCTGCACCAACTCAACCTACCATATTCACCCTCTAGTGGAAAAACTGTTGTTCCGCACCAGAGGATGACACGGGAACTACAACATTATTATTACTATGATTATTGTTACTTAAATTAGTTTGATTAAAGTTTGTGTCACCATTAGTTGTATTCCTTTCTAAACTGTTCGTTCTGTCAGTTCTTGTGTCACGTCTTATGTTGTTCGTCCTTCTCATATCTCCATCAGAGTTTCTTCTCTCTCTCCTATTATAATTGTTTTGTTGTTGTCTCCTATCTGGATAATTGGTGTACCTGTTATTGTTGTTATTTGTCCTATCATTATTTCTGTCAAATCTCCTGTTGTTGTTAGTATTGTTTGTGTCATGATATTGATTGTTATAATTATTATGTCTATAATTGTTATTTCTATAGTCGTCGTTGTCACGTCTATTATTGTTATGATGAACTGTTCTCTGTACTCTATTTAGGTAATCTAATAATGATTGGAAATTTGTTATGTTTTGTATGGCTATGCCTTGCGTTACGTTATCGTTAAAGTGTCGAGACAAGAATATTATTATTTCTTGCTCGGAAATAGTTGGCTCTAAATACTGTGCCTGTGAATATAATGATAGAGCATAACTACTCATATTGCTGTTCCTTCTGGTATCGAACTTACCAAAGTACAACTTTTCCCTAACACAATTTTGTTCAGTTTCCCCCCAATATTGTTTTAGGAAATTATTTTCAAAATCAGTGAAGTTATTAATGTTCACATCATTACATGTGAACCAAAGTAATGTCTGACCATGTAGATGAGATCTTATTATTTCCTTAAGATCCTCTATCTCTCTGATACCTTTTACTTTATTTTTAAGATATCCCAGGAAAATTTTCGGATGCATTTTCCTGGTATCCCCGTCAAATCTGAGGTTACTTTCCCCATGATTGTAGATATAATTTACCCCTTGAGTGCTACTGTTTGTATTCGTTTTGTTTTTTATATTTCCAAATTCTTCTTCTAACTCCATCATCTTCTTCTTGAAATCTTCTTTGATTTCCTTTTCCAATTTTGTAAAGTCTCGTAAGTATCCATCTTCCTTGATTTGTTTTAGTTTTGAATCCATTTCCCATATAAGTTCTTTTCGCGTTTTTAGGTTCATCTCCTCCGCAATCGACAAATTTAATTGAATGCCTTGTTCAACATCGTTTATTCTGGCGTGGGTTTTCATTATATTTTTCTCCACTCTGCCTATCTGTTCCTTTCCTTCTTCTCGCAGTTTATTTCCCATCTCTTTAATTTCTTGTTTCCTAATATTGCCTTCTTGTATTAGATGTCCATATAACTTATCCATTTTCTCTTCTTGTTCTTTCTTATGATCTTCAAACTGTTTTTTCATTTCCACCATATGTCCTGCAAAATTTTCTTCTTGTTGATCCAGTTTTTTATTGATTTCTTCCTTTGTACTTTTTATTTCATCTTTTGTGCTTTCCTGTGTTTTTTTAATGTCCTCTTTTATTTCTTCTTTGGTCCTTTTGATGTCTTCCTTTGCGCTTTTGATATCTGCCATCATTATTTTCATCATGTCTAGTAGTTGTTGATTTTCATTTGGTGTCGGTTTTACGTAGTGGTGAACTTCTTTCACTATGCCATCTCCTTCTTCCAATCCTACTGCTTCTTCAGCTTGAAGGGTCGCTGTCAAACGTTCTTTCAGTGTCTGCTTATTTCCTTTCACGTCCATGTTCCTAGTTTTTAAAAGTTCTTTTAAGTCTTCTACCGTCAGTTCGTCAACGTTTATTGTTTTGTCTGTCATTGTTTTTAAAAAAAAATTCCCTCAGATATCTCAAAAATAATAACCTGTTCCTGTTACTAGCGTTATTTCAATTGTTCAACAATCGCCATGCGTTGGGCTTGCCATTTTTATCATGTATTTAAATATTGGAGTAATAACATTTACTTATTTATTAATGATCCTATATTGGAATGCTACTTTATTATGGATCTTATATTTATGAGTATTTATTTATAATTGATTTGACTTTAAATATATATTTTTTTTAATGATTGTGGGCGCCAGAATTGGTTTAGCTAACCGCTAATTTCCAATTCAAAATTTTATTTAGTAACAAAATTATGAGTTATGTAACTTTATGATACTATACCTCAGGGATGAGATTCGGCACTTGGCGATCGGTAGTAACAAGAAACTGAAAGGTAAGATATCAAAGAAAAGAAAGGAAAAACATAGATAAATAGATTTTAATTGTGAATAGTTGTTTGAATAATGAACATTTTCTGAATCATAATTGTATAATCATATTAATTAAACCTTTGCGTAAGTACGTTTTTTTTTTATTTTTTATGAATACTATTAAACATGAAACATATCAAATAAATTTCGCTTCCTATAACTTATCTCTATATGTTTTTGAAAGCTTCCACAAACCATTCAATCTCTACTCTAATAATTTGTTAATGTTGACGTGACGTTGAGTTATTCTATGGTAATGATAATTCAGTTATTAAATAAAGAATGAAAACCAAGTGTGTTTGTGAGGCAAACTGATGATTTATCGTAATGATTTGGTGAGTATTATTTCCTTTATTATTTCCTTTAATGTAAGTTCAATGTTCTATCCCGATCTAGTGGAGATTGAATATCTATATCTAATAATTTTACCAACGAATAAATTTTTACACAATATAACCTAACAAATGAAAATTATGAACGATGTTTTATAGGACAAATATGTTACACACGAAAAGAAAAGTCTATGCTTGGCATCTTCTTGTCTCTGGGATGAAACATTTGGAAGAAATACGATCGCCTATGATCATATATGCGAAATCTTGATATTAAAATGATGTGACGTGATTTATTTCGCCAGGAGCAACAATTTATTCACAGAAGATACGTGAATGAGCAAACGAAAAGCAGATTAATAAAGGTAAATTGTTCATCTTACCAATTCTCGGCGTTTCACTAATTTTTTCACTTTTTATTATGTATTCGATAGAAAGTTTCTGTTATTTTATAGCATCATTGTTTTTAAATACTATGATTAATTCTTTAAACTTAAAATATATCAAAATGTTTGAGATTTATAAAAATTTAGAGGAGAGAAATTTTAATGCGTCCTCACATTATTGAATCTACACCGCGTCTCCTCAAGCTCTCAATCAACAACTTTTAGTTGTTTTTAATTTTTGTTTTATTTTTCAATTGTTTATAAATAAACATCATTGTTTTCAAATCCAAATATCTGTTTTCTATGTTATTGTAGATAAGTTCACTTTGTTCTTATGCATTCCTAATGTCACTCCGAAATTACACCGTTCGAACTATTAACCGAACGTCATTTTACGATGACATTTTGACCTTGAAGTTTATACCAAAATAATCAATAATTTACATAACATACAGGGTTTCTGAAAAGTGTCTATAATATATAAAATTACAATTATGGAATTTTATTTTGAAATTCATGTAATATTATACCGTGATAATCATTGTTATGTACCAAATTAATGTTTACGTAATTTATTTGTTACGTCTGTGTTTTCTGTCATGAAATATAATTTGAAGAAAAAATAATTGCAAACTTAAATAGCAATTTTTCATATGCAATATTAGTTGTATCTTGTTTGTAAGTGTTTCTTCACATATTTATACTCATATTTAAATTGTTGTCTTATGGACTATTATGCAATTTATTGGATTTATTGTCATCTATTACTAAGATTCACATTAACTTAGTGATATCTCTGTTTTAATTTATCTTGATAGATAATTTTCAGTTTAATATATATATATATATATATATATATATATATATATATATATATATATATATATATATATATAATTCCTTCCATTGTTCTTGGGCATCATCAATGGAAGGAATTTATATACAAGGTTAAAGAAAAAGAAATAATTTATATATATATATATATATATATATATATATATATATATATATATATATATTAATATTAGAAACTTACCGATGGTTGTTAATACTGTTAAAGAATATAGAAACGCTTTGGCGAAACTCCATTCGTAGTTATCACTAGTAGGTTTCACACCAAATTTCGCAACTTGCAATGGCTGTTGCAAAGCTATTTCCTCGGCCATGGATCGTAGTAACTCCTCTTGAAATTTGCTTATTTCTTGAGCTGCCAATCTGGTCCAATTATCCCTATAATAATTCAAATTACAGAAAGAGAAATATCATAGTCATCATAGGTACCCAAAATCTAGTGCAAGTGTTCTAAATTAAACTCATTCATCAATATAGTCATTATAGTTGTATATAATCTAGTGAAGACTATCTTTAACTCAGGAATTCATTGACATAGTGCTAGCAGAGGTGCTCAAATTCTAGTGGAACTTCATCCAAACGCACTCATTTATCAATGTAGTCATTATAGGTGTCCAAAATCATGTGAAACATTGCCTTAAATCATTCATTCCATACAATTATCATAGTAGAAGTCCAAAATCTGGTAAAAAATAGCCTTAATACAGTTACTCATTCACTTATCTCCAGCAGAGATCCTCAAAATCTAGGGGAAACTCATCCAAACACCCTCATTTATTGATGAAGTCACAATACGTGACCAAAATCTATTAGTAATCTTCCAAAACAAACTTATTCTTTAATATAGTCATCATAGTTGTCCAAAATCTTGTGAAAACTAGCCTTAATTATATTATTTATTGATATAGCGCTAGTACAGATACTCAGAATATCCAAACAAACTCATTTATTGATGCAGTCACCATGGGTGTCCTTAATCTTGGGTAATCCATCCAAAACACACTAAATCATATAATAACATTTTGATGATACAATCATCATAAGTGTCCAAAATCTAGTGAAAACTTGCCTTAACTCATGTATTTATTGATATAACGCCAGCACAGGTGCTCAAAATCTAGTGGTACCTCATTTGGCAGAGGTAATCAATGGAACCTTATCTGAACACACTCATTTATTCATGCAGTCACCATTGGTGTGCACAATTTTGTGGAGGTAATCCAAAATTTTCTCATTCATTGAAACAGGGGTCATAGGTGTCCGAAGTTCAGTGAGAACTAGCCTTAACTCAGTTATTCATTGATATAACGCCAGCACTGGTGCTCAAAATCTAGTGGTACCTCATCCAAACATACTCATTTATTGATGCAGTCATTATAGCTATCCAAAATTACGCAGAAAAGCTTAAATCATTCATACAATAACATTTTGACCATAGAAGTCCAAATATGGTGAAAACTAACCTTAACTCAGTTATTCATAGATAGCGCCAGCAGAGGAGCTCACAATATAGTGGTACATTATCCAAACACACTCATTTATTGATGCAGTCACTATAGGTGTTCACAATCTTGTGGAAGTCATCCAAATATTCTCATTCCTTGGTACAGTAGTCATAGGTGTCCAAAATCTAGTGAGAACTAGCCTTAATTCGGTTATTCATTGATATACTGCCAGCACAGGTGGTTAGAATCTGGTGGTAACTCATCTGAACACACACATTTATTGATGCAGTCACTATAGGTGTTCAAAAGCTTGTGGAAATTATCCAAAACGCACTCATTTATTGATATAGTCATCATAAGTGTTCAAAATCCGGTGAAAACTAGCCTTAACCTAGTTATTCATGAACATAGCATTTGTATAGGTGCTAAAAATCTAGTGGAACCACATCCAAACTCACTCACTTATTGTTGCAGTCATCATAGGTGTCCAAAATTTAATGAAAATTAGCCTTAGCTCAGTTATTCATTGACATAGCGCCAGCATCGGTGCTCAAAATCTATTGAAACCTCATCTAAATGAATTGATTCCATAATCCAGTTATCATAGGTGTTCAAAATCGAGAGGAACCTCATCTAAACCCACTCAATATTTGATATAGTTACAATATGCGCCCAGAATCTAATGGAAACTTGCCATAACTCAGTTATACATTGACAAAGCGCAAGCATAGTTGTCCAAAATCTTGTGGAAGTCATCCAAAACACACTCATTGATACAATATTTATAGGTGTCCAAATTCTAGTGCAAACTAACCTTAATATAGTTATTCATTGACTTAGTGCCAGTAGAGGTATTCAAAATCGAGTAGTACCTCATCAAAACGCACTTATCCATTGATGCAGTCACCATAAGTGTCCAAAATCTTGTGGAAGTCATTCAAAACACACTAATTCATTGATATAATCATCATGGGTGTCCAAAATCTAGTGAAAACTCATCCAAATACAGTCATATATTTATGCAGTCCCCATATGTGTTCAAAATCAAGTAAAAAATCGCCTTAAATTATTAATTCAAAGAAATTATTATCATAGAGGTCAAAAACCTGGTGGAAACTAGGCTTAATTTAGTTATTCATTGATATATATGCTATTATTGGAGATGATTTGTTGCTGATTTCAATCTTCTTTTGTTTTTTAATAATCCCGTCTAATGAAAATTGCTTATAATGCGTCTTCTTCTCTAACTACATTTTCAATTTCGAATTCTACACTTTTCTACACAATTTCTACACTTCTCGATCTTATGGAAGTAACAGGGCATCGTCTTCATCGGATTCTGATAACGGGGGTTGTAGCTGCAAATTAATATCTGGACACCAATATCTTGGAAGATTCCCTCTACCATGTTCCTGATGACTCGCCAATCCAACTGGTTACTCGCCATCTTAGACATAGCTAGTTTCTTTACACTGGATTCCAACACATGGTCTCGGAGGTTTAGAAGTGCTTCCCACACATCGCGGTAGGTAGATCGATCTTGAAATTCATTTTTAGTTACCACGTAGAAGACGTACCGCGAATCATGTTTCAGTTTCAGTGTCTTGCCAGGGGCTGGAATCTGGTCTTCAAGTTTTTCTAATTGCCCGAACTTCTTTCCAAAGACGGATGTCAACCCTCGTGCGTTCTTGAGACGGGGGGATGCTGTATGCCAGTGAATAATCTTCCGGGAGAGTAAATAAATCTTGTCGTTGTTCTAAAGTAACTCCATATCTAGCTTTCCCGGTACCTCCATACGCGCCAATAAATTCATCGAAAATAGGGTCAGACACATCTGGAATATGATTTACTCGTTTCTCTGGGTCATGGTCTCCTTCTAATGGTGTAGTCGGTTTTAGTGAACTACTTTTTGTTTCCCGTTGCGGATCTTGCTTATGCGATATATAACATCATTGATTGATCCTTTTCTCGATTAAGTATGAACCTTCCCAGGGTTTTTGTATTTTGGAGGAAATACTTTTCTCCTTGTCGGGTTTTGTTTCACGCGCTCAGTGAATATATTCTCTGGTATCGTACTATCCAGACCCACTCGAAGGTTAGGTTCATCTAGTATTATCCCAGTTGTATCTGTATGTCCTTCTCAAACATTGTTCAGGGTCCACATGACTCCCGATTTCAGTTTGAAGATCGCCATAATTGCCTCTGCCCTAACAAAAAGTTCCAGAGGATGGTCAATAAGGGGTTCCATTGATGCTGTCCCCGTGCTTTTCACCGCCCCTGTAATCCCGAGGAGAGCTTTTCTTTGGATTGTACTTAATTTATTCTCTAATGAGGATATTTCTGTCCTTCTCCACCAGACTATCGTTCCATACGTGATCGTTTGCCTAATCACAACAGATCGTATTGCCCAGGTTTTGGCCATAACTCTTCTGCATTGCTAGAAAAGCCTGATTGCCCCGGTAGTAGATTTTCCCAGATGTGTCCTCCTCTTATTCAGATTAGAATCAAGTGTCACTCACCTCTCTATATATTTCTAGTTTTTCTCCGCACAGTTGTATTCTGACCTGAGGAAGAGTTTGAAGGGTCCAATCGTCTGAATTTTTCCCTAATTGTGTGAACATACTCTTTGATGAGCCTTGTCAGGGGATGATGTGAATAAATGAGTTGTATACCTTGTAACGAGCTTAACGAATCTGTAAGAATTAAAGTATTGTGAATATCTTTATGAGCGGCGTATTTGATTGCTTGAAGGATTGCGAAAAGTTCACCACTACAAATGCTGCATTGTGGAGGTAGTTTGAATCCAATAGATGTATTCGGACTTAAAAACGCTGATTCTACTCCTTGATTTGACTTGGAAGCATCTGTATAGATTTTAGTATGATCACAATATTAATTTATTGATGAGAGGAAATGATTGTGAAGCAGACTAGGAATAATTTCAGATTTGCTGAATTTGGAGAGGTATAGGTTGCATGGTGGCAAGGAAATAAGCCAAGGTGGCGTGTCTGAGTTGTTGTTGGGAAGGGTAACTGGGAAAGTCGCATTCAATTCGGAACTAAACTTGTTGATCCTCTGATAGAAAGGGTATGTTAGTCTTCTTCGGTTTTCATATAGATTGCGAAAACGGTTTGAAAAGATTTATGATATACTGGATGCTGACTATCAGTAGAGACTAAATATGCATACGCTAAGCTCAGCTGCTGTCGTCGCAGCTGCAATGATGGCTCTCCAGCTTCACTGTAGAGACTGTCAGCGGCCGTTGTCCTGTATGCTCCAAGGGCCAACCGTATTGCTGTATTGTGTACCGTGTTAACAATTTTCAGAACTGAGTTACTTGCTGAGGCATATATTATAGAGCCATAATCGATTGTGGACCTTACTAGTGCTTGATAGAGAAGTAAGAGCGTTTGTCTGTTGGAGCCCCAATTTTTGTTTGACAGAATTCTCAGTAGATTGGTGCCGCTCTGACATGATGTTCTGAGATGGTTGAGATGGGCATTCCAGTTTAACTTTCTGTAGAAAATCATTCCTAGGTAATGTATCTGTTACACCACTTGGATATTCCGGCCACATAGTTTCAGATTAGGTAGTGCCAGTTCTATTTTTTTTAGTAAAAAACATGCGCTTAGCTTTTCCTGGGCACATTTTGAAACCAGTGCATTTCAGCCAACTCTCAATCGAAATAACTGCCTCCTGCAAGTTATTTTGGATTGTGGTAAGATTTTTTCCTCGCAAGCATACCACAAGATCGTCAGGATAAATGCTAGCTTCTACAGGTTGTTTGATATTCTTCACATCTTCATTTATCGCAATTAGAAAGAGGGTGACGCTCAAAACCGAACCTTGAGGGGTACCATTCTGTTGCACTCTCTTCCCGGAAAGTGTTCCATTAACTTTAACTCTGAAGAATATTTCTCCCACGAAGTTTTCAGCAAATTTTAGAAGATTGCCATTTATACCCCAGGAACTCAGCTTTCAAAGAATGTTATATCTCCATAAGCTTTACTTATATCGGAGAAGATTGCTATGGTGTTTTGTTTGTTAGCATACCCTTCGTGAATATATGATTCCAAGTTAATTAGATTGTCTGATGTTGATCTACCCTTCCTAAAACCACTTTGTTCTGGTGTGAGCATGTAGTTTTTCTCCAGGAACCAAGTGAGTCGATTATTAACAGTTTTTTCTCCATCAGCTCACAAATTGTACAGGTTAAGGATATTGGTCTGTATGATTGAGGATCTGTCTTTGATTTGCCATGTTTTATTACCGGAAATATGGTTGCCTCTGACCACTTCTCAAGAAAGACCCCTTCTGTCCATATCTTATTTAATATTTTCAGGAGAATATGCTTTGCTATATCTGACATATTTTGGAGGAAAATGAACGGGATATCATCAGGTCCTGGGCTGGAGTTTTTGAAAGAAATCATAGGATATAGGAACATTCAAAGGGTTCATTTCGTCTTGGGAAACATCAATCCCTTCAGATTCTTCATTATTTTTGTAGTTCAGAAATTCGGGTGTGTAGTTTGCACTAATAAATTTTTTTTCATAGATGTCTCAGAAGATTTGAGAAATTTCGGTACAACTGGAAGTTGATTTTCCCTGATATTTAAACCGTGACATTCCATGGTCTGTTTTATTACATTTAATACGTTTCAATTTGTCGCAGATCATACTTAGTGGTGTTGATGGATGATACATATCTTGCCCATGATTCTTTCCTATTTTTTTTCATGATCCATCGAGCTTTTGCCCTTAGACTCTTAAAAGTTATCAGGTTTTCTGGTGTGCGGTGCCTTTTTAGTCTGTTGTAAGCGTGTCTAGAGGCTTTTATTGCCTGGTCGCATTCTTGATACCATCAAGAAACTGGAGTGTGGTTGTTCAGTTGCTTTGTCTTTGCTATTGCTAGTTGGGCTGCATCCGTTATGATTTTGGTAATATCATCAACATCTTCATCGATACTATATCGCATGTGGAAGTGACTAACCTTGGTTTCTATGATATTTGCAAAAATATTCCAGTCAGCTCTTTTTAGTTTCCATTTTTTTGTCACAATAGGTTCTTCTGCAACATGCTGAGAACTTGTGAGGATGGGAAAGTGGTCACTGCCATATAGATAGGGAAAGATGGCAAAATTGAATTGAGTGTGGAGTGAGAGGTCGCTAATGCTGAGATCTATAACACTGGAGTTTCTTGAAAGCGAGTTTTTTCTTCGTTGTTAAGTAACGCCATATTGTTATCATCTATAACATGTTCTAATATACGACCTCTTGTATGTGTGGAGTCGCATCCCCATAGGGTGTTATGGCAATTGAAGTCTCCTAAGAATAATCTTGGTTTGGGTATTTGGTGAAAGAAATCATTCAGCTCCTCGTATGTCACGTCACGATTTGGTGGAATGTAGATATTACAAATATTTATCTCTTTAGGGTCCAAAATTTTAATGGCAACTGCTTCGAGATGGGTTGTTATAGTGATTTCGATTGCACCGTGAGTTTGGTGTATGTAAGTAGCGACGCCACCGCTCGCTATGTTTTGATCTGGTCTGTTTTTATGGAAACAAAGATAGTTCCTCAGATTTTGTGAGTAGTCCTGTTTAAAATGAGTATCCTGCAAACGTATGATCCAGGGTTTGTTTTCGGAAATAGTCAGTTTTAGCATTTCTTGTTTTGTGAAGAACCCATTAAGGTTCCATTGAATGATGTATAGTTCGAAAGTTGATATTATTAATGTGTGTCTTGTGACGATGCATCGCTTTCAGAATCTGAAATGAACGATACTTCTGCTAGCAACTGTTTCGATATTTTTTTCTCAATTTTGGTACACCTACTCTTGATACATCTGTCTTTAAAATATGGGTACATACTACTGAGCATATGAATTAGACCATGCACATCGGTTGTGTACTGTTTCGCCACACTCAGAGGGTCATTAGACCCGTATGCGTTTTCAAAAAAGTCTTTGAGTTGATTGTAGTTGATTACAAAATTTTCTGGATCAATGTATGCTTTAGTTGGTTGCATGTGTTCTTCGAAAGTTTTGATTTCAGGGCAACTTTTCTTACTTATACTCGACGATGGTTTTCGGAATGGGTCAGATGGTGTATCTTCCGTTGGAGTCATTATTTCTGAGAGGTTCCTCTTATTCGATGAATTAGTTTGTTTGTCTTGCTCGGGAGTGATGGGGGAATCTTCTGGACTTAGGGAGGTTGTAGTATCCTCTGGTGGCTCTTCTGGATTTTCGATAGGGTGCATTGCAGGGGGTTCATTTAGATGTTCAGGTTTCTCAGTTGTACATTGAAAATATATGTGACCATTTTGCTTGCATTTGAAGCAGGTTAGATTATCTACTGATACGAATATTCGATAGGAGGTATTTTCATGGTTGACCGACATAGACTCCGGGATGACAATATTTTCGGAAGGATTAATGTAGACTTGCCTTCTGAAACTCATTATATGTGCAAAATCTGGGTTGGTCATGTTGACTGTGAGAAAGGATATAGGGGATAATAGGCTGAAGCCAAGTTGTTGTAGAGCTTGCTCTAAATAAGAATGTGGGATTGTGGGACTCACGTTAGATAGGATCAAACGTTTAGATAGAGTTATCAATCTTCTGGCTCGTATAATTTGGTTGTTGACACCAATTGCACCGTGGTCATTCATAAAAGTAGTTACTAACTCTGGGCTGGAGAGGTATATACAAGTTCTATTATTCGAAATTCTAGATGCAAACAGAATGTGTTTAGGGTTGACGAGTATTCCGAAGGTTAGGAGATATTCTTGGATTTTGGTTCCTTCAATCGCAGGAAATATTATTGCTTGGTTTTTCTCTGGAAATTTTGTTGTTTACTAAGTACTGAAGAGTATGACATGTTTCTTTCGGTTCGTTTGTTAGACTTCTCTATTCTGGTATCCATCGTTGTGGTCAGGTTAGGTCCTGTAGTCAGAAATCCCCGATATTGGTGGACCTAATTCAATATTTGAAACTTTTGGCACGGGTCATGTGTACCTGAGTACGGCCCTGGCCCGTGCGATTTATCGACACTTGGAACAGCTCAAATCTTAGATTTTACTACTTGCCTATAGCAACAGGAGCATACAGAGGTTCACTGAATACAATGATGCACTTATTAGAATTTTAAAACTGAAAATTCACTGATTTGGATTCAACAGTCCACCAAGTAGCAATACCACCACTAGATCCCTAAATTTATTTATTATACATTTGTCTTTCACGTCCCCTTCCCTCCAAATATCTTTTTCAGAACTACATTATAAGTACATAAATGTCATAATTTTATTTAATATTCACATGAATATTTTTTTGTTTCGTGTGCCCAGATTGTTATCATTAATATCCTGGAAAGTTAACTTTATGTTGTGCTGGTCGTTAATATGGAATGATATACAAAACATTAAACAACCCCAACGCAACTCCGAGCAGCATTTCCCTCTAAACGTAAATAACATTTGAAAAATTAAATAAGCGCTTTGACATAGTTTCATTTTAGCCTTCGAGGTATTTTAAGATGTATACAATGTAGCTTGTTTATTAATATTTTTGATTCTAAACATTCACATAGAAAAATATCACGTATACAATTAGCAATTTATAATCTCACCTGTACAAAATATTTAAACTGACGGTTATATCCCAAATACTTTCTACTGTCCTAGCTCTCGCTTCGTCGGCTTTGGCTTTGAGCTCTGCACTATGATTGGATTTTTTACTGCTGGTATCGATATTTGTTGATAACGATGTTGTTGCTAATATTTGGTGCTGGTAATCGCTACCGCCTTCGATTGAAAGGAATATAACGGAGCCTATCAAGGTGTAACCAAAAAGGAGTACACATATACCTGAAACAAAAAATTAAAAAGATAATTGGAGTGGTTTCTAGTGTGGAATTTCAATTTTGTAAAAAAATTTCAACTTTGATGTTTTATAACTTTGATTGTATTTTCGGTAGAAAGTTGCTGTGCTTTTTTGATAATACTATGAACACTCCCTTTTCACCAATTTCAGTCTTTCCATTCTATAGAGATAGTTACTACACATTTTTTAGTGTAAATTTAAAAATCAACATAAATATTTCCTCTTTCGAACTGCTTAAGGAAGGAATCGATATACAGTGTGTCCAATTAAGTCGGCATCATATGGGAAAATTTTTTATTTTTAGGTTTATAAAAAAAGTTATTTTTTGTAAAAAGTTGTGCAAGGTCTAAACTCATATTACAATCAGATATCATTTTTTTAGCCGTATACGAGGTTTGTTGAAAAATATTAATTTCAGTCAAAGGTAAAGTACCTTTATTTTTGGAAAGAGCGACAATTGTTATTAACAAAAGTTGAACATAATGGAAAAACATTGTCAGATATCCAATATTATCTATCTGCCATGAAAAAGTAATTTTTGTCATTTTTATTCACTTCTCTGTATTAGCAATGGTAATTACCGATAAACATTTCAATCTAGGATGCCCTGACACATTCTCAAAATGGAAAGAAGAATGACACTCAGAGAAAGAAATTGGAAATGAAATGTTAGGAAGATTAATGGAATTGTAAGAAATACAATCAACAGAAACATAAAGTTCAAAGAAAAATGAAAATGAACTGAAACTTGAAATAGGAGAGAATACTGATAAATTTGTAGGGAATAGCAAAAGTATAAGGAAATTAGACAATGAAGACAAATAAAAACATACAAAGCATAGAAGAAGATATGAATAAAGAAATAAAAATTAATTTTAGGATAGCGGAAGAAGAGAACAACAAATCAAAAAGAGATTTGACTATGGAAATGAAAAATATCCAAGGAAAAGTAGAGCAAATTGAGAGAAAAGGACTGATTATGGAACATGCTGGGGGAATTAAAACAATTTATGGGGCAACAAACCAAAAATTTGATGGAAACATTGCACCCGAAGATGTTTATTAAAATTTTAAAGATGGAATGGGAGGAATAAATAATATTGAAGTAATAAGAGATCATTTAGAAAATCAAACAGTAAGGGAAGAGAATAAAAAGAAGTAGAAGTAAGACAAGCGGATAGGAATAAAATTTGCAGAACGAAAAAGGAAATGCATAGTAAGGGAATATATATATATATATATATATATATATATATATATATATATAGAGTAGGTATAAGATGTTCTGTTTCTCAGGGAATGATCAATATGAAATGTATATAAAAATATTGATGAATATGGAATGTATATGAAAGGTTATAAAGGGAAGAACTTAATTAAAATATTGAAACAGGATTATAGATAAAAGAATTATAGGAATGAGATGCTATAATAAATTATTAAATTAAATAAAATTTGGTTTTATTATTTCTTTTATATATAAAATAAATCAAAAAAACAATTTTGAGAATGTTGTTATAGGAATGGATGGTCATATTGTAATCAAGTGAGATATTGAGCTAAAATAAATAAAGGATCATCTTTTTATAATAACTATATAACCAATTCTGCTAGTTGATGTTTAATTTCATTAATTCACCATAATGGAAGATAACGAGATGTTTTTTAATAAGTTTTGCAATAAATAATTGTTTATCTTATTTATTTAAATAGTATTTAACACTACTTATTTGATTTATTTACTCATTTATCCCGATCTCTCTGGTAGCTGGTAACTACTTTGGATAGGTATTTTCCTGTTAATTCTTTCGACCATTCCATCTGACTGTGGATGCAACGCTGTTGTCCTGATCTTCTTCATTCCCAGCTTGTCAGAAATTTCCTGGAATACCTGGCTCTCGAAATTTCTTCCTTGATCGCTGTGGACTTCCAAAGGCACTCCATACCGGCTAATGACTTCTTTCACCTATACATCCGCGACAGTTGTGGCCTCTTGATTCGGGATCGCGTGAATTTCCACACACTTTGTGAAATAGTCCACCATTGTATTGTTTCATGGGTACCTTTCTCTTGCGATGAGGTCCCCATTATTCGTCCTTCACATCGTCGGAGAGTACAATAAAACGTTTCACGGACTCACCGAAATGTTTTCATCACCCCAAATGACATCGCTACTACCGATGGACTTTTATGGAACTTCAGCTACTCTCGTTCTCGGTATAACTAGCTGTATTCTCATCTCGGAACCATCATCGTTTTCAAGGACTCTTTTTAACAGCCCTACTTCCAGGACAAGGGAGTCCCACTAAGCCTTGAGTGTCGGTGAAATCCTTGAAATTTCTTGCCAGATAGGTCGCGAATTTTCTACCTTCCATTGCCGAATCATCTTTAGGTCAGGGTCATTCTCCTGATATTCTCTGATTCTCTGATCCTGGTGGGTGGCCATTCCTCGTTTGCTACCGTAGTTCTTGAAACTGCAGATTCAGTCTTGTTGCATTGGGAACAGTATGCACGGCCGTCTAGACAGGGAGTCGGCATTTCGGTGGCTCGCACCAGCTCGATGCTCGATTTTGAAACCGTACTCTTGAAGTCGTTCAACTTATCTAGCGATCTGACCTTCGGATTAAGAACTTCCTTATCTGTTCGCTTTGAAAAAATCTGTTAGTGAAGAGTATACTCTTTGATTGAATATTCTGCAAATTTTCAATCATATTACGGTTGTCAGCTTTTAATGGAAAAATGAAAAGTGCTGTCAGGTTATAAGAAAATTCGAAATTGATAATTTGATCGAATACCATGAAGAAAATGAATTAGAATCGATGTTTTATTGCAGGGAGACATAGTATAAAAAATTATGGTATTGCGTTATTAAGGGTGGAGAGGAATTTCAGAAATCAAATTTTTTCTAATTTCTTGTATTTTCATGATGTATAAACTAGAATGATTTTGCAGCTTTCTCAAAATACATGATTCATCAACTTTTAATCCTGTTTTGTGATGGAAAAAATAATATAATGCTGATAGATAGACTTCTAAAGAAATATACAATTTGTAAAACTGTATTGAACATATATGTATTTACTGATAATATAGAACCAGAAAATGAATGTAGATAGATTCAATGAAAACACTTATTTGAAACAAAAAAATTTAGTAGATTAAAATAGAGGGTATCAATAATTTTTACAAGATTGGTGAGAGAGCGCGGGATACAAGATTTTGCATTTTTGAAGTATTTATTGATTTGGAGCCACAAAATTACTGTCATTAGATTAGTTAATCCTTTCTGCGTCGTATTATATCAATAATAACAAAAACTATAATGGAAACTAAGAAAAATCAAATAAATTAACATATATGGTAGTTATTTTTAAGAAATTGGACTAGACGGCATGGCGCATTTTTGAAGGAAAATTGATTATATATGTATAGAGATAGGATTCCACGGAAATAAGTATTTTTTAGACCAGCCATTGGCCGTTTTTCTACTTATCTTTATATGCACATATTAAAATATGTCTTAACAGTTGGTGATTTTCGTATTAAATTGTTTATCAACCTGTAGATATTACAGTCGGAAGTCAAGCGGGATAAGTGTAGTCGATAAAAGTAATTATGAAAATATGTCACATTGTAAATTGATATTAAATGAAGCGTGTTCATGTAAATAAATAAGTTTCCCTAAAATAAATAGAAAAATATGAAAAGGCCTCTTTTTCCTAACATGGTAGCAGTCTGTGGTTGAAAGTAAATAAGGATGACTGAGAAAAACGGAGATTTAATATTGCAAATGTTTGATGGTGTTGAATACGATAAATTGAAGTTCAGACTAAATCTGTTTTTGGAAATGAAAGGCTGTCAAGAGGTGCGAGTAATAGAAAAGGATTCAAGACCAACACGTATTAATGAAGATGGATGGAATAAAAAAGAAATAATGGCACAAAAGTGCCTAGTTAATAGAATGAGTATCACGCAGTTTGAATTGATAATTACAGAAAATTCCGCAAAGAGAATTATAAAAAAACTTTATGATAGGGGATGATGGGGATCCTTGGGCACTTTTTCAGTATATTGCTTGTACAGTAAATTCAGCCCAATCTGGCCTTAATTTGTTTTCACTACCAGTTATAGGTGACTTATCTTAAGCTTTAGGCATTATAAATACTATTGTTTACCTTTTTATGTAAAATTTAACTGTTTTAAAACTTTGCAATATTGCACAAGCATCCCTACCGGAGGGATCTGTGGGCACTGTATTTTACAAACTATTTTTATTGATACTATTCGGCACACATATATAAGAAAACCAACATTGATATTTTCGTGAGAGCTGCCTATTTCAAATTTTCAATAAACCATTACTGACTTATCAAATATATACTTATGGCTTCCTCTTCTTGTCAAAATAGTGGGGGCGGGTAACTTTGTGATTATGTAATTTCGGGTAACTGATGATATATCTTTTATATCAGGGTAACAGAAAGTGTTTTTTTAATTTTGTGAGTCTCATGGAATTTATTGTAAAATCGTTGTATTCAATTTCTTCGATTTTTCCAATATCATGGGCACAGGTTTTCTTCTTCGGAAACTTAACTTAGATGCAGTGTCCTATCTGGAAACTAGGATCAAGACATATGACGTCATCTACTTCCTTGTCACTTTCTTCTTCAAATTCATTCCATTCTGATGAGGAGCCCGTCGAGAAACTTTCGTCCTTTGAACTTTCGTTTGATGTACTTTCCTTTCGCCTTTTAAAATTGTTTTCTTTCTTAGGGGTCTGCAATTCATTTGACAATTTTGGAATTTTTTCACTGGTAATTTACGTTTCTTCTCAGCTATTTGCTGCTCTATTAAAAGTTCTGGTGCGTCTATCATGATCCTAGATTTCGCTTTCTTCCTTTTAGTCTTAATATTTTTCCTTGGCTGTGCTTTAGGATAAGGTCTCACAGTTTCTGAAGTCAAAAAGGATTCATTTCTTGGTGTATTCGTTTGCCGTTCCTGAGCTGGCTGTTATAAGGCAGATGCAGAAGTAGATGGCTTATTTACTTCACTTGTTCTATCAACATAGGTCTGTCTATGACATAGGAACTTAAAAAATCCGCGTTTGTACAAAAATCATAGTTGAAGGACCAAATACCACTTTTGTCGAATCCGCGTTGAATATGTTTGGGAGTAAAAGCCTGAGGTATGGCCGGTGCTGATAATTTCGCTATTTCATAAATAGTGCAAGTTTTTGATGGACTCATAGAAATCCAATTTGTTAACGGTCCAAAATACTGTTAAATATAAAGGATGTAGCTTGTGGCTACAATGTGCCGGAAAGGTTAGCATCACTATACCGTATGATTTGCACAAGTCTAAAGCTTCTATTGATATGTGGCTTTCATGATTATCGAGTAGAATGGCGACAGGTGAAGTCTTTGAAGGCTTAACATATTCAATGAAATGTTTCAGGTATAAAACGAAATTCTATGCAGTCATCCCCCAGACGTGTAAGCTGCACCATCGTATCCAATCGGGGCACTAGAATTTCCGATAGCATTAATCGTGCAACAAAGGGTAATCAAAGTGTCCCTATCAACAGAAGTCATTTGTCCTACTTGTTTGTAACTCTTCAATGCTAAAACTTTCTGCGTAGACTGCGCGGTTGTTAATCCAGTTTCGTCTGTATTGTAGATTGCTTCTGGTTCAAATTTATAGCGATCCAAAACGTTTCTGTAATTGTCAAAAAAATCCGTTACATTTTTCCGATTGAAACTGGTGGCTCGTGATAAACTAGTCGCCTCAGGAGTGCGCAAAGACAAATTTTGTTTCGAATCATAAACTCTCTGATCCAGTCTCTTGATGCATATTCACGTTGCTTCAAATTTTCTGGAATAACGTTTCCATTAGCAACTGCATATTCGTATGCAAACTTTCTACAATTTAGTTTAGTGCAGTTGGTGGAATTTTTGCTCCCGCATAGACTTCGTCGATAGCTCGTTCGATTATGTTACGTGGTACTTCAATGCAGTTTGTTATTTTCTTGTAGCAAAGCGGCATATTGTCCTGAAAATAAAAAAAACCCTAAGGTAGGGAGAGATGGACATGCCCAATGTTCCCGCACCGTTGGGTGTTCATGTATCCCGCCCGGCACCATTAAAATTCAATTGCAAAATACTACACTAAACAAATAATTTTAACCATTAATTAATAGGATAGTCCATGCACAAGGAACCAATATATACGAATCAATAAAAAAAGCGTACTTACATTGATTTTAGAACAGTAGAAGAACAATAATCGCTAATAAAATTGTTTGTTTTCAAGGATATAAACATAAAACTCAATTTTGTCGTATCTACAATACTGATACAGCTGCACTATGATGTTCGTTAGAAGTAACAAATCAACTGCTCTTCGGTTACTACGACAGCGGCGTGCCTAAAAGTTTGCGCTTGATTTTATTCACAAATGCCCATACCTCCCACCAGCCCAAGGATCCCCACCATCCCCTACATATTTGGTTAAAAGTAGTGCTGTCAATCTATTGTGCACAAAAAATTAATAGATTTTGAAATGGGAGAGCATGAAAACTCCTTAGAATTTCATAATATTTTTGAAAAACAAATTAATGAACTGAAGAATGCCGGAGAAACAGTGACAAATGAAGACGAATTAAACTATTTTTTATTGGCTTTACCGGAAAGTTTGACACATACTGTGGATATAGTTAATGCATTACCAAATATGGAAAAAACAGTTGAATATGTTGAAAATAAATTATTATAAATATATAAAGGACCGGCCAGCGGGAGAATTTTAGTTTATAAAGTGAGATAAACAAGTGAACAAATAAATAGTCTAAGAAAATAAATAGTAGGGAAGTGTTTATATAAATTAGTTTAAGTGCATATACTGTGTATATAATATAAATTAATGATAAGTTTAGTGCATTAATAAATTAAGTGAGTAGACATAACGTTTATATAAGTTTATCCCACCCGTCGTTACAAAAACTTCTAAATAAATAAGAAAAATAGTACAGTACATAGAAATACTGATCAGATTTTTCCAAGTCAAGAAAGAGATGCAAAAAGAAAATGTTTCCAATGTAACAAGGGCACACACAAAAACTTTTAAGTAAATAAGAAAAACATTACATTGGTGTCAGAAGTGGGTTTATATGAATAAATAGTCATGTAAACATGGCTAAGAGACTAAGTGTACTGAAAGTGACGGCACTAAGAGCAGAATCAGAAAATCGTGAGATGGAAACGTCCGGTAAGAAAAGTGAATTAGTAGAAAGACTTAAAATGGCACTGGAAACTGACGGCTTTGATCCAGAAACAGTTCACACAAACATTCAATTACGAGGATTCCACCTTAACCTACTCAATTTCTGCCATGAAAGAGAAGATTTCAATGAATGTGAAAAACGATATTTCATCTATGAAGAACGATATTTCATCTATGAAGAACGATATTTCTGCTATGAAGAGCAACATTTCTGCTAATATGGACGAGAAGATTTCTGCTATGAAGGACGATATATCTACCGATATTTTATTATTGAAAAACGATATTCCCGCTGACATTGAAAATGAAATTTCGTCTCCAAAATCAGAAATCGAGAATAAGATGTTAACGATGGACGAGAATATGGAGAATAAAATGACAACGATGGACGAAAAAATCAAGGAGTTAGAGAGTAAGATAACAGATTTAAGAACACAAGACACGCCAGCAGAAAAAAAGAAGATCGAGATTTGCAAGCCAGAAACACAACCCAAGACAGAAGATATTAGCAGTTTGGTCTGAGTCAAGGCTCCAACGTTCGACGGAAAGACATCGTGGACCAATTATGTGAAACAGTTTGAAGCAGCCGCTAGAGTGAATAATTGGTCCGATAGGGAAAATGAGTAAACTTAACCATCGCGCTTCGGGGAGATACCTTAGATGTACTTCAGACGATACCACTCGAAGAAGCGGATGAATTCGAGCAGCTGAAGAAGAGGTTGGACATGCGATATGATCACGAACATCTAGAACATTTGTACCGATTCCAGCTGAAGAGCCGGGTGCGAAAACGAGACGAAATCCTTCAAGTGTATGAACTGGATATTGCCCGACTAGTTCGATTTGCTTATTCATCTGCACCAGAGAACATGATGGAATGTTTGGGCATCCAGACCTTTATTGACGGTTTAGGTGACCCTGATATGGAGAGCACGCTTCGATTAGCCCATTCCCAAAACCATGGTAGATGTGTTGACCGCTGCTCTTGAATATGAAACAGCCTCGATGGATTTGAGATATAACAAAGATAGGCCCATGCAGGAAGGGGTGACGATGACAGACTTGGCCATGTCGTCAACTTGTGGAAAGGTATGGTAGACAGGAAAATGATGATCAGGTGTTGTAATTGTGGTGAGCTAGACCATGTACGCAGTTCGTCTAAACGTCCTACGACTCCTTCAAATCAAGAACCAATTAAATCCAAAGCACCCTCGAAGGGTTTGCGGTACAACAAAGTTAGGACCACGCTAGAAGAAGGTAACCAAGACAGACTGGACCAGATCGTCAATTTGATAAAGAGTATGGCAGACAAGGAGCGGAAGAAGATCAAATGCCGGAAGTGTGGCCAGATAGAGCACGTACACAGCCCGTCTACCCGCCCCAGGACTCCTGCAACACAAGAACTTCAGCCACAGGGGAAACTAGACAGGGGCGAACATCTACCTGATGTGAATCACCGAAACGCCGACTCCCTGCCTAGACGGTCATGCCCCGTAGACTACGCTCACTGCAACAAGTCAAAATCTAAGGAAGTTGGACTCTCTAGAATTGCGATAGTCAACGGAAAATGGTCACTCATGAGGCTCAGAGAAGATCAGGAGAATGATCCTCGACTAAAGAAGATTCGGCAATGGAAAGAAGAAAATCGACGACCTACCTGGCAAGAAGTGTGACGATTCTCACCGACACTAAAGGCATAGTGGACTCCCTTGTCCTGGAAGAAGGGCTGTTAAAAAGAGTCCTTGAAAATGATAATGGTTCCGAGATGAGGAAACAGCTAATTATCCCGAGAACGAGGGTAGCTGAGGTACTGAAGAACTTACAGGACATTCCATCGTGAGGTCATCTGGTAGTGAAAAAATCCCTTCAGCAAGTCCGTGATAAGTTTTATTGGATGAATAGTCCCGACGATGTGAAGGACTGGTGTAAGAAATGTACTACTTGTGCCACGAGTGATGGACCACATCGCAAGAAAAAGGCACCCATGAGACACTATAATGAAGGAAGCCCTATCGAAAGGATGGCTTTAGACATTGCTGGACCATTTCCGGCGACAGAAAATGGTGGTAAATACATCCTGGCAGTAATGGATTATTTCACAAAGTGGGTGGAAATTTATGCGAATCCGAATCAAGAGGTCACAACTGTCGCAGATGTACTGGTGAAAGAATTTATCAGTCGATATGGAGTTTCTAGAGCCAGGTATTCCAGGAAATTTGTGACAAGCTGTGGATAAAGAAGACCTGGACAACAGCGTTGCATCCACAATCAGATGGAATGGTCGAAAGAATGAACAGGACCATTGGAAAATAACTGTCCAAAGTAGTTTCCAGCCACCAGAGAGATTGGGACCAGTACCTTTCCCTAATTGCGGTAGCTGATCGATCGGGCGTAAATGAGTCCACGGGTGAAACACCTGCAAACATTCTATTTGGACGTGAAATGAGGCTTCCTTGTGACCTGGAGTTTGGCTGTCGACCTGGCGAAGATCTAGCAGGAGAATATTACGTGATCCAAGTGAGAAGAAAGATGGACGATGTGCACGAATTGCTTCGAACGAATCTTCAAGTTGTCAGTATCAGAATGAAAAAACGGTACGATACGCAGGTCACAGAAGTCAGTTTGAAAGAAGGGGACAAAGTATGGTTACATAACCCGACAAGTAGAGAATAATTTTCTCCAAAATTACAGAAATCATGGGAAGGTCCATACTTAATCAAGAAGATTATTAACGACATCATCTATCGTATTAGCAAGATCCCCAATGGAAACACGAGAGTAGTCCACCAAAAGCGACTAGAGCCATTCGAAGGAGACCATGGAGGGTGAACCTTCTACAACAAGTCTGACGCAGCCTTCGAAGAATTTATGGACACATACGGAGGTACCGGGAAAGCTAGATACGGAGTCACTACAGACAGTTTGGACAATTGGATATACTTGAAGATCAGATGCCAGCCTCGGACAAGACACTGAGACTCAAACACAATTCGCGGTACGTCTTCTACCTGGTAACTAGAAATGAACTTCCAGATTGATCCACCTACCGGGATGTGTGGGAAGCGCTACAAAGCCTTCGAGATCATGTGCTGGAATCCCACGTAAAAAACTAGCAATGCCCAAGATAGAGAGCAACCAGTTGGATTGGCGAGTCATCAGGAACATGATAGAGGTGATCTTCCAAGATACCGTTGTCCACATAGGGGAAAGGAGGGGAACGGTACGCACCTAAGCAATATTTAGATATTTTAATCCCTAAAAACTACAGCTTTAACACGATTGTTTACTGATATGTTGCCTTTAACATAGCCATCTTCAACTTTTCCTAATTAAAAGGAGTCTTTAGAAAAATAGCTAAAGCCAAGTTTTGTGCTTTGCGTACCATTATCCGCCACGGCGGATAATGATACGCGTTGTGTCGGGTAATGATACGCAAATAAAACTGTTTCTATAAATCTTATTTATTGAAAAAACAGTACAAAATATTCAAACTTCTGAACACAAAACTTATAATTATTTGAAATATATCAAAAACAAGAACATAAAACACATTTAACTAGTTAAAAGTTCGCAACAAGGTCCCTTTTCGCACAAGATGTTTTGCGACCAAAATCACATTCGTAGTTAGTGGCAGAGTCTTGCTCACTGCATTCGGCATGCACCCACCCCCCGCAACGAACACATCTGTATCACATTTCTCCATCTTTTCCGAACTCTTCGCACAACAAACAATGGTCGTTCTTGTTAGAAACCAAATCCATGTCATCTACTTCGTCATCATTAACAAGATCTTTTTCGTCAATTTCATCGTCCTCGGAAGTATCAGTGTCTAATTCCATATTTCTTTTGTTTTTTGGTTTTTTGCGTATTCCCACTTTCGCTTTAAAATTTTTATTCGTAACTTCTCGAGCAGAAATATTTCATTTTTCTTTGTTGTTTTTACTCAAGAATTGATTTCATAGGCGTAGCCGTTAATATCTCTGACTTTCCTTTAGTACCTTTTTTAGTTTTACCTTTTCCAGAATGGCAATGGCGACAGTTCAGCAATGCCAACTTTTCTCCTGTTAAACAATTTGTTGCTTTTGATTTTTCTTTTGGACACATTTGAGATCTGACTGCAGCATGTGAAGTTGATGGACCGGGATCAAAATCATTTGTAGAGCCCAAATCATCAGATACAGTAGGCATATATTGGCTAGCGGCTTCAAAATCTTCTTTTGAAAATTTATCTGGATTGAAGGGGTATATGAACTAAACCCTGAAATAGCCTTACCCATAGTCGCAATTTTTACATAGGCATTGTTGAATATTTCAGCCAAACCTGGAGAAGTTATTTTCTCTTGCTGGCCAGTTTTAAAAAAAATATCGCACTCCTTATTGAAAGCGCATTTAAATGATCCAAAAAATGAAGGATCCGGTGGCTGTAGGCGGTGGGACGTATGTGGCGGTATCTTCAACATAACTATTCCATTATCTTTGCAATAGTTATAAATTAGATGCAATATATGGCTATAATGGTTGTCAAGGAGCAGCAGAACAGACTTTGCTGGACTTGAATTCACATACAATTTAAAATGCTGCAACCGCTGATGGAAACATTTTTCGTCGCTCCAGCCATTATCGGTAACTGCATAAATTCCCTTGACTGGCCCATTTTTCGTCAACGTGGGAGACATTCGTTTCCGAGGAAAGATCAGGAACGATGGAATATAGCCCTCAGAAGCACTCATTGCGCATATAGCAGTGACGTTCTTTCCACGTTCCCAAGATATTTTTGATCCAAACTATTTAGAACCTTTTGGTCCCAGCTGCTTAGTAGGCTTCTGAATAGTTGAGATCCCTGTCTCGTCAACATTGAATACTCTGCTTGGTCTAAATTTATATTTCTCCATTAGGATTGCTAGATTTGAAAAAAATGTTTAACAGATTCTTCATTAAAAGCCGTTATTCCATTCACACTAGTTCCTTCAGGTTTTCTTAAGCTGATTTGGGGGTTTCTCTTAAGAAATAACTGCAACCAATCCTTTCCAGCGTCCTGACGAATTTTATTAAAATCATGTCTTATTCCATTGGCATCCGCATATTGAAAAGCGATTTTTTGTAACTCCGCAGGAGTCAATGCATGAAACAATTTAGCCAACTTAAGAACGTGATATGACATTTGAGTTTCAGTCTCAGATGAGTATGTAGCAGGTCTTCACAATCTTGGAGCAGATCTGTCGTTCTTTTTCTACGAGCTCTTGATGTTGCCTCGTGAATGACCTGGAAACATCTCGTATTTTTCTGCCAGAAGCTATTGCATCCAGAGTTTTCTGTAGAGTCTCCTCGGTACAACCAGCGATATTCGTTTTTCTCTTGTACTTGTTGGGCATCTGAAAAACATTTTAATTATAAAGAATCAAAACACAAACTTTAAATCACCTTCGTACACTACGCGGGTAATGGTACGCATCCGCGTATCATTACCCGATTGGACGCCATTATTCTTTTAAGGTATTTCAAGAAATATAGTCAATATTACCACGATTTATTTACATAATTTACTTTTGAAAATGCTTGTCCTTCCACACACAAAAATTAGAATGACTTATAAATAGGTATAAATATCTCATTTATATTTTAGTCACACACAAATATCATAATAAAAGTGCGGAAAAGTGAATAATATCTGTTGAACAACAAGGCTAAATTGAAGTCAAAATTCTTTAAATAACAAAGGTTGGTAAAGGGTATTGCTGGCAAGGTGAAGGCTAATAGTTTAATGTTTACAAAAGCTGATAAGGGTAATTGTTTAATCATAATGTACAGATGTGATAACATAAATAAAACGGAAGATTTTCTACAAAATAATAACTTCTTAATCATGAACAATAATCTCACTAAGAGATTAACAATTGATTTAAAAGACATATTAAATGCACATAAGACGTTCTTCTCCACGCATGGCATCAATACGAGACATCTCACTCCTACTAACTCCCACATACCTAGACTTTATGGACTTCCTAAGATACATAAAGAGAACTTTCCAATGAGACCAGTGGTTAGCTTTTCCAGCACACCTTTGGAGCTTCTATCTAAATTTGTCAATAACTTCCTTTCTACAACTCTAAATTATAAACCATTGTACACTGTTAAGAACACCTTGGACTTAGCAGATAGAATTAAAGATTGTGACTTCCAGTCTAATAATTTTTTAATAGTTTCTTTTGATTGTAACATGTCGCTGACACATGTTACTATTTTCATCAATTATTTTGGAGCGTTATTTATTCGTCGGCTACTCCCACCTCTAATTCCAATTACTATTATTTCAAATATTAGGAACACATCGGTAATCGTTTTTGCCATCGTTAAAATATCTACTTAAACTACGAATGAAGTGGAACTCGTTCTTTTGGTTCATTTCTTCGCTGACAAGTATTCAGTATTCTCCTTTTTAATCATATCATTTTGTTTGTGATTTTTAATTTTCTTCGCTGCTCTGCAGCCTGTACCGTTCACCTTAAGGACCACTTTAAGGACCGTTTACAAACTTAACCTCCACGGACTTACCTTTACGGACCGCTACGGACTCTACAGATTATCCACTCCACCGGATCATACAGCGTCCAAGTCCAGATAACGATGTCTCAACTTTTGACTACTGCTGCAAGCTGTACGTCCCGAGTCTTCCAAGATAAGTCCCTAACTTATTTTTGATATATATATAAAATATTGAGTTGGACATTTTTACTGTATAACTAATATTTATTCGTATTTGTATCGAGAATATACGGTTTTTGTAAATTTATTATTGTGTGTCAAATAAATCCATTTGTCCCGAAATTTTGTTTGTTGATTCACCTTATTCCAATTGAGGTAATAAAAAATAGTGTAACTAAGGCCGAATTCACTACCTGAGCGGAGTCCCAAGGCCGGGTGTTTAGATTGTGACTAATTTGGCGCACAAGTTCTGCTATTTTTTTACTGATATTGGGGTTCTGTGACATCGAGATATAAAATTTTGTTGTTACTAAAACAATCAATATAAATTTTTATCTAATACGAATACTGCGAAATTTGATTTTTGGAATATATTTTGAATATCTTTTTCAGGCAAATTTCCTTTTTTTATTCTGTTGATAGTTGATGGTTGGTTTTTCGGTTCTTCTAGTTTTTTTCTTTGTCAAGGTTAATTGCTTGTTGGCTTCTCAACACGTTTCGTTGTAATTAACTTTGAATTTTGTTTTTAAAATTGATTGTTCTTTCAGACTTTCAATAATTTTGTTAAAATATTCAACATACAGGGTTATTCAAAAGTAATACTTTGAATAATTTTATTTTTTCTTGATTTACTTTTAAAATCAACTTAGTTATATTTTCAAATATACTTTAAGTGAAATTTATTTAGCTTTTTGGTTAGAAATTTAAAAAAATTTCATTCGAAAATAAAATGCAGGCAAATCATTTGAAAGCATATGAACTTTCATATGAAATTAGAATCAGAGACGAAACTGTACATGATACTGTTGAGGAAAAACGTAGGCTTCTTAATGGTTTATTGGCTCGTGAAAAAGCTAACCGTAGTGTTTCATTACCAATAAATACTTACGCTTTTGAGGAAGATCATTTAGTGATTCTTAACACTATTAGAGATTTGAGTGAAGTAATAAATAATTTCAATGGAAATAAACGTGAACCCGTTTTTAGCAGAATAAATTCCAGGTTAACTCATTTTACTAATAGAATAAATAGATTAAATATTGACCCAGATGATGATCAACAAGTTCAAGTTAAAAATTCATTGAATAGGGATGTACTTTTACTTGAATCTGATTTTGATATGAAAACTACTCCTTTTATTTCAGTTGATAGTGAAGAGTCATATAATAATCATGTTCCTCTTGCTTCGTCTTCTTTGTCTTCTCCTTCAGTCCCACAGTCTCATCATGATCCAGTATACAAGTGGAATATTTCATTCTCTGGAAAGAATGAATAACTCCATCTTTTTTTAGAAAAGGTTGAATCACTTAGAGTTTCTAGAGGTATTTCTGATACCGAATTGTTTTTACAGTCTTGTGAGTTCTTTCGAGGCAGTGCTTTTACCTGGTTTCTCAATAATCGTAGTAGATTCAGTACTTGGTCTGATATTGTTGCTGAATTAAAAGCAGATTTTCTTCCGTATATTTATGAAACAGATTTAGAATTAGAGATTTTAAATCGAACTATGGGTGAGAATGAACCCGTTACAATTTATATTTCTTCTATGATAGGTCTTTTTAATCGTTTAACGAATGTGTAGATGAAAAATCTCGTGTTGCAAAGATTCGTAGAAATCTTCAACCATTTTTTGTTTCTGCTTTGGCATTACATAGTCCCAATACTGTTGATGAACTTACCGAGCTTTGTAAAAGAGTTGAAGAATCCAGAGTTTGGTCTGATCGTTACCGACCACCTTCTTCGCAAAATTGTCTACTCGAACCTGATTTGGCTTGTCTTTATGTTTCACCAAATTCTTTTTCTAAAAGAAAACGTTCTGTTGCTGGTTCCGTTTTGTCTTCTAGTTTATGTTGGAATTGTAGTAGAACTGGTCATATTTTTACGAAATGTCGTTCTCCTAAGTCTATTTTTTGTTATGGTTGTGGTGCTAAAAACACTACAAAACCAAATTGTAGTTCTTGCAATTCAAAAAACGAGGTTCGGACTGGTCCTGTGAATCTGACGACAGTCTCCGGTCCAACACAAACCACTTCGGAAGTAAAGTCAGGAAGTTCAAAACGCAAATCCAGCGAACCGTCAACAAGTCAACATTAACTTCAAGTTTTTCTCCTTCGGCTACTGAATGGCAAGCTTATCTTAGGTTTGTCAGAGATTTCTTATCGTCTTCATGTTATCGTTCTGTAAATCTTGACAAACAATTATCTTCTTGTACCATTTCACTTGTCAATCCTGTACCGGATGTTGAATTATCTAATGATGTTTGTAGTATTGATTAAGATGTGCCTGTGTTCTCTGTGTTACCCCCTGTGGATCATTCTGAAAATATTGTCAATTCGGTTACTACCGATATTTGTCCTTTGTTTGTTAAGAAACCAAATGATAATCGTCCTTATATGATTATCAAGGTTTTCAATACTGATGTGGTTGCAATGGTTGATACCGGAAGCAATTCTACTATTCTAGGAAACCCAGGGTTTTCGCTTATTAATTCTCTTCATGTACCTATTGAATATGATGCTTCAATAAGTATAACCACTGCTGATAGTGTACCACAACAATTTATGGGTTTTATTACCGTTCCTGTTACTGTAAATAATGTCACAAAAACAATTAAAATTCTGATTATTCCTTCGATTAATCATCCTCTTATTTTGGGCATGGATTTTTTGAGTCTATTTAAAATAGACATTAATTTTCATGATTTATCTTACTCCCTTTTATCTTCTACTTGTGTTATAAACACAATTCAGTCAGTTACTAGTCTTAATTCACTTGAAAAAGATGAACTGGACATAGTTATCGCCTTATTTTCTACACTTGCTCCTTCGGACCGAATTGGTCGAACTAATTTCGTTGAACATGTTATAGACACTGGCGATGCAAAGTCAATTGCGCAACGTCAATATCCTTTGTCTCCGGCCATGCAAAAACTTCTTGTAAATGAAATAGATGAGATGTTAAATCTAAAAGTTATTCAGCACTCCAACTCCCCGTGATATTCGCCTCTCTGGCTTGTTCCCAAGAAATCCGGAGAATATTGTGTTTGTTTCGATGGTCGAAAAATTGAACAAGGTTACCGTTTCTGATTCATATCCTATGGCGCAAGTCGATATTATTCTCAGTAAATTACGAGACGCAAAATTTCTTACGTCTATTGTTTTAAAGAAGGCTTTCCTACAAATACCCCTTTCTGAATCATCCCGTCCGAAAACAGCTTTCGCTGTGTACGGTGTAGGACTGTTTGAGTTTGTTACAACTCCTTATGGTTTAGTAAATGCTCCTAAAACTATGGCTTGTCTAATGGACATAGTTATAGATCCTTCCCTTAGGCCGTACCCTACCTTTGAGCTTCATATGGAAACTCTCAATAAGTTGTAAATGCAGCCAATCTTACTGTCAATCTTGGAAAATGTGAATTTTGTCGTGAATCTCTTAAGTTTTCAGGTTTTGTTGTTGACAAAAGTGGTCTTCGCACCGATGACGACAAAGTCTCTGCTATTTTGAATTATCCAGCTCCAAAGAATGCTACTGAGATAAAACGTCTCATAGGTCTTATTGGTTGGTATCGTCGATTTATTAAAGATTTTTCTACTATTTGTTCTCCAATCACTGGTCTTCTTCATGGCAGAAAGAAAGGTCAATCCATTTCTTGGACTCCGCAAGCTGAAAATGCTTTCACTGAAGTTAAGAAACGTCTTACTTCTAGTCCAATTCTTGCAAGTCCTGACTTTTCTAAATCTTTTATCATTCAAACCGATGCTAGCGACACTGGTCTTGGTGCAATCCTGTATCAGGAATGCGATGGTCTGGAACACCCTATTGCGTATGCAAGTCGTACTTTGAATAAAACTGAGAGAAAGTACAGTACAACAGAGAAAGAACTTTTAGGAGTTATTTTTGGTGTTGAAAAATTCCGAGGCTATGTTGAAGGCACTCATTTTACTCTTGAGACAGATCATTCTTCTTTGCAGTATCTTTCTAAACTTTCGAATCCCTCAGGTCGCTTAGCACGTCTTTCTATTAGGCTCTACCAGTGTGATTTTGAAATCAAACAGAGAAAAGAAACCACTATGGTGGTCAGTGATGCTTTATCTTGTTCTTTATCTGAAATTTCTGTTATTGACTTAAGTACCTTTAAACCAGATGCTTGGTATACTTCTATGATTGAGAAAGTTTCGAATAATCCCGATTTATATCCCACATTCAAGGTTGACAACAATGTTTTGTATAAACATATGTTTTCGTCGAATCCAATATCTAGTAATCTATCTAATTGGAAAATTGTTGTTCCTACCGCCAACCGAATTGGCATATTAAGGTTATTTCATGACAATAAATTAAGTGCTCATTTAGGCATATCTAAAATCATTTCTCGTATTTCTGAAATTTATTATTGACCAAAACTCAGAAGTTCTGTATCTCGCTACGTTAATAAATGTTCTGTTTGTAGTTCTTGTAAAACCCAAAATCTACCTAAAGCTGGTGTTATGGGTAAATACAAAGATATTAATTTTCCTTGGCAATGGATTTCTGCTGATCTTATAGGTCTGTATCCAAATTTAGAATCTGGTAACAGATTTGTTTTAGTAATTACCGATTGATTTACAAAATTATGTCTTGTTCATCCAATGCCACACGCAACTGCTAAGGGCATTGTGAAGTTTATAGAAATCAAGTTTTTCTTCTTTTTGGTGTTCCACAAATCTTTTCTTTTGACAATGGTACTGTTTTCACTTCTTCTCTTTTTAAGAATCTAATGTCATAGTACAAAGTGCAACAAATTTTGTATAACGCTCGTTATCATCCCCAAGCAAATCACACAATAACTGGGACACTTCGTTACATAAGGTTGCACAAGCAATTAGAACCGCGAAACATGACGTTACGGGTTATTCCCCAGCTTTTCTAAATTTTGCTCGAAACGTTCCGTTAAGTGGAGATTTTTACGGTGCAATTTCTGAAAACGCGAATAACATTATTGACACTGGTGAAAAGTTACAATTAATTAATAATGTTCAAACACTTCCTAAACTTTTTGTTGAGGTTCGTAAAAAGTTAAGAAATGCATATGAGAAAAATGCAAAACATTACAATTTATGAAAGAGAGATTTGCAGTTTCATGTTGGTGACAGGTTATGGAAAAAGAATTATGTTCTTTCATTAAAATCTGGTAATTTTTCAGCTAAATTTGCTCCTAAGTACATACCTTGTATTGTCAACAGAGTTATCTCGAAATTAGTGTATAATTTAAAAGACCTTTCCGGTAATGATTTAGGTAATTGGCATGTTACAGACTTAAGAAATCAGTTTATTGACGTAGATGAAAATCTTCTTGATTATGAGTTTTCCGATCAACATTCTGTTGATACGAATTTATCTGGCCATGGTTATAATTTGCGAATCAGATCAGAAAGTGGTTCTGATTAATTAGGTGATTTATCCCGTTTTTCTATATTAAGTTTTTGGATAAAAATTTTTTGACGTGACTATTCTTTTTACCTTAATTTTGATTTAATATCAAAAAAGTATTTTGTACTTGTTGTTGTCAACAATTATGTTAGGTCACAAAGGCATTTTGTGTCTTTATTTAGTAGAATTTGCTTTTCTACGATCGTATATGTCATAGTACCTCTATACACTATCTTTTGTATTTGTCTTTACCGTTGTGCAAAAGCACTAATATCTTTGTTTTTTGTATGCCTTATGTTTTCTCATGATGTTGTATCTAGAGTACATTGTTTTGGATCCTTGCTATTATGTTGTGTATAATACATTTGATGTATTATGTTTGTGTTTTTTATCGTATCTCTTTTTTGTTTTTGGGTTTTTGAAAAAAACGCCAAATCTTTTTCCCGCGAATGTTTCAAATTTTCTGAGATTTTCTTGCGTTATGCACCTTTAGAAATCAGTTGAGTTTGGAACAACCTTTATACTGAAATATTTTCTGAAATTTCTTGCTTTAGGCAAATTTTGAATTCAGTTAATTTTGAGTAGTCCCCTATCTCTTTTGTTGTGTGTACTGAGAAATTATATTTTTGCTTGGTAGCGTTTTCGTTCTCAGTATACGCTTGATTTTTATCGCCCCTGTATGTTGATACGAGTAAAACACGCTCTTTTTGTTACATGACAATTTATGGATCATTTTGGTGTACTGATACATACTGATAGTATTTTTTTGCGGCATACTTTTGTTTTCTCTTTCCGTTGTTGAAAAAACTATTTTTTTGTACGACTTTCTATGTGGTTTGCAATACCATAGTTTATAATTTCGTATTTTCATGGCGAAAGTGTTTCCGATTTAAGTTCTATATAACTTTCTATTTTAGATTTTGAGTATTCTATGTGTGTTATCGCTAAATGTTTAGCAATTGGCTCTGTCTAGGTGGGTTTCTTCTCTCCAAACTTTCCAACAGTAGGAAAAAGGGGGAAAGGCCATGCCTTGTTATTTCTTTCTTGTTATTTTTCCTTATAGTTACGTAATGTATTTCAAATACACACACATACACATATTTGGTCACGTTAACATTTTTTTCTTAGTAGATTTCTGTCCCTATCGTGTATTTTTTTTAAACAATATCTCGCAATAGCATTCCCATGACGGAATTTTTGGAGGTTTTCGCTTTCCTGTTAAAAAATATTTCCGTGATTTTGTTTCTTTGTTAAGGACTAGTTCTGTGACAGGCGTGATGCTTGTCTTGTGACATCTTTAAGTGGAAAACTGAATTTCAGAGGTGTGTCATGGTGTGCCATCATTCCATAACGTATCGTACCTACGAGGCGCCGTTTTTCGGAAAGGGTGGTTTGAAGACTAGTCATGTTATCGCACTGGAAGGATCTGTCACATGGGCATTGCATCACGGTGTTATAAATCTAGAGATCCAGTCATTTTTTCTCTAAGGAACTTTCTTTGGAAATTTCCATTTTACTTGTGGCGTTTCTACACTATGCTGGGTTTGTTAATTACCCGAGCTTGCTCAAAATTTCTTCGTTTTTTATTTTTTATTTTCTTTTCTCTTTTGATTTTGTTAATTCTTTTGTTTCCATTTGCAAGGAATGTAGTTGTTGGACGATCATGTCTACCCTTCGGTAGTTGTAGAGATGCGAAGTTGATTGTGGGGAATAAATAAACACGACGCGATAACATCTCTCGCGAGGTTTTTCCTGCATAATCGATGCTCTCATCCATCTATAACTCTGAGTTGGTCTTGCTCACCTAATACTTCTTCCTTATATCTTTTTGGTTATTTTAGTTTTTTCTTTTGAGGTTAGTGTACCTGAGATCTCAACCACCCTATATCACATTTAGTGATTATTTTTTCTAGACGAAGAATATAGTTATTCTCTTGTCATATCGTTGAGATGTTATCATTTCATATTTTGGTAGAGGCTACCCCTCTAATTTAATATTTTGGTTACTTTTGAATCTCAGTACGGTACCAATAACTGATATTGTTTAATTTTTGATTAATTTTTGTTAATAGGAATTGCTTGCTGCATATTGTTTACATTTTTTTTAGCATAATTGTGTTTAACTTGCAATTATTGTTATTGATAATAGGCATAAGCACCTATTATATTTTTTTTTACTTTTCTTAGTTTTCAAAATGAATTGAAGTCTTGAGTTAGAAAGCAACAATTCTTGGACTTTCATTGAATATGTTCCTTTCTTCTTCTTATTTTTTCATATCTTCTTTTCATTTCTTGAATTTGTAAGCACTACTACATCTTCTTTTATCTGGTCACCACATTCCTGTTGTTCTGACTACTTTTCTTTGTAGGCTGTTCAGGTTTACAAAAAAGTAATTCTTCGAATTCCTGTTTTTCTCCGAGGAGAGGGGGTGTAACATATCGCTGAGACATGTTACTATTTTCATCAATTATTTTGGAGCGTTACTTATTCGTCGGCTACTCCCACCTCTAATTCCAATTCCTATAATTTCAAATATTAGGAACACATCGGTAATCGTTTTTGCCATCGTTAAAATATCTACTCAAACTACGATTGGAGTGGAACTCGCTCTTTTGGTTCATTTCTTCGCTGAGAAGTATTCAGTATTCTCCTTTTTAATCATATCATTTTGTGTGTGATTTTTAATTTTCTTCGCTACTCTGCAGCCTGTACCGTTTACCTTAACGACCACTTTAAGGACCGTTTACAAACTTAACCTCCACGGACTTACCTTTACGGACCGCTACGGACTCTACAGACTATCCACTCCACCGGATCATACAGCGTCCAAGTCCAGACAACGACGTCTCAACTTTTAACTACTGCTGCGAGTTGTATGTCCCGAGTCTTCCTAAGATAAGTCCTTAACTTATTTTTGATATATATAAAATATTGAGTTGGACATTTTTACTGTATAACTAATATTTATTCGTATTTGTATCGAGAATATACGGTTTTTGTAAATTTATTATTGTGTGTCAAATAAATCCATTTGTCCCGAAATTTTGTTTGTCGATTCACCTTATCTCAATTGAGGTAATAAAAAATAGTGAAACTAAGGCCGAATTCACTACCTGAGCGGAGTCCCAAGGCCGGGTGTTTAGGTTGTGACATGATGTTTCCTATCTCTTTACCAACGTCCCCAAAATAGAGACAATCCCTATCGTTAGCAACCTACTCCCATTCACAACATCTTTACTTAAACTTTGTCTATCACAGGACTTCTTCTCTTTTAATGACAGAGTATACAGACAACCAGATGGATTAGCCATGGGTAACCCACTCTCACCATTGTTAGCGGATTTGTTCGTTGATCACCTGGAGTCAACGGCTATCTTCAATAATAATCCACATTTTAGTAAAGTCATTACATGTTTCAGATATGTTGATGATGTTTTAGCTTTTATTATTGGGGATGAAGAGGATGCATACAGTATCCTCAGCAAACTTAACGATATACACCCTTCCATACAGTTTACCTTGGAAATTGAAAACAATGGCTCAATACATTTTTTGGATTTGACTTTATCAAGGAAACATTCTGAAATTGAATTTTCCACATACAGAAAACCATCACCTCTCATCATCTTACTCCAATACATTCTAACCACCCCATTCAACACAAAATGTCTGCTATATCTTGTTATGTATATAGATTACTTAGTGTCCCTCTTTCTCAACATAATTTCAACGCAGAGCTTAATATCTTGAAACAGTTGGCATTGAACAATGGTTATTCTTCTCAAATTGTTGATAATATGGTCTCGAAGACAACAAGGAAGTTGAGAAGAAATTTGGCCTACCCTGAGGTTCACAACATCGATCAGACTCAGTATCGTTCATTGACTTATTGCGATAAAGTTTCAGATGAAATTTCAAAGATCATCACAAACAATCTTGAAGATGTTGAAATCTCCTTTAAATTTAAATGTTCCATTTCCACAATTTTCTCTAAGAACAAAGATCCTATTGATAAACTTAATATAAGTGGTATCTACAAATTAACTTGTGATTCTGGTCCATCTTCTTATGTGGGTAGGACTACTCGTGCTTTAGGTACTAGAATTAAGGAACATCTTAATAAATTCACTCCGTCGAATTTCGGCTTCCACATTAAGTTCAATAACCATAACTTTTCTCCATCACGTAACTCTAATATCCTGCATAACGTTCCCAGGAACAACTTCAGAAAGATGGACTTGCTTGAGGATCTAGAAATACTCAGGGAAATGAATGTTAACTCAGAACACTGCCTCAACACACAAGTACATCTTAATTGTAAATTTCATCCTCTTTTCAAAACCTTGTGGTCCTCTAGGGCGTTCGACTCACATTCTCACCGTGGCGATCCGGTCCAAGAATATTTCGCCCAGCACTCGGGTGATTCGTAAAAGGCAAATGAATGAGTCTCTCCTATCTTCTATTCATTCTTTACCTCTATTTCTTCTACTTTAAGTTTGCTCAACCTTATTCACCTCTCACATTTGCACCACATCTATCGCTGCATTACACACTGTGTCTCAGACACCTAGAAACTTTCATTCTCCATCCAACAACCAGTTCATAGTATCTTCTTGACAATAATTTTTCTTTCCATCCCTAGAACTATGCACGGATACGCCTAGTACGGGTCTAGGTTTATTCTTTCGGTTATTTATACAATCATCTTTCAAACACATTGTTGGCTAGTCACCAGGCTATGTATGGGTCATACTTTATCTCACTAGTAAATAACCAAATTCAAATTTTAAAATAATAGGAATACAAACCCCCCCTCATGGAACTTATCTGAGGCATGCCTAATATGGATCTGGGTTTGTTCTTGGAACTGGTTCTAGATTACCACAGTGTACGTCGGACACCAGACTATGTATGGGTCATAGTTTGGTTAAGCATATAAGCTATCTTATAAATTTGAGCAAATCACCCTACTTTTCACATTTCCTTATTTTCTTCTTCTCCTGCGCATGCCTGGTTCGTGATAGGTCTAGTATGGATCTAGGTTTGTCACAGCCATGGCATAGCTGCCATCCTTTCTTTTCTTCATAATTTCACTTGATTTCTTCTCTTCTATACATGCCTAGTATTGATCTAGGTTTGTCATAACTGCACGCCATCTCTTTCTTCTCTTTACACTCCCACACCATTTCTTCCTGTACATGCCTAGTATGGATCTAAGTTTGTCATACCTATCAAAAACTTCTTAACCACATTGTTCCCGTGTAACCTAGCTATGTATGGGCCAAAGTTGGGTTCATCAACAAGTTCTTTATCTTGCAGCTCTGATCAAATTCTGTCCCACCCTTTCACTCTTAACATACTCCTATGAATTCTTCTCTTCTTGTACATGCCTAGTATGGGTATAGGTGCGTAACAACTAACCTAAATTCAATAATCACGTTGTGTTCTCGACGCCGGGCTATGTATGGGACATAGTTTGGGTCATTAGGTCACAATCACTATACCATTTACATCTAATTCATATGGGAGGCCATCAGCTGTTGGGTTCACCTTTCCAGCGTACTTTTCCACCTTCGTCACTAGATTATGTAAACTCCTCCATGGATGTATTTACAACTAAGTGTTTCAATGTATTACGTATTTATGTTATTACGGCACGCTGGCTTATTAGCCACCGTATTTTTAACGTCAAACTTGTCATCGGGTATCATTTAGTTTGCACTTCTGATTGGGAATTTCCATTATGTGAATTATAAGTGTACACCCTCTTAATAGGGTTATTTTACCGTTTTTTATTTTAATGACATCATCGTAACAATGACTTAACTTCGTACATTGTTTCGATTTTATCAACTGGATGTTTTTGACACCTGTTTTAGATCTTTTTTATGACATTAGTTCAACTTTTTAAAATGTTTTTTTTTTCAAAAATTTTACAAACATTGTAATTTTATAGGACAGCTTTGATAATGGCCTAATGGCCGAAAGCGCTTAGCAGCATACTAATAAACATATACACACTGAATACTCGTCGTTTACATTCGCTCAATTTACATCTAGTGTGTACACCATACCCACAGACAATTCTAATAATGTCTGTGTCTTAAGGTGTGTCCACACTATGTAGATCAACTCTGTCGACCCGGTCGATCGATAAAATCGCTCGATACCTTCGACTGTGTCAACTCGTCTAAATTGCCTCAGTACATGTGGACGAGTCGACCGACAACCATCATAAATTTTTATATAGTGAGTGATTTTGAGTGATTTTCATATATAATATGAGTGATGATGAAGATGCTGGAGCAGCGGCTTCTGCTGCAATTCTTATTGCCATCTTGGGAAGCCAAAAAGATCGTAATCGTCGCCCGCGGAGATTTTGGGTACGGCCTAGCCTCGTTCGAGGCAGAAAAAGGTATAGTACGGAGGAATTTATGCGAGATTTATTGATGGATGAGGTTGACGAATTAAATCTAGAATATAGATGTGACGCGGGCTTTAAAAACTTCTTTAGAATGAAAAGTTCCAATTTTGAAAATCTTTTGAAAATGATTGCGCCTAACATAATTAAAAAAGACACACCATTCAGAAAAGCAATTCCAGTGAACCATCGCCTTGCAGTAACGCTGCGCTTTTTGGCAACTGGCGATTCATACACTTCATTGAGCTACCTGTTGAAGATATCAAAACAAGCAATCTCCATCATTGTCCCAGAAGTTTGTGATGCCCTGGTAGAAGCACTTAAGGATTATGTCAAGGTAAGAAAGTTAACTACACATTCTAGTAAATGCAATACTTTATTTTCATATTTTGTTTATTCAATTTAAATTACAGCTTACAAAATTTGCTCATAGTATAAAATTGGAAAAAGTATGTAACATTTGAAAATATAAATGTGTAAATTGTTAAGTGTATGTAAAATTAAATACGTTTAATACAATTCTCGGATCTCGTTTTCGTAAAGTTCAGGTTGTCCTCCCAAGTTATTCGAAATATTGTCAGACCGAACAGATGATGGGGACTGAGAGGCAGAAAAGGATGAAGATGAATTTTGTGAATTTAACGTAGGAGATTGTGTTAATGGGTAGGGCGATAACTGAGGTTCATATGTTTGTTGGGGATAATTTTGATTTGTAGATGGGAAGATATTGGGATATGTTTGTTGATGTGTGTTGGCATTGTACGAGTAACCTGCCATGTCCATCTCTACCTCGAATAATGTTTTATTAATTATTTGTTGGGCTTGAAACCTTGCTTGAGGTGAAGTAATTTTCCTCAGTTTAATGGCTACCTGTTCTCCAAATGAATCATACTCATCTTTTTCTTTCTTCTTTGACTGAATAGATCTCGATAAGTTAACCGCTTCATTCATGATCGGTGCACTGCCAGCAGAAGTTGATCTTACTTTGCGCTTTTTAATTGGTGTTTTTGGGGAGGTAAATGCGTCTTCAGGCAGTGGTGTACTTGCACTTTCATTGTTGTCTTTCGAATTTGATGTCTGTGACTGTTCGACGCTTTCTTCATTATTTTCTTCATTATCATTTTCTTTCTGTTGTTCCTCAAATTCTGGCTCTTGTGATCCCTAGAAAACACAATTATACAAACACAATTCAATATTTTTTGACAATATTAATTTGAGTTGATGAAAAAAAAACGAATTATTATTGAATCTACTCAGACAGTTTTTGTTTATTTACAGATGCCGCAAAATGCAGAGGAATGGGAAGGTGTTGCAAAATGTTTTAATGAGAAGTGGAACTTCCCAAACTGTGTGGGAGCCATTGATGGGAAACACATAAGCATTCAAGCGCCAGTCCATTCTGGCACAGAATTTTTCAATTACAAAGGGTTTTTTAGCATTATATTGCTTGCTGTAGTTGATGCAAATTATAATTTCATATACGCAAACGTTGGTTGCCAGGGAAGAATTTCAGATAGTGGCGTTTTCAATGCTACGTTTTTTAAAAAATGTTTAGAGGACAACGTGATGCACCTTCCCCTTCCACGCCCTTTACCCCAATCAAGCTTTACGATGCCATACGTCTTTGTAGGAGATGAAGCTTTTAAACTTACATGTAATGTTATGAAGCCATTCTCGGGATTGCATGATAAAAGAACAAAACAAAGAATATTCAACTACCGACTAAGTAGGTCTCGAAGAGTTTCCGAAAATGCATTTGGCATAATGTCTTTCAGTTTTCGAGTATTCAGAAAACCATTAATATTGAAACCAGAGAAAGCAACAAAAGTGACATTGGCTGCAGTTTATTTGCATAACTACTTGAGGAAAAGCGAATCGAGAAACGTTTACAGCTCAGCTGGGATGTTGGATAGGGAATCATCTGAGAGTGGAGAAGTATTTCCAGGCCTGTGGAGGCGTGATCCAGCCACTTGCCAGATAAGCAGGCTGCCTGCCATCCCAAGGAGAAGTTCTATTGAAGCTCAGAAAATTAGGGATAAGTTTGCAGACTACTTTGTTTCTCCGCAAGGGGAACTTCACTTCCAGTATGATAAGTAGTTCGACATATTTTTGTAATTTTGATTAATAAATTAGTGATAACTGAAAATATAGATCTCAAATTAGCCTACCTCTGTATCCTGAGTGTTCCTGGGTTTGTTCCTATCTGCCAAGAACATCAAAGCTTTGTAGGCAAACCACTTGCTTGTATAGGCGTCATCAGCGCCAGTCCCGGTCTTCCTCGACTCGCTCTCTTTCTTTTTCTCCCTTGCAAATTGGCTTTGCAAATTTCTAATTTTCTTTTCCACCTCCACTTTTTCAATGCCAAATGATACCGCAATTTCCACCAAACCATCATGCCGTTTGTTTCTGTTTTTATAGTTAACATCACTTGAATCCCATAAGTAAGAACGATCACGGTACATTTCAATAAAATTCGACGTTTTGGTATCACTCCAATTCATTTTCAATAGAAATGTAAGCACTTGAACAACAGTATGGCACTATTCTATTTTTTAAAACGGCAGTGACAAGATCGACACGTCCACACTGGTGCCTTCGACTCGACTGTCTTTGATCCGGACCGACCTGATTCGGGTTGCGTTCGACTCGACTCGACACCGCTCAACAATGTCTAGCGACACGTCCAGACTTGTTCGACATTGTCGATCGACTTTGTCGATCGGTGTCGATCGACATAGTGTGGACACACCTTAACAAACACAAGTGTGGAATTGAACAGAACCGCAACGGAGATGGTGGAAATACTTAATGCCATGGGTCTATACGATTAGCAGCGATATTCAACGATTTCCAGGACGTATAGATAGATGCGTATGATTGCCCGCTGCGTATGATTTCCCGCTTCTCCCCTATTCATTTGCAGCTATATCGGTACCCGTTGAAGACGGTTCCATGTTGTTTCCATACGACCGGAAAATACAGACATGGGTCCAGTTGCCAATTTAAACATCCAGTTCCGGCTACACAGAAATCCCAAGAGGAACTTTCTTCTAAGGAGGGGGTAATGTTACGAATTCGCACACTGGTGAAAAACCTCAATCCGACTTTGCCTACGTTATGTATGAGAGTTAAAATTTTGGAGAACACGCCGGTATTTCTTCGAACATTATTTTTTTGCGACTATTATCTAATTTCCAGTGAGGTGCATTGTTTTTGTGACTAGTCTTATCTAGAGATTTCCAGGTAGACCGTTTGGGTGTGAGGCGCATTCTAGAATGATCTAGACTAAAAAGACACTAATATATAAAGGACCGGCCAGCGAGAGAAGTTCAGTTTAAAAAGTGATTTCATGAGGTAAACAAGTGAATAAGTAAATAGTATACGAAAATAAACAGTAGTGAAGTGTTTTATATTAATTAGTTTAAGCACATATACTGTGTATATAATATAAATTAGTGAATAAATAAATTAAGTGAGTAGACATAACGTGTATATAAGTTTATCCCACCCGTCGTAAACAAATAAGAAAAACATTACAGTACATAGAAATAATGATCAGATTTTTACAAGACATGCAGAAAGAAAATGTTTCCAATGTAACAAGCCAGGGCATACCCAAAGTTACTGTAGAAGTAACTCTATTAGAGGACATAGTTCAAATTTCAGCGGAAATAGTAATCGAGGAAATTCATATAGAGGTAAAAGTCATAATCGACAGAATGTAGCATGAAATTAGACAGCCTTGGAGGATAGCAATGTATTCGATCTAAAAGTTTCGACAACATAGTTATAGATATCTGAAGAAGTTCAATAGATAGAAAGGGAGTTAAAATGGTTATTGGAAAGAGGTTGCTCAGATCATATTGTAAATTCAGAAAATTATTCTTATGAATCGCAAATATTACAAAAATCTTCTAAACGTTACGGTAGGAAATGGTTATTGTAATAATCACAAATAGGGCAAGGGGATTTAGGGACACCCTATATATATATATATATCTATATATATATAAAATTTTCTTTAAATCAAATATAAGTTGAATTGAATATAAAAAAGCGACCTAGTTTCGTTAACATCTCTAGAAAAAGTTATTTAAACAATTACGAAAAAACAATACTTACCACAAGGTCGTCACGCAAATAAGTCGAAATCAAAATACATGTTTTGAATATCATGAAAATACGGACGAATTATGCAACTTAGCATAGAGAAATTCAATTAAAGTTAACCTTCAATTACGAAAATAAAAAACATAAAGGCGAGGACAAGTAAATGACGCACAAAAACACAGCTACGTTTGATGTTTTGAATAACAAACTCGTCCCAAAATATTGAAAGTAAAAAGAAGGAAATTGGACGATGAGAAGGGAGTCGGACAGCGACAGTGCCGTCTGGTACTCCTATTTACACGGCCCGCGTTTTGACAGTGATTTCTAGTGATTGCCGCGAAGTGTTGGAAACGGAGATAGCTTATCAGAGCTAATCTCTTTTCTTTTGTGACATTCGACCAAGATTATCCAAATCGTAAGTTTTTGAACCTCACAATCTTTTTTCTATTGTTTTTTTGGGAAAATCATATTGGTATTGTTTTTTTTTGGTTTTGTGTGTCTGACTATTCATCCTGGCCATATAAGTGTACTACTGAAGCTTGAACCGTATACTACCGTAATCAGAGAGACTATGCTTCAGAAATTGTTCTTTCTCTTACAACTATAAAATTTTATTCAAGGAGTTTTAGCGAGGGTACATCGCCCATAAACCGGAGACCGATAAATTACTCCGATCACACTCTCAAAAGTTAATATCAATTATTGCTTTCTAATATTTTATTCCGAGATATTTATTTAGGCTTATTGTTTGTTTACTCTGTAATCAGGGAGAAATATTTTCAATATCAGTCCATGAAATATATTTAATTGTAACATAAATTATATTCGCTTAAACAATAAGATTTTATTATTTAGTCGAGCTTTGTCAGGCAACGGAGTTTTCCTCTCGATCAGCAGAAAGACCGGTATACGAATTCAGCTATTTTTTTCATTACGTAATTTCAAAGGTTATGGAAGCTACTGAAGTAACCGTTAGCTAGGTCAAGGCGTTATATGTTAGTAACGAGACGCTAGATCGTTTTTTTTTGCTTAAGAAAACCGTGGCCACTTTCTCTGATGAATGATCTTCGTTGTCCTTGCCGGACGATATCTGGAGGAGAGGGCGAATACATTTAGGAACCCTCGTGAGTTTTATTTGAGTGCCGGACAACTAACATTATTATCATATTATATCATATACCGTAGGCATCAGAGTTAAGTCATTGTTTTTTTTCTTTAGATTTATTTGTTCGTAATATATATGTTATCTACCCAGAGTGTTTCCTTTACACCCAACAAATCCCTCTAACCGACATAGGTGGATTGAACCCTGGGGACGTTCAGGCAGCTGGACCACACGACGAACCTTAGAACTCAGGCTTGGCACATCGTATAAGCCCAAGAGGGCCCACGAATACCCTTCCGCTCGAGTCAGGAAACCACCCCTCCCCCGAGGTTCTTCAACAGGGGATTTCCGGCTCTATTGTGCCCTACGGCACTAGTGACAGCACGCTGCAGGGAAAAAAGGAATTACCAAACTAAACAATAAGGACAGAATTGTTACTTAAGGTGACAAGGTCTAAGATTGTTACATTGTTCATTAATTTGAGTCTACGAAAATAGGTAACATTGCTGCTTTCTTTATTATATCTAATAAGTTGATCAAAACTGTAATTGAAAATGTTTATTTTGTACCTAATATGAATCAAAATTTATTGACTACATCATCTATTGTTAATCAAAATAATTCGATTTCATATAAATGCAATGCTAGAAATATCTACAAATGTAAAGAAGAGTTAACTGCTATTGCTAATTCGAAAAACCAGTTATTAGAAGTAGAGTGCACAGTTGTAAATCCTAATAATGAAATGAATTCATATGTTAGTTCTCAGAGTAATGATTAATAAAGAAAATGGCATCTTATCTTAGGGCATGTACATTTTAATGACTTGAAGTACATATACGATAAACAATTACTTGATGGTTTACCAAAAACAATTGAAAAATAATTTTTAAAATTCGAAATTTGTTTACAAAATAAAATGCCAAACATAAAATTCAATAACAACAGACATTTTAGTAATCATACACGGCAATTGAACATATTTTGTAACTTTTATACATTATTTCAATACAATGGCTGCTGTATTTTGCATAATACAAAAGAGTGAAGTTATTGATCATTTTGATCAATATATAAGGTTCGTACAAAATCAAACAGAAAAAAAATTAAGGAAATTCGTTGCGTTAACGGTAGGGAATATAATAATAAAGATTTCCACAGGTTAGATAGAAAAGAATGTAATTGACTGTCTCGACCCTTACTTCGTGGAATATGCTCATATTAGTGTTTTTAAATGAAACTCACAGTCTCTAGTTCAGTCCACAATATAATACAAGTTATTGAAAATTCTATAAAATTGACAATTGTTTCGATATTGATTTATCGAAACAATTGTCAATTTTATAGAATTTTCAATAACTTGTATTATATTCTGGAATTAACTAGAGACCGTGAGTTTCATTTGAAAACACTAATAAGAAAAGAATGTATTTATATAAGACCTGGTCTATCTTATACTCATGAACTAAATGGAGTTGCTGAACTATTATGATTCGTGCTAGATGTTTACATGCTGATGCTGAAATAGCTGAAGGTTATTGGCCAGAATATATTTTTACAGCGACATATATTGGCAATCGTCTAATAGCCAATACAAAAATTGAAAAATCTCCCCATGAAATATTTTTTAAAGAAAAAAGGAATATATCTAACTTACATTTATATGAAAGTACCTATTTCTTATGTTAAAGTACCTGAAGAGTGCAGGTTATCAAAATTCAATCCTAAAGCAGTCAAAGGAATATTAGTAGGTTACACTGATAGAGGACATAAAATATTAGTTGAAAACAAAGTGGTTATTGGACGGCATGTTCAATTTGTTGATAAACAAACTAAGTACATAAGGTTTGAAGATGATGAAGAAGAAATCACAGAAAAAGGAAAGAAGTCTATGTTGTGTATTTGGTTCTCGAATGAAACAATTCCGGTTTCTTTGAATTATGTATTTTCTAAAAATTTTAAAATCAACTAACATAACCCGACATGCTCGAAACCCCGCGCTATCTGCCGTTCTGTCATCACTGACGTTGACAATCCGTTGTCGAGGCCACCGAACATGAAACCTGCAGAGATGCCAACGAATGCGATGGAACATCAAGAAAATCACAGTCTACACAAAAGGAGAAAGTAAATGTGTCCAGAGAAACAGAAATAGAAGAAGAAGAACAAACTGAGGAGAAATATCAAGAAGAGAAATAAAATTACCAAGAAAATTTGATGATCATGTAGTATATGTTAATTATAGAAATGCAGAGATACCAGAAAATTATGAAGAAGCAATGAGTTTTGAAGATCACGCAGAATATTATGCGTTAGATTATTGTGTAGAAGAAATTATACCTCTTAAAGGTGTTTTACAAGATATTGATATACATTTTGAGGATGCAATCCAAATAAATGAGGATAACACTGGTGTTATTTCCTTAGCTAAAAAAAGTAAATTTTGTAAGAACTCAAAACGCATTAATGCAATTTTTTGACTCCGTTAATTGTTATGAAAAGAAAGGTTTAATGCAAGTTCAGAAGATTTCGTCTTTAGGTGAAAATAAATTTTTTCGATCCCTACAGAACATTGGCAATTAATATTGCTGTTTTTAAATTAATAATTAAGTTTAGTTATATGATTCAGTTTTCCATTTCTAATATAAAAGCCAAGGAGGTATGTTAAAACATGCCTAACAGTTGGTGATTTTCGTATTAAAAAGTTTGTCAACCTGTAGATGTGACGGTCGGAAGTCAAGCGAGATGTGAGGGGTCGACAAAAATGGTGTCACACAGATGTGACATTGTAAATTAATACTTAAAACTTTTCGGGGTTTTGATCGCTTATTACTCAAACAGTTGTAGGAATAGAAACATGCGGTTTTCGCCAGTTTTATTGAAATTTATAAAAAAAAATTTCTCAATGATGGAATACTTTATCGTAATGCCGGTTTGACCGGAAATTAACACGACGATTTTTAGGGATAGGGCAACTTTGTTATTTTAAATAAAACACCCTGTATATTTTTAGTCCAACACAAAGCTCAATCCTCAAGCTTCCTAAACATATATAGTTTGTGCTACTTTTTCTGGAAATTATTTTCTAAAATTTAAGTTAAACAACGTTAAGCATTTTCTAAGGCAATTTTTTAAAAATGTCAACAAAATTCACATGAAGTGTGCTCCTAGAAACGCCCGTAGCTCTAACCATTTTTCTAACTGATGTTGTGGAGTTTACTTCTACAGCTTCTTGAACTTGAATAACTTTATTTAATAAATTGTCTTGGTTACGCTCTCTTTTTTGATGAGCCAGTGTGCCTGTGTCCCATAACTGACGGTACCAACTTCTTATTGCATTATTACTGGGTGGTTGCTTATTAAACATTCTTCAAAATCTTCTTTGTGTCACCACAATTGACTTCGTTTCTGCAAACATTATTACACAATTTCCTTTTTCAGATAAAGTGAACATTTTTCAAAGAGAAATAAGAAAACTAATTGTGGTAAACTGACAGTTCACGTGAAATAATTATTTGCTGTCACTAAGCAAAGCCCAGTTAAAAAATATATAAATATATTTCCACATGCCCCGCTAGTTATCGAAACTTAATTAAAAGATGGCAAATGTGTATAAACATCCAATGACACAATTTTGAAACTTGTTATAATATTCTTTTTTGTTAAATGTCTTTACGTTCAAAATTGTTAATTTTATCGACATTTATAATAAATTGCCTCAGAAAATGCTTAAAGTTGTTAAACTTAAATTTTAGGCCATAAATTCCGGAAAAAGCAGCACAAACTATATATGTTTAGAAATCTTAAAGATTGAGCTTTGTATTAGACTAAAAATATACAGGGTGTTCTATTTAAAATAACAAAGTTGCCCTATTCCTAAAAATCGCCGTGTTAATTTCCGGTCAAACCGACATTACGATAAAATATCCCATTATTGAGAAAAAAAACTTTTATAAATTTCAATATAACTGGCGAAAACCGCATGTTTCTATTCCTAAAACTATTTGAGCAATAATGAATCAAAACCCCGAAAAGTTAAGTGGGACACCCGGCATTAGATAAAGCGTGTTCAAGTTCCTAACAGCACAGAAAGCCACCTAGATACAGATTATTGCTGGTTGTAAACGAACAAAAAAATTTGACAAATCATATACTTCAATATCATATTTATGTTAACTTTGAGAACATTTTCAAACCGTATCACATTCTTCTAACTTTTCCGACAAAATATATATATAGAGAAACATTAAACTCGCATTGCTCTTAAACGTTGCAGAAAATCATCGACATTAAATAAAATTATAAAACTTCTAAAAGACACATCTATCTTTATAAAACTTCATTTACTGTTAAAAGTTGGAATCCCTAAAACTTGAAAACTATAGCTGCTGTTTCGCTTTTCTTGTCTCGCGCGGACGTGTCATTTTTTGAATAATATCCTTTATCAAATCGGAACACTATTTTAGTTAGAAGTTTCATATTTTTTCTGGCAATGCTATGAATCTAACTGAAAAAAATGGAAAATATGATTGATTGAATTCTGAAAGTGATAAACCGGTTCTAAAGGTATCAGATTTTTTTCCCAGTTTGAAATATATCCAATAACTTGTCTTCAAAAATTCTCCCTCAGTGAGGGTGGATATTAATGACTTTAAACGGAATATATTTGAAGCACACTTTTGAATTCGTTTTTATTGTTATACTTAGACATGACATATTTCTTCTTTATGAACATATCGTACTGTTAGGGATATCGATAACAACAGAGTTAACAACACTGACATGGAAGGTTGAATGACATGACAGCATCGTGCAGCAGACCGAGTTGACGTAGACACGTTGTTCACATATCGATTATATTATATGTACATTGTACATTGATAATAATTATTAAAGTAATAAACTGTATATGAATGGCTAAGTAGTTTAAATAAGCATTTAACATTCAGAGCAGCTACAAAACGTAACATGGTGTCAGGTGTGGTTTTTTTTTATTGCTTATAGAAGTGTTTTTTCAGTTGCTTGTTCACCTTCGCTTATTGTAAAGTTAGAGAACTTCTTGAGAACATATTCACCTATTGCAGTGAGTAGCACAGCTCTCTTCTCTTCTTCTGCTTTACTATTTAGCCCACTCGCTATTAGATAATTCTGCCACGATCTCTCAGAATATTTGAAATTTTTATCTATATCCCCTTCTTTAATGTTTGAAGGTTGAGGTAGTGGTACATTTACTGGATTGCTTTTGTTGATTATAGTGCTTAACAACTCAATTTGCCTTTCTAGTGCTGCAATTTTGTCTGTGTCGGTCGTTTTGCTTACTTTTGTAGGATTATTTCTTTTTTTGTGGGTATTTTTATTTAGGTAAGGTGACCACGTTTCGTTTCTATTTTTTGTTTTCTCTCCAACCTGACACCATGATAAGATATTAAACTTATTGAAATGAAAGCAGAAATCAATAAAATAGAAGAAAAAGATGGAATAATAGAAAAATACAAAGAACTGTTTGAAGGACAGGAGTGTCTAAAAGGAGAGTATACAATTGAAATAGATCCAAGCATTATTTCCACCAAACAATTCCCTAGAAATATACCCTTATGCTACCGAGACGAATTAAAAAGCAAGCTAAAATAATTAACAAAAAACAAAGTAATAACCCAAGAAAATGAACCAACAGACTGGATAAGCAACATAGTATTAGTCAAGAAAAACAACAAATTGAGAATTTGCATTGATCCATAACATCTGAACTTGGCAATCAAGAAACAGGAATATCAAATACCAACAATTGAAGAGATCACACCCAATCTAGTTGATGTAAAAATATTTTCAGTTTTAGATACCAAGGATGGATTTTGGAACATCAAACTAACAAAAGAAAGCTACAAACTAACAACATTTTGGACACCTTTTGGACGCTACAGATGGTTAAGACTACCTTTTGGAATATGTACAGCAACTAAAGAATACCAACGAAGACTACATGAAATATTTATAGATTTAAATGGAACTCAAATCATAGCCGATGACATACTAGTAATAGGAAAAAGAAAAACAGATGAAGAAGCAACAATTGAGCATGACAAAAACTACTCGAAAGAGCAAAGGAAGTAAATTTAAGATTCAATAAGAAGAAAATGAAACTACGATTAGAAGAAGTGAAATACCTAGGACATATACTCACAAAAGATTCAATCAAATCTGATCCAGAAAAAATACAAGGCATTAGACCAATGCTAGCACCAAAAAACAAATTAGAAGTCAAACGTTTCTTTGGGTTTAGAACATACTTATCAACAATTCTTACCAATACTTTTAAGAATAAGCGAACGACTGATAAAACTGACAAAATCAAATCAAAACTGGAAATGAGAAAAAGAACAGGAAGTAGCATTTGAAACCATAAAAAATCACAACCTGGTAATCACAACACCAATTCTATCATACTACAATCCATAAAGTCCCAATGGCACAGGACCAATTGGACAGGCTTATTTCAGTAACATTTTTGCATAAAACCCTGAATAAATAATTAGTTACAAAAGTAATAGAATGTATTGAAATTTACAAAAAACCTAAGTAACTTTTTAGCATCAAATCGAAAACCAAAAAATAAAAAAAAAAATTGGTAAATTTGTGAATATTCTTAAATAATTTTTTTAATGTAGGATTTAGAGAAAAATGTTAAATACAAAAGTAGAACGTATTAAGGTCTATAAAAAAGCTCAGTAACTTTTTTGCGTCAAATAAAAAACAAAGGAAATACGATTTTTTTCAACTTTGACGTGCCGCCATTTTGTTTTTACTGGGCTGATTTGGCTCATTTACGAACTGGTCCAAAATTTTGGATTGACCGATTTTTGTAGCAAGTTTGGTTTCGATCTGTCAAAAAATACGCCCTCTATCGTGCCTGCAAATTCCGTTATAATACATATTTAGGTGATTTTGGCATCAGAGAACACCAAAGCAAAAAACTGCATTCAAATTTTTCCGAAGTCGCGTCATGCTACTCTCTACAATAGCCCTATTTCATTCTGGAATAAGCCTGAAAAGGAGTAACCATAGAATGTGACTCAAGCAAAAATAGGCTAGGAGCCATTCTACTACAAAATGGCAAACCAGTCTCATTTAAATCAAGAAGCCTAACTAACACAGAAGTACAATATGCACACATAGAAAAAGAGTGCCTAAGCATATTATTTGCATGTGAAAGAATCCAACGATACATCAATGGCAAGGCAATATAACAATTGAAAATGACCATAAACCACTACAAGTCATTTTTAAAAGACCAATAGTTTTAGCACCCAAGAGCCTACAAAGAATGCTACTAAGACTCCAAAAATTTAATATCAACGTTAAATACAAGAAAGGCACAGAAATGGTAATAGCAGACATTTTATGCAGAGCATTGAAAACAGAAGACAGAAAAAATCAAATCATAGATGAAAAACACATGGATGTAGTATTCGCATCTAACAACTTAATTTATAAAGAAATAGAAAATATCAACTTATGTGGAGAAACTAACCTACAGGTAGACGAACTAAAAAAAAATAAAAGAAACGGCACTCGTAGATGAAGAGTATATCCTACTTAAAACAACATTAGCAAGAGGATGGCCAGAAAGAAAAGAACAAGTCACGGAAATACTACAAGTATACTGGAAACACAGAGATGAATTGACCATTCAAGATTGACTTACAAAGAAGATAGAATGCTAATACTCACAAGCTTAAGAACAAACGTGCTAAAAAACCTACATTCACTACACATGGGCATAAACTCGACTTCAAGATGGGCAAAAGACACAATATTTTTGCCAAATATGAACAACGACATTATTCGAAATTGTGAAATCTGCAGCGAAACACCTCCAAATCAACATAAGATGAGCATGCAATCATATGAAATACCAATACTACCATTTGAAAATATTGCAGCTGACACATTTCAATTTGAAGATAAACAATACCTAATCTTAGTTAGCTACTACTCCGATTTCTTTATTTCTTTGAGATAGACCTTTTAAGAAAACCAGATATGGCCACTAAAATTCAAAAGTTCAAAAGACAATTTGCCACCCATGGAATTCCTCAAACTTTCATATCAGACAATGCAAGAATTTTTACAGGACAAGAATTTCAAATATTTAGCAAAGAATGGAATTTCAAACATATTAACTCATCTCCATATCACAGCCAAAGTAATAGAAAAGCAGAGTCAGCAGTAAAAATAGCAAAGAACATACTGAAGAAAACAAAAAAAGAAATCGGAGACATATGGTTAAACATCCTAAAATGGAGAAACATACCAACTAATGACATCGATTACAGCGCAGCACAACAACTCATTTCCAGGCGCACCAGAACTAACATCCCAACCAATGGCAAGCTACTACGACTAAACACAATCAAAGAAGACATTCCACAACTCATAGAACACAGACGAGAAGTGAGTAAACTTTACTATGACAAGGCAGCAAAAAATTTGCCACCAATGGGGGTTGGACAAGACAAAGGAAAGATAACACATCAACATTATGATAGAGCCTACGACATAGTAGAAGACGGCAAACGATATATAAGAAACATACAATGGATCAGACCTACTAAAAACGACAATCAAATGAAAGAAACTGACGAAGAAGAGAATAGAGAAATAAACGGACTAGACAAACCCACCAATGAACCGACAAAAGCTCCCATGATTGACCAAACGGAAGGACCTTTTAACGAATAAAATGAAAGGAGCGAGACAAAGCCTCAAATAAGAACTAAATGTGGACGACCTGCAGGAACATCCTCCAAATTTAATGATTTCAAATTACAGAGAAATGGGGTTGTTAGGGATCTCGACAAAAACAGAGTTGGCAACACTGATATGGAAGGTTGACTGACATGACAGCATCGTGCAGCAGACCGAATTAACGTAGACACGTTGTTAACATATCAATTATATTATATGTATTTTGAAAATAATTATTAAAGTAATAAACTGTATTTGAGTGGCCAAGTAGTTTCTATAAGCATTTAACATTCAGAACAGCTACAAAACGTAACACATACTTATATTAATCACCGTAAGAAAGTGACCTAAACTGAAATTTTGACACACAGTAACATATATTAAGTCAATCACAAGGTAAGGTCACTTCTTGGTGTAGCCAAAAATAGTTATTTAACATCAGGTAGGCATCAAATGAAATGTAACTTCTATCATTCTGACGATGATATTTAACATCGAAACAATTGTCAAATATCTTAGCATTTTTAACATTTTTTTCAATATATTGAGGAATTAAATAGAAACAGTAAGTTTCAGTTAAAACACTACAGTAATATGCATTAAAATTAGTTTATTCCTGAAATAATGTATTTCTCAGAAATAGCAGATGTGTACCTACATTGTAGAAGGGGATTTCAAAACCAGTCGACGTGCCCATTTCAGTCAACAGAAATTTAACCAGTAATGAACAATTTACTTCACTTCGTTCATAATATTTCAGTTTTAACCGTCGTTGAACAAATTTTTAACTATCTATAATTTTTGTCAACTACTTCAATTATATGATAAAGGGAAAATACTCACCAATGTTAGTAGCCAATCCAGCTAGAAAAGTCTTACTCCTCTTCCTCGCTTCCTTTCCGAAGCAACAGCACGTTTTTTCTTCTCTTTTCTTCTTACTAACATCCAGTTTTAGAGAATTCGTATTTTGTTTCGATACTGTAGGATAAGGGTCATAACAAAAGTGACCCGTATCTTTTTCCATGATTAGTCTAAGGTTGATCCTCCATTTAGTTCGATTTTCCTACGATGGATAATAATTTTCATACTTCAAATCCATCGCGAAGTACGACTGAACTCGTCAAAATGGAAGATTGATCTGAAGATCTCTAGCTTTTTCTTATTTGACTGCATATCGAAGACAATCTGAAAATAAAATGAATTTTAGTTGTAAATATAAGCGAATAAATAATTTTAAGTAGTAACACTCGTACTATAAGCACTTCAAGATAATCATCGGTAACTTGTTGAATAATTACAAAGAGTGTCAGTTTGACAGTTCAAATAATCCGACTGAAAGCATGAATAAACGGATATTTCGAAGAAGGATTATGGGTAGGTGATACGTCATCATTATAGTGTTACGAACTCGCACACCGAAGCAGATACTAAGTACGGTCCTGTAACCATATGTTAACGGAGTTCAAAAAATGGCGAGCGCGCCGAATTCTGAGAAGGTCTATTGGGATTTATTGTGACCGTTCTTATAGGCATGTTCTCGGAAGATCTTTTTAGGATTGAGCCGGCAATCGAGAAATATCGCGAAAGGAATTTGTTTTTGTGTGAGCCGCAATCCAGAATTCTCTGGTAAGAAAGGGCACTAGTATATATGAAGGACCGATCAGCGGACGAGTTCAGTTGATAAAGTGATCTCGTGAAATAAATAAACCGAAATATCGATCAGTGAAGTGTTTATATAAATTAATAATTGAGTTTGTGTGCATATTAATTAAATTTAAGTGACTAGTTGAGTATATATAAATTAAGTGTTAGTGATTAGTTAAGTGTTCCAATAAATTAGTAAGTAGCCATACCGTGTGTTTAAAATTTATTCAACCCGTTTACAGTTTTAATAAACCAGAAAAACATTACAATAGGAAAAAGGGGAATTAAATACTATCGTACATATTTGTACATAAATCAGACGTGCTTTATCATCATTTACTTTGAACCAAGTGAAATTATGGTAAACATCTAAAATATCTATCTGCAAATTAGCCTTACATTCTTCGCAAACAAAGCTTATTGTTTGAGTTTAAAAATTTGAATTATTCAATTATGTATATAAAAACGGGAATTCCATATTTTCCAATTCATTATTAGTATTAATCATGAATTATGAAAATTTACAAGTTAACTAATAAACTGCAGTCATCTGCTTCACTATTTGTGTGTTCTTGTCTATCATTGTTACAAAAAATAAGTTTTATTTTTACAGTCAATACTGTACTTTAAAAAGCTTGGGTATTAGTACTATGTTCAACTACGTTTGGTGATGAATGATATGAGGGTTGATAATGTAAAGCAAATTCAAGCCTTTTGCGTAATGTACTTCTAAATGCGTCATAATCAAAATTATCTTCGCGCATCCTTTGATCATTGGATGTATAAATTCTAAAATTGTATACCACTGTTCCTTTTGATCAATGTCAGATGGAAAATTGAAAAATGTTTTGTTCTTGAACTCCAAATTGCGAAGTGACCCAAAATATTTACTATTACAAATTTTTTAATACAAATATGATGAAATATACCTGGGGATGGCATTTTACTTTTATTTACTTTATTAGAACTAACATCCTAAAAAATTAAAATAATCCTACTCAACCTTGTCAGACCATAATAGTATATTAAAGTATAAGTGGATAAAGAGGTCTTTCAAATACGCGCGATTTTTCGAGCACGACGGCGCAGCCGGAGTGCTCGAAATAGAGCAAGTGTTTGAAAGACCAGTTATCCACGAATACTTCACGCTATTTTTTTTATTGGCACACTTTGAAATCATAAAATATTATTATTATATTAATACTACAAAAAAATGGAAGTGCGTCCTCGATGCCCAGCCAAGTTTCATTTCATAAAAGTCCGCCCTCGATGCCCAGCCAAGTTTCATGAAAGTCCATCCTAAATAGTATTTTTTTTTATTCGACGTTACGAGGTACTGCTGTCAGATCAATAATCAAAAAAATTCCAGTATTTATATTTTTATATTTAAAAGGATACAATGTTTATATGAATATATAAATAAATTTTGCAGAAAAAAACAAATAAGACATTGGTTCACAATGAAAATATACAATTTAAAACTAATAAAAATAAACTGCTTTAAAGATTAAAACTAACTTTTCCGCATGTGTGGCCCTGAACAATATTCTATCATAAAATTGTTATTTGTATACACTTCGGGGTATGTATCGTGCTAACAAACCGAAATTTCTCTAAAAATAAACAAAATTGTAGTATATCTGGATTTATAGGACCCGCTGTACTCACTCTAATCAACTGAAAATCAATAGGGTACATCTGTGAGACACCTTGAACAATATTTAATCACAAAATTGATCAATCGTATACTCTCTGGAGGCTGTATCGTGCTAACAAACTGAAAATTCTCCCTAATGACAAAAATTTGGTACTTCAAGTACCATAGAGCTCGTTGTACTGCCTTTAGTGAGCTGAATATCAATCGGATTCATATTTGACATGCTGTGAATAATATCCAACCATAAAATTGGCCACTTGTATGTACTGCGGAGGCTGTATCTGCTAACAATCTGAAATTCCTCTAAAAATAACAGAAAATGTGTAACTTAAAGTACTATAGCACCTGTTGTATTGGCTCTGGTAAGCTGAAAATCAATAGGGTTCATTTGTAATATGTCATGAATAATATTCAATCATAAAATTGGTGACTTGCTGTACTCCGGAGGCTGTATCGTGCTAACAAACTGAAATTTCTCAAAAAATGACAAAAATGTCATACTTCAAGTACCATAGCACCCGTTCTACTGGCTCTGGTGAGCTGAAAATCAATCGGGTTCATCTGTGAGATGTTCTGAACAATATTCAATCATAAAATTGGTGATTTGTTGCACTGTGGATGCTGTATCGTGCTAACAAGACATGTAACGGAAAGTGGCCGACGACAACGACGACGACGACGACATACACACAGGATTTTTTTTCTAAAAACCATTTTTTCGTGTTGTTGTTGATAGAAAACGTAGAAATAACTCAAAAAATTTTTTCAATTGTAAAAAAAATACTGTAATGTATTTCTTATTTATTTGGAAGTTTTTTCAGAAGTTCTCGTAGATCCATTCTTTTTTTTTGACGAGCCCTACTGGAGAGATCCATGGACTACTAGATGGATTTATTACTTTTTCTTCTGCCATCTCTCGAATGATTCTTTCAACTTCCTCTCTCTTCGCTCGTGGTATTCTTTGACCTAATTGCTTAATTGGCTTGGCATTACCAGTATCAATCTTGTGTTTGACAGCTGATGTTCTACCAGTCTCCCCTCCTTTTGGTACGAATAGATCTCGATACTGCAAGAGAAAATCTCTCATTACCATTTTCTCAGCTCGATTCAAAGATTGACCAGCTACTGATAACATACAGTAGAAACGGTGAAGCTTTTCCATCACGTGACTTAGTTGACGATATTATTCAACACATACTTTGTTAGTACTGTCTTCTTCTAATAACAGAAAAAGCACTCCGGATGCTGTATCGTGCTAAGAAGACATGTAACGGACAAACGCTGACGACAACGACATACACACAGGAATTTTTTTCTAAAAACCATTTTTTCGTGTTGTTCTTGATAGAAAACGTAAAAATAACTCAAAAAAATTTTTCAAAATTCCAACTTTTTTTGGGGTAAACCAATACTTTTCTCGCATATTGATAGGTTGAGCGGAAAAGTAATAGAGTGTAGAGATGTTTTGAAGTTGGTGGGGAGTAAGGAGAATGGTGGTTTCCTTAGTTACTGTTACTTTTTCCATATTTTTGTTCCGTCTTCAACAGATTCTGTCTCATCGAATTTCTTTAATATTTTTTTCAATCCATTCCGAGTAACTGGTACATCCGGATATTTTTCATTAAATAACTGAATTACGTACTTGTACGATACATTTCTGCTACCATAGCCTTTTACAAGATGTATTTTTTGTTGTAAAGTTAGCATTGTTGAATCATAATGACAATTTGGAAATTATTCAACGAAGTTGACAGTTATCTAGGAACACGGCAAAAGTCACTCACTAGATTAATATTATACTTCCGAATTGACTAATTTACGAAAATTAATGGAGTCCTACATAAAATTGTATATAAAATGAAGCAGGCTTTGAGAAACTTGAGTTTTATATCGTTTTATGTGGTTTTTGAGTAGCAGAACTTTTTATCAAGAATAATATTACTTTTCCTCCCAACCTATCTAATAAGCGAGAAAAGTATTGGTTTACACCAAACTAAATTGGAATTTTGGAACAAAATTTGAGTTATTTTTACGTTTTCCATCAACAACAACAAGAAAAAACGGTTCTTAGAAAAATAATCCTGTGTGTATGTCGTCGTCGTCGTCGGCCACTTTTCGTTACATGTCTTGTTAGCACGATACAGCCTCCGGAGTGCAACAAGTCACCAATTTTATGATCGCGTATTTCATGTCATAGATGAACCCTATTGATTTTCAGCTCACCAGAGCCAGGTCAACGGGTGCTATGGTACTTGAAGTACGACTTTATGTAATTTTTTGAGAAATTTTAGTTTGTTAGCACGCTACAGCCTCTGGAGTTCAACAAATCACAAATTTTATGATTGAATATTATTGAGTACATCACACAGATGAACCCTAGTGATATTCAGCTCACCAGAGCCAGAACAACAGGTGCTATAGAACTTTAAGCACGATATTTTTGTCACTTTTGGGAAAACTTCAGTTTGTTAGCACGATACATCCTCCGGAGTATATAAAGTGACCAATTTTATGTTTGGATATTCAAAGCGCCTCAAAGATGAACTCAATTGATATTCAGCTCACTATCGTCAGTACAACGGATGCTATGGTACTTCAAGTACAACATTTTTGTCATTTTTGAAGAATTTTTAGTTTGTTAGCACGATACAGCCTGCAGAGTTTATAAAAGTGACCACTTTTATGATTGAATATTGTTCAAGACGTCTCACGTATGTACCCCACTAATTTTCAGCTGACTAGACATTGTACAGCAGGTCCTGTAAATCCAGATATACTATATTTTTGGAGAAATATCGGTTTGTTAGCACGATACATCACCCGAAGTTCATACAAGTGACAATTTTATGATAGAGTATTGTTGAGGGCCGCACAGATGCGAAAAGTTAGTTTTAATCTTCAAAACCGTTTATTTTTTCGATAAAATTGAAAATAAAAAAAATCCTTTTGGGCATCCGATCCGTAGATTCACTATATAAGCCCACAAAACCACCCAATCCGAGAAAAGATAAAAAAAATTTAAATATAAAAAAATATATTATGAATTTGTGATGTAATAAATCATAACAATATATACTGAATTGTAAAATGTTTTTAGGTTTACTGGACCAAAGTTGCTTTATTTAGTTAATTAACGGATTTAATTTATTTTGCGTACAGTTTGGCATAGTGTCGCGTCGTTCATCTCCTAGATCAAATGTTAAAAGCTCTCTCACTCCTAAATAATCCTCGGCCGAGAATTGGGTCATCTTCATAGCGCGATGAAGCCTGTCCTAAGAGCAAACTCTCCAGAAAATAAATTTCGTTTTGTTTTCCCTCTCAAAAACGAAGCGAGATTTGTTTTCGTTGATAATGTTTTCGTAATAGTTAGGAGCGTAAATTAACTACAAACATAAAATAATGGTCCTCTTTTAATATAATCAATTTTCATTAAGATTAGTTCATTTTTATACATATAAAACTATGCGTCAAAAACCCTCCATGTGAAAGTCTCATTTCAGTTTTTTTTCCTGTTGTATACACCCTAATGGCTTCCTTTCAATAACTTGTTCCTGAAACGTAACAATGGCTGGGTAATAGACCACTAATTGAAAGCTGTAGTGTAGAAAATATCACAATTATTGCTAAAATCGTAACAAAGCTTTTACGATACGGGCATTATTCTGTGTATATTACGAACCACAGAGAGAATAAAAGTGATTTCATCGGGTGAAGGTCTGCAACGAACGTGGGGTATTATCGCAGACTGGTTAATTTCGACAGATTTTCATTTTCAAATGTATACAAAACACTCTTCATTTTAAAATATAAGCATCCGGTAGACTACTCAAATTTGTAGATAAACCGTTTTTTGATCATATAAATATTATGTATATTCTAGTAACAATGTTAACAAACCTTATGTGAATATGTTTAGGAAAGCTAAGCCCTCGTTCTAGATTTCTAATCAAGAGATCTGTTTTAGATGTACAAAAGCGCCCTCTAGAGTATCAAGCGAAGTTGTATGACAAAAGGGCCTTCACTGTGTGTCGAACTGTAGAGAAGGGGCGAGAATTCTCTTGTCTTTGTGTTATTAATAATGACTGTTTCGGATCGTAGGTTTCCCGAAATTGTAGAATTGTTTGTTTCGGACCGAGTCTATTATATGATTCGGGTTATGTGATAAATTATTATCCAATTGATTTATGAAAGAGTATTTAGAATGAGAAGTAGCCGAATAATGTATATTTTAAGAACGTAGCCTTTGACTTAGAACAAAGAAAAAGACGAAATGTTAATATACTACTATATAAGTGATTTAAATGAAACTTATTGTATCTAGCTAACTCCACAATATATTGAAAACATGTTAAAAATTCTAAAAAATTGACAATTATTTCGTTATTACCCAAATATCATTACTACTATATAATTTTTCAAAATAGCAAATTTGGAAAGAACTGAAAAATTCTATTGTTTGGTCGCGAGACGATCAACATTTTTTTGAAGACCGGCACTTTGAAGTGAACTCCATTATTCATTTTATTACTTCAGTATATGTAATACAGGGTGTTTCATAGTTAAACCACCATAGGTTAACTGCAAGTGGAGGACACTGTTCGCGCCACCCTCATAGTTTCCATAAAATTCGGCGAGCCGCTCATGGATTATTCTCATTAAATTTCAAAACTGAGTTCTTGTACATTTTGATAAAGGACTAGTTTTTAATTCTGGTCATTTTCGTTACCGCTCTCGCTGAGGAACAGTTCGTTTCAATTTTACTTAAAATCAGTCTGTTTTTGTAAAACCGCAAATTTGTTAAAACCGCGACGTGTGTCAAGTTCTTTTATTTTGTTGTAATATTATTCGCAAATATAGACATTGGAATAAACTTTAGTTAGTGTCACAAAGGCCAGGACTTCCACTATCATTCAAACGATCGATTGTGACAACTCATAGTGAATATAAGTGGTAAGTACAATAAATTGAAGTTTATTGTGTATATTGTCGATTCGCTAATTGCATAATTAAATAAATCTACAGTCCATTGTTCTTTGAGCTAACATTTTGGTCCTTCGAACCGGATCTATTGTTCTATTTTGCAGTTAGGAAGTCGACGTATATCTGCGAATAATATTTTCATACATCTTTCATTCACCGCAATTTTTGAATCCATTAAAAATTTATTCTATTTTAAAATTGGAACAAATTTCCTACGTTTTATCGGACTCGTGTTGAATGAAAACTAGAAGTAATTTAACTGGTTTTTTCATCTTTGTCAAAATTCTTGTTTCATCATTGAATTTGTTGTCGCCTATACACTGCTTTTCATTCAATAATTTTTATCTGGTAGAACTCGAATTAATTAATTAGTAATTATCCGCATTCAAAACATTTTACGTTTACCGGGGCAGGACGATACATTCTCCGACTATTAAATTTATTCTTGCATGTTTATATCTTTCATTTCTTATTTTTTGTCAACTGTTTTTTGTTCAATGTAAGTTAATTTACGTTTATCAAAATGGCTGCTGATGAATAGAACCGTAAATTAATGATGCAATACTTAGCAAGGCGACAAACGATTTTTTCCGATGCTACTAGCAGCTGGGATGCAGTTAAAGATTGCACTTATGAGCAAATTGCTGTTGCGCAGATATATCATGATGATACCGCGCGATTGCAAGATGATTTTAAACTAATCAGTGATAAGATCAGTGATACCACCTCCAGCGGATAACGTCGATACAGAAGCACCTTCCAATGCTTCTCGCACCATTGTTTTCAAAATAAGAGCTAAGTTTGAACAACCTAATATTGAAAAACCGACTCCAACTACTACTCCTGTCATAAGCGTCAGTCCGAGCTCTCAAATTAATGTTGCATTACCTAAAATTCATTTACCGACTTTCTCTGGTGATATTGAGAAATGGCCTGAATTCTTCGCACTGTTTCAATCCCTTATACATAATAGCACGTCTCTCTCCCCTATCGAAAAGTTCCATTTCTTACGCTCCAACCTGAGCGGAAGTGCTATGTCAGTTGTTTCTGTCTTACAGCTAACAGGTGAAAATTACTAACTAGCTTATACGGCCCTGGTCAACAGATATCAATCTACTCACAGAATAGCTCAATAATATTTAAATAAAATCATAAAATTCAAACCAATTTCTTCTAATTCACTCAGCAATTTGAAACATTTTCACGAGACGCATAAAAATTCGCTACAAGCTATTGAAGCATTTTCCATCGATGATCTAGCCAACTTCATTTTGTTAACTTTATCATTGAATAATCTTGATGCACGTACCGCTAAAGCCTTCGAAGATCGACAATCTTCAGAAGGAGTTTTGCGATTTGATGATTTGTTGGAATTCGTAATACATCAGATCAAAACATTGGAAATAATCTCTACCCCCGCAAGTTCTAGCCCCAATACTCATACCACGGTCGCTTCTAGATCAAATTCATTAATTGCCAGTGGAAATTCAAATTCTTCAGATTCAAATTCACATCGTTCTAATCATTCCGATTCAAAAATCCTGTCTTGTATATTTTGTCACAAGGCTCACTCATTTTCCTCCTGTTCCGCCTTTTTCCTCTTTCTCGAGATGAAAAGATCGATTTCATCAAGCAACACAAACGTTGTTCCTACCTAAAATCAAAATGTAAATCTACATCTGGCTGCCGTAAATGCAATTCTCGTAATCATCATACTCTCTTGCACCCTTTTCAATTAGACAATTCAAGTAACAGTTCCGCGTCCAATCGCACTTCGGATCATGTCAATCATGAATCCAATATTGCATCTACCTCCTCTGTTGAACAACCCGCATCTGCTTCCACGCTCTCGTTTAGTTGTGCGACCTCAACGCCTGTAGCGTCACTTTTAGGTACCTTTCTTGCACGCATCTCAGATGAGCGCAAAGGTTACATTCCCGTACGGGGAGTTATTGATCCTGGATCACAACTCTCCTTTATCTCAAAGCGTTTATCTAACCAGTTGAGTCAGAAGATCCACGATTTGCCAGTTTCCGTATCAGGCATTGGTGGACATTTCTCTACCTCTCTTGGTACTATCCTATGCCAACTTTTCTCCAGACTTTCTCCAAATCATATTGACATAAACCCATCAGTGGTTTCTCATATAACTGATCATTTGCCTCCTTCTAACATTAGTGATGATCCTGAATTTCATCGCTCAGACAAAATAGACTTACTTTTGGGTGCTGACGTCTACCCCCAGTTATTACTACCTCAACCTTTTGTTCCCAGCTCTCTTGGCCGGGTTGCTATCAGCACCATATTTAATTGGACAATTATTGGTCCTATCCAAACACGTGATCGAAATCAACGAATCACTTCTTTGATATCTACTTGTCAGATTTCCCACGACCTCAGCAAATTTTGGGAAATTGAAAATTTTTCGAATCTCACTCCTCAAGATCCTCTTGACATTTTAGCAGAGCAACATTTCATCACCACTCATAAACGAAATGAAGACGGCAGATATTCAGTCTCCCTGCCAATCAAACCAAACGCGGCCCCTTTAAATAGTAATCAGGAGGTTGCTCGTTATTCACTTGTTCAACTTATCAAACGTCTTGATAAGACTCCTCCACTTAAATTGGAATACGAACTATTTCTACAAGAGTATTTAGAATTAAGCCACATGTCTCTGCAACCCACTTAGTATATTATTCTCCATCATGTAGTAACTAAACTTACAAATCATGGCAACAAAATCCGAGTAGTTTTCAATGCATCTAGTCCCGACTCTTCCGGTCTGTCCCTCAATGATTCCCTAATCAAAGGACCCAAGTTACAGTCAGCTGTATCAGACATTACTCAAATATTGACTTTCTCGAATTGCTCTTTGCTGCGACATTCGACAAATGTATCGACCAATTCTGGTACATGAACAAGATCGTCACATGCAGCATATCCTCTGGAAACCCAAAGCCAATCTTCCGGAACAAGAAGCTGAGCTAAACACCGTAACCTATGGCTTAGCTCCCTCCGCTTTTCTTGCAATGCCCGTTCTCCAGCAACTAGTTCAAGATGAAGGACATCGTTTTCCTTTAGCTTCACAAGCTTTATTAAACCAGACTCATGTTGACGATATCATTTCCGGTGTGGTTGACATTGCATCCGCATTGGATTTGCAAATGCAATTAATACAATCACTTTCGTCTGGAGGGTTTGAACTATGCAAATAGTCGTCTAGTCACCCTCAGCTTCTTAGAGACTTACCTGCTAGCCATTTAGAAGCCCCTCTACAGTTTAATGATGAGGACAATTCGTTAAAGGTTTTAGGTTTGAATTGGGAACCATCTCTAGACTGCTTTGTATTCAGAGTTCAACCTTTTCAAGCGGCTTGTACTAAGCGTAACATGCTTTTCTTCCTAACTAAAATATTTGACCCAAATGGATTTTTGTCTCCTCTCGTCATTTCCTTTAAAATTATTATCCAGAAGATATGGCTCGCTAAACTTGATTGGGATCAACCAGTTACCTGCAATTGCAATACATTGGAACCATCTTATCAATAATCTTGATCGCATCGCCACGTTTAATCTTCCTCGTTGCGTCATTCCTAACATGTATTTCGATCAAATACCTGATAGGTTTCGCGGATGCCTCGTATCTTGCTTTTGCTGCAGTAGTGTACATATATTTCGAATCCGCTAACTCGCGTCATTCCTTTCTGTGGAAGGCCAAAATTCGTAGTGTCCCATTAAAAAAACTCTCTATCCCTAGACTTGAACTTTGTGCCGCAGTACTTTTAATTGATCTAATCAATTCGGTTTTGCATATTCGGTATCCGAAACCGTTATCTGATATCAGACTTTTTTCGGATTCTGAAATAGTACTTACATGGTTACACACTCCCCCTCATACTCTCAAAACTTTTGTTTCACATCGAATTGCTCATATTGTCGGTCATTCACTTCCTAATTTAACGTGGTCCCACTGTCCTTCTGCTCTCAATCCCGCTGACATGGCTTCAAGTGGGTTATCTGCTTCTAATTTTCTTCAAGATAAGATATTTCACTTATGGACCCGAGGTACACCGCTATTGACCGATTACCACCAGCAAGCAATGGCCTATTCCCTTTCGCAATACCAATTTGAACTCCGAATCTTTATTAGAGTTCAAACCGAGTCCTCTAGCAATCATCATTGTTCAATCCGATCCCTCATTTGAAGAATTCTCTCTACGATTCTCTTCCTTTACAAGTATGCAACGACTTGTTGCTTGGATGCGACGTTTCGTTTTCAATCGTAGATCCCGTAATTATTCTGAACCTCCCTCCGCAGGTCCATTGAGCGTTATTGAATTACAAGATGCATTACGTACGATCATCTTGTGTATGCAGTCACAACATTTTGCTGATGTCCTGCTGGAGCTGTGAGTCACTGAAACAGTTAATTCTCTTTGCAAATTGACCCCCTTTCTTGATGACCATGAGGTCCTTAGGGTGGGCGGTAGACTCAAAAACTCTCACCTAAATTACAATGCACAACATCCAATATTATTGCCCCGATCAGCTCACCTCTCTATGCTCATATGCAAGCACTATCATTTAACCGCTTTGCACGCCGGACCCACCACGTGTCAAGCTTTAATCCGCGTTCAGTATTGGATTCTTTCATTACGTCAGCTTATTCGTAAAGTGATTCACCAATGCCTCACTTGTCATCGCTTTCGAGCTTCCACTATTCAGCCAATTATGGCCGATTTACCCCCTTGTCGAGTTCAGCCAGGTAGACCCTTTCTTAACACCGGTGTTGATTATGCCGGACCATTTCAAGTTCGTGCTTCTCGTCTCCGTAAAGCCACCGCTACTAAAGGCTACCTATGCGTTTTTGTTTCTACCGCGACTAAGGCTGTACATTTGAAGTTTGCTACCGAACTTTCTACTGACGTCTTCTTGGCAGCGCTCGATAGGATTATTGCTCGTAGAGGTCCTCCTCATTCCTTCTTATCCGATCAAGGTCGGAACTTTATTGGTGCCAACAGGCACATTCAGGAAGTTTATCATTTCCTCCAAACTCATCATGACGAGATCTTGAGTACTTTGTTAAGTGGTTTTTTAATCCTCCATCCACCCCTAACTTTGGCGGGCTGTGGGAAGCAGCCATCAAATCTGTCAAGAATTTAATATATCGCTTGTGTGCTGAAATTACCTTTACTGCGGAGGAGTATGCCACTCTTTTTGCACGAATCGAAGCTATTCTCAATAGTCGACCTTTATGCTCTTTGTCATCAGACCCCAATGAAGCATCCATGTATCTCAGTCCAGGTCATTTTTGTATTGGCGTCCCTCTCTTATCAAGACCTGAAATCCCGCTCTCGGAGAACATTTCTTCAACCTCCCGTTGGAAGACTATTTCACAGATTTCACAATCATTTGGGCGTCGTTGTTCTCGGGAATAACTTAATACCTTGACACATGTACTAAGTGGACTTCATCGGCTCATCCGCTCAAAACGGGCGACGTTGTAATATTGAAGGGAATGAACACTTCTCCCTTATATTGGCCCTTGGCTCGCATTACTGAACTGAAGTACGGCCCAGACGGTGTTGCACGCGTTGTCGTTCTTCAAACTCCCACTGGCGTTCTTACACGTCCCGTTAACAAGCTCATTCCACTTCCGCAACGATTTTCTCTTTATTTTTTTTTTGTCTTTTCTATTTTGTTTTGTATCTTGTTCTGTTACCACACATGGTAACTTTTTTTATTAGTTCCTCCATTTTATAAAGTTTCGCTTATCTCCCTAGTGCTAAAATTGGACAACCAATCCAATTTTGGTGGGCGGTATGTTCGCGCCACCCTCATAGTTTCCATATAATTCGGCGCGCCGCTCATGGATTATTTTCATTGAATTTCAAAACTGAGTTCTTGTACATTTTGATGAAGGACTAGTTTTTAATTCTGGTCATTATCGTTACTGCTCTCGCTGAGGAACAGTTCGTTTCTATTTTACTTAAAATCAATCTGTTTTTGTAAAACCGCAAATTTGTTGAAACCGCGACGTGTGTCAAGTTCTTTTATTTTGTTGTAATATTATTCGCAAATATAGACATTGGAATAAACTTTAGTTAGTGTCGCAAAGACCAGGACTTCCACTATCATTCAAACGATCGATTGTGACAACTCATAGTGAATATAAGACACCGGCTCTTTGGTAAGTACAATAAATTGAAGTTTATTGTGTATGTTGTCGATTCGCCAATTGCATAATTAAATAAATCTACAGTCCATTGTTCTTTGAGCTAACAGACACGTTGGTGGTTCCAAATAGACTTGGTTAATTGGTCCAACATAATTATGAACAGAGATACAGGGTGTTTTATTCATTTAGTCCAATGCTTTTGAAGGCCATAACTTTAGAACCACCCTATATATTTCTTTCATTTTTGGTAAGGATAATATTGCATTGATAACACAATAAGATAATCCAGGTCTGGTTTTAGGAAAATTTGCAAAATTCGATAATCTCCAAAACAACATCCTGTATATCAGAATTCTCAAAATCCAATAGATTATTCGAAGAGAACAGAAAAAATAGAGCGGCACCAAAATATTTTTCGAAGTGCACATCCCGTTTTACTGCTTAACTTTTAATGTCAAAGTTATTTAAATGTATCATTGACATTTTCGTACGTAATAATTTTAGAACCACCCTATAGATTTCTTTCATTTTTGGTAGGTGTAAGTTACATAGGCACCAAAATCTTATCATGTAACAAAAACAATTATAATCCAGGTTCGGGTTAGGAAAAAAAATTTTTATCAAGATTTTCATAAATCAATCCAAAAGAACAGGAAAAATTGAGTTACACGGAATGTCAAATTATTTATAATAATTGTTCGAAATTTCCACCGTTTTGTTCTATGCATTTACGATTTACAGGGTGTTGTTTTGGAGATTATCAAATTTTGCCAATTTTCCTTAAACCAGACCTGTATTATAATTATTTTTATTGTGTTATCAATGCAATATTATCCTTACCAAAAATGAAAGAAATATATAGGGTGGTTCTAAAGTTATGGCCTTCAAAAGCATTGGACTAAATTAATAAAACTTACTCTGTTCATAATTATGTTAGACCAATTAACCAAGTCCATTTGGAACCACCAAAGTGTCCTCTACTTACAGTTAACCTATGGTGGTTTAACTATGAAACACCCTGTATAATGTATACATATTAGGGAAGTATTGTAATGGAGTGATTTTGACGTTTCGAGTAGATCTACACGTTTCATATGTTTCGGAATCCAAAACCCTATTTTTTAAAAATGTCGATCGGTCGGTAGGTCAGTCTATCTTTCAACACGATAACTAAAAATGCGGCCGAATTTTTTAATGGAATTTTATTTGTAGGTTCAGAACGTAAAAACTGAGGTTGAGTTCGTAAATAAGCAAAATCTGATGTACAGTTTATCGGAAAATCCCACTTTCATATTATTTTCTCAATTTTCCCTATGTAAAATTTCATCGACATCAGAATAAATTTTTTTTTGGATTGTAAATCCATAGGGGGCACCCTTTGAAATCGGAATGTTTTGTACTTCGGTTTGCATTATCGATGGGAAGTTGCTGTATTTTTATATAATAGCATGAACACTCCTATTTCGATTTTCACCAATTTCAGTCCATTCATTGCATAGACATAGTTATTACAATTTTTTTTAGGTAATTTTTTACAAAAATTTCAACTCCAGCTTTAATCAGGTATATTGGATACAAATATAAGATGGAAGAATTCAAATATGTTAAGTATTTGACACGCATATTTCCTGTATCGAACGGCGTGATGAAGGAATCCATGTATAACATAGTTTCGTAATCATAGAATTGTTTGTGAAAGCGTGCTAAAAAATTTTCAAAAATTTTGCGATTCGGACCAAAAATATTTGGTTTACAGTGAATGTGTGAAAAACCTTATGCAGTTCATACGAGGAACCCATTTTTTTGTTCAGTTTTATTAAAATTTTGTGTTCTTTCCAAGTAAATTATTGGAAATAAAAATGTTGGGTGAACACTGATAGCCTCGTTATATAAGGTGAAGTCATGTACTGGGAACATCAAATGGTTCTGTATTGTTACGACATCGCACACTGGTGTAGTCCATGAATCCGACTCTGTCTAACGCTATATATGAAAGTTGCAATTTTGGTGAAGGCGCAGGAATTTCTTCGAATTATTTACCATTATTTTTTGTGACTAGTCTTATCTGGACTTCCAGGAAGATCGATTGTTTTGGGAGCCGCATTCTAGAAGTTTCCGTATAATTTGATCTCGTGAGATAAACAGTGACAAATAACTAGTGAAGTATTTATATAAATTAAGTCTAAGTAAATAAACAGTAGTGAAGTGTTTACATAATTTGTTGTGAGCGAATATACCAGATATTTAATATAAATTACTGAATAGTTAAGTGGATAAATAAATTACGTGAGTTTACTTACCGTGTGTATGAATTTATCCCACCCATCGTAATAACAACTTTTAAATAAATAAGAAAAACATTACATTGGTTTATGGTGTGGGATAATATAAATAAATAACTACGTAAAAATGGCCAAGAGACTAAGTGACCTGAAAGTGACAGAGCTAAAGGCAGAATTGGAAAACTGTGAGTTGGAAACGTCCGGTAAAAAAGTGAATTAGTCGAAAGACTTAAAGTGGCTCTGTAAAATGGCGGCTTTAATCCAGAAACATTTTTATTCAATGACTAAGCTTCCATCGTAATCTCGTCAATTTCTGCTAACATGGAAAAAATGTCAGCTGATATGGACGGAAAGATTTCAACTATGAAGAACGATACGTCTGCTAAAATGGACGAGATCTCAACTATGGAGAACGATATTTCAGATATAAAGAACGACATTTTTGCCGATATCTTATCTATAAAAAATGACATTGCCAAATTACTCTTACACATACAGGATGTCTTCATTAACTCCTCCCTCCTTAGGCGAAAACAATACCGATGGGGGGTTGTTTTCGGGTTTCTGGTCCTCTTGTAGTGGCTGGCTAACATCTTCTTGGCCTCTTCTTCTCTACCAAATATAGATAATAATTAAACCTACAAATAGCAATGTTAGACTAGGCATATTCCAAATTGCGGGGTGCACTTTTTGTTTCTCTAAAATTTCGTATGAATCTGCTTCCTTTCGAATGTCTTTTATGGATTTGAGATCTACTGATTCTAGTTGTAAAGGTGGATGTCGATTTGTGGTTACTTCAAATTCGGGAGTTAAACTTAATTTTGGTAATAAAAGAGGGTTCCCATTTGTCTTTTCTTCTGTATTTTCATATAAAGACTTCCCAATTTTTACACTACATCCTTGTACTAATTTAATGAGAGTGTTACTCTTGATTATAGCTATTCTATTCTTATCGCAGTTAATTTCGGCTTTCATAGGATTTTCAGTTGGCAATAATAACAAAAATTTGCTATTGATTTGTTCGACTACAGGGTGTTTCAAAGCTGCTGCTTCAAATCTGCAGGTTGGTGTTTCGGCTCGGATCAAAGGAATTACGCAAGTATCGTTGATGGCTTCTTCATGTTGTCGGCAAAAGAAGATACTTTCAATAGGTGGACACAATTTTTCTTCATATTGATGTGAGTTTGTACCAAGCACAAGGAGGGGTTGCGTGGAACAATGATTGAATTTTCATATGGTAAAGGGATAATGTGATAGGTTAGAAAATCACTATCTATTAGAATGGGTATATGGATAGCAATTATTATTCTAGAATCTTGAACTTTGACTTGAACTCCGGCCAATTGGTAATAATTGTATGGATTTTTAAATTTGACGATTTTCGATTCACCATATATTGTTGAAACACGATTGATCAATCCAGATAAATGGTTCAGGGAAATAATGGAGGTATGTAAACTTCCTAAATGAGCAAATATAATTGAATTTTCTAAGTTATCTATGAAATTTATCAAATTTTGGCAATTCAGAATTATTTGATTTAGAGCATTCGGCAATCTAAAATATACAAATACCTAACGGGCTATGTCTTGAGATTTGTTGTAGATTTCATTGACTTGAGACTGGAGTAATAATTGATTTTTATATAAACTAGTGATTGTCTTGTTGTAGTGATCAATAAGACGAGTATTGAGGGAAGACTGTAGTTTCAACTCGTGCGAAATCGAGTTTTGGTTTTGAATTAATTGCTTTATTTCAGAATTATATTTGATTTCGTCATCATGATCTAAAGTTCCAAAAAGCCATTTACTTATAGTTCCAATACCATTAAACAATTCTCGTTTACTTCTGTTATTTATTTCTTTAGCATCCTTATATACAAGGTTACTTAATTTTATTCTAGTTGCATTTAGTAAATATTTCGTATGTTCGAACAGACTTTGTATAAGATCTTTGAGTGATGAAGAGTTTAAATAACTTTCTAATCTACTATGTAAATTTTCAACATTTTTCAACTGCTCAACTAATAAATCTATTTCAATAAAATGTAAAAAGGTATGCTTTGTTTCAATTAATTTTGTTTTGCCTAGATCTAAAGGTAATAAAGGAGTGTCAAGCACTTGTATTTCGACGTCATTACTTTGAGCTATAGACACTAGGGTTGTGATCAGGGTTAGGAAGATTGTCCCCCGTGTTTTCGTCATTTTGTAAAGAAAGTCGAATGTTTGTAAGTGGATTTTTAACTTTTGATTTATGGATTGTACGGTTTTTTGTTGTTAATATTTTCTTGTTCATATCTAGTTTTACCGTTCTCTTCAAAAATTTTGGTTTTGATTTATTTCTTAAAGCTTCCCTATTTCTTATAAATATTTCCTGACCTTCATCATATTGCTTAGGGTCTTCTCGGGTTAAGTTACGTTTACTGATTATCTTTTCTTTTTGTTTCACGGTATTATCATATATATTTTTATAAAGAGTTTCTAACCTAAGTTTTCTATCATTAACATAATCATTAACAATGCGTTCGTCCGTAAGATCTAATGCTTTTGTGTCCCCTAAGATAACATCATATGGTCTGTTTTTGGTTACAGAGTGAATAGATGAATTGTAGCCAATAACGGCGAATTGCATAATTTGTTTTATATTCATTCTGGGATGTTTTAACTTTAAAACTCTACAATTTTCTAAAATAGATGAATGGAACCTTTCTACCGGACTGTTACTATTTGAGTTTTGAGGTGTCGTAAAATGTATTCTAATTTTGTGTAATTTACAGAATTCCTTAACTAATTCACTTCTAAATTCTGTTCCACTATCACTAACTATAGAATACGGTATACCAAAGTGCGATATGAAGATACTTAAACATTCTATAACGCTAACAGAATTTAAGCTTGATTCTATTATATAAGCTTGTCCGTATTTTGAAAAAGAGTCCAAAATTGTTAAAAATTTCGTGCTTAAAATTTGAAATATATCCACGTGGATTGTTTCGAATGGTTTTGTTGGAGTGACTGTCAATGAAAATTTCACTTGTGGAGGATGCCGATCATATTTCGCTTGATTACATATCTCACAAAGATTTATATACTTAATTACATCAGCGTTCATGTCGGGCCAGTAGTATTTATTTCTTAAAGCGTTTTGAGTTTCATTAATACCTCTGTGACATGTTTTATATTCATGCTGATATTTGATATTCATTTCACGATCTTCTACGTATTCAACATCTGTCACAAACGTTCTAGATATAACTAAATTATAACTTTGATTTTTGAACGTATTTTGTAATGTAGTTATAATAAGAGATACTAAATCTGTTATTGTTGAACTTTTTACATGAATACAGTATAATTTTTTCGGTTCTACGTAAGTCTTAAAAAGATTAATAATTTGATTTTTAAGATCACCTACATTATCAGTTAGATAGGCCATTATACGAGATTTATTAATGAAATGTTTGCTATTTTTAATGAAAAAATGTTTACTTTTACCTTGTACTATTATTATTTGCCTATTGTATGAATTTGTCACATTTTCTGTAAATGGGATTTCCAAGGTAGGATTTTCGGCGGCTGTATGGACGGTCTCATCGTCTTCTTCTTGTTGAGGAACTTGTGGTTCATCTGTAGTGCCTATAATTTCTAGTATTTCTTCTTGATTTATATCGTTAACATTAGTTATATTGATTATGTTGTCCAGTTGATTTTCTAAGGTGTCTTCAGCGGGTTCAATGAGATTCTGAAGAAAGTCTTCGGTTATCTGGTTGATATCACTTGGTTCACCAATTAGGGAGTCAATTTCGTCATACAGTTGTTGATGATCCTCATCTTCAGTTATTGCGTTAATTTCTACTCTACTTAGAGCATCTGCGTTTTTATTTAATGTACCTGGCTTATAATGAATTTCGTAATCGAATTCAGAAATTAATAAACGCCATCTTACAAATTTAGAGTTTGGCTCTTTCATATTAAATAGATATTTGAGAGGTTTGTGATCAGATATTATATTAATTTTCCTCCCAAATAAATAACATCTGAATGTTTTTAATGCAAATATAATAGCCAGTAATTCTTTTTCAATAGTACTATAGTTTATTTCAGCAGCGTTAAGGGTTCTAGAAGCATAGGCAATGGGCAAATCATTGCCTATTTTACCTTGACTTAATACGGCTCCTATTGCAAAGTTAGAGGCGTCCGTTGTTACATTGAACGGCCTCGAAAAATCTGGGTATTGCAATATAGGGGAATTAGTCAATACATTCTTACACATTTCGAAGGCGTTCAAGAATTCGGGTGTATGTTCGATTTTAACACCCTTTTTCAAACATCTTGTCAGAGGTTTTGTTAATTTCGCAAAATCTTTAATAAATTTTCGATAATAACCGACTAATCCTAAAAATGATTTGATTTCCTTGGGAGACTTCGGAAGTGGAAATTCCTTGATAGCTTGAATCTTCTTCGGATTCGGTTTTACGCCGTCAGGGGTGACTACATGCCCCAAGAACTCTACCTCTTTTCGAAAAAATTCACTTTTGTCTAATTGTATTTTCAATTTCATGTCCCGTAAACGTTTAAAAACTACTTTTAGATTTTGAATGTGTTGCTCTAAAGAGGAGCTAAAGATAATTATGTCGTCCATGTACACAAGACAAATTTTACCTTGAATATTTTTCAAAACATTATCCATAACTCTTTGAAACGTTGCCGGTGCATTTTTCAATCCCATTGGCATACGAGTATATTCATAATGACCGTGTTCGACGGAAAATGCTGTCTTTGGTATTGACTTAGGGTCCATTTCGATTTGATGGAATCCTGACGCCAGATCCAAAGTAGTGAAATATTGGCACTTTCCCAGTGCGTCCAAAATAGTATTTATGTTAGGTATAGGGTAGCGATCTTGTATAGTCTTCTCATTCACCTTTCTATAGTCTACAACTATTCTAAACTTTTTCTTCCCACTGGAATCTTCCTTCTTTGGAATAACCCATATTGGACTACTCCACGGACTTTGGCTATGTCGAATAATGCCATCATCTAGCATCTTGTAAATTTGCCTTTGGACTTCATCCTTGTATACGTAGGGGTACCTGTATGATTTAGTATAAACCGGGATCTCGTCAGTTGTTTTTATCTCATGTTTCACTTGATTAGTAAAACTCAATTTTTCATTATCTCTGTAAAATATGTCGCTGAACTCTTCACATAATTTATAAACAGCTGTTTTTTCTAATGAATTTTAATGTTCTACTCTAAGTAAATTATGAATATCATCACCTTAATTTATATTACTACTATCTGGGATAATATTTTCTAAATGATAAAATTCAAAATTATTTTTGCGCCACTCTGTAAAAGCAATAACCTCGATCGGCTGTGTTAATGTAATCGTAACCCTTTTATCTGTATTGTTAACTATTTCTGTTTTTGCAAAACCGTCTTTTGAGACTGTCAACGTTTCTGGAAAATATAAATCCTCATATTTCCTTTCGGGTACAATTACCTCGCCATCTGAATGACTAACCGGTACTTGTAATCCGACTACTTCGTTTGCATCGACAGAGATAGTGAACTGTTTCCTATCTACTTTATATAAAAGTGGAATTTCTATATTTTTATTTCTTAATACATTTTTACTAAAATCTACTGAGAATTGCAAAGCACGTAGCTCATTTAACCCTAATAAACCATCAAAATGATTATGAAATTTATATACTATAAAATTATGTTTAATTTTAGAATTAAATTCGGCGAAGGCTGGGATATTTGCTTTAAATTCGGTTTTTGTTTTACCTACTGCTGAAATTATTAAAGTGGGGTCTTTATACATAGAATTTGGGAAATATTTTTCCACAATATCCAGACTCAACATACTAGACATGCTTCCTGTATCTATTAATAATTTAATCGGTGGATTTTTTATAGTTATATACGGTAAATCTGTAGAATATGAATTAGAAAATATTTCGTTTATATCGGAGGACCTAAGAGGCTCTCTGTCCAAAAATTTCCATCATTATTGTTTGTACGATTTGAGTTACTAGGTAACGGATTTATTTCCTCGTTAATATTAGTTTGCGCGATGGTTTCTTCGAAATAATTGTCGGAAGGGTTTTCTAAGGTTATGTTATCTACTTGAAATAGTTCTTCAGCTATATAATTGGGTTGATTTTGTCTTGGTTTAAAGGTATTTTGGGGAATAGTTGACATTTGCTGTCGAAACTGATTATTTTGTCTAGGTGCGAAAGTATTTCTCGTATTAATTGACATTGGTTCTGGGGTTCCAGAGGGATTTCGACCCGTGGGAGCAAAAACGTTTTTGGGTGGTCCAAAAACTTGACGATTAGACGGATAGTGTCTATTGACAGGACGTGATTGTATGGGAATTGGTTGACTTGGGAATGAATTTCCTTGAGAATTTTGATTAGATGAATTGAAATTTCTCGGTGTGGAAGTACTGGGAGTATTTCCGTGATTTGGGAAAGAAGGTTGAATATGCTGTGCATTAGAATTATTTCGATAAGAAGGATTATTGAAATAAGTTACTTGAGATTTAGGTTTATTAAAAGTATTAGATTTATTATCAAAATATTTAAAATTTTTTTGAGAATACGAGAAATTTTCTTCCTCTATTATATACGCGAGAGCTTCTTCAATATTTCTAGGATTTTTAAGTCTAATTATTGTCTGTAAACTACCCGATACATTTCTTAAAAGAGTTCTTAACGTCATTTGGTCATATTGTCTACGGTACAGATCTTTAGTCTGTAAAGGCATTTCAATATCAGAAAAATTATTTATTCTACTAACGAGATGACTTCTTAGAACTTGTAAACGTTTGGCAAAATCAATTGGATGTTCATTTCTTAATGGACGAGCCATTATAAGATCTTGTTCAAGACATTCTAATGATCGTCTATCTCCGAAACATTGTTGCAATGCAGCTTTTAACAAGGGCCAAGTATTTAATTCGGTTCATGAGCCGACCAAAATATTAGCCTTATCAACTAGTTTTAATTGAATAACCTTAATTATATAATTCTGAATCGTTTGGTCATTAACACCTACATATGCGTTTACTACAAAATCACAACTACTTATAAACTTAACTAAATTACTCTCATCTCCATTATATGGAGGAATCATATCAATATATAATTTCAACATTGAAACATTTATTGGGTTTGCATTACCTTCCATTTCTCTCACAGTTATTATTCTATTAAAATCAGAAATCAAACTATCTATATCAAATTGAGCTTCACTCATAGAAAAATCAAAATATCAATTCTCAAAATAATATTTGCTTCGATATTCCCTTTGCTAATTTCAACTTAGTGAATAAAGAAAAGAGGAATTATGATAAAAGGAGTACTTGGTACTTACCCAAAGTTTTTCTCCAGTGATTCCAATTCTGCTACACTTGGAAATGGTAGGTTCCAACGCCAAAGAGTTGACACTCACGTGAAATTCGGAAAATCGGTCTCGATGCCGTGGCTTTTCACGAAAATACTGCGATGAATCCTACTGACTGCGCCAGTTAAATGTTTTTATACACAAAGGTATTTTTTAAAAACTTTTATTTTACAAAAATACAAAACTTTACTAACTTTGATTGAATATGTTTATAATAAAAGTAACAGGATTAGAATGACAAAAACCGATGCGAACCATACCAAGTAAACTCACTGCTGACAACAGCAATCCTTATTCACGTCAACAGGACGGCTTCAAATTACTCTTACACATACAGGATGTCTTCATATAACTCTCAGGAATTTCTTCGAATTATTTACCATTATTTTTTGTGACTAGTCTTATCTGGACTTCCAGGAAGATCAATTGTTTTGGGAGCCGCATTCTAGAAGTTTCCGTATAATTTGATCTCGTGAGATAAACAGTGACAAATAACCAGTGAAGTATTTATATAAATTAAGTCTAAGTAAATAAACTGTAGTGAAGTGTTTACATAAATTGTTGTGAGCGAATATACTAGATATTTAATATAAATTACTGAATAGTTAAGTGGATAAATAAATTACGTGAGTATACTTACCGTGTGTATGAATTTATCCCACCCATCGTAATAACAACTTTTAAATAAATAAGAAAAACCTTACATTGGTTTATGGTGTGGGGTAATATAAATAAATAACTACGTAAAAATGGCCAAGAGACTAAGTGACCTGAAAGTGACAGAGCTAAAGGCAGAATTGGAAAACTGTGAGTTGGAAACGTCCGGTAAAAAAGTGAATTAGTCGAAAGACTTAAAGTGGCACTGTAAAATGGCGGCTTTAATCCAGAAACATTTTTATTCAATGACTAAGCTTCCATCGTAATCTCGTCAATTTCTGCTAACATGGAAAAAATGTCAGCTGATATGGACAAAAAGATTTCAACTATGAAGAACGATACTTCTGCTAAAATGGACGAGATCTCAACTATGGAGAACGATATTTCAGATATAAAGAATGACATTTTTGCCGATATCTTATCTATAAAAAATGACATTGCCGCTGACGTTGAAAATAAAACTTCGATTCCAAAATGGGATATTCAGGATAGAACGACAACGATAGATGAGAAAATCAAGGAGTTAGAGAGAAAGATGTCAGCACAAGACAAGCCAGTAAAAGAAAAGAATACCGAACAAATAAAACCTTGCAACTTCACTTGAGTCAAGGCCCCAACGTTCGACGGAAAAACTTCGTGGACCAATTATGTAAAACAGTCTGAAGCAGCCGCTAGAGTGAATAATTGGCCCGATGAAGAGGAATCAGTGAACTTAACTATCGCGCTTCGGGGAGATGCCTTAGATGTACTTCAGATGATACCTCTGGAAGAAACGGATGACTTCGAGCAGCTGAAGAAGAGTTTGGACATACGATATGGTTACGAACATTTAGAACATTTGTACCGATTCCAGCTGAAGAACCGAAGGCGGAAACGTGACGAAACCCTTCAAGAGTATGAACTGGACATTGCCCGAAAGCACCTGCTTTCTGGTGACTTGGAGTTTGGCTGTCGGCCTGGCAAAGTTCTAGCAGGAGAAGATTACGTGATACATTTGAGAAGAAGCATGGACGATGTGCACGAATTGATTCGAACGATTCTTCGAGTTGACAGTGGCAGAATGAAAAAACGGTACGATACGCAGACCATAAAAAGCAGTTTCAAAGCAGGGGCCAAAGCATGTTCACATAAACGGGCAAGGAGAGAAGGATTTTTTTCAAAATTATAGAAAGCATGGGAAGGTCTATATTTAATCACGATAAGGATCAATGACGTCATCTATCGTATAAGCAAGATTTCTGATAGAAAACCGAAAGTAGTCCGCCAAAACCAACTAGCGGAAGGGGTGAACCATCTACAACAAGATCAAAGGCAATTCATAACTTTCAACGAAATTAGCTGTTCATTGGAAGTGAGGTGACTAAATATGCTGAAATTGTTGTATAGCTAAAGCTACGACATTCAATGGCTAATGGGCTAGAATCGAAATTCATTAAATACTAGTACATATTATATATATTTAAACAAAAATTACATGTAGTCCATCTACAAAAGACAGAACCAATCCTCTCAGACACGCAATAGTTATTTTCGTAGTCCTGGAACACGCTCAAACATTGGATAGTCTCATACATAAACTCCTTGACTCTCTTTTAAACTCCAAACTTACGATATTCCTGTACATTTTTAATTTTCTCTTTCTCAATAAAACTTGGTTACTAATAATTTTTTTTTATTAAAAAAAAACCGCGTCAACCATGAAAGGTTATTGGCGGCGGGACAATTGTGAGAAAAGCCTTAATCTAAGTTTACAAAACAATTAAGCACTATATTAATTTGTACAGATTGTTTATATTTCTATCTTATTATTTCCCTTTTATGGTCAAATTTGTTTATTTGTTATTGTTTCGTGAATATTGGGAAACTATGAAAAAGTGTTCAGCCTGACAACGCTGCATTTTCCCTTTGCAACCGTTACTTTATGCTATGTAGTTAGTTGAGTATGAAAGAGCATCTAGTAAAGTTGTAACAAAAGGCGTTTGTTTTAATTCACAACCAATGTACCCAATTCAACAAATTTATATTAAGAAAATGCCAAAAGTATTTTATATGGTCCTTCGTAGTCGACGGATAATGCGATGTCAAAAGTATTGAAGTAATAAGTGGAAAAATTACAACACGTGCTTATAGTAAGCCATGGCGCCATTATTGTGAGGTTATTTCGGTCAGCACCGGCTTTTACAAAAATTACAGAAGTTAAGTGTACCAGAGGCCAAAGTCTAAAAAGTGAGTAATCCTCTTTTCTTTTCCTATTTTAATTTCCAAATAATATAATTTCAAACCTGTTGTGTATTTCGTTGTTGCCTCATTTCGCAAATTATTAATGAATTGTTCGTTATAAGAAAATCATTTTAGTAACTTTAATAGTATTATTAATATTAATAAAATGAAATGGACATATTGAAAAGGCAAAGAGGTTCTGTTAAGGCTAGTTTAACTAATTTTTCCAAGTATATTGACGATAACTTAAAAAATAACAAAAGTATATTTCATCAATTAATTGTAGATTTAGAAACTGGTATTAATAATATAGATGTTAATTTGTTGCAAAAATTTGTCGAAATCCAAGACAAGATTGAGACATCATGTGAATTAACGGAGTTAGAAAAAGAATATTTAGAACGAAATGAATTTGAAAACAGATATTATTCTGTGATTTCTTTAGCAAAAAAGTATTTGGATGATAACAAAAAAGAAAACGATTGTGGCGGTTCCTCGACAAGTTCGAACAGATCTGTTATTATTAACCCTACGCAATCTGTTAAGCTTCCGGATATAAATTTACACATATTTGACGGGTCTTTGCAAAATTGGCTTGAATTCAGAGATATTTTTGAGTCTCTTATTAACAAAAATCAATCACTATCAGATATTCAGCGTTTTCATTATTTGAGAGCTTGGATACGCAGCGAACCTCTTCAGTTAATATCAAGTATAGAATTTTCTTCTAATAATTATAAAATTGCATGGGAGCTGTTAGAAAAACGATACAATAATGATAAGTTGTTAATACATAATCATATTAAAAACATTTACAGTATAGAAGCCATGAGTAAGGAGTCCGCCAGGGGTATGCGTGCGATTTTAAATAATGTTACAAAAAAAAATATGCGTGCATTGAGTCAAATTGGTTTACTCCCAGCATCCTGGGATGTACCCATTGTTTATTTATTAAGCACAAAATTGGATAAGACCACTGCCAGGGATTGGGAATCATTTAAATCGAAGGCAAAAATGAACCCATCTTTAGATGATTTTAAATTATTCCTAACTTCCAAGGCGGAACTTCTCGACAATCTTGAACAAAGTCGCATAGAAAAACAACACTGTAGTGGTAATTTTAGAGGTTTGATTGCGGTAGATGATAATTTACAATGTTCAAGTTTGACTGATGTTAGATCACAAAAGTGTTTATTTTGCAAAGGGGAACATTATATTCAATCATGTCCTTCCTTTTTGAAAATTCCTGTTGAAAAACGGGGTGAAACAATTATTTCTTTAAAGTTATGTCTGAATTGTTTGAATCTCGGACATTTTAATAAGAGTTGTCGAAAGCCGACATGTAAAAAATGTAACAAGAAGCATAATATTTTATTACATGTTGACAAAATTAATTCGTAAGAATTTCGAGGTAAAAACCAAGTTTCTAATATCGATAACGAAAGTTCATTTTCCTCATTGGTCAATTTAAAAGAAGTAGTAAATAACTCTGCTAATTGTGAGATACGTGATGTTTTATTATCCACAGCTCACGTTCATATTTTGGATCGATTTAATAATAAACATACTGTTCGAGTAATTTTAGACAACGGCTCTCAATCGAGTTTTATTACTGAGAGTGCATGCGATAAACTTCAATTGTTTGAAGAAAAAATTGATGTATCTCTTAATGGAATAAATAATTCTTTTTCAACTATAAATTATAAATGCAACATACGAATATTTTCAAAGACAAATGAATTTTCAATAAATGTTTCTTGCTTTGTTATTCCAAAGATAACTGGGCCTGTGCCAGTTTCGCCAATAAATATTAGTAGTTTAAAATTTCCCAGTCATTGTAAATTAGCTGATCCTGCATTTTTTGAACCACAGGAAATTGATATGTTGATTGGATCGGATGTATTATGGGATTTGATACGTAAAGAAAAGATTTGTTTATGTTCCAAACTGCCGATCTTACAAAGTTTGGTTGGATTGTGACTGGTCCTGTCGGCAAGACAAATAAGCCGGCGGTTTTGAACTGTTTTTTTTTAATACCGAGGTCAATATTAATCAGCAAATCCACGACGATTCAAAGTTGTTTTGGGAATTAGAAAATGTTAGTGCAGATGAGAAAAAATTATCGGATGAAGAGTTAGCATGTCAAAGGCATTTAAAAAAAATACAAAGCGAAACAAAGATGGTTCATTTGAGGTTAGGTTACCTTTTAAAGTTGAAATTTCAAAGGTAGGTAGTTCGTTCGAGCAAGCTAAAAAACGATTTCTGAACCTTGAACGTAAAATGTATTCCAATGATAATTATAAAAAATGATATCATGCATTTATGAAAGAATATATTAATTTGGGACATATGACAAAAGTCAACGATTTTGACGCCACTTTTTCTGGCGATTATTTTATGTGTCATCATGGAGTATATCGGGAAGATGCAATCACGACCAATCTTCGTGTCGTTTTTGATGCATCATTGCCAAATTGTACAGGGTTTTCCTTAAATAACATTCAAATGGCTGGACCTACAATACAGGAAGACGTATTTTCAATTCTACTTCGATTTAGACAGCATAGGTTTGTTATTTCTGCCGATTGTACAAAAATGTATAGGTCTGTGTGGGTTTCTCCAGATGATAGGCAGTTGCAACGTATTTTATGGCGATTTAATCCTGAAGATCCTTTGAATTGTTACGAACTAAATACAGTGACATACGGCATCTTTTCTCGCGATTCGATGTTTGTTTCAACTTGCTCTTGATGTGGAAAATACTGACCCTGATATAGCAGAAATGATTAAAAGGGCTTGTTATGTAGATGATCTGCTTACGGGAGCCGATACAGTAGAAAGTGCAAAACGAATATGTGAGTTGGTTTTTGAGACACTTAAACAGGGTTATTTCCTTCTTCGTAAATTTTATTCTAATGATCCTAGTATTTTGGGTGGCATCCCTGATAATGATCCTTTACCTAAAATCGTGGTGTTCGGTGAAAATGATGAAAAAAGGACACTTGGCCTGATCTGGAGTCCTATTCATGATAATTTAATGTTCAAGGTGAATAACATAATTCATTCAAAAAAAATTACAAAACGGTCAATATTATCCGAAAGCTCTAAAATTTTTGATCCTTTGGGACTTGTTAGTCCATGTGTGATTGTTGTTAAGATTCTTCTGCAAAGTCTCTGGTTAGAAAAATTATCGTGGGATGATCCAGTTCCTCACAATATTTCTGTGGTTTGGTCTGCTTTTACATATGAGTTAAAGTTTCTGAATGAGCTCAGAATAGAACGTCGTGTAGTTTCTGAAAATGTGAAGTCTATCGAAATGCATTGTTTCTCCGATAGTTCCGAAAAGGCATATGGGGCCTGTATTTATCTCAAATCTCTGAGCGAAAATGGGGAAGCAAGCGTAAGTCTGGTATCGTCAAAATCAAAAGTTGCACCTTCACAAACTGTGACTTTGTCGCGTTTAGAACTTTGTGGAGCTCTTGTAGCTTCAAGACTTGCTAAAAAGGTTTTGTCTGCGCTTAGGTTAAATGTGGAAAAAAATGTTTTTTGGACAGATTCAACTATTGTTTTGGGTTGGATAAAGACCGCTCCAAATGAGTTGAAAACTTTTGTGAGCAATAGAGTCTCCGAAACTCAGGAAATTACAAATCGTGATATATGGTGGCATGTTCCAAGTGAATTCAACCCAGCCGATTATTTATCTCGAGGGATAAAATGTTCTGGAATTAAGGACTTAAATGTGTGGTGTTACGGACCGCAATTTTTGCTTTTGCCTGAAAATGAGTGGCCAAAAATAAAGTTTATTGTGCAACCAATTCAGTGGTAGACGAAAAAGGTAATTATGTAATCGAGAGGTTTTCGGAGCTGGTAAAATTAAAAAGAATAACCGCGTTAATGCGTAGATTTATACACAATTGTACTAAAAAATGTCCAAATGACCGTAAGTACGGTCCATTAACAGAGAATGAAATCGATAATCGTTTAAAACATTGATTATTCATGTATAAGAAAATTGTTTTTCCGAGAAGTATTAACAAATGAGGGTTAATAAAATAAGACATTCCTCAAAAATTCTTAGTTTAAAGCCATTTATTGACGATTCTGGGTTTTTAAGGGTTGGTGGAAGATTGTCAAATTCGAGATTCAGCTTCGAAAAGAAACACCCGCTAATTTTATCAGGGCGTCACCATCTTACTAAATTAATTTTTATTCATGAACATTTGAAATTATACCACTGTGGGCCACAACATTTATTGGCTTTAATACGAGAATCATATTGGCCATTAGCAGGTAGGTCGTTGGCCAAACACATTGTGCATCAATGTTTAAAATGTTTTAGATATAATCCCAAAATGTTGAAACCTATTATGGGCGATTTAATCGAACAACGCTTGACTCCTACTCATCCCTTTGATATTGTGGGGGTTGATTATGCAGGTCCTTTTTTGCTAAAGAGTCGGTCTGGTCGTGGTATTAAAATTTCGAAGTCATATATTTGTCTTTTTATATGTTTTTTAACTGAGGCAGTTCACTTAGAGTTAGTGACTGATCTCAGTAAAGAAGCCTTTATACTGTCATTATGTAGATTTTCGGCACGACGGGGTAAACCCACCGTAATGTTTTCTGATAATGGTAGCAATTTTGTGTCCGCATATTCCGAGTTAAAAGAGTTGGGTCAATTTATTAAACAAGATAATATTGAATTAACCTCAAAAATATGTAAGGAAGATATAGAATGGCATTTTATACCTCCTCAATCACCTCACTTTGGTGGCCTGTGGGAGGCAGGTGTTAAAAGCATGAAAGTACACTTGAAGCGAGTAGTAAGTAATACTCCTTTAACCTTTGAGCATTTTTATACGTTATTAACCGAAGTAGAGGCAATAATGAATTCACGTACCATTTCCCCCTTATCCTCTGACCCTGAGGACTTCACACCATTAACGCTTGGACATTTAATCATCGGGCGCCAATTAAATTCCTGGTTGAATACAAATTTGAAAAACTTGCCCACAAATCGATTGTCTCTGTATCAACACTTACAGCAGCTAAAGCAGCATCTTTAGACCAGGTGGAGTAAGAAATATGTTGCGGAGCTTCAACAACGTACCAAATGGAGGCAGAAATATGATAGTCTAAATATTGGTGCGTTAGTTTTAGTGAAAGATGATAATGCACCCCCTATGAGGTGGAAGTTGGGAAAAATTGTAGAAGTGTTTCGCGCAAAAGACAAAATAGCGCGAGTGGCGGTTATAAAAACAGAATCCGGATTAATAAAACGTTGCTTTTCCAAAATATGTCCGTTGCCTATGGATTAAATGGAAAATGTATTTTATTTTAAATGTAATTTGTATTTGCTTATCTATTTTAATAATATGTATTTGTTTGAAAGCCAATGCCTTTTCAAGGTGGGCGGCATGTTTATATTTCTATCTTATTATTTCCCTTTTATCAAATTTGTTATTGTTTGGTAAATATTGGGAAACTATGAAAAAGTGTTCAGCGTGACAACGCTGCATTTTCCCTTTGCAACCGTTACTTTATGTTATGTAGTTAGTTCGGTATGAAAGAGCATCTAGTAAAGTTGTAACAAAAGGTGTTTGTTTTAATTCACAATTAATGTACCCAATTCAACCAATTTATATTAAGAAAATACCAAAAGTATTTTACACAGATTAGTAAATTTTAAAAACTCATTTTATCACTAGTGTTTTTAAATGAAACTCAAGGTCTCTAGTTAATTCCACAATATAATACAAGTTATTGAAAATTCTAAAAAATTGACAATTGTTTCGATAAATCAATATCATCGTCAGAATGACAGAAGTTACATTTCATTTTATGCCTACCTGATGTTTAGTAGTTATATTTGGCTAGACCAAGAAGTAACCTAACTTGTGATTGGCTTAATATATGTTTATAGAAAAAAGAAGAAGATGTGATATTACAAATATTGAAGCTTAGATATTATTAGCCCTATGGTGATATCCTGGATATCATTTTTCCAATTAAGATCAGTATAACCGTGCAATGATATAGAAAACCAGGAAAACTATATCTGCTGATCTTTACAATTATCACTTAAGAAAACAGTTTATTAGTGGAGCATTACCTAGACTTAACACTAATATGAGCATATTCGACGAAGTAAGGGTCGAGACAGTCAATTTCATTTTATCACTGTTGACATAGTCCAGCGCACTATTCATTTCTTGTGGAAGTTTACTTTCTAGTCGTTCCTGATGGTAAAATGGACATTCGACAATAATATGTTCTACTGTCAAGTCTTTAAGTTTTTCCCATCTTTTTCGCCATATTTCCGCTGAATGTTATTTAATACAGTTTCTGATGTCGAAATGTGGAATTTCAGGGGGTTCATTATTCTGTTGATACTGCAGGCATCTTTAGCTTCCCGATCAGCTTTCTAATTTCCTATTATACCGACATGGGAAGGAATCCACACGAACTCGACTTGTTTATTCGTATTGTGGAGTGCTTCAAGGTCGGTTCTAATTTGGCATAACATTGGGTGGTTTGGGTATACCCTCAATATTCCCTGTATTGCACTTAAGGAATCAGTAAAAATGACTGCCTTTGATTTGTACTGTTGTAATATATGTTGCAGGGCTTTGGGGATTTTTAACAATTCTGCCAAATATGTGGAATACTCCTTGGGTAGCTGAAACTGATAGGTGGATGTTTCGTCGACAAAAGCTGCGCCTACTGCTTCCATTTGTGAAGTTTTTGATGCATCTGTGTATATTTGGTAGTGGCTTTTATACTTGTCTTTCATCTCTTGAAAATTTTGTGAAATCAAGGGTATCGGAGTACTGGATTTAGGGTACAGTAGAAGATTTGTTTTGCATTTAGGGATTTTTTTGGTCCAGGGGGGAGGATAGTTAAAATTGTTTGAAATAATTTTCGGCAAATTGAAATCAATAATTCTATTAATTGTATTTTCCTTTTTATTAGACACCACCTCTTGTCTCTTGATTTGTCTAAATAATGGTGAATTAAATAATTTTATTTTAATTGTCACTTTCAACGTAACCTCCAAATTATCTTCAATTGTCACTGTCAAATTAATTTAACCTTTGAACTTACACTCTCAATTTTTACTAACCTATCACTTTTAGTTCTAGTTGAATAATACAATTATAATAAGATCAATAGTTAAATCACTTTATTGATTTGCTACCATTAGAAAACAACAATACTCAGAAATCTGGTATCTATTAGAGCTATTATAGAAAAATGTATCCAAAAGTCCCCTCCCCCCTCGTATCTTTTGAACGGCTCCACTTACATTAATAAAATTTGGAGAGTGAAAATAAAGTGTTGTAAACTTCTCTACGAATGGTAACAGGTGACCTAATAGTAATATATGACGTCACAGTGCCACTTTGAAAAGCATTGACATTGGCTACATAGCCATATTAATTTTGTTTGGGTTTAAATTAATTTTGACGGATAAATTAAATAAATACCAAAATTATTATTTCACATTTAAATATTGATAGTTGTCAAAATATTGACGTTTTTAATTTAATAGTATTTGTTGCTTTGCAAAGTTTTTCTAAATAGCTTAAATATTCAATTTCATTATTGTTTAACGAGACGTTTAAGAGTTTACATAGGCAAAATGGTACGTACTCAAGCCGATAAAGTAGCAGCTATCTTAATAATTGGTGAATCTAGAAAGAATCTCCATGAAGCGGAACGTTTATTTAATGAGAGATACCCAGATCGTCATATCTCGAGAACTTATTTGAGGGAGCTTCTTCACAAGTTTGAAGCAACAGGTAGTGTTCAAGATGCCAAACGATCTGGTCGACCAACATTTAGTGATGATAAAAAAATTGATATAGTTGCTGAAATGGTAGTAAACCCTACTTCCTCTTCAACTAAAGTTGCATATATTTGTGAAGTAAGTAAAAGTACAGTACAAAGAGTGTTGGCTACTAAAAAATTTCATCCATACAAGTTAAAAATGGTGCACCACCTTTCGGATGACGACCCCGACAGAAGACTCGAATTCTGTGAATGTATGACAAATGAAATTAGTCAAAACCCACATTATACAAAAACAATTTGTTTTAGTGACGAATTTACTTTTTGCCTCAATGGAAATGTGAATACACAAAATGTAAGGTATTGGAGTGACAAAAATCCTAACACCTTTCGTGAACAACATACCCAATTTCCAGAAAAAGTCAATGTTTGGGCAGGTATTTTGGGAAACCACATAGTTGGTCCTGTTTTCCTTAATTCAAATTTAAGCGGTGAAGATTATCTGGAGATGTTACAAAATGTAATTGAGCCGTTAATTCTTGAAATTCTGGAAGATAATCAAGATGGAATCGGCCATCTGGAAATAACATTTCAACAAGATGGTGCTCCTGCACATTATTATGGTGCAGTAAGACATTACCTGGATGAAGAATATCGAGGTAGATGGATCGACCGGCGACATCCTATAGAATGGCCACCTCGGTCACCAGATCAGAGACCATTAGATTTTTTCTATGGGGGTACTTGAAATCCAAGGTTTATACTACGGCACCAGATAGCATTGGCGTTTTGAAAGAAATAATTACTGAAGAATGCAATGCTATTTCAGCTGACACATTCGAACGAGTACGACAAGAGTTTACTGATAGGATGTATTACTGTCAGGAAGTAGACGGAGCACATTTCGCACACTTGCTATAAGAAATAAAATAATTTCAATAATTTTGATATTTATTTAATATATCCGTCAAAATTAATTTAAGCCCAAACAAAATTAATATGGCTATGTAGCCAATGTCAATGCCTTTCAAACGAGATATCACTTGCCATAAGGTACTATTTAAAATCATTGGCCAGAATTACACTGTGACGTCATCTATTACTATTACGTCACCTGTTATCATTCGTATACAAGTTTACAACACTTTATTTTCACCCTCCAAATTTTATTAATGTGAGTGTAGCCGTTCAAAAGATACGAGGGGGAGGGGACTTTTGAATAGCACTGTATATTCCGGACTTGGCATATTACCCTGTATAAATGGTACAGCTCTACGGATATGAAAAATGAACATATATTTGAGCACATAAAAAATTATTTGGGGAAATAAAGCTTCAAGTAACTCATGGGTTTAATATGATTTTAATGAGTTTCTTCTTTGTGCCAGGTCTGATTCACTGAACCAAAAAAAAGTCTTTTTTTTATTTCCGTCGAAATAAAAGAAATATCACTTGATACCATAAAGTAGTACTTTTATACTTCTAGTATCTTTCTCAAACAAAATTTAAGCAAACTTTTCATACGTTCTGTATAGTTATTCCAATTTTGTTATAAATGATATCCTAATTGGAAAAATAATTTGAAAACAGTTATTTTCATCTAAAAGAGTAATTAAAAAACAAATAAATTACATTTTTAAAAAATGGTGAGGAAATTCAGGGTATTCTAGAAGTATGAGAGTAAGGGGATATGATGGAGTATCGTTCTTCCTCAAGAACAATATTGGGAAATCTAGGGAATAAATAATATTAAAGGATAAATAGTAGTGAATTCATATAATGAAGCTATATTGAAAAATTTGTTTGAATAATTTTTAAAAATTTGGGGAGAGCGCGCGGGATATTGTTTTTTCTCATTTTTGAGATAGTTCATGATAATTCAGAAACATATGATCAATGGAATGAGATTGGGGAATCCTTTTTACATCCCTCAGAGATATTTGAGAACATTATACTGTTAGCTGTTATATATCACTTGGAACATTATGTATTATATTGTGTGCCATGTCAATTATTGTCAGATTTTTCAACAATTGTCATTAAACATTTCAGATATTTAAATAATCCACTTTAATAATATTAATTATATATCATCACATAATATGGTAGTAGCGAAAAAGTGTGTAATTGAATGGCGGTTTCACTGAAACCACCAAAAAATTTCCAACCGGGCAATAATCCTGACAAAAGTTGGTCAAGATGGAGGTAGCAGATATAATTGTATTGGCAAGCTACTAATGAGGAAACGAAGCCTCTCTCAAAACAGAAAACAATATTACTGCATATACTTGGAAAACAGGGCTTAGGAATTTATAATATTCTTACATTCACAGAAAATGGAGACACAGTTCAGGATATATTGAATGAATTAACTGAATATTATGCTCCTTGTGAGCACGAAACCTCTAAGAGATTCATTTTCTTTACTTGTCATTAGTTAGAGTTCCGGACAATAGATAAATATATAACTTAATTAAAGCAGAAACCAGCTGATTGTGCATTTGGAAATTCACAAGAATGATTGATACGGGACAAGATTGTATGTGGAGTGAAGAATGATGTACTGAGAGTACAGTTGTTGCAGCAGAGAAATTTATCATTGAATTCTTGTATTGATATATGCAGAGCAGATGAGGAAACGCGTGAACGATTACAAATTATTAATGCACGTATTTTTCAAGTACAGATAGTAAATGTGATCTAGAATAGAAGATTAAAGAAGGAAGAAGTTACGATGGCAGAAAATAAGTACAAGAATAAAGAAAGTAAGACATGCTACAGGTGTAATTATAATCATGAAAATTTGTGAAATATGTAATAGGAAGAACCAATTTAGCATCCAAATGCCGGTTTCAAGAAGTCAAGGAAATAGAAGAGGTAAAGTTTCAAGAAAATGCTGACGAATGTGAAGACAACTTAGTTATAGTTGTATTCAGAGAAGTTAACCATAGCCTAATTTAGAAGACATTGGCAGTTTTGCCCGAATCAACGCCCCAACGTCGAGGGAAAGATGTCATGGACTAATTACATAAAACAGTTTGAGGCAGCCGTTAAAGTGAATAATGGGTCCGACAGGGAGAAGGCAGTAAACTTAACCATCGCGATTCGGGAAGATGATTTAGATGTACTTCAGACGATTCCTCTGGAAGAAACGAATGACTTTGAGCAGTTGAAGAAGAGGTTGGACATGCGATACGATCACGAACATTAAGAACATTTGTTTCAATCCCAGCTGAATAAACGAAGGTAGGAAACTGATGAAACCCTTCAAGAGTACGAAGTAGATATTGCCCGACTAGTTAGATTTGTTTATCCATCAGCACCAGAGGCTTCGGGTTATAACAAAGTTAGGACCATCAGAGAAGAAGGTGACAAGGACATATTTGACCAGATCATCAGTTTGATAAGAAGTATGATGGACAAGAAGCCGAGAAAGATCAAATACTGGAATTGTGGCGAGCTAGGGTATGTACACAGTTCGTGTAAGTGCCCCAGGACTCCTATGAACCAAGAACCCCACTCACCTGAAAACTAATTAGAGACAGCTACGAGGGGGCAGCACCGACCCATGATCGTTCCAAACACCATCTAATATACTGATAGCATCTCTCAGATGTCGCAATGACATTGTATATGTAGATGGCGAAGTGAATGGCAAGAGATATACTCTGCTGGTAGACACTGGAGCAACTATTACCATTATACGACCAGAGATTATAAACCCCAAGAAGAAGCTTCTACCAACGAGACTGCAACTGCAGAACGCCACAGGTGAGAATGCCAACGTTCACGGGATGACACAAATTCTATTGGGAATTGGTGCAGAAATGTTCACGCATACGGTAATCGTAGCTGACATTGGAGAGGACGTGGTTCTAGCAATGGACGTAATGAATCTACATGATTTCCAATTGGACTTTAGAAACATAACAATTAATGTGGGTTCCGAGGGGTATTCCTTCATCTATATAATGGCAGCACGGTATAGGCAGCTATACAGGAAGATACCGTTCTACCTGCACGAAGCGAAACCGTGATAGTGGAGTGTCTACAGGGAATCATGGAGGAAGGTACACCGGTTATGATGGAGGCAATGTACCACGACGAAGAGGTTGGCAAATGAGTACTAATTGGTAAAGGATTGGTTACGTTGGCGACGGAGATCCCAGTATGTTGATAAAGGTGAACGATTTCCCAATTTCCATCAAGAAAAAAACCAGGATTGAATCCTGCGTACCAGTGACGTCTATAGTTGGCCAAACAACGGCAACTGACAATTCCAATGCCAGATTCGAACAAATTTTATCAATAGCTGGCTAATACTTTAATTAAGCTGAGAAAAGGAAAATGAGAAAGTTGCAGTTTCGAGACCTGTTCGTACCAAAAGGAGGGAAGACTGGCAGAACCTCAGCAATCATACACAACATCGATACTGGTAATGACAAGCCAATTAGGCAATCAGGTGGAAAACTACTACGAAGGAAGAGTGAGGAATCTGAAAGAATAATTCGAGAGATGACAGAAGAAAAAGTAATAGAACTATCTACTAGTCTGTTACAATCCATTCAACATCATGTGTTAATTATCAAACAAAATTCAAATTAAATATATTTCTCGCGCTCTCCTTGCAAAATTCCCGCTAATTCTCATCTTCGAAAATTTCCCCCACCTTTTATTTGTTGTTTCCTCGCTCTGCTTCTCTTCACTTGTGAAAAGGTCATTGTGTGAGTAGGTGGGTTGGTCTAAAAAGGCGGATATACTCAAACGTCCAAAAGTTAAATGATAGTTAGTTATCGCAGTTTTGATAAATGCATCTTGAAAAAGGTAAGATGTGTTTGAACTTAGTAATCGAGAAATTAATATAAATTCAAAATTTCAACAGACAGAAGTTCCATCTTTGCTCTTTGTTTCAAGTCAATGTTGCCAAATCTCGCCATAAGACAATTTCGAATTAAAATGTGAACACCTTCCAATAAATAGCCAACATTAATTGTGTAATGACTAAGTAGTGCCTTATCCTTTACTATTATACCTACCTGCATTATTGTAAATCTTTTGTGTCCTTGCTGGTGACTATTTTTAACTATTTGTTAAATAATTAATTCATTGAAATATATTTCATAGTAAACCGTCATAAATTATTGTTATTACTGATTCCTTATTTTCCCCTATTTAGGGGTGGTCCTTCGATTAAACGCAATCACTAGTATGAATAATTATCAACTGGCTACTGTTACGTCACCACACAGTCCTTTGCTCTTTTTTAATTTTCTTCCCGCAGTTTATTCATACATAGTGTTGGTCCTTCGAGCCGGATATTGCTCAAAATTATATGTTTGACCCACATTTTATACCCTATCAGATGTCAACTTGACACTGGATTTGTTCATATCCATCCCTACCTTTGTATCCTTAATGCTAGTCAAAATACACATTTATTCAACCCATAGACTATAGACTTAAGCTGCTCATGGTATAGCGATCTATAACCTGAAACTTTAATTTTTAATTAGTTGTGAAAGTGCTTAGCGATAAAAAGTTCCGCGACATCGCGATATTAAGTTGATTTGGCAACCGTGGACAGTTCCTAATTTTGCATATTTGGTTTGAACTGAATTCTTTGAGTCGTCGGCTAACGGCGACTAGAAAAAATCTACAAGAACACGGGTGGCTGCTAGACTCGACTCGACCAATTGTTTTTATATGGAAATTCATCACTGGATTTTATTTCAGAACATATTTGAATGTTTGTCAGTGCTTTTTTATAAAGAAATATATTCTGCTTCAAGAATAGAATAGACACTAATACAGCATAAACGTTTAATTTTATTTGGTGTAAAACTATACAAATTTCTTCATGCTTTTGTATGGTAACTTGATTTGTTTAATTTGGTTATAGGTATTTTTCTTGATTTTCTATGCATTATCTATTTGGGTTAATGTGTAATCGTTGCAGGAGATCTGTATTTAGTTATGGGAATCCACAATATTCTTACTTTGCTAGCTATAAATTTGTTGATTAATTTGTAAAATATTTGTTACACTACCTGGGTTTATATTTGGTGTAAAACTATACAAATTTCTTCATGCTTTTGTATGGTAACTTGATTTGTTTAATTTGGTTATAGGTATTTTTCTTGATTTTCTATGCATTATGTATTTAGGTTAATGTGTAATTGTTGCAGGAGATCTGTATTTAGTTATGGGAATCCACAATATTCTTAATTTGCTAGTTATAAATTTGTTGATTATTTTGAAAAATATTTGTTACACTACCTGGGTTTATATTTGGTGTAAAACTATACAAATTTCTTCATGCTTTTGTATGGTAACTTGATTTGTTTAATTTGGTTATAGGTATTTTTCTTGATTTTCTATGCATTATGTATTTAGGTTAATGTGTAATTGTTGCAGGAGATCTGTATTTAGTTATGGGAATCCACAATATTCTTAATTTGCTAGTTATAAATTTGTTGATTATTTTGAAAAATATTTGTTTCACTACCTGGGTTTATATTTGATACAGATATCTGAATATTATTGGTATATATCTGTTTAAGCGAAGAATTCGTGTGTCATTTACATATGTATAAATTTTCTATCTTAAAGCTAATATTGTATACTATTTGCAAAATTTATTCAAGTATTGTACGTGCGTACCTACTTATTATTAAAGTTGTCGCTATGGTAAAATCTGTATAATTTGGTTGAAATTTTGTTTCATGCGCACGCATAGAGTTTCAAACATTAATTAATTAGTATTTGTTTGCGATTTTATTAAGATGGCTCACCCTCTTAATTTGTTAAAAAATAAACGAACTGGTGCGATGTCGCAATTACTCGCATAGAAAAATTTGTAGCCTCTCTAACTGGAGAGGAAGAGCAATATCTTCTCAAAGTTAAATTAGATAATTTGGTTAATCATTACGATATTTATAAATCACTTCAATTGGAAATTATTGGTATGATTGGCGCTGATATATATTTTAGTCTTTTGAAGGATGAAGTTATTAGTTTGGGGACAAATATGCCTACCTTCGTTAACACACATTTGGGTTATCTAGTAGCTGGTCCCGTCCCAGAAGGTCACTTGGAAAAAAGCAATCGAACGAATTCTGCATTTTCCTTTTTGACTGTTTCAAGTAATCCAGATCCTGAAACAGATACTCTTGACAATTGCCTTGAAAAATTTTGGTGCATGGAAGAAATACCTGACTCTAATGGCTCTTCTGCCGTAGACGAAAAAGTTGAACATATTTTCAGGGACACCACTAAAATTTTATTCTCTGGCAGATATCAGGTTGATATGCCCATGATTGTTAATATATATTAAAAAACTAGGTTTATTTCTAGGATTATTTCCCAAAATGGGTGGAAATTTATGCGATCCCGAATCAGGAGGCCACCACTGTGGCGGATGTACTGGTGAAAGACTTTATCTGCCGATATGGAGTGCCCTTGGAAGTCCGCAGCAATCAAGGAAGAAATTTCAAGAGCCAGGTATTCCAGGAAATTTGTGACAAGCTGGGAATGAAGAAGACCAGGACAACAGCGTTGCATCCACTGTCAGATGGAATGGTCGGAATAATGAACAGAACCATTGGAAATTACCTGTCCAAAGTAGTTTTCAGCCACCAGAGAGATTGGGACCAGTATCTTTCCCTATTTGCGTTGGCTTATAGATCTGCCATATATGAGTCCACGGGTGAAACACCTTTAAAAATCATGTTTGGATGCGAAATGGGGCTTCCTTGTGACCTGGAGTTTGGCTGTCGGCCTGGCGAAGATCTAGAAGGAGAAGATTACGTGATTCAATTGAGAAGAAGCATGGACGATGTGCACGGATTGGTTCCTACGAATCTTCAAGTCACCAGTGACATAATGAAAAAACAGACAAAAGGCAGTTCCAAAGAAAGGGACCAACGATGGTTACACAACCTGACAAGGAGAGAAGGATTTTCTGAAAAATTACAGAAATCATGGGAAGGTACATACTTAATCAAGAAGAGGATCAACGACATCATCTATCGTATAAGGAACATCCTCAATGGAAAACCGAGAGTCGTTCACCAAACTGACTAGCGCCATTCGAAGGGGACCACGACAAAGAGGAAAGAGTGAACCATCTACAAAAAGAGTCTGACTCAGCCTTCTAAGAAATTATAGGCGCATACGGAGGAACCGAGAAAGCTAGATATGGAGTCACTACAGAACAAAAACAAGATTTGTTTACGCTCCCGAAAGAGTATTCACTGGCACATAATATCTCCGCCAGTAACAAACACGCAGGCGGTTTGGCAACGGTCTTCCGAAAGAAGTTTGGACCATTAGATAAACTTGACGATCAAATGCCAGCCCCTGGGAAGACACTGAGAGTCTAACATAATTCGCGGTACGTCTTCTACTTGGTAACTAGAAACGAATTTCCAGATCGAATAACCTACCGGGATGTGTGGGAAGCGTTACGAACCCTTCGAGATCATATGCTGGAATTCGACGTGGAGAAACTAGCAATGTCCAGGATAGAGAGCAACCAGTTGGATGGGCGAGTCATCAGGAACATGATGAGGTAATCCTCCAAGATACCGGTGTCCACATATCAATTTGCAGCTATACCTCTCTTTATCGGTACCCGTTAAAGACGGTGCCCTGTTATTTTCATACGACCGGAAAGTGCAGACATGGGTCCAGTTTCCGATTTGAACATCCAGTTTCGGCTACACAGAGGTTCCAGGAGGAACTTCCTTTTAAGGAGGGTGTAATTGTACGAAATAGCACACTGGTGTTGTCCCTGAATCCGACTCTGTCTGTTATGCCATGTATCAAAGTTAAAATTTTGGTGAATGCGCAAGGATTTCTTCGAACTGTTTACCATTATTTTTCTGACTATTCTTTTCTATACATTTACAGTGAGGTCCATTATTTTTGTGACCAGTCTCATCTAGACAATTCTACGGAGGCGATTGTTTTGTGAGCAGCAATCTAGAATGGTCTAGAAAAAAGTTCACTTAATATATAAGAGAGGCTATACGTACCAACGAGTTAGTTTATAATTTGATCTCTTGAGATAAACAGCGAACAAGTGAATTATAAACGGTAATGAAGTGTTTATATAAATTAGTGTAAGTGAATATACTGTGTATATAATATAAATCAGTGAATAATTCAGTAAATAAATAAATTAAGTGTGTCGACATACAGTGTTATAATCTATCCCACCCTTCATTATAAAATCATTACAAATACAAAATTGAGAATAAAATGTCGTGTAGGAAAAATCAAAACATACTTTGTTGATGCCTATACAAACTAGATACGATCTGTCAGTACCCTCAATAATCTGTTTGAACCTGCAAATATTTACTTCAAACCTGCAAATAATTACTTTCAGTCATTCAGAATGTGATATGGTGCGATAGGGTGATAAATACTGTGACCACACTAAAACCCTTTGATTACTGGTACTGTTGAGAGAGAATGGGTTATATTATATCTGAAATAAGATTTACTAAATAAGCCCTTGTCTTACCTTGAGTGCCTAATCTACGGTCTTGAAGTTTGATAAAGATTTCTAGAGGCCCCCTTCTTGTATGTAGATCAAAGACACCACACATACAACACAAACTATTTATTGAAAAGTGTGATAACAGTGTACCTACACCTACGAGTTGAAGCTCTCCAGTCTTGAATCTTGAGTGAATTGTGCTTGCTTCTATATTCTAGCGCATGCCGCGTACTATCGTACGACAAGGGCCAATAAATTACGATGAAGCAAATATGAAATAAACGTGGTATTGAAAAATTGCATTTAGTGATAATTACTGATAAGAAATGATGAGGACAATTATACACACAACACAAATTAAAGCGCGTGGACGAATGTAAAAATTCACCAGAACACATATTTTAGAATCTTAGTACTTCACATTCACCAGAACTTTTATCAAACCAACCAAATTATAACAGGACGAATCGTTGGAAATAACTTCAACATAAACTGTACACTCACATCATCCCTTATTCCAGCCGTCCAAGAACTCTGCCTTCATAATACCGAAATAAAGGAGTCGAGCAGTGAAAAAGCACCTTCATAATTTGCGCTGTCGTTTCGTATACCCATAAATATATTAAACTCGTCGAAATTATCACTTTGTATTAGTGAGGACCGCTTAGGACAATTTTTTGAGGACTACTCGGCACTTAAAACCGAAAATAACACTTCTACCAGGATATTAACAGTCAATTTAATGCGAATCTTCAAGACTTTGTTATTAAGAATACAATCATAAAGATAACTATTTCTGTTGCTATAAAAGGTCGAAACTAAGTATTTAATTTTTAAATTCCTGCATAAAAAATTCATTTTGATTCTAATTTGTGTATTCAAACGAGCATGAATTAGTTGAGTAATTGGGGAAGCGTCCGTAGTTTAGATTAGGGAATTTCAGGAGTAATTTTGTAGACATTTATTTCGTAAATTAATAACCAGGATGCTGGAGTTTTCTGAAACCATTACTCACATAACTGAACGGAAGATTGCAGTTTATCCATTTTAATCAGCAGCGTTACGATTAAAATTCTCCGGTAACGACGATAGGTAAATAAATAATTCAACAAATGAATACGTTATCTATTTCAGGTATTGAAAAATGTAGCATACGTGACTTTATAACTCGAGTCATGATAATTCTTTCATAGAATTAATTGGAGCAAATATTGAAGTCGAGTCAAAAAAGAAATTAGAGTCGTACTCTCGATTTTGTATGATAGAAATGTAGATCCTTGAATTATACTTCATTATTTTTGAACTAGGCATTAACTTATCCAAATAAAAACATCATGATTGCTCTAATTTGGGCAAAGACCACACTAAAACTGTCATAATTCGTAAGCAGTACACCTTAACTCGCTCTCACAAAGGATGTATCTCGATTAAATCAAGTAGTAACGTCAATGTAGTGATTTGAAAAATATTTCCTTGCTACATATTCTGACAAGAAGTTTACATCGAACATATCTCATAAATAGAGACTGTACAGTATAGAAAGAACAGCCAATATATAGTCACTGATATGTATCTATTACTCACTGATATGTATCTATTACTCACAGATCGATTACTCAACTTGTTTATGTTAAGGTTTCCGTGTGTACTGTATATGATTCATTACATGTTGTACCGTAGTGGAGATACAATAAATAGTATAAAATATAAAGGTAAAAATCAAATAAAGTTGCGTTTACGTCACCAAGGGCGTATTTCTATCGCATGTGTGGCTACATTTCTATCGAAAAGTGCATATACTTAAATTTGTTAATTAATCGGTTCTAAAGATAACCCAATCAATAAAAAAACTTTTGTACCAAAATAATGTATAAGCAATATAGCTTTATTGAGTTTAGACGTCCCTCGTTGTAAACATTTGTGTTAAAATTTTCATAAAGAAGCCTCCAAATATTGACGGTAAAATAGTCACTGCCAGAAATAATGTCATGTTGCCGCGTTGTTTGTGACTTTTCTACTCGTGTATTGTGAGAAATATTTATAATCAAAACTGTTTTTGTTTTCAAAACAACAAAGCATTTTCTTCTGTGATTGTTAAAATGCCCAAACAGCTGAATAGCCGATGCAAAGAACTTGTGGCTCCATTAGTAAATTACTTTGAGCAAGAAAGGAATAATAATGGTCCTTTGTTGCCCTTAAATGCTGTACAAGAGGTAGGTAATACGTTAATAAAATATCCTTACTTTACGAAAATTTCTATTATTTTAGCGTGTAGCTGCTGCTTTAAAAATCAGTGTAAGAACAGTAAGCAAAATTTGTCAAAGAAAGAAAAAAGGTGAAGAGTTTGAGTCACCAAAGAAAAAACGTTGCGGTCATAAACGAGTAACAAATACAGAAACTTTAAATACAAGCTCTATTCGTGATACCATTAACAATATGTACCAGAGAAGTAAGTATAATTACGACAATTGTATATTTAACATATTTTTATTTCTGTATGCTTTTAGAACAGCACATAACGATTCAATCATTGTGGTCCCAACTGAAAGAAAAATAATTATTTAATGGTAGTACCACTTCTTTAAATAAATAGATTGCTCAAAGAACTTGGGTTTAACTGGATGAAAGATAATCCACGACGAGGACTCATGGAATTACCTAATGTTGTTGGGAAAAGAGTAGAATTCTTAAGATATTATAAAGAAGCAAAGGGCGAAGGTATATACCAATTTGTGTTTATCGATGAAACCTGGATATTTCTAAATGGCATCATAGGTCATTCATGGCAAAATGAGAATATCAAGAGTGTTAAAACCACTAAAACGGATGGCAAAAGGTTTGTTGTATTGCAAAACATAAGTGGTTACTTAAACATTATTTAAATAATATTATTACAGATATATTATACTCCATGCAGGAAATGAAAACGGATTTATTGAAGGTGCTGAAACAATATTTTGTTCAAAAACCCAACTTAATGATTATCATGTGGAAATGAACCAGGCAAATTTCTTGAAATGGTTTGAATATCAGTTGCTGCAAAATTTAGAGAATATTTCTCTAATAATACTTGATAATGCACCTTGTCACAGCATGTTATTGCATAAAACTCCAAATACAGGATGGTCAAAATGTGCTATTCAGGAATGGTTGACAGAAAAAAAACATTCCCTATTCTCACATGATGTTCAAAACAGAACTGTTGCAAATCGTTTCTCAGTAAATATACAGATATATTCTTACTTATTGCCATCTATTTCAAACATTTTTTTTAAATAAGCCACCAATTAAGTATATAGTGGACGATATGGCAGAACAGTGTGGACACAAAGTTTTACGTCTTGGTGGGGAAATGGATTCCTAGCCTAGCAACATTAACGGATCCGATTAATTAGACAATTATTGAAGTTAAAAGTTGGGAAAAATGTTAACATCTAAAACCTTTGGAATAAAGAACACTTTCTCGTGAATCCATTCTGGATGAAGGATCGGACTCAAGTAATTGCCGATGCAAGTCCGGTGGGCTTGGATGCCGTGCTCTTGCAATTTGATACTAAAGGACCTCGTATCATAGCTTTCGGAAATAAAAGTTTGACAGACTGCTTGAAGCGTTACTGCCAAACAGAAAAGGAAGCTCTTGCTTTAGTGTGTGCGGTAGAACATTTTCACATCTATCTGTTTGGAAAAGAATTTGAATTGGTAACGGACCATAAACCTCTAGAGGTTATTTTCAACCCCAAATCAAAACTTTATGCTCGAATCGAGCGATGGGTTTCAAGATTACAATCTTTCAAATTGAAAATTATCTATCGACCCGGGAAAATGAATATAGCAGATCCTCTCTCCAGGTTGTGTTCCAATGCAATTATTGCAGAACCATTCGAAAGAGAATTTATTCATCATCTAGTGGAATATATGAAGCCGGTAGCAATTACATTAGAAGAATTGGGGAAATGTTCCAAGGTTGATAATGAAATTCATTGGTCAAAGATGCCTTAAAGGGTACAAAATGGTCCGAAGGCAACAGAAATGAGTTGTTACGGTGATATTTTACTTAGAGGCGATAAAATAAGAATCCCCGAAAACCTTAGGAGAAGAACACTAGACCTTGCCCATGAAGGACAACCAGGCATTGTTGTAATGGAAAAACGCCTTCGCACTAAAGTGTGGTGGCCAAATATGGATAGTGAAGCCGAAAAATATGCATCACAATGCAAAGGTTGCACTTTGGTTTCGGCTCCCAACCCACCGCATCCTATGAGGCGGCGTCAATTACCAATAAAGCCGTGGGTTGACATAGCAATCGATATTATGGGACCCCTCCCCAGTAACGATTATCTGCTAGTTGTAGTAGATTACTGTAGCAGATACAAGGAGATAAAAATAAAGAGAGAAATAACCTTCGCTTCGACCATAAGGATGTTGGGAGAAACATTTTCCCGAGTAGGCCTCCCTGAATCTATAACTGCAGATAACTGTAGACAGTTTAACAGCTCCGAATTTAACATTTTTTGCAAAACTAATAATATAATACTTTACCATACTATTCCCTACTGGCCACAACAAAATGGTGCAGTATAGCGGCAGAACCGTGATATTCTTAAAAGACTTAAATTTAGTGAAGCTTGCAGAAATGACTGGAAAAAGAAGTTACTGGAGTACCTTACAATGTACAACACTACTCCGCACACCACAACAGGAAAGACCCCGTCTGAACTATTTTTCCGTCACAGATATCGAGACAAGTTGCCAACTATTCCCCATAACTTTCTCCACGAGGTAATTGAAAAAGATGTTCGAGAAGAGGATCACTGGAAGGAACAAAAGGGCAAATATTCGGCTGACAGGGAAAGGAAGGCAAAAAACTGTAATCTACAAGTTGGGAATGAAGTTTTTGTAAAAAATGTTACAAAAGAAAACAAATTAACTCCTACATTTGAAGTAATTTCACGCACAGTTACTGTTGTAAAAGGGGGAGACGTTCAAGTTGAAAATAATGAAACAGTTTATCGAAAAAATGTAGTCCACTTAAAAAAGGTAGATGGTGAATGAGCCATTGCCAATCCTGTTCAGTAAAATTCTAATTTTGTTTTTTAGATTTAATGCAATGTCATTGTACGAGGGATGTAGCTTAGATCTCATAATGAAGTTCTGTAATTAGATTAGTTTTGTAATTATATTATCACTATATAAATGTTATTGTATTTAGTTTATTACTGTTCAATAATTTCCACGTATTTATGTTAGGCGAGCGGGACGCACCCCCAAATTGACCTTACAGTGACCACGGAAGTAATAATCGCTAAGACCACTTTTACTTTATATTTTCGGGGTCGGTGAATACGAATATGAAATTATTTTTACGATAAAATTGGGGAAACATGGAAAAAAACGGCAATTTCGGGTAAAATTGAGACAATTGAATTTTAGCGTTTTTCTGTGTTCATCTCGCTATATCTTCCATATTTATCAATGTATCATTATGAAATTTTTTATGACTATTGCGTATCTAAAGATCTAAACAACAAGCCTCCTTCGAAAATTCTGCGACAATTAATACTTGAACAGTAAATTTACAATTGTTTACTTTTACGTGTTCCGAGTTTTGTCGTACAAATGCAAAAGTTGTGTTACGAAGTTTCGAATTTGTAAAAACTAATTATCCAGTATTAAATTGCAATACCTATAGGAGTTTTTGGGAAAGTTTCAGATCTAAATATTGAAAAGAGAAAAATATATGCTATTTCAAAGTCGAGCGTAGCGTGCGGGGCGCTATAGCACGAGCAGCGACTATCCGAGTCGGAACTTTACATGCGTCCGAAATACGGTTTTAACATATCAATTAAAATAAAAACCATTAAAATATCTTGAAATTCTCCATTCACAATCACTTCTTTATTTACACATGTATCATTACAACTACAAACATCACAGCATTTCAAATTAGATTGCCTACAATGGCAAACGTCAGTTTCGCAAGCATTTTTGCCAGTGCACGAACAAAAGTACTGTTGTAGTATTTCCATAGCAGTGGGTCCATCGTAATAATCGAAACTCAATCTAGCTGTTTCTACCACCCAGCCAAACTTTGTCACATCTTTGGAAATGATTAGAGGTTCGATTGCTTGTTTCCACTCATTGATTTGCCAAAGAGCTCTTAAAATGTGTTTATGCATCGCGGGTTCAGATGGAGGAAGTCTTGCGATTTCAGAGTTCTTTTCGATAGTTGAATGATATCTTGATGAGTTTATATCACTACGTGTACCTTTTGACTTTTTCTTAGGATCGTACAAATAAGATGTGAATGTACTGACGACTTCTTGAGCAACATGTATGTCTAAGTCGGTTATTGTAGCTAAATTAGTCAATTCTGCGTCTGACATAAGTCGTAATGCTGAATTCACCTGGATCTTGCCTATGTAAAATAACGATGAATTGGTATCACAGCCTGTTAGAGCGTGTGCAGCTAACAACGACGAACAGATATTTTTTCCTAATTTTTGTGTTAAACTATGAATAGGTATATACCTTCTGAAATCAGTGCGTACGGATATTTTTCCCGTGAAAAACCATAGCTGAGGTCTATTTTCGAAACTTGCAAAATGAAATAGTAGTAATAAAAAACGTCTGTATCGAGAGATTCTATAATTGTTAACTGGTTTTCACTCATTCTGCGTTGAATACGTTGTACATGAAATATTAAGCGAGTATCAGCATCTATGTGCCATAGCGTGCCATGCAGCCGCACGTTACGCGCGACTTTGAAATAGCATATCTTTTTTCTTTTCAATATTTAGATCTGAAACTTTCCCAAACACTTCTTTAGGTATTGAATTTTAATACTGGATAATTAGTTTTTAGAAATTCGAAACTTCGTAACACAACTTTTGCATTTGTACGACAAAACTCGGAACACGTAAAAGTAAACAACTGTAAATTTACTGTTCAAGTATTAATTGTCGCAGAATTTTCGGAGTAGGCTTGTTGCTTGGATCTTTAGATACGCAATAGTCATAAAAAATTTCATAATGATACATTGGTAAATGTGGAAGATATAGCGAGATGAAAACAGAAAAACGCCAAACTCAATTGTCTCAATTTTACCCGAAATTGCCGTTTTTTTCCATGTTCCCCCAATTTTATCGTAAAAATAATTTCATATTCGTATTCAGCGACTCCGAAAACATAAAGTAAAAGTGGTCTTAGCGATTAGTACTGCGTGGTCACATACTGCTATTTCTAAGCCACTTTTTGGGGGTGTCCCGCTCGCCTATGTTAAATGTTGGATTTCAGGAGTATATTGTAGTAATTTAATCGGGAATAATCTGTAATTGTGAAATTATTATAAAAAGGGATAGATGTACAGTATAGAAAAAACACCCAATATATAGTCACTGATATGTAAAGCTCGGAAAAAATGCAACCGAAAAAGCCAAAAATATGAGCATTTAAATGCGTCACAAATTGAGGAAAAATGCAAGGATTCTAGAAAAAAATGCAAGAAATGATGTATATTATAATGTTGAATAATACTATTATTTCATTATTTCACTCTGGTAGGGAGTGGGGGCGGGATTTAAGGTATACAACGAAAATTTATATTAAGTATCAAATTTTATTAATAATAATAATAATAATACATTGGTACTATTAAAATTATTATGGTAACAATAAAAGCAAATAACAATATTTAAACAGACATAAGTCACGTCTTACAATTATTGTAAAAACTATCAATAATTATGTGTTTTCCAAAGTTTTCTAGGAGGAAACTTTGTCTCTTGTCAGAAAACATGTGTTTGAAAATTGAAAAACTTCGTTCAACATCAACTGATGTAATGGGAGCATAGTTATATTTACAAATGATGTTTAATTCTAAATTTGGTATGCTTACATCGTTTTCGCCAATACAAATTTTCGACATTTTTGTAAAAATTTGGAAGCCTGTATTATTTTGAGCCACAGAACTGAACTTATTTAGAACGACGGTTCCAATTTGGCCACCGACTTTCTTACAATTTGACTCAAACTGGCTAATTAGAGCTACTGATTCCGTTAATGTAATACAAGATTTTTCTAAATTTTTAATAGTTGTAGATACAAGCATATAATTGGTTTTTATAAATAATAAATTATTCTTTATTAATGAATTTTAAATAATTTTTTTTAGTTTAAAAGAGATGTAGATGAAGAGTCACTATGATCGTCAATCACATGTTTAATGGCGTGCTAATTGTCAGCATAAAATATAGCTGCATCCAACCAGGTACCCCAACGAGTTATTACAGGTTGTGGAGGTAAGGCAAGATTTGGAAAGTTTTCTTTGTAAAATTGAACGCATGTCGGAGCTTCTAAAAATACTTTTTTTACATTGCTAATTAGGTCATTGACCAAAGGAAACTGCTCTCTTATACATTCTGCCACTCTAATAATTCCATGAGCTAGACAGGTTACATGTTGCAGATTCGAATAAAATATTTTTAAATTTTGTCCAGCTATAATCATATAAGGTGCTGCATCAGATAAAAATAAAATAAATTTTTCTGTGGGAACAATTTGGGGCAAGAAAAATTGTTCAATGAATCTTGGACAAATTGTGCAATTGTTAAATTATTAGCTTTTTCAATTTTTTTTTAAGCAAAAAGATAGGATTTGCTTGGATTTGTTTCCCCTAAAACACCTATTAATGCATGTGCGATATATCTACCGCACGAATCGGTGGTTTCGTCTACTACAATATAGAAATAGTTTGAATTGACTCCGTTTTTGATACAAGTTAATGTTTGTTTATAAATTGAGTCGACACTTGCTTTACGTAAGTTCGAATCGTCCAGGAATATTTGGTTTACAATATTTTCCTAAAAATTCCTTCAGACTGGGATTATTTAACTTCCTCAACGGTATGTTACTGGCAATCATAGCCTTGCACAAATCCTCATTAAACTCTTTTTGGTCGTCTTTTTTTGGCTTCTGTTGTTCGAGGAAACCTCTTAAGGTTTGTTGCGATGATAATTTCTGCATATTGGAAATATGCTTTGCAGATTTCACGTGTTGATCCACAATGAATTTTTTCTCGGCGTGGATCTATAATGGGAACGGAAAACTACTCATTATTTTTACAAGACAAATATACGCAAAAAAAACAAAAATCTAACGGCAAAATAATTCGACACCCTGTATGTTTTAAGAAGGACAGTTTTTTTACTTGGTAGGCACAAAGAACGTGTCAATCACGTCCGACCATATCATTCACCCTTTTGTTTTATAATTATATCTTGAAATAGGTTTAACAGTTTAATGATCTTGTGAAGTATCATTAAACGCCTTTATTATAAATGAGAAGTTTACAAAATCGATGAAAATCCTCAAAACTCATTAAATAATCAACAAAATAGTAACATCCGGTTACAATTTTTCAAAAAATAAGCTCCGAATAAGTAAAGAGAAAAAAATTATATGTTACCTATATCTTGAATACATGAATACTTATACTTTTAGATAAAACATACTTCAAAACCAAAGCCAATAACAATATGTAACATACACTTACAATTTTTGAACACACTGTACAAAAAAGGTGGTCTCCATCCCAAGTAAGTTCTCGGTGACACTTTATCCACATATCAATAAATGTCTTTTTAGGCATTTCGACTCAAATACTTGTATATTATATCCTGATTAAAATAAAGTACAATAGGTTCACTAATCGTAATGCTTTCATTGGAAGATACTGCTCAAGTAAAGGTTTACCTAATATTTACCAGGGGAGGCCGCTCCGGTTGAGATGTTTTGGGAATCCCCGGTTACAGTTACTTGTTTATGGTATTTGGTATTTCCCATTTTAAGAATAAAGTAATAAAATAATCAATATAGTAAGACCCTTTAAATAAAGTAGGTACCTACTCTTTCAAGTTCTTTCAATTTTGGGGTAGCAGGTAGTTCCAAACCCAAACAGATTTAAAAATTCCATAATGAAAACTTTCTGTTCAATAGGATTTTAAAATTATTGGCAATAAATGCAAAAAAAGCTCAAATCTTTAAAAAAATGCATTTTTTGGGAAAAAGTATAAAAAACGCAAAAGATGCAAAAAAATGCATGTTCCATTTTTTCCGAGCTCTTCTGATATGTATCTATTACTTACAGGTCGATTACTCAACTTGTTGATGTTAAGGTTTCCGTGTGTACTGTATATAGTCCAGGAGAAATCGGCGCATGAGAACCGAAAACTATTCCACCTCAATTTTTTTATGCGATCCTCTTTGAATTGCCCTACTGATGATATAAATGCATGTTGCCATGGGGCAACCTAGTGCCATATTGTTTAAACCGAAATTGTTTAAACAATTGGAAGAAATCTTTATTTTTCAACCGGACAAATTTATTTATATTCTTTATTAAAATACAAATAAAAAAGGTCCTATGACTTTTCACGATAAAGTTAATATTTTTAGAGATATGAAGTTTAAAAGGTTCGAAAAATCTCAAATTTGGCTACTTTTGACCCATGAAAAATATATTAAAAAAAGATAATAAAATTTTTAAATTCTTTATACAATAGTTAATAATATTGTTAATAGAGATGTAAGAAAATTTCATTGTTTATACCTGTTTTTTAATTGTTAATTTCGCGCGCTCACAAGTATGCGTCGCTACCTTTAAGTATCGCCGTCTCTCTCTGACTCATGCGCTGCATACGGTCTCTCTGTGTCCTGAATCGTTATTAATCATTTATCTAAAGAACCATTAACTTTATCAATATTGGTAAAGTGAGCAATGTTATTAATAATTAAATTGTCTACAATTTGTTTTTAACAAAAGTAATTTAAGTATGAATCGGAACATGTAATTAAAATTACTTTTTTGTTATTATCATAGTGATTTATGCATTTTTATCAACAATAATAAGATATAATGGTATTTGAAAAATTTTTGGAATCACAATTATATATAAATAATAAGCTTTTGCTCAAAACATACTTTTGGATAAATGCATTGAATCCGGAATATAAAACATTAGATTTTACGAATTTTGCATACAAACTAAAGAATGGTACTTTGCTAATACCTTTATTTATAAACAAAACCCCATTTCCAACTGATCAAAATCTAATGTTTTATATTCCGGATTCAATGCATTTATCCAAATGTATGTTTTGAGCAAAAGCTTATTATTTATATATAATTGTGATTCCAAAAATTCTTCAAATACCATTATATCTTATTATTGTTGATAAAAATACATAAATTACCATGATAATAACAAAAAAAAGGTAATTTTAATTACATGTTCCGATTCATACTCAAATTACTTTTGTTAAAAACAAACTGTAGACAATTAAATTATTAATAACATTGCTCTCTTTACCAATCTTGATGAAGTTATTGGTTTCTTAGATAAATGATAAATAGTGATTCAGGACACAGAGACACTGTATGCAGCGCATCAGTCAGAGAGAGACGGCGATACTTAAAGGTAGCGAAGCATACTTGTGAGCGCGCGAAATTAACAATTAAAAAACAGGTATAAACAATGAAATTTTCTTACATCTCTATTAAGAATATTATTAACTATTGTATAAAGAATTTAAAAAAATTATTATTTATATTTTATTTTATTTTTTTAATATATTTTTCATGGGTCAAAAGTACTCAAATTTGAGATTTTTCGAACCTTTAAAAATTCATATCTCTAAAAATATTAAGTTGATCGTGAAAAGTCATAGGACCTTTTTTATTTGTATTTTAATAAAGAATATAATAAAAATTTGTCCGGTTGAAAAATAACAATTCCTTCCAATTGTTTAAACAATTTCGGTTTAAACAATATGGCACTAGGTTGCCCCATGGCAACATGCATTTATATCATCAGTAGGGCAATTCAATGAGGTTCGCATAAAAAAATTGAGGTGGAATAGTTTTTGGTACTCATGCGCCGATTCCTCCTGGACTAATATGATTCGTTACAGATTGTACCGTAGTGGAGATACAATGAATAGTATAAAATATAGAGAGTTTTATTTAAACTTTACAGAGACCATTCCAATCTTCTAAACAAATTTGTTTAAAAATCGCATCTATTGATATGTTGACTCATTATTAGCAATCAATCATCGATCAGTTCGTATCGCTGGAAAATTTATTTTTATTAGCATGAAACTTGATTGCCTTATACGGTTACGGTTGAGCCGCAATTCCAGCTCCACATCAATACATTATATACACATGACAGGATAGCAAGAGGCGCTCATCTGAAACTTCTATTCTAATTTAATAAAACCAGTTGATGTATCCAGCACGAGATTACTTCATGTAACGAAGCTATTAGTTTGCACCTAACATTTTTTACCAATACTCTACTTGAAAAAAGTATTTTTTTATTTTTTTAATAACAAAAATTTCATAAAACTGATCAAAAAAATGAATTCCTGGTATAAATACATGATACTGCATAATTTTATTCATACATTCACTGCAAATCAAAATTTACAATTTTTTGATCAGGACCGCATAATTTTTACTTTATTTATTTATGAAATGGAATACAAACGGGACAAAACCAAATTCAGTATTCACAAATATATAATTAATATAATATATATTGATAGTTGCAAATATTAAATCATTTTCACTATGTAATTAAAACACAAGTTTATCACTCAAATACAACTTTTTCAGCTTACTACAAAAAGTGAAATAGTTATTTTCCTAACAAGTGCGGAAAGTGATACTTTCCCGCACGCGACTGGGAGTTCGGGCAAGCAGTCAAGCGCGGGAAAGACATTTTACGCATGTATTAGGAACATTATTTTTTCTACGACCGCATAAAGTTTCAAAAAGCACATTGTTAAGAGTAACACTCGTAGATTGCAAAGTGCATGAAGATGACGGAGACGGCATCGGTTGCAAGTTGCCTTTACATGAAAGAATTTTATTCGATATGGTTTTCTTCTGTTCTACGGAGTCCTCCAAATAAGTCTCAGCAAGAGCAGTTGACTTCCAGCCTCAATCTGCTAGAAACGTTGCCGAAGATCGTCTAAAACTGTGACCTGTGTAACGTTTTGTTTTAGGTGGGCCTAAGTAGGTAGCGATCTCTGCTGGCATTTTACCAAATGTGTTTACGCCTACGCACTGAACAGAACATTTGCCTTTTTTGTAGTTGATAAAAAAACGACGGTGCGTGGTGGTAGGAGGCCGTAAATTTGCATACTTTCTATAGAGCTTCAAAAAGGTTCCATTATTTATGTCTTCAGATATAACAAAGGATCTTGAGGTATGGTTTTTCTAATCAGAAATTTTCACAATAATTAGGTTTCCTTTATCTTGAATATCATCAAGCGTGATTTTCACAAACTACGCTCTGCGAAGAACACCGGCTAAAGCAAAAATAGTACCTACTTTAATCATAAGATATATCTCATCAGGGGCTAACATAATTTTGGATATGTCTTCTTTGGTAAAAATCTGCGCTTTATGTGGTCGAAATCCAACATTTCGCTTTTTCAGGAACGATGTCAATTTATGAAACTTGCTAATGTCCAGGTTTTGTTTTATTTTAATTTAACATTTCACCATCGAGTAACGCGACCATAGGGTATTGGATTTCAGTACCTTACTCAGCTCGGAAAAATACGCCAAAAAACCTCTTCTCTGGAGCTATTCACTCTTTTTTCCTTGCACCAGTTTAAAAATTGGTTGTATTGCTGTTCGTATCTTTCTCGTGATTTACTTGGTAACAGGTCTGAATTCACCTCATCTGCGGCCTTTAATATTGCTTCTGGGAGCTCTTCGTCTGACGAATCCATTAAAATATTGCTATTATTGAAAATAATTAGAAAAATTCCAGAATCGGACACTTCGACAACACTTCGACTTGAAACTTTGTCGTCTTGATGACAACTTGGTTGTCATAACAAATCTTTGGTTACCCCACCAAACCACTTGACTCAGCTTAGTTTGATTATTATGTGGATTGATTTTGAGAAATGTCTAGGGTGGATATATAAAAGTATCGCAATTTCTTCATTCCAATGAATGAAAAATAGTCTGGGTTAAATTGTATATTAAAACCTATATTAGTTTTAATAGTAATATACAGGAAATATCAATGAAATTTACATTTAATAACGATAAATTGATATATTTTACTTCCCCGCAGTAGTGCGGGAAAGCGAGTTTTCTTGCACTACTGCGGGAAAGTGACACTTTCTAAACTTAAATGAGTGCGGGCAAGTGGGTAAAAACGCACGGTCGTAGAAAAAATTTATTATGAAATATATCAATATCAACGTGGTTACAAACTGATTTGAAGCATTTACAACATTTATGCAAGGGAGCATTTTGATAATACCTGGTAGCACTGAAATTAATATAAAAAATTTTAAAACCTCTTGTATCATAGTCCGGAACATTGAAGCTGGTAATCTCGTTGGAATCAATAAGATTATTAAAAATTTTATATACAAATTTAACATCATTCATTTGACGTCTATCTTCCAGGGGAATTAAACTAAAGTTCCGCTTGGCTGAAACAATATTATTGTTAGGGAACTGTTTACATAGGCCATAAATAGAGTTCGTGATGAACGTGAGGTTTAAAGTCATGACAAGTCCTGGTAATAAAGCCCAACGCCCGATTAGCTTTAAGGCTTATTTCATAATGAAATAGGGCTATTGTAGAGAGTAGCATGACACGACGCGACGTTTTGGCGTTCCCTGATGCCAAAATCATCCCCCGATCCAAAGGTTATATATATTTAAGAAAATTCACAAATTTACCATAAATTTTTTTGTTTTTGATTTGATGCCAAATTGTTACTTTGGTTTTTTGTACATCTCAAAACATTCAATTACTTTTATATCTAATTTTTATTAGGGATTTTATGCAAAAATGTTACTGAAATAAGCCTGTTCAATTGGTCCTGTGCCATTGGGATTTCTTTACTTTTCCGCCCAACCAATCTAATATGCGAGAAAAGTATTGGTTCACCCCAAAAAAAGTTGGAAATATGAATTTTTTTTTCAGTTATTTTTACGTTTTCCATCAACAACAACATGAAAAAACAGTTTTGTGTGTATGTCGTCGTCGTCGTTGTCGTCGGCCACTTTTCGTTACATGTCTTGTTAGCACGATACAGCCTCCGGAGTGCAACAATTCACCAATTTTATGATTGCATATTGTTAAGGACATGTCACAGATGGACCCTATTGATTTTCAGCTCACCAGAGCCGGTACAACAGGTGCTATTATAGTACTTTAAGTACGATATTTTTGCCATTTTGGGGGAAATTTCAGTTTCTTAGCACGATACAGCCTCCGGAGTATACACAAGTGAATAATTTCATGATCAGGTATTATTCAGAGCATCTCAAAGATGAACTCTATAGATATTCAGCTCAATAACGCCAGTAGAACGGGTGCTATGATAGTTGAAGTACCAAATTTTTGTCATTTGCGGAGAATTTTCAGTTTGTTAGCACGATACAGCCTCCAGAGTGGCCAATTTTATGATTCAATATTGTTCAAGATGTCTGACATACTGATTTTGAGCTAACTAGAACGAGTACAGCGGGTCCTATAAATCACGTTATACTACATTTTTGGTTATTCTTGGAGAAATTTCGGTTTGTTGACACGATACATCCTCCGAAGTGTATACAAGTGACAATTTTATGATAGAATATTGTTCAGGTCTACAGATGCGGAAAAAATAGTTTTAATCTTCAAAACCGTTGATTTGATATATAATTGATATGTTGGTCGAAAATAGTTTTGAATCAAAATATATTCCCGGATCTTTTATCTGTAATACCTTTTCTATCGGATGGTTTTCCAGAAAATATTGAGAATCAAGTATGCATCTTTTTCTAGAGGAAGTAATCGCGAACCATTTTTTTTTAATTCAGGAAACGATAGTTTTTTTACACTAAGTAACAAGTCTGTATAAATGGCTTTGTATCAATTAAGAATCCAACGTTGGCAATTTCTATGTACATTTTTAAAACATCTGCATATTTTTTGTACTTAAAAAATTTGAAACATTGAGATATATCGTTGGTGTAGATGTTAAATGATAGAGGCCCCAAGTGGGATCCTCGAGATACCCCTGAAGCTATATCACTGAAAGGTGATACATATTTACCAATAAATACTGCCTGTGATCTATTATTTATGTAAGGTTTGAACCATCGGAGTAGACTGCCATGCACTCCGACGACACCAAGTTTATGATTATATTCTAACAAATATTCATTGGGATTTGGACTACCACTTTGCATCTAAGTTGTTAACCATGTAACAATTGTAGTGCTGTGCGCGTCACTTGAAATGGATCTCCGGGAGTTCACATCAGTAGGTATATACGTAGTTCGTCGCTGTTCGTTGGAATATTTATTGATGTGGATGGGGTGAAGCACCAACCCGGCGCGTCTCCAGGTGGCGGACAGGAGGGGCCTCTGGGATGATTTTATATGAGGAGGTCTGCGAGGAAATACATGGAGGCTCGATGCGTCTAAAAACTCAACTGGCAGCCCTCGAATACCCTGCAGCGGAACAACTTTACCTGTCCCAGCTGTAGTATCGTGGCTAAGGGATTGTACACAGCTTACCTCGAAATCGCCTGTTATACCAATGTCTACTGGCTGTCTGTGGTCGTCTCGCGGGTCAGTGGGATGGGTTTTGGCTTCACTGTCCGGACCGAGAGGAGACGACCTCATTGAAAACCTAAAATCAATGTGCGTGGCTATATAGGAGAATAGTCCTTACTGGTTTCGACCTTGGAGCACCGGGGAGAACTCCATTGTATCAAACCCCTTACCTCTGCATGCGAGGCTCTGCAACGGTAGACCGTAATGACCGTAGCTTTTAGTGGCACCATTTATGGAGCGAGAAAGTAAAACTTCCACCGGAAAAGTGGTAGAAAAATCCTCCACCTCTTCATCCAGGCACCTCACAGAGGGAAAAAAGGCCAAACGGCACAAAGGTCGTATGCCGTTCGACCTACCAAAACAGGGAGAACCGAGCGGCATAGACGACTCACTGAGAAAAGGCCTCAGTGGAGCAGGGGTGCGGAAATACCTGAGATTCTTCAATCAGGTTATATCCCCTAAAGAGGCCAGGTCATTCAGCTTATAACCCCCGCGAAGGAACCACCAACGGGGAAGGCAAAGCTGGAAAGAGGCCCGGAGTATATCACTCCTTCGCAGCGACCTCTTAGAAAAACCAAATCAGCTGCAGCGGTAACCGGGCAAGCCACTGGTTGAGCAGCAACTGTTAAAACAGAGAAGGCTTTCAGGATGGAAATAATGACCAAGGATTATCCTGAGGTCATCCTGAAAGCAGAAATGCTCTCCCCCCTGAAAGACACCCCGGTGGAAGAGTTGTGCCAGAACAAGGAGAAGGGGATCCACTTCTCAGGTATCCATTTCCGTTGTGGAATGATACTGGTGGACTGTGGGTCTCAAGAATCGGCAGAATTGCTCATGAGGTCAGCCCCGAAATTATACTCTTGGGAAGGATCCGAATTGGTGGTTCGAAGTCGGGACAACATCTTGAAGCCGGTCACCATAACGGTGTTCTTCCCAAGAAGCCACGACATGAAATTGGAGAATATCCTCCAACTTACCGAGGTTCAGAACTCCAACCTCACTACTGGGGCTTGGAAGATCCTGAACTCTCAAAAAGAGGGACAAGGAGATCGATCACCAATCTGGGGAGATACTGAAGGCTGGGAAAAAAGAGAACCTCGCGGAGGATCCAAAGTACATGGAGATATCCTGCACATCCGGGACATCTGGAAGAAGGTAAAAATACGAAAGTTTGACCTAGGGTCAGCCCAAGATCTCCTCCGGCTCTGCTGGGGTGACTAGGGATGCGGAGATCGCCTCTGCATCCCGGGAAACTGAGCGGAGCAGCCTGGGGGTCGAGGGTCTGACTCATGATCAAGAAACCTGCTCGAAATCCGAGGTAGATATTGCCATGGTGGTCGAGTAGGGTCAGGAACAGATAGAGGAGGGGAATGGAATAGAAGCTGAGTAACTCGGGCTCTCTCATGCATAATAATTCACCTTCATGTTCACGAATGTAGCTCAGATTAACCTGCATCACGCAAAGGGAACTTCAGCCGTGATTGCAAGGTTGTTTTTTGTTTTTGAATTACCGGTATTTATCATCTTGATGAAACATTTCAAACCATCGTCTGATTGTATTTGAAGAAAATGCCCCCGAATTAAAAGGGGTCTGCATCTAACACAAATGATTCATTTACCAAAAATTATTTAACTCGTTCTGTGTTTTCAGGAGCGAGCATTTCTAATACAAAGACCATTTGCCAAAAATTATGTGATTCACAGATACTCGAAAAATGATAACAATAATCAAAATTCCGGGGCGACTCCTGCAGATATTATGCCAATTCCAAATCATGACAAAAAACAAAAGTCTATCCTACTGATATCTACTCCAAATAATGAAGTACTAGTTTATTTATAAAATGCAAAATTGAAGAGAGAAGAAGAGAAGCAAGAAATATTTATAAAAATAAGCAAAGAGAAGTTTTTGGAAAAGAAGAAAAATGGATCCAGCGATTCAGATTCACAAATTTCATTGCACGAAATCAGCGATAGTTTAAATATTTTAGAATTGGAAACTGAAGATAGTGATAGCAAACAATGAGGTAGATGATTTTGTGGTATGGAAAAAACAATCTAGCTACTGCAATTATGAGGTAAAAATTACCGAAGTACTTACAAAAGGATATGTAAGAATATTTTACTGACGATTTCCCAAGATTCTTTCTTTCGTAAAGACGATTTTGTCAAAATATTACCAAATCCAATGAGAAAGAATAAAGGAATATTTCAAAATACCATCAGTTTCAATATGTTAAAATTTTTTATAATTATTTTGCGTTAAATGTTAGAACTTTTGGAAGAAATGTTTTGTATCCCCATTTTTTGCAAATTGGCAAAAACTTCAAGAATTTAAACAAATAAAAAGACTATGAGACAGTTACTGAAAAATATTTAAGTGAAAATGCGGATCTCTACCCCCAACTACCCTACTGTCTTTTCTCTAAAAATAAATGAGTATTCTGCTGTATATAATCCCTGAATAAATATATGTCGGAAAGCATTCCGGGACTACCTTTACAAAAAAAATCTAATTCGCTTAACATTTCGGAAACGTTCTACCGAAACAGACATAGAGAGGCGGAAACTGCTTTTCATAACCAGAGAGCCGGTGGATTTTTTTATCACAGAACTCTAAGTACCTACCGAAAAAGAAAAAAATGAACTTATATTAAAGTTGCAATTCTATTTTAATTATGTAACTTCTGTTAACTCCGCTTAACGAATTTAAAATCATAACGGATTCCTTTCCTCTCTGGACAATTGTCCGAGAGCGAGAATTCGTTATCATTCAAGCTAGACGGTTGTCTTTTATTTAAAACTAAATCTTTAAATAATTCATTGGGATGATATTTAAATGAACTGAGTCGTTTTAAAACAGCAATAGTGAAGAGCACAAAAAGGCAGCAGTGCTTTTTCTAGAAAAAAATTTATTATCGACGTACTTCATTTATCAATGATTTGGAATCATTTAATGGGAGATTCAAGTTGTTTCAAATTTGTTTGAAATGAAATGAAAAATGTTTAACGATGACCGAATTTTCACAGGACAAAAACACGCTCGTTTGCTGCATATTGGTTGGAAATAAAAAAACCGGAAAGTTAATGGAACTGGAAAATCAGCGGAAAAAATGACATGTTAATTTTCAAAACAACGTCGGGAAAATATTGCCTAATGAAAAAGTTAAATATTTATGACAAGCTGTTTTTTTAAAGATATAGATTTGCATGTTATAGGTAAATTTATATGAAATGTAGCACATATTTTGAATTGTAAGAAAATTGGGAGTACGTGATTTTATACAGGGTGATGCAAAATGTTTTTTTACTCTAACTTTAAAACCATATGTGGAGTGTCAGATATGTTCCACCTTGCATTTTTTTTAAATTTTGTTATCAATACACCAAAAAACATTGACACATCTCCGTATATTCTTGAGCCAATTGAGAACCGAATGATTTATATCAGTTATTTCAATAAATCTTGTAGTGTAAATCCACAAACAAAAACAAAAATATAAATAAACTCTAGACCGTATGTTATTCGGGGGACCTTTTGAAAAGTTTCGTTACAATCGTTTTGAAGTTTGTATATTACTTAACATGGATTCGTTTTGGTCCGAAAAGACCTTTCTATAAAAGGTCAACTTAACATCCTTTTATAAACTCGTTCAAGGGTGCATCCAGGATTAAATTTTGGGCGGAAGGGGCTAAATCCGCATGTAACATTTATGTAAGTAACAATATAAATTATTCAGTGAATATAGACATAAGTTGGAATTACTGATCACACTATTTACCACCACTACTCCAACACTCACAATTACACTTGTGACGATCCCAAAAGACACTATTAGATTTAATTAGATGTAACTTAATTTTAATTTCATATATGCCTAGCGGCCAGTGAACTTGAAGGTCACTGACAAGGTGTAGTGAGGTTATTAACAAATTGAGGAATCACGCTTGTTTGGTAAAACATATTAATGACGCGTCTTAACAATAAATAATGTGAGTACGACAAGGTCGGCGAAATATCATCGACTGTTGATGTTTGGATTAACAATGTATATATAGACTTTCCTTTATAAAAGATAAAGTTCATTTCTCTATAATGTTAATGGTAGAAATGTTTATAGTGTAAGTTATCCATGGTCAGTACTTTGTATACTTAGTGTTAAATATATTATCCCATTGAGTTTTGATAACCCCAATTAATAAATGGTAAGTGTTTCCCGAAGATTATTGCTTTGATGACTTAAGAATTATATACGAGGGGGACTTGCTACATAAACACCACACACTCTCTGACGTGTGTTTCAATAACCAATTTATCGTCTTCGAGTTTACCTTCGGTCTCTGAAGACGATAACTTGGTTATCGGAACATGCGTCAGAGAGTCTAATTGTGAGTGTTGGTGTATTGGTAGTGAATAGTGTGTTTAGTATAAATATACACATAATATAAAACTAACTGTCTCGACACTTATTTCGTGAAATCTACTCATATTACTATTTTAAATAAAACTTACTGTTCCTAGATACTTCCACAATACAATGAAGAAGTTTAAAAATTCAAAGAAATTTGACAATTGTTTCGATATTAAATATCATCGTCAGAATGACCAAAGTTACAATTAATTTGATACCTACGTGATGTTTAATAATTATTTTTGGCTAGACCAAGACGTAATATATGTTAATAAAAAAAAAGATATTACAAATATTTAAACTCAGCTATTATTAGCCCTATGGGGATATCCTGGATATCTTTTTCACAATTAAGATCAGTATAACTGTGCAATGATATAGAAAACCCGGAAAACAATATCTATAGATTATAGTATAAAATTCGCTAAATCAACATGTGACATTTATGTAATAAATCAATAGTGACTGCTCGTCACTCACACCATGTCACATCTCGATTTTGCCCTATTTTCTCTTCCTATTTTTATAATTATGCGCTGGAAGGCAGACACTCTTACACCAATTTCGTGTTTTGGCTCACCCCGCACAACTATTTTTTCATTTACTTAAAAAGTGTATCATCTACGAGCAAGTTATGCATACATTTATCATATAATTTATACCTTTTTCTTTTTCAGCCATCCATCAATTGGATATAGGCCTCTCTCATGTTTGACCATACACTTCTATTTTCTGCTCTCTGGTACCAGTTCAGCCGAGCGAATTTTTTCAGATCATCGTACCGTCTCTGTTGTGGTCTGCCAATACTTCTTCGTTCTCCCCAAGGTCTCCATTTAGTAATGCCTCCACTCCAATTTTCTCTGTGTCTTGCAACATGTCCTGCCCATTGCCACTTTAAGGAACTGATTCTCTGTATGATGTTGGTTACTTTTGTCCTTTCTCGTATCCACTGGTTTGTTTTGCGGTCTCTCAGTGATATTTCCAGTATTCTTCTCTCTATGGCCCTCAGACCCTTATTGTTTCCTAGCAAGGACTGTTCCTGTTTTGTTTTGTGGCTCCAGATGTCCTGCTTTGCCATTTTCTTGCTGCTTTATTGGTTTCTACATATTCTATTGTGTCGCTCTTTCAACTTCTCCTGAGTTCTCTTTTTATTTCTAATAGTTTTTTTAGTTTTGTCGGTCAATTTATTATCAGGTTTTTTCGAAGGTTAGGCTAGGAGTTCTGCAGCTTCTCTTATTTCTTTTGTTATTCTTCTGTTAGTTTCGTTTATAGTTTCATTTGGTTGTCCTGGGTTTTTAGAGAATTTCTTGTTAAGTTGTCTTTTATATCCTTCATTTTCTTCCTTCAGTAATTCTATATTTATTTTAGGTGTTGTTTGTTTCATTTTTATAGCTCTTTCCATTTTGACATTTATGAACACCTTGCATCTGATCATTCTATGGTCACTTCCAGTAGTAAATTGATTTATCACGTCTACGTCCTGGATTATATGTTTAGGTTTTGAGATGGTAAAATTAGTCTCGTTCTTGGTTTCTCCATATGGACTTCTCCAAATCCATTTTCGCTTGTCGTTCTTCTGAAACAAGGTGTTCATTGGGTAGAGCTTTTCCCTTTCCAGGAAATTGGCCAACAGTATACTTCTATCGTTTCTGGCTCTTAAACCAAAATGCCCTGTATATCTTTGTGAGGGATCTTTAGTTTTTCCAATTTTGACGTTGAAGTCACCTCCTATAATAACATGTGTTGAAACTTTTGTGAAATTATTTCTAAAGTTGAAAGTTTGGCTTGTGTTGTTTCTATATGTCGATAAACAAAACCTCTGTCACACTGATGATTAATTTCTTGCGAATTTGGTGATAGGTAATTCAGCTTCGTCGGCCCTGAATCTAGGGATGCGCAAAATTTTGAAAACATCGATGTTGACATCAAATGATACCTCGAATATGCACTATCGATGTTTCATTATCTTCCAAACAAAGACGGCAAATCGGATCCTCTGACAGTCCAAGTATCAGCATATGATAATTCAAACGACAGTGGCCTGTTAAAAGGCCTGTTAGGCTCCTTAGGTCATGCCCGTTATAGTCTAATATTTGTTTGGATATATTTTTCGAAGGATGTATGAAACCCTTTGAATGCACCAATCCAGGTATATTATGCCAGAAGTCTAAAGCTCTTCTTGCTGTCCAGGTATTTAGTATTTGTTTAGCAATACTTGTCTGCGATGCCAATTGTAGGTATAGTCCGATAAAAATACGAGCGGCACCCACCCTTGCAAGAGAGTCAGCCTTCTCATTTCCATCCATACCAGAGTGGCCAGGGATGCAGTCCAGCGATACCCTATTGCGATCTCCTATTGAGGCGAGCCTTTTTTGGCAGTCTTAAAACCAATTTCAACGTTACACGGTAGGAGCTAAATGCTTTCAAAGCCGCTTGGCTGTCCGTGAAATTTTTATCTATGTGTGTGGTTGGATTGCTCCAAACTCTCCACACATGAAGCAAGGGAGTAAATTTTCGGCTGAAATACGGTTGCATAGGATCCTACAGAGGTTGGAATTTCTGTCCTAGGTCTGCGTCCGTATACACCCGCACCAGAACCTGAGGGTGTCTTTGAACCATTGGTATACCAACAGACCAAAACAAATGTCTGCTCTTAAAAGTTTATTCATACGGAGGACCCATTCATCTCTATTTGGAAATAGGACGGTATAGGGCAGACTGTAGTTTACTGTTGGATGTATTCAGAGATCATCATTCCCAGAACACTATAACTTTCAGTGTCCGTTAGCATTCTGTTTTGCTCTGTATAAGCCTATTTCGTGCATTTAGAAGTATGCACAATTCTAAATGCTGTCTATTAGTTCAGTAATGGAGTGGTCAGAAGAATACTTGATGGAGCTTATCGTTGTCTATCGAGGCAAATCTTTATTATGGGATCCACGACACAAAGATCAATGAAGAAACTCAGAAAGTAGATGCCTGGGAGGCAATAGCAGCAGTATGGGGGTATTTGTTGATATATGTGGAAAAATATTACTTCTCTGCTTTCTTCCCACCGCCCCCAGGGGGCCTGAGAGGTAAGTATTCCTTCCTCAATGATGGTACGGGCTTGACACTCCCGAGGTACCCTAGTCACGTTTGTGTCGTTCTGTATTTGTCCTTAAATGTTGGAAATATCAAGGTGTGAGACACCGTACCGATGGTTGCATGGCGCTGCCGAGTGAGTCGTAAACGATTCCTCCAGATACCGGGCACCCTCTGGATGAAACTTAGCCTTATCGAGATATCCAGGCTCTGCTTCAATAGACCGAATAATTCCTAGGCTACTCGTGGGATCAATTAATAAGCTTATTTTCTGAATAGCCCATTTACACGTGTCTCAAAAGTACTATATAATCACTAGAAAAGAAGACAGTTTTGAGAAAGTATCACCTTTCACAATCCATAAATCACTTACCTCTTTAATAGGAGAAACTCAAAATACGAGAAAACTAAGAAATGAAACACTATTTATAGAAGTTAATAATCAAGCACAATCTAAGAAAACAAAATTAATGAACTAGTTAAATAATATGGAAGTTATATTCGAACCCCATAGAACACTAAACGTTGTAAAAGGAGTTATTACTTGCAGATATTTATTGAACTGTGATACAGAAGAAATACTGGAGAATTTGTAACCCCAAGGTGTAATAGAAGTTAAAAGTGTTTTTAAATGAAACTTACGGTCTCTAGTTAATTCCACAATATAATAAAAGTTATTGAAAATTCTAAATACCAAAATAGATGGAAAAAAGCGCCATCAGCTACCTTACTATTAACCTTCGAAACCTTAAAACTACCTGAAAAAATCAAAGCTGGATATATAAACATAAAGATTCGCCCCATCCGCTGTTGCAGCTGTCAAAGGTTTGGGCATACATCGGATAACTGCAGAAATCAAGCCATCTGCCCCAGATGCGGAAAAACATCTCATGAAGAAAATCCATGAAATCCGCCCCCTCAATGTGTTTTAATTGTCTAGAATGATTTCTTGATGAGTATTAATATAGTACAGAGTAACAAAGTATTGTATGATCATCTGAAGAAATTGTGGGTCCGTAGAAAAGAATGGTGTATTTCGTACAAAAATAGTATAATAACAAGCAACACTAATAATTACACTGGAAGGTGCAAAGGTGCAAGATTATTAACTCTTGTGCACTGGTTTATTTTATTATCAATGTCTTCGAAAACTACTATAAGCGAAAATTGTTGGAATTTGCAAATTCAAGAAGATCTAAACCCCAAATTGATTATAGAAATATGTGTTTTAGAACAAAAGAAATTAACATAATTTATCAAAGGGACAATAAAATTTTCCATGTTGCATCTGAAAAAGACCCCCATTTATTTTATACAGTGAATGCTAAAATTGCTTTTTGTGATTGTCCATTAGGCATAGGTGGCAAATTCTGTAATCACCTATGCGCAATAGACAAAATTGGTATATTATTTGAAACGTCTCCAGTTCTAAGCGTTCATGACAGAATACAATTAGCCAAATGAGCTGTTGGGCATTCAGCACCAGAGGAATTTTATAAAAATATGGATTCAAACAGAGCTGATCTTGAAAACTTTGAAAACTCAGTTCAATCAACTAATTCTGTTCCTGCTGAAGTAGACTTAGCAACAGCAATGGATTTACAAGTTAACGCCGAAGATAATGAAAGCCGATTTAAAAAAGAAATTATTATAAGAATGCGCTGTGAATTTGATCGCATAACAAGTACGCTCGAAGGCTATTTTATCCATCATTAAGTTCAATATACTAATGAACAACCTGAAAACCCCTTCCGAAATTTTAAGCTATTTGGAAGCTAAAAGTCGAATATGTGGGAGAAAATCTAGAAAAATTCGAGTCCAGCCAACGTCAATTTCGCGACGTAAAAACAAAGCATTGCCTCAATCTGGGACAAGTCAAGCTGGCAGGCCTTCCAAAATTGAAAAACTAAAACGGAAGCACAGCCTTGGAAGCAACATTTCGCATAACCTACCAAATGCTAAGGTATATTTAACCTAATTCTGTATTTCGTTGTTTAATAAAAATAATAATTCATGCATATATGACTTTTATTGTAAGGATATCTACCACTTATCAGGAAGATTAAGGTAGGAATGAATAAATTTTAAAATTTACAAAACAATTCAGAATTATATGCCAAATTATTGAAAATAATATGAAAATGCAGTGTGGCGAAATACCTAATTAAACACGTATAAATATGAATACGCCACAAAGACAAATTATATATTTTATTGGCTCTGTATTATACTGGGATTTGTCTTCTGCCACGGAGCGTATTCATAAACAAAGCCACGCGTGATCCAGAGCGTCGCGCGGACCTCGCGCTCGGTACCATACAGGCTTTTGCCTTTACGCGACCCGGATACTCCTAGGTTTCATATCTAATCATATGAATAGCTTGTCATGCTTCAAATTTAAACAGTACTGGGTTACTAGTTACATCTACTATCTACTATTCTGCTACAGATGAATGATGTTATGTAGAAATGATTAGACAGCTTAGAGGAAGCCATACTTAGGAGAAGCGGTGAGTGAAACAGCGAAGCTAAGCAAATATAGTAATCGAGATGGAAACAGACAGAAGAAAAATAGAAGAAAAAGGCCCAAGTTGTAGGATGGCCTTAAAGAGGTTTTTAGATTTTGGTCCAGATCCAATATAGATAATTTTGTCTACACTGACAATTATGACCAATAAAATCTAATGAAATTTACTCTTTTTAGCTTATAAAATCCGACTTATAATCGAAAAATTAAGGAACTATGTGCTCCGAATGAAAGCTGATATAAAAAGAAGGAAGGATCAAAGTCCAATCAAGTAGGTTTTGTAGGCCATTCACAGAACTCAGGAGACGTCACAGAACGTTCAGCGAAATAGTAAGTTGGATTGGTATGAAATAGTAAAAAAAGAAGAAAATTTTTTTTTCCATTAATATGTTAGACATCGAATATCATAATATGAAATGACAATTCAACTTACAAAGAAGTGGTTAAGACAGTGAATTAGAGTAAACAAAAGTGCTTCGAGTTTTAATTATATTTATAAAACAAGGTAAATTAGTGTTTTCAACTTATAATGATAAAGGATATCATATCTTATTATGAGTTAGATAAATAAAGTTCTGTTGTAAATGTAAACAAACCATTGGTTTTCGGTTAAAGTTATTGATATTACTGTGAACATTGAAGAGGTAAGTTTTAGTATATATTTGAAAGAAATTATTATGTCAACCATTTGGTTATAAGTGCATGATTACATTCCCAATAAATTTTGTATCATTTTTTTAAAACCGTAACAAACTCAAGCGATTATGATTCCAATCGTATTGTATCTGAGATTATTATTGAAGAACACATTATGCCATTTGCAGCATATATAGGCGATAATTTCATTTTCATGTGGGATAGTACACGGCCCCACATAGCAAGATCTGTGGTAGATTATTTAAATGAAATAAAAATCCAGTAATTAAAATTTCCACCACGAAGTGCCGACGTAAACCCAATTCAGCATTTTTGTGATGTTATACAAAATCGGTCCGAAGTCATGTGCCTGCTCCAATAAACATACAAAATTTGGAACGTGTAGTTCTCGTAGAATGGAAGAAGAACATTCCGCAGCAGATTATCAATAATTTAATAGCAAGCTTACCTCGACGAATTCAAGTTGTTATAAGAGCACGAGGAGTAATCGCGTGTTATTAATTTGTTACGTGTTGATGTTTAATTTTAATTTAATAGTTGTTGCTGTTGAAATTAAGAATAAATAATTTTTTAGTTTTTTCTTAGAAAATCAATTTGCGTCGCTAAATTTGTAGAGAGAGAATTAATAAGCCTTTTTAATCATTTGCAAAGAAAAAATTTGCAGCCTCTAGCTTACCCCACAAGGTGTTTAGAATTTACAGTACATAAATATTATTTCATTCCACCCGGTATATTAAAGCACAAATTTATTTTTATTTTTACAAAATTAATTTTTCCCATGAATTCAGTTTACTTTGAATCAAATATTTATAAGTAAACAATTTCTAGGATGACTAAGGTAACCATAAAATAAAAAAGTTTTGGCAAATAAAGCAATGTTATTGACCTCAGAAGAGTTATTGAAACAATAGATCGTGATATATTATTGTTGGAATTGAGAGAATATGGCTTCAGTGGGGTAGTTTATGCCTGGATTCAGCAATATTTGAGGAACAGATATCAAATAACCACATTTAACAAATCAGCATCGGATCTGGAATTAAACAATATTGGTGTTCCACAAGGTAGTATTCTTGGGCCCCTACTTTTCATATTCAAATGTAAAATCCATTTTTTTGCGGATGACACCTTCATTTACTGTTACGGGGATAATTTTGTTGACGTAGTACAAACAGTCAGTTGAGAATTGAAAAAAATATATGACATATTTAAGATAAATTAACTAAAAATAAATGAATCCAAATCTAAATTTATGTTCATTGGTGGTCCTGTTTTGCGTGCCAAATTTTTAAACCTTGATTTGAGTATTAAGGTAAATGATCAGGACCTAGTGAGTGTAGATGAAATAAAGTATTTAGGTTTTATGATGGATCATGAACTAAAATTCAATAGTCACATAGATTACATATGTAGAAAGATTGGGAAAAAATGGTTTTTGAGAAGAATTTCACCATTTCTGTCAATGCATACTAAGCTTATGGTTTACAATACATTAATTCTACCACATTTTTATTACTGCTGTTCACTAATTTATACAGGTTGTTCTAGAGCTAGTTATGAACGATTACAAATTATTCAAAACAAAGCAATGAGAGTAATTCTGGAATGCAATAGGTATACTTGTGTGGCATTGATGACTAACTGTTTAAATTGGTTAAAAGTTGAGAAGTTTCTGTATGTACAAACAATGATTTTCATATCATTATCAATAATCTCTTACCGCAATTTTTACATAGTAAGCTAGTTCCAATCTCACAAATACATGATAGAACACAAGATCAGCAGATTCAATCAATTTTTATGTGAAACAACTATTAAAGGAAGTTGGATGAAGAATGTATTCTACTGCAGTACATAAAAGTTAGTCAAAGCGTAAAAATGTTTAAAAAATTATTGATTATATACATTAAAAGTAATCCTACTGAAATCTAGTGGTTCATATTCATATTTATTTATTGGCATCTATATAATATACATTTCTTGTAATATTTTATATCTTAATTTTATATTTTATTGCTTACATAGTACTTTTTATGCTTATTATATTTTATTTTGTGCATGTTTTATTTCATATTTTAATCGTATTATATATTACTTTATTTCATGGTTGCTTTATACATGTTTCTTTTGGTACAGGTTGTTTGTTTATTTGCTTATACTATTTTATTGATTTTACTAATCATACATTTCTATTTCTATTTAAGGTTTGTGCTTACATCCTGTATATTTGTATGCTTGTATTTTGTAGCTTGCAGATTGCTCTTTGCGTTGTTATTCGTTTTCTCTTTTTGTGTAGTTATTTTTTGATCATCTGGCTTATTGAGTATGTACTTCAATGTTTATTGTTAACATTATCTATGACAAATAAAGCATAATAATAATAAAAATGGGAATAACATTCCTAATATAACATATATCAGAGTTAAACTATGCTTGAAAAATATATACTCTTGGCTATCCAAACACTAAAATGTTAATTGTACTGGTTTTTCTCACGAAACTACAGCAAATAATCGAACATTTTTCAAGTGAGTGTATAACTTTATTCCCAGAGAAGGAGTTAATGAGTAAATTCCCTAAACCTCTGAAATCAATCGAACCTCCTATTTCTGGATATAAATGTCAGTAGCTTCTAATCCCCTACGAGCGTAAAATCAATAACGATTAAATGAGACCGTGCCGACTCTATAAACTTCGAAATACCCAATTTACTATCCAATCGGGTCACCGGAAATGTACTTAGACCTATCAGAATTGAATAATATCTCTTATTACTCTTTTTATCAGATATTCAATATTCTGTAAATATCAGAATATATGAATTATTGAAAGTACAATAGATAAGTTAGTTGGGAAACAACTTAGTCAACTTCTTTTTGCGCTGCAAAATTTAAATTAATTTTGTACCTACCTGGAAGCAATATAGGTTTTACTGATACACTGGTTTTAACGAAGTTTATAAAGCAGCAGATCGTATTTGTTATTTTGCTTAAAGAAGTTCTACAACAACTTTCTGCTTGTAAACGAAAAATAATAGCTGGAGGGAAGTTAATAGAGCTACAAGTGGTAAAAAATGGTACTTATTTATATTTCTTTTAGTTTTAAAAAAGTATTCGTTCAATATACAAGGAAGGATCAAAAATATTGTCTTTAGTACACATGTGAATGTTATTGTGCTACAGGAAGGATTTATTGGAACCAAAAGAATGCATAAATTATATCCTGAAACAATATTTTCGGAAAGTCTACTATCGAAGTGGAGGTGGTATATAAGGCAAAGAACAATGGCCCCAAAATGGAACCAACAATCCATATAATCAGAAGATCAACTTCAACCATATGATAACTTCCTCGGAGATAAGATGCCAGAAGGTTTCTAGCATTATTGGAAAGTCCTATATATTGTAAAATTTCTGGCATTAAATTTAGGTTCGAAGCAATACTAAACCAGTGCAGTCACCTTTGTCTACAGCTCGAACATTATCAATAATATGGAGAAAAACCGTTGTACATCTATTTTTTTTCTTGATTTCGCTTCAACCGCTGGGGTTATTAGCGACATATGATACAGAGTATAACCAAAATTTCCACTAATGTATATAAGCCAGTGTCCTTTAAATAACCTATTGTACTATCGACGTTCATGTTTTCATCTAGAGTCTCCGCTATATTCGTTAAAATGTTGTACTTCTTGTACTATCAGTTAATATATGCTGGGGTTGGCTAGGCGGGGTTGGCTGTCTTTGCTCATTGTTGCACTGCTTGAACTACTGCTTGCTGCTTTTGCATGTATGTTAGCTTGGGTTATGGGATGATGGGCAAATTCAGCTATCGTGTGTCTGCTTCCACGTTAGCACCGCTGGTAATGAGAATAACAGGATCATTTTTGGTGCTGTTATTCTTTTACTAAATGACATCCCAACGGTTTTTCGGCTCAATCCTAAGGTGTGCGTATACGTGCCGAGGGGATGTATGACAGCGAGCCTATCATCTGTCACTAACGGAACCTTCGGGATACTAGGCGCCCTCCCGTCGTAAGTCAGTCTTGTCATGGTAATGCAGGGCTCTGCCGTGATGGACCTCTTTTTCCCTAGCTACTCGTGGGACTTATATGAAAGAAGTAACAAAAACAAACTCAAAACTACAGAGGAGATGGAAGTCGACCTATCGACTCCAACTGACCTCCCTGTAACCTCTGATCAGGAACGAGACCTACTCAGGCCTCCAACTTATGAGAATAAACCTAGGAAGCTAGGTGGTGCAGCCAGGAAACGACTTAGTCGTCTCCTCAAGAGTGAGATACCTTACAAATCCGCCTTGCATCAAATTCTAGACCAGCGAGAGCGAGATCAACCGCAAGAGAGGAACCATTCTCCCTCTGTGGCTGGTACCAGCAAGCGCTTACGCTCTAACGATGACTGACCCGAACAAGAGGCAAAGAAGCCCTGCTCGGCTGAATCAATGGTAACGTCAGGTGAAACTGACTTACAAAAGCCCTCTTATGGGCAGGCTGTATCCGGCATCAAGGTGGCAATTTTACATTTCGAACATCCGACAGCCTCCATCACGGCCATACAAATGGAATCTCTTCAGTATGCCATTATGGCCGCTGTAGAGGATATACCTGAAGGTGGTCCACAAGTACAGTTCCAGAACTATAATTTCCGGCCTGGAAGGTTACAGGTCACCTGTGTAAATCCAGAGAGTGTCTCGTGGTTGACTGGCGTAGTCAATACACTTCAACGATGGGACGGTGTCGCCCTGAAATATTTTTCAGGCGACCAACTCCCAAAGCCACACATCTGTGTGGCTTACATACCTGACGAAGGCAGTCTTAGAGTAACTTCAGAACAGGTCCTCACCAGACTGAGGAAAATGAACCACGGTCTGTTTACCTTGGAGTGGACTGTCCTACACAAGGAAATTACAGGCCCTGGTCAAACATGGACTTTCGCCATTGACGATCGATCCATGGCCACGTTGGAGAGGATTGGATTCAAACCATACCTGGGTTTTGGACAGGTTGTTTTCCGGCCTAAAGCTCCCAACCTCCCAACCGGCATCAAAACCGGGTCCCTCGAAGAGATCCGAGAAAAGCAGTGGCCCGGGGCCGAGTGGAAAACCTCCTGTTGCAGTGAGGAGAACCGACCCTTCTCACAAAACAGGGGAAGTGTACCGCTGGCACGTAGCCATCCCAAAGGAAGAGCTGGCTTCCCCAAAAAGAAGACGGGTAACGTCTCTTCAAGGGAACCGGAAAAAGGAACTGGACCTGCTGTCCTGAAATCGAAGACCAGTATGGCCTCGACCAAAGGACCAAAGCAATCAGCTGGATCTGCCGTGGGGAAAGGTGACCAAGCCTCGTCAATGGCACCAACTACAGCCTCACCCCTGGTAGGATCAGATGGTGGCGTCCTGTAACCCTGAGGGTCGTTGAGGACCTATTTACGTTATTTACGGATTACAGATGAAAGTAAATTTGAGGGACATTGGTCTGTTATGTTAGCTCCAAAACCTTCTGCTTCTTCTGGAACACACACCTTACCGTTCTCGCGATTGTGCCTGATTTTTTTCTTGGTCCACCGCCGATATGTTCACTTTAATTGTCTCTGGATTGTCCTTCGACCGAGAACTGAGATTCAGTCTAGTGACGAACGCGCACACTTAGCTGCGAATTCGAGGGGACAGTCTGTTCTAATTGCACTCCATTCTGATTTTGCCGTTTTTTCTGGGTTTGTTTCATTTGTATTGTTTGACTTCATATATACCATAACATATTAATATACTCATTCTGCTAGTTGTTTGATTCCAGATAAATAAAATATGGTGGCTTACGTTCTAACTCAAAAGTTCAGGTTCCATATTGGAAATTTGTCCATACCTCCGATATCTATGGGAGGGTGGCTCTGCATGCCAGAGTGATAGATTATTCACGAATTCTCGTTTAGATGAGTCCATACTCTCTGACGTTTGAATTCATTTCTTTGTATGACCTGTACTGACACGTTATAACTCTCGTAAGCGGATTCCGGTGGCGGACACTTTTGTAAATCCTTCAAAGAAATTACGGAAATGTTTGTTTGGGGGTCGGCACGATCGTAAGCGATAAGCCCTGACACTCGTACAGTCTTCAGAACTAACACAAGGGTGGCAATCAAGGTTAGAGCGTTGTAAACTCCCATGGTGGTGCTGTAGATACGGCCAACTTTAGCCATATGTTGTCTTCTTTTACTACCAGTCGAAAAACTGTTAATCAACAATTTGTCTTTTACTTGCGCCCTGACATATGTCGTTAGTTCAATACATTAACAATAGAAATTCGATTATCTATACAATTTTAACCAATACAAAAAAACCGCATTATAAGTATACATAAGGATAAATATTCATATAACTACCAATCAGATGTTCTATTAAGCTGTTAAATTTTCCCCTGATTGAATTATAATCCATTTATCATGGTAATGAAAGAAATAAACACACACTGCATACCACTCTTGCTCCATACTTACGCTCTTCTACGCACCATGCTTGTCGAGCATAATTAACAGAACTATCATACCTTATTCTCTTACGTGATCCATCTACTTACAATTGTACTCTACCAACTCTCGTTCATTCCACTTTCATCTACCTACTAGCGGATAGTCAAATTATTTACAATTTCTAAGAAAGTAATTTAAGATCTTCTGTTACCGACTCGCCATGCTTAAAATTTTGGGATTCCAGACCCATTCGCCCCTCGTTGCAGAACAATTTCTTGAGAACCATCTTCGGTTCTGCGACACACTCCCGTATATCAAATGTTAAAGTCATACAACCAAAAAAAAATCAGCATTGTGGGTCAAATAGACCCGTGTTGCGGACCTGTAATTCTCCGTTTTCGTCTCCTCCCTTCCCATCCTATCCGACTCCCCTTGAGCGTCGAAATACTCTTCCACTTCTGAGGCAAGTCCTTGCGACAAGACCTTCCTTTGGTCAGCGTTAGTTGCTGGGACCCCTATTCCGGCACGTTCTAGGCTGTGGCAGATGGTCTTTAACTCAATCGTTATAACACATACAAAGTCTGTTAAACTGGCTGGTCGTTGCCTTATTCTTTGGGAACGACGTAGGGGTTGAGCTGGTTCAGCATTACTCCTTATCCTTCTACGAGGCCTCTTTACAGAAGTTTTTGGCAGCTCTCTTTTAGGGCTGTTCCAAATTGGTAGGGCCGCTTCTTTGGCTATAGATACTCCTCCCTCTTTGTCTTCTTCATCCTCCTCTACTTTGTCGTGGTTTTCTGTTACACCCGGTTCTTCGGCGTTCGCATCTACCTCTAGCGTCTCATCTTCTTTTCCTACATCCACGCCATGATATTTCGTCAATCTGCTAACATGAACGGTTTGTTTTTTCTTTCCCTTAAGATCCGTAATTCGGTAAGTGACAGGCCCCAATTGATTCTCTATCTTGAAGGGTCCTATCCAAGGTTTTTGAAATTCCTTCGACCGTTCAATAGTACTACGCAAATATACTAGATCACCTATTTCGAAGAGTCTTTCTTCGGTCATCTCATTATATCGTGTTATTCTACCCTGTATGGCCGTTTCGATGTTGTTCTGTACAATTTCATAAACTTTCTTTGGCCGGGCTTCTTTACTCTACTTCATGAAATCCTGTACCACCTGAAGCCATTGCTTCCACTCTTCATTCCTTTCAGATCTGGCAGGAGTTCTGATCGAAGGGTTCTTATCCTTTTCTACCTCTTTGATTTGACAAACTCGACTTATCTGTTGCGTCGCATTTGGCTTCTTACCATTTCCCATATATGATTTTAATACCTTGAGCCAACGCTTCCAATCTTCCTCCTTCACCATTTCAAGGGAATTCCTATCCTCATTGGTTCTTGTTTGGTCCTTGATGCATTCCATCAGGCTGGTCCTTTCCGACGACTCCTCCTTGGAGGTAGTTTTGTGTTCCCTGATGGTTAGAACCTCCATTGCTTCTCCAGCTAGGATTAATGGCAAACTGCGCCCCCGTGACTTCTCCCAGGATATCTTCATCACATACTAAGAAGTCAGCTGTTGTCTTCACCACGTTAGCTCCAGGTGCTGAGACGGATAATGTAACTAATCCATACAGCTTAATTTGGTGACCTGTGATTCCTCGTAGGCTCACCTGATCCTTTGAAGTACTGTCTACGTATTCCGTTCGGACAATTTTGTTGCCAATCAACGAGTAAGCTCCACCCGTATCCACCAGGCAATCATGCAGTTCTCTATTAACTTCTATGGATACTATATACGGAACTACTTTCGCGTATGGTCCCACGACATCATTACCAAAATGAGTTATCACTCCCGACGGACTGGGTCTTCTCGTGTTCCTTGGATATCCGCGTCCCTCTGAATCGACATGCTCTTGTCTAATGTCTACTCCACCATCTATCCTAAATGCTCCATCCCTCCTTTCGAACTGGTATCGAGGCTTTCCATACCCCTGACTTTGGTAAGAGCGATGATAACGTGTTCCTTGACGATCCTATTGCTTCTGGATTTCGTTTCTTCTCTGATACGGAAAATCCGAAGCTTGATGTGTTCTATTTCGGTTGATCCCTCCTTCGTGCGGTCCTCTTCCTGTTGACCGGTTCTGAGCGTAACTTTTGGTTCGACAATCTCGAGCCCAATGACCTTCCTTTCCACAGTAGTAGCAACGGTCCTTATGCTCCACCAGCGCAGCTGTGGGGCTTCCTTCCCTTTTGCTTCGGCATTCTCGAGATATATGTTCCCGATTTCCACAGTTAAAACATTTTCTCTTATTGTTGAAGAACGCTACTCTGCTTGTTGACCGTCTTCCTTGGACCATCTTAGTAGTAGTCTCCTGCAGGGTAACGATGGCTTCAGCTTTGTCCAAATCTAATTCCTTCTCTTTAAGCAATAGTACTCCAGTTTCTTTCATTAGATTCTTTCTCAAGTTCATTATAATTGATTGAGTACCAACTCCCTATTTGTCTTCTTTATTCCAGGAATCTCATCCGCTGCTGCCCCTTTTAAATTATCTTCAAGAGCCTTTGCTCCCATTAGCCGCAGCCTAATATAGAACGTCGCCACATCTTCATCATGGCGTTGATAGCATTGGATAAGCCGCAACAGACTTTCACCCGGTAACCGTCGTGGTGAAAATTTATTCAATAACTTATCTTTTAATTCAAAAAACGTCAAAGTGTCCAAAGATTGATCTGCTTTAAAAAAATCATAAGCCGCGCCTGAAAAATTAAATTTTAATAATTTTAATGCTCTTCTTCGGTTCAACCGTCCAACCTTGAACGCTGCTCCAACTTCTCTAAATATCTAGTGGCGTCTCTTCCATTAAAATCTGCTAGGGTAGCGGCAATAACTCCTAGGAGTTGAGTGGCTGGCGTTACCACAAAATGTGGTACCCCTCCAATCGAGGTACTGGTGGTCGTCGTAGTGGGTGGTGTGTGAGTGGGGTTAGTACCTAGGTTAGTAGTAGACATTGTGTTCTGCAGAATCAGGTATACAATCCCAGAGTAGTTTTTATGAAATTGAAATAGGAAAAAAATAGAACGGTACCTTGTATGGCTTCCACGACGCCTTAAAAACAAGGGGGTAAATTAAGGATGGGGAGTTCAACCCGCTTGACTTCACCAACCTAAGACAAGCAACAATACCACAGAAGAAAATCTATAACTCCAAGTCTCTGCTCCGATCCCAATGTGTTGCTCCACCTAAGAATCACCCTGTACAAAAAAAATCAATCATTTACACGACACAAGATAGAATACTGAAACAAAAAAAGATCGGTTACTCGTTCCACCTTGTTTGTGCTAGAAGTCGCTTCTTGCGGCTATCGTTTGAATGGTTCACCCTGTATGCAATTTTGTTCAATCTCTGCAAAAATTTTTATTAAGTCGCCCTGTATGGTACTGGCCTTCAAGTAACAGCACCAGTATTGAAATCTCTGATCAAAACGACACGTTAATCAAGACTCGGCTGGATCACCCTGTATAATTGAAAATGGTAACTCTTTACTCTAACAACCGGGTCGGCCCTGTATATGGTCGGCTGCACTATTGGCAATGAAACACAATTCCAAGTAAGCCCAGATAATGAGACCACCCTGTATAAAACCGATAATAATAAAAAAAAATTGACGTGTTTCGTGTAGTAACTGCTTCACCATGTATAAGCACTGAAACAATTTATGAAACAATAAAACAATTTATACGATGACACGCGCTCCTGGATCACCCTGTATAAATATTATTCCAAACTTCTAAGCAGTGGACATAATTAAGCTATTCTGGGTCTCCCTGTATGTATGCTGCGATACTTTACAAGTGGAAAAAATATTTCCGAATTCAATCACGCTGTATTGGACCTTCCGGTAGTTAATATTTCTCTTTACCGAGTAGAAAAAAAAAAGATAACTAATACATACAAGCCCGTTATTTAGGACTCTCCTGTATGTAATATGCTACGATCATTCACAAAAGTCAAGAACAGACAAAAAAATACGTTCGCTGAAATCATCGAATTTGGATCACCCTGTATATAATTTGTTGCGATACTGCGAACAAGATAAGACACAAACTTAGCAAATCTTCTTTAAGAACAAAAATCAACGAAACCCAGATGGGTTATGATATGGGAGTCTTCAGTATTTCCCGTTCCTCAACGAATTCCTTGGTCAAGTGGGCCTACTACAATATTCGTGTAATCCCCAAAATTATTTTAACATACGAAATAAAAATGGACTTTTTCTTCACTCTGAAAATGGATATCCAACAAATAATTTTGCAAGCTCCGCGAATTCCTGACTTCGACTGCGGGCCAATATCCTCCTGGAGATGGGAACAGCTATTCACGGCGCCGTTACAAAATAACTATAATTGAAAGATGGAGTCCTTGAGAGGGTTGAACAGGGTAGGGTAGCTAATTATTTATAGAAAAAAATACAAATAAAATATTAAATATACATGAATATTTCTAGTTGATTTGTTCATAAATTCAACAATAAATTTTCAATCGGCTGTCAACTTGTATTATTACGCTCTACTCAATGACTGAAAATTAAGTGTAGATCTCTTTGGGTCTATTTCAACCTACTTTGATATATCGATTTTTTTCGTCAAAAAAAATAGATCCCACCTAATTCTTTCAAAAAAAAATCCCACCCACCTAATCTTTTCTTTCAAAAAAAACATCCCACCGCTGTCACCAGATTGCAACCCTGAGGGTCGTTAAGGACCTATTTACGTTATTTACGGATTACTGACGAAAGTAAATTTGAGGGAGATTTCACCCCTCTATCTGATTGCTTATTTGGTTATGCCTAGGGACTGTCACCACAAACAAAAAAGATTATGAATTAAGTACATCCCTTTTTAAATTCCTTCGAACGGTCTAAGCTATTTTTCCGAAAGAGCTTGAAGCCCCACCTCGGTTTACAATACGAGGATTTATTTTTAGAAAAGGTTAGAGTGATTTTAAATGAAAAACCTGAGTTTAACTAATCCATATATATATATATATATATATATATATATATATATATATATATATGAATATATATATATATATATGAATATATATATATATATATATATATATATATACATTCCTTTATAAGATAGTCAGAATTTTATAATCAACCAACCAATGAAATAAGCAAAAAAAATTAAAGAAAATATAGAAGGTTTACAATTAGCCTATTCTCTAATTGACGCAAAAAGAATCAACTCAAAAAAAATCGCTGAAGTTACAATCCCCTTAGTTTTTAGTAAAATTATAAACAATGTGAAATTTATGAGAGAACGTGAGACAACACTTTAAAATGGGATTTTTTTTATTGATAACCAAACAAAAAAAATTATATATTTAGCCTATACGTCCGTAATCTAATGAAACTAGTCCACACGGTTACAGTGAAATTTTGTCCACAATATAATGAACTACTGAGGATTAGTTCCTCCCTCTATTAAAAAAACGTATGTATCCGCTAAATGTCACTGTATACGTGTTTAAAATAAAATGAAATAATTTTAACTGCCTGGGACTATTTGATCAAATAAAAAAATTAGTAATAACAAAAAATATATATAAAATAAAAAAACAGTTTTTTGTGAAGCCGTTACAAACTATCGCCTCTTACTGGCACTCTTGATCTGTAGATCAGTTAATGACCTTTTATGATTCTCGGCGGCAATATTCTGTAATACTTCCCTAAATACTACCCTGACAAATCTGATTAGTAGTTTAGATGTAGTCGATAGCGAGAAGCAATGTACCAACAGGTTACTAGTTTGTACAATATGACAACTCTCAGTCAATCTCTTTATGTCCTGATTCTGCATGTACACCCCTCAAAACTGGTTAGTCTGTTGAATAAACTTTCAAATTACTCACCGGAGACGAATCTCCTCTCCTCAGACGTGGAGGCCCAAAAAATATGCACAGAACAAACAACGAAAAAAAAAATCTCATGCTAGTGATTTTAGCAATATTCACGCAAACTACCCGGCGTGTTCAGATCGCCGCACCGGCTGAACACGATCTGCTCTGTTTTAATTTTTTTCCTTCCCCTCTCCATTAATTTATTCAGTTACCTGTCGACTAAACTCCATATGTGGGTCACTGAATTTGCGATTTCATACATGAGTTAATGTATTTCTCAATTTTTTGTTTTAAATTATGATCCTAAAATACAGTTGAAGTAGCTTACGCTATAACTTCCGATAACCTAGTTTTACGAAATTATAAACATTTTTTGTTTAATATAATTTCATAAAGAACTACCTGAATATATATTATTTCATTTTTTATATGATACAGGTTGTCCCAATTCCAATGATTATTATTATATTAATAATTATAATTTATTTATACCCATCATTACAGTCCCAATTGATTCACCGTGTGATCTCCCTTAGGGATCTGAGGAGACACAAGTTTGCCTGCGGCTACCTGTAATCGCCACTTTCAATTGTTTACAGGCAAACTTGCAGCATGCCAAGGCCGCTTCCTCCATTCTTGGTAAAAGGTTCAAGGACGTATCAATCGACCTTGCCTTCCTGCAAGAATCATGGACAGGAAACATAGACCGAATAACTGGTCTCAGCAATATTCCTGGTGAGGTAGTAGTCTGTCCTGGGGTGAAACCCAGAGCATGTCTCCTCATTAGGAAAAATATTAATTATTTTTTGCTTACAGGCTTTTGCACTCCTGATGTAGTAGCCATCCAAGTGTCCCTACCGGAGAAGAATGGTATGACTAACCTATTCGCCTGCTCAGCATACTTCCCGGGGGACACGGATAATGTACCTCCCCTCGCTATACGTCGGTTAATCGACTATAGCAAGAAGAACAGAAGCCAGTTAGTCATGGGCTGTGACACCAATTCACACCATACATCGTGGGGCAGCACGGATATAAATCATAGAGGTGAAATACTTTTTGATTTATACTAGGGGAAGGGCTATCTGTTATTAATAAGGGCTCCGAACTAACTTTTGTAACTAGAAATAGATCAGAGGTGGTAGATTCAACAATCAGCTCAAACTTTTTGAGCAATAAGATACGGCATTGGGCAGTATCTACTGAGCCTTCGTGTTCAGATCACAGGCACATTCAATTCAACATTGAAATAGGTCCACGGCCAGTGGACAGTGGATACAGAAATTCCCTCTAACGGTACATTGAGGAAGGCTTCACTACAAATAAACAGTTGTGATGGGATAGATACTGCGGTAGACAAGCTTCATTTCATTATGCAATTTATTATGCAGTGGATTAGCGTTGGATGTGGATATTTGTTAAGTTGTATTGATTTCTCTATCAAAATAATTTAAGTTCATATGAACTGAAAATTCTCTATTTATCATTGAATTGAATGCTGTTAATTTATGTGACATGGGATTGGAATTATATGGTATAGTCCATTTAATTGTTTGGTTGTTTTCTGAAAATTGTATAATAAAGTACGGGTGTGAAGTTAGTGGTTGATTTCCAGTAGTTAAAATAGTAAAATTGAAACTAATTGCAACAAGTTGTGTTTTAAAATTTAACATGCATAATATAATATGGTTGTCTTTGAAAATCAACTACCATCCTCCGTACCCACTTAGAAGCCGTCGGGGTGTATGAAACCACCCCTAAATGATAAAATTATACGAGTAAATTAATAATTCAGAACCTCGACTTCCCGTTCGAGTTCCTGGATGATATTCACAGGATACATTGCAAATGCCTCTAAAAATTGTTTACCACCACCCGTACCCACTTAGAAGCCGTCGGGGTGGATGAAACTACCCCTAAACGATAAAATATGAATAAATATTTCAGAACCTCAACTTCTCGTTCGAGTTCCAGGATGATATTCATTGGATATATTTCAAATGCCTCTAGAAATCATTTACCGCCGCCCGTACCCCCTTAGAAGCCGTCGGGGTGGATGAAACTACCCCTAAAGGATAAAAATATGATAAATAATTCAGAACCTCGACTTTTCGGTCGAGTTCCAGAATGATATTTACAGGATACATTGCAAATGCCTCTAGAAATCATTTACCGCCGCCCGTACCCACTTGGAAGCCGTCGGGGCGGATGAAACTACCCCTAAATGATGAAAATATAATACATAATTCAGAACCTCGACTTCCCGTTCGAGTTCCAGGATGATATTCACAGGATACATTGCAAATGCCTCTAGAAATCATTTACCGCCGCCCGTACCCACTTAGAAGCCGTCGGGGTGGATGAAACTACCTCTAAGCCATAAAAATATAATAAATAATTTAGAACCTGGACTTCTCGGTCGAGTTCCAGGATGATATTCACAGGATACATTGCAAATGCCTCTAGGAATCATTTACTGCCCTCCGTGAATATCATCCTGGAACTCGGACGAGAAGTCGAGGTTCTGAATTATTCATTGAATGAGTGCTTGTAATATTTCATACAACTCTGCTGTGCATGAAGTAGTCATCGGTTTGAAATTAAATTTTATGGGTATATTTGTGAGGATGTCTGCTCCGTTTGATGATTTGGAAGCGTCAGTGAATATCCTAAAGTGGTTTTGATAGTTTTCTATTCCTCATTGAAAATTCTATTCAATCAGGTTAATTGGAGTTTCCCTTTTTCTTAATATATTGAGGTTCGTATTGATTCTGGGCATGGATATAAACCAGGATGGAGAGGTTCGGATCTTTGTTGGAAAGAAGTTGGGGAATTGAAGTTGTAGGTCCTTAGGATTTCTTCTGACTCTTTCGTAAAATGGTGATATATGTTTCCTGAAAGCTTTATTTGGGTAATTAATTAAACACGTTGAGAATAGAACGCTAAAAAATCGTAAAACAATCAACTTGGACAAGGTTAATATTGTTACGAAACAGCAAACTGGTATAGTCCCTAAATCCGACTCTGTCTAAGCCAGGTATGCAAGTTAAAATTATGGCGGATACGCAGGTTTTTTTCCTAACTGATTACGATTGTGACTATCTTATCTAGCCATTGTTTCTGTCACTAGTGTTATAAAGAAAATTCCAGAGCCACTTGGTTTTGTGTAAACCGCAATCCAGAATTTTCTAGTATATATATATATATATATATATATATATATATATATATATACATATATATATATATAAATATATATATATATATATATATATATATATATATATATATATCTACATATATAAGGAGCCGACCCGAGAATGTTCAGTTTTAGTTTATAAAGTGATCTCGACAAATAAACAAGAATACACCGAAATAGCGCGAACAGTAATGTGTTGATATAAATTAATAATCAAGTCTGTGTGCATATAAATTAAATTTAAGTGATTAGTTAAGTATATATAAATTGAGTGTTAGTAAGTAGCCATACCGTGTGTTTGAAATTTATCCCACCTGTTTACTGTTTAAATAAATTAGAACAATATTACATTGGTGTCAGGTGTGGGGTAATATAAATAAATTGCTACGTAAAAATGGCCAAGAGACTATGTGATTTTATTTTTATTTAATGACGAGGCCTCCACCTTAATCTCGACACTTTCTGCCATGGAAGAGAAGATTTCTGCTAATATGGACAAGAAGATTTTGACCATGAAGAACGATTTTTCGGATATGAAGAACGATATTTCTACTATGAAGAATGATATTTCTGCTAACATGGACAAGGTTTCTACTAATATGGACGAGAAGATTTCTGCTATGAAGAATGATATATCTGCAGATATCTTCTCATTGAAAAATGACATTGCTGCTGAAGTCGAGAATGAAATTTCGTCTCTAGAATCAGACATGGAGAATAAGATGACAACGATGGAAAATCAGATGGACGAGAAAATCAAGGAGTTAGAGACAAAGATTGCCGATTTAAAAACACAACACACTTCAACAGAAGAAAAGAAGATCGAGATCTGCAAGTCAGAAACACAACACAAGACAGATGATATTGGCAGTTTTACCCGAGTCAAGGCCCCAACGTTCGATGGGAAAATGTGGACCAACTACGTAAAACAGTTTGAAGCAGCCGCTAGAGTGAATAATTGGTCCGAAAATGAGAAAGCAGTGAACTTTACTATCGCGCTTCGGGGAGATGCGTAAGGTGTACTTCAGACGATACCTCTTGAACAAAAGGATAACTTTGAGCAGCTAAAAAAGAAGCTGGACATGCGATACGGTCACGGATATTTTCCAGCTGAAGATTCTAAGGCAAAAACGTGACGAAACCTTTCAAGAGTATGAAATGGATATTGCCCGACTAGTTCGATTTGCTCATCCAACAGCACCAGAGAACATGATGGAATGTTTAGGAATCCAGGCCTTTATTGACGGCTTATGTGACCACGATATGGAGAAGACGCTTCGATTAGCGCATCCTAAAACATTCGTCGATGCATTGACTGCTGCTCTTGAATATGAAGCAACCACGACGACTTCGGGATATAACAAAGGTAGGATAATACAGGAAGTAGGTGACGATGACAGACTTGACCAGATCGTTAACTTGTTGAAAGTTATGGTAGACAAGAAGCCGAAGAAAATCAGGTGCTGTAACTGTGGGGAGCTAAATCAGGCACGCAGTTCGTGTAAGCATCCTACAACTTCTGCAAACCAAGAACCTCTTAAATGCAAAGCAACCACGAAGAGCTCGCGGTAGAACAAAGGTAGGACCATGCAGGAAGAATATGACGACGACAAACTTGACCAGATCGTCAACTTGTTGAAAGATATAGCAGACAAGGAGCCGAAGAAGATCAAACGCCGGACGTGTGGCGAGCTAGACCACGTACGCAGTCCGTCTAAGCGCCACAAGACTCCTGTAACCCAAGAACTCCAGTCACAGGGGAGATCAGACAGTGGTGAACATCCAGCAGATGTGAATAACCGAAAAGCCATTTCTCTGCCTAGACGGTCATGCCCTGTAGACTATTCTCAATGCAACAACTCTAAATATAAGGAAGTTGCAGTTTAAAGAATTACAGTAGTTACCGAGGAGTCGTCACCCACCAGGATCAGAGAAGATCAGGTGAATGATCCTTGCCTAAAGAAGATTCGGCAGTGGAAGGAAGAAAATCGGCGACCTACCTAGCAAGAAGTGTCAAGATTTTCACCGAAACTCAAGGCGTATTGGGCTCAGTGGGACTCCCTTGTCCTGGAAGAAGGGCTGTTGGAAAGAGTCCTTGAAAACGATGATGGTTCCGAGATGAGGAGACAGCTAGTTATCCCTAGAACGAGAGTAGCTGAGGTACTGAAGAAGTTACACGACTGTCCATCGGGAGGTCATCTGGGAGTGAAGAAAACCCTTAAGCGAGTCCGTGAAAGGTTTTATTGGATGAACAGCTCCGACGATATGAAGGACTGGTGTGAGAAATGTACGACTTGTGTTACGAGTAATGGACCGCATCGCAAGAGAAAGGCACCCATGAAACAGTACAATGTTGGAAGCCCTTTCGAAAGGATTGCTTCAGATATCGCTGGACCATTTCCGACGACAGAAAATGGTGGCAAATACATACTGGTCGTGATGGATTATTTCACAAAGTGGGTAGAAATTTACGCTATCCCGAAACAAGAGGCCACAACTGTCGCGGATGTATTGGTGAAAGCATTTATCAGCCGATATGGAGTGCCATTGGAAGTCCACAGTGACCAGGGGAGAAATTTCGAAAGCCATCTATTCCAGGAGATTTGCGAGAAGCTGGGAATGAAGAAGACCAGGATAACAGTATTACACCCACATTCAGATGGATTGGTCTATTGGAAAATACCTGTCCAAAGTAGTTTCCAGCCATCAGAGAGATTGGGACCAGTATCTTTCCCTATTCGCATTGGCTTATAGATCTGCCGTCAATGAGTCCACGGGTGAAACACCTACGAAAATCCTGTTAGGACGTGAAATGAGGCTTCCTTGTGACCTGGAATTTGGCTGTAGGCCTGTAGAAGATCTAGCAGGAGAAGATTACGTGATCCAATTGAGAAGAAGGCTAGACGATATTCATGAATTAGTTAGAACAAATCTTCAAGTTGCCAGCGACAAAATGAAAAGTCGGTACGACACGCAGGCCACAGAAGGCGGTTTTAAAGAAGGGGACAAAGTATGTTTACACATCCCGACGAGGAGGAGAGGATTTTCTCCAAAATTACAAAAATCCTGGGAAGGTCCATACATAATCAAGAAAAGGATCAATGATGTTATATATCGCATAAGCAAGATCCCCAACGGAAAACCAAAAGTAGTTCACCAAAACGGCTAGTGCCATTCGAAGGAGACCATGACCTAGAGAAAGGAGTAAACCGTATTCGAGATGTGTCTGACCCTACCTTCGATGAAGTTATGGGCGCGTATGGAGGTACCGGGAAAGCTAGATATGGAGTCACTTCAGAACAACGACAAGATTTGTTCACTCTCCCAGAAGATTATTCACTGGTATACAATATCCCCGCCCGTATCAAGAACGCACGAGAGTTGGCAACCGTCTTTCGAAAGAAGTTCGGTAAATAGAAAAACTTGAAGATCAGATTCCAGCCCTTGGCAAGACACTGAAACTGAAACATAATTCGCGGTACGTCTTCTACGTGGTAACAAAAAATGAATTCCAAGATCGATCTACCTACCGCGATGTGTGGGAAGCACTTCGAAACCTACGAGACCTTGTGTTGGAATCCAGCGTGAAGACACTGGCTATGCCTAAGATAGCGAGTAACCAGTTGGATTGGTGAATCATCAGGAACATGGTAGAGATTATCTTTCAAGATACTAGTGTCCAGATTTTAATTTGCAGCTAAAACCCCCGTTATCAGTATCCGATGAAGACGGTGCCCTGCTATTTCCATAAGATCGTAAAGTGTAGAAATGGGGCCAGTTGCCGATTCAAACATCCACTCTCGGCTACACAAAAGTTCCAGGAGGAACTTCCATTTAAGGAGGCGTAACGTTACGAAACAGCACACTGGTATAGTCCCTAAATCCGACTCTGTCTAAGCCAGGCATGGAAGTTAAAATTATGGCGGATACGCAGGGTTGTTTTTATAACTGTTTACGATTGTGACTATTTTATCTAGACATTGTTTTTGTGACCAGTCTTATCTAGAAAATGCCAGAAAGCCAATTGTTTTTGAGTAAGCCGCAATCTAGAATTATGTAGTGAAAAAAGCACTAATATATAAGGGACCGACCAGAAAGAGTATAGTTTAAAATGTGATCTTGACAAATAAACAAGAATACACCGTAATAGCGAACAGTAAAGTGTTGATATAAATTATTAATTAAGTTTGTGTGTATATGAATTAAATTTAAGTGATTGGTTAAGTATATATAAATTGAGTGTTAGTGAGTAGTTTAGTGTTTAAATGAATTAGAATACCATCACAATATTGTTAAATGTAAACAGTGTTAACGGACTGGAGAATATTGATTCAGCATGTATAGATAGTTTAATTCTGTACAGTAAATATACTATTTCTTAATCGTCAGTGTAACTCTGGTCATCGACATGTTGTCGGTGGTCATGGTCAATTGTTATTATTTGTGTTAAGTATATTATATCCCAGTGAGCTTTTAAACAGATGGTATTATTTCGTTCCCACAGAATGTAGGTAAGTGTTTCCCTAATTAATTGTCTAGAATAAAAATGGTTTAGTATTTGGCACGCTTACCTCTAATAATCACACTATATAGCAGAAATAATGCCAGCTGAATTAGTCAAGAAGTACACCACTAAGGCGACAGTAAAATCGTTAACAGTAGACGCAGCATCGGAAACCGCAAAAACAATCATTGCAGGGGGAAATTTCTCGACACCACAAGGATATTAACAATACTTATGTCAGTACATGAGATTGCTAGTCAGCAACAAGAAAAATGTTCAGACTTCAGGAGAAGCTCCAACAATTTCCAGCAGAAGAAGATATTCAACCCGAATAGGAGCTACGAGAATCTGCACGGAACGTATAATCGGTGAAATTCGGAATACCAAACACAACAGTTTTAAAATTATTACAGAAACCAAAATAATGATAGAAATTACAGGGAATACGAGAAACGTAAGAATGAATGGCAGAATGAATAAGAGCGCCTAGATGGTGCATAAAAGTAATGATATGTACCGACAAAGAGCATAGTTGAAGAAGAAAACTAGCAACTAAGGATGGAAAATATTGACTTGATGGAATAAACAGAATTATTGCAAGAAAAGATGGTTCAGACTGAGAAAAATTTTAGAAAGAAGAATTTGATAATACGTGAAATAGAAGAAGGCAGTGATGAAGATACGGCACAACTATGAAACAAGAAGAACTAATCAAGAACGTCAATAAGATGGTAGGAGAGTAGAGTAGCAAATAGAAGCAAAAACAAAAACAGGTCAGTACTAATAGCGATGAAAGACTTGAACAGAAAAGTAGGAACGTTGAAAGGAACGAACAAATTATAAGAAACATATGATATATATTAATGAAGCCTACCTAAAAGACATACAGGAATAAAGAAAACAGCTAAGAAAATATACGAAAGAGGCGACAGAAAGATGAGATATAGCAAAGTTAATCTACAACACCTCACATAAAAATAACAAAATATACAGTCTGAAAGAGCTAGGAGAAAGAAAAAATCAGTCAAAGATAACTAGAGGAGGGAATAAAATAACAACTAAGGAAAATAGCAAAACTAATCGGAAAAATTTGAAGCAAACCGATTCTAATTACGGATGAGCGTACGGATCAGAAATACGTTGAAAGTTAGTGAAGCTTTAATTACCGAATCATGTAACTTCGACTTAGGATGAACGTTGGAGAAGCTTGATAAACTATCAGTTAAAAACAAGGTAAAAAGAATTAAGATATATGGTAATGATCACATTTTCAAGAGATGCGAAGTACCATGAATGATAGAGCAAAAAAAAAATTCTAGATAGATATCACTATCATAACGGACACAGCAATAAAACCAAATGATTTTGTGTACATAGACACCGTAGGTCCATTTGTCGAGAGTAGTAGAGGTAATTGCTATAACATAACGATGTTGTGCAAACTTAGTACGCAGTGATGATATCAGTCAAAGGCAAAGAGGGTCAGACAATTTTAAGAAGGATATTTGACAGTTTCATACCAACTTAGAGTTTAATGAAAGAATTGACAACAGATCAAAGAACATAGTATAAAAATGAGAGCATGAAGAAATTAATAGAACTATTAAATATTAATCATAACTTTTCTACCGCGTATCGTAACGAATCTATAGGAAACTGTGAAAAACTTCATAGATCATTTAACTAGTATGTCAGGAATTTTATAAATGAAACTTGTAACATGTCGCTGAGAACTGTTTCTATTTTCAATAATTATTTTGGAGCGTTACTTATTCGTCGGATACTCTCACCTCCAATTCCAAATCCTTTTATTTCAAATATTAAGAAAGCGTCGGCGATCGTTTTTACTATAGTAAAATATCTATTTAAACGACGATTCAAGTCGAATCGGGGCTTGTTCATTTTTCGCTGAGAGGAATTTCAGCATTCAGTTTCTAAATCATTTTGTGTGTGATATTAATTCTTCCGGCTGGTAAGTTCTCTATATCTTTGCAAATTGTAATTGTGTGCTTACAAATAATTCCATTTCGATTTTTATATTCAGTTAAATTATTTCGTTTTTTAAAAAAAAACAATATTATTGTTATGGCGCCATTATTAAAAATTCGGTGGCGTCCAAATTTATTTTATGAAGCGAATTTATTACAGATTCTATATATGGTTATTTCTCACTGATTTAAATTTGCTTTTTCTGATTATTTTGGGAACAGGATGGATAAGAATGAACAGATTCCTGTGGTTTTATTTTGAAAATTAAATTCCATTTTTATATGTATTGGAGTATAAGCTCATAACCTGTTCATTTTATTTCTCCTTTCCAATTTTCTACTGTTTCTCCTGTTTTTTTTTAATTTCTTTTCCTACAGCTTTACAGACTTTACGGACCTTACGGACCTCACGGATCCTACGGACAGTTCAGTCTACCGCACCATCCAGCTCTACCGGCCTATATAGCTCCAGAGTCCATGCAACGACGTCTCAAGAACCCGTGAATACTGCCGCGAGCCGTACGTCCCGAATCTTCCCAAGATAAGTCCCTAACTTATTTTTGTTAGATATAATATATTGAGTTGGACATTTTCATTGTAAAAACTGATTGTTGTTCGTATTGTATTGAGAATATACGGCTTATGTAAATTTATTTTTGTGTCGAATAAATCCATTTGTCCCGAAATTTTGTTCGTTGATTCACGTTAACTCAATTGAGGTAATAAAAAACTGAGACCAAATTCACCACCTGAGAAGAGTCCCAAGCTCTACCGACTGAGCTAGTCAGGTCTTGCTCGCAGCAGTATTCACGGGTTCTTGAGACGCCGGTTTCTGGACTCTGGAGCTATATGGTCCGATAGAGCTGGATGGTGAGGTAGACTGTACTGTCCGTAGGGTCCGTAAGGTCCGTAAAATCCGTAGGGTCCATAAAGTCCGTAAGGTCAGTAACGGCTGCAGAGCTGTAGGGAAATAAATAAAAAAACAGGAGAAACAGTATAAAATTGAGAAGGAGGAATAAAATGAACAGGTTAGGAGCTTATACTCCAATACATATAAAAATTGAATTTAATTTTCAAAATAATTCCAGAGAAATCTGTTCATTCTTATCCGTCTTGTTACCAAAATAATCAGAAAAAGCAAATTTAAATCAGTGAGAAATAACCATAAAGAATTTGTTATAAATTCGCTTCATAGAATAAATTTGGACGCCACCTGATTTTTAAAGATAATAACGGCGAATAAACTGGAAACGCCATAACAAAAATATTGTTTTTTAAAAAAAACGAAATAATTTAACTAGATAGAAAAATCGAAATAGAGTGATATGTAATCACACAATTACAATTTGAAGAGATATAGAGAGCTTACCAGCCAGAAGAATTATTATCACACACAAAATTATTTGGAAACTGAATGCTGAAATGCTTCTCAGCGAAGAATGAACAAGCCCCGAGTCGACTTGAATCGTCGTTTAAATAAATGTTTTACGATGGGGTAAAAAACGATCGCTGTCGCATTCTTAATATTTGAAATAAAAGGATTTGGAATTAGAGGTGGGAGTAGCCGACAAATAAGTAACGCTCCAAAATAATTAATGAAAATAGAAACATGTCTCAGCGACATGTTACAAACTAGGGATGATTGGTGCGCATATAGTAGGATTTTTGCTTCTTGTTAGAATACAACACCGAGCGCATACCACGGTTACACACTATTTGAGATAGTGTCTAGGAGAAAACGAGCATACCAGAACATTTGAATAAGGGAATAGAGCCACGTTATAACTCCGATTCGTATCACAACGAGGTCAAGTACAAACTTCAATACGCACGCGAGCAAGCTAGGGAGTTTTTATTGAAACAAAAAGTAGCTAGGAAAAATAATAGTTATCAAGCTTCATCTCTTACAGAGTTTAAGGTTGAAGAATTAGTGTTATTAGAAGGAGAGGAAAGAACAAAATTTTTATTCTCAATATTTAGGCCCATTTCAAATTACAAACATAGAAGGCGTCAATTGCGAAATTAAAATAAATGGAAATAAAAGTAAGATTGTTTATAACAACAGACAGACAAGTATAACCAGTAAGCAATAATTGTAAAAGGTCACGATCGCTAAATAGTGTAACATAAATAGACATTACCATTATGGAATGCCCTCGTTGACGCATTTCATTACCTAAATTTAATTTCACTGTACGATGGATCTCCTACCAGAATTTCACGCCCCGGCAGTAGATTTGACCATTATTCCTCCCGATTTAGTAGGTATAACAGAGTGGAAGACCCTTGCAGACACCATGGGCTCTGATCATTTCCCCATTTCAATAAGTATCTCAGGCACAAGCAAAATTCCCAAAATACATCCAGCAACAATTTGGAATGAAAATAAAACTGATTGGCCCAAATTTACATCCCATATAAACCATGCTCTAGACGAAACACCAGAACCTTATGATTTCCAAAAATTTACCAGAATCTTGAACGATGCGTCAAACTCTTTAATGCCTCAAAAAAAACCTTTTTGTAGTCCCAAATCTCTACCTGCTTGGTGGGACGAGGAATGTTCACAAATCATTTATTTAAGGAAAGAAACCCTTAAAAAATACAAACAAAATTCGACTTAAGAAAATTTCATTGAATACAAAAAAATAGAAGCCTAGGTTAAACTAATTATTAAAAACAAAAAACATTATAGCTGGGAAAAATTCATTATTAGCCATTAGCCTAAGCAAAAGTACACCTTTAGGGGAAATATGGAAACAAGGAAAAAAACTCTCTGATAAAAACTTCTCTCTGAGGAATAAATCGAAAAATTATTTGAAGTAATAGCTCCGTCACATGTAATCAACCAACCCAAAATTATCTCAGAGAATGTTAACTACAATATGTTATCAGTACCTTTTACCTTAGAAGAATTGGAATCTGCAATCAAAATATCGCGCTGTACCTTCCCCGGAAAAGATAGCTACCCATAGTATGATTAAAAACATTCCAGACAAAGCAAAAATAGCAACTTTGAGCATCTACAATGACTGGTGGATAAATAATAATTTTTTAAGAGAATTTAAAGAGATCATTTTAATTTTTATTTCAAAATCCAAAATGAATCCCATTGATCCCATGTCTTACAGACCAATATCCCCTATGTCATGCCTGGCAAAACTTTTGAACGTATGATTAAAGTGAGAATGGAGTGGTATCTGAAATTCAAATCTATATTCCCGACTACACAATACGGTTTCAGGAGAGGCAAAGGAAGCAGTATCGCAACTAGTATAGGACATAAAATGCACGTTTTCAGATAATGAATATCTTGCGTGTTTTTTTGTCGATCTTGAGGGTGCTTACGATTCAGTTGATTTGGACATATTAGAATCAAAATTAAACCTTATTGGTATAAGCTAAAAAGTGTCTTCTAACATTGTACAAATATTTAGAAATCGTAAAATATACATTAAAGATCATATCAATACTCTTCACGGACCGAGAATTGTAAATCGGGGTTTACCCCAAGCAGCGGTTCTTAACCCTCTGCTATTTAATATCTACGCTTTTGATTCTCACATTTTATTTGATGGAAACATCAGAATCATTCAGTATGCTGATAGTATATGTATCTATATACAACCAATGTGTGAGGGACCTTCGATACGTAATGTATTACCTCCAAGCTTGGCTAAACGTGCACTCCTTTTAAGTTATCCCCCAATAAATCAGCGGTGATGGTGCTCACTCGTCATCGTCTGGTATTGAGAGATATTATAAAATTAGGTTAAATCAATATTCCTATCCTTGATAGTTACAAATATTTAGGGATTGTAAAAGATGAAAAGCTAACTTGGAAAAACATTTAGAGCATATTAAAAATAAAACAGAAAAAGGAATAAATGTGCTTATATGTGTAACGGCGACAGAGCGTATATAAGATCAATAATAGACTACGGTTGCATATTCTATGGATCCGCAGCAAATTCAAATTTACTAACAGTAGATAGAATACAATTAAAAGCATTAAAAATTGTCTTTGTACTTACAAATCTTCCCCATCACCAGCAGTATTAGCAGAGGCTCAAGAACCCCCACTCATAATACGAAGACTATTATTAGCTCAAAAAAATAATATAATATATGTTTATTTCCAAATTTCAAATATTACAATAAATTTTTCATAATGATAACAATAGAATATTGATTAGGATTGTAAACATTGAGAAGACCCATTAGAACTCGTAGGTTGCGCATGGCCTATTACTTCTTGTCTAATAAACCAATATACCGTTACATCATCATCATGAAACAATATTACAAGCATACTGTGCATAGACAATTGAAATTGAATATATTTTTTAGAATTTTTTTTACTTTGTGAAACAACCAGTGGAATATAAATATCACGATTTGCTCTGGATGAATTGTATAACAATATCTATCTCCAAATTCAGAAGATACTCTTTGAATATATTTTTTATCATTGAAACTGAATTTATGTGCAGTATATAATTCTTGTACGTTTCGTCTAGAAAATTGAAAAACCTGCTTGCTAAGTAAGTGAAACAGCGTTGACCTACTCTTTTTTTCGATGTAGCAACCTGTACAAATAAATTTGTTTTATTTCTTGTAAGATAATCATGTGATATCTCTTGAAGAGATGTTATGTTTTTATAAATAAAGATGACAACACCGTGCAAGTACAACTTTCTCAGACTAAGGACACCTGCGTCCACGAATATTTTTTTAGAGGAGTAAACATATTTTTTCTAAAGAATATCCAACTTCCTGAGATTGGTGTATAATGCACCACCCCAAATAAGGATACCGTACCTTAGTCTGGACTCCACAAGAGCGCAGTACAAAACTTTGAGGTGTGCGGTATCTCAAACCTATTTTGTTCTGGCATTTATATTTGTATGTCAATAATCTGAGGCTTTTGGTAATTTCATTAATTTGTTGGTCCCACCTGAGATGAGAGTCAATAATAACATCCAAATATCTTATTTTGTCAGTGTGTCTTATTGTTTTCCTTAAATCTTCATCATCCAAAGTTAGCTCTCGAAATGAGGGTAGGTTTACATTGTAACTCGAAAAAGGTACGTAAAATGTTTTTTCAAAATTCATTTAAGTAATTTGTGATTGAGCCAGTTTACGATACGTTTCAAATCAGTTTCCATTTTCCTTTTTAGCTCATCCCAATTTTCGGCTCTATACAGAATGGCAGTGTCATCTGCGAAACTGATAATCTGTCCCGTACTTTTGTGAGAAGTAAGTAGATTATTGATATATAGGGAGAATAATAGTGGTCCAAGTACTGTTCCCGGTGGTACCCCAAATTTGATATTTTTTTCTTCACTAAGCACTCTGCCTATTTTCACACGTTGTTTACGACAATTTAGATAACTTGCCATAAGCCCCAATGCTACATCTCGTATACCTGCGTCCCGCAAGGCATCCAACAACTGCGCATGACTGACAGTGTCAAATGCTTTTGCAAGATCCAGAAACACACAAGCTGTTGGTTTACTCTCATCCAATAATTTGTAAATACCTCCGACTAGCTTCGAAATTGCATCATAAGTAGACACATTTTCTCTAAAACCAAATTGTAAGGGCGAAATTATACTATTTTTAATAAAGATGTTGCTTGATCTACTTTTTAATTTATTTTCAGACACTTTAGCAATTGATGTAATCAAAGAAATTGGGCGGTAGTTGGATGTTTTAGATTTATCCTCTTTTTTGAACACTGGAGTTACTATCGATATTTTGAACTATGGAGGACATGTACCAGTTCTATATATTTGATTATATCCTTAAGAACAACATCGGTAAATCTATTCACAAATTGGCTATAGAAAACCCAACAAACAAATATGGGCAATTCAAAAATAATCCACACTTAGCAGATGCTCACATTTATACCAATAATTTGGTGGAAAAAATAGAAAATTTAAATTCTCCTTTTGAGAGAAAACTTCCATACAATCTCATTATGTTTAGACCAACTATCCTGATTCCAATAATATACCAATTAATAACATCGCACTTGTGTAAAGTATCATATCCAACTTGGGAAATTATAATATTATTTACTGCGATGGTCCAAAGTCTCAAACGGAACTGGTTCTGCATTTTTCATCTTAAACAGAAATCTATCCTATAAATTTCGGATAACAGATATGTGTTCCATTTTTACTGCAGAGGCATACACCATTTTACAAGCACTGGAATGGGTATAAAAAGAAAATGCAAATAATTTTTTCAGATTCCCAGTCAGTCTTAACAACTTTAGAAACACAAAATTTAAGTAGATTCTCCAATTATTCGATTAATTTGATTAGACTGAAACTATATAACTTCACAAAACAAAACATAAATATAATCTTATCGTGAGTAAAAGGAAACGCGGGAATAATCGGCAATAACATTGTCGATATCGCCACAAAAGAAGCAACAAGTTTGGAAAATATAAATAGAATATATACAATCCCTGACATTACTAGCATCTTAAAAAAGAAATAAGGAAAAATTGGGAAAAAAATTGGCCCGAATATAAACATAAATCCAATAACCATTACTTTCTTATTCACCCTAGCCTTCCATATAAAATTCCCCATTTACAGGACTACAGTGTCTCCAGACAATATTGCATATACGTTACCAGAATGAAATTAAATCATGGTGGCTTCCTCACCTACATAAAATTGGTGTCCTACATTCCCCCATCTGTTCATGTGACAACAGCTCGGTAGGAGATCTCAATCATTTAATTTTTCAATGCGACAACTTTCACCGTTACAGAAACATATTCCTACAAAATTTATAGAGCATTTGCATTTATGTGCCAGTTAACATGACTATGCTACTACATTTAAATGATAAAAAGGTATTAGATGAAATACTGAATTTCACTAGAATTTCCCAAATGAAATGTTGATCGGTAAAATTAGATTTAGGTAAATACTGTCTCTGTGGCAAATGGATTCGTTCCGATGCCATTTAACACCCTCACACACACATTACCATTGACAGACAATAAACGATATGAACTAAAAAAAAAGTGATAAAGACAGTGAAAACATATAGTGTTTTTCGGAATATTCCATATGTAATTTTCCTCTCCCAAGAGAGGGTGATGTGATGGTTATTGTAATGTTTTTCTTATTTATTTAGATAATAAACGGGTGGGATGAATTTTAAACACTCGGTATGACTACTTACTAATTTATTGAAACACTAACTCACTAACACTTAATTTATATATACTTAACCAATCACTTAATTATTAATTTATATTAACTGTATATTCACTCAAACTAATTTATATAAACACTTTATATTCACTCATTTACTGTTTAACTCACGATGTCAAATTATAAACTAAACTGGTCCGCTGATCGGTCCTTTTTATATATTAAAGCCATTTTTACTAGTAAATTCCGGACTGCGGCTTAAATAAAAACAATTGATTCTGGCCTTTTCTAGATAACTCTGGTCAAAAAAACAATGTTTACATAAGATAGTCGTAAACAGTTTTTTATAACTGCGTATCCGCCATAATTTTAACTTTTCTACCTGGCTTAGACAGAGTCGGATTTAGGGTCTACACCAGTCTGCTGTTTCGTAACATTATTAACCTCGAAGGTCAGAAATGATTCTTACGAACTAATATGAAGACAGACCTTGGCAGTGTTGATAAACCTCGAACAATATTCAACTTTTATAATATAATTCTTCTTCTTCTTTAATATTCTTGTCTCGTATGCATTTGTTGTCTTATTATTACCGATTTATATATTCTTATTTTAGTTTCACTTAACACATACTTTGATTTTCTCAGTGCTCTCGTGCTACCAAACTTTTCTGACTTTCATTTCTAATTATTTTACTCATCTCACTTCTATTATTACCCAAAAATTGCAAATGGTATCACATTATTAAATTATTTTAAATATTTAAAACAATGTCATTCATATTATCTTTTGATTTAGTTATTCACTTTTTGAAAGAGGCTCTCGTCATAACTATACCCTGTATCTGCTTCCATATCTTCTATTTCCTTCTCGATTCTATTTACAATCGATTAATTAATCCTTAATTCAACCGTTAATCTGTCAATTATTTTTATAGACCGCCTCATATTTTTTTTATTCGAATATAAAATTCTTCATCGATAGGAAGGCGAAGGTTCCGGAACTCGATCCGCTTTTCATTAGTTTGTGTGATCAAGTTAACTTAATTAATTGATTAATTTCTCGGTAATTCCATTGGGAAAGAGTGCTGTTTTTGTTGTAATCCGAGTAGGTTGATTTAAACTCTCGAAAGAATATTCGAGAAACTGTTATTGATTAATTAAAATTGTCCATTAGAAATCTCACGAATAATATAAATGCAAATCAACCAAACGATCCATTTCCAGAATTCTATTGACATAATAATATTTTCCATTGACGACGAAATAGGGAAATGACGAAACAATCCGACAGAGTATAATTATATATATTCATCCGTAGCTGCATTTACACAATTTCTTCATGTATTGTTGTCAAATATCCAATGTCAAACATATCACATGTTATTTATGAATAATTGTAACTGAATGAACATTTTTAGTATAATATAATTCATCTTCAATGCAATTACAACGTATAGAATCTCAAATTCCTAGTTTGTAGATCATAGAGAGGATCAAAATGCAACAAAACTCTTTTAAAATTAAATAAGTGTAGCGGAATAAAACGATCCACTACAAAGCTGTAACGCGCTTCTAGGAAAAAGCACTTAACGCCGCAATTACGACAAGCAAGAATATTTTTAAGGACCGGCAAAAACTTGCAGAGCGGACGTTACAACAAGGCGGGAAACCATTTTTCTCCAGAGTTGGATCAACAGCACTAATACATATTATAATATGATCAGAGGAATTTTTAAATCCTACGTAATGGGTCCACAGGGGTTTATATTATTTTGAATCATTTTGAGGGTATAAACAAAATTTTGATAATTAACAGCAGCTTTTGTGTTCGACTTCTAAGATTCCATTGAAATCAACGAGTGCTTTGTATTTAATTTTCGTCCAGTAGAAACTAGACGATGAAAATTCGAAAGTTTTCAGATTAGTTGATAGATAATTATACATCTGACGAATCATTATTTACTCCTTGCCTTTGTGCTCAAACTTCGGCAAAACTTCGTATACAATCCTAACGCGAATCTTCCCAAAAAGTGATAGCAATTATTTGTGTAACGCAACTCATAAAAACATCTCAGTTAGTAGAAAATTATAATTTCTATCATCACAAACAATTAACCAATGTTAAAGCAAGAAATGTGAAATTCTCAACTTTCATAAAAAAAAGAATCTATGAGGCTACTACCTGGTGAAGCTGTTGAAGATATGCACTGGCACACCACTTCAAGCTCCTTATTCTCAGTAATAATATAACAAGAGAGTGAGAATAAATTGAAAATTGAACTTTTTGCCAGGCAATAGTGACGAGAGCCCGCAGGGCTCGAGTGGCTATTTCCAAGTGGCAACAAGTTTGAACAAAATCTGTCAAATTATTTTCTAATTTATGGAACTCTCGAGTTATATTTGACTAGATTATTTTTTGATTCACAAATTTTTACAATAAAAAAGATCAATAAAACTATCATAAAATTATTGAAAGATTTAATTTAATTAATTATTACAATATACGAAAATATCGTTGACACATTATAAATATATTAAAAGAATTAACAATTTAAATTAGTACAATGAAAAACGCAATTATTAAAAATATTTCGAGACTCATTATTTGTTGAGGATTTGGAATTGCTTGTTATATTAAGTGTTTCCTCCTGCGTATTTTCTCTAAGATTGTTTATTATCTTTAGTTTCTATAATCTTATTCGTTATTTCCTCATCAGAAAAGGTACTAAACCGATGATGTTCACTCATTTTATATATAACGTTGACACAATTAGATAACTATTTTGACAACTATCTGACACTTGCTAGACAAATAAAAGCAACAGTAATTATTTCCGAGAATAATCACAAGAGCTTTATTCCCATTATAATAATGACATGATTGGTTGAAACTTACCCTTGTGTCAAATAAAGAAGCATTTCATTGGTTTTAAGAAACGTCAAAAAATAATCTCAATAATGTAACTGATTTCGTACCAAACCGTTGTTTAACGTTAAAAACCTTCTGGTTCAACTATTTAAAGATAAAATGGGCCGGCTATATCAATGTAAACTGACTTCAGAAACTATTATATAGAGTGAATTGGCTATATAGACATAAGAACTTTCGTTTACAACTAATGCATCGAATGCTACATGAAATATATTCAAAAATTGTACTACATGGAGATAAAATTCAACATTATTGTGATAATGACTAAAGTAAAGTTGCTACTCATGGGCGCAATTGATCCCGGTGGACTGCTTCAATTATCAAGTGCATTAGTATATGTTATTTGAGTAACACAATAGAATGTTCAACCTGAAACATCTGGCTCTGCCACCGACTCTAAGCAATGAAGGTGGCGAGTTGCTTAAAAGCTTTGGGTAATAGTTGATTATATTTGATTTTAAGAAAAATTTCAAAAATCATATGACGTTGTACACCTTTTATAATAATTGTTTAATCGTTATCTCCATCTAAGCTTCTTCGGAATTGAGATTGTAACCTTAAACTAGGAATAAAAAGCAGAGAATTCGCTTAATCTTGTTTAAAGTGAAAAATCTATTAGAAATGGAATGAAATGAAATTGTTAGAATAAGTGCAGGAAGATAATATAACACTTGTTCTTCCTGAGATATTCAGATACGTTTAACTCCTTAGTCGCTTATTAGGTTGCGTAGGTCATATTTTGCTAAACTGAGAAAAAAAATCAGAACCAGACCATCAAATAGGATTTTCTAAAAACTGCGCTGGGGTGTGACCACGACTAGCATAGTTAGCTGGATTCTGTAAATATGGGACATATTACCAAATAGAGTGGGGAATGAGATCTTGAGCATGACTGACTATTCTAGCTGCAAATGTTTTTCATAGAATATCTTCAAGCATAAATAGCAAAATCGACTAGGTTACTATAGTACTTTTTCAATTGTCAGAATGACTGAACTGACATTCCATGTGTTGGCTACCTGATGTTTGATAATTATTTTTGGCTAGACCCAGTAGTGACCATATATATTGCTAATATACTTATATTCTTTTTATAATAATGGATAATAATTGAATATGAATATATTTTTAATGTCTATTAATTATTTGGGTTCCAACATTATAACTTAAATGTGAATAATTGTATTCCTTTTATTTTATGAAATATAGTTCAATAGCAAATTTTTAAATTTTATTTATCCCTTAAATGACTAGCTCAAATTGATTTATAACTCTTTATAATTACCTTTATAGCCGGGGCATGAAAATACTCTTGATTCCTTTTGAGTTCTGGTAGCTATTAGCTCTTATAACTCTATCGATTTGCATTTCCAACATGTGATATTTTTGATATATTTGCCACTGCGATACGCCTATGGAAGGTTAAATCGCTCGCTCTGTGATAATCGATTGCGTCATTCATATAAAACTAGTACAACATGGTAGAAGTTGATGACATTCATACAACGTTTTGGTTACGTATAATTTAATAAACAATAAACCTTTTATGATGAAATGTGTGTGTGTGTGGATAATGATGGTATAGAACGTGTGGATAATGATACAATGAAATGGATAACTATATTTATAAACAGGTGAGTATCTTACAAACTATGCATTACTTAGTTAAAATATTTTAATTCTATCTAATGAAATTAACTGTCTTGACCCTTACTTCGTGGAATATGCTCATATTAGCGTTTTTAAATGAAACTCACGGTCTCTAGTTAATTCTACAATATAATAAAAGTTATATTATCAATAACTTTCATTTTATTGTGGAATTAACTAGACACCGTGAGTTTCATTTAAAAACACTAATTCTATCTAAACTACAAATTGTCTTGATTATGTTTTATTTGATTTTCAGAGTTATTGTTCGACTCAAATGGTTAGAAAGTATGGTTTTCATATATATGATTGATCAATTATTTAATTATCACTGACCTTTTTAACGATGTCGCACACAAAGTTCTGTATATTTCGTTGATGAAGTGAAATCAGCTGATGAGGTTCCCCGTGAATTGAATGGATCGTTTACAAAAGCTTCTTGGTTTGGTGGAATCTCAGTTAATTTCTAGGTAAGTACAATTTTGCTTATTCTTGTTACCTTTGTGGATGATAAAATGTGTCGTTTCTTTGGTTATTTCATTTATATTCAGCGTGACGAATGTTTCAATGTTTACTTGTATTATTTATTATGTTTATTTAATTATTTGAGGACTTTTTCCAGGACTTTGATATACTTTTTAGTGAAATTTTTTAACGATGCATCCTTTTGCCTCCTTCTCGAAAAACCCACGCTTTGTCGACCCTCTTTTTTTCAAAATCAACAAACTTTTCATTGTCTATTGTTAAACAATCTCATGTATGACTTGTTCTCCTGTGTTATTTTGACATTCCAAAGTATTTCACTATATTTAAGAGTTTTGAAAAAAATCACTTGTTAAAAATATAATTTGAGTCTTTGTATTTCACTTTTTTAATTGTTTCCTATTGTCTTAGCCTTGAAATTGTTCATATATGTTGAAATTTTGAGTAAAGTGTTCATATTGAAAATAATTTGAATTTCTAATCTACAATCTAAATTTCACATCAAAATGTGCGTGAGACCTTTTTAAATATTCACTTAATCTAAAATTAACAATTGGTTTCAATAAACCATTCCTAGACAATATTTTGTTCCTCGCAAAATTAATATTATATATAGATAAATGGTCTCATATGTTTTACGAGTTTTCTTGTTCTGATCTCTCTGTCGCTAGCGTTTGTCGCTGAAGCATATTGACATTTGTGGCATCAAAAATTTTAACCAAACATATTTTGTAAATATTGAATCATAACATTGTATAATATCCTTTTTTTATTGTTGAATATCTATTGTTTAATACTTCTTTCAGATTATGTATTCATGGTATTTCTTTGTAAGAGATTTTAAAGTAATGTATGATGTTTATTTGATGGTTTAGGATTTTATGATTAAAGGTAATGTTTCTTTTTGTTTATTTCATTACAAGTTATAAGGTCTTTTAAATTACACAGAAGCTGTATAAGTAGATTGAAATGAAAGTATTTATAATTATCTAGAAAACATAAATAAATTGAATATCTCATTCTTAACTTTTTATGAAGTATGATCTAGAACATTACTATTTAGTATTTCATAATAACTGTTTCATAATAATCTTTGTATCTTATTTATCCGTTATAATATATATATATATATATATATATATATATATATATATATATATATATATATATATATATATTGCTAATATACTTATATTCTTTTTATAATAATGGATAATAATTGAATATGAATAGACTGTTAATATCTTTTAATTATTATTGATGAATTTATTTGTTATTTAATTATTATTTTAGATTATTTACCTATTTATGTACTACTTCTTTATTAATTCTTACCTCGGCAGCTTTTTTCTTGTTCTTTGGGTATGATGACTCCTAATTTCAGTAGCGTACATGAGCAAAATAAATAAATTAAGATATCAACATAGCTTTATAACAATTTTTGATGAAATTTATTTTATTAGAAATATTGATAACTTTTCAATAAAAAAATTACTAATGTACACTTGACTATTTAATATACCTTTAAAAATTTACTTAATTGAAAATAAATTATGAGACGCCTATGGTGTATTCCTTTTGCATAAGCACTCAGCATTCAACCTTGTATATCTATAACACCTGCGCAGAGCGCAGATTTCCGCTATATGCTTTTATGTTGAAACAAATGTTGCACTTAAGAAATATTAAAATATATTTGTTTGTGAAATAACGTGCAGTGATTTTCATTTAAATTTATATAAATATACTCTATAATGATAAATATGAAATGGATGAACTACACATGAAACAATGAAATCTGTGAACTTTGAAAGTGTTTTAAAATTTCCTATAAACTACTATATGCAAAAATACATACATTGAAAAAAAAACCGGTGAGTCATCATCATTATTTTATGTAATAACGATATGATATTAATTAAATTCCTTTTTATTCCTTACTGTTCATATATGGCCCTTTTTATTTCAATTATTTATTAAAATGATCATTTTTTTCTTTTGTTTGATATCTTTGGATCCAAACAGATAAAAATCACTAATCTGGTTTGAGAATTCCTTTTTCTCAAAATGTCAACACTTTAGCGTCACTTCACACTGGCGATGATCATCAAACTCTTGTCTGGTTCGGGAATACTTCTTTACATTTGTTGGTCGAGATTCTGGACATAAATTTAGTTTGTCGAACAATTAAATATGCATGATTTTTATCACTTTTTATATATAAATTGCTGCAAAGTTGGACATGGAGCTGTCCTCCCTTCGGCTTCCTCGCCACTCTCTTTTTTTACAAACCAACAACACTTTTTTTGAAAGCGGAAGTTCCAAGACTACTCGATTTTTAGCAGTTTACTGCGTCCCACTGTCATCCTTTAATATTCGAAATCACTTATTTTCTGAAACACACGTGCCGTAGTTTATTATTGTTTACATTTTTAATTGTTAATTGTTAATAAAAAGACTATTATAATTATTAATCATTGTCTTTATAATTAATAAACATAATCAGAGTCTTCTGATTGGTCGCAACTTATTTCCTAATTTTACCATTTTGGCAACATGAATAATTATATTTTACATATGTAATTACTCCAGTTTATCTTTATTTGTTGTTCATTATTTTATTAAACATAATATCTTAATAGTTTTCAAAATTTTCTTCAATTATTCATAATGTATTCTATTACTAGTTGGTACTAATGTCAACATAACATAACATTACCGTTTCTTTGACATTTTCCTATTTAAGAAATAGATCTTTATAAACTTATGTGTATAAGGTGTAAATTATTGAATCTTATATTAATGAGTTCATATTGTTTCCTTTACTCAAATTTAATTTGTTTTTATATTATATGATAGCTTTTGTTGATGTCTCAATTTATTATTCTGCCCTTCATTTTTATCACAATTTGGCCATGTCTAAAGTTACGCATTGCGTTGAGTTCACTTATTGATTATTCGTTCTTGTTATGATTATAACATGACTTTATATTTTTTTTATTTACATTTAGGATTATATAATTTTATAAAAATAATTTGATCTTCCAAATTACTCGAAATTGATAAAATAAAATACACTTGGCAGATATAAAATGTTACTATTCTATACAATAAATTTATTATTATTTACGTCTCCATTCATTCTACAACAATATATATTGAACTGATAGAATAGGATCAGAAATTAATTTAACAGAACGTAAGTTGTATTAGTAGACTCGACTAGATATAAATGAAGAAATCCAATTAATACATCAGAGAAATTAGCTATTTTCTTCTTACACATTATATATGTAGCATGATAAAAAGAACATAACGATGTTAAATATATAAGAAAAAATAATTCAAATATTTTTGAAGTTATACCTTTATAAACATATGTCCCAAGGTCATTGCACCATGCACCATATGATCGCATTCTGAACACTGATACAGGAATGTTGGAATAATTTTAAAATATATATGCTCAATATTTAAATGAAATCAAGATTCGAATAACAATTAATAATAGGTCACTATTATTCTTTTTATAACACAATTAAAGAATATAACATAAACCATATGATGGAACACGTATTTATTCACCGTACGGAACACGGCAAAATTTAATGAAAGATACATATTGGATTGATGAAATTTTACAATATTTTGTGATGTAAATAATGGAATTTATTGCCAACATAAAATTCATGGTAACTAGAAACCGTGAAATGTAAAAACTAAATGTTTAAAAAACAACTAAGAGTTTATTAAGGATACGTAGATGATGATATATTAAAATTAAAAATTAACAGTTACATATATGGCTTTTCATTGATTAGGTTATAGAATTTATGTAAATCAAGAGTATAATAACACCTCTAAACAGGTGAAAATTAATAAAAAAATGGTAATACCGCAGTATAAAAGGACGAATTATGGGAATTTGGGATAAGAATAAACTTAGTGCAGTGTAAAAAGTATCCTCCAAGACATTATTAAGAACTATTTGCCAATTTTGAACAATTCATATGTAGACAGTCAATTATGTCAGAAAATTATCAGGAAGTGGGCTATGAACTTGCTGTTTAAAAAAGCTTGTTGATTCGGAAACAAAAAGAGATCGGGCGTCGGTTTTTGGAGAGAGAACAGATTGTTGCTGGAATCTGTCAGAGTCTTAGCCAAAATTATAATAAAGGTTGTCATTTGAATAAAATCTACTTAATACATCGATAAAGATAAGCGTTGAGTCAGTGTGAACGAGTTTTCCACGCAAGGAAAAGAATATTACTTGTAAAAAGAAAATTTGTACCAGCACCACAGTAGCAGCGTCAGTGCGGACATCTTGGAATTAGGACAAAAAAAGGTCAGTGATTTCATTTCTTTGGAACCCAAAGTAAAACTTTCTACGAAAAATGATCATTTTAAATAATTAATAAAAATTATTGGAATGTCTATAAAATTTAAAAGCTTAATTCAAACAGCTAACAAACATTCATAATTCTATCTATAACACCATCAGGTCAAAATTCAAATTCTTACTTAGTTGCATGAATTGCTCAGGAAATTAAAACGATGACTCTATCATCTATTTCAAAATGTGATAAAATTATTGGAATAAATCAAAGAACTACAAATTTCAAACTCCTCCATAATAATATTCGCAGTATAAACAAAAACTTAAAGTGCTATTCAGACCATTTCAAGTCTAAATCTGATTGTATTGTGCTATCGGAAACATGGGCGATTTCAGATGAGGATCTATTCTGTATTCCTGATTATGTGATGACAACAAGGGAACCTACCACCAGAATTATGGAGTGGTTTGTTATATGAGGGAAGATATTCAAAGCTTATTCAAGGTCGTTGAATTGGGTAAAATTAAAATACTGGTGTTACACTTCATTTTTTGTGACAAAAAATTATTATTATAGCATTATATAGATCCCAATCTCCAATACATGAGAATTTCTTCGCAATCTTCGTTTATTCATACAAATCGAGAGAATCGAAAATACATCGCATGTACTTTTTGTTGGGGATATCAATATTGATATCTCGAAAGTTAATGCAGAATCCACTGAATACATAACTAATATGCACGAATTTGGTTTTTTACCGGCTATTAATGATTACACAAGGTATCTCAAAGAAAGCAAACCTTGGGTCCACCACATCTTCATACAAACAGATAATGACGTGGAACTGATGCTACCTATAATAGTAAAAACAAATCTTACGGACCATTATAAAACATTTCTACAAATTGTATTCGATGAAGGCACTGCCTCGAGAGAAGAGTTTGATAAGATAAGGAAAAAAATATATTATAACAAACTATTAGAAACATTAAAAAATACGCTTGTTTATAATATGGAAGAAGCTGAATCTGCTGCCAATAAATTTATTATTTAGTTGACCAACAAATAGGGAACTGCTCTAGAACTATAAGAAATAGATTTAAAAAAAGGAAAGAATGGATGACTGCAGAGCTCAGTCTAATCATTGAAGATCGCGATAAACAATATCAGCAGCTGCTTAAATATCCAACCAATCAAGAAATAAAATCATTATACGTATCTTCCATTGTGAAGAAAACAAAAATTGAGTATTATAAAAATAAAGTAAATCACCCGCCTGATTTACTTTATACAAAAAAGTTGTGGGACACTATAAATAAAATTTGTTCTAAATGGATGAGGCCTAAAAATGAAATAAATAGAATAATAATGGAAGGAAAAGTTATCAACAATCTAGAAGAAATTACAAATCTTATGAATAAACACTACATCATAGTGGGAAAGAAGCTTGCAGACCAAATCAACACCGATCCTGAATATATTGCCCCAAAACGCAACCCGCTTTTACATTCTGTTTTTTTACGAGCAGTTGACCAAAACGAAATAAAAACAATAATTTCCGAACTGAAACCTAGAAAGGCACCAGGAATTGATTGCCTGACGTCTGAAACCATTAAACAAGTGACTAAAATAATTGCAGCACCACTAGCTGATGTAATAAATGTATACAACAAAGAGTTTTTCCAGCAGCATTCAAAGAATTGTATTTCCCATATACAAAAGTGGCGACAGAGAAGAAATTATCAACCACAGACCAATTCCATTTATAACAAACTTTTCAAAGATATTCGAAAAATTTTTAAAAAAACAGTTGGTTTCGTTTCTCGATAAATTCGAAATAATTTCAGAAAAACAACATGGTTTCAGAAACGGCGTTTCCACCCAAGACGTCATATTAAAACTGACTTCAGAAATGTATTTAGCTCTAGACGAAAGCCTGCTCTCGTGTCTTTCTTGACTTGTCTAAGGCGTTCGATACAGTTAGCTACAACTTACTTATTCAATCGCTTGAAAATTCTGGTATCATAGGAAAAGCTTCAGACTTGTTCAGAAGCTATCTCTCGAATAGACCGCAAAAAGTTCAGCTAAAAAATGTCTATAGCGAATTCGAAACAGTAGAGTATGGAGTACCGCAAGGAACCGTATTGGGACCAATCCTGTTCAATGTTTATTTGAAGTCAACACCAAAGGTAAAATAATCACGTATGCAGACGATACAGCAATTTTCTACTCAGTTCAAAAATGGAACACTATGAAAGAACAAGTTGAAGAGGATATGAAGATGATCAAATCATTGTTTTAAAGTCGATTGCAGACTATAAACCCCAGTAAAACGTTGTTTCTTCCACTTTCCATTAGTAAGTCTACTTTACCGTCTTTTAGTACACTACACATTTCCGATGATTTCTTATAGAGTCCACTCTTGAATTCAAATACCTTGGTGTGATAATTGACAGTCATCTCAGGTGGAATAAACATATAGCACATGTTAATAAAAAACTACATTTTTCATTTTATAAACTCAAAAACCTCAGATATATTTTAAATAAAACTCAACTGAAAACAGTATATCACGCATTAGTAGAGTCGCATATAACTTATGGCATGGTTGCTTGGGGAGCAGTCGGAAAAACCTTACTCAATAATTTAATGATATTACAGAAAAAGCTCATCAAAATCTTATATTGCAAATCAAGCAAATACTCTTCAAATCTACTTCACTCTGAAACTGGAATCTTGGATCCAAGATAGTTATTTTTTCTGAACCTGAATGTCGAACAGCATAAAACTGAATCCACTCCGATTATAAATAAACACAAATATAATACAAGACAGAAACATAACACATTACTCACCTCCACCAGCTTCGAAATCTATTGGGCAGAAGAATTTCAAATTTTTAGCCCCGAAATTTTACGGCCGCCTTCCTCAACATATCTTGGAATTGCATAATATCAAACAATTCAAAAATAAATTGAGAGATTATATAAAATCTACTTCCCGAAATGACATACAAATCAAATTCCCCTTCATGATTTAGTACCTACTTCAATTGGAGACAAGTTGTAGTGATCCCTAAAAGACATTAACGACAAAAGGACATTAGTTTAGAAATAAGAGTTAAATTTAGGTTAATAATAATTATAGTATTTAGCGCCCATTGCTCTGAAACGGTCAATGTCATTTATCAATGGAGGCACGTTTCTGGTAATATATAAACAAACATGTACAACTTATAGAGAGAGGTCAGACATGTAGTTAAACATAACTACGTTTCCTATAAAATAAGAGTGGAATTATTGTTATTTATACTTTGACTAAGTCGATTGATATATTTATAATTGTGTATTTTAACGTATTAAAACTTGAACCCAGTGATTTTTATAAATGTGATGTTGTTTATTCTATTCCCGAATACAGGTTGCTAGGTAAGTGGTTTCCTCAATGATAATATGCCTTTATGGTAAACGTCAAGTATACGAGGGACGCTTACTAAGTAACCACTACATGGCGATCCTGCGGAACTAATGGTAAATCTACATCGCCACTACATGGCGATCCTGCGGAGCTAATGGTAAAATTAATGGTAAAATATACATCGCCACTACATGGCGATCCTGCAAACTAAATGGAAATGGTGATTGTATAATGGAAAAGGTAAAATTGATAGTTAAATGGTAATCGCCACTACATGGCGATCCAGCGAATAAAATGGTTATGGTAAATTAAATGGTAAAATGGAAATGGTAAAGTAAAAATTAATGGTATAATGGTAACAAATGGTTATGGTAAATTATCCTGTAAGTAAATGGTAAAATTTCATTCTGCAAACGAAAAATTATGGTACACTGGATGTTATAAGAGTAGAACTATATGGTTTTGTATTTAAATTTGGGACCTTGAAGAAAAAAAACAATGGGAGGTTCATCAACCAAACAGGAGGCAAAAGAAACAGGAATTGTCAACAACACTTTCATGGTACAGCAAGATAATGTCGCGATGCACATAATGGTATTATTATACATTATAACGATAGCTTTCATCTTAAAATTTGTTTGGTCATTATGGAAAACGCACCGAAGAGCGTTGAAAAGGGATATCAACCGAAGCAATGCAGTAAAGCAGGCAACAGGAACTCTCACTGTGTAAAAATAATTGTAAGTACATATGCATTCTATTCTTATGAACGAATTTTTTTTTAAATGTCAATAACGTGGGAAGATTTTGAAGATAAGTTACGATTGAATGTGGAAGAAGTTAATAAACAGGGGAAAAGGGTTTTGAAGAAAGAAACTCCTAAAAATCCTGATATACATATATAAGTAATTAATAGCATAGTAGGTCTTTATAATAATTTTGCTAAGTTAATAGCCAAAAATTGGAAAAATTTGAGTTCTGTACAACAGGAGACTTGTAAAAATTATTCAAGTAGGATTAGGGATGAAGCTGATAGGGCATTTCAAGCGTTAACTTGTATTATCAACATACCAACCTCCATATTTGAGGAAATTGACACTGTTGTATTACAAGCAATAAGCAAACAGTTAAAAATTGTGACAAGTATGAACGATGTTTTTAATTTTGCGAGTAAAGTTTTACCGAATGAGTTTAACGGCGAAGCAAGCAAATTACAGTCATTCTTGGACTCATTAGATTTACTACAAATAAACGCGACTGGTAATGAGGAAAATGCTATTTTACTAACAAAAACGAGACTAACAGGTGAAGCTAGAAGCTTAATCCCGACGGAAAACTCCATTGCAGACATCAAGAATAAACTTAAAACAGGAATAAGAGGAGATAATCCAATCCTTCTCTCAGCGAAGCTTGGTAAAATAAGACAAAATGGAAAATATGTAACACAGTATGCAACAGAACTAGAGAAACTAGCGGAAAGATTACAGGCAGCATACATTTCGGAAGGGATGCCTGACCGGCTAGCAGAAAAATATACGAAGGAAGCAACGGTTAAGGCAGTAACTATGAATGCCGCAACGGATGCAAGCAAAACAATAATTGCAGCGGGAAGTTTTTAAACGACACAAGAGGTACTATCAAAATTGGTTCCAGTAGAAGGTATAGTAGGACAACAACAAGTCTTACATATGAAAGATAACAGGAATTTCTTCAGGAAGTCAAACTTTGACTTTAGGAATAATCACCGGAGAGGAAACAACAGAGGATTTTATCATTCAGGAGGAACATTTCGACAGTATAATCAAGGAAACAACTATGGCAGATACGAAAATTTTAATAAAGATAGGAAATACAATAATAATGGAAATTACAATAATCGAGTCAACAATAACGTGAGAATATGCAAGATAGAAGAGAAAATTGAAGAAATGAGTAGATAAATAGCGCAGTTAAAGAAAGAAACCTACGATTTAAGGATGGAAAATAAGGAACTAAAGGAAAAAACAGAATTTTTGCAAGGAAACATGACAGATAATCAAAAAAATTCTAGAGAGAAGAATTTAATAATACATGGTATAGAAGAAGACGACGAAGAAGATGAGGAACAACTAGAAAACAAATTAGAAGATGTAATGAACAAGGTTAATAACACAGTTGATGTTAAAACAGATATTATGAAATGTAAAAGATTAGGAAACAAAACCAGTAACAGAAATAGGCCAGTACTAATAATGATGAAAGATGTGAATAAGAAAGTAGAGACTTTGAACGGAACGAATGAATTAAAAGGAACAAAGATATACATTGATGAAGATTATCCAAAAGATATATTGGAACAGAGAAAGCAGTTAATAAGATACATGAGACAGGCGAGAGAAAGTGGAGCTGAAGCTAAGATAATTGAAAATACATTTATGATTAACGACAACGTGTACAGTTTAAAAGAACTAGAAGAAAGGAAGAATAAATTAGAAATACATACAGGAAGGAATAAATCAACATTTAAGGAAAATAACGAAACTAATCCGAAAATTTTGGATAAAATTTTCAGCGATAAAAGTTTTAAGCAACTAAGAGGTAAACAAATTGTCCAGGAAAAACGTGAAAATCGATTTGGAACAATATGATTTCGAAATACAGTATGTTAAAGGTATAGCGAACTACGCGGATAGCATATCGAGAATATCCATAGAAGAACTTAAGGATTTATACATAAATAATTCACATGTCTTGGCAATCACAAGAGCACAAACGCAAAAAGAAAAAGTACAAACAGAAAAGGATCGAAGGAATAAAGTAGAAACAAAGGAAGTGAGAATACAAAAACCTGCAGTAATAAAAGTTTTAAATAACATTGAGGCACACAAATAACCAATTTTACACTTTGAAAATAACCGTCTCTCACTTAGGATGAGCATCCGGATAAAAAATAAATTGAAATTTAGTGAAGCCTTAAATACCGGATTACACAACTTCGACCTAGGACGAACGTTGGAAAAGCTTGAAGAGCTTGCGGTAAGAAATGAAGTAAAAAGAATGAAATATATACAAATGATGATATATTTAAAAAGTGCACAGTAGAGGAATTTATAGAAGTAGGAAATCAAAGGTTAAAAAGTATTCAAGTATGTATATGCGAAGTACCAAAAACGGTACAGCAGAAAGAACGGATCCAAAAGATATTAGAAAGAGGAGGTCGTACTGTATATGCGCGCTTGCCCTCAGCCGCCGCTCGAGCTGCCGCTACCCCCACTACTCCAGCTATTACGCGCGCTCGACCATTTCAGCACATATTCAAGGCCGTGTTTCACTGACGTCGCTTCATTTTATTGAAAAACCAGAATAGACATTTTGTTGCTATGCCTGAGTATTTTCAAATTCCGTTGTTGAAACTTTAATCAAACACTCACACGAGTATCCAACCCTCCGCGAAAAAAATGGCAAAAACAATTACGATCGTGATTGTGCGAAAACTATTCGTCCGACAGAATTAGGGTTTTGCTCACATAAAAAAAATATAAATAGCTACCTGTATGCCAAGTTTCATTCCTTAATATTAGAAAATGGCGGAGTTGCGAATTTTTCAAAAAAACGTCAAATTTTCTGGTTTTTCCTAAGTTTGACCGGTTTTAATCATCGCATCGAATCGTTCGACCCCTCATTCTCTTCACAATTCCATTCTCTACAATTCCTTTCCTAACCGCATTAAGATTGCTCGCATAGTTTCCCTTTTATAAGGAAAAAACTAAAAAAAGTGCGAATTTTTCATCTAAATTGTTAATAACTAATTTAAAATTATGATTCAGGAGTTGGAAAGTGTGTAAAATCCATCTACTAACTGTCCTACATAAAATGGCACAGTTGGTTTTTAGGTAGTATTTATGTCATGAAGAAATGCTCTATTGCTTGGCCCAAATTCAATGTTATTCTGCTGTGTAGAAGCAGAGATCGTTCCTTCAATAAATTAAGTATTAATTAGTAGGTCGTTCATAATGAATAACGCCGTATATAAACAAGGATCGCCGGGATCGTTATTTGTTGCAGCTAATAAAGCGTTTCAAGGAATGGTATGAAATTAATTCGGCACTTCCAAAACGAATTTCGTGAGAGAACGACTGAAATAAGACGGCGTCGAAATAAATACCCGACCGGAATTAGGCTATTACTAAGCTCGAAAATGTATTACGTTCATTGAATTTTACTGTAATGATCGTCTAAGAGATTTATTGCTACTGAAAAAAACGTTCTCACTCAATAAGAAAACGGCGGCACTTTATGTAAAGTGATAAACACTGACTCACAGTGAGTTATTCAATACTATTTTTGGCACCGTTAAGAGAAAAATTGAGTAGATAACAAAAGAAAAGAACTCCCATTACAACAGAATTCGGGTTTTCTCAAAACTCTCGGTGCTAGAAGTTTTCTCAATTATGAACTTTGCTAAAAGACCATATGGCTTTCAAAATTTCATTTCGAATCCCGGAAAATAGTGTTCTGCGTGGAAGAATGAACTAATGAGATCGTCTCTCTTTCTTTTGTTCTCGCGGAAAAGGAGTTTATTGCATTTTGTAGCTGGAACACACGTTCTTTGTTCTTAATTGGAGCATCATTAGCATTCTGTCAATTATATAATATTGAGAGACATTTGAGGATCAAGGAAATCTTGAGGACTTTACAACGAAAATAATAATTCTCTTCAAGTTAAATGACTGTCTGAACGACAAGGCTTATATTCCTTTTTACTGAGAGTTATTAGCACTCTTAGAAGTAGATGTGGGGTTATGTATACTCAAATAAGAAACATTACGCGTGAAACTGATGGAATCTGATAGAATTTTGTAGTTTTTACTGACAGAAAATTTTAACGAACTGCTTGTTTACTTTCATTCTAAAAATAACGGTACATAGATGTAACCAACGGATACAACAGAGAAAATAAAAAACGTCACAACAAGAAACACATTCATCGAGTTCAAAAACTGTCGCGTCGCTTTTGTCAGAGCATCAGCGACCATAAGATCGGTAGATCGAAATCGAATATTTTGATATCACCAGATTTTAAATGTTCTATTAGGAAATGATATTTGACACGAATATGTTTGGTTTTTTCTCGGTATCCAGTGATTCCTGCCAAATCAACTGCTCGTTTGTTGTCGCAAAAAATCGTAATCGTATATCGGAAAATCGTCTCCACTGCAGTCCAATGTGATTTATTGCGAATTTTGTGGAACCTCCTCATAAGAGCTACAGCATATGCAATTTCGGGTTTTGTCGCTTGACTTATATGTAATAATGACCCAATTGCTTCTTGATACGCAACACCATAGTCACACACCTCAGTTTCTGAATTTTCTGACGTAAACTTCTGATTCGGTTACTTCGGTGTAAAAACTCCAAGGCATTTATTCATGTTGAATGTTTCCCACTTATCTTGAACATATACTGTAATGTTTTTGATATTTATTTAAACAATAAACGGGTGGGATAAATTTTAAACACACGATATGGCTACTTAATAATTTATTTAAATTAGTGTTTTTGAATGAAACTCACGGTCTCTAGTTAATTCCACAATATAATACAAGTTATTGAAAATTCTAAAAAACTGACAATTGTTTCGATAAATCAATATCATCGTCAGAATGACAGAAGTTACATTTCATTTTATGCCTACCTGATGTTTAGTAGTTATTTTTGGCTAGACCAAGAAGTAACCTAACTTGTGATTGGCTTAATATATGTTTATAGAAAAATAAGAAGATGTGATATTACAAATATTAAAGCTTAGATATTATTAGCCCTATGGTGATATCCTGGATATCATTTTTCCAATTGAGATCAGTATAACTGTGCAATGATATAGAAAACCAGGAAAACTATATCTGCTGATCTTTACAATTATCACTTAAGAAGACAGTTTATTAGTGGAGAATTCCCTAGATTTAACTGTTCATTGACAACTTCATATTGTGGGTTTCTTAAATGTCTTCTAATTTCCAGTTCTTCAAGGAAATCCAGTTCTTGTCTCTTTTCACAAATATGCAGCACTTCTAGTTCTGTGTTAGGTGTCAATGAATGATTGGTGTCAAGTAGATGTTTTGCGTAGTGGGATTTATCTGGTTGTTTTAATCTGTATGCTCGTAAGTGCTCACTATATTGTATTTCAAAATTCCTAAGGGTCTGACCCAAATATACATCTTCTTCTTTTTTCTATAAACATATATTAAGCCAATCACAAGTTAGGTTACTTCTTGGTCTAGCCAAAAATAACTACTAAACATCAGGTAGGCATAAAATGAAATGCAACTTCTGTCATTCTGACGATGATATTGATTTATCGAAACAATTGTAAATTTTATAGAATTTTCAATAACTTGTATTATATTGTGGAATTAACTGGAGACCGTGAGTTTCATTTAAAAACACTAATATGAGCATATTCCACGAAGTAAGGGTCGTGACAGTCAATTTCATTAATTTATTTAAACACTAACTCACTAACACTTAATTTATATATACTTAACTAATCACTTAAATTTAATTTATATGCACACAAACGTAATTATTAATTCATATCAACACTTTCATATTCAATTAATTACTGTTTATTGGTCAAGATCATTTTATCAACTGCCCTGGTCGCTGATCGGTCCTTTTTATATACCAGTGCCTTTCTTTACTAGAGAATTCTGGACTGCGGCTTACACAAAACAAATGCCTTTCGCGATATTTCTCGATTGCCGGCGTAATCCTTAAAATACCTTCCGAGATCATGTCTATAAAAACTTTCACAATAAATATAGACTTTCTCAACATACGGCGCACTCGCCATTTTTTTAGCTCCGTTAACATAAGGTTACAGGACCGTACTTAGTATCAGCTATGGTGTGCGAGTTCGTAACATTACCCCCTCCTTAAATGAAAGTTCCTCCTGGAACTTTTGTTTAGCCGAGACTGGATGTTTGAATCGACAACTGACTTCATTTCTACACTTTCCAATCTTATGGAAATAACAGGGTACCGTCTTCATCGGATACTGATAACGGGGGTTGTAGCTGCAAATTAATATCTGGACACCAGTATCTTGGAAGATAACCTCTACCATGTTCCTGATGACTCGCCAGTCCAACTGGTTACTCGCTATCTTAGGCATAGCTAGTTTCTCCACGCTGGATCCCAACACATGGTCTCGTAGGTTTAGAAGTGCTTCCCACACATCACGGTAGGTAGATCGATCTTGAAAGTCATTTTTAGTTACCACATAGAAGACGTACCGCGAATTATGGTTCAGTTTCAGTGTCTTGCAAGGGGCTGGAATCTGGGTTTTTCTAATTGCCCGAACTTCTTTCGAAACACGGTTGCCAACCCTCGTGCGTTCTTGATACGGGCGTGGATGTTGTATGTCAGTGAATAATCTTCCGGAAGAGTGTTCCGAAGTGACTTCATATATATCTTTCCCGGTACCTCCATACGCGCCCATAAATTCATCGAAGGTAGGGTCAGACACATCTTGAATAAGGTTTACTCCTTCCTCTAGGTTATGGTCTCCTTCGAATGGCGCTAGTCTGTTTTGGTGAACTACTTTTGGTTTTCCGCTGGGGATCTTGCTTATGCGATATATAACATCATTGATCTATTTCTTAATTAAGTAGGGACCTTCCCAGGATTTTTGTAATTTTGGAGAAAATCCTTTTCTCCTCGTCAGGTTGTGTAACCATACTTTGTCCCCTTCTTTAAAACCGCCCTCTGCGGCCTGCGTGTCGTACCGACTTTTCATTCTGTCGCTGGCAACTTGAAGATTTGTTCGAACTGATTCATGAATATAGTCCAGCCTTCTTCTCAATTGGATCACGTAGTCTTCGCCTGCTAGATCTTCTCCAGGCCGACAGCCAAATTCCAGGTCACAAGGAAGCCTCATTTCACGTCCAAACAGGATTTTCGCCGGTGTTTCACCCGTGGACTCATTGACGGCAGATCGATAAGCCGATGCGAATAGGGAAATATACTGGTCCCAATCTCTATGATGGCTGGATACTACTTTGGACAGGTATTTTCCAATAGTCCTGTTCATTCTCTCGACCATTCCATCTGACTGGATGTAATGCTGTTGTCCTGGTCTTCTTCATTCCCAGCTTCTCGCAAATCTCCTGGAATAGATGACTTTCGAAATTTCTTCCCTGGTCGCTGTGGACTTCCAAGGGCACTCCTTATCGGCTGATAAATTATTTCACCAATACATCTGCTACAGTTTTGGCCTCTTGGTTCGGGATAGCGTGAATTTCCACCCACTTTGTGAAATAATCCATTACAACCAGTATGTATTTGCTACCATTTTCTGTCATCGGAAATGATCCAGCGATATCTAAAGCAATCCTTTCGAAGGAGCTTCCAACATTATATTGTTTCATAGGTGCCTTTCTCTTGCGATGTGGTCTATTACTCGTAGCACAAATCATACATTCCTTACACCAGTCCTTCACATCGTCGGAGCTGTTCATCCAATAAAACCTGTCACGGACTCGCTGAAGGGTTTTCTTTACTCCCAGATGACCTCCCGATGGACTGTCGTGTAACATCTTCAGTACCTCAGCTACTCTTGTTCTCGGGATAACTAACTGTCTCTTCATCTCAGAACCATCATCGTTTTCAAGGACTCTTTTCAACAGCCCTTCTTCCAGGACAAGGGAGTCCCACTGAGCCCAATACGCTTTGACTTTCGGTGAAAATTTTGACACTTCTTACCAGGTAGGTCGCCGATTTTCATTTTTCCATTGCCGGATCATCTTCAGATGAGGATCATTCTCCTGATCTTCACTGATCCTGGTGGGTGACCATTCCTCGTTGACTACAGTAGTTCTTGAAACTGCAGCTTCCCTAGATTCCACCTTTTTGCAGTGGGAGCAGTCTATTGGGCACGGCCGTCTGGACAGGGAGTAGGCATTTCGGTGACTCACACCAGTTCGATGTTCGATGTTGAAATCATACTCTTGAAGTCGTTCAATCCATCTAGCGATCTGGCCCTCGGGATTCTTGAACTGCATCAATCACTTGAGTGCTGCATTATCAGTCCGGATTGAAAACTTCCTACCATAGAGATACTGGTAAAAGTGTTCCACGGACTTCACTACCGCCATAAGTTCTCTTCTTGTGACGCAGTAGTTTCTTTCGTTCTGGTTTGGAGAGGACATTACTAAAATATCCCAGCACCCATTCTTGCCCTCCTTGGATCTGTGAGAGCACGTTGCTTGCGTCAGTGTCAAGAATAATGTCTACCTCTGGTAAAGGGTATCTTAATATCGGCGCCGTGGTTAAATGCCTCTTCAAGGTATCAAAACCCGTTTGACAATCTCCGTCCCATTGGAAAGCTCTTGCTTCTTCTGTGAGTCGAGTTAGAGGCTTAGCAATATCTCCAAAACTTCCTGATAAATCTTCTATAATATGTGCAAAGTCCAAGGAAACTCCTAATTTGATGTTTGTCGGTTGGTTGCGGCCCATGCTGAATGGAAGCAATTTTCTCTGGATCCACCGCCACTCCTTCATTTCTCACTATATGGCCTAGATAGTTGACACGGTTTTGGAACAGCTGACATTTCTTCGGGTTTAACATGAGCTGGGCAGCTGGGAGTCGTTTGAATACGTTTTCCAAATTCTTCAGGTGTTCGTCAAATGTCTTCCCCAGTACTACGATGTCGTCCAAATAGACCAGGCATGTCTTCCAAGACAACCCTCTCAAGACATTTTCCATGAGTCTTTCAAATGTCGCAGTCGCATTAGAGAGCCCGAATGGCATGACGTTGAATTGACATAATCCAGATCCAGTGGTAAAAACAGTATTTTCTTTGTCTTCTGGGTCCATTTCCACTCGCTAATAGCCAGACTTCAGGTCCGAGATGGAAAACAGTTTGCTGCCGGCCAAAGTATCTAGCGTATCGTCAATTCGAGGCAGAGGATAGCTGTCCTTCTTCGTCACGTTGTTAAGCTGGCGATAATCCACGCCGAATCTCGCAGTTCCATCCTTTTTCTTGGCGAGCATTACTGGAGACACCCATGGACTAGTAGATGCTTCTGTTACTTTTTCTTCTGCCATCTCTCGAATTATTCTTTCAGCTTCCTCTCTCTTCGGTAGTGGAAGTCTTCGATCTGATTGCCTGATTGGTTTAGCATTATCAGTATCGATTTTGTGTTTGACGGCTGATGTTCTACCAGTCTTTCCTCTTTTTGGTACGAATAGGTCTCGATACTGCAAGAGAAATTCTCTCATTCTCTTTTTTCCAGCTCGATCCAAAGATTGATCAGCTACTGATAACATTTGTTCGAATCTGGTATTATAATTGTCAGTGGTTGTTGTTTGACGAACTATAGACGTCACTGGTACGCAGGATCCAATCTTGGTTTCCTTCTCGAAGGTAAGGTGACTGGGTAATAATTCACGTTTATCACACGTACTGGGATCGCTTTCGTCGTCGTAACCAATCCTTTTCCAATAAGTACTCCTTCGCCAACCTCTTCGTCGTGGATCCTTGGCTCCATCATAACCGGTGTACCTTCCTCAATGATTCCCTGTAGCCGTGCTACTATCATGGTTTCGCTCCGTGCAGGTAGAACGGTATCTTCCTGTACAGCTACCAACACCGCGCTGCCTTCACATGAATGAAGGAATACCTCCTTGGAACCCACTTTAATTGTTCTGCTTCTGAAGTCTAATTGGAAACCATGTACATTCATTACGTCCATTCCCAGAATAACGTCTTCTTCAATGTCAGCAACGATTACCGTATGCGTGAACTTTTCTGCGCCAATTCCCAATTGAATTTGTGTCTCACCGTGAACGTTGGCACTCTCGCCTGTGGCGGTCCGCAGTCGCAGTCTCGTTGGTAGAAGATTCGTCTTAGGGTTTATTATCTCTGGTCGTATGATGGTTCTAGTTGCTCCAGTGTCAACAAGCAGAGCATATTTATTGCCATTTACTTCGCCATCCACATATACACTGTCGTTGCGACATCTGAGAGAAGCTATCAGTATAAGAGGATCTCTGGAATGATCATGGGTCGGTGCTGCCCCCTCGTAGCCGACCCGTCCTAGTTTTCCTGTGACTGGGGTTCTTGGTTTGCAGAGGTCTTGGGGCGCTTACACGAACTACGTACATGCCCTAGCTCGCCACAATTCCAGCATCTGATCTTTCTCGTCTTCTTGTCCATCATACTTTTGATCAAGCTGACGATTTGGTCAAACTTGTCCTCGTCGCCTTCTTCTTGGATGGTCCCAACTTTGTAGTAACCCGAAGCCGTCGTTGCTGCTTCATATTCAAGAGCAGCTGTCAATGCGTCAACTAATGTTTTGGGATGGGCTAAACGAAGCGTCCTCTGCATATCGGGGTCACGTAAGCCATCAATAAAGGCCTGGATGCCCAGACATTCCATCATGTTTTCTGCTGCTGATGAATAAGCAAATCGAACGAGTCGGGCAATATCCACTTCATATTCTTGACGTGCTTCGTCACGTTTCTGCCTTCGGTTCTTCAGCTTGAATTGGTACAAATGTTCCAGATGTTCGTGACCATATCGCGTGTCCAACCTCTTCTTAAGCTGCTTAAAGTCATCCGGTTCTTCAAGTGGTATCGTCTGAAGTACATCTAAGGCATCTCCCCTAGGCGCGATGGCTAAGTTTACTGCCTTCTCTATATCGGACCAATTATTTACTCTAGCGGCCGCTTCAAATTATTTAACATAATTGGTCGACGATGTCTTTCCGTCAAACGTTGGAGCCTTCACTCGGGCAAAACTGCTCATATTTTCTGTCTTGGGTTGTGTTACTGGCTTGCATATCTCGATCTTCTTTTGTTCTGCTGGCGTGTCTTGTGTTCTTAAATCTTTTATCTTACTCTCTAACTCCTTGATTTTTTCGTCCATAGTTGTCATTTTATTCTCCATTTTCTCGTCCATCGTTGTGATTTTATCCTCAATATCCGATTTAAGAGAGTAAATCATATTTTCCACGTCAGCGGCAATGTCATTTTTCATTATTAAGATATCGGCAGATATATCGTTCGTCAAAGTAGAAATATCGTTCTTTATAGCCGAAATATCGCTTTTCACATTCGTAGAAATCTTCTCTTCCATGCCAGAAATATCGTTCTTCATAGCAGAAATCTTCTCGTCCATGTTAGTAGAAATATTAGCAGAAATTGACGAGATTAAGGTGGAAGCCTCGTCATTAAATTAACCTGTTTCTGGATCAAATCCGTCATTTTCCAGCGCCAATTCAAGTCTTTCTACTAATTCACTTTTCTTACCGGACGTTTCCAACTCACGATCTTCTAATTCTGCTCTTAGCTCCGCCACTTTGAGGTAACATAGTCTATTGGCCATTTTTACGTAGCAATTTATTTATATTATCCCACTTCTGACACCAATGTAATGTTTTTGTTATTTATTTAAACAATAAACGGGTGGGATAAATTTTAAAGACACGATCTGGCTACTTACTAATTTATTTAAACACTAACTCCCTAACACTTAATTTATATGCACACAAACTTAATTATTCATTTATATCAACACTCTTATATCCACTTATTTACTGTTTATTTGTCAAGATCACTCTATCAACTGCCCTGGTCCGCTGATCGGTCCTTTTTATATACTAGTGCCTTTTTTTACTAGAGAATTCTGGACTGCGGCTTACACAAAACAAATGCCTTTCGCGATATTTCTCGATTGCTGGCTCAATCCTTAAAAGACCTTCCGAGAACATGTGTATAAAAACTGTCACAATAAATCCCAATAGACCTTCTCAGAATTCGGCGCGTTCGCCATATTTTTAACTCCGTTAACATAAGGTTACAGGACCGTACTTAGTATCTGCTTTGGTGTGCGAGTTCGTAACAATACTGTGACTGATCTACCCAAAATTTTCCGTCCTTTTTTTCTCGTTTTCTCTCCACTTCTCCTAAATATTTCAGAGGTGAATTCTTATGCAATTAAATTTAGACAAATGTCATTGAAGTTTCGGAATTTGTCACAATAATGATATCATCTAAATGCGTAGCCAAAGTCAGAATTTGTTTCTCGTCATTTTTATGAAAAACAGCACATCTGCTACAGATTGTTGTTTCAGCCCGGGATATTTCAGAGTTTTACATTCCACGCTCTTTCACTTTGCTTCAATCCATACATAGTTCTTTTTTCAAATTCCATACCTTATTTTCTTCTCCATCCTAAATCATTTCTGTAGGGGGTCTGACATAGATTTCTTCTACGATTTCACCATGCAAATATGATGTCACCACATCTATTTGATGCAAATCCCATAGATATACAGGGTGTCCCGGGACTAATGGGAAAAAAGTCAGGAGCGTATAATCTGAGCCAAAATAATGTTAGTACTTTATATAAACTTTTCCTATGCAGGCCCTCGTTTTCGAGTTATAGGCCTCCAAAGTTTTAATTTTGAATTTGGTTTTTATTTTTATTTTTTGTACTAATTATTTGATCTTCATAAAATTTACGACAAAGCTATAATGTACGTGTATGTTTATTTTGGTAAGGTAAACAGATTTACAGTAGTGCCTTGAAGCCAGGGGCGGACTACTAGCAATGGTTAGTGAAAGAAAAAATTTGCAGGGATCGCACACCCTGTATAAAATTATCGAAATTGACTTCCCCACACATTAAGCTACCGAAAAGGTACTCTCCTTAGAATTCGATAAAATAAGCCCTTTGGCTAATATTTACAGTTTGATTAATGCACTACGTACCAATTGACGCATTCGCCATTTTTATAAGTACTCAACGAGGTAAAACTAACTTATTATTACGATGTCCAAGATTTACCTACACTACTACAAAAAAATAATTTAACGATAGCAGAAGATCGAAAACATTAACGACTTATTAATTCGAAAGTTGGTAAAAACTTTTTAAAAGTGTTTTTACCGTTTATCAAGTAACCATAGGATTAGTTGTCAAACGTTGTGTAGAATAGTTCCTAGTCAGTATTTGTCAATAATTCATAAATCCTTAATTTAACAGATACAATGGCAGAATTCACTTTTATTGAGTACGCAGATATGCATTTGATGTATGGACTGGCTTCTCGAAACTGTTTAAAGGCCAGAAGGCTTTATGCTGAACATTTTGCAAATAGAGCATTGCCAGACAGACGAATGTTTGAGCGTATTGATATCAGGTTACGAGAAATAGGTATGAATAAGTAAATGTAATTTTCCATGTATACAAAACAATATTTCAAATTTTAGTAAGATTTTGCCAAAAAAAAGGTGGAGAAGGTCCAGTACGAAGCGTACGTACTGTGGCAGTTGAACAAGACTTGTTAAATGTAGTTGATAAAGAACCATCAACAAGTTTACGAAAATTATCAAGAAAACATAACGTCACGAAATCAGTTGTTCATCGCGTCCTAAAAGAACAGTTGTTATATCCTTTTCACATGGAAAAAGTACACAGTATGACAGTGGCTGATTATTCTGCACGACTTGAGTATACCCAGTAGCTTCTGCGAGAACAACAAGCAGAGAATACATTTATTAGTAACGTTCTGCTTACGAACTAGGAGCCAGCATAGATTCATGGTTAATGTTTGGGCAGGAAAAGTTGGCAATCATTTGATAGGGCCATACTTTATTGACGGTACTTTGACCGGTCAGAGATATTTGGAGTTTTTGCAAAATGAGTTATACAACTTGTTTGATAATGTTCTACTACAAACTTGTAGGAATTCATGGTTCATGCATGATGGGGCCCCTTTTCACTTCAGTTTAGATGTACGACAGCATTTACACACAAAGTTTCCTAATAGATGGATTGGTCGTGGAGGCCCTTTCCAATGACCACCGCGATCAGGAGATGTTAATCCTATGGATTTCTTCCTCTAGGGTTATCTCAAAAGTAAAGTATACGCAACACCTGTCCAAACAAGGCAAGATTTAATAGACAGAAATTGTGTTACACTGCAATGTTATTAGAAATAATGTGGGATTGCTCTTTCAAGTGCAAAGAAACAACCTTCGTAGACTTAGAATGTGCGTGGAAGTGGGAGTAGCTCATATTGAACATTTATTAGAATAACGTTAGTTTTTGTTGTTGTTTAGGAATTAGTTTTAGTATAATGTTTCATAATTTGTTTTTTTTGAGATTTTCTTAATGGTTTAATAATGTTGTGTTCGTAATTTTGATTGAAAGCAACTAATTACGTTGTTTGCGTACCTATTCAATTCCCATTAAATAAGTTCTAAATTTTTTCATCATCTGCTATAATCAAATCATTTTTTTGTAGTACTGTAGGTAAATCTTGGACATTGTATTAATAAGTTAGTTAGGTAAATTTGTGTGTAGTTCATTAGTTAAACTGTAAATATTAGCCAAACGGCTTATTTGATCGAATTCCAAAAAGAGTACCTTTCCGTTAGCTTATTGTGTGGGGAAGGCAATTTCGATAATTTCATACAGGGTGTGCCATCCCTGCAAAATTTTTGGATCACTAACCATTGCGAGTAGTCCGTCCCTGGCTTCAAGGCACTACTGTAAATCTGTTTACCTTTCCAAAATAAACATACAGGTACATTAAAGCTTTGTAGTAAATTTTATAAATATCAAATAACTAGTACAGAAAATAAAAATAAAAATCAAATTCAAAATTAAAACTTTGGGCCTGCATAGAAAAGGTTTATATGAAGTACTAACATTATTTTGGCTCAGATTATACGCTCCTGACTTTTTCCCCATTAGTCCCGGGTCACCCTGTATAAACAAGACAGATATGATAGAATACAAAAAATTTCACGGCAACACGTGGTCACATTCAAACCGCTATTGGAAGAGTAATAGATTCTCAATAGAAGTTTTGTGTTTGAGAAAATTATGAAATATCCTGCCCCATAGCCTGTGTATCTTCTATTAACTCCTCAACGTAATTTCGTAATCTCTTCTCAAAGATTTTAGTATAAAGCTCAAAGCTTGTTTGGGCGAATCATATTGCTCGGTAGTTTCCATATTGAGTTTGATATCCCTTTTTATGTATTGGTATCATTAAATTATTTTTCCATCTTTTGGGAATCGTCTCTGTTCTCCATGCTTCTTTTAGTATAGTATATGGCCATTTCTTTCCTTTCTAGCCCATCCATTTTATCATTTCTGGGGCTAAATCGTGTTCTCCACGACCTTTTCCTATTTTGATACTTCGTATTACGTCTTCCATTTCCTCCTGTCTTATTTTTAGATTGTCGCTTGCTGCTTCTTCTTAAATATTCTCTGCTTCATTTTGTATTTCATTGAATATTTCTTGGGTAGTGCTCCTTCCATATTCTTACTGCTTCCTTTTTTCCTACCCTTGGTTGGTTTTGGCTGTTTTTCATAGCTCTTATTCCTTTCTTTTTATCTCCTCTTAGTCCTTTATTTCTTGTCCAGAATTTTCTGTTACCTACTCTATGATCCTCTGTTGTTCCCTTTCCAAATTCTTTCCAACTCTCCATTTTTGCATTATATACTGCCTGAATCACTTTCTTTCTTATAGTGATGTAATCATTTTTGTCTCTTTGATCTGCAGTCTGAGTGAATGTTTCCCATGCATGCTACTTTCTCTTTACTAACTCCTCGTTCCAGAATTTCGTTCTCTTTAATTTTCCGTTATATTTTCTATTCCCGCATATCTTCGCTGCCTATTCTAGTAGTACTTTTCTAAATTTTTCCCATCTTTCTTCTAGAATTCAGCCTCCTCTGTGCTTGTCCAATCTTGTAAACTCCTCATCTGGTACTTTTAGGTATATATTTCTAAGTTCGCAGTCTCTTAATCATTTTTGTCTCTTTGATCTGCAGTCTGAGTGAATGTTTCCCATGCATGCTACTTTCTCTTTACTAACTCCTCGTTCCAGAATTTCGTTCTCTTTAATTTTCCGTTGTATTTTCTGTTTCCGCATATCTTCTCTGCCTATTCTAGTAGTACTTTTCTAAATTTTTCCCATCTTTCTTCTAGAATTCAGCCTCCTCTGTGCTTGTCCAATCTTGTAAACTCCTCATCTGGTACTTTAAGGTATTTATTTCTAAGTTCGCAGTCTCTTAGCTTGTGGATTGCAATTTTACTATATAACCTTTCTTCAACTGCCTTTGTCATATTATCCCGTATGTTACTAGTCTCTAATTTGCCCTATTTGTCATTTTTGGTCTGTTATCACTCGTTACTCGTTTCAATTTATGCGTCAACTTGTGACGATCCGAAAAGCCACTATTAAATTTAATGAAGTCAGCGGCCAGTGAACTTGAAGGTCGTTAACAAGTTGTAGGAAGGTTAATGTTCTAAACGGGAACACGACTGTTTGTAAATATAATAATAAACGCGATTCAACAATATAAATAATTTAAGTATAGTAAGGTCGACGGAGATCATGGACTATTTATGTTTAGTTTCAAATAATATATATATATATATATATATATATATATATATATATATATATATATTATAATATATTTAGAGTTCTACTGTTTTTATAATTATGTATTATATGATTTTATTTGAAATTTGACTATTAGATGCTGTTGTTACAATCGTGGTAGTAACTACACTAATGTGAAAACACCTTTATCACTGAATATAACCTATTTGAAATTTTGACAGGAATTGTCAAATTATTATGCCCGGCTCAGATGAATATGAAATTTTATATTCTGAAAGATAAATTACTACAAAATCGACTTACTCGCTCTTACCTCAGGGAGGGTTCAAAGATTGAAAAAATTAATAGTTTAAATTTTAAATTTATAAATTTCCAAAGAATATTCCAAAATTGTCAATTATACTATTGCAAATCTATAGTGACTGCTTGTTCAATATATTCTAAGACCATTAAATTATCTAATGACATCTACAATTTTTCTGTCACTGAAAATTAACTAAATGTCACTGATTATATCAAAAGTTTTAAAGGATCCAAAATTTTTCAAATTCATTGAAATAGGAGTTGAATTAATACCAAAGTGAGTTGGAATCAAAAATTATATATTATATACCATCAGATAACAAGTGAAAATGAATTATTATTCCCAAAATATAATAAAGAACAATAATAGTACTTTCTACGAACCTTAAAATTAAAAAAACAACCTATATACCAGAAGAACAACCTAATTAACTACTTATTCTAAACGTTCAAATCGTCGAAAATTACACTTGACGTGTATAAATGTCAAATAACTATATGCGATAAAATTGTCTATTCAAAAAATTTTCTCTTCTCTTCAGGTGAAATTTTATATATCTTTAACGTTAATTTTGTCAGTATTTAAAAATGTGATATAGATGCATCTATCTTAATTTTATTTAAAGGCCTGTTAATTCTTGAAAAATAATTTATAAAATCTGGACTGGACTCACCAACTAGGTATCAGGATCACTCGTTCTGATTCTAAGCACGTCTTTTAGAATCGCCGGAACCACTTTTCTAAATTTATAATTTAGAACCCGGAAAAATCGCTAACACTATTTCAATATAATTATTTAAGGAATTATTCACGCACTGATCTTATCATGCTAATTATTATAATCTGATGCTATTTTAATATATCAATTACTATTATATTATTCAGCAAATTTGAGAGAACTCATATTAGATGTTCTCTCGAGAGGGGTTCAAAATCAACTAACTAAACTTTTCCCATAAATAATTCTGTTCTCCTTTGGTTACCAAAAAATTCCTTTTTTAAAAAAAATACAAATTTATGTTTTCATATAACAAAGAGAGATTTTCATTCTTTAATTTTAATTGTAATTTTGCTACCAGCGACATCTGTATTCTTTTTTTAAAATCTTTATGAAATCTATGTATCATTAAGTATCTTCTGCATTATTGTCATTCGAAATTGTAATGTCAAATTTTATTTGCATATTGAATCTTTTAAATTATTTATAATACATTGTATATCACTAGTATTACATCCAAATATGTACATTTTTCTTTATTTCAATGTTTTCTTTAGAATTTAGATAGAGTATATGTATTAAATCCCCCTAATAAAAGAATGATAAATCGATTCTTGCATATAATTATAATTTATCTTTCAAAATTGCCAAATATCATACTAATATCTTAGTAACATAGTTATATCTTTCAAATAATTATCTCTAAAATTTATCTTCAATCAAATTAAACTATTATTCCTAATTCCTATAAAACTTCTTAAATCTACTATATCTATTAAAATTTCACGTAACATAATATCATTTGTTCCAAGTTAAGTATAATATTTATATACCTGTTCTATGTTAAAAACTCCTCTTTCATTTCCCGTAATGTATATAAATCCTATAATTCTATTTCTTCCACAGCAATTTGTATGTTATATATGTATAATTTCAACATTAATTATATTATGTGTTAAAACATTTAATTATATTCATCGACAACAAACGATGCTTGTCTAATACTACAGATGCGCCGTATCGTATTGTAAAAGTTATGTTCGTTTCACGCTTTAAACCACATGACTAGAGTTTGAGCATGCGTACAGGAGAATATATAAAATTAATAATTTGAATAGTAAATCCATAGACGTCGCAACTTGTAAATCTTAAATAAAAAAAATTCTTTAAAAATTAAATTTCTTTAAAAAGTAAAGTGTTTCTTTTTATTTAGATAAGTGAAATATATCTACGAAAGCCAGGACTCAAAGAGTAGACAGAGTTTCATGCTCCCGAATAATACAATAATATAACAGAATAAAAAATATATATAATTACTGAGCTAGCCACATCACATAAACAAATTCAATACACAATTAAATATCTATCTATATTAATATGAAAGTAAGTAAAAAGTTAGTTTAATATATATATATATATATATATATATATATATATATATATATATATATATATATATGTATATAATACTTAATTTACGTTCAAAGTTTCAAAAAGAGCCACGAAATGGGAAGAAAATGATTCCGTAATCCAACCCGCTTTTATGTTGATAAAAAAGTAAATACGTCCAAGTTTCCACCCTACACTTTTACAAATTTTCGAATTAAAAAACTTATATAATTACTTAAAGGCGAACTTTTTGGTTATATTTCAAAGTTTTGAAAAAAGACCGCAATCTTATTAATTCTGAAAGAGAACTTCACAATATCCTAGCGATTATCACAATATACGTGAAATACCAAAGCGTTGAAAGATGCTTTCAGTAAAAGTGGATATTATGAAAAATGGTTGAAAGTTACAATGAAATAGAAGTTCCAGATTTAATTAAAAACAACAATAAGAAAATTTCATTTTTGGGAATTAATTAGTATAAAATACAAATGAATGTATATTGGAAATAGGTATTCTATAAAGGGCGTTCATTATTCTGTTTGGAGTGGTTCAAACTAAGGAATATCGGGCAAAACGTGTAATTTCTCTTGTTCTTAACTCATTATAGTAAAGCACAAAGACGTTCCTATTCTATACGAAAGCACAATGGAGAGTATCTCCCAGCAACAGTTGGCAGAGGCGGACGGATGTAATGAAAGGAGGATAAGGCCGTGTCCTAATATCCGTTTAGTAGAAGATTCTTGAGACATTTATATCGTTAGTGTAAGAAAAATATAAAAAAGGTGTAGGATAAGTGATTATATTAAAAAAATCCAAAATATTATTGAAACCACTTTCAGTTTGGATTAAGTACCACTTCTTTTTAATAAATAGAGCTAGAGTATGAATATTTATATCAAACTATTCAACAGGTATGAATTCTAATATAATTTACGAAAAGTCAAGTAGATTGTCTTTGAAGCCACGTATCTCTGAACCCTCAAACATGTCAAAAAATGTTCCTTACCATATTTTTAAAACTACTATAAGCCGATTTTTCCTTTTAGATTCTTCATATGGATACTATTAATTCTGTTCCAAATTATTCTTTGGAATGTAAAAACGATACCATTATATTGTCCAACTAGAACTATATTAAAAATTATAAATTTGTCAAAATTACTGGTGGCAAATTTGTCAATATAGCTTCTTTATATGAATAAAATACCTTAGATTGTGTCCTCAATGTGTGTAAGGGATGTCAAGAGGACTATAGAATCCTATACCCTTTATCATATATTTCTAAATTATCGTGAACGATCCCAAAAATTAGTATCGCTAGAATTGTCTAGATAAGACTGGACATGTCTAGATACGAATAGTCACAAAAAATAATCGTATACAGTTCGAAGAAATCCCTGCGAATTCGCCAGAATTTTAACATTCATATATGGCTTAGACAGAGTCGGATTCAGGGATTACACCAGTGTGCTATTTCGTTACAGTATATTTATTTTAAACAGCAAATAATCTAGGTGGAATATTTATAGTTTCTGAAACACGACCTTCGATTTAACTGACCTTTCATTGTGTTTTATGAGGAAATGAGAAAATTTGTATTTTGAAATAGAGTGTCAGCCATATTTGGCATTTGTTTGTAATATTGTAATGTTTTTCTCATTTATTTGAACAGTGAACGGGTGGGATAAACTTTAAAACACATGGTATGCCTACTTAAGCATTTATTTAAACAATAAACTACTCACTAACAATTAGTTTATATACACTTAACTATTCACTTACATTTAATTTATATGCACACCAAACTTAATCATTAATTTATATCAACTCTTCACTCTTCGCTATTTCGGTGTATTCTTGTTTATTTCACGAGATCACTTTATAACCTAAAAATTTCCGCTGGTCGGTCCTCTATAAATTAGTGCCTTTTTTTCTAGATAATTCTAATTTGCGACTTACACAAAAAACCGAACGCCTTTCGGGATATTTCTCGAATGCCGGCTCAATCCTTAAAACACCTGTCTATAAAAAAGGGTCACAAAAAATCCCAATAGACCTTCTCAGAATTCGGCGCGCTCGCAATTTTTTTAACTCCGTTAACATAAGGTTACAGGACCGTACCTAGCATCTACTTCGTTGTTCGAGTTCGTAACATTACCCCCACCCAAAAAGAAAGTTTCTCCTAAAACTTTTGTGTAGCCAGACACTGTTTTCATCGGATCCTGATAACGGGGGTTGTAGCTGCAAATTAATATCTGGACACCGGTATCTTGGAAGATCACCTCTACTAGGTTCCTGATGACTCGCCAATCCAACTGGTTACTCGCTATCTTAGGCATAGGCAGTTTCTTCACGCTGGATTCCAACACATGGTGTCGGAGGTTTCGAAGTGCTTCCCACACATCGTGGTCTACGGTCTTGAAAGTCATTTTTAGTTACCACGTAGAAGACGAACCGCGAAATATGTTTCAGTTTCAGCCTGGGGCTGGAATCTGGTCTTCAAGTTTTTCTAATTGCCCGAACTTCTTTCGAAAGACGGACGCTCGTGCGTTCTTGATACGGGCGGGGATGTTGTATGCCAGTGAATGATCTTCCGGGAGATTGAACAAGTCTTGTCATTGTTCTGAAGTGACTCCATATCTAGCTTTCCCGGTACCTCCATACGCGGCCATGAATTCATCGAAGGTAGGGTCAGACACATCTCGTATATGGTTTATTTCTTTCTCTAGGTCATGGTCTCCTTCGAATGGCGCTAGTCGGTTTTGGTGTACTACTTTTGGTTTTCTGTTGTGGATCTTGATTAAGTATGGATCTTCCCAAGATTTTTGTATTTATGGAGAAAATCCTTTCCTCCTCGTCGGGTTATGTAATGAGACCTTGTCCCCTTCTTTGAAACAGCCTAATGTGGCCTGCGTGTAGTACCGACATTTCAATCTGTCGCTGACAGCTTGAAGATTTGTTAGAACTAATTCATGAATATCGTCCAGCCTTCTTCTCAATTGGATCACGTAGTCTTCGCCTGCTAGATCTTCTCCAGCCGACGGCCAAATTCCAGGTCACAAGGAAGTCTCATTACACGTCTAAATAGTATTTCCGCAGGTGTTTCACCCGTGGACTCATTGACGTCAGATTGATAAGCCAATGCGAATAGGGAAATATACTGGTCTCAAACTCCCTGATGACTGGAAACTACTTTGGACAGGTATTTTCCAATAGTCCTGTTCATTCTCTCGACTATTCCATCTGATTTTTGACCCTTCCATCTGACTGTGGATGTAATGATGTTATCCTGGTCTTCTTCATTCCCAGCTTGTCGCAAATCTCCTGGACTAGATGGCTTTCAAAATTTCTTCACTGGTCACTGTGGACTTCCAAGGCCACTCCATATCGGCTGATAAAGTCTTTCACCAATACATCGCCGACAGTTGTAGCCTCTTGGTTGGGGATAGCGTAAATTTCCACCCACTTTGTCGAAAATCCATTACAACCAGTATGTATTTGCCACCATTTTCTGTCGTCGGAAATGGTCCAGCGATTTCTAAAGCAATCATTTCGAAAGGGCTTCCAACATTGTACTGTTTCATAGGTGCCTTTCTCTTGCGATGTGGTACACTACTCGCAGCACAAGTCGTACATTTCTTACAGTAGTCCTTCATATCATCGGAGCTGTTCATCCAATAAAACCTCTCACAGTTTCGCTGGAGGGTTTTCATCCCTCCCAGATGACCTCCCATTGGACTGTCCTGTAACTTCTTTAGTACTTCAGCTAATCTTGTTCTCGGGATAACTAGCTCTCATCTCGGAACCATCACCGTTTTCAAGGACTCTTCTCAACAGCCCTTTTTCGAGGACAGGGGAGTCCCACTGAGCCCAATACGCCTTGAGTTTCGGTGAAAATCTCGACACTACTTGCCAGGTAGGTCGCCGATTTCCTTTCTTCCATTGTCGGATCATCTTCAGGTGAGGATCATTCTCCTAATCTTCTATGATCCTGGTGGGTGACCGTTCCTCGTTGACTACAGTAGTCCTTGAAACTGCAGCTTCCCTTGATTTCGCCTTGTTGCAGTGGGAGCAGTCTTCTAGGCATGGCCGTCTGGACAGGAAGTCGACATTTCGGTGACCCACACCAGCTCGATGCTCGATGTTGAAATCGTACTCTTGAAGTCGTTCAATTCATCTAGCGATCTGGCCCTCGGGATTATTGAACTGCATCAACCATTTGAGTTCTGCATGATCAGTCCGGATTAATAAATTTCTACCTTAGAGACACTGGTAAAAGTGTTCCACGGACTTCACTACCACCAAAAGATCTCTTCTTGTGACGCAGTAGTTTTGTTCTGGTTTGGGGAGGACTCTACTCTTTTTTGTTCTGCTTGAATATGTGAGAGCACTCCTCCCTTTCCTACGTTGCCTGCGTCAGTGTCAAGAATATAGGCTCCCTCTAGTCATGGGTATCCTAATATCGCCGCCATGGTTAAATGCCTCTTTAAGGTTTCAAAAGCCGTTTGACAGTCTTCGCCCCATTGGTAAGCTCTTGTTTCTTCTGTAAATCGAGTTAGAGGCTTGTCAATATCTCCAAACTTTCTGATAAATCTTCTATATGTGCAAAAACCAAGGCATCTCCTAATTTGATGTTTGTCGGTTGGTTGCGGTCATTTCTAAATGGAAGCAATTTTCTCTGAATGGAAGCAATTTTCTCTGGATCCACCGCCACTCCTTTTTGCTCACTGTATGGCCTAGATGGTTGAATCGATTTTGGAACAGCTGACATTTATTCGGGTTTAACATGAGCTGGGCAGCTTGGAGTCGTTTGAATACGTCTTCCAAATTCTTCAGCTGTTCGTCAAATGTCTTCCCCAATACTACGTTGTCGTCCAAATAGACCAGACATGTCTTCAAAGACAACCCTCTCAAGACATTTTCCATGAGTCTTTCAAATGTCGCAGGCGCATTACAGAGCCCGAATGACATAACGTTGAATTGCCATCCTGATCTGGTGCTAAAAGCAGTCTTCTCCTAGTCTGCTGGGTCCATTTTCACTTGCCAATAACCAGACTTCAGGTCCAAGGTGGAAAACAGTTTGCTGCCGGCCAAAGTATCTAGCCTATCGTCAATTCGAGGTAGAGGATAGCTGTATTTTTTGTCACATTGTCAAGCTGGCGATAATCCACGCAGAATCTCGTAGTTCCATCCTATTTCTTGATGAGCACTACTGGAGACACCCATGGACTAGTAGATGATTCTATTACTTTTTGTTCTGCCATCTCTCGAATTATTCTTCCAGCTTGCTCTCTCTTCGCTCGTGGAAGTCTTCGAGCTGATTGCTTAATTGGCTTAACATTACCAGTATCGATTTTGTGTTTTACGGCTGATGTACTTGGCTTTTCCCCTCTTGGTACAAATAGGTCTCGATACTGTAGAAGAAATTTTCTCATTCCCTTTTTGTCTGATCGATCCAAAGATTGACCAGCTACTGATAACATCTGTTCGAATCTGGCATTTGAATTGTCAGTGGTCGTTGTTTGACGAACTATAGACGTCACTGGTACGCAGGATCCAATCCTGGTTTCCTTCTTGATGGTCATTGGGTAATCATTCACGTTTATCAATCGTACTGGGATATATTTCGCCGACATAACCAATCCTTTCCCAATTAGTACTTCTTAGCCAACTTCTTCGTCGTGGTTCCTTGGCCCCATCATAACCGATGTACCGTACTCCATGATTCCCTGTAGCCGTGCTACTATCATGGTTTCGCTTTGTGCAGGAAAAACGGTATCTTCCTGTAAATATGCCAACACCGCGCTGCCTTCATATGGATGAGGGAGTACCTCCTCGGAACCTACTTTATTGGTTCTGTTTCTAAAGTCTAATTGGACACCATGTACATTCATTATGTCCATTCCCAGAATCACGACTTCTTCAATATCGGCTACGATTACCGTATGCGTGAACTTCCCTGCGCCGATTGCCAAATGGATTTGTCTCTCACCGTGAACGTTGGCACTCTCACCTGTGGCGGTCTGCAGCCACAGTCTCGTTGGTATAAGCTTCCTCATTGAGTTTATTATCTCTGGTCGTATAATGGTTCTAGTTGCTCCAGTGTCAACCAGCAGAGCATATTTTTTGCCATTAACTTCGTCATCCACTGTCGTTGAGAGAAGCTATCAGTATGAGAGGGTCTTTCGAACGATCATGAGTCGATGCTGCCCCCTCGTAGCCGACCCGTTGTAACCCGAAGCCTTCATTGGTGCTTTATATTCAAGAGCAGCTGTCAATGCGTCAGATAATGTTTTGGGATGGGCTAAACGAAGCATCCTCTACATATCGGTGTCACGTAAGCCATCAATAAAGGCCTGTATGCTCAGAAGTTCCATCATGTTCTCTGCTGCTGATGGATAAGCAAATCGAACGAGTCGGGCAATATCCACTTCATATTCTTGAAGTGCTTCGTCACGTTTCTGCCTTCTTTTCTTCAGCTGGGATTGGTACAAATGTTCTAGATGTTCGTGACCATATCGCATGTCCAACTTCTTCTTCAGCTGCTCGAAATCATCCGTTTCTTCCAGAGGTATCGTCTGAAGTACATTTAAGGCATCTCCCCGAAGCGCGATAGTTAAGTTCACTCCTTTCTCCTTGTCGGACCAATTATTCACTCTAGTGGCTGCTTCAAGCTGTTTTACGTAATTGGTCCACGACATTGGACGTTGGGGCCTTGACTCGGGTAAAACTGCCAATATCATCTGTCTTGTGTTATGTTTCCGGCTAGCAGATCTCGATCTTCTTTTCTTCTGCTAAAGTGTCTTGTGTTCTTAAATTGGCAATCCTTGTCTCTAACTCCTTGATTTTCTCGTCCATCTGAGTTTCCATCGTTGTCATCTTATTCTCAATGTCTGATTTTACAGACGAAATTTAATTCTCAAATTCAGCAGCAATGTCATTTTTCAATGATAAGATATCTGCAGAAATATCATTCTTCCTAGTAGAAATAACGTTCTTCATATCCGAAAAATCGTTCTTCATTGTTAAAATCTTCTCGTCCATATTAACAGAAATCTTCTCTTCCATGGCAGAGATTGTCGAGATTAAGGTGGAAGCCTCGTCATTGAATAAAACTGTTTCTTCTGAATCAAAGCCAGCATTTTCCAGTGCCACTTTAAGTGTTTCCACTAATTCACTTTTCTTACCGGACGTTTCCAGCTCACGATCTTCTAATTCTGCCTTCAACTCTGTCACTTTTAGGTCACTTAGTTTCTTGGCCATTGTTACGTAGCTATTTATTTATATTATCCCACTTCTGACACCAATGTAATGTTTTCTTATTTATTTAAACGGTTAAGCGGTGGGATAAACTTCAAACACACGGTATGGGTACTTACGAATTCATTCAAACACTAAATTACTCACTAACACTTAATTTATATACACTAAAGTTTTCACTTACAATTAATTTATATGCACACAAACTTAATTATTAATTTATATCAACTTTTCGCTATTTCGGTGTATTCTTGTTTATTAGTGCCTTCTAGTGCCTTTTTTTCTAGATAATTCTAGTTTGCGGCTTACACAAAAAACCGAACGCCTTTCGGGATATTTCTCGAATGCCGGCTCAATCCTCAACCCGCGATCGGTACCGCCGTTAGATTTTATCTAACATTTTTACATTTAGCCCTATTTTCAAAAGTTGGTTACGTTCACATCTTTCATCGCATAGTTATGCCTGCCTAAGAACCTCCTACATCCATCCCCACTATTGGTGTGCGTAAGAATAGAAGCGTGCCTGACCAGTGACTTTTTATTTACAGTCGGGTCAATACGTTAGCTAAAAACTAACGCGGTACCTGTCGCGTAACTAAAAATTTTGCTGTTGTTAGTTGTTTTAACAATACATTCGAGTTTTTTTTACATTGAAGAATATAGTTTTGTGTAGATATTATTTAACTGTGATATTCTGATGTCGTACGAAAAAAAGTATGAACGTTTGACAGCTCTCTGGGAGGAAATACAAGATGATAATGAAAGTGATATATCAGAGGAGGAGGACGCTACATCCGATCACACTATTCATAATACGGATACGGAACAATCAGGTTCGAATAATGAAGAAAGGTTCGAGATTCAAATAATGGAGAGACAAGTAAACAATGGTCCTGTATATATTGGTGAAGACGATAGTCAATGGCTACGTCATAAAATAGCACAGAAACAAAGTAAGACTCCACGACATAATATAACCACACAATTACCTGGTGTAAAAGGAATAGCTAAAAATGCGAAAAGTGTTCTGGAATGCTGGAAGCTTTTTTTCTCTGATAAAATTATTGCCCATATTACACACTGTACAATCAAACAATTTGCTAGAAAAAGGCTCACTGGAAGTAATAAACATAATTTGCCAACCGATTTTGAGGAGATTAATGCTTTCTTAGGTATTTTATATTTAGCAGGTGTTAAGAGAGCTCAACATCTGAACACATCTGAACTGTGGGCAACAGATGGAACAGCTCCGGAATTCTTCGCTGCAACTATGTCACAACGTCGTTTCCATGCTCTAGTTCAAAATATTAGATTCGACGACAAAGATACACGAGCTGAGAGAGCAAGAACAGATAATTTAGCTGCCGTATGACAGATATTTGAAGAGTTTACAGAAAAATGTGTGAAGAATTACTCTGTTGGCTCTTACGTAACGGTCGACGAGATGTTTGAAGCCTTTAGAAGCAGATGTTTGTTTGGACAATACATAGCTAACAAACCCGCCAAATATGGCATAAAGATCTATGCTGCCGTAGATGCTAGAATGTTCTACACACATAATATTGAAATATATGCCGGCAAACAGCCCGATGGCCCATATCAACTAAAAAACGATGCACACAGTGTAGTAACTCGTCTTCTAAAGCATTGCAGTGGTACTGGTTGGAATGTTACCACTGATAATTATTTCACTTCGGTTCCTTTAGCAAATGATCTGCTAAGGAACCACCGTCTAACCTTAGTTGGCACATTACGGAAAAACAAGAGAGAGATCCCGCCAATCTTTGTAGATGTAAAAATAAGGCCTGTACATAGTAGCATGTTTGCTTGGGGAGTGGATTCCAAATGTTTACTAACTTCGTATATTCCTTAACGAAATAAGAATGTCTTAATGTTGTCAACTTTTCACGAGGATGATGACATAGATGCAGGCACTGGAGATCAGATGAAACCGTCCGTTATAACATTTTATAACCTTACCAAAGGAGCAGTAGATGTGGTAGATAGAATGAAGACAGAATATAATGTTACGAGAGTGAGCAATAAATGGCCATTTACGGTGTTTTGCAGTTTACTGAACATTGCCGGTATCAATTCCCAAATAATTTTTCATGCCAATACAAATCAGAAGACCGATCGGAGGGTATATCTAACAAATCTAGCTAAAGAGCTTACGAGACCGCATATTATACGACGATCTAGTGCAACTTATTTCTCTATTCCTCTGAAGCAAAAATCAAAAATATCTTAGGTCAAGAAAACGAGAGAGTTGCAGATAGAGGACCACAACAGGTAGGAGCTAAACCAAGATGCTCTTATTGTCCGATCCGGAAAAATCGATTTACACAGTACTCTTGCAATGGATGTTCCAAGCCAATATGCAAAGAACATATAGCTAAAACCCTTTTAACCTGCATGCAGTGCTTGAATCGCGAAGAGGACTCATAAACTTCATTTCATTTTTTATATTTGTTCGTTTTGTACCAGTTTGATATATTGTATGTTTTTATGACTATTTTCAAAATAAATATTCTATTATTATTTATTATTGTTTGAAATTAATTTCATTAATATCATGTTATGACAGAATTATAAGTTAAATATGGAAAATAAAGTCAAGAAGATGATGTTAGATAGAATCTAACGCGTTACCAATCGCGTGACTATCGAAAGCGGTACCGATCGCGGGTTAAAACACCTGTCTATGAAAAAGGGTTACAAAAATCCCAATAGACCTTCTCAGATTTCGGCGCGCTCGCCATTTTTTTAACTCCGTTACCATAATGTTAAGGGACCGTACTTATATCTACTTCGATGTGCGAGTTCGTAACAACATCAATTATGATTCCGTAATGCTAAAGACAATCCGCTTAAATAATAGGGCGAGAAACTAAATTAAGTATAGGGTAAACAACTGATAGCCGCTCCCGAATCACAAATATATTCTAATTTATTTGTTTTATCATAAATGAATAATATTTCTGAAAAATCTGCATCAACGTTAGAAACTGTTTTTTGAATTTTGTTGATCAATAAAATATGTATACATACAGCAGTGCATTTCTTAGCTTCTCTGAATTTAAAATGATCTTAACACAAATGTTTATTGGACTTACGATTATCAAATTTATTTCTACAAGAATTACATTGATTTCCACCGCGACTTTTATGCAAATTTTTATCTCGAAAGGAATTTATTTCCGTTTTAAAAGGTTTTGTTTCTTTAAAACTCCATTAAACATTTTCTGAAAGGATGCAGAAAAATTATCTAGATTGTGATTAAAAGAAGTACTTGCTTCATTTAAATTATCAATACTAAAAATATTATTCCTGTTTTGGGAAATTTCCCAAAGTTCTTTTTTATCAACATTACCTGAAGAAGTAATTCCTACAACAATATACTTCGAAAGACGCATTCTCAATAATGAATCATGATTAATAATTAATTGTCATCTGATAAACGCTCTAATTCACGATAGAAAAAAGAAGGTTTGCTATCGGCAATTTCTGAATTCGAAATAAATTTTCCGAGGCGTTTTTCATTGCTCAAACTAAGTCTTTGTATAATAATCTTTTCAAAAAATTCATACATATTTGTCATAGGAGGATCATTTGTTTGTTATGTCTGTAGCATTGCTTAAAATTTCAATCGGTAAATTTGCCAGAACAAAATGAAATTTGTTTTTGTCAGATGTTATTTTATCACCCACAAATCAACTTAAACCATAAATCAGGGTTAATAATATGGAAAGGAGTTAATTTAATTTGTTCAATATCATCAATATTTGAATGAATCCATCATGCTATAAAATTCTATAAATAACTCCGTCAACCAAAAACGGACAAAATAATATAACAGACAAATTGCTTACTGATACTGGTGACAGAATAAATCACAGCCTCACGTGGCTCATGATAGCGAAGACACTGCTCACTCTGAATATACTTTTAGTTCTCTTCACATTAACGTCGAGGTCACCATAAATGCTGGTCGTTATTCCATTCTTAAGGAATTTCACATTTTATAAATAAAAAAATTTTGATTGAATATTAAAGAGTCGTACTGAAAAGAGGTGACGTTTATTTTTTCTGCAGCTACTCCATTTGGTGGGGGGTTCTGATATCGATGTCATTGTTAAAATAATTTCAGTTAGATGTCTTCTCCTGCATTGCTTTGGAAAACCATCTCAAGGTGCTCAGCAAATCTATTATTGTATTGCGTATTACTTCCATCCGCATTGTGAATTGGTGGATTTTGCAAGACTGGTTTTTTTAATCTCCTGGTAGATTTCCAGAATGAGTACTTGGTTTTACTCTCATTTATTAGCTCACTCAGATATTTACTAATTAAGTAGTTTTTGATCCTTTGAGTTTCTTTTTTTAGTTTTTGCGTAGCAAGATTTAATCATGCTTTATCTATTGGAGCTCTTCATTGATGCCATATTCTGTCATAAGCTGTCTTTTATTTATTTTATTGACTATCATCTGTTTCGGGTAATTGTTTCCTTTAGTTTTTGAAATAATAATTGATGTATTATCTCATGCAACTTGTTGCAATTCTTAAACGAATATTTCCGTTACATCAGTTGTTATTTACTTCTGAGGGATACTGCAAGGTTGATGTTATCTTCAACTTCTTTTCTAAAACGTCCTTTAGATAGTTTACTGATCCAATTGCTATTATTTTTTGGATAATGCTATCACTTAGTGTTAACAATATTGATGCATGACCCGAATTCAAATCCAATGCCTCTTTTATATGTGAATAATTTTCACCGAGATGTTTCGTACTATGAAAAAGTTGATTAGATTAGGTATACAATTGAGTTTGGTAGTCCAATGTGTTGGTCTTCCAGTTGATAGTGTTTACTGCTTTCAGGAGTTCTATTCCTTCACTAGTTGTTAGTTTGGAGCTTCCATGGACATATTTAGCATTTAAAACTCCCTCAAAGATGAATCTATATTTGTACTTCGCTAGTAATAATAGATATTGTTCTTTTTTAAGGTGTCTTGGTGGGCATTATACAGCTAATTTCTAGTTTTAACTTTAACAGTGGTGGCTTGAAATTCCTCTTTTTAGAAGTTCACCTCCTGGTGATAATAACGTGTCTCCTTCATCACGACTTCACTGCTATCATTGGTATCATTTTGTGGATGTATAGTATGATATATTTTATACTCTTTAGATATGATGTAGAATTATTTTGTTAATAAAATGAAATGTAAAAGTAATCGATACATCTTTAAACTTTTTGTTCCGACACTGTCAGTAAAGTAAAACAAAATCACTCATTGTTTCCTTTATATTTTTTTTGTTTTTAAATCGTTAGTGTTCCTGATGGAAATTGATCCAATAAGCCAAACCGTCGAGCGATGTCTAGAATGCGGTGAGGAAGAACAATAAACAGATAAATCGAATCGTTTCGTTTATAGCTTTCTCTCGATCTTTAATAACTCCATAGTTCATATGATGGTTGAGGAAAACCATCAAATAAATAACTTGAAATCGTCTTAACTCCCATTCACATACGTGATAAATAAGATTTTTCCCTCAGGTGTAGAATGGGAATTGTCTCAGATCAAGTCCATTTCCAGAAAACGATCGTCGCAGTTTTTACTTCATAACAAACTTGCCGGAAATAATGGAAAAACTTTCTCCAGTATTGATATATTTATGGTAAAATCCGTGTTTGTTTGTTGAATAAATATAAGATTCTATCAAGAGTTTCGAAGTTCAAAATTCTATAGATTTTGGTACCATTTCACGTTATCATCTAAACTAGAATGTCTCTTTTCCTTGTGTCATCGCATCGCCGTCATTTTTGTTGTAAATTTACTGTTGATATAGATAACGCCACACGACACTGTCGGTTATGCCTCGCTGATAAACGAAGTTAAAAACGTTATGTGAAATCAATACACCATATAAAATACCGTCCCCCATCGAACGACCAACTATGGAAACAGGAATTTGTAAATTCAAAATGTCCACGCATCATTTACGTAAAATTAACTACACCGTTCCATTTTTCATTTGGAAAAGCCGTTATTGAAAAGTGACACGATCGTTTAAATTGGTTACACTATTTTTTATCCTAACTATTTGAATTTTTGGTTTATATAAAACAACAGTGGAATTTATTATGGTTAACAACAAATTTTTAATTAATAAATGTTAGTTTTACACTTTGTATATCGATGGTCTAGTACAAAAATATTGTAAGTACAGAAGATAAATGAAATTTAATGTTTATGTCGCCATAATTCACACAATTGTTCAATGAAAAAGACAAAGTCCTATTGAATTAGTGTGTGGTGTTAGCTTACACGTATTTGCGGTGTTTGATTATGGAATATTGAAAATTTAAAAAAAAAATCGGAAATATCTGTACTCACCCCTTTTGGCGCAATACTATTCTTCCTTCGAAATAAAGGCTCGACTAACCCCATTTGGCGCAATAAAAATTGTTTGATTAAAATAACTACCAACACGAATCTTTTATGTAAATAAACGAAACCACTTAAATGGAACGAACGCTTAGAAAACGGCGGCGGCAAGTACCAAAAAGGAATTCCTCGTATAGTAGATTCATCACCAAAAAACTGAGCACCAGCTTCCATCAGTAGCATATTATATATACACTAATATACAGGTTGACAAATTAATTTTGGCGGTTGACGATGCGCAAGAAAGCCATACAACATGACAACGTTGTAAACGCAGTTACCGGGAAGAGCAGGCAACGTACATTCACAATGCAAAGTTTTGAAGGTTGTGAGGCTGCTAATACGTACGAGGGTAACACAATATTTTGAATTTGGAATTAAAAATAATAAATTGTGGCAGATGTATAATGCTATATAAAATCGAGTTTACAAAACAAAATAACATTAATGTGTTCTTTATTATTCATTAAATGAATAAGGAAATAAAAAAAGTTGGATTTTTCTACGATAATTGGAGTTTTTTTGTACAGACATAATTATTTATTGCTTCAAAAACCATACGGGAATTCTATAATAACCCTTTATTATTTTATGCGATGTAAATAATAGATAGAATCCAAGAGACATAAACTTTCACCTTTACTTCAAATTAGTGTCTTTTAAATGGTCCCTTCATAATATTCGTCATTGAGGTTTATTTATATATAAATTGGAAGTCAGGTAGATTTTGTAGATGAAGCGTACAATATCTAGGGCATCATGCTAGAAGGGCGTATCAACATTTTTTGAGAAATTTACTTTTTACGCCCATTGAATAACTCTAAACCAAATGCGCGTCCTGCTAAAAAGACGTATTGCGAGCTGTCATCTGTAGACAGTTATTGCCATGTAAAAATGGCGTAACCACCTACTTTCCTATTTGGTAACAAGCTAAAAGGGCGTATGTTTATACGCCCGTTAATCGTCGCTAAGTTTAGGGCGTATAAACGTCCAACTTATAACCTCACTTTTATATTTTCGAATATTTAAATGTGCTTCGCTGTCTCGGCTTGTTAAATCCTTTATTGTAGTTTATAATTTGTAGTGATAATGTCTACTAGAACTCAATTTTAATATGCTAAAGAGTGTACAAGATACGATGGATGCGGTAGCAGAATCTTCAGACACAGTTGAATCTGGTGCGTAACATTTTAGGTTACCTATGCTCTTATTTTTATAACTACGGTACTTCTACTTTATTTCAGGTATTAATCGAGATTTTGATGATATAGAGAAAAACAACAATAATGAGAGTGATGAGCCACAAGCATCAAGTGCGTATTTTTTACAGATAGGAGGTACCCATAATTTTCAAATTTTTGTTTTAGCAAGTGGAATCAATTTAACTATAAACAAGGCACCATACTGCTGTAACCAATCAGTCAATAATAATAATAATAATAAGACAGGGCTATACGGTGAGAATAAGTTATACTTACCTATTTTAATTTTAAAATCTACACATACTTATTCGTTTTTCAGAAAGTGACGTATCTGAGCCCTATTATGATTCTGAACAAGATCCAAATTTTGTTGTAGAAGGTGATGGTACAAAAAATTCAGCTTCAACAAAGTCAGTACAAAATGAATAACAGGAAGCAGTAATAGCCGAAGCCATGCCAGAAAATGAACATGTTGTGGAGCAAGTGGGAAAGCAACAAAATATTAAACAAAAAAGAAATAAACGAAAGTTGGAGTCAGCATGGAAGAGAAACATTAGCAAAGACAACGCTCCTTCGACGAACAATACCAAAATGCATCAGGTGTCATACGACCAAAAAAAATGCTAAAGCCACCAGTTGCACTCTCAAATGAAACACTAAAATAAATGAAGAAGGAAGAAGTGACATTTTTAAGCAATTCTGGGTCCTCGGATGTATTAACAGAAAACGACATTACATTTGTCAGTTTGTTAAAAAGTTTCAAGCTCCAACATCTAGAACCACAAATTCACGAAGAAAATTGACTCAAACCTACTTATTGGCCTATCAAGGTCAAGTCTATAAAGTTTGCAAAACATTTTTTTAAATACTCTCTCCATCAGCGAAAAAATGTTACGCGTTGCATTAAACAAATCATTGCGATCCTCAGTTGGAATGCCAAGTCCAGATAAGAGGGGTGTGTGTGACAAACGTGTACCTGTAAATAAAACTTCAGATGAGCGACATAGGACTGTCGAAGAACACATAGATTCTTTCCCCAGAATGCCAAGTCACTGGTGTAGGAAAGACACACGAAAAGAGTATTTAGAAGCAGTATTAAACAGGGAGAAAATGTACGACCTGTACATTACTTACTGCACCGAAAAAAATGCACGGCCTGTTTCTAAAACCTATTATAAAGAAGTACTCCTAAAAAAGAATATTGCCTTTTTCGCACCGAGGAAGGATCAATGTTGGTGCCATGATTCTGAAACTAGAAATAATGATGAAAAATTGGCGCGAAAAGATGAGTATTTACTCCACATACGAAAAAAGAACGCAGCTAATGAATATAAAGAAACCGATAAAAAATTAGCAATAGCAAACAATATTGTTCTGACGGCAAACTTTGATTTAGAAGCGGTGCTTTACTCTCCGTTATACCACGCAAATCCAATTTTTTATAAACGAAGACTTGCTACTTTTAATTTAACTATCTCTGAAGTATCCAAACAACAGGGTCACTGCTTCCTGTGGGATGAAATTAACGAAAAAAGAGGAGCAAACGAAATAGTAACCTGCGTCAATAACTTCATAATGGTTATTCCATCTGTGGTTGAGCATCTGATTCTCTACTCTGATTCTTGCCCAGGGCAAAATAAGAATGCAATTGTAGCGTGCAAGTTGCAGCACCATTTACTATTTAAGAAAAATACTCCAAACAGCCTTTTTTCAAATTGGAATATTGGAATGATTACACCGAACTTAAAACAAACGTGAAAAGAGGCCGTATATTTACCTCAATTCCAATACTTAAAAAGGCTTACAAGAGCCAATTGCCTATTACTGGCATCAAATATTCAAATTTGATGGATCTATGTAAAAATAATACAATTCCCGCCGAATATCATCAATTTTACGTAAATCTGCCTCATACATCTGGCAATAATATGCAACAGAATCAAACTAACGACAAAAGTGATTCCTCTGACGATGAGATTAGTCTCCACGCAATGAGAATGAAGATGACCAAACGGAAGTTATTTAGAAATTAAGTGAAATTTTATTAATAATCTATATTTGTTTGAAATACAATGTTGTTCAGTTTCTAGATTCTATTTTACTTTATACTCACTCAATTATACGTACGCCCCTTAATTTATAAGAAAGCTAAAATTTTATCGAGCGAAAAGGGCGTATAAACAAAAACATACTATTATTACATTATTAATTAGATAACTTCTAAACTTATCAAAATGCATTTAAAAGTAATAATAAATTTACAATAAATAACCCTCTACAATATTTTTTAGATTTTTGAGAGCTTTTTTGTGGCAGATATTTCTACATTCATATGTAAATTTTTAAATTTTCTGCAAATATTTCTATGAAATTAGAACATCTCTTCACACTTTTTACAGAGTAAGGACCCGCAAAACAAAAAAATCTTCGTTCTGGTTGCCTTCAATTATTGTTTATTTAGAACTATGTACAGATTCGCTACAAATATTATATTACTCTAGTGGAATTCGTCTCTAATATCTACAATTTTATAACATCTATTTACGTTTTCAAATTTTTTGCGTTTACTGTTTTCAGTCATACCACCTACAAACAAACACTGAAAAATATGTTTTAGATGTACAGGAATCATCAACAGTGAAATAGTGATGTGATCTACAAAATCACTTTCTATATCAACTTCATCATCCTCGCCATCTCCGTCTTTGGCCAAATTAATAATAATATTATCTACAACAGTATCTAAAAGGGTACATAGTTCATAAATTCATCTTCAATCTTCTTAACATGGTCACATCTAACTTTCCAATCATTTGCAGAAAATGTGTCAAAAATTCATTACAGAATTATTTAACGTTTGTAAAATTGAAGGTTGCGTTTCTTTTGGCCACATATTCTTTAAGTGCCGCCCAAACACCTTCGATCGGATTTAAGTCCGGGTGATAAGGGAGTAGCCGTAAAACTTGCAATCCATGTCGAATAAACAATTCATCAATTTTATAAGTTTTATATAGCGGTATGTACATTTTTGCAACGTTATAAAGATCCGGTTTTAACATTTGTTCACTGTAATATATGTTTCTTTCAGAAAGCCAGTTTTTTAATTGTTGTTTAGTCCAAGCAGTCGTAGGTTTTTCATTTAGAACATTGTGATATGGGGCGTTATCAATTACCACAACAACGTTTTTTGGTAGGTTTGGAAGAAGTTTTTCTTGTACCCACCGTTCATGATTTTCGTACGCCATTTCATTATAATAATCTCCTGTTTTTGACTGGAAGTTCCACATAATACCAGCATTAGGTACAAAACCATTTTCACTTCCTGCATGGACAATGATGAGCCTATTAGCTTTTGAAATGGGTTTTCTTAATCCTTCGTTACTCTTGTCGCTCCATCCTTTAAGGTGCGTGTGACATGAATGAATGTATGTTTAATCCATATAAATGATGGGTTTGTTCTGTACTCTGCACTTTTTTATGTTTCGTAAATATAGTAGGCGTAAATGTCTGATTTCGTGACGTTCCATTAATAAACCTCTATTGTTTTCCATGTTGGTCCAACGAGAACCCAAAAAATGTATTTGTTTCCGCCGAGATTCGCAACTTCCTGCGAAGTCATAACCATCTGCAAAGGTTTGGTGTACCTTTCTTAACATGGGTACTTTTTTCTCGGATATGTGATATTTTATTATGTACCTTCTAATCACAGTTTTGTCAAATTGATCCATACGGATACTGGACTTTCTTTGTTTTTTAGTTGCACATCAGTGTTATCATTACTTCCTCCCAGAGGTTCTTTTTTAATACGGAAATGCGTTCTTTGGCTAACTTTCGTAGCATCAGAAACTCGTTCCATGACCTGACAATAAAATAAGTCGATATAAATGTTGTATTAAAAGTTTCACACATGTGTATTTTTATAAAATAAAAATCGGGAAGTTGTTAAATTTGTTTTCTGTGACCGTTCTTCGAAATAAAAAATTTTGTCGTAAATTCCGGCCATTTAAGAGAAGTAATAAATTCAAAAATACTGTATTACGTTTCAGTTCATTAGTTGTTTCAAACGATCTTTAGAATATATTTCAAACATTTTTTAATATAACCAAACCGCAATTGTAACTGAAATCGGAAGATGGTTCAAAACAAATAATAAAACCGAAACGTAATAGAGATAGGTATGAAATGAGTATAATAAATATACTTATAAGCTAAAAAACCTATTACATTTAAATAGGTATCTTACACAAAATAAACATGTGCCCTTTTATATACTACTGTAGGCAGAAACAGAATAGTTATTAATGCAACAAGTGCATAAAGTGGTGCTTTTTTTCACGAATGGAAAAATTGACGCATGAGCCGCAGGCATGTAAAAACCAAAAAATGTGTCATTTAGGTTGCTCTAAATGGACTAAAAATGGCGTTGATTTGTTTGTTATGATGACATAAAGATGCAAAAAATTGACACATGAGTGCATAAAATTGACACTTGAGTGCATAAAATACTTTGTGTCACCCTAATGTCACTTTTTCAAATCGTTTAACAAATAAATATTTTATGTACGAAAATCGATTTAAACAATTTACTATCGAGTGTAAATTTGTTGAATAATTACTTTGATTTAAAAATTTCATTGCAATAATTAAAACTTACTTTTGTTAATGGAATTGTTGACTTGCCATTGTTTGCCTCTTTGGTCATAAAATTTGGAACGTTCATAATCATTTCACGTCACTGCTCACTCAACTTTGTATGAACAACTTTACTTTCTGGAGTCGCCATAACAAGTTAGTGGAGATTTCAACCTAAGTAACATTTCTTAGCTACTAAGTAATCACTATTATGATGCTTCATCCATGCTTATCATAATTTTCTTGGAGAATTCAGGGTTGCAGGAACAAATCAATTGAACCAATTCGTTTCCGTATTAACCAACAACCTTCTCAGCCGGATCTTACTCTAACTTCTGATCCTTATCTCTTAACTGATATTTCCGTCACTTCCTAAATTGGAAACACGGACCACGCCGTTATTTCAACTACAGTACAAGTTCTCAATTCGTTAATACCGCAAAATAACATTCTAACCACATACAGAATAGTAAACTATCATAACGTAAATTTGGATATGGCAAATTCATATTGGATGGATGTTTTAAGTGGTAAAAGGTCATTAACCAAAAGTGGAAAGTTTTTGAAAACTGTCTAAACGTATCTATTCTTGAGAACTGTCGGTATGTTCAACATAGATGTGATGTCAATAAGCCATGGATAAACTCCACAATATTTGAAATGATAAAGTTTAAAAAGTCATTATGGAAGAAATATTTACGAAGTAAAACCAATGCCGACTACATTAACTTTTTCTAATTATCAACTATTTTCAGATCCTAGAATTTTTTTGAAAACCAACTGTCCTCAAACAAGAACAAAGAGCCTCTTTATAAATATGTCAGGAATTTAGTACTGTCTAAAGTGTCATTGCTTATCCTACGATATGAAACTGGCGAAAATACTTCAGTGAAAACGGTTGTTGCCACTATTTTTGCCAGGAATTATCAAGAAGTATTTACAATCGAGAAAAACATTCCAAACTCTTCACATATAGCATCTCCAAGAAATCGCTACGAACTCAACGATATATATTTTGTGCCATAAACTCTCAAAGAGAAAACATCGTGTTTGAAAACTTACTCTGCTCCTGGCTTGTACGGTTTCGCAGCAATCTTGTTTAAAAAGTGCGCCAACTCCATAATCCGTCCCTTATCAATAATAATGAAAGCTTTCTTTATCACACAATTCATCAGATAACTGGAAAATTTCGAGTGTTAATCCAATTTACAAACAAGGTGACAAGCTGGATCCTAATAACTATAGACCAATTAGCCTAATATCCATAGCAGGTAAACTCATGAAATCTATTATCTGCTGATCGATTATGTGCTTTCTCATAAATAACAATATAATTCCTAATTCTCAACACGGTTTTGTACCTGGAAGATCGGTAGTTAGTAATATGTTAACATGTGTTAATGACTGGTCTTTATCTTTGAACAGTAACCAGCCTGTTGGTATTATATATTTAGACTTTTCGAAAGCATTTGATCGAGTTCCCCATAAGCGAATGTTATTTAAACTTGAACATAATGGCATTAGGGGAGGCTAACTTCAGTAGATTGAAGCTTTTTTAACGGAGGACCCTAAATGTTGTGTGCGTGTGGGTGACAGTTATTCTTCAGTGTTTAATGTGTATAGTGGCGACCCGCAGAGTTCGGTGTTGGGGCAAATCTTACTTCTGGTTTACGTTGCGGACCTGCCAATTCATATCAAAAGTGACATATCGCATTTCTCGATGATACCAAGTTATATGCAAATCCCTTTAAACTCCAAAGTGACCTCCAGCGGATAGCTAAGTGGGTAAAGGATTGGTGTCTACCATTGAACACGACGTGTTTCAATCGCCCCTGTGTCAATCGACCTCAGTGTACCGTATATATCCTATGTATATATATATATATATATATATATATATATATATATATATATATATATATATATATATATTATACACGGTGTCCCGTGACTAATGAGAAAAAAGTCAGGAGCGTATAATCTGAGCCAAAATAATGTTAGTACTTCATATAAACTTTTTCTATGCAGGCCCTCGTTTTCGAGTTATAGGGCTCCAAAGTTGTAATTTTGAATTTGGTTTTTATTTTTATTTTTTGTACTAGTTATTTGATCTTTATAAAACTTACGGCAAAGCTATAATGTTCGTGTATGTTTATTTTGAAAAGGTCAACAGATTTACAGTAGTGCCTTCAAGCCAGGGACGGACTTCTCGCAATGGTTAGTGATTCCAAAAATTTTACAGGGATGGCACATCCTATATGAAATTATCGAAATTGACTTCCCCACACATTGAGCTAACGAGAAGGTACTTTTGTTGGAATTCGATGAAATAAGCCGTTTGGCTAATATTTACAGTTTTATTAATGCACTACGTACCAATTTTCGCATTCACCATTTTTATTAGTACACACGAGGTAAAACTAACTTATTAACGCGATGTCCAAGATTTATCTGCAGTACTACAAAAAAATATTTTAACGATAGCAGAAGATAAAAATCATTAACGACTTATTAATTCGAAAGTTGGTAAAAACTTTTTAAAAGTGTTTTTACCGTTTATCTAGTAACCATAGGATTTGTCAAACGTTGTGTAGAATAGTCCGTAGTATTTGTCAATAATTCATAAGTCCTTAATTTAACAGTTACAATGGCAGAATTCACTTTGATTGAGTACGTAGATATGCATTTAATGTATGGACTGGCTTCTCGAAACTTTTTAGAGGCCACAAGGTTTTATCCACAACATTTTGCAAACAGATCATTGCCAGATAGACGAATGTTTGAGCGTATTGATCTCAGGTAACGAGAAACGGGTATGAATAAGTAAATGTAATTTTCCATGTATACAAAACAAAATATTGAATTTTGGGAAGTTTTTTGCCAAGAAAGGCGAAGAAGTTCCAGCACGAAACGTACGTACTGTGGTAGTTGAACAAGACTTGTAAATGCAGTTGATAATGAACCATCAACGAGTTTACGAAAATTATCAAGAGAACATAACGTCTCGAAATCAGTTGTTCATCGCGTCCTAAGAGAACAGCTGTGATATCCTTTTCACTTGAAAAAATTACACAGCATGACAGTGGTTGATTATCCTGCACGACTGGAGTATAGTCCGTGGTTTCTGCGACAACAACAAGCAGACAATGCATTTATTAGTAACGTTCTCTTTACGTACGAATCCGGTTTTACCAGAGATGGAGTCAATAATTCTCATAATATGCATTTATGGGATGATGTGAATCCGCATTGCATTATCCAAACTAGGAACCAGCATATATTCATGGTTAATGTTTGGGCAGGAACAGTTGGCAATCATTTGATAGGGCCATACTTTATTGACGGTACTTTGACCGGTCAGAGAAATTTGGAGTGTATGCAAAATGAGTTATGGAACCTGTTTGATGATATACCACTACAAACTCGTAGGAATTTATGGTTCATGCATGATACGGCCCTTCCTCATTTCATTTTAGATGTACGACAGCATTTACACACAAGGTTTCCTAATAGATGGATTGGTCGTGGAGGCCCTTTTCAATGGCCACCGCGATCAGGAGACGTTAATCCTATGGATTTCTTTCCTTAGGGTTATCTCAAAAGTAAGGTATACGCAACACCTGTGCAAACAGGGCAATATTCAAATAGACAGAATTGTGGTACACTTCAATGTTATTAGAAATAATATGGCTTTGCTCTTTCAAGTGCAAAGAAACAACCTTCGTAGACTTAGAATGTGCGTGGAAGTGGGAGGGGCTCATATTGAATATTTATTAGAATAAAACGTTAGTTTTTGTTATTGTTTAGGAATTAGTTTTAGTCTAATGTTTTACAACTTGTGTTTTTTGAGGTTTTCTTAATGGTTTAATAATGTTGTGTTCGTAATTTTCATTAAAAGTACCTAATTACGTTGTTTGCAGACCTATTTAATAACTATTAAATAAGTTCTTAATGTTTTTATCATCTGCTGTCATCAAATTATTTTTTTGGAGTACTGTAGGTAAATCTTAGAGATGGTATTAATAAGTTAGTTAGGTAAATTGGTACATAATGCATTAATAAAACTGTAAATATTAGCCAAACGGCTTATTTTATCGAATTCCAACAAAATTACCTTTTCGTTAGCTTAATGTGTGGGAAAGTCAATTTCGATAATTCCATATAGGGTGCGCCATCCCTGTAACATTTTTGGATCACTAACCATTGCGAATAGTCCGTCCCTGGCTTCAAGGCACTACTGTAAATCTGTTTACCTTTCCAAAATAAACATACACGTACATTATAGCTTTGCTGTGAATTTTATAAAGATCAAATAACTAGTACAAAAAATAAAAATATAAATCAAATTCAAAATTAAAACTTTGGAGGCCTATATGTCGAAAATGAGGGCCTGCATAGAAAAAGTTTATATGATGTACTAACATTATTTTGGCTCAGATGATACGCTCCTGAGTTTTTCCCATTAGTCCCGGGACACCCTGTATATATTACATATACTATACATAAGATGAAATAAAAAATCACCTCCTTGCCCATTCAAGTAGATATCAGTAAATATTAGTCAGTAATTTACATTCTGAAAAAGTCATCTGAACATAAACCCCATTTTTCAGTCCACTCCACTGATTTTCCTTCAGCTTTTAACACCTTCCTAAAGGTTTAAACCGTTAGAGACGCTTTTATTGCCGCCATCCAAATCTTGGAATGTTTGTCATTCCACATTGTTCAGTCCCTTCCGGTTTTTGGACCCATTCAGGTTCACAATCATAACTTCAATTTGCCATAAATGTGGTGATTAAATTATCAAGATGAAGTACGTTTATAAAGAGCAATTCGAATGAAAATCAGGATCCATTTGGACCGTAATCATAGCACAGGAGTGATAGTAGTATGCTTATAATGAAAATTTATTATCTAGAAAACTGGGCAGATTGAAATATCAACTAAATAATGTTTCACATAAACCTCGCCGAGAAAAAATACAACGAGCCATATAAATTGATAATTTCATTCTGCGTTGGGTTTTATCGTTTCTATTTCGTATTTAATTCTGAGTGATACGGATCATGAGTTGAAACTGCAATGGGAAATCTATCCACAACAGATGGCACGGTATGGGAATGAATGTATATGATTGCTTGTAATGTTTGGAGGATGTTAATGTCAGTTAATTCGATCCGGGATATTAACTGTAGACTGTGTTTGGAAACCCACGATTCATCATCCAAATTTTAAGCCTTCATTAAGTTGGAGAGGTCAAACACGTTTGTATGTTCGAATATTTATCTTCCACATACTATTTTGATCGTTCGATTTATGCGATTGAATATTTGATCTATAGTTGGATGAATAAGAGGTATATATACACTTTAAATTGGAAAAACTTTATAAGCAATGTTAATAATTGGGCATCGTTTTTGACTATTCGTATAAAAGTTTGTTCCTTGATAAACAGTGATTTATTGAGTTTAATAAACCTAAATATAATTTTTGGTAATAATCCCGAAGTACAATAATCATCAGTAATTTGAAAATCAGTGTTATTTAAGAACATTTGCCAGGTAATACAAAACTTTTGTATCGTCACTTTGTCGAAAATATACATTCTATAGGGCCGCACTTAGCAGGCAGGTCCATGTCCTTACTAAAAAATTGTTGAATTGCCGCCTTTAAGAACTTAAAATGGCGAGGTTTAGAATACAGCAAGTACGTCATCACAGTCTTATTCATATATAGCCAGCTACAGTAACCCAACATTTTCTAAAAAAAAGGCAAAAGGCAATCAAATGTCATCTCTCTCTCTCTCTCTCTCTATATATATATATATATATATATATACTGTGCGTCCATAAAGTAACGCATAAATTCATTATTAGCTAGATAAACAATAATATTAAAAATTCCTGAAACAGGTCAATTTTTGATTTTAATTTACTGTTTTTTCAAAGTATAATGTTATTTACAGGGTGAACCATCTTCGTGTGATGACGTCATCGCCATTTTTTTTAAGTGGAACACCCCAATTTTTTTTCGATTTACGGATTTCCCTTGATGAGTTGATTCCAAAAATGTATAACACTTTCTTTCAAATTGGTACAGGGTGGAGGAAAATAAAAAAAATTAAATTACCTACAAAATAAGAAATAAAAGAATAAACGTAATAAACTCATTAAATGAAATTACGTATTTACTTACTACTACTTTAAACACCCCGTATAATTTTTAACATTGTATTTAACAGCTTAGTGATCCAAGCCCCTCGACTAAAATTTTTATTGTTTGAAATTTTTTTCTGTCATTTTTTATCATTTGCCGGTAAAAACTGTCAACAACGTTAAAGTACATTTCTGTTATTGTTAACTCTGTAAACAAGGTACGTTTATGTGAAAACTATCTACAAAGAAATTTATCATATCATAATTTTGCAACTTCTTTAACAAAATGCGGTTAACTGAAAGTGAGAGGATTGAAATATTAATGATGATTGGTATTGGCGACAGGATGCGGAGTCAACAAGAGGTATGCAGATTATTTCATGAGATGCACCCAGATCGTGAACCCATTTCACAATCTGTAAGCAGAATAGAGCAAAAATACAGAGAATTAGGACATGTGAGGGATGCACCAAAGCCCGGTAGAACAAAAATTAATGAAAATATTCAAGAAGACATAATTTGGTCGGCAATAGAAAATCCGCACAGTGCGAGGATTATCTAGGGATTTAGGTATTGGAAAGTCTTCAGTAGCAAACATTTTTAAAAAGGTAAAATACCATCCTTATGAAGTACGACTTATCCATGAATTGTCTGAAGACGATTTTGACCGAAGAACTGAATTCTGCGAGTATATGATGAACCAAAATAATTTCACTGACAACGTTTTATTTTCGGACGAGGCAACGTTTTATTTGAACGGGCATGTTAATAGGCAAAACACCCGTTATTGGTCTGATGAAAATCCACACTGGATACAAGAATGCCATACGCAAAGACCACAAAAAATCAACGTATGGGCTGGTATTGTGAGAAATACAATGATTGGTCCATATGTTTTTGACGAAAATTTAACAGGAGCATTGTATCTGGATTTCCTACAAAATACAATGATTCCTGATCTGATCCAGCTTTTTCCTGATATTCAAATACCCAACAATCTAGACCGTGGAATCTGGTTTCAACAGGATGGTGCACCGCCACATTTCGCTGTAACTGTGCGCGAGTTTTTAAACAGTACCTTTCCACAACGGTGGATAGGAAGAAGGGGAACAGTGTGATGGCCCGCTAGATCCCATGATCTTACCCCATTAGACTTCTTTTTATGTGGTTATTTAAAATCTAAAGTTTATACTAACAGACCTGACAATATCCGTGATCTAAAAGACCGAATCAGGCAAGAAATGCAGAAGATAACACCCGCTATGCTACAAAATGTTGAAGGAGAATGTAATGTCCGTTTCTGTCATTGTCTAGCAGTCAATGGAGAACAATTTGAACATTTATTGTGAATTTTCTTTTGTTTCTTTTTGGTAGTAAATCACAGTAATTTCATAATTATGTAATTACAATTTTTGTATTTTTTTCCACCCTGTACCAATTTGAAACAAAGTGTTATACATTTTTGGAATCAGCTCATCAAGGGAAATCCGGAAATCGAAAAAAAATTGGGGCGTTCCACTTAAAAAAATGGCGGTGACGTCATCACACGAAGATGGTTCACCCTGTAAATAACATTATAATTTGAAAAAACAGTAAATTAAAATCAAAAATTGATCTGTTTCAGGAATTTTTATTATTATTGTTTATTTAGCTAATAATGAATTTATGCGTTACTTTATGGACGCAGTGTATATATAGAAGAAGGATAGTCTTTGCTGACTAGTTAGGAATAAAACTAGTGAATATTGGGGGATTGCAGCAAAAATTGGAAAAGTTATACTCTTAGCGGAATATGTCCAAGCTTTCGAGGATGTTTGTCCTCATCATCAGGGAGACTAAAATTAAAAACAACAGTGGAATACTGTGGTCAATAAAGTATAATAGAAATGAAGTTCACAACCACGTGTGTATTTACCTCCGAAGTGAAGGCCTTTGACACAACTTGGATATACCACATATTAAACAGTATAGGGGTATTAGGTATTCAAGGCAGAAATTCTGACATAGATAACAAAACAGAGTTAGAATAAACGACAAACATCAACTAAAAAGATAATCCAAAACGGAATTTTACAGGGCGCAATATTAACCCTAAACCTTATTCTTAATTGCAATAGACAGTTTAGCAAAACAATTCAATTGGCTAGTTAAAGCGAGTATTTACGCAGATGATCTACTAATTTGCATAAAAAGTAAATATTTACATTTATCAGAGAATATTTTGCAAAATAACCACAACAAATTAGAAAACTGGTCCATTACAACGGGGTTAAACTTTTTCTCAACAAAAACTCACTTTATCAATTATGGTTTTTAGGAAAAAATGCCAAGCAAACATCAATTTATATTAGTGTTTTAAATGAAACTCACTGTCTCTAGCTAATTCCACAATATAATAAAAATTGATGAAAATTCTAAAAAATTGACAATTGTTTCGATAAATCAATATCATCGTCAGAATGACAGAAGTTACATTTCATTTGATGCCTACCTGATGTTTAGTAGTTATTTTTGGCTAGACCAAGAAGTGACCTATCTTGTGATTGACTTATTATATGTTAATAGAAAAAAGAAGGAGATGTGATATTACAGATATTGAAGCTTAGATATTATTAGCCCTATGGTGATATCCCGGATATAATTTTTCCAATTAAGATCAGTATAACTGTGCAATGATATAGAAAACCAAGAAAACTATATCTGCTGATCTTTACAATTATCACTTAAGAAGACAGTTTAATAGTGGAGAACTCCCTAGATTTATCTGTCCATTGACAACTTCATATTGTGGGTTTCTTAAATGTCTTCTAATTTCCAATTCTTCAAGGAAATCCAGTTATTGTTTCTTATCACAAATATGCAGCACTTCTGGTTCTGTGTTAGGTGTCAATGAATGATTGGTGTCAAGTAGATATTTTGCGTAGTGGGATTTATCTGGTTGTTTTAATCTCTATGATCGTAAGTGTTCACTGTATTGGATTTCAAAATTTCTAAGGGTCTGACCCAAATAGACAGCATTGCATTCTGGACATTTGAGTTTATATATACCTGACTCCTTTAATGGTGGTATTTTTGTTTTTGCATTTAACAATTTTGTACTAACGTTACTTTCTGTTTTAAAAGAAATTGTTGTATTCGTTGCTGAAGATATTATCTTTAAAATATTATTAGAGATATTTCCTGCATATGTGATGGTTTTATAAGTTTTAATTTCATCAGCTTGCTTAGGATATATTAGTTGTAATGCCACTTTTTCCTCTTTTTCACTAATTAGCTTATTTATCATATCTAATGGATAACCGTTAGATGTTGCTATTTGTCTAATTGTATTAATCTCTCTATCAAAATTACATTTGTTCATAGCAACTGGAAAAGCTCTATGTATCATTGAATTATATGCTGCTAGTCTGTGTGACACAGGGTGATTAGAATTGAATGGAATTGTAACATCAGTTTGTGTTGGTTTTCGGTAAATTGAATAATCAAGTACATTATTAACTCTTTGAATTTTTAAATCAAGAAAACTGATTGAGCTATTTTCTTCAATTTCTAATGTAAATTTAATTTTCGGGTGTAAATTATTGATGTGGTTGAAAAACACATCTAATTGTCGTTCACTACCCATAAAACAAGCTAATATATCATCTACATATCTATACCAAAATAAAATATTTTTCGAAATATTACTTTCAAAGATCTTTCTTTCTAAATTGTCCATAAAAATGTTTGCTAAAATAGGTGATATAGGGCTTCCCATTGGTAAACCTTCATTTTGAATATATATCTTATTGTCAAAAGTGAGATAATTCTGATTAATGCATACATCAAATAAATTAAGTATATCTGATATTATTCCTGGATTAATATTTTTATCTTCTAGTAATTTTCATACAAGTATTAGACATTCTTTAGGAGGAATTTTAGTACACATGTTAGTTACATCGAACGATATGAGTTTATAGTTATCTTGTAAGTGGATTGCTTTCAACTTTTTGATTAGTTCTATTGAATTTATAGTTGAGTACTGATATTCATATCCGTAAGTATTGAGTATATTGTTGAGCTTCTTTGCCAATATATTATTAGGAGCATTAACATAAGAGACTACAGGTCTAATTGCTTTCGTTATTTTATGTAATTTAACTGTTCCATATAATTGTGGACAATGAGGATTCTTATGTATAATAGACCTCTTTTCGTAATCATTTAAAAGATAATTTGAATTGTTAACAATATCCCTTACATTATTAGAAAACTTCTTTGTTGGGTCTGCTTTAAGAACTTTTACATCGATGTAAAAGTTCTATGTTGGGTCCACGAAGTAAGGGTCGAGACAGTCAATTTAATTTATTAAAGATTTCGTAAAAATTACTAAACCTCTTACTAAACGTTTAAAAAAGGATGCAAAAATAGAACAAATTTTCAAAACAAAAAAAACTATTACATGCTCAAATTGCATCAAATAATTTACATTAAGACATGAAAAAATAATTTAAAAACTATGTAGATCCAAAATACAAGTGTGAATTTTTGAAAAAAGAAGTTGCTTATTCAGGTCATATAGTAACACCGGAAGGAGTTAAACCCAACCCGGATAAAATTTCAGCTCATATTAGTGTTTTTAAATGAAACTCAAGGTCTCTAGCTAACTCCACAATATAATACAAGTTATTGAAAATTCTAAAAAATTGACAATTGTTTCGATAAATCAATATCATCGTCAGAATGACAGAAGTTACATTTCATTTTATGCCTACCTGATGTTTAGTAGTTATATTTGGCTAGACCAAGAAGTACCCTAACTTGTGATTGGCTTAATATATGTTTATAGAAAAAAGAAGAAGGTGTGATATTACAAATATTGAAGCTTAGATACTATTAGCCCTATGGTGATATCCTGGATATCATTTTTCCAATTAAGATCAGTATAACTGTGCAATGATATAGAAAACCAGGAAAACTATATCTGCTGATCTTTACAATTATCACTTAAGAAGACAGTTTATTAGTGGAGAATTCCCTAGATTTAACTGTTCATTGACAACTTCATATTGTGGGTTTCTTAAATGTCTTCTAATTTCCAGTTCTTCAAGGAAATCCAGTTCTTGTTTCTTTTCACAAATATGGAGTATTTCTAGTTTTGTGTTAGGTGTCAATGAATGATTGGTGTCAAGAAGATGTTTTGCGTAGTGGGATTTATCTGGTTGTTTTAATCTGTATGCTCGTAAGTGCTCACTGTATCGTATTTCAAAATTCCTAAGGGTCTAACCCAAATAGACAGCATTGCATTCTGGACATTTGAGTTTATATATACCTGACTTCTTTAATAGTGGTATTTTTGTTTTTACATTTAACAATTTTGTACTAACGTTACTTTCTGTTTTAAAAGAAATTGTTGTATTCGTTGCTGAAGATATTATCTTTGAAATATTATTAGAAATATTTCCTGCATATGTGATGGTTTTATAAGTTTTAATTCCATCAGCTTGTTCAGGATATATTAGTTGTAATGCCACTTTTTCCTCTTTTTTACTAATTAGCTTATTTATCATATCTAATGGATAACCGTTAGATGTTGCTATTTGTCTAATTGTATTAATCTCTCTATCAAAATTACATTTGATCATAGGAACTGAAAAAGCTCTATGTATCATTGAATTATATGCTGCTAGTCTGTGTGACACAGGGTGATTAGAATTGAATGGAATTGTTACATCAGTTTGTGTTGGTTTTCGGTAAATTGAATAATCAAGTACATTATTAACTCTTTGAATTTTTAAATCAAGAAAACTGATTGAGCTATTTTCTTCAATTTCTAATGTAAATTTAATTTTCGGGTATAAATTATTGATGTGGTTGAAAAACACATCTAATTGTCGTTCACTACCCAAAAAACAAGCTAATATGTCATCTACATATCTATACCAAAATAAAATATTTTTCGAAATATTACTTTCAAAGATCTTTCTTTCTAAATTGTCCATAAAAATGTTTGCTAAAATAGGTGATATAGGGCTTCCCATTGGTAAACCTTCATTTTGAATATATATCTTATTGTCAAAAGTGAAATAATTCTGATTAATGCATACATCAAATAAATTAAATATATCTGATATTATTCCTGGATTAATATTTTTATCTTCTAGTAATTTTCTTACAAGTATTAGACATTCTTTAGGAGGAATTTTAGTAAACATGTTAGTTACATCAAACGATATGAGTTTATAGTTATCTTGTAAGTGGATTGCTTTCAACTTTTTGATTAGTTCTATTGAATTTCTAATTGAGTACTGAGATTCATATCCGTAAATATTGAGTATATTGTTGAGCTTCTTTGCCAATATATTATTAGGAGCATTAACATAAGAGACTACAGGTCTAATTGGTTTCGTTATTTTATGTAATTTAACTGTTCCATATAATTGTGGACAATGAGGATTCTTATGTATGATAGACCTCTTTTCGTAATCATTTAAAAGATAATTTGAATTATTAACAATATCCCTTACATTATTAGAAAACTTCTTTGTTGGGTCTGCTTTAAGAACTTTTAGACCCTTAGGAATTTTGAAATACGATACAGTGAGCACTTACGAGCATACAGATTAAAACAACTAGATAAATCCCACTACGCAAAACATCTTCTTGACACCAATCATTCATTGACACCTAACACAAAACTAGAAATACTGCATATTTGTGAAAAGAAACAAGAACTGGATTTCCTTGAAGAACTGGAAATTAGAAGACATTTAAGAAACCCACAATATGAAGTTGTCAATGAACAGTTAAATCTAGGGAATTCTCCACTAATAAACTGTCTTCTTAAGTGATAATTGTAAAGATCAGCAGATATAGTTTTCCTGGTTTTCTATATCATTGCACAGTTATACTGATCTTAATTGGAAAAATGATATCCAGGATATCACCATAGGGCTAATAGTATCTAAGCTTCAATATTTGTAATATCACACCTTCTTCTTTTTTCTATAAACGTATATTAAGCCAATCACAAGTTAGGGTACTTCTTGGTCTAGCCAAATATAACTACTAAACATCAGGTAGGCATAAAATGAAATGTAACTTCTGTCATTCTGACGATGATATTGATTTATCGAAACAATTGTCAATTTTTTAGAATTTTCAATAACTTGTATTATATTGTGGAATTAACTAGAGACCTTGAGTTTCATTTAAAAACACTAATATGAGCATATTCCACGAAGTAAGGGTCGAGACAGTCAATTTAATTTATTAAAGATTTCGTAAAAATTACTAAACCTCTTACTAAACGTTTAAAAAAGGATGCAAAAATAGAACAAATTTTCAAAACAAAAAAAACTATTACATGCTCAAATTGCATCAAATAATTTACATTAAGACATGAAAAAATAATTTAAAAACTATGTAGATCCAAAATACAAGTGTGAATTTTTGAAAAAAGAAGTTGCTTATTCAAGTCATATAGTAACACCGGAAGGAGTTAAACCCAACCCGGATAAAATTTCAGCTATAAAAAATTATCCAATTCCAAAGACTACCAGAGAAATAAAATCATTTTAAGGTTTGATTGGATATTATAGAAAATTTATTGAAGATTTCGCAAAAATTACTAAACCTCTTACTAAATGTTTAAAAATGGATGCGAAAATTATACATAATGCTGAATTTAAATGCTGCTTTGAAACTTGTAAAAATCTTTTAGAAAACGAACCAATTTTACAGTATCCGGATTTTAATACAGATTTAATTTTAACTACAGATGCTAGTAATATTGCTCTGAGTGGAATATTATCGCAGGGCACAGTTGGGAGAGATAGGCCCGTGTCTTATGCTTCTAGGACTCTTAATGAGTCAGAACAAAATTATAGTACAATAGAAAAAGAATTGTTAGCTATTGTGTGGACTACAAAGTATTTTAGACCCTACTTATACGGTAGAAAATTTAAAATTATTACTGATCATAAACCATTGAAGTGGCTTATGAATTTGAAGGAGCCAAACTCTAGGTTAGTGAGGTGGCGCCTCAAGCTGGAGGAATTCGATTATGAGATTGAATATAAACGTGGAGTAGCAAACAGCATTGCTGATGCTCTTTCCAGGGTAGAAATCAATTCCAAAGAAATATTTGAATATATGGAAAATTTTAATAAAGCTCTTTCGGGAGATCCACGAGATAATGATGAAAATGAGTCTTTAATAACAAACTTGGATGATAATGATGACGACAGGGAAGGAACAGACGATCTCACTGTTCATACCAGTAGAGAAGAGCCAATTTTTGGAATGACAATTACGGAAAAATGTGTAAATTCTTATGACCAACAAATCATAATAGATTTTGTTTAACATTCGGCAGCTAAACTAAAAATAGAACAAATTTTCAAAACAAAAAAACTATTACATGCTCAAATTGCATTAAATAATTTACAACAAGACATTATAAATTTATTTAAAAACTATGTAGATCCAAAATACACTTATGGTATATATTTTTCGAAAGAAGGACCCATATCACGTATATTAGAAATATTAAGAGAAACATTCAAAAATTCGGCTTATAAGTTAATACATTGTGAGTTAAAATTGACAGATGTAGATGAAAAAGACGAACAACATGAGATTATTCGACACACTCATGAAGGTGAAACTAATCACCGTGGCATAATTGAGACAGATACAAAAATAAAAAGAACTTATTATTGGCCTAGTATGAAAAATGATGTAACAGATTTTATTAACAAATGTGAAATATGTCAAACTAATAAATATCATCGTAATCCTCCTAGACAAAAATTAATGATAACTCCGACGGCATCCAAACCGTTCGAAATTATTTATATTGATTGTTTTTCAGCACAAAATCAAAAATTTTTAACATTAATAGATGGTTTTTCTAAATATGGGCAAGCTTATCCCATTATGTCTTTAACAGGACTAGAAATTAGTAAAGCATTATTAATTTTTATTACTCATCATGGTAAACCGACATTAGTAATTATGGATAATGGTAAAGAACTCAAAAATTCATTGTTACAAGAATTTTTTGATGTGCATAGAATTAATAGTCACCATGTTTCGTCCAACAGTTTACAATCTAAAGGTGCTATAGAACGTTTTCATTCCACAATAATCGAACACTAGAGCAAAAACTAAAGATAAAATTAATATACTCATGGATATGATTTATGCAATTTTAGGTTACAATAATTCAATTCACTCAGTAACTAAACAGAAACCTATAGATATTATAAATGGACCCTTCGATTCGGAAGAAATTTTCGTTATAGATATTGACAAAAAATTAATTAATAATTATATACACGAACATCGCGAGACAACCGTAGAACTTTATAAAAAACTCAATGAACGACTTATAACAGAAAAAGAAAAAACAATGAATTACCATAATAAAGACAGGCACGAACCTTTAGAATACGAAGCGGATTCACACGTTTATCGAAAAAATACAGCAATTATTAGAAATGAATTAAATTCAAAATTTAATGAAGATAAAATCAAAGAAAATAAAAACACTACTGTAACAACAATAAGAAGTACAATTTTACATAAACAAAATTTAAGACGACCAAAAACTAACACGAGAAAACTTTTACAGGATGCCACTAATCCTTATGATCCTGGTCCTACAGCCAGTAAAACCCCAGGAAATTCAAATGATGAACCTGAACAATAATCCCGGAATACTTCCTTATTTATTAGGTACCGCTAAAGTTAAATCCAGTATTCATACATTTCTTCATTATTATGATCTTTTACCAATTAGAAATGAAATTCAAATTTTAAAATTAGCTTTCAAAAATGTAACAGAGGCTATTCAAATTGGCCTTAGTTATCCATATCATATAGAATTAGAAAATTTTATTAAAGGTGTTTCTTATCAATTAAATAGTGCAGAAAATAAATTAAATTCTTTAATGCCTTCTATTAGGGTCAAACGAGGTCTTTTCAACGGACTTGGCAATGTAATAAAATAATTCCGGAAACTTAGACGCTGATGACGCATTACGATATGACGAAGCGATTTCAACACTACAAAATTCTCAACAGGAAATTGTAAACAATCTAAATCAGCTATTCTCACTCACAAGTGATATAATTCAAAACTTTAATGAAACAATGAACTTAATAAAACATAATCAGGATATAATTTTTTCAGGTTCAGAAATTACGCTTAATACGTTTATTTTTGAATTTGATGATTATTCACAAACGCGAAATATTTTAGATCAGTTAAATCTGAATATAAATATAATTTTACAAATATTAGGGGAAAAAGAAAATGCTGTAGCATTCGCACTCCTCGGTGTACGTCATACAAGTATAATTAAAATTGAAGAAATGGAATCAATGGTATATACATTTTTGAAATTTCATACAGGAGATGAAATACTTTTCCAAAATTTAGAAAATGACACTTATAAATATTATGGAGTATTAGATGTAGAATCATATTACTCAGACACAAAGATTATTTTTGTTATTCACTTTCCTATAGTATTACCTGATATATATTCTTATTATCACCTTTATTGCATACCTACCGCAAATTCTACTACGATTATCCCTCGAGATACCTATCTGATAATGAATGACGATTTCTACCAATACATCCAACAACCCTGCATCAAGCTAGAAACCAGCCACTACTTTCCAGATGGAGGAATGTCCAGGGGAGTGGAGAGCGAAGATTGCGTATTCGAATTACTACAGTTACAGCATCCCAAACCCAAGAGTTGCCAAAGAACCCCAATCAAAATTTCAAGAAATCTAGTTCAACAAATTGATGACGCTCACTACATTGCTATTTTTATTAATCGAACCAAGATAGAAACACGATGTGGAAGAAATGACTTCACATTCCTAAAAGGAAATTTTCTCATCAATGTACCTTATAAATGTGAATTTATTTTAGAAAACGAAAATTTTATTAATGAAAAATTTATAACGAAAGGTCAACCTCTATTGCTGCCTGAAGTTACCATAGATCATTCAAGAAAAGAAGAGGAACTACCCGAAATACATTTAGAAAATATACCACTAGATGACATCCATTCACTTCAAGAAAATCAAAAACAAATAAAGCCAATGGTCTTGAAACATCTCAACGTAAACCCAGTTTCTCCCTGGAATATAATGGCGTATATTATAGTAGCCATTTTAATTTGTATCTACGTCGCAACAAAAATTGGAAAACTTCATGAATTAACCACAGAAGCTTCCATAGAAGAGGTAGAAGATGAAACAGTCCATCCTGAACCACAACCAAGGGCATTTTTCACTCCTTGAAATATGCCAAACTCTAAGGGCGGAGGTGTTATATTTGGTGACCCCGTATATGGTTGAACACAGTAGATGCTGACAACGGACTTTATTATCTGTTTATTGTTGAATTATTATTGTACATATTTTTATTGCTGTTATAGATAGTTTTGCTAATTAATAAATTCATTTTACATATTCAGTCTGATGTCAACTTTTAAATAATAAAGATCAATCCAATAAAATAATATTGTGTAATTAATTTTTGGAAGTAGTTGTAATAAAATAATAAAATTGTTTTTTAAAAAAAAGTTCTCGATACGAAGACTTATAAGTTGCGTTAAATTAGAGTTCCTGGGGTCCCTTCTCATGTAGGCATACCATCCAATGAAAAAATTAATGAAATTGCATGACACTGTAAGCAACGAGAATCTACCAGAACCAGTAATAAAACATTTTGTATGGGATATCTGGCAAAAAAGATGGGAAGAGATAAGAGAAATTATGCCATCAGTAAAATCCAGTCTAACATTTCCACTGAACAGAAAAGACCAGGTTGTTTTAAATATGTTAAGAATAGGACATTCAGCACACACATTAGAATTTGTTGAATCAAGAACCTTCAAAGCAGTGTTTAACGTATGACGTCCCTATAACCATGAAACATGAGCCACAATAGACTATTACGAGTCGCAGAGGAGGGCCTTATTGACCCACTCATCACAAACCTAACCATAAAACATACTATTGGATTGAAAAATTTAAGTTTTAGAAGAACAATTAACAACATTTCGTCTAATATGAACCGCGCATTAAGTAAATATTTTGAAAAAGTGCTCAAATTTCTGAAAGGCTCATTTCTATTTTTAAATATAAGTAATTATTGTATGTCTTTTGACCCCACTCACAACCCTAGAAGTTGATGCGGTAAATAAAAAATGTTAATAATCTTGAATTTGATGGTTTGAAGACATTTGCTTACTAAAAATTTGTATTAAAAGTCGTATAGCAAATATACTCAACTTTAGAAAACAACTAGAGTATTTTTTCGTATATTTTATGAAAGATTTGAATACAATTTTTGACCTATTAATGCTTTCAATACACCTTGGACACTGAATATATAATATCAACAACAGGTCCAGAACTTCCAACTTAGCTAACAATTGATGTTAACTTAACTAAAAGCCGGTCAAGCTTTTCCATGTACTTCCTGCTAAATTAACAAAATCTTAGTTTATATTATTGTAATGAATCATTTAGGAAGTTTCAATAAAAGTTCGATTACAACCGCACACGTAACGATATATGTATATTTCGAAAGTTATTAACAAAGAAAAACAATATACTAGAGCTAATTGCCTCTACCATGTATTCAAACCACAAAGCTCGTTAAACAAACTTTCAAAACTCCTAAATAACTTCATTGTGGAATTTAATAATTGCTTAATAGGTTTTGTTTTTTGTCTGTGTAGACCAGTGAGGTCAGTTTTAGCTGAATCTATTAATTCAGAAATTGTATAAAGGGAAGGTAATTATTATATTATAATGTGTATGTGCTTTGTTATATTTGTTGATTTTAATATGGAAATAATTGTATTCTAAGAATTCTTCACTTAATGCAGTTATTTCTCTTAATTTCTAATTATTAGATTTGTAATGACTTAGATTATTAGATACGCTATTGTATCCTCACAATGAAGTATGGAACTAAAACAACGTTCTAGTAACCGTGCAGAAGAATGTATACTAACATTTGTCTAGCTAGTTTAGAATTTGTGCACTTGGAACAATTTTAATTGGAAAATTCTAGAAAAAAAATTTCCCTTCAACCTTTGAAAATTTTTAGAGAGCTAATATTATCAATTAACGATTCTAAAAAACTTTGGCAAACTGTGAATGAAGTACTGTCTAATGTAGAACCTTCACCAATAAAATCGATCATAACAAACAATAATGAACAAATCAATGAGAGTATCAAAATAGCAAACAATTTTAACGAATACTGTATATCAGTGGGTGAAAAACTAGCTGGACATATAAGCAGAAACCTGGATTATGTGGAGAAGAAAAGTTTGTGTGACCACTCAATTTTCTTATACCCTGCAACCGAAAATGAATTGATAGAAATAATATCACATCTAAAAAATAAAAAAGCCCCTGGCATTGATAATATCAAAGCCAAGACCCTCAAACTTATTTCTAACTACATAACAAAACCACTTACCTATGTAGTCAATAAATCACTGGAGCAGGGATATTTCCCCACAGCATTAAAAACGGCCGTGGTGACACCAATTCATAAAAATGGAATAAAGACGTCCCAAATTATAGACCTATTACATTGATAACATGTCTTGCTAAAGTATTGGAGAAGGTTGTTCAGAAGAGGTTGAATAAATTCCTCGAAAAGTACAGCCTAATATCAAAAGCTCAGTATGGATTTAGAGAAAACATGTCTACCCAAGACCCGATGAAAATATTGACACAAAATATATACCAGTGTCTAGATGAGTCTAAACCTGCAATTGGTGTCATAGACTTGAGAAAAGCCTTTAATACCGTAGACCACTCTATATTACTCGGGATAAGTGGCATACCACATAAACTTTTCAGTAGCTATCTACTAAATAGGCGGCAAAGAGTGAAAATTGACAGTTTGAGTCATGAAAAAATTATCTTATATAGTGTACCCCAAGGAACGGTCCTTGGATCAATACTATTTAATATTTACCTTGAAAATCTCTTTTTATTGAATACCTACTCAAAAATTATCAGTCTTGCGGATGACACGGTCGTGTTCTGGGAGGACGATGACTGGTTCAATTTGAAACTTAAGCTGGAATACGACCTGAGTAAAATAAAGGAATGGTTCGACTATAGATTACTATCAATCAATTTCGAAAAAATGCACTACTTGCCTTTCAGTAGCTATGATGTTTCGTTTCCAGAATATGGCATAGCGGTATCCGACATAACTATCATCAGACCTGTCAAAAAGATGAAATACCTCGGCATAATTCTGGATAAGCATCTAAGATGGGACCAACATGTACTACATCTCGTGAAAAAACTACGATGCATTCTGTACAAATTCAAAAAGATAATAAGCATACTCAACCATAAACAGAAAATAATTTTGTACAAAAGTTTGGTAGAACCACACTTGAACTACGGCATATTTGGTTGGGAAGGAGTCTCTAAAACACATCTGCATTCCCTTGAAGTCATCCAAAGACGCTTTTTAAGATGTATTATGCAAAAATCATACGACTATCTCAGCAACCTCCTCTACTCTGAAACTGCAATATTCGACCAAAGGCAATTATTTTCCATAAATATAACTGCAGTTCAATATAAACACAAAAATGAATTAATCACCAATAGCCATAACTACGAGACCCCCCACAGAAGAAGTATTCAAATACCAGTCATGAACAAGTCAGTCGGTCAAAGGAGCTACCATTTTCTACGCCAAAAACTCTTCAGCGATCTGCCAGAAGCACTACAATGTGAGCCAAACCCTAGAAAATTTAAAAATAAACTGAAACTTTATGTTCAGCATACTTCCCGTGGAGAAATTTACGATAAAATTGGAAATTAAATAGAACAACTAGGTATACTTGCGATTATCATATAGCTCACGTCTAGTCATAAGCATTTCAAACTACATAACTTTTCCGTTTTTCCAGATTCTCTTGGATCTTGAGTATTGTTCTGTGACAGTTATAGACTCTGATGTAATTGTCTATATCTTGTAATGTTCTATATCATATAATTTAAAGTATTCAATATTTTTAATACTTACATATTTTATTGTATACCTTGGTTAATCCTATAACTATACATATTATATCATTCCTACTCATTACAATATATTACTCATCTCTCACTCATACACACTTTACTTATATACTATATATCTTATTTTGTGGTGTTTGTTATATTACTGTAGATCTCTGTATCTCATGTTATATAGCATGGACCTTATATAGAATTAATTTGCTTATCACGCACAAGCTGTTTCTGTTTCTGTTTATTAATAAATTATTGTACACCTTGTAAATTGTAAATTTTCCATTATTACTGAATAAACATTATTATAGTTATACCGTTATGTACTCTGATGTAATTCTCTATATTTTGTAATGTATATTTTTTTAATTACATATTTTATTGTATATGCCTTGGTTAATCCTATAACTATACATATATTATTCATACTCATTACATTGTATTACTCATCTATCATACTCATTCACATTTTACTTTTATACTATATATTCTATTTTGTAGTGTTTGTTATATTACTGTAGATATATGTATCTTATATTATATGGCATGGACCTTATACAGAATTAATTTGCTTATCACGCACAAGCTGTACCTACATCAGCTTCTGTGATTGTCTCTGTTTATTCATAAAATATTGTACACATTGTAAATTGTTAATTTTATATTATTACTAAATAAACATTATTATTATTATTACTATTATTATTATATATTCTTGTGAACTTCTCAACTGTTATATTCCATTTGTGCTTTATTTGTGTGAAAACGTTATAAATAGTAATGTTTGATCGATTTAAATACCATGTGGTCCTGATAATCTATTTCCATTCCCATTATAAGCTCCAAACAAGTCGATAGTGTGATTTATATTGATTCGTTGAATTTTCACTCTTTGTGTAAATATCCAAAGAAGTTTTAATTTATTTTTTCGTAAATGTGTCAGAAACTGAATGATTTTTTATCAAATCATTATATGAAAATTATATTTTCAATGAAAATTTGTTGCTATTAAAGTTACAAATTTGGATGAAGCGAACTATCAATCGATCTTGCTCCTATAAATTTGTCATACAATGTTTTAATTAAAAGTTTCATGCTCACACAACAAATTTACGATAAGCAATTCACTTTGAAGTTGTGTACCTCGATCTAACTTTGGTTAGACCAACGCCTATTTCTCAACCGAAAGTAGAACAGTTGAAAAACAATTTTAGAAACTACCAATCCGTGTAATATATTGCTATAATAGTGAATGAGAAGTATAGTAATTTTCTTGCAGTTTTATTATCCCAAATTTTAAAATAAATACCTGAAATGTCACAGGTTTGATCCTTTTACTATGTAGAATCTAATTAAATTGACTGTCTCGACCCTTACTTCGTGGAATATGCTCATATCAGTGTTTTTAAATGAAACTCACGGTCTCTAGTTAATTCCACAATATAATAAAAGTTAATGAAAATTCTAAAAAATTTACAATTGTTTCGATAAATCAATATCATCGTCAGAATGACAGAAGTTACATTTCATTTTATGCCTACCTGATGTTTAGTAGTTATTTTTGGCTAGACCAAGAAGTAACCTAACGTGTGATTGGCTTAATATATGTTTATAGAAAAAAGAAGAAGATGTGATATTACAAATATTGGAGCTTAGATATTATTAGCCCTATGGTGATATCCTGGATATCATTTTTCCAATTAAGATCAGTATAACTGTGCAATGATATAGAAAACCAGGAAAACTATATCTGCATTTAACAATTTTGTACTAATGTTACTTTCTGTAAAAACAATAATACCACTATTAAAGAAGTCAGGTATATATAAACTCAAATGTCCAGAATGTAATGCTGTCTATTTGGGTCAGACCCTTAGGAATTTTGAAAAACGATACAGTGAGCACTTACGAGCATACAGATTAAAACAACCAGACAAATCCCACTACGCAAAACATCTTCTTGACACCAATCATTCATTGACACCTAACACAGAACTAGAAGTGCTGCATATTTGTGAAAAGAAACAAGAGCTGGATTTCTTTGAGGAACTGGAAATTAGAAGACATTTAGGAAACCCACAAAATGACGTTATCAATGGACAGGTAAATCTAGGGAGTTCTCCACTAATAAACTGTCTTCTTAAGTGATAATTTTAAAGATCAGCAGATATAGTTTTCCTGGTTTTCTATATCATTGCACAGTTATACTGATCTTAATTGGAAAAATGATATCCAGGATATCACCATAGGGCTAATAATATCTAAGCTTCAATATTTGTAATATCACATCTTCTTCTTTTTTCTATTTACATATATTAAGCCAATCACAAGTTAGGTTACTTCTTGGTCTAGCCAAAAATAACTACTAAACATCAGGTAGGCATAAAATGGAATGTAACTTCCGTCATCCTGACGATTATATTGATTTATCGAAGCAATTGTCAATTTTTCAGAATTTACAATAACTCTTATTATAATGTGGAATTAACTAGAGACCGTGAGTTTCATTTAAAAACACTAATAGAATCTAATTTCTTAATCTATTCTAATTACCTTATAAGTAATGTCTAATCTCCCTATAATTCTCACAATACGCCTTATCTCCCTTTTTGTTAATAATACCATTGTTTCTTGTGTTTGGTAGCTGTTCATTTCTCCATATTTTTCTTATTAATTCACAAATCCTTTATTGCAGTACTGCTCCACCTAGTTTCAGGACTCCGGCTGTAACTCCATTCCACTTTTATTATCATTTTGAGTATTTATTTCTTTTAATACTCTATTGTCTGATGGTTCCTTCATTTATCTGGAGCCACCATATTCTAGTTCATCATTCTCTGGTCTAGTTTGTGCCCTCCCCCCTATTAAGCAACTCCCCGAACTGTTCAGCCTGTCTGTCCAATCGTCATTGTGCATCGGCTATCATTTGGCCCTCTTTATTCTTACAAAAATCCGTAGATATAAATTCTTTTCCATGTGTTTTCTTGACCTATTGATAAACATTTCTGATTTATTCATTTTTATGCCATACCTCAATTTTTTCCAAATTTTGCACCATATATTTTCTCTTTTTCTGTCGGAATTCTTGTTTGTTATTTCTTCTTGATTTCCCATAGTATCTCCAGTTTACGTTCGTATTTACTTTTAACACGTCCAGCCGTCTTCTATTCTGTGTCTGTAAAAGTTTGAAGGGTGGGTGACCCCACAATTGGCCCATTGTGCATCCTTCTGAGGTTCAAAACTTCCTTATGGCTCGTCATCCTGCCTACTTGTTTGAAGTAGGCGTTAACGGCGCCTGAATTAAGTTTCCTCATACTGGCGTATGTTAACTTGTGCTCTCCAAATACATGAAACCTAAAATGAGAGAGTGTCTGACATTCGCAAAGAATGTGTTCCACAGTCTCATCTTCTTGTTCACATCCTCTACAAAGTGGGCTGTTGGACAGTCCCAGTCTGTCGAGGTGTTTTCATAGGGAGCAGTAATCAGTCAGAATACCCGTGGCTGTTCGTAGGTTCTGCCTGTTCATAATTACGTATTTTTTTGGCTACTTTGCTGTCTGGATACTGTAGCAGTTCCTTGGCCAGCCTGCAGCCTCCTGAGTTGTCCCATCCACCCTTAAACGTATTAAGGCAGCGTTCCTTTGATAAGTCAGCCGTCGCTGACGCCGAAAGACCAATGAAACTGCCTGGTCCCAAGAGTTTGTGGGAGGCTGCCTTCTAGGATAGCATGTCTGCAATACGGTTTCCTTTCGATTTCTTATGGCCCTTGATCCAGCCTAAAGTGACCGTGTTGTTGTTAGAGGCTTCGATTAAGGTCATGAGACATTCTAGAACTAGGCCTGATGTAATGCGTGGTCTGGTCAGGACTAGTAGTGTTTATCTACTATCCGTAAGGATGTATATATTATTACCTGTGGTGTTCCTTTTGGTAATCTTTTTTGCAGCGATGCAGATAGAAGTGAGCTCTGTTTAAGCAGTACTTGCATTACAGCCCATTTTATGTTTAGATGCAGGGATCCACATCCTGAGCCTACACCCATCTGTGAAGATACGGATTGCTTCTTTTTCCAATGGGTCCTATGCGTTGTGTTTGAAGATTACCTTATTGGGCCTGTGGAAGGCATATCGTGGTGGAATCAACTCCGTATTGGCCTGCAGCAGTGGGACCTTTCTGAGGGCCTCATGTCACATGTTACGTCTCGGTTTACCGGATCCTATATCAGGCTGTATACCGGTAGAGTGTAGACGTGTCATGGTCATGAAAACAACCTCTTTGATGTATATGTCAAGGGAAGTGAGACCAGGGATTACCCCCATAGCTCTTGTTGGTGTGGTTTTCATGCCACCTGTTTTGTTGAGGCATGCTGTTCTTTGGAATTGATCCAGTTTTCGGACAGCTATTAGCTGGTTTGCTTTAGCTCCTCAGGCAATCGCAATGTATGTCAACATAGGTCTGATGATGGCAGTATAGAACCAGGCAGCGACCCTAGGTCACATTCCCCTGGTGCGGCCGATGGTTCTACGACACTGTTAATTGGGAATATATGCTTTCTCAACTCTACTTACTAAGTTCCGCGTTTACTTACTGTCGAAAGTGACCCCTGAATATTTCACCTCTGAAGAAAATTTAAGTTTGGTATCTAAGAGCTTTGGGGTTTGATGTTTTATAAGCTTCCTTTTTTCGTGAAAAAAACCATCTCCGTCTTTTTAGGATTTATTGACAGTGAATGGTCTTTGTACCGTTTTTCTAAAATATTGAGAGCCTCTTGCATTAAAGCGCAGATGTCCTCCTCGAATCTTCCTGTTAGCAGACTCACTAGGTCATCTGCATATGCTATAGTGTAGAAGTTGCCATCGTTGAGGCGGCTGACCAAGGAGTCTGAGACCATGTTCCACAGTAGTGGAGAGAGTACTTCTCCCTGTGGACAACCTTTTACAACCAAGCCTCTGATGGTTACATCACATCTACACTGATTTTTATTGCTCTTTTTAAGAGCATGTTTATATATCCAGCCATATATGGTTTGGGGGATATTTTTGTTGGAGAGAGCGTTTGTTATTATAGGAAAAGTTGGTGGACTCCTTTTTTTTCCAACGATCTCGAGATGAGGCTCCGAATTGGTGGATTTCCCTGGAGCGTATGCATGTTGATTTGCATGCAGTGGATTTGTGTTATCACTACATATCTTATGTATCGTTCGCACAGCCTCTCCAAGGTCTTCATTGAAAACGATGTGAGGCTAATGGTTTGGTATGCTTTTGGAATGGAATGGTTCATTTTTCCTAGTATTGGTATGAACACAACTTTAACTTCTCTCCAACCTTTTGGAATATACCTCAGTGCCAGTGAGGATCTGAGGATTCCTACCAGGTGTGGCATTAGGTCATCCAGGCCCCGCTGAAGTAGAGCTGGATAAATTCCGTCAGTTCTTGGGGATTTAAAGGGGGAGAAGCCACATATGGCCCACCTCAGCCTGTCCGCGTCGACGATCTGTCGTGATATACGCGTCATCGTCCGCCATGTAGTGATTCTCCTCATCCTCCCAAGATGCCGTGTTTGTGGCTCTCGAGTCAGGGACGTGAGTTGACATTAATTTCTGAAGGCTTTCCTTCAGGTTGGCAGTTTTTGTGCCATTCTCTCTGGTTAGTATACCGATATGACAGTGTGGATCTTTTGAGAGTGTGTTTTGGAGTCTAACTGCTTGGTGGAAATCTTCGATTCCCTCGCAATAGATTCTCCATTCTTCTTTTTGTTTTTGTCTAATGACTTTTTCAGACTCCTTGAGGTGAGACATGTATGCGTTCCAATCCTCTTCGAGTCTGGTTTCTTTAGCCTTATTAAAAGATTTCCTGACCGTCCCCTTGAGCTGATCAATCTCATGGAACCACCACGGGAGGGAGGCTCCATCAAGATCGACCCGCCTGAGTGGGTAAGTCGTCTTATAGGAATTAATTATGGAGTTTTTAATGGTTTCAGAATAAATTTCCAAATCTCCTTCATTGTTAGGCAACACATCCTCGACTCCTCGCAGATCCCCTTTCAAACAGTGGACATATTTTGTCCTGTCCGTTTTCCTGGGGTGGCGAGTTATTGTGGAGGTTGCGAGCGCCTGTGTTATTTCAAATTCCATCCAGCGGTGGTCCGACATTGAAATATCGTCGGTTACATGCCAGCCGGAGATTATATTCGAAGTGTTTATAGTAGATAAGGTAATATCAATTCGCGTTTGACAACGAGAGTTAATAAAAGTTGGTTCAATACCTCTATTTAGAGTACAGAGATTCTTGTTAGTTATGTAATCATGAAAAGACTTACCTCTAGTGTTAATATATTTGCTGCCCTAGCTTACATGGTGAGAGTTTGAATCGCTCCTATTACAAATTCAAGCTTCTGGGTGAGACAGTGTTGCACAAGGTCACCGAACTCCTTTATTGGTGGTGGTTTTGCTGCGTCTGAGGGAAGGTATGGGGATGCCAGTATTAACACTTTCTTTTAACCTTTCTGTGTATATTCAACATCCACTACCGTTAGTTCGGAGGACGAAACATGGGTCAGTGCGTAGGTCGTAAAATTCCTAGAGACGTCTTACATTTCTGTGATCCAATACCTTTCTACAATCGTCATCGAACCAATGCTAGTTATTTTCATGTTGTAGTCTTCCTATGCTACTGTGTAATGAGCTCATATTGATTTTCCTATCTGCTTCCACTCCGTTTCTATATTTTCTGACTCTAGCAATCCAGTTAATGCATCTTATATCCTAGTCTGTAACTCATTATGTACATCTTCCCTATTAAGTGTTTTTATATTAACTCCTCTTATCCGTTGATTATTCTTGTTTTAAAACGCAGGTATTTGTTTTTCTGCTTTCAATATTACTAGGAAATGGTCTGAACTGGCGTTATCTACACGATAACTTCACACATCCTTCATGACCCTCCTATGTACTTTTTCGATAAGTGCATGGTCAATTCCGTTTTGAGTCTTCTTATCAGGTTCTGTCCATGTTAATTAATGGAAATCTTTATGATCATAAAAACGAAAGAAAAAAATTATTATTCGGTACTCATAATAAACAAAACACGTTTGACATTATTTACTAAATATATTACAGTGCATTCGAAATTTTCGTCGAGCGCCCTCTGACAGATATTTGCATATCTTTTCATATGGCAATCAAACAAGAACAAAACTACCAAGTAGTTTACACTACACAAATAAAGCAGATACTGAAATTTTGAACAATGTTGTACTTGTTTAAAATTGATATTAGAATATTAAGCCTTTCTTGAATAAAATTCGAGTATTTTAAATTATTTTCAAAAGCAGCGACTCAAATACGAAAATGAGTATGACTTTTTTTTAATTTCATAACTTTTTAACCAATTTTCAAATAAATTTCTGTTTTCATTTTCCTGCAACTAAAGAAATTTGTAAATATGGCAAAGCGGTGGAAGTATCCGAAAGTGAGCTTAGAATGTGACTCGATGTTTGGGGCATCAAAAAGTCTAAGCAAACAAATCTATTTTATGTGTTAATCTGTGTTACATGTTTATGTGGTTCTTCAAGTCCGATTTTAAAGTTCATATCTCCCATGACTATTTTTACATAAAGCTTTGGTATTTTTCCCATCTGTGCATTCATTTCCTCGTAAAATTCAGTTTCTAATGTATTAACTTTATATTCCATTGGAGCATGTGCGTTTATTATACTAAGATTCCTATATATTTCCTTGTAGCCTAAATTTACATAGTCTGTCTGATGTTGCCTGAAAATCTACTCTACGTTGGCTTAGCTTTTTATTCACAAACAGTTTCATTTAAAAAAGTAAGTTTGATCCCGCCAGTAGTCATATGATTGTCTCAAAAATTAAGCCATGCATGCCACCGTGCAAGCCAAATTGAGGTGAAACTGCGAAAGGCTCATTGAATCGGTTATGGTTCCTTAGATCGTAATCACATTTAGTTGGATAATTGTTGTAATTCTATAGCTAATATATACAAGCAGAGCTCCGATCGGAGACGGAGGGGGCGCTTTTATTAGATAAAACCAATCGTCATCGAATAATTTAGTGACTCTAAATAACTTTTCGTTGGTCGCACGGTCTCATACCGGCGACGCAACTCTCAAATGTGTGCCTGGTTAACTGTCGATGGTAGTTTCTGCACATACCATAGTTGTAACGGGTAACGGAGCGGGAGTCTGAGAATCGGCTACCACATCCAAGGAAGGCAACAGGCGAGCAAATTACTCACCCACGGCAGTTAGTGTTGAAAAATAACGTTTCGGTTAACTGTGGCTTCCTCAGAGTGAAAATGTAAATTTTGTGGTAGAAAAAATGAAAAGGATGCAATACATTTAATTGATACGATTAGGTTATGTTATATTTTCCAATGTTGGCTAATCTTGGAAAATATTGATGATGTGGGTATAACTCTGAATGTGTATACAGGGTGAATCACGACCAACGGTATGGAGGTTTATAGCGAAACGGTAAAAGTTTTAGAATGTTTGTCACTTTAGTAGTTTGTACGTTCATATAGGCTACATTTTAAATTTATTTTGAAACATACAGGATGTTCCAGTAATGTGTGGCGTATCAAAGTTTTATTTTTAATTTTTTGGCTTTGGGAGTTGGATCCCATTCAGCCACGAACTAGGTAAAAAGAGAAACAAAGGACATGTCGCAGCAAAAATATTTACTCATATCCAAGTCACACATCATTCATTGCCCTATACAACAGAATTCGTAGAAAACGAAGAAGAAAGGATAATAGACATGGATACTCGTTTCACTCTAAGGTGCCCGTCATAGCGACTTTATTTACAACACACAATAAAGGCAACGGTAAGGGGGTATATCATTGTTACAAAGGAAAGACAATAAGTATACTACAACTAACCTCTACCATTCTACATCTAAAATACAGTTGTAATGGTTTTTATATTTTTCTTTTGGTACGTTTAAGAAATTCCCATAATATAGTGCGCACCATAGTATGTCGCCGACTGAGAAGTAACAGAGAAACTTGACTTTGTGGCAAAGGAACCTTTTCTTTAGAAAGAGTTTCCATCAGATATTTTGTAGCTTGGCTATTATGTTGACAGCTAAACATCCAATGATTAATATCATCATAACTTTGATTACAATCACACAATTCGGAGTCGCTCATTTTAATTTTATAAAGGCATGCGCGTACTGTTGCATGACTAACGAGACATCTGAAGTACATAGCGTTAATCTTTCTTATAGGATGACTATGCTCCTCAAGTCTTGTGGATGGAAGAGTGGGGTGTATTTTGCAGTACGAGTTATTGCTTCTGTTGCAGAATTTTCTTATGGGACATCCCATATTTTATTGCATTTTCTGATTGCTCCTAAAAAATAAAATACTCCTTCATAATGGCTCTCTATACCTAAATACAGAGGGTTCCGAGTTATGCTGACTTTTTTTAAAATGTGAGCATTTCGAAAAATATTTATAATTCATTGATATAACAAATTCTATCAAATTTCCTCTTACATCCAAATAGCTGGACATTCGTTGAATGTATTCCACGATTGAGTACTAAACATCTCTTTACAGGGTGTTCAGAATTTTCAGTTTCATTATTAGATGATTCAGTGTGTAATATCGGGCTTATTTTGAATGGAACACCCTATATTTTAATAACTCACCATGTTCAAAAAATATCCTCTTTCGAATGGTAGGTATAAAGGTGTCCTATACCTAAGTATTATACTTTTCGAGCTATTTACAATTTTCTTAAATTGTATGGTGAATCCATTTCAATACAAAAAATTTATACATAATCTAGTTGGTACCTACCTCAAAGTCATTTTTTATAATTCGCGTATAAAAGAGACTTCATTATAACATTGTTTACAGTGTCACAATGAAGCTCTTTGAACACTGTTATAGTAATTTTTAGTGTACAGTTGGTTATTGTATTTAGTTATATTTTTATTTGACATTTGACTTCAACCTTGACACAAATTATAAATAAAATAGTCTAGCGTTGTTCTAACTAGCACATTATTATATTAAAGGTAAATTAGAATGATTTATATATTAAAAATATTAATGCATAAAGTACGCTAAGGTTTATTTACCAATGATTTGTCAATTGTTAATTTTTATATTGTACAGGATCAAAGGTATACAAAACGTTCGATTTTTGGCATAAATTACCAGATATCTATGTGAAGATGTATTACAGAAATAATTCTGTTCATGATATAATATAAATAGATCGCAAGAGCACATACGAAGAATCTCTCTTTTAAACAAATAATCATCCTTTTTTTGCTTAAATGAAAGTTTGTTTACAATTTACACAATTATTCGGTTATAATATGTCAAAAGTCAGAAGTGCTGAATAAAACCATCTGTGATCTGACCAAGCAGGAATCTACAGAATTGCCAACATAAATTCAAACCACTTCCCCTAGTTTGAAAACAGGGATTATATGAAATTCTATTTTATTTAAATAATTAAATAAATGCGAATTATAAAAAATATTGTGTAAAACTTGTGCCACAATGACTTTCTGTAGTACTCGTGATTTGCACAACTCACCGCGTCGCGGTTCGTTGTGCAAACTTCACTCGTACTACAAAACGAGTCATTGTGACACTTGTTTTACAAATAACTATTATGACATTTCTCTGTTAATTTTCTGAACAATCTTGTGTTAGTTTCAAATTTTATTGCTACTAAAAATGAAGCTGTACCCGTTGAATAAAGGAGTCGACATGATACTTTGCATTGGGGAATGTTTAGAAAATTGTCTCCTAGCATCTAGAATTCACCCAAAGAGGGAAGTTTTCGAAAGACTGCTCAATAGATTCCGTGATACTGGTAGCGTTGCATACGAGAAGGTGAATGAAACTAAACCAGTTACTGGCGACAACGTCAACGAATTTGATGTATTGCTGTCGGTTACGGAAAATCCTAATACCAGTTCTAGAAAAATTTCAATTGAATTAGTAATAAGTCCAATGAGTGTGTGTAGAATACTCAAGAAAAATCACTATCATCCGTATCATATTCAACTACACCAGCAGTTGACACAACAGGATTATGCCAAACGTTTAAATTTTTGTTTATGGACTTTCGATTAAGTTGGAGAAGATCCTTATTCTTTTATTTATGTATTGTTTATTGATGAATCTACTTTCCACAATAATGGGTTAGTAAATAGAAATAATTTTCATTATTACGATACAGCAAACAAACATTTATTCCGTACTGTTGATCGCCAATACCGATGGAGTGTAAACGTTAAGGGAGGGATTGTGGGCGAGTATGTTATTGGCCCGTATTTTTTTGACGGACACCTGGATGGAAGACTATTTTTGAGTTTTTTTGAAAAAGTCTTCTGGATTCTTCTCGAAAACCTATAACTTAACATCCGAAGGAACATGTGGCTACAATTAGACAGAGCTCCTGCTCACTTTTTACGTGCTGTTAGGAACTACCTCAATAAAAAATTTAGAAATAAATGGATAGGTAGAGGCGGTTCTTATAATTGACCAGCTAGGTTATATTAAAAATATTGTGAATGCTACACCCCCTACTACTCCAGACAATATGAAATTAAGAATTTCGAACGCTTTCGCGTCTATAACACCCCATGTGTTGAATAATGTAAGTAAATTGTAGGAAGCTGGAATCGTGTGTTGCATTGCACAAGATGGGAAGCATTTTGAGCATCTAGTATAGTAATTTTCAATTTTTTGCTCCTAATAATTTGTTGTTCGTTTTGTAGTATTTATGTATTTGCTTTATTATAAATGTGTTTTTATTTTTTATTATGTACTCAAATACTTATCGGTAGAAATAGAGCTAGTGTAACTCAGCAACTACAAGTGTGAATATTTATTAGCAACTCCACTGTTTTCTTAAGAACAACTACGCCAAGTACTCCGGTCAAGATAGACATAAAAATAGTCATCAAATAACAAAATCTGGCGGAGTGCCAAATTTTGGTGGAGACCTTGGATTCACCATCAGAAATAAAGTGTCAAAAATCCCCATCGATCCCATGTGTGCTAAAAAAGTTATTAGGGGTCAAAGGTCAAAATTTCAGTTTTTTTGGATTTTTCTCAAAAATGGTAAGTTTAATCAAAAAAGTACTCCAGACCTAAGTTGTAGATCTTAAAATTATCTACAAAAATGGTACCCATGATTTTTTTTCTAGGAATCACTATTCCTGAGATATCGCGATTCTAAGAATCACGTTCTATGTGATATGCACACATACGCCACGCATATACATAAACAGGCACTCAAGACAAGTAAAAATGCCTATTTGTGTCTCTTTTATGCGTTAACTATACTATTCTGAAAATATATACTCCAATCATAGTCAGTCCTATACTGAATCCCCTCTACACGTATGGCTTTGAATAACATCTGACGATTCTATTCAGATGATTCTATTGTCCGTGTTGTGTCGCTTATATACCTGCTTCTTTTAGTGTTAAACGTCCGGTTCAAGTGAATATACGTATTTATTACAAGCGTTTCCCATTTAGGTTATTTATGCTGTTCAATATCTTGAAAAAATGTCACAATTTTGCTTTATTTGCACAAAACTTTTGAGTGATGAGTGATGAGTGAAGATGAGTGAAGATGAAATTTAATGTAACAAATACAACAATTGTTGTTGGTGAAGATGTTGATTTGTTGGTACTACTTACTGCAAGGACTCCAATTGATAAAATTATTTACTTTCTGAAACCTGAAAAGGCTCAACAGCGAACAGAAATATATTCTTCTAAAAGTTTAACTGTTTTTCCAAAATGCCAAAATCATATTTTATTTTTACATGCGATAACCGGGTGCGATACTACATCAGCAATGTACAGAAGGGGCAAAACATCAGTATTCAAATTATTTGAAAAAAAAAAGATTTGATTGACTGCGCGAAAGTATTTACAGAAATTGATTCTTCTCCTCAAACAATAATTACGAAAGGATTTCGCTTTCTTCTTGCTGTTTATGGAGCTCCGAAAAAAATTGATTGCATAGACAAATACAGATATTCAACCTATGTCAAAAATACACGAAACAAGAAGCAAGTACAACTATCCTGTCTTCCTCCTACATCGGCCTCTGCTATTCAACACCTGTATCGAGTACACTATCAAGTTCAGACATGGCTAGGCTATCAACTGAACCCAGAAAACTGGGGTTGGAAATTAATAAACAATACTTTGGAAGCAATTCAAACTTTACTCCCACCAGCTCCGGAAAAACTCCTTAACACAATTTTTTGCAATTGCAAAAAAGGTTGTTATGCCAAATGTGGCCGTAGAAGAGTAGGGTTACTGTGTTCTCCAGCGTGTACCAATTGCCAAGGTCAGTCTTGCTCAAATGTCAAGTTGAATACAACAGCAGATGATTCATGTGATTTTGATGAAGAGTCGACTGATTCATTTTCATTTGAACAATTTATGAACATCCAGCAAGGGGAAGATGAAGAAGAAATCGAAGAAGAAATGACACCAGAAGTTGACTTTGAAGAGTATGAATCAGATTAAATATTCAAAGAAATCAGAATTATAATAGTTAATCTCAAAAACCAATATCAATATTAATAATCATCATGCAATCAAAAAAGTATTGTCCCTGAAAATTACGTCACAACAGTTCGTGGAGTAGGCCTACCGGGGAAACCACGTTAAAAAAACGCGTCGAGTACACTACCTCACAGGTGGCGTGGAAATGTGTGCATATAACATAAAACGTGACTCTTAGAATCGCGATATCTCAGGAATGGTAATTCCTAGAAAAAAATCATGAGTAACATTTTTGTAGATAATTTTAAGATATACAACTTTGGTTTGGAGTACTTTTTTGATAAAACTTACCATTTTTGAAAAAAATCTAAAAAACCTGAAATTTTGACCTTTGACCCCTCATAACTTTTTTAGCACACATGGGATCGATGGGGATTTTTGACACTTTATTTCTAATGGTGAACCTAAGGTCTTCACCAAAATTTGGCACCCCCCCAATTTTTGTTATTTCAGATGTGTACTTTAACCAGACTAAAGATCGTTAGTTTAAAATTTAGAGAGAATTGCAGATGTTTTAAAATCGATTTACCATACAATTTAAGAAAATTGTAAATTACACGAAAAGTATAATACCTAAGTATAGGACACCCTCATACCATTCGAAAGAGGACATTTTTTTGAATACGATGAATTATTGAAATACAAGGTGTTCCATTCAAAATAAGCCCGATATTAAACATTGAATGATTTAATAATGGAACTGAAAATTCTGAACACCCTGTAAAGAGATGTTTAGTACTCAATCGTGGAATACATTCAACGAATGTCCAAGTATTTAGATGTAAGAGAAGATTTGTTAGCATTTGTGATATCAATGAGTTATTAATTTTTTTCGAAATGTTAACATTATAAAAAAAAGTCAGCATAACTCGGAACCCTCTGTTTTTAGGTATAGGGAACCATTATGGAGGAGTATTTTATTTTTTAGGAGCAATCGGAAAATGCAATAAAATATAGGGTGTCCCATAAGAAAAAATATAACTTTGATACGCCCACACATTACTGGAACATCCTGTATATTTCAAAATAATTTTAAAATGTAGCCTATATTAACGTACAAACTACTAAAGTGACAAACATTCTAAAACTTTTACTGTTTCACTATAAATCTCAATCCCGTTGGTCGTGATTCACCCTGTATTTGTGGTTTCTATTGAACACGAAGTAAAAAAAAGTGTACAATTCGAAAGATAAAACAGCTTTAGTTGAATGTTCGGTTCGATTTCGAAATCATTTCCAGAATTCAACAACTTTCGTTCAGTCTAGTAACAAAAAATGAGTTACTTAATGTGATGGCGTTCCGAATGAATAAATATCCAGTTTTTCACAGACCAAAAACGACTTACAGAAATTTCGTTGTACTCGTTTCTGCTTTGCCGTTTGTGTACATGTCCGTAGCAATTTTAAACGGTGACTTCACTTAATTAGACGGCGGATTTCACAGCCACGATGATGTAGTTAATTATAATACTTCCGGATATTTATTAATGGTGTATTTCCCTTTAGCAGTAGAACGGATTGAGTTCCACTTTATTTTTAAATTCTTATACCTTTTTATTTGGCTGGAGAAGAAAATAACAAATTGTTCTGAAATTGATGAGCGTTTCTGTTGAATTTAAATATTGTTTGGGTTTGAATTATCTTTGGACATAAAACTAATTAATGGAGAGTTTTATGTTCGTTAGAACAACTCTTAGCACTTCCTTTCCCTTATAATTGAAGTAACACATTATAAGATGGAAGTCATTAAGGCATTCTTCAGCTAAATTATAACTTCGGAGTAATGATTGTAAATTTACTCGAAGAAATTAATGGGCACGCCTTATTTTCAAACTGGATAGGTTAAAAACTACCATTTCATGCCGTTGAATTGTTTAAGAAGGCATATTGCTAAGTGTTGGATGTTTATATACAATACCATTATGAATAAAAGAATAGTAATGAAGTCACAATGTTTTGGTATGTATATTTTACTAGTACTCCAGCTAGCTCAATCAACAAGTGAAATTCAAATAATAAGTAATGGTTTATACTGAGCGATAAAATAAAACAATTTAATTTGTTAAAATGTAAACTAGTTGACGCATTGCTCTAATACAGTAGCTTTCTCAATACGAATGAAGGTGTAATGAAAAAATGTTTTCATATATACAGTGTATAAATACAGAATTCTATTATACAAATATTAATAAATATATTGGAAAAAATTACCTGGAAATTCATTCACTACAAACATTCCCAAACTACCTATTTGGTCGTTAACAAGGTTACCTGAATATTTGTTTTTATTTATCTCAAGCATCTAAAAGATTTAAACTAAAGGATTTACGTTCTACATGTAAAATTTCAAAATTGGGTCGAAAGTGTGTTGGTTTTTTAATAAATGATTTGTATAGTTAGAATCTAATTTTTTGTTGTCAAATTGATTATAAATGTCTTTATCAAGAAGAAAATTCACAATATCGTTTTTAAATCCTACATTCTTTCAAACACTTTTCCACCACTTAACCAACGAACTTTTGAATAATACAGGATATCGGAATGCTCAGCATGCACGGACTCCACAAACTGTTGAAACTGGCGATGTAATAATCCTCTGGAACGAATCATATTTACTAGTTTTACAACAATATTAGGTATATGGTCAATATCTAAAGCCGATTTACAGAGAGCATCCTGATGTATAAGGCAATGCAAAAAAACAAAATCATTTTCCGGATACTTAGAATTAAATTTCCCAACAAATCCTTGATTGATTCCAACCATATTAGGAGCACCATCTGCAGTTACATCACATAACTTATCAATAGGTAAACGAAGTTTATCGATGCATATTTCAAATTCACAAAATTTATAGGCACCAGTCGTTGTTCTTTTTATTGACTGTAGCCCTGCAAGTTCTTCTGTAATTTCAAAGTGGGCTTTGATTCCTCTTACAAATATGAGTAACTGCGCAGTATCGCTGATATCTGTACTTTCATCCATGGTAATTGAATGAAAAATAAATCTTCGAGTTTTTGTAGTCAGTTGCGAAATTAGATTTTTATCAATATTTTCAATTCTCTCGATGATTGTTCTTCTTGAGAGAGACAGTGACTGAAAATCATTTTTCTTTTCAGGGCACATAATATCGCACACATCTATCTTGCACTGCTTTATAAATTCACCATCTGAACATGTTTTATTAGATTTAGCAATATTATGAGCCAACACATAACTGGCTTTCGTAGCCCATCTTTGAGAATGATTAGCTCTCCGAAATAATTGTTGTTGACTTGATAAATTTTTTATGAAATTTTTCGATTCAATTTGTTTCACCTCTTCACTTAACGATGAGAAAGAGTGGTTTCCATGTTTGCTCTTGAAATGTCGTTGAATGTTATATTCTTTTAAAACTGCAACAGTCGTATTCCAAAGTAAGCACACAGAGTTTTCTTTAAATAAAGTAAAGAAATATTTCCACGTCCATTCTTCTTTAAAAACTCGACATTCTTAATCCACTTTTCTTTTTTTAACATCCATTTTAGACGTTACCTACTACGGAGAACAACACACAGAAACGCAATTGACGAAAGCTTACTGCTAACTAATGCTCTTGCGCGGGTGTTTGTTGAGGCAGTGGGAGTTTCGGGAATTACACAAACAATTACCCGAATCACAGCGGGTCGTTGCAGATGACTGACTAAGTCGCTAACTAACTGATCTTCGGACGGCCTCGCTTGTATTTATACCTACGTGCAAGGATTGTTCGGGAATTGGATTTTTCCGGTTCTTTCGAGAAAACGGAACAATGAATCGAAAATGCGAGAGTGTCTGGAAGTTTCGAGCGAAGATGAGTCATTTGCTTAGGTCGGATGGATTTGTTCAAGAAAACTATTGTGTTTGGAATATCACCGCAGGTAGTTTTTATGCGGGTCGTCACATTACGAAGTAAGAACGCGTTCAAACATTCTCACGACGGCACTCTCAAACGGGCCGGATTAAACCTTTCCGCAGCGCCATCACTGCTCTAGTATTGTCATCTTCTCCAGTATTCCTATGATTGGGACATTCCTTTGGAAATGCTGCATTCAAACGAGCCCTGTCTGGTGAATTAATATTTTTCTGAAGCAGATTTTCTTTTTCAGTTTTCAAGAAACGTATATCCCAGTACTTTTGGAAGGATTTATATTCATCCGGTACAACTTTGTTAGATTTAAATGACCAAATATTTTCTGCCTCCAATAATAAAGGGTCTTGCCTGTGGAAAAATATAGGCAGAATGTAATTAATGAATTTTTTTTTATATTTATTGACGACAAAAATGAAGCAAGATCGACTGAAACGATGGAGCGAATTCCTAAACCACCATATGAAACAGGTAGTGAAGCTTGTTTCCTAGAAAGGTCCTCTAATTTAATGACTCTAATGAATGACGAATGGTATTTTCAAAATTGATTGAGATATCATTATGTAACCAGGTCGGACTACATCTTAAGATATATGTTAATTTTGGAATTAATAGGCAATTCTTGAGAAGGTAATAAGCAATATGTGTCGGTAACCAGGATAAACGAGATGACATTCTTTGAAAACGTTAGTTTTTCATTGAAAGCTGATAGAAAGGATTCATTCAATAAAGGAGCACCTAATAGAAATAAATTTTGTCTGTTGGTAATTGTTATGCCTGGTGCTACGGAATTAAATCTATCAATGGTTAGATTAGTTCGTGATTTTAAGAAAAATAACTCGCATTTGCTGAAATTGAGTTCAAGACCAATATCCTTGGAACTGTTTATAGTATAGACAAGAGATTTGAACAGGTAATTAATATTACCATCTAAAGAACCTTCATCATGGTACCAAGCATTGAATTCTGGGTTAATGTTGCTTATAAGTTTGTGTATCGATAGGCAAAATAGGAGAGGTGCCAAAGGGTCCCCTTGTAGGAACCTACTTTCCGAATAAATGATGTTTTCGCCGGATAAAAGATATGAAGGGAATCGATAACATTTATTGATGAAAGGAAAAATTTCAGGTAAAATATCTGCTACAAGTTGTAATAAATGATCGGGATGAATTGCATTGAAAGCATTTTTAAAATCAATTTTCAGACAAACTTCATTATTAACGTCTGGATGATAAGAGACAAATCGTCTTGCTGCATGTGCAACTGCTTCACAACCACCTTTCGACCCAAAACCGAATTATAATGTACGAAGTAAATATCCTAATTTGTCTCTGATGTTTGAACAAATTATTTTCGCTACTAAACGACGGTAAACTGTACCAATAGCAATTGGTCTGATACCTCCTGCGTTTTTAGTTAAAGCGTATAGTGACGTTCCGAATGAAATAGGGCGAATATTGATGTTCACTGTGTCATTTAAAATAAAGTTACATAATTTACACAAAGATGATAAGAGATTTTTTCCTGAAGGGTCGGCACTGTAACTTATTAAATCTTGTAGATGTGAGGGTCTTAAAGAGTCTAAACCACCAGCAGAACTTGTTTTAAAATAGTTCACTGCGTTACTGACAAATTCTTCTGTTATAAGAATAGGAACAGTTCCCGAACTCAAAGTAGGGATCGTACTATTAAGTTTTTCTAGAGGGTATCTGTATCTCTAAAGGTTTGAAGGGTGGGAGGCCCTACAGCACTTAGGCCACAATTGGCCCATTGTGCATTCTTCTGAGGTTCAAAACTTCCTTCTAGCTCGTCATCCAGCCTACTTCCTCGAAGTAGGCGATAACGTCGCCTGAATTCAGTTCCCTCATATTGGCGTATGTTAGCCTGTGCTCGCCGAATACTTGAAACCTAAATTGAGAGAGTGTCTGACATTCGCAAAGAATGTGTTCGACAGTCTCATCTTCTTGTTCACATCCTCTACAAAATGGGGTGTTAGATACCCCCAGTCTGTGAAGGTGTTTTCGTAGGTGGCAGTGATCAGTCAGAATTCCCGTGGTTGTTCGTAGGTTCAGCTTGTTCATAGTCACGTATTTTTTGGCTACTTTGCTATCCGGATACTGTAGGAGCTCATTGGCAAGCCTGCAGCCTTCTGCGTCGTCCCATCTACCCTTAAACTTATTAAGGGAGTGTTCCTTAATTAGGTCGGCCGTTGCTGACGCCGATAGACCAATGAAAGTGCCAGGTCCCAAGAGTTTTTGGGAGGCTGCCTTCCTGGCTAGCGAGTCTGCAATACGGTTCCCTTTCGATTTCTCATGGCCCTTGATCCAGCCTAAAGTGACCGTGTTGTTGTTACAGGCTTCGATTAAGGCCATGTGACATTCTAGTACTAGGCCTGATGTAATACGTGGTCTGTTCAGGGCTAGTAGTGTTTGTCTACTGTCCGTGAGGATGTATATATTATTACCTGTGGTTTTCCTTTAGGTAATCTCTTTAGCAGCGATGCAGATAGCAGTGGAGCTCTGTTTAGCAACACCTGCATTGCAGCCCATTGCCCATTTTATGTTTAGATTCAGGGATCTGGAAAAAATACCACATCCTGAGCCTACATTGGATTTAGACCCATCTGTGAAGATGCGGATTGCGCCTTCTTCCAATAGGTCTTGTGAGTTGTTTTTAAAGATTACCTTGTAGGGCCTGTTGAAGGCATATCGCGGTGGAATCGAGTCCGTATTGGCCTGCAGCAGTGGGACCTCCCTGAGGGCCTCATGCCACAAGTAACGTCTCAGTTTACCGGATCCTACATCAGGTTGTATACCAGTAGAGCGCAGACGTGCCATGGTCATCAAAACAACCTCCTTGATGTATATGTCAAGGGGAGTGAGACCGAGGATTACCTCCATAGCTCTTGTTGGTGTGGTTCTCATGCCTCCTGTTGTGTTGAGGCATGCTGTTCTTTGGATTTGGTCCAGTTTACGGACGACTGTCAGCTGGTTTGCCTTAGCTCCCCAGGCAGTCGCACCGTACGTTAGCATAGGTCTGATGATGGCAGTGTAGATCCAGGCAGCAACCTTAGGTGACATTCCCCAGGTGCGGCCGATGGTTCTACGACACTGATCATAAGAAATATATGCTTTTTTGACTCTGTTTTCTAAGTGGGAGTTCCACGTTAACTTATTGTCAAAGGTGACCCCTAAATATTTCACCTCTGAAGAGAAATTAAGTTTGGTATCTAGGAGCTTTGGGGCTTGATGTTTTGCAAGCTTCCTTTTTTTCGTGAAGAGGGCCATCTCAGTCTTTTTTGGATTTATTGACAGCCAATGGTCTCTGCACCATTGTTCTATGATATTGAGGGCTTCCTGCATTAAAGCGCAGAGTGACTCCTCGAATCTTCCTGTTAGCAGAATCACTAGGTCATCTGCGTATGCTATTGTGTAGTAGTTGTTATCATCGAGGTAGCTGACCAAGGAGTCTAAGACCATGTTCCATAGTAGTGGTGAGAGCACCCCTCCCTGTGGACAACCTTTTACAACCAAGCCTCTGATGGTTACATCATCTACACTGATTTTGATTGCTCTTTTTGAGAGCGTGTTATATATCCAGCCATTTATGGTTTGGGTGATATTCTTATTGGAAAGTGCATTTGTTATTTTAGGAAAAGTGGTTCTATTAAATGCGCCTTCTATGTCTATGAATACACCCAGGGTGGACTCCTTATTTTCCAACGATTTCTCGTTGCGGCCCGCCACGAGATGAAGAGCCGAATCCGTGGATCTCCCTGGAGTGTATGCATGTTGATTTGGATGCAGTGGATTTCGTGTTATCACCACATCTCTTATGTATCGTTCGCACAACCTCTCTAAAGTCTTCATTGTAAACGATGTTAGGCTAATGGGTCGATATGCTTTTGGGATGGAATAGTCCATTCATCCTGGTTTTGGTATGAACACGACTTTGACTTCTCTCCAACCTTTTGGAATATACCTCAGTGCCAGTGAGGATCTGAGGATTCCTACCAGGTGCGGCATTAGTTCATCCAGGCCCCACTGAAGTAGGGCTGGATAAATGCCGTCCGTTCCCGGGGATTTGAAGGGGGAGAAGCCTAAGATGGCCCACCTCAGTCTGTCCGCGTCGACGATCTGTCGTGATATACGCCAGTCATCGTCCGTCGGGTAGTGATTCTCCTCATCCTCCCAGGCCGCCGTATTTGTGGCTCTGGAGTCAGGGAAGTGAGTTGACATCAATAATTGAAGACTTTCCTTTAGGTTGGCAGTTTAAGTGCCATCCTCTCTGGTTAGTATACCGATATGACGGTGGGGATCTTCTGAGAGGGCTTTTTGGAGTCTAGCTGCTTGGAGGAAATCCTCGATTTCCTCGCAGTAGATTCTCCATGCCTCTCTTTGCTTTTGTCTGATGACTTTTTTATACTCTTTGAGGTGAGACTTGTGTGAGTTCCAATCCTCTTTGAGTTTTGTTCTTTTAGCCTTATTGAAAGATTTCCTCGCCGTCCCCCTGAGCTGGTCAATCCCATGGCACCACCACGAAGTGGAGGCTCCATCGAGATCGATCCGCTTGAGTGGGCAAGACATCTTGTAGGCATTAATAATGGAGTTTTGAATTGTTTCATAATAACTTTCCAAATCTCATTTATTGTTGGGCAACACATCATCGACTCCTCGCAGATCCCCTTTCAAACAGTGGACATATTTTGTCCTATCCGTTTTCCTGGGGTCGCGAGTCATTGTGGAGGTTGTGAGCGCAAGTTTTATTTCGAATTTTATCCAGCGGTGGTCCGACATTGAAATATCGTCGGATACATGCCAGCCGGAGATTTTATTCGAAGTATTAATAGTAGATAGAGTAATATCTATTCGCGTTTGACTACGAGAGTTAATAAAAGTTGGTTCAGTACCTCTATTTAGAATGCAAAGATTCTTGTTAGTTATATAATCATAAAAAGACTCACCTCTAGTGTTAATATCTTTGCTGCCCCAGCTTACGTGGTGAGAGTTTGAATCGCAGCCTATTACCAGTTCAAGCTTCTGGGTGAGACAGTGTTCCACAAGGTCCTCCAGCTCCTTAGTTGGTGGTGGTTTAGCTGCGTCTGAGGGGAGGTATGCGGATGCCAGTATTAACACTTTCTTTTGACCTTTATGTGCATATTCCACCTTCACTACCGTTAGGTCGGAGGACGAAAAATGCGTCAGTGGGTAGGTCTTAAAATTTCCAGGGACGTATATGGCCGTCCTAGGTTGTTGATTGCTTGGAAAGCTGAAAATTAAACCTTTTTGATTATTTAGACCCATGATTTTGGTTTGTCTTATCCAGGGTTCTTGGATAAGTGCTATTGTGTCCTGCATCACATCCAGGTGGCGGCAAAGTGTTGCCGAAGCCACCTTTTTGTGTTGAATGTTGCACTGTATGAATCTTACCTTTTCATTGTCCATCTCGGCTTGATGGTGGTGAGATGGATATTTCTTTTAGGCCATCTCCACTTCCTCACTTGGAGGTGTGTTGACGTCGCCTGTGTCCTCGCTTAGAGCTGTTAGTTCTGCCAGGAGAGTGTCGGTCGCCATCTTGGAGGATGATTTGACAGTCTCCGCAGAAGCAACAGCTTCTTGGAGTTCCTCGGGTGGAAGAGGGGGGTCCGTGCTCGATCCCTTCCGTTCCGGGTCCAGTTTCTTGGTTTTAACAATCAATGAGGTGAACGCGTAGCTCATCCTCATTGATCGTTTTTTTTAGGGCACCCATTTCCTCGTCTCTTACGCCAAAGACGAATAGGTGTTTTTTGGGGTTGACCTTTGCTTCGTGGTGGAAGGAAAACCATGCATCCACCCGAAGGTCTGGGTTTTGTTTGTCCAGCCGGCGCAGCACATCCTCTTTGTCACCCAGGTCAGCGTGAGCTTCGCTGGGGAGCCAGAGGGTGGCTTTTGTCAGCTGGGGGAGGTTGTCGACGTGCATCACGTCAAGCTTAGCCTCCTTTCATGGTTTCAATTTTGAAACTGTATTCCTTAGCCACTCAAGCGTTTCGTCATTATCGCAGGTGACTCTGATTATTTCACCAGAGTGCGAACATGACCTGAAAGTAGGTGGCTTTTTCAGACTGCTGGAGGCGGACATAAGGGTTATGTCCAAAGCCTCCATTAGTTGTTTTTTGATAAGGTCTCCATTATCGGTAATTATTTCAACGTATGGATCGGCCTTATCTATAATGGCTACCCGTAAGTGGCTGGTAGCTACTTCGCTGTAGCTTTTGTTTATGGTTTTAGCGTCCATCCGCGTCCTCTTTCCTCTTGAGGAGTTTTCCTCTGAGGTGTTGGAGCGGATGCGCTTCTTTACTTGGGGGGCGACGCGTTCCGGGCCTCTTTTGGAGGAGGAACCCTTAAGTTTTTGGCCGCTGGTGCCAGGTTTAGAGAGAGAGGGGCGAGTGGCGCTAGTGGTGTCTGTAGAGAAGCCAGCTTGCTGCCTCGCTTCCCTCCTTCTCTTTGCCTCAGCACCGCAGATTCTTTTTCCTCGACGGTGCTTTGGTGGAGGTGAGCGTACTCGCTCATCCTCCGGTTTTTGTTTGTTTACTTGTTTTTAGTCCATTTTGGTCCCACGAGTAGCTAGGGAAATGTTCGTTTTCTAGAGGGTGTTTCGATTTTGATTCTGTTAAAATGGCTGCACTGACATCAGCAAAACTGTCATCTGAAGCTAAGATTTTAATTGCGGATGTCAAGTCGCCGTCAGAAACTTTATTATTGATATGTTTGATTCTACTATTATAGTTTATTCGAGATGCAAAGACGATGATGTCATTTTTAGTTACTTTCCTGCTTATCAGCATAAATATTAATTTACCAACCGTGAATACAATTTATTCTCAACAGCCAGGGAAATTTACAGCTAGCGGGTTGGCAAAACTTCAAGACGTTGTCAAATCATCTGGTAAAATTCCCCAGTTTGTTTTGACGATTATTGACATTCGATCATCGTCTAATATTTACAAGTTTTTTGGGTGCTTCTAAATTCATTGCTTCTTTAAGATTAAAAGAAACAGTTATTTTCATAACTAATTATTTAGGCAAATCTGCAGTGTGCGGTTGATAAAATGCCGAAGCAGCTGAACAGGAAATGTCAAGAGATGATAACATCTTTGTTGAGCTATTTTGAACGAGAATTCCGAAATGGGGCCCCGCTTCTCCCGCTTACTGCTGTAAGAGACGTAAGTAATAGTTTTCGCTATTTGTATTCATCATTATTAATATTATTGTTACATATTTAAATGTAAATGATCAACTGTTTTTAATCTTAGGTGAGGTTAATTAAACTTGAAAATATATCATTCTTTCACAAATTGAAGTTATTATATTGTGGAGAGTTGCAGAAGCTTTCAACTTAGCGTTAGCACTGTTAACTGTATTGCCGCCAAGCATAATAGAGGTGAGGCTAAAAAGAGACAACGCATAAAACCTACTGTTGAAATTGATAACTTTGATCAAAATGCTTTCCGAAATGTTATATACGAAATGTATGGGAACAGTAAGTATATTGAATTTACTGTTTTATTTTATTCACAATTAACTAACACAATATTTTTTCAGAGGTACACATAACCTTGAAAACTTTAAGAGACAAACTCCAGGAGTGTGAACTCTTTAATGGTTGTATAACATCACTCTGGAAGATAGTGAAAAATATTGGATTTAAATACCAAAAAGATGATCCTCGTCGTGGTTTAATGGAGTTGCCACATATTGCATTAAAACGTGTACATTTTCTACATGAATATGTCAAGATAAAAAGGAAAGACTTATATCAATTTGTGTTTTTGGATGAGACCTGGATATTTTTTAAAGACGGTACTGTTGGACGTCCTTGGCAAGATTCTAATTATAGAAGCGTGAAAAAAACCAAAATTGGTGGTCCAAGGTAATTGAATAAAAAAATTTAGCAATTAATTTATGATGTACTAACATTCCTGCCATTTTAAGACCTTTTCAAATATTTACTAGTCACACTATTTTATTTAAATTTATATAATTATCAATAGTTGTTTCGAGCTATGCTAGGAAACCTAGTAGTAATTTGTTATTTCCTTATTGTAGGTATATAGAATTGCATGCTGGTTCCTCTTCTGGATTTTTTCCTGGAGCAGGGCTGGTTTTTTTGTCCAAAACACAAGATGGTGATTACCACGGTGAAATGAACCGACAAATTTTTTTGCATTGGTTTCAATACCAGCTTTTAGTGAGCTTGGAAGAACCTGCCACAATTGTGCAGTGATCAATAAAGTACCAACAACAGCTAACAAAAAGGCTGATATACAGAGCTGGTTGATACAAAATGATATTCCTTTTGAGAAAACTTTCCTCAAAACCCAATTATTGAATTTAGTACAACGGTAAGTTGATATAAACATTTTTCAATATATTATAGTAATACTTAGATAACTGATTTTGTTTATATATATGCATTTTTGTAGGAATAAACCACCAACAGTATATGAAGCTGACATATTATTTGATAAATATGGTCACAAAGTGCTCCGATTTCCTCCTTACCACTGTATGTTCAACCCAATTGAACATATTTGGGGCATAGTTAAAATTTTTTATTGAGATCATGTGGGAACTGATGGTTCTTCAACAGAACAAGCAATAGGTATATGGAAAAAGTCTTTGGAAAAAGTGACGCCTGATATTTGGTCAAAGACAGTAGAGCCCACTGTAAAAAATATACAAGAAGGGTGGGATAGAGAAGTAGTATTTGATAGACAGGATGTGCCTCTACTTATTATTAATTTTGACAGTGACGATGAAGATAGTGATGATTTTGTAGTGGAGTAAGGGAAATATTGTGTTTCATTTTTTGTATATTTTTATCCCATTTGCTTTATTTCCACCTTTTCAAAATCACTTATCACTATTATCATATTAATTAGGTACAGTTATTTTATAATACATAAATTAAAACCACGACCACAGTGTCTCTACATAAATAATACTGATAAAATGGGAGATTTTTTATTTTTATATCTTGTAACAAAGTTTTATTTTGTGTATCTATATTTTTCTTTTCCATTCTATTTTTATTATAATAAATATAATAGATATTGTATAAAGAAACAATATTTAAATATGCACGAAGATTATTACAGCTTGTATTGATTCCTTCTAGCGTAAACCCTTTCAGTGCTCTTGAAGATGGTTTTATAGACCTACAGTTCGTCAGTTAACCCTCTTCTATGTAAAATAATTAAATGTTAATTCGAATATAGAATGATTGGTATCTTATCCATAGTTTTTCATGAATAAATATTTATATTAAATTAATCAAGCCTATCATACAAGCCTTTTATTTTCAAATAAATATTTTTGACTCACGCCCTACGAGGCACGGAACAATGAAAAAGAAGAACTGTCACTCTAACATCAGATTGACTTTTCTAGTTTTCGTTAAGTAGAGGAAAAAACTACAGCTTGGCAACATCACAATATTTTGTTTTGCAACGTCATCGTCTTTTTATCGTAAATAAACTATATTTGATAAATTTATGTTTTTTTGAACTGATAAATTTGTGTTTTGCTGATCAGAAGAATTTAAATGATGATCTTTATTATCAAAGGTTTTTAAATTACTCTTAATTATAGTAGAGAGAGATACTTTTTTATTAGAATTTTTAGAAGGAAGACTTAAAACATTGTATGGAAATAGCAATAGATTTCCCCAGGTAGGAATATAATTTTGTCTTACGCATTCATCAATTAGACTAGAGAGCGTTGAGGCACAAAGAGCCCTTGAAGCTTTTGGGACTCTTCTGATGACTGATCGTTGGCTCTTCAATTTTGCTAACTTTAGATGAAAATTCATATCTTTATTTTCTTTATTGCTGAGACTTTCTCGTGTAATTGAACTTAAACTTCGTCCACCATAGGTCTTGTTTTGGTGTGTTTTCGGGCCTCGCTTCTTAAAAAATTTTCCACAGATGTCACATTTTATGGTGACTGGTGTTGACATAAGGCTTCAAAATATGCTAAATTTAGTGAAGGGCTACTCTATATTATAAAATTTTACAAATTTGCTGTTTATTTCTACTTATAATCTGCGCCTACATCTATATTTTCTCGCAGAAAATTGTAAAAATTGTAAAAAAAGATAAAATGAATTTGAAAAGTTTTTGTGACTTTGTTAATTGAATAAATATCTAAATGAGTCCACTTTGGTGGTCGCTTCCCACATCCCCACAAAAATAACTTCAATTAATAAGATATCCCTGCGAATCTTATATGGTTAAGTAAAAATAAACCCATTGTTTGAGAAATGGCATGATTCATAGAAGTATCTGTAGATAAGCTTTTCTACAGATAATAAACTGCTAGTTCTACAGAAAACGGTATGTTTAAAGACACATTTCACACGACATTCTAAAAATAATAAATTTTTTTTGTTTAAAATTACGCCTTTTCGAATGGTTTAAAAGGGACACTGTAAATGTGCTTGAATTTTAACAAAAACCGCTAATCTTACAACATGTAAGCCGATTATCCTTCACGTTGAAGCACCTATTTAATTACGTGAAAGTCACATACATTCAACCGACGAATGCTAAAAAAACAGCTTTATTTTATAGAATTAATTAGTAGCAGACATGACCTTTTAAGAGAACCTATTTTAGCCGTGTAGAAATCCCTAAAAAGGGGCTTACGTAAAATTAATTGTTCCCATTTATTAGCAATTCAGAAAGAGTTTCACAGAAATGTTCTCTTGCGACTTGAGTGTGAATCAAAAGTGAAATTTCAAATTACAAAAATAGTTATTTGGGAAATCTATTATTATATAATCAAATGAGTATAAAATCATGCAAGTCGGTAACAGAATCATGCAAGTTTAGAATGAATAATGTAAATTCATTTAACCCGGACTTTTTTAAAATGAATTTGTAACATACAACAGTATCTTCTGTTTAATCTCGGTAAAAAATCCTTTTTTCTCATCTTACATAATCTATTATTTCCAAAAGCTTGGTAGGCGAATTCTATTTAGTTTTTATGAACCCCTTTTTTGAGGCATATTTGTGTACAACGACCTGGAGGCTTACGTTCACTGAATTGCTTTTTGTAAACTTTATGTTCCTACGTTTTATGCAGAAACCACGCGTGATAAACATTCCGTTTCAGGGTGAACGTTTCAATTTTTGTTCTCTCTATATTTTAATCTAAACCGAGCTTCTTCCGTTGTACATTATTTGATCTAACAGTTTAATGAAATGTAACTGTTTTTTTAATAATTCACTCTGAACCACTAGTTTAATTAAACGGGAACATTTCATTATATTTGAATACAGCTAGTTTAACAACGCACTCAAACAATGCCTCTAATAACACCGTTGAGTCACAAACTAAATATAAAGGAAGCCGTTTAGGTCTTGTTGTGCTCTATCGAATTAAACAGATCACCTGTCAATTCCAATTTCAGTTTGATTAAAGGCCGAGAGATGGGAAATTATGAACCGAATTTCTAGCTCTGTGTGTTGATGTTGACCATAAAACCACTATACACTAGCAATTATAGTTAGAATATAGTATTAGACGAAGCTGAAATACAATTTTCTTTTTAAATTTTGAATCAGAATAAAGTTGATATTGATGTTTCAAATTTTTAGCTAATTCCACAATATAATGAAAAATGTGGAAAATTCTAAAAAATTGACAATTGTTTCGATAACTGAATATCATCGTCAGAATGACAGAAGTTACATTTCATTTGATGTTTAGTAGCTATTTTTGGCTAGACCTAGAAGTGACTTACCTTGTGATTGACTTAATATATCTTAATAGAAAAAAGAAGAAGATGTGATATTACAAATATTGAAGCTTAGATATTCTAAGCCCTATGGTGATATCCCGGATATCATTTTTCCAATTAAGATCAGTATAACTGTGCAATGATATAGAAAATCAGGAAAACTATATCTGCTGATCTTTACAATTATCACTAAGGAAGACAGTTTAATAGTGGAGAAATCCTTAGATTTATCTGTTCATTGACGACTTCATATTGTGGGTTTCTTAAGTGTCTGCTAATTTCCAACTCTTCAAGGAAATCCAGTTCTTGTTTCTTATCACAAATATGTAGTACTTCTAGTTCTGTGTTAGGTGTCAAGTAGATGTTTTGTGTAATGGGATTCATCTGGTTGTTTTAATATGTATGCTCGTAGGTGTTCACACATCCAGTGGGTATCATCGATTTATAAATAATTTCGCAGCTGTGTCCAAACCACTTAGTGACATAACCAATAAACCTGTCGCATGGCAATGGACTATTCAGCAAAATAAATCATTTGATACGTTGAAAAATCTTCTCACATCTGCTCCGATTCTACGTCAATGTGATGAGACTAAACCATTCATAATACGCACAGACGCCAGCAGCTACGCACTGGGCGCTGTATTACTTCAAGACAGAAACCAGGCATATGCAGACAAAAATAGGCGCAATGCTCCATCCTTCAAGGTAGGAGACCTGGTATGGGTTGATACTCACACCCATAGTAATGCGACCAAAGGCATCACAACCAAGTTTCATCCTAAAATAGATGGACCTTACCGAATTTCCCAAATAATTTCACCAGTAAGCTACCAAGTCTCAGATCACAGTGACACACAAACATGGCTAGGAACATATCATATGTCAGCCTTGACTATAGCTAATTCAGAAGACGAAGAGACTCCTGTAGTCCCGCTAAGAAGAAGAGGAAGATTAAGGAAGTTTACTGGCCCTTCCTCGAGACGAGTTCAGGACCAGGGGGGGGAAGACTGTAACAAATATACACTACGGCCGCCCCTGGTAATACTACTTACATGTACACCAGCAAGAGGTCGCAAGCGACACCCACTACGACGGCGACCTGCGCAGAGGGGAGGCAGTCTCATAACCGACGTCGTAACATGAATAACTAAGTTTTGATACTTTTGTGTTTTCACATTAATATATTTTCTATTTAATTTAACATATTTTCTTACTCTGCAAACCCAAAATCCCGAGACGTACATGCTACACCAGATAATTTTGCATTCGAGCGTGTTGTCTTGGAAAAACTGCATTCGGTCATTTTCATATTTTGTTAAAAGATCTCTCCACCTCCGGTGTCGGAATCTTTCTCCAAAATATGAAAATGAACTCATGCAGTTTTTAGACAACAAGCTATCATGCATAATTATCGGTATTTTTTATGCACTTTTACAATTACTTCCGATAAGTACCATTATTGCGTTCCTTTCTGTTCTGTGGATATTCTAGTCCTCTCGTACAGTCATTGTTGAAGTTGATCAAGTTTTTATGGTGATGAAACATTTTTTATAGTGTTATTGTTTACTATAAGTTGTTTGTTTATATTTATTGTCTTGAAGAAATTACGAATTTCATTTCAATCAGGCAACGAAGGGCAATTTAGAAAAAAATTCCTTTGTAAAATTCTTTTTTCTTCTGTTAGTTTATATATTTGAAATTTAATACATCCATGTTTTTTGAACGTTATAAAAGAGCAATTATGTTTGATTGCAGCGTATACTACTTTAAGTAACAGAAACAACGCGGATTTTCTACGAGTATTTCCTTTAGGTCTTGGTTTAATTAAAAGTTTTTATCCTCTCTTTCCCTCGTCGAGTTACAAATATAAAAAGTTTTCAATTTTTCATCAAATACTCGTTCTCGTTGTATAAATACCTAGAATAGTTCGTCGGTGTATATAAATCGCTTTGTACAACAAAAGCTGGACGTGCTTTTTATACCCATTCCAGCTTGTCGAAAACTAATTGGTAAAAATTAATATTCGTTATAGAGATTGGTTATTCTTCCAACCATTTATGAATCATAGAGGTTATATTAGATGATACAATAAGTGATATCACACATAACAGTGTAGCAATTATTTTTTGGGAGGTCACAAACTATCCAAGACCACTGTAGGTTTGTCACTAGTGCACTGAATTCAGACGGATAAAAGGTTGGCTCAAGTTTCGTTTAGCAGAAATAAGTTACATGGTTTATCGGTTTATGGGATGATTCTATACAAGAAAGCTAGCACTAAATAATATAATTTTTGCCGCGGAAATTCTTCGTTTCTGAGAAAACTGGAATTTTTAATTTTTCTACTATTAACTAAAATTCGAAAGTTTATGGTGTTTTTATTAGTTTTTTTGTTATAGAATGACGTAAAAACATTCAAAAACATTCAATATAACGATGTGAACTAATTTTTATTTGAAAATGTATTTTTATTACAATAATTTTTATTGATTTTTCCGGGTTTAGAAGATGAAAACTACATATTTTCGTTTGATTAACAATTTTCAATAACTTTTCTATATAACTTTTTTCGCGGAAATTTATCATAAGGGCGGTGTAATAGAAAATCTTTAATATTTCGAATATTTTCTATAGTATTCTCAACTTTTTCACATACTTCCGGGATCGTGGAGTGAAGTGGGGTGCTGAGTGGGGAATATTATCTCATAACCCGTATCATGGGGTCTGTGAGACACTTGTCAACAAGTCACGCACACCCGCTCTCCCGCTTCTTCCTATATCATTCTGCCGTTCCATCTACTTTTAAGTTTGGCCAACAGCAGTGCGCTTGAAGATTTTGAGCGATATAGGTGAACGTACGCGTAAATTATTTCGAGTTAAAGTACGAAAGTGTCTGTGAGACCCCTTTGTACGGGTTAAGTAACTTTTAAAAAAATACCTTTAGAATGGATTCTGCTCCGTGGCCGTCTAAACGTGTTCGGTTTGATGATAAACAGTTTGAAGAGACTGTAAAACGATGGTTTGATGGAGTAGACAGTGATGTTAGTGACATAGATGTTTGTAATAGTGATTACGCAATCGAAAGTGATCACGATAGTGAGTGGGAGCTTGACAGCGAGGAATCTGATGAAACTAGTTTGAAAGATGATCAAGAAGTTATTAGAGGTATTAGGGCCTTCTTTTTCAACATGACATTTTGCAGCAAATAGTGCAATGGACCAATGAAAAAATTGGAACTAAACGGATAAAATATGCTGATCAAAAATTAGCGTGGATTCAAGACACTGATTTAGTTGAAATAAATGCGTTCTTAGGTCTGCTGATTTATATATCCGTGTTTAAGTCTAACCACGAAAATATAGAGACCATTTTTGCCACAGATGGAACTGGACGGCACGTATTTAGATGTGTCATGACCATGAAACGGTTTGAGTTTTTACTAGTCTGTCTACGTTTTGACAACCCCACTGATCGTCTAGAACGCAAAATTGAGGATCCCGCTGCACCAATTTCAGAAGTTTTTAACAAATTTGTACAAAATTGTCAGGAAGCATATTCCGTGTGTCAACGAAATGTTGATTTCCTTCGAGGAAAATGCCGGTTTTAAATGTATATACCCAACAAACCAGCCAAGTACGGCATAAAGGCTCAGTGTTTAACTGATGCTCGTAACCACTATTTCTATAATGGATATATTTACACTGGAAGTGGTTCCGATGGCAAAGGCCTGCCAGAAGTCGAGAAAAATTATGATAAACCAACTCAGTCTGTTTTACGTTTATGCCAGCCAATTTACGGCACAAATAAAAATGTTACTGCCGATAATTGATTTACGTCAATAGAGCTCATCGACATCGGAACGATGAGAAAAAATAAAAAAGAACAACCCAAAGAATTTCTGCGTTCAAAAACTAAAGAAGTTGGAAGCACTTTATATGGATTTACAAAAAAAATCACTCTTATTTCCCATGTTCCTAAAAAAGTAAAAGCAGTAAAACTTGCATCGTCAATGCATCACACACGACACACTGATGAAGATACAGGTAAACCAGAGATAAATGCTTTTTACAATAATACCAAAAGTGGGGTTGATACGTTGGATGAAAAACGTTCCAATTTTAGTGCTAGTAGGAGAACAAGAAGATGGCCGATGGCAGTGTTCTTTCAGTTACTAAATATCAGCACGTCTAATGCGTACATTCTATATACATCAGGACAAAATTTTCCTAAAATCACGACAGGAATTTTTTTTAAAATGTTAGCAAACGAACTTGTTACACCCCACATGGAGAGAAGATTCGTAAATTCTAGAACTCCAGTAGAAATCAAAATAGGAATTCAGCGTATCATAGGAGAAGAAGTAACAAAAAATCGTGAAATACAGAATATGATTCAGGAAGAACGTTAAGAAATAAGGAAAGTGTGTTATTTATGTCCTAAAAGACTTAAACGTAAGACCCAGTACTTATGTGTGATGTGTAAGAACCCAGTATGTTTAGAGTGCACCTTTAAAATATGTAAAGAGTGTAAAAATGACCTCTAAAATAAAGCTTGTTATTTTTGTAATTTTTAATAAAAATTTAAGAATATATTTTTGTTATACTCTTGTTTATCAAGCTTCTTCACAGATAAAAGCTGTTTGGTATGTTTATATCACATTTAGAAACAAAAACATGTAAATTCAAAATATGTCAAAATTTTTACTTTTCAAGAATTGATTGAATATTTTCGTGAATTATATATTAAAACTTCGAACTTGGGTTTTTAAAAACAATTTTACAACTATATTTAGAACTTTATTGTACAACGGTTGAACAGAGAATGAAATTTAAGATAATACAGAGTTTTTATAATCTTCCTGTTTTACAAAGAGTCATCGTTTTATTTATATGGTGTCAGCTCTTTCTTCTTATGTAATTCCTCCCCTCTAAGACGAGAACATAACGGAGTGGTGTTCGAGTTTTGGTTTTTCTGTTGGATTTTCTTCTCTTAGGGTTTCTTCTTTGCTTTGGACTTCTTCCCTTATTTGTTTTCTGCCGCATTGCTGGAGCGATGTCTTGATTTTCTTCTTGAAGATCCATCCCACTATTATTAAGATGGCAATAACAGAGGACAAACCGCCGAAAATTCGTGAATAGTGTTTAGATGTTGAAATTCTTAATGGTATAAGTTGTTTTGACATTTTGCTGATTTTGTGGATTTCTTTCACATTGATTTTTTCTATTTTGGGTGCTTCGTACTCTGGTATAATTTCTAATTTTTCCCAGTTTAGCTTTGGGAGAAATAATGGTTTTCCTTCTTTAATTCTGGCGTCGTTGATAAATTTTTTAGTGTTGACTTCTATTTGACATGATTCTGGTATTTTTATTGGTGTAGGATTTTTGACTTCTATATATTGATCTGTGTGGTATTTGGAGAAAACTTTTTCTGTTTGCATTGGTATAATGATTACTTCGTCTTGTGTTATTTGTTCAACGAGGGATTCTTCTAATGTTAACTTGATTTTCTTGCAGTTTTTCACCGTCTGGTTTTCTATGAGCTGTAGAGTGCAGTTGTCTTCAGGGAAATGGTCTTCCATGCAAAAATATGTATCCTCTAGTAGTGGACAGTTTTCTTCTTTGAATTGATGTTCTGTGTTGGTTTGTGCCAAATAGGGATACTTTAGAGGGAATATTTGGTTGTTTTGAATGATAGGAAAGAGGTGATAAAGCTTAAAAATTTCAGCTTTGATAATTGGTATATGTATTGCAAAAATTAATTTTTTATTTTCAAATGTGACTTGTGTGCCTCAAAATTGGTAGTATGTTAATATGTTCCTAAATTTCATAATTTGGTTGTCTGGGTAAATTTTTCTTAAGTATTCTAAAGTGTTTAGTAACTCTTGACTAGGAATAATAGAAGGATGAAGTGTGTTGAGTTTTGCAAAAGCTATGGAATCTTCTAAATTATCTAAAAACGTGATAAAATTTTGGCAATCCAGATTTATTTGGGAAATAATTTCTTAAAAGGTTAAATACTCATGTGATTCAGTGATTGATTTTTGTACGCCCATTTGAAATTTTCCCAGAGAATTTGCAAAATTTTCTTGATTTTTTGATAATATGCGAATTGTTGTGTTGTAATTTTTTATTAGATTGTTTGAAAGTGAACGTTGCAAATTTATTTCCGTAACCATGTTCTGTTGGTTTGTTTCGACAATTTTTATTGCGTTATCATATCTATTACCGTCGTCAGCGTCAAGTGTACCAAACAGCCATTTCTGTAATTGTCCGACTCCGTTAAAGAAACTTCTTTTATTACGAATATGAATATGAGGTTGTAAGTTATCAAGTTTCATTCTTGTAATTTTTATGAGAAATTCTGTCCTTAATAACATATCTTGAGATAAGGCGTGGTATGAGATTTCATTAGTTGCGTTTTTTGTAACTAAATTATTTTTTATAATGAAGAAATGTTTCTCAATGTTAAACAATTGCTTAATAATAGGTTCTAAATTTAAATAATGTATAAATGTATGTTTACTATAAATAAGACGTGCGTCTCCTAATTGTATTGGTAATAAAGGGTTATTTATAGTCGTCGACTCTATATCTCTTATAGTACTACTCGTGTATATTACTGGTATTGCCAGAAGTATCAGGAATGTTGTTTTCATCTGTTCCATTTTCCTGAAACAGTTGTTTTTTGTTAGTTTTTGGTTTTCTGGCACTTGCTTTATGATATATATTTTTATCTGTTATTAATTTAATTTTTGTTTGAGCTAGTACTTTATGTTTTTCGAATTTTGGAAGTTTTTTATTTCTGGTTTTTGTACGAATAAAAGCTACTTTTTCGTTTTTATAGTCAAGGGGATCTGTGCGCTCTTCGTTTCTTTTACTAATAATTTTTTCTTTTGTTGTTTTGTTAGTTTCTTCTATATTTTCATAAAGTCGTTTGGCCGATTGTTTGTGAGTTTGTACGTAATCTGAAATTATTACATGATCATTAAGGTCGAAAGGGTTGGTCTCGTTTATATGTCCTTTTATTACTTCGAATGGTGTATGTTTAGTAACACTATGGATTGAGTTGTTATATCCGAGTATAGCCCGTTTTAATAATTGGTCTGAGGTGAGGTTTTCATTTTGTTCCCTTAAACAACGCACATGTTCGATTAGGGTAGAATGAAATCTTTCGACAGGACTGTTTGAATTACTGTTTCTAGCAGTAGTATAGTGAAGTTCTATTCTGTAAAGTTCGCAAAAATTTTCAAGATCTTTATTTTTAAATTCTGTACCCGAATCAGCTGTTATTTTCGAGGGTAGACCGTGGTGGGTAATCAAATTAAATAAACATTCTACTATAGATATTCCGTTTACAGCTGGTAGAGGATAAGCTTGGCCATATCGAGAAAATGTATCTATTATAGTTAAATAAGTGTTTCCTGAAATTTGAAAACAGTCAATATGAATGTGTTGAAAAGGACGTGAACAAGTTGGTGTAAGGTTGAATTTTACTATAGGTGGATTTCGATCGTATTTATTTTTCTGACAAATTTCGCGGTTATTTATATAATTTTCGATATCGTCCGACATTTTTGGCCAGTAAAATCGTTTAGTAAGTGCTTCTTTCGTTCCAATTATACCACGGTGGCAAGTTTTTGTTACGTGGTAACATTCGAGTTTTTCTTTTTGAGCGTCTCTAGTCTGAATATCTTCTAATACAGTATTACTTTGAATTATTTTGAAGGCAGAGTTTTTAAAATAAGATTGCATAGTAGTCGTGAGAGTTCTAGGTAGCTCAGGGTGTTGGAAAAAAATAGCATATTTTTTGTTTGGGGCGATATATTCTTTTACGAAATTTATTATATCAGTTTGTGAAATTTTTGAGGGTAGAGTAACATATAATCTAGTATTGTCAAAAATTTTTAAAATTCTAGTTTGGGTAGATTCTATATCTCCCATTGTTATGAATATTTGATTTTTGTACGTGTTTAATATTCTTTCAGTAATTGGTATGGAAAAAATAGGATTTTCTGCAGATGTATGTTTAGTTTCAATGTCAGAATCGGAGTCAGTGTCTTGAGATTTATCTGGTTCTATTTGTATATCTGAAATAACGTTGATTTTTTGATTTTGGCTTTTAGTTGGCTCTACAATGTCTAGTATATCTTCCAGGTCAGGGCTACTGACTGGAGGTATTTTATCAGGATTTCTTAGGAAATTTTCTATTATTTCATGCGCGTCTCCTGCGTTATTTATTATAGATTCGTTATCGATGGCGTTTAGTTCTACACATGGATTTCTACTTAAAGCGTCTGCTGCTAAATTTGACGAACCTTTTTTATATTTAATTTCATAATCAAATTCTTCTAATTTTAGTCTCCACCTTACGAGCATAGAATTTTGGTCTTTTGTGGAGAAAAGTCACTGTAATGGTTTTTGGTCAGAATATATTGTAAACTTCCGGCCGTAAAGATATGGGCGAAAGTATTTGCAACTCCAGACTATTGCGAGAAGTTCTTTCTGGATTGTTGAATAGTTTATTTCGGATGAATTTAGGGTTCGTGATGCATAACATATGAGATGATTATTTTGCGATAGTACTGCGCCTATTGCATAATTGGAGCTATCTGTTAACAATTCAAATTCTTTGTCAAAATCTGGGTAAATTAAAACTGGTTCAGATGTTAATATACTTTTACATGTTTCAAAACAATCTATGAAATCTTTTGTGTGAACTACTTTTTCATTTTTCTTTAAACATTTAGTCATAGGTTTTGTAATCTTCGCTAGATTTTTTATGAATTTACGATAGTACCCTATTAACCCAAGAAATGATTTCATGTCTTTTTGTGTTTTTGGTATGGGAAACTTTTTAATCGCAGAAATTTTTTTTGGATTGGGTTTCATTCCCTCTGATGTTACTATGTGTCCTAGAAACTCTACTTGTTTTCGTAAGAATTCTGATTTATCCAGTTGAATTTTTAGTCTTGCCTCGCGTAATTTTGTGAAAACAAGTTTTAAATTTTGAAGATGTTCTTGAAGTCCTGTGCTAAATATAATGATATCGTCCATATAGACCATACAGACTTTATTTTGGAGGTCTTTTAAAACTTCATCCATAACGCGTTGAAAAGTAGATGGTGCGTTTTTTAACCCAAATGGCATTCGTAAGAATTCATAATGTCCGTTGTCAACTGTGAATGCTGTTTTTGATATAGAGTTTTCTTCCATTTGAATCTGATGAAAACCAGCCCAAAGGTCTATAGTTGAAAAATAATTTGATCTTCCAAGTTTATCGAGGATTGAATTGATATTTGGTATCGGATATCGATCAGGAATTGTTTTTTCGTTCAGTTTACGATAATCGATAACTAATCGACATTTTTGTTGTCCCGATTGATATTTTTTCTTGTTCACTATCCACAATGGCGATGACCATGCTGAAGTTGAGGATCGAATTATGCCTTTATCTAACATTTCATTTATTTGTTTATTTATTTCTTGTTTGTGTATGTAGGGGTATCTATATGACTTAGAATGTATAGGGATTTCGTCCGTTGTTTTAATTTCGTGTTTTGTCCGCGCCGTGAAGGATAATTTATCAACTGGTTTGAAAAAAATATCTGAGAATTTTCGACATAGTTTTATTATTTCAGTTTTTTCCTCCGAATTCATGTGATTGGTTCTAATTAAATCCGATATATCTATTTTTTGTTTTAATTTTTTATCGTATTTATCATTTAAGTTAAGGAAATAATTAATATTGAACGCATCATAACTGGATTTTTCGAATGATTCTACTTGAAAAGGTTCTTTAATATTTATTGAAACATTTTTATCTGTTTTGTTTTGAACTTCTATAAGGGCAAATCCATTTTCGGCATTAGTCAAAATTTCAGGTATATACAGTGGTCCTAAATTACCTTCACGTATTAATATTTCTCCGTTGAAAATAGAAACAGGTAATTTTTTTAGAATTTTGTGCTGTGCTTCTATCGATAATGATATATTAAAATTTTCTTTTTGTCTGTATCTGATAGGGATTTCTGTATTCGAACCTATTAATTTATTGTTAATTAAATCTATATTAAAATTCATGTTTTTTAAATCATTTAATCCGATTATACCGTCGAAATACTCATGAAAATCAAATAAGAGAAAAGAGATATTGTAGTTTGGATTCTGAAATTCTGGAAATGCTCTAAGTGTTGATTGGTGTATGATGTCTTGACTACCTAACGCTGTTTTAATTTGTGCACTGATTTGACTAACAGAATATGGATAAAAATTTTCTATAATATTAGGTTCAATAATAGAACGTGAGCTACCAGTATCTACAAGTAATTTTAAATTACGATTATGAATTTGAATGTACGGTAAGGCGTTATCTGAAGATATATTAATTTCTACTAAGGATTTTCTTGTTGTAGGCCCGTTTCTAGAAAATTTTCATTTTGATTGTCGTCATAGTTCACATTTTCGAAATAAGATGTTTGATTTACGTCTATATCAGGATTATTATCGTCACTATTAAAAGTATCGTAATTTTGGTAAAAATATTGTTCATTTGTGTATGGATCTGATTGATTTTATTCGCTTGTAAATAGTTCTTCGGAAGAAAAATTTGGGTTTTGTCCATTATTCCTAAATGAATGATTTTGATTATAATTGTTATGATTTTGCCATCTTTGTCTTTGTGATAACATGGATGGGTTTCTAGAGGTTGTTGACATGGGTGTTGGTTTAGGAAATTGATTCGTGGATTTTTGATTTGGTCTAAAAACATTTTGTGGGGGTCCAAATACTTGTCTGTTTGTAGGGTATTGTCTGGGAGGCATTTGTCTGGGTTGAATGTTAATAGGTTGGCTAGGGAATTGGTTAGTTGGTTTGTTATTGTCAAATACGTTATTATTCATAAAATTTGGCTGCGATGAATAATGGGTTTGTTGATAAGTGGGTTGCATTTGATTATTAGGATATAGTCTTGGTTGTGAGTACGATTGTCGATTATTATTGTTATCAAATTTAGAAGTCGTTATTCTATTATTGTCGTTCAGATTACCATATAATTTTTCGAAATTTTCGAACTCGTTTACATAGGACATTGCGTCTTCCAGTGAGGCTGGATTTTTAAGATGTAAATTATTCCTCAAGGTACCACTACAACCAGCGATAAAGGTGCTAAGTGCAGTTTTATCGTAATGGTTTATTTGGCAAATTCTTTCTGCATTATTAAGGTTAGGATTATTACTAATTTTTTGTGCAATACTACTTCTTAACAATTGAATTCTGCTACCAAAGTTTATCAGTTGTTCGTTCCTAAATGGTCTCATTCTTGTTAGGTCCTGTACTAAACAATCAATATTTCTACGATCCGCAAAACATTGTATAAGGGCCTCTTTTAATTTAGGCCAATCTATTAACTCAGCACGATTACCTACTAATATATCAGCTTTATCTATAAGTTTTTCTTGAATTGATTGAAAAATATGTTTAGATAATTGTGCATCATTAAATTGTCTATAATCATTTTTAAGGTCTTCGCATCTTATCAAAAATTTATTTAATGTATTGCTATTGCCGTCATAAGGTTTAATGTTATCTATTCTAGATTTTAAAAGATCCCAGTTCATTTCTGGCATGTTTTGTGTAATATTTGAATTTCGATTTATTATTGTTAAATTATTTGTAACTTGATTATCTATATTATTTTCGTTATTTATTTCTATATTTATAATTCCGTTAATTATTTCATCAATGCCACTCATTAAATAACTAAAATGAATTAAAAGTTAATGTCTGCGATAGACTATTGTTCGATATGAACAGAACTGAACTATCTCTGCCAAAATCCTTATAAATAGGGGTTTGGAAAGGTAAAAGAGGAAAAGGCACTTACAGATTGTTCGTCAACTCGATCGCTCTGCTCTCCTATTCCTTTTTTCGTGATTCCCTGCTCTCGTAGCCACTAAGTCCGAAAGTTTTGAGTTCGGTTATACGCACTTAAGGTGTAGAAACTCCTAGGTCCCGAATTTCACTCCCGACACAATGCGAAACTGTTTTTTACTTATTCAAAACCCGCGCGTATCCTACTGACTGCGCCAATTATATATTAAAACTTCGAACTTGGGTTTTTAAAAACAATTTTACAACTATATTTAGAACTTTATTGTACAACGGTTGAACAGAGAATGAAATTTAAGATAATACAGAGTTTTCATAATCTTCCTGTTTTACAAAGAGTCATCGTTTTATTTATATGGTGTCAGCTCTTTCTTCTTATGTAATTCGTGAAAATATGACTTTATTTCATAAAGTTTTTACATATGCTAACTCCTAATATATATATATATATATATATATATATATAAATATATATATATATATATATATATATATATATATATATATATATGTATATATATATATATATATATATATATATATATCCTCTATCTAAATTCTAAAGAAAATATTGAAATAAGGCAAAATGTGCATATTTGGATGTGATACTAGTGATACATAGTGTATTATCAATAATTTTAAAGTTTCAATATACAAATAAATTTTGACATTTCAATTTCGGATGACATTAATGCAGAATATACTTTATAACGATTTGAAAACAAGAATACAGATGTCTCTGTTAGCAAAATGGCAATTATATTAAAAGAATGAAAATCTCTCTTTGTTATAGGAAAACGTAAATTTATATTTTAAAAAAAAAAGAATTTTTTTGGTAACCAAAGGAGAGGAGAATTATTTATATAGAAAGTTGAGTGAGTAAGAGTTGCCTCAAATTTATTTAAAAATATTATAGTAATTCATATGAATATTATCAGATCATCAAATCCTGCATTGTAAAGCCAGTGCGTGTATAATTCGCAACGAATTGCATCGATAAAGTGCGGGTGATTTTCCGATATCTAAATTATTAATTTAGAAAGTTGTTCCTGAATTCTAAACACGGTTTAGAATACGAACGAGCTAACCAGTACCTGTTTGGTGAGTCCTGTCCAGTTTATTTACATTATTTCTCGAGAATTAATAGGCCTTTATTAAAAATATTTCGAAATTAGATGCACCTTATGGTAATAAATTCGATAGAAATTACAGTAACGTTACTCAAATAAAATTCAACGTCAAGCGAAGATAATTTTGGAATAGACAATTTAAACGGAAACTTGCGTATTTTGACATTGATATACATGAAGTATATAATCAAACATTTTGAACTTTGAAAACTATTTAGCGAGTAGATTTATAATTATAGGTTGTTTTAATTTTAAGGTTGATAGAAAATTCTATCTTAGTTTCTGCGTTTATAATATTTTTGAAAAGTTCTAATTTCTTGTAATTTGTTATTTGATAATATATTATATAAATTTGAATTCCAATCACTCTTTAGTACTCATTTCATATTCATTTCTCATTGTATTTGATAATTTTCAGGCTATAGAAATTTTGATATAATAAGTGACATTTGGTTAATTTCCTGACAGTAAAATCATATATGTCATAAGATAATTCAATTGTCTTATAGTATATTGAACAAACAGTTACTCTAGATTTGGAATAGCGTAATACGTAATTTGAAAAATTCTTTAAAAATTTATAAATTTGAATTATTATTTGAAATATTTGATCCCTCCCTGAGATAAGAGTGAGTAAGTCGATTGTGTATTGATTTATCTCTCACAATATAAAATTTAATATTCATCTGAGCCGGGCATATTAATTTGACAACTGCTGTCAAAAATTTCAATAGGTTATATTCAGTGGTAAAGGCATATTCACAAGAGTGTAGTTACAATCATAAATTGTGACATCAACAAATAAAATTCATATAGATAAAATCATAATATAATAATTTGTCACCCAAACGTGGGGCAAATATTATTAAAGAAAATAGAATATTTTATAATATATATATATATATATATATATATATATATATATATATATATATATATATATATATATATATATATATATATATATATATATATATATATATATATATATGTATATATAGCTAGGTGTCTCACAGACCCCACTGTACGACTTATGTCCTAAAAGTGGATCTGTACGGGTTACGGGTTATATATGTGCGGTTTTTTTGCATTTATTGGAGATTTTTACCTTCTTACTGCGCCTTATAATTCACAGAAAAACAGATTTCGTTAGAAGGACTCATTGTGTACAAAACCAAACAAGACTTTAAAATATTTAATAATATTGTTATGAGTTTTTTAAAGAACAAGAAAAACGCACCTTATTTCGATTTCGGGGGACAAATAGATGTGTTTAAACCACGTGTTTTTTGCGACATTTTCATCTGAACGATACTTTGCTGATTTTGAACAACGGTATATGCCCAGATCTATTTCTCCATGGTCAATGGGAAAAAATATCAGGTTTGTTACCATGCCCTTTACATTTGGTTTTATATAAGGGGCGATTAGTCAACAAACCATGTAAAAGAGCGAATTCATAACCTTCTTGTCGCGAACGAAAAGAGCCATTTCTACAACTTGAGTCGACATTTTTGTAAATAATATGAACGAAATGATTTAACTAAACTGAATATAGAATATTAAATTCACATATATGTACAATGTATACATACCAACCTTTTATGCTTTATCAGTATTGTCGTTTTTATGCTTTATCAGTATTGTCGTTTTTATGCTTTATTGACAACGTTTTTTAAATTTTCGCATTTATTGACCATAGCGATATTAAGTTGATAAGAATAGATATCATTCATTGATCTGTGTTAAAGGTCGGGAAGAAGATCACTGTATAGTGGTGAAACAACGCATTTCCGCGGATTTTCATTTTCGTATCGGTGCTTAAAAATAAGTCTAAAATATAAAATAACATTAATTTTTCATATATCTCATTTCGTTACTTCTAAACTGCATTCAAAAAATGGAAACAGCGCATTTTCCGCGGCAAATTATTTTCAGTAATATACTCCCTGAGGTATCTAAATGAGAAAAATTGTTTTTTTTCTTTCCTAACAGATTACGGCTGAACGAAACTTGCCCCAAAAGGTTGCTGTCCCAAGAAAACATTGAGAAGTAATTGGAGAAGATCATCCTGTAATATATAGTGATATCGAGATAATAATGTCACCATAAAACTGGTTTTCAGTTGAGAGATGTCTATCTGGAAGAGTGACTGAAATAATTTGCCGGTAATCTCCACCTTGTCTCCAATCGCCAAAATGCTTTTTAGGAACCATGTGTCATGGTGATGTAACTAGACATAAAGATGGTCGACATATTCCTAATTCACCCATAATTTCAGGGTTAATTATACATTATTCCAACTAAAAAGGGAATTAAAAAATTAAAAGGCGTTATTTACAATTGATTATAATTTAAATAAAAAGCCACTAATTATTTATTGAAATAACCTGAAGTCACTGTTTACATTCATTCACAGTAAGCTATTGACCTTGAACTAGTTTGGAATTTGTTGGTGCTGGAACGCAATCTTTATTGATCTGTGCTTCATATGAGTACAAAGTACCCTCGATAACACCACATACCGGGTGATCAGTTGAGGGTAGCGAACGGCCATATCTCATAAGATATTGGTCCTATAGATTTAGAAAAAAAAATCATGATAATAGTCGCCAAGAGAAATTGCTAGAAATTATTTTCGAGTTTGTGAAACGTCCGCTAGAGGGCGTAACAACTAACACTAAGTAGAAAAATGGGATTTTTATAGAATTTTGCCCAATGAAAGTATATCGATGATATCATTTTCATATTTACTGACTATTCACCTACACTTTTTGACTAAAATGTTTTGTTCTATCTATCAAAATGAAGCGGTGGGGGAGATTCAATTGTTTTTTTAAACCAACCAAGATTTCTCCCGTTTCGCTTGACCGATTTTAACAAATTTGGGTTCATATGAAAGAGCATAATAAACACTTCAAAACGCTTACTTGGCTTTCACTTTATGACTTTCGTCTTTGCCGCTAGATGGCGTTAACTGAAATGGTAGCAAATTTTTGAGTTTTTTTCAAAAACAAAACAAATGTAATGGTATATTAATTTTTACAAATTTTAAAAGAGGATACATTTTTCTGAAATTTAATGGAAATCATTATTCATCTACCTTTTTTTGAGCCGTTGATATTGAACAAAATATAATTTTATTACATTACAAAATAGCACGCCACTGCTTGTTAACAAAATAAGAATCATATTTGTAATCACTTATTAGTTGGTAACAAAAAGAACCCCCTGACTTTTTTCGTTAGACGAACGGTTTTGGATTGAAAAATAAGATAGGTTTACCTACTGTTTAAACTAACATCGCATTTAAACGAAGCAGGCCATATTAAGAAAGAAAACACCAAATTGTCAATCACGCTGATTTTCATTTTGACAGTTTCTGCTATAAACATCTGATTTAATGTTATGTGAAAAGTATTTTTACAACAAATCATGCCTTTTACGAATGAAGAAGCCTTTTATATGTTGAGTATTTATTTTCAATGTTTTGAAAATGCGGCGATTGCATCAAGGCTGCGTTATCCCCTCCGAAGACGGCATTCGAGAATGGTTTTTCGTCGTTTAGCCTTACGTTTAAGGCAACATGGCGAAGTGCAACCAACTGTAACTTTGACAAGAAATCGTAGAGTAAGAAGAGAAGATAACATTATATATGTGTTGGCTTACATTCATGCAGGCTCCCACTTAGACTTAAGAAGAGAGATCTCCAGATATTTAGGAATATCCTATGGCTCAGTGCAAAAAATATTAATGGATTTTAAAATGCATCCGTATCACGTCGTGATTCATCAATCTTTAAATGAGACTGACTTTGAACGTAGGCTTGATTACTGCTACTGGCTTAGAGATTTCATTAGGGAAAACCGTCATATTTCGTCACAAATATTGTGGACAGATGAAGCATACTTTTGCAGAAATGGCAGGGTAAATCTTCATAACATGCATTACTGGTCGGACACTAATCCACACTGGTTACGTGAAGATTATCAGCAGGGTCGATGGAGCGTCAACGTCTGGTGCGGTGATATTAATGGTGCTATTATCGGTCCGCACATCTTTAATGGCAATCTAACCGGTGACATGTATTTGAACTTTTTATTGAACGATTTACCAGGACTCTTAGAAAATGTGCCTTTAGAAGTAAGAAGAAACATGTGGTTTCAACAAGACGGATGCCCGGCACATTCTTTTCGAAATGTGCAAGATTAATTGAACAGGCATTTCCCTAACCGTTGGATTGGTAGAGGCAGTCTATTTTTCTGGCCACCACAGTCCCCCGATTTAACCTGCCTTGATTTTCATCTGTGTGGCCGAAAAAAGGATTTGGTGTTTAAAAATTGACCAACTACTCGAGAAGACATGATAGTCCGAATTCAGGACGCCATAAATAATATACCAAGAGCGGAAATTGAGGCAGCTGTCAACTCCACCCAGAAAAGATTGGACCAGTGCATTGAAAATAATGGACAACATTTTGAACATTTACGACAAAACTATTAATTTATTTTCAACGTTTATTTTAAAAGTTCTGTGTTCTTGTTTTTAATGTTATTACTCCTGCTGTTGTCGGACAGTTTTATTAAGATTTTTTTTCCATATATGTAAATTAGTATGTTTCGAGATGAACGCCCCATGTAAATGTTTTTGTTTTTTTTAATCCAAAACCGTTTGCCTTACTAAAAAAAGTCAGAAAGTTCTTTTTGTTAGTAACTAATAAGTGATTACGAAAATGATTTTTATTTTGATAAAAAGCAGTGACGGGCCATCTTTTAATGTGATAAAATTATATTTTGTTCAATATCAACGGTTCAAAAAAAGGTAGATGATCAATTTTTTTTATTTAATTTTAGAAAAATGTATCCTCTTTTAAAATATGTAAAAATGTATATACCATTACATTTTTTTTTGAAAAAAACTCAAAAATTTGCAACCATTTCAGTTAACGCCATCTAGTGGCGAAGACGAGAGTCAAAAAGTCAAAACCAAGTAAGTGTTTTGTAGTGTAAATTATGCTCTTTCATATGAGCCCAAATTTATTATAATCTGTCAAGCGAAACGGGAGAAATCTTTGTTTGTTTAGAAAAACAAATTGAACCTCTCTCACCGCTTTATTTTGATAGATGGAACAAAACATTTTAGTCAAAAAGTGTAGGTGAATAGTCAGTAAATATGAAGATGATATCATCGATATACTTTCATTAGGCAAAATTCTATAAAAATCCCATTTTTCTACATAGTGTTAGTTGTTACGCCCTCTAGCGGACGTTTGAGAAACTCGAAAATATTTTCCAGCAATTTCTCTTGGCGACTTTTATCATGAATTTTTTTTTCTACATCAATACAACCAATATCTTATGACATATGGCCGCTCGCTACCCTTAATTGATCACCCGTTACACCTGGAAACCCCTTTCGCTAAAGTGTTATTTTATTTCCTCCATTTTTGGTTATTTTGATACTCAAGTGGGTATACCAAAAAGCGATCTGGTTGTAATATTAAAACAATCAGCGTTCTTTGAATACTTCATCGGAGTATTATGGAACAGTTTCTTCTTACTTTTGGCCGTTTGTTCTTTCTCATATTAGTAATCAATAGATTCAAAAAGGTAAATTTTACAACTCAACAGAAATGTGCACAATATTCATCAATTCATACATTAAGAAAGTACTAAACCGTTTTATAATTGATTATATTTGAAGTAAATATACAAAAGTGAAAAAAACTTACTTCCTTAACTCATATTTACATATAATCACAGAACAACAAAGTCTCGTATGAAAGTTTATGGTAAATGCATTTGATTTATTACAAATCAACTCAAAACAAAAATGAAACATGCTCTACGTTTGCGTGAAATAAGAGAGAATTTGGAATACCTCCTCAAAAGCAAGAACTGTTCTATTGTATTAGAGTTTTAAATGAAACTTAGTTTCTAGATAATTCCACAATATATTCAAAAAATGTTAAGAAATTGATAATTGTTTCGATATTAATAATAAAATAACTAATATTACTAGTACGTTCTTGTTCATAGCTACATTTCTACCTACCAAACGAAGGTGTTTGAAAAATAAACAAAAACTTTTATCCAGCCACAACGGCATGACACGTAAGATTTGAAAATAATAATAACAACAAAAAAGTAACGCACTATCATGAACATAAACATTTTTTTTATATATCAATCGCATTCACCACGTAGAGTTATTAACGAGTTGAAATGATGGAAGTTCACTTATTGTAGCTTGGTTATAGTCTCTATATTTTGTTACTTAATTTGCAGTCTTATAGGTAGTTCGTAAGTTTTTTAGTTTCTTGGTTTTCTTGTAATAGTTTTTTTAGTGATAGTGGTAGTTGATTATTTTTCCGTTCCTTATCGTACTTCGCACATCCGATTACCAGGTGTTTCACGGTTAACTCACTATTACACATTTCGCACATTGGTTTATTTTTTTCTGCTAGTAAGTAGTAGTGTGTGATGCGCGTATGACCGATTCGAACACGAGAAAGGATCACTTGTTCTCTTTTATTTATGTTTTTTCAGTTCCAGCCGTGAGAATTTCTAGTGACTTCGTATGATTTGTGTTGGTTGAATCTTGCTTCTTCCTGCCATTTGTCGTAGATTTTGCTCTTGTACAACGCTTTTAAATCAGTATGTACGGTAAAATCGTTCCTTTCTGAATGTTGATTTGTGAATGCATTTTTTGCTATTTGATCTACTCTCTCATTCCCTTTTATTCCAGTATGGGATGGGACCCACATAAATTTAATATGTATGCTGTTGTTTCTGCAATTCTGTAGCTCTTTCTTGATCAGTATGGCTATAGGGTGATTAGAGTACAGTTGACGAAGTGCTGTTAGTGAACTTTGAGAGTCAGACATTAAAAGGGCATTTTTATGCTTGATTTTCTGGATTTTCTTGAGTGCTTCTAAGATGGCGAATAATTCAGCTGAATGGATAGATGTGAAGGGTGGGAGTATGTAGGATTTCGAAAAGTCCTCGGAGTAGAAGGCGGCCCCAATTTCATCTTGGTTTTTTGAAGCATCTGTGTATACCTTCTAAATGCTACCGTATTTATTCAAGGCTCTTAGGAATTCTTGTTTTATTCTGCCTGTTGGAGTCTGATTTATTAAGGTAGGCGAGGATAGGGAGTGTTTTTGTTCATGGAGGAGGATAATTTATTGATGGGACGTCATAAATGTTTGGGAAATGCGAATTTATTTTTTTTAAATATGTTTTAACTCTGTGATAGAAAGGAGGAGTAGTTGAGCTGGATAAAAATTCAGCTTTAAAACGATCAGATAAGACGTTGTGGGCTACTGGATTTCTTTTGTTTGATATTACAGAGACAGCATAAGAGATGCTTAGATATTCTCTTCGGTAAGAAAGCGTTAACTCTCCAGTCTCCCAATGTAGGCTTTGGATAGGACTTGTACGATGGGCACCCAAACAGATGCGAAGAACTGTGTTTTGTATAACTTCCACTGACTGAAGAAGGCTTTTGTTGGCAGAGTTATAGACAATCGCTCCGTAGTCAAGTTTTGATCTGATCAATGATTTATAGATATGCAGTAAACTTGAGTAGTCTGCGCCCCAGTTTTTGAATGCGAGTGATCTGAGTAAATTAATTCCAGGTTGACATTTTTCTTCAATGTCAGAATGTGTGATTTCCATGTCAGCTTTTGGTCGAGTATCATTCCTAGGAAACTTATTTCTCTCACATATTCTATTCTCTGTCCATAAAGGTACAAGTTTTCAAGTTGTGGTTGAGTCCTTTTCGAGAAACATAAAGTTTCGGTTTTTGTCGTGTTGAAACGCAGTCCACTTGTTTTTGACCAATCCTGTATTGTAGCTATTGTTTGTTCGATGGTTTTATGTATTGTAGTCATATTTTTCCCTCTGCAATAGATAACCAGGTCATCTGCATATAGTCTGCATTTCACGGGTGATTTACAGTTTGCTATAATTGAATTAATTGCTACGAGAAATAATGTCGTGCTGAAATTTGACCCTTGTGGAATGCCGTTTTCTTGGGTGTTCAAATGTAAGTATACGCCATCTACTCGTTCTTGGTACTGTCGTTGATCTAGAAAGTTCGATATATATTTTAATATGTTACCCCGTATTTACCAGTCGTAAAGAATTTTGATTATAGAGTATTTTCAGGTTGAATCGTAGGCTTTACGAATATCAAAAAATACTCCGATGCAGTGCTGCTTTATTGCAAAGGCCTCATGGATCTCAGATTCTAGATCGATAAGATTGTCTAACGTGGAGCGACTTTTACGGAAACCACACTGTTCGGGTATAATTAGTTTTTCTGTTTCTAGGTGCCATAAAAGTCAGTTATTAATTATCTTCTCAAGAACTTTACCATGCTACAGGTGAGTGAAATTGATATATATGTTTCTGGATCTGATGTCGCTTTACTTGGCTTAGGAATGGGAATTATAATGGAAATTGTCCATGCTCTGGGATATACTTTCTTTGTTAAGATTAGGTTATATATCTTTAGTGAATGTTCTTGGGTTTGTTTACTTAGATTTCTTAGAAAAATAAGAGGAATATTATCAGGACCTGGGCTGGAGTTTATAGAGTTTTGGAGTGAATTTTCAAGTTCGTCAATGGTTATTGCATAGTCCAAACTGTTCGTTTGCTGGTTATTATTGTTATTATAGTCAATTTCTTGCTGCTTTGCTTTGTTTTTGTGATTCAAGAAATCTGATGTGTAGTTTGAGTTGCTTGAGTTTTTTTGATATTCACTTGATAAGATGTTTGTTATTTCATTTTGGTTTTCATAAATAGTGTTATTTATGAAATTGACTGTCTCGACTCTTACTTCGTGGAATATGCTCATATTAGGTGTTAGGGATTAAAACAACCAAATAAATCTCACTACGCAAAACATCTACTTGACACCAATCATTCATTGACACCTAACACAGAACTAGAAGTGCTGAATATTTGTGAAAAGAAACAAGAACTGGAGTTCCTTGGAGAACTGGAAATTAGAAGACATTTAAGAAACCCACAATATGAAGTTGTCAATGAACAGTTAAATCTAGGGAGTTCTCCACTAATAAACTGTCTTCTTAAGTGATAATTGTAAAGATCAGCAGATATAGTTTTCCTGGTTTTCTATATCATTGCACAGTTATACTGATAAGAAAAATAATATCCAGGATATCACCATAGGGCTAATAATATCTAAGCTTCAATATTTGTAATATCACATCCTCTTCTTTTTTTTATAAACATATATTAAGCCAATCACAAGTTAGGTTACTTCTTGGTCTAGCCAAAAATAACTACTAAACATCAGGTAGGCATAAAATGAAATGTAACTTCTGTCATTCTGACGATGATATTGATTTATCGAGACAATTGTCAATTTTTTAGAATTTTCAATAACTTGTATTATATTGTGGAATTAACTAGAGACCTTGAGTTTCATTTAAAAACACTAGTGTTATTTATCTCAAGAAACTTTATTGTATTGGATTGTTTTGGTTTGGATATCCTTTTGACTTTTTCCCATATAGTGGACATTGGAGTTGAGCTGTTTATTGTTGAAACATACTCTTTCCATGATTCCCGTTTCGTTTTTTTTTATTGTGTATCTGGCTTTGGCTCTTAATCATTTGAATTCAATTGAATTTTGTTCCGTCTTGCTTCTTTTGAATCTGTTAAAAGCTTCTTTTGATTTCTTCACAGCCTCTTTGCAGTCCAAGTTCCACCAGGGAATCGTTTGGTGTTTGTTGTTGTGTTCGTACCGTCCAATATGTTTATTTGCTGATTGCGTTATAAATTCTGTGATAAAGTGTACCTCTTGATCAATATCCGCATCTTCCTTTAACTCGTGGAGATTTTCTTGTATAAATTCTTGGAATTTGTTCCAATTTGCTGATTTTATTTTCCATTTTGTTCCGGTGTATTTTCCGTTTCGCTGCTAATTATTATGGGATAGTGGTCACTATCGTATTAATACGTTGATACATCCCAATTAAGGATTTGTGAGAGAGATGGGTGACATATTGTTAGGTCGATTGCTGAATCTCCACCAGTTCTTATGTCATGTTTGCTTTCCTGGCCGTCATTTAGGAGGTTAAGATTGTACTTTTCTAATAGATTTTCAATTTTTTTTCCAAAAGGTGTCTGCTTAGTAGAGCCCCAGATATAGTTGTGGGCATTAAAGTCTCCCACTATTATCTGAGGAGTTGGAATTTGGCTCAGCAGCTCAGTGAGTTCTTCTGTAGTAGGTTCCTGATTTGGGGGAATGTATATGTTGCACAATGAAAAGGTCATTGTATCTTCCACTCTAACGGCGACTGCTTCAATAGTAGTTTTTAGATGAATTGATGTTGCATCTATTGTATTTCTAATATATGTTGCTACACATCCACTGGCTATTCTCACATTTTCTCGATTTTTAGCGAAACAATTATAATTTTTTAGATTATGGATTTTATTGATTTTGAAATTGGTTTCTTGTAGGCATATTAGCATGTGTTTGTATTTTGAAATCATTAATTGCAAGTTTTCTAAGTGGGTATAGTACCCATTTATATTCCACTGAATTCAGGAAGTGGAGGTAAACAAGATTAATAGGTTTCAATAGAGGTATCTGTGTCCAGTTCTGTTTGGTATTCAGGGTTTATCTGTTTGAAAATTTTATTTACAATTCGAGTGCATCTCATCTTAATTTTTTTATCCTTTAAATAGGGGTATATTGTGGTAAGTAGGTCTGTGACTTCCGTTATTTCTTCGGTGTACATTTTCACGATACCTAGAGGATCTGTACACCCTTCACAATTTTCAAAAAAATCTATAAGTTCTTCATAGGTTAGAGGATAATTGATATCTGTATTCTTGAAAAGCGCTTTAGTGTGACTTAACATTTCTCCTATTGATTTTTTTGGTTTTTTGTTTTCGGTTTGTTTTATTTTCTTTTTACTATTTGTTGGTTTTACAAATGTAGGTAGGTGTTCAGTTGTTGTAGGTGATGGGGAACGTTCTGTTGATGTTCTTTAATTTTGTGGTTTGGTTGTTTCGATTTCATTTCTGTTGGCTGTCGGTGTGCTGTCTTTACTATTTTCGGTGCGTTTAACTACTTGAATATTCATTATTTGAGGTTCGGAAATTTGTTCTGAGTTTTGGTTATTTGATTGATCCTGTTGATATTCTGAAATGTTGTTTGTTTCTTCTTCACTTTGATTGTCGGCTGGATTTTCTGGTGAGGATTCTGTTGATGGGTCAAAGTGTGTTGAAGTGATTATTCTATTTGGGCAGTTTTTTGTTGTATGAGTATTTTGTGTACATTCTAAGCATTCTTGATTATCAATGGACAAAGATATCCTATATGAGGTTTGTTCATATGTGATTAAAAATGAATCGGGAAGGGACTGGTTATTTAACGGAGATATAAATATTTGTCTTCTAAAACTTAGGATATGTTAAAATGCGGTTTCTGAGATTCCTATTCGCAAGAAAGATAAGGGAGAAAGAGGATTAATCCCTAGCTTTTTAAGTTCATATTCAAGGACTGAGTGGGGATAGAGGGACAGATATTGGATAATACTAATCTTTGGCTAGGAGTTACTAGTCGACGTGCCTGTAGTATTTGTTGGTTTATTTGGATTTTACCGTGATTGTTGATGAATGTGTTCACTAAATTCTCATTTGCCAAATAAATACATATTCTGTTGTTAGATAGCTTTGAGCAAAAAATTATGTTATTTGGTTGGATTGTTTGGCATAGTGCTTTTAGGTAGTCTTCTAGCCTAGTGTTTTCGATTGCGTCGAATAGTATAGCTAGATTTCTGGACGGGAAATTGTTTGTTCTGGTTTGTTGGTTTGCTACTGAGGAATATGTTTTTGGTTGTTGGGTTGTGTTATCAGTGGGTGTACACCCTATTTAAGATATGGTGTCATCCATTTTTGAGTATCATTTAAGTTTTCCTTAATACGGATCTGGCGAAGTATTTTCGATTATTTATATCTGATATTAAATTCAGATTTACTTCTAGTTAATAATTGTTGTTTTACTAACGTTTAATGAAAAGTTAACCTGATATTATTACTTGTTTTGGTTCACTTTGAAATAGACACTAATTACTTTTTAACTACTTAATCGTTTGGGAGCCCACAACTGTTCTGTACAAAGGTTCGACACCGAATCTGAACATAAACATTGAAAAATAAAAGAGCACGTTCAATGAGAAGGCTGACACTCAGATCGATAATTTTAGGCTTATTTCAGAATGAAATAGGGCTATTGTAGAGAGTAGCATGACGCGACTTCGGAAAAATTTCAATGCAGTTTTTCGTTTTGGTGTTCCTAGATGCCAAAATCACCCTCCGTTCCAAAGGTTATATATATATATATATATATATATATATATATATATATATATGTATGTGTTATAACGGAATTTGTAAGCAAGATACAGGGCGTATTTTTTGACGGATCAAAACCAAACTCGCTACAAAACCGGTTAGGCCAAAATCTTGGACTAGTTTGTTAATTAGCCACATCGGCCCAGTAAAAACAAAATGGCGGCCTGTCAAAGTTGAAAACAAATCGTATTTCCTTTGTTTTTCATTTGACTCAAAAAAGCTACTGAGCTCTTTCATAGACCTTAACACGTTCTACAACTTTTGTATTCAACATTTTTCTCTAAATCGTACATTAAAACATTTATTTGAGAAAATTCACAAATTATAACGGAATTTGTATGCACGATAGAAGGCGTATTTTTTGACGGATCGAAACCAAACTCGCTACAAAATCGGTTAGGCAAAAATCTTGAACGAGTTCGTTAATGAGCCAAATCGGCCCAGTAAAAACAAAATAGCGGCCTGTAAAAGTTGTAAAAAAATCGTATTTCCTTCGTTTTTCAGCTTTTTTTATAGACCTTAACACGTTCTACAACTTTTGAGTTTATCATTTCTCTCTAAATCGTACATTAAAACATTTATTTGAGAAAATTCACAAATTATAACGGAATTTGTATGCACGATAGAAGGCGTATTTTTTGACGGATCGAAACCAAACTCGCTACAAAATCGGTTAGGCAAAAATCTTGAACGAGTTCGTTAATGAGCCAAATCGGCCCAGTAAAAACAAAATAGCGGCCTGTAAAAGTTGTAAAAAAATCGTATTTCCTTCGTTTTTCAGCTTTTTTTATAGACCTTAACACGTTCTACAACTTTTGAGTTTATCATTTTTCTCTAAATCGTACATTAAAACATTTATTTGAGAAAATTCACAAATTATAACGGAATTTGTATGCACGATAGAAGGCGTATTTTTTGACGGATCGAAACCAAACTCGCTACAAAATCGGTTAGGCAAAAATCTTGAACGAGTTCGTTAATGAGCCAAATCGGCCCAGTAAAAACAAAATAGCGGCCTGTAAAAGTTGTAAAAAAATCGTATTTCCTTCGTTTTTCAGCTTTTTTTATAGACCTTAACACGTTCTACAACTTTTGAGTTTATCATTTCTCTCTAAATCGTACATTAAAACATTTATTTGAGAAAATTCACAAATTATAACGGAATTTGTATGCACGATAGAAGGCGTATTTTTTGACGGATCGAAACCAAACTCGCTACAAAATCGGTTAGGCAAAAATCTTGAACGAGTTCGTTAATGAGCCAAATCGGCCCAGTAAAAACAAAATAGCGGCCTGTAAAAGTTGTAAAAAAATCGTATTTCCTTCGTTTTTCAGCTTTTTTTATAGACCTTAACACGTTCTACAACTTTTGAGTTTATCATTTTTCTCTAAATCGTACATTAAAACATTTATTTGAGAAAATTCACAAATTATAACGGAATTTGTATGCACGATAGAAGGCGTATTTTTTGACGGATCGAAACCAAACTCGCTACAAAATCGGTTAGGCAAAAATCTTGAACGAGTTCGTTAATGAGCCAAATCGGCCCAGTAAAAACAAAATAGCGGCCTGTAAAAGTTGTAAAAAAATCGTATTTCCTTCGTTTTTCAGCTTTTTTTATAGACCTTAACACGTTCTACAACTTTTGAGTTTATCATTTCTCTCTAAATCGTACATTAAAACATTTATTTGAGAAAATTCACAAATTATAACGGAATTTGTATGCACGATAGAAGGCGTATTTTTTGACGGATCGAAACCAAACTCGCTACAAAATCGGTTAGGCAAAAATCTTGAACGAGTTCGTTAATGAGCCAAATCGGCCCAGTAAAAACAAAATAGCGGCCTGTAAAAGTTGTAAAAAAATCGTATTTCCTTCGTTTTTCAGCTTTTTTTATAGACCTTAACACGTTCTACAACTTTTGAGTTTATCATTTCTCTCTAAATCGTACATTAAAACATTTATTCAAGAAAATTCACAAATTTACCAGAAATTTTTTTTATTTTTTGTTTTTGATTTGATGCCAGAATGTTACTTTGGTTTTTTGTACATCTCAAAATATTCTATTACTTTTGTATCTAATTTTTTATTTTCGGTTTTATGCAAACATGTTACTGAAATGAGCCTGTCCAATTGGTCCTGTGCCATTGGGATTTTTTTTAATGTTTGCAGTATAATTTGATACAGCCATTCGAATACAATTATCCAAATGTTTATCTGTTAGTCGATTGCGATATTTGTTCTTAATCAACTTCATATTGGAAAAATAAGATTAGCACAAATAGGTTGAACTGAATAATGCGTTCACTTTCACGGCAACACGGCATAGAACTGAATATTTGTCTTTACTTACAATAAGCCAGATACATTTGGTACTTGAGATTAACGATTTTAAGGCTAAATCATTTTGAAACTCAATTACTTCCATTTCTGTTGTAGCGATGTCTTCGCCAAAGTTCTGCATAACACAACTTGCAAACTGTTGGATATCAATTTCCATATAGGGTGAAACAACAAACTGTGCTACTAAAGCCATTTCGTTGAAATCCTTAAAACGATTTTTGAAGTTATTCTTCAGAGTAGCAGAGTAGAAACTATTTCTACATGATATTTGCTGTCATATGGTTCTAATTGATTTTTAGATATTTTTTCTGAACGAATAGAAAAATGCTTGGCATCGCTGTTAATTGGTTTTTGTTCCCTAAACTCAAGTTTTTGATGAATTCTTTCATATCAGAAATCATTTCCTCTCCCCTGAAGCTGCAAATTAAGTTCGTTCAATTTCTCTGTAATGTCCACGAGAAAACCAAAATCTCTAAGCCAGATTGAACTTTCTAGTTCCGGAGTCGGTTCATCGCGTTGTTTAAAAATTGAACTATGCCAAATAGGACATCATTAAAACGTTTCAGCACCCGTCCTCTACTTAACCATCGGCCTTCAGAGTGAAGGAGTAGGTCCCCGTATTGACAGTCAACTTCATCGGCCAAGGTTTTGAATAATCTTCTTTGTAACGCTTGAACCAATATGTCTCTCACGACTTTCAAAATGTGTTATTTCAATGCTCCAACAAAACTATTCACAATTATTATTTCGAAACGTGATATTTTAAAAGTATTTAACAAAAGCTGCGAATAAAGTGTAACTACCCTTTGAATTTACAACAATACAAAAGATCTATCAATTATTTAACACATTCTTACAGTGCTAGCAACCTAAATGAATGTACGCCCTAAATATATACAATGGCGAAAAGAAGTAACATACAAATATCTTACATATTTTTAAAAGCATCGTAAACAATATAGTTCAAGATTTTCTAATCTTGAACAGTTATGATTCATAACTAAAAGTCATTGCAATGTTTCTTTCAAGACTGTTAAACTTCATTATTCAATTCAAATTAGTTTTAGTTAGTTGATTCATTTCTTGGTGGGATGGCATCTTAAACTGAATTAACGTTTTTTACCTTTCAGTTAACTTGGTCTTTTGGCTTTTAAAAATGTTAATGAGCATTTAATTGTCTATTCCTAGCAACGGCCGCTGCAACGGAGTATAATCACCTCACGGAATAATTCAATTTGTGAATTGTTTCACTTGCTAAAGAATTTTTTTAAGTGGATTCTATGCATGATTTATGCTTTTTTTCAGAATTCCTGAACATATTTCATGTTTTTCTATCATCTAAACGATTATTCTTCAGTTCGTGTTGATATTGATAGCATGCGTTTTGAGACGTTTTGTAAAGCATAATTTTCGAAAAACTGCGTTTAAAATCATATCTATTCACCTATATTCCATTATATTTTCTTCAACTACGTAAATTATAGACATTGAAAAATAGTTTTGTGTATCGCGGATATGCTGGTGTACATTTTTTACTCCTTCGTGTTAGTAATTATTCTCTTTCTCTACATGTTGAACTGTATAATATTTCAAGTCCGCGATTATTATTTTAAGTGTAGCTTCTAGAGACAAAATTACATTGAACGTTGTTGTCGCTTGCTTTATGTTTACATGTTTTGTTCCATAATAGCATTGGAATAATTTACGATGGAAAATGCGCTTAACTCCTTTTTCACCTTTTGCGACCACTCAAAACACGACGTAGTATACAGGGTGTCCCACGACGTTTAGACAGTCCAAATTCTTGGAAACTGCTCATATGACATGTATGAAAATTGGCAGATATCAACAGGCAAAACTGATGCTTATATTTCTTATAAAATTACTTTCGCGTTTCCTGTCATTTCGGGTCAAGTGACCCCAACATATTTTTTTTAAATGGGAGAACCAGTATAATATTACAATTTTGGATATATCATTCAAAAGCAAATTCAACGATACCACATTTGTCATCATTGTATTGTTTAGTAATAATAATAAGGGCTATTTACTTTCCCTAAATTTATCAAAGCAATATTTTGCACTCAAAAATTTAGGTGGCTATGAAATAAATAACTATACTAGCAACAATATAGATTGTCATGTATTATTGTTAGATGAAGTTTATTCAGGAACTGTCATTAATTATTAGTCGTAATCTTGTGAAGACACTGTAATAATAAGTAAATAATGACTTCGATTTTTACTTACGATGAATATGTTGACATACAATTCATTTATGAAAAATGTTGAAAAAGCAAAACTCATGCTCAAGTTTTGTACAGAAACCGTTTTCCTCATAGAGTAACTCCATGCAAAAATACTTTTGTCTATGTCGAACAAAAGCTACGAACTGGCTATTTTCCAAGCGGTAAAAATCAAGTTCTTCGTCAAAAGACTGCTCAGACAGATGAAATGTGATAAATATTTTGGCTTATCTTCAGGTAAATCCGCACACCTCAATACGGTTTCTTGAACAAGGATAACAAATACGTAGAAGTACAAAGAGTATTTAAAAATCACAAATACCATCCTTATAAAATACATTTAACTCAAGGTTTAGATTTATATCCTGCAGATCCTGAAACTAGAATAAATTTTATTGCTGAAACGTTCGTACAAAGTAATGATAACCCTTTAGAAACAATATTATGGAGTGATAAATGGAGGTTTCATAACAATGGTATTATTAATCGCCATAATTAATAATATTGGTCGCAGGAGAATTCAAACTGGACAAGCGAAACCAATTTTCAAACAATATGGTTATTGGTGCGGTATATTAAACGGTCGGTTGATTGGTCCCTATTTTTATGAAGGAACATAAACGGTGCAAAGATACTTAGATTTGCTTCAAAATACTCTCTCAGAATTACTTCAAGATATTCCCTTACATGAAAGGCAAACAAAGTGATGGCAGCAAGATGGAGCATCTCCTCACTTTTTTTGACCAGTTAGAGAATATCTTGATAACGTATCCTGAAAAATGGATTGGTCAAAATGGTGCGATTATGTGGCCACCCCGTTCGCCGGATATTACACCCTTAGATGTCTTTCTCTGGGGTTACTAAAAGGTCGAGCTTATGTCACACCCCCAATTGATTTAGATGATTTAAAGGATAAAATGAAAGAGGCATGTCGAACCGTAACATCCAAAATGATTACAGCAGCACTCACAAGAAATCTTTTAACAAGGTTTGAACATTTACCAATGTACATGGACATCAATTCGAACATATTCTTTAATTTTTTTTATTACTTGGAAACTCCCTATGTAACGTTTTTCAATAAAATAATTTATACAGATGTTCATTTATCTGGCCCTGTTATCATTACTGAATAATGCAATGATGACAAATGTGGTATCGTTGAATTGGTTTTCGAATGATATATCCAAAATTGTAATATTATACCGGTTGTCCCGTTTAAAAAAATTATGCTGGTGTCACGTGACCCGAAATGACAGGAAGAACGGAAGTCATAATAAATATAAGCAGTAGTTTCCACTGTTTATTTCAGCCAAATTTCATACATGTCATATAAACAGTTTTCGAGAAATTCGACTGTCAAAACGTCGTGGGACACCCTGTATTTTAATATAAAATGTAGCTACTGTTCAACCGAATAAATCCATTAACATAATGAATAGTTGATAATCCTGTGAACAATTGATATAATAATTGTGGTGCATTTAATTTTGACAGACACTCCGCTTGTTGAGACTATTTCTGTCAATCATTAAAAGTCAATTTTGATGTGACGGAGATAATGTACAAAAAAAAAGTTCTGATGTTTTCAGACTTTGATCACAGAGCAACGACGGCTAAGTCAAAAGAGGCACATCTGTGGTCTCATCAATATTTCGATGATTTACCTGTTGGGTTCCCAGATATGGTTTCCATGTGTGTTTATTTACAATTTTTTAAATGAATTAATTGAATATTTGAAAAAGAATAAACATCAACAGTTTTAGGAATAGAAACATGCGGTTTTCGCCAGTTTTATTGAAATTTATAAAAGTTTTTTTCTCAATGATGGGATATTTTATCGTAATGCCGGTTTGACCGGAAATGAACAAGGCGATTTTTAGTTATAGAGCAACTTTGTCATTTTAAATAGAACACCCTGTATATTTTTAGTCTAACACAAATATCAATCTTTAATCTTCCTGAACATATGTAGTTTGTGCTGCTTTTTCCGGAAATTATGGCCTAAAATTTAAGTTAAACAACGTTAAGCATTTTCTGAGGCAATTTATTATAAATGTCGATAAAATTAACAATTTTGAACGTAAAGACATTTAACAAAAAATAAGAATGTAACAAATTTTCAAAATGATATCCTCGGACGTTTACACATATTCGCCATCTTTTAGTTAAGTTTCGAAAACTAGCTATCAACATCTCTCTAGGAATAGTTTCAATCACATTTATTATGTTTGTACTTAATTCTTCCAAGGTTGTAGAGGGTGGGTTGTAACATCGTTCTTTGATGTAACCCCAAAAGAAAAAATCCGGTACCGTTAAATCAGGTGATCGCGGTGGCCACCTCACTGGACCTCTTTTTCCAATTCACCTTTCACCAAATGTCTCATTTAAATTTTCTCTAGTGATCATTGCATAGTGTGGACTTGTACCATTCTGCTGAAAGTAACATGTTTGTAATAAATTATCTTGCTGAAGTTGCGGAAAAAAGTACAGTTGTAGAATATCTACATAATTTACTGCGGCAACGATAGGTTTACTAAAGAAAAATGGGCCATAAATTTTTGTAGAACTCATGGCACACCATACAGTTACTTTGGGTAAATCTCTTACATATTCAGTAGTTCTGTGAGGGTTCTCAGAACCCCAAATGCGACAGTTGTGTTTATTTACTTGATCATTTAGGTGGAAAGTAGCCTCGTCAGACATAATAATAGGATTTCTGTGATTAATTCTTGTAAATAATCTCAAACCTGGGCGGCAAAAATTAACGCGCACGGCATGGTCAATCTCTTTTAATTCTTGCACCAATTGAAATTTGTAAGCCTTTAATTTCAATTGTTTTTTTTAAAATCCTATGAAGTGTATTCCTAGAAACGCTCGTACTGCTAACCATTTTTCTAACTGATGTTGTGGAATTTACTTCTACAGCTTCTTGAACTTGAATAACTTTATTTAATAAATTGTCTTGGTTACGCTCTCTTTTTTGATGAGCAAGTGTGCCTGTGTTCCATACCTGACGGTACCAACTTCTTATTGCATTATCACTGGGTGGTTGTTTATTAAACATTCTTCGAAATCATCTTTGTGTCACCACAATTGACTTCGTTTCTGCAAACATCATTACACATTTTCCTTTTTCAGATAAAGTGAACATTTTTCAAAGAGAAATAGGAAAACTAATTGTGGTAAACTGACAATTCGCGTAAAATAATTACTCGTACACAGGTCTGAGAAAAAAAAATGTTTGTCAGCTGCATGAGATATTTTTACTGAATTATATGTTTCAAAGTGCGCTGATTTCAAAAGTGATGGCCATTTTTTTCTATCACATAAGGAGTTTTTACAAATTCAAACACAAAAAATTGGTTAAAGCACTCCTTTATTCAAAATTTTCAAACAATAAATATTTTTTTAAAGCAAACGAAACATTATTTTGATGAATATACTTATTCACGTTCTTTATGTAACCTCTTCTTCTTTTCCTTGATACTTTGACGAGTCCTTTTTCGATTTCCATCTTCAGTTTCTCGCTCAATCAGCCAACAGTAGTCAGCAAGCATAGTGACATCCCATCGCCGTTGGTACCTTCTCTCGATATCACGGATATCCTGGTGAAATCGCTTCCCCTGCTCTTCACTGTAAGCTCCCAGGTTTTCAGGAAAATAGTATATGTTAGAGTGTAAAAAATGGACTTTCAAGCACATCTTACAGCCTTGAGATTCGTATGCTGCTAGCATCCGTTGCACAATGGTTTTATAGTTAGGATCCTTAGTATTTCCCAAAAACTTTCGCACTACGTCCTTGAACGATACCCAAGTTTCTTGTTCCTTCTCAATCATAGTTTCCACAAATGAAGGGTCCGTTAAAAGTTTACTTATGTCGGGGCCGGTGAAAACTCCCTCTTTCATCTTTGCTTCTGACAGCTTCGGGAATTTTGTACAGAAATATTTGAAACAGTCTCCATCTTTTTGCAGCGATTTTACAAATTGTTTCATCAACCCCAATTTGATATGGAGAGGGGGCAACGAAACCTTTTCTGTGGTACCAAGCTAGTGTTTATAACATTTTTCTCTGCAGGATTTAAAGTTTCTCGGGATGGCCAATCACTTTTTTTTCAGTGCTGTTCTCTGGCTCTACTACCCCACAAGCATAAGAAGCATGGGTATTTGGTATAGGCTGCCTGCTGACCCAAAAGCATTGTCAGTATTTTTGTGTCCCCACAAATCATCCATTGATGGTCTTCATACTTGATTTTTTTCAGGATAACGGCCAAATCTTTATAATCTTCTTCCATATGCACATAATGTCCAATCGGAATCGAGGCAAATTGATTTCCATTGTGCAAAAATACTGCTTTAAGGCTAGTCTTAGATGAGTCAATGAATTTGGCGCAATTCAGATGAGTCATACTTATATCAAAGCGATGTATGAGTTCTTCCACATTATTGCAGAAAACTAATTTTCCTTCTTTTGAGAAAAACTGGGTTAATTCTTTTTCTCGGTGTTTTTTCCAGTAGAAAAAAGTGCCAGGTGATAAAAGGTTTTCATTTTTTAATCTAGAACCTAACAGTTCGGCTGCATCTTTTGAAAGACCTAAATCTCTTACTAAATCATTGAGCTCACCTTGAGAAAATAGTTGAGGCCCTCCATCTTCGTCAAAAGATGAATATGAGCTTGATTCAACCGGAGGAAGTAATGTAGCGTCGTTCTCCAGCTCACTAGGGTATACATCCAAACTGGAAGGTGACTGCGGGATAGATATCTCGGAGCTATGGGGCACTGGACGTATAACGGAGTCAAGATTAGGATAACTTATGTTTCTTTTGTTTTTTGAATTGAATCCCTTTACGTAAACTGCGCAGAAGTAGCATTTTGTGGTGTGATTTTTCTGCTCACGCCATATCATAGGAATTTGAAATCGAGATGCATTTTTCTTTCCCTTAAACCTCAAACGAAGATCTTCTTCGCATCTTCTACACACCTTATGCGGGGCCCATAGTTTATCTTGATCACCAAGTTTGAATTTAAAGTAGGCAAAATAATCTTTCCTTACAAAATCACTTATATTTCTCTGTTCACTTTTAATAGTGAATTCACCACAGATATAACAAAAACTGCTTGGAGAAATAACACAACCCCTTGTAGCCATGATTAACAGACAACATAGTCCAGGAGGAATCGGCGCATGAGTACCGAAAACTATTCCAATACAAATAAAAAAGGTCCTATGACTTTTCACGATAAAGTTAATATTTTAAGATATATGAATTTTTGAAAGTTCGAAAAATCTCAAATTTGAGTACTTTTGACCCATGAAAAATATATTAAAAAAATAAAATATAAATAATAATTTTTTTAAATTCTTTATACAATAGTTAATAATATTCTTGATAGAGATGTAAGAAAATTTGTTTATACCTGTTTTTAATTGTTAATTTCGCGCGCTCACAAGTATGCGTCGGTACCTTTAAGTATCGCCGTCTCTCTCTGACTCATGCGCTGCATCAGCCTCTCTGTGTCCTGAATTATTATTTATCATTTATCTTAAAACCATTAACTTTATCAAGATTGGTAAAGAGAGCAATGTTATTAATAAATAAATTGTCTACAGTTTGTTTTTAACAAAAGTAATTTAAGTATGAATCGGAACATGTAATTGAAATTACTTTTTTGTTATTATCATAGTGATTTATGCATTTTTATCAACAATAATAAGATATAATAGTATTTGAAAAATTTTTGGAATCACAATTATATATAAATAATAAGCTTTTGCTCTAACATACATTTGGATAAAGGCATTGAATCCGGAATATAAAACATTAGATTTTGCTCAGTTGGAAATGGGCTTTTGTTTATAAATAAAGGTATTAGCAAAGTATCATTCTCTAGTTTCTATCCGAAATTCGTAAAATCTAATGTTTTATATTCGGGATTCAATGCATTTATCCAAATGTATGTTTTGAGCAAAAGCTTATTATTTATATATAATTGTGATTCCAAAAATTTTTCAAATACCATTATAGCTTATTACTATGATAATAACAAAAAAGTAATTTTAAATACAAGTTCCGATTCATATTTAAATTACTTTTGTTAAAAACAAATTGTAGACAATTAAATTATTAATAACATTGCTCTCTTTACCAATATTGATGAAGTTAATGGTTTCTTAGATAAATGATAAATATTCATTCAGGACACAGAGACACCGTATGCAGCGCATGAGTCAGAGAGAGACGGCGATACTTAAAGGTAGCGACGCATACTTGTGAGCGCGCGAAATTAACAATTAAAAAACAGGTATAAACAATGAAATTTTCTTACATCTCTATTGAGAATATTATTAACTATTGTATAAAGAATTAAAAAAAATTATTATATATATTTTATTTTTTTAATATATTTTTCATGGATCAAAAGTACTCAAATTTGAGATTTTTCGAACTTTCAAAAATTCATATCTCTAAAAATATTAACTTTATCGTGAAAAGTCATGGGACCTTTTTTATTTGTATTTCAATAAAGAATATAAAAGAAATTTATCCGGTTGAAAAATATCAATTCCTTCCAATTGTTTTAACAATTTCGGTTTAAACAATATGGCACTAGGTTGCCCCATGGCAACATGCATTTATATCATCAGTAGGGCAATTCAAAGAGGATCGCATAAAAAATTGAGGTGGAATAGTTTTCGGTACTCATGCGCCGATTCCTCCTGGACTAACAGCACTGTTCACTTAAATATTAGTATGTCTACTGAGAGCTTTTCTTTCTTTCAAGCGATATACGTCATTTGACTTGTCTCGACATGTTAAAACATTCCCAGTCCCACCAACAGCTCAGGTTGTTTTTCTCCATTACGAAATAAAAATCATATAGGTTTATTACCAATGAACATAGATACTGCAATATACATAAAAACTTATGTGATATAATAATTAGAATATTTTTTCTGTTTTCGGAAGGTCAAAATCTGTAAGAAAATGTAAAAATATCCTATGCAGTTTTTTGGTCGCAGACCTGTGATTTGCTGTCACTAAGCAAAGACTACTTAAAAAATATATAAATCTATTTCCAAATGCCCCGCTAGTTATCGAAACTTAATTAAAAGATGGCAAATGTGTATAAACGTCCAAGGACACAATTTTGAAGTTTGTTCTAACATTCTTTTTTGTTAAATGTCTTTACTTTCAAAATTGTTAATTTTATGGACATTTATATTAAATTGTGTCAGAAAATGCTTAACGTTGTTTAACTTAAATTTTAGGCCATAATTTCCGGAAAAAGCAGCACAAACTATATATGTTTAGAAAGGTTGAATATTGAGCTTTGTGTTAGACTAAAAATATACAGGGTGTTCTATTTAAAATAACAAAGTTGCCCTATCCCTAAAAATCGCCATGTTAATTTCCGGTCAAACCGGCATTACGATAAAATATCCCATTATTGGGAAAACACTTCTATACATTTCAATAGAACTGGCGAAAACCGCATGTTTCTATTCCTAAAACTGTTGATGTTTATTCTTTTTCAAATATTCAATTAATTCATTTAAAAGTTAAGTGGGACACCCGGTATCAGTAAGCCTTTTTTCTGTTACATCATTTTGTCATTTTTTGGTTGACGGAGATTGATGGGAAAATCAAATATTGATGATATTAAACAAATTAAGTTGACTCCTTTCCATATTATTAACCCTGATTTATGGTTCCTTCAGGCAGACAGTCAATTTGTGGTTAATAAAATAGCATCTGACGAAGACAAATTTAATTTAGTTTTGACAAATTTACCGATTTAAATTCTTAGCAATGTTGCATACATCGCAAATGATCCTCCGATGACAAATATGTATGAATTTCTTAAAAATACTATTATAGAAAGACTTATTTTGAGTAATGAAAAACGCCTCGTAAAATCAATTTCGAATTCAGAAATAGCCGATGATTAACATTCTTTGTTCTATCGTGAATTAGAGCGTTTAACGGGTAATAGTGGAAGTATTAATCATGATTTATTATTGAGAATTTCGAAAAGACCCATTCCGAAGTATATTGCTGTAGCAATTAATGCTAAAGTTTATAAAAAAGATTTTTTAGATTTGGCTCACAGCATTTGGAAAAGTTCCCAACACAGCAATAATATTTTAGGCTTATTTCAAAATGAAATAGGACTATTGTAGAGAGTAAATTTATATATATATATATATATATATGTATATATTATTATTAATTATTATTATTGATAATTTATTTTTATAAATTTTTATTATATATTATTTTATAAGATGAAGTCAAGACTTACCTTCGGCCGCTCTTTATAGGTTTAATTTTAATTTATAATTTTATTTTATGAAAATTCGAAAGCATGTTGACCACTATCGTCGACTGCTCTTTAATATTATTTGAACTTGTCTATTTATTATTTGAATTATTTATAGCCGGAGACATGTAGACCTTTTCTTGTTGGGTTCATGGCGCATATAAATAAGTCTATTTTAACTGTGGTTTTAATTACTATTGAATTGTAAATATACTGTATATTGAGAAATTAAATGATTTTTTAAAACATATATGTCTTACTTTACTGTTTCCAGATATTCTGAATGAATGAGGTGAGTCGATGTTTCTAAATTTATTAAGGATAGTGTATAAAATAAAAATGCAAAACACTTTACAGAAAAATAATTTTAATAGATTGTTGAGATTGAAATCGTAATTAATTTTTAAACACCAAATTTTCTTGATACCACCCCTGTGCTCTTTACAGTCAGACGCATGGAGTGCTCTTGAACATATCTCCACTGCGTCGGCGTGACGAAAATATACGATTTTGTTTCGTTGAAAGCGAAGATATACATTTGTGTTTACAGTCTATTTCCCACTTATGAAATGTTTATACAAATTAAATGTTCGTATGTATACGTTGAAACTATCAAGATAATATTCAAAAACAAAACCATACGATTGCATATACATATATATATATATATATATATATATAAAAATAAATAGGAGTGATGTGAAATTAGTATAGTGATAGACAGAAGATGATAATGTATGCAGTAAGAAAATGGAAGCTAGACGAAATTTACATACAATGTGAACAACAATGATACAAATTAATTATTAAAAGTAAGTACATAGTTATTTATTAGTTATGATTAATGGATATCCATGTACGTAAGTTCTTATTATGCATCATAAAATACTCAGGCCTTTTAATGAAATTTTGAAATTATTTTATTGTTCACTATTTGAATGTTTTTATTTTTATTTATGTTGGAATTCCAAATTAATATTAAATTAGCACAGACCTTAATATATCCACTGTAGAAAGCTCCATGTTGCTGGATGGCGTCACCTCTTTTCTTGAAGATCTCTTTAGCGAAAGAGATGCACGTTCGGACAAACTCCCGTTCTCACAACTGTTTAAATAGCTTATAGAAGTATTATTATTGAACTTTTTAACAAATTTACATGTTTTATTCCTTTTTTTATTAAAATTTATTCGGAAGCTTCCTACATAGATGCTAACCCTTTTTAGCTACCCACGCCACTTCATTTGTTGTCGCAATCAACAACTCTTTCTCGTCATAAAATTCATAGCCTTCTATTGACACTTTCTTACAAAATAATTGTTTGTTTGGGGAATTTTTAGTTCTAAATGTAAATTAGTTCTTTTAATTGTCCTGGATGGTATCAACACTTATTTGTTTAATTGTATATAGTCTTAAGGGTTTCATAAAATGTCTTTTTCACTATTGACAATCCCTTATATTGTTAGTTACTCTTTTTTAAGGTATTATGATTTACATTATTTTACATAAAACTTACAATCTAAATATCAAGTATTATATATGCAAATGTACAGTTTTCAATTTTCTAATCTTTGTGATTGTTAATCACATATAAATTCTTATTTATTTTCAAATTTGCCTTGCATAAAAATTATTCTATTCGTAACCAATAAATTTAAGTTGGCAATCAATTTAGTGATTTTTATGTTACTTCCAGTTGATTAATATTCATAATTGCAAACTCTTGTTGACACCTGACATGGCTACGTTCCGCCTGTCAATCAAATACTTTTTATTTCAAATTACCTTTTTAATTATAACCCTTTTTACTTATTACCCATAAATATTGATAATCATTTATTTATTCAAATACTAATTCCTTTTGTTTTCAGGTTTCAAATGATGCTACATGGTAATTACCTGGATGTTCATATGGCAGTGTTTTGAACAGTCTAGTAAATGTTGCCATCAACGTAATATTGGATTATTATTAAGGTAAAATTTTGTACTTATTTACATACTGCTATTACTAGAAATATCTTTATTCACTATCCTTTTTATTCCTTTCAATATAAATGCTTTTCTTTAATATTTGGTAGTATAAATGCTCACTTCATTCAATTCAATCATCTAAAACTCCTAACTTTTTTTATGTAACCTTCAATTGGCCTTACCAATTCTAGATGGTTTCAGTTTCCCCCAATTTCATTTTCAAAATATTATTATCTGTCCGAATGTTTTTTTTTATATTTTGAAAATGTAATTCTTACTTGAAATTATTTTCATTCCTTTTTAACTCCATTTATATCGAATATGAACTCTAATAGGTTAAATTAATTATTATTTTATAAAAAAGTTCAATTTCATTAATTTCTTATATCTTCTTATCAGATACTAATTATTTGTATGACATGATTTTTGAAATGCTGCTACTTGTTGAATTTATACAAGATTTGCACATGTATAGTCCCTCTCAATTGATTATTATATGGGTTCCTTAAAACATAGCTATTCTCATATGCCTTCTCTACTATATAAGGTCCATTAAATGGTAGTTTCAGCTTAGCACATTGGTTTAATTTTTTATCGGCTGCTTGCAAAGATCTTTCTATTACCCAATCTCCTTCTTTAAATGTTGTTGGTCTTCCAATTTTTTTATTTCTTCGTTTTATGTATCGATCTGCAACTCTTTTAAAATGTACATTGACTTTTTCTAATAATTCATCATATTGACTTTCCTTTTCTATTATCCATGGTCTGTCGGGTTTTATATTCTTCATTATCTGTATAGGAATTTCTTGTGTACTGGTATTTGGTATGTTATTCATATAATATTCCACATCCATTAATTTGTTTTCCCAATTTCGGAGTTCCTGTGATGTCAATATATAATATATATATATATATATATATATATATATATATATATATATATATATATATATATGTATATATATATATATATATATATATATATATATATATGTATATATATATATATATATATATATATATATATATATGTGTGTGTGTGTGTGTGTGTGTGTGTGTGTGTTATAACGGAATTTGTAAGCACGATAGAGGGCGCATTCTTTGACGGATAGAAACCAAACTCGCTACAAAAATTGGTTCGGCTAAAATCTTGGACGAGTTCGTTAACGAGCCAAATCGGCCCAGTAGAAACAAAATGACGGCCTGTCAAAATTGAAAAAAAAATCGTATTTCTTTTGTTTTTGATCTGACGCGAGAAAGTTACTGAGATTTGTTTTAGAACTTAACACGTTCTACAACTTTTGTACGAAACACTTTTTTCTATAACGTACATGAAAATATTTATTTAGGAAAATTTAAATTTTTTGTTTTGTTTTGAATCTGAAAACTTTACTGAAATAAGCCGTCCAATTGGTCTTGTGTCATTGGGATTTTTGGTATTGATAATTTGAATGAAGGGAGTTTTTCTTTAATAAAAGTCTAGCTCAATATTCTGAAACCTTTCAGTAAATGTTCAATAAAATTTCAGATGAACAAAAACTTTTAGAAACGGAAATAAATTCGAATAGAAATGAAAATTTTCATGAAAGTCTCGGAAAAAATCGATGTTATTCTTGAACTAGATCGGGAAGAAAAAATAAATTTGAAAATCGTAAGTCCAATAAACCTTTGTGTAACGATCATTTTGAATTCAGAGAAGAAGATGAGAAATGTGCTGGGCCTTTTTATCTTATATATAAATATTTTAATCATCAAAAAAATTCAAAGAACGAATATTAGATTTTGTAGTTTCATCATATTTTCAGACTTTTAATTAATAAAACGAACTATTCTTCGGACGGTTGTTTTCTTTATTACGTTTCCGCCCAACCTATCTATATGCGAGAAAAGTATTGATTTACCCACAAAAAAGTGAAATTTCGAAAGAAATCTTCGAGTTATTTTTACGTTTTCCATCAACACCAACACGAAAAAACGGTTTTTAGAAAAAAAATGCTGTGTGTATGTCGTCGTCGTCGTTGTCGTCGGCCACTTTTTCTTACATGTCTTGTTAGCACGATACAGCCTACAGAGTGCAATAAGTCACCAATTTTATGATTGAATATTGTTAAGGACATGTCACAGATGAGCCCTATTGATTTTCAGCTCACCAGAGCCAATACCACAAGTGCTACAGTACTTTAAGTATGATATTTTTGTCATTTTTTGAGAAGTTTCAGTTTGTTAGCACGATACAGCCTCCAGAGTATATACAAGTGACCAATTTTATAATTGGATATCATTCAGAGCGTCTCAAATATGAACTCTATTGATATTCAGCTCACTGAAGCCAGTACAACGGGTGCTATGGTACTTGAAGTATCAAATTTCTGTCATTTTAGGAGAATTTTCAGTTTGTTAGCACGATACAGCCTCCAGAGAGTATACGATTGATAAATTTTATGATTGAATATTGTTCGAGGTGTCTCACAGATGTACCCTGTTGATTTTCAGCTGACTATAGCGAGTACAGCGGGTTCTATAAATCCAGATATACTACATTTTTGGTTACTTTTGGAGAAATTTCGGTTTGTTAACATGATACATCCCCCGAAGTGTATAGAAGTAACAATTCCATGATATAATGTTAATCAGGGCATCTCATCGATGCGGAAAATATAGTTTTAATCTTTAAAACCGTCTATTTTTATTAAACTTTCTCAAGTTACAAAAAACTGACAACTGCTGTCAGAGTGATCCCTATTAACCAGACAAAAAATAAACGGTTTCAAGGATTAAAACTAACTTTTACGCATCTGTGGCCCTGAACAATATTCTATCATAAAATTGTTATATACTTGTATACACTTCGCGGAATGTATCGTGCTAACAAACCGAAATTTCTCCAAAAATAACCAAAAATTCAGTATATCTGGATTAATAGGACCCGCTGTACTCGCTCTAGTCAACTGAAAATCAATGGGGTACATCTGTGAGACACCTTGAACAATATTCAATTATGAAATTGGTCAATCGTATAATCACTGGAGGCTGTATCGTGCTAACAAACTGAAAATTCCCAAAAAGTGACGAAAATTTGGTACTTTAAGTACCATAGCACCCGTTGTACTGGCTTTACTAAGTTTAATATCAATAGAGTTCATCTTTGAGACGCTCTGAATAATATTCAATCATAAAATTGCTCACTTATATATACTCCGGAGGCTGTATCGTGCTAACAAACTGAAACATCTCCAAAAATGACAAAGATATCGTACTTAAAGTATTGTAGCACCTGTTGTATTGGCTCTGGTGAGCTGAAAATCAATAGGGTTTATCAGTGAGATGCCCTGAATAATATTCATTCATTAAATTGGTGACTTGTTGAACTCCGGAGGCTGTATCGTGCTAACGAACTGAAATTTCTCAAAAAATGACAAAATGTCGTACCTCAAGTACCATAGCACCCATTGTACTGGCTCTGGTGAACTGAAAATCAATAGGGATCATCTGTGATATGTTATTAACAATATTCAATCATACATTTGCTGACTTATTGCACTCCGGAGGCTGTATCGTGCTAACAAGACATGTAAGGAAAAGTGGCCGACGACAACGACGACGACATACACGCGGGATTTTTTTTCTAGAAACCGTTTTTTCGTGTTGTTGTTGATGGAAAACGTAAAAATAATTAAAAAAAAATTTCAAATTTCCAATTTTTTTTGGGGTAAACCAATACTTTTCTCGCATATAGAAAGGTTGGGCGGAAAAGTATAACTACTTTTAGGTTAACCCTTTAGTGCCCGGATATTGAAACAACTTGAAATTCGCATTTTTTTTTTGAATTCACGTTTGATGATGACTTGAAAGAGCTGACTGAATTTTTTCAGAA